>CM072863.1:12478928-13728571 GCA_036937835.1 Pampus argenteus
CATAAGTATGTGCATGTCACACATACTGCTGACCCTCCAGCAGGTGGTACTCTCATAAGAATGGATATAATAATAATAATAATAATAGCACAATAAGTATAAATTCCCCTCTTATTTGTCTTCCCAAATGTGGCCACAAGATAATCCACATATGGAGAAGACTAATTTACACCTGTTTATTTGTACGTTCAAACCCATATAACAATCAATTCAGGTTTGTTAGTCCAGAATAAAAGATGATGCCCTGTAATACACCTTGCATTTAAACCCTTCTAATCTCTTACAGCACCGTCCACCTGATCTAAATGTGTTCCTGTTGCATACTGAGCAGCATTCCCAACTGTAAATTAAATATTTCAGGGTAGAAGTGGGTATATCTCAGTACCTGGTAAGTGATGCCTCTCTTGGCTTCTGGATCCAGCTCTTCCTCCTCATCTACATCATCTTCCAACCTGCAACAGAATGAGATTTGATCAGATCTCCCGTTTGATTTGTCACAACCGCTCTTTGAAGATTCAGTTACTCACCCTGTAGCTTCTGGGTCATTGGTCTTCCTCTTCAATTTCAACCTCTCCTCTACTCTTCTGTAGAAACGCAAAGCTGCTTCCTCATCCAGCTCAGAGTCCAAGTCCTCCTCAGCCTCAGGAACCATTTCCCCAGAATCCTGCAACAAATGTACCTTCATTAGCATTCAAGATCCATATTAAACATGAGAATGTCCTTCAGGACAGTACATCTCAATGATCTTACCATGTCCTTCTTACTGGAGACTCCAGCCTTCTTGCCCTCTGCTGGTCTGCTTGTGGCCTTATCCTTCTCCTCACCAGCTAGTAACTTACGAAACTGTGGTGCAAGCCGAGCATCTACTGCACCTAGTTCATTGATGAGCTGCAGGTAGTTATTCAAAAAGTCAGTAAGACAGAGGATTGAAACCAATGTGGTCTGAAAGTGTGTGTGAAGCAGATAAAGTAAGGTCTGCTGTTCAAATTAAGAGAATATGTACAGTTTTCTTGACTGTTGGTCATCAACAGTGAAAATACACTCTCCAACGTGTACTATGATAGCAGCTGTCAATATACATGTGTGGACTTACATTTCTGTAGGTAAGCAGTCTTTCAATCACAGGATGGTTGTGAGCAGGAATTCGTTTTGCTTTCAGCACCAAGTAAAAGCTGATGTTTGTGCAGTAACTGCAGCAAGAAACAAAGATTAGCTGGTACTCAAAGAGAGACAGACCCAAACTGTCTAAATTAATTAATAACAACTTACTTGAGATAAAGTTGCTGTTTTGTCTTGAGGTAGTCAGCACCCTTTGGAAAATCGGACCAGCGTTATTTAGAGTCACAAATTATTACAATAATTGTTTTTATAAATCTTTGTAAGTCTGTTAACAAATTCACAGCTAGAATTGAAGCTAAAAGGTGGAGGGTCACCTTTCCTGGTGCGATCTTTCCATCCTTGACCATCTGTATGAGGGGCTGCAGTTCATTCTTCATTTCTGCAAGCTGCACAGGAACAGCAACATTTCACATTAGTCACATGTTGGTCTGAGTTAACAGACTAAACAAATGTGTTTAGGCTTTTTAAATCGGTGTTTCACCTTTGCTTTGAAGTCCTGGATGAGTTCAAGTAACTCTGGTGATTCCTTCTTCAGAAGTTTCATTTTTTCCTTCTGGGACATCTGCTTCAGGTCTTTTACAATCCTCTCCTGTTTCTCCTCTCCAGTCTTCTTCTCATCCTTCTCCTCCACAGCAAACTCCTTTATTTAGACGGCCACATAAAAATAACAAAAGTTACCAAAAAAAGAAGACTATTTTTTATCACAGGTGGAATTAACTGGAGGTTCATCGATACCTGTAAAAAGTTTAAATCATAATCCTCCTCGCTCAGATTTTCAGCTAGACGTTTTTGGATATTTTTTGCCTCTTCTTCTTCCTCTTGTTCCTCTGCTTCCAGCTCCTCTTGTGTTTTCCCTTCTGTAATAACACAATCAAACTGAGCACGACACGAACTTCAGCCACACAGACAACAAAGTGACTATAAATCAGATAAAAGATGCTTACTAGAGACGGTCACATAATCGGAGTCATAGAACATCTTCTTCTTGGTGCCCCATGCCATTTCATTAGGAAGCTCTGTGGAAGACAACACAATCACAGTTAAACATGCGGGTCTGACAATCAACTCAACTCAACATAAATACTGAAGATTTTATGTTAACCTTCATCTTTTTGCCCCTCTAGATCACTGTCCATGTCTGTCCCCTCTTCCTCCTCCTCCTCGTTCTCTTCTTCCTCCTCTTCTGACTCAGAATCATCCAACGCCATTACTTCCTCCTGCAAATTTCAGATTAACTTGAATTTGCTCTTGAACTATACTGATTTTCTGAGGGCAAAATAAATAAAAAGATGCATCCCACCTCATCATCCAGTTCCTCCAGGTCACTTTCCACTTCGACCCCTTGGGCCAGAAGTTTCTGTAGCAAAATAAGAGACCAAAACAGAAATGTGAGAATTTAAAAACATACAAAACTAGTACCATCCCATGCAAAACCACTACTGACACAAACTTACTGCAATCTTCTCATCATGAAACTCGTCAATTTTGTCCTTTGTGTACTGTGAAGATTTCTGAATGGAAGAGAGGAGACATGTTCAGCTCAGCTGAATATAATGATCACAAAAAAAGCAAAGCAGAGTTGATGTGTTGACAGTTTGTTGATGGTTGAGAGTAGCCCGTCTTCATTCAGATGTTGGAAATAAATCGAAGCATTATCACAAATATGGGACCACACACACTGTCATGGATTATGATCACTACAACAATATAAAAGGTCATACAGTAAAGTGATATCAATTTCTGAATTTATTTGACTGTTAAATTCAATCTTAATATCATATGCCACATTACAACAGTTTGTTCCCTCAGAGACCATACCATCAACTTCTAGTATGCCATTTACTGTTATCCAAAATTTTTTTACATTACTGATATTAAAGTATTAATTCAAAAATTCAAAGGAAAAACATTGCAAAGAGCACAACCTGGATTGTAACAGCGATAGAAAACAACTGAAGCACAAGTTAGAGGACAGTGATGGCTAATATGTTTCTCACTTTATATAGAATATATTCTATATTAAAACCCTTCTGTCTAGCACTTGTACCTGGTCAGCTACTAAATGTCTTGCCTCACGATTTGGATAAAAGCGTCTGCCAAATGACAAAATGTAATGTAAAAATGTAAAATGTATTACTGTCCTCAAGGACCAGTGTGTGGTCTACACACATCAATCTTGTTTTTTTTATCATTTAGCCACAATAATAAAACCTTTTTTTAAAATTCTGAACTTTAACACAGCAGTGGGATTTAAACTCTGGGACATCAGCTCTCTTCCTTGTGGACAATATTGCCATAGTTGAATGTGCCAATACTGCTCAGCTCCAGATTGAGTCACATTTACAACTGTATGTGCAGATTATTCTGCAGGATGACAGTGAGCCCAAACATACAGCCAGAGTCATAAAGAAGAAGAAGAAGAAGAAGTCCTGCAACAGATGGTTTGGTTGTGTTATAAAGCACAGTATTTAAAGCTGACAACAACACCGTAGCCAGCAGTGACTGCAGCTACTGCTGCCCTCTCTTACCTTATCTGGGACAGGCATGTTTTTGTAGGCTTCAGGATCATCAGCATCATATGGTCGGGCTGTCCTTTTAGGCCTCTGGAATTTTCTAACAGTCACACAGGAGGCAGAGGCATGTTCAAATGCATTTAAAGCATATATAGCACCACAATAAAGACAACATGACTTCTCCCAGCTGCTTGTTGCAGGATCTATTAACCCCAAACAAAGTATAAACATTTCATACTGTGTATCACAACCTGGTCCCGGATCAGGGCTAAGACTTATGATCAGACTTAAACTTACCTTCTTGCTCGGACCATGATTGAAGTGGATTGAACTTGCTTGAAACGCGTTAGCAGCAGACACAGGTCGATGCATAGATAGATAAACTAACAGCACGTTTCAACGCCGGTGTTTTAGACGTATATCTGCAGATTAAAACAGTAAATATCCAGATGTTAGTGCTGGTGCTTCTTCTAGTGGAGTTAAACACATTTCCAACTGGTTACCACGCGTTTCCGTAACCTCTCCCTCAGTTTTAATGGCGGTTCACAAAGCAACGTGAAATGTGAAAGCTGCCACCTACTGTACGGGAGTATATAACCTTTATAAACTTATTTTTTTTTCTTTGCTGTAATCATTTCCTCAGTTCAGATCAGTCCATGCAGTCAAATTGGTGGTCATATAGTCACACAATAAATTTCTGAGTCTTTCAAATAATTATATTTCATAGATAAATGTAATGTTTGGAGAGGGATGGGGATGGATGGGCTAAGATCCTATTTTGTCAATGTTCTAGGTATGTTTTACATGATCTATCTTCAAATTGCAATTACACTATGTAATTTGACACTATGCTTAATAATATAATGTGCTATACAGATACTTTTCATGTGTATTTACAAATGGCCATTTCCTGGGCATTGAAAAGGCACAGCTTTGACATCTTGCTGCAATACTTTTGTTTTAAAAGGTCGATACGATATCAAGTAGTCTGCTTCAAATATTCCATGTTCACAATATTTATTGCACTGTAGAGCTGTCATTAGGCCAACTTATTACTGTCATTGTCAACGAATTGTCTCTAAAATATCATACAATAGAAAAATGCTATTACTCACACAAAGAGTAACAGACAGTAGGTAGTAGAACCAAGCATTTTATTTAATAATTAGGTGTCATGAAAATATACATGCTGTACATAACAGGGTAGGACTTTATTATAGCAGCTTTATGTGATGTGACTAAATTCTCAGCTCACTGTCTTATCCTTTAAAAATGACCCTTCTCAGTCTAGTGAGCTGAACTGAGCATTGCAAAGAACTGCTTTGCTCATCACTATTATGCAACAAGCATGCAGTCAAGCACAGGAAGTAGTGTCTTCCTGTGCACAACCAGCATGAAGCTAACACGTTAATCAACACCAACTGGCACGAGAAGTTTCCTTTTCTTCACGTTGTCACGAACAGATAAGTAAATACATTTGGCTTACGTGTCTGATGTGAATTTCATCAGCTATGGAACACAGGTAGTGTATTTCACAGACTGGACAACGTTCTACATTTTTAATTTGACGATTGATTGTATATATATGTGTTTTTGAGTAGTGATGAATGCAGAAGTCATAGTTGTGATGGATGTTGTGTATTTGTAATATGTAATAGTTCTGTAGGATTGACATCCCTGAGCTATTTTGGTGATTATACTATAGCCATAAGGCAATAGATAGTTAAAACAGTTTTTTTTCTTTTTTCAGTTTTCAGCTTTTTTTTAAAAAAATTCTGTTTTAGTTCTTCCTCACAAATAACTCACACTCAAAAATCCTTAGATTCTACACAACAATCCACATAGCCTTCGGTATTGGTGGATTTGTGCTCATTCTCATCTGCTGCTGCCTATGCAAGCTATGCCGCAAGCCCCGACGTAAGTAACCCCCCACTAATGAAAAGTTAAGTCTGGAGTTGTTGGTGATGTTTTTAGACATATAACTGGCAGCTACTGTAGTTCTTAGTCCAAGTGTGTGACTGACATTTTTAAAATATTTACAATGTTGAAGGAGTTATATTGCCACAATAATGTAGATGCAAACATTTCTACACCAATGAGGCACTGATTGCTTCATTTTGTCTGTAGAAAGATGTTGTAGTATGTTGGAAATCCCGTGTTGCTACTAAATTACTGAGTTACAAAATATCTTAAAGTGGTGTATGTTACTGATAACAGGGTTGGACATATGTCAGAGATTTTGCCGCACCATATATCTATCTTTTTAATAACATTTGTTTGTGTGAACAGCAGCACGAGAGGTTGAACAGATGTTGAAGATAAACAGACATTTGAATAGTGAATGAGAAAATGTGTTAAGTCACAGCACTACCAAAAACACACATTTCCATTTGGTTATTTTATCAATTTTAATAATTAATTTTACTATTACAGGATTTTTGAAATCACCATATTTATTACTAAGTGGTAGTACTATGAATCATTAGTTCAGTCGTGTGACATGCCAAAATATGTCAAACGTTTAAAAATAAGCTCTGTATATTTACAGAAACTTTAGAAGTTTGTTTATTTAAAATTATATATCAGCTTTGCCACACACTTATACAGTTGAATAAATGAATAAATGATGATTGAAATCTGACTAAATATTTGTGTAACAAACACATGATTCTCTGTACTTCCTGTTTGTTTTCATGTTTTAGTGCTCTCCCACCTAACCTGAAACTGTGACTGAAACTCCCACCAAACCCAACCTTTATGTGGTATATATCTCATCTGTTTCTGTGCTGTGTATGTTTATAGCTGTGATAACCACCATGGCCTACACCTCAGTGGTGAGCACCACTCCTCAGCAGCACCCCCTGCAGACAATTGCATCACCCATATATCCCCAGTCCTACTCTGGGGTACAGTACCCACCGTACCAGCATGTACCAGTCCAGCCATGTAACCAGCCCACAATGGGGCCAACAATGCCCTACCCGGGACAACCTTTCACATCGGGACCACCACCAACATATCAGGAAGCCAGTGAGTTTAAGTTACAGTTTTGATTGCAACAAAAGTCTGTTGTCCATAAATGATGAATACATCTTCCTCTAGGTGTTGACTAAAGGAATATTAATGCATTAATGTTATTTGAAAGTGAGCGAGGATGACAGTTAGCGGCACAGGTTGGGAGTGAGTCAGTTGTGTAACCACAAAATGTGTGTGAACTATTTTAGTCTGACCTAACCAAATAAACAGTACCTTTTCCACTAACCTTGTGATAGACAAAAACACCTGTTATGACCACAGTTTTGCATAAAACAAAGATTGCGACAGCTGTTGCCTCTAAATACTACTACTGTTAACATATGAAACAAATAAACTAGCCAACTAATTGGAGAAAGCCTGGGTGAAGAAGATAAAAGGTCCTCATCAGGATAAATGTAGATACTGTATGTAAGTACTTTTTCTCAGGACAGTTCATTTTGTTTTTCTTTTCTTTCTTTTCTTTTTCATTCTCTACAAGCCTTTGTATATCCATTATTGGGAGATGCATGTTTTGTCTTGTAATCCAATGTGGGCAAATAATTTTAAAGTATATATTTAAAGTTTAAAATGCCTGACAAAAGGGATTAGAGACAAAAAAATATATATAACAAAAAGTAGACTAATAGATTAAAGCGAACCAAATCTTGGAACTGGTCATTTGTGTGAATTTGTTCTGAGAGCCTTTACTTTTAGAGCCTAAAATAAAAATGTAGATTTATTTCTCATGCCATGTTTTATTTCTGTGTCTAGCTTTCTACCCTCCCAATGTGATGCCTTACAGCCAGACTGTGCTCACCCCTGGTCAGCCGCCGTACCCTCTACAGCCTCCTATCCTATAGTGGACCAGAGTAACACACTCTCAGCCACTTTAAGCTTACTGCAACATTTTGGAACTTGGCGGAGCTGGAAATGTGTAATTTGAATAGAGATATGAGTTGTTGTTGAGCAGCTTCATTCATATATTTTTGGTGATTAAATATCAGAAGGTTACAATTTTGTAGTTGATGTAGTGCATTTGTCAAGTGTATTGGTCAGCAAACTTATCTCATCCAGCCGATCGGTAAAGCCCATTTCTGTATCTTTAATTAAATGTTTTTATACTCTTTAAATTAATAAAATATATTTTTTACCACTGATGGTTCATGTTTTAACTCCTCAGCTGTTCACTTATAATTATAATAATAATCAGTGCTGTCTTCAGACTTTGAGCTTCAGTTTCATCAGACTAAACCTCAGAACAAAAACAAACACTAATTCTCTATGTTTTGTTTGTTTGTTTGTTTGTTTTTAAAGATGGACTCAATGCTACTACACTGTAAAACAAAGCTGTTCCAGACCTTAGTCAAACTACTAGCATTGGCTGTGCATGATGTCACATCATCAGTCACTGGGGAGAGCAGAGATATATACCTCAATATGTTGCCACAAGCCTCCCCTCTCAAAATGTAAATATATTAGATACATTTTATTAGATAAATTAGATAAATACATTTGTGCTCTGTATTTCAAGGATCACCTGCTGGCTCTGTGGTTCTGCCCTGGTAAAGGTCAGGTTTCCCTCTTAGATTGCATGGTTCAGTGGTCCTCATAACGTTGCTCTCATGAACAAAGTTTATCATGTACCATCATTGAGTGTGACTTCTGTGCTCTTTAATATCATTATTTGATATTATAAAGAAGCCATGGTGAAGAGAGATATGCATGTTAAAAAGTGTCATCTTTTGTCTTCAAGTAATAGTATATCCAAATAGCCCAGTGCCCCTTTTAAATCCCACGTCCCAAAGTAGCACTCAGTAGCGTTTTAAAAAAATGCAGACACATACAGATGCTCCCAATCTATATATAATATAATACAAATACACTGTATATAGCATACAGAAAATCATCTAAACATCTGTTAGAAATCAAATCTACAGTATAAAACTGTTGTACATCCTGCATAATAACAATGTTTTTTTCCAGAGTTATAGACTGTTTTTGTTAGTTTGGCTAATTAACTACTACAGAGGTCACAACTATCTATTGCTGGTAGGTGTATTTCCTCAGCGACACAAAAATGTTGTTACAGTTTCTTGTGTCTTCCTCGCTCCTCATTCCTGTTCTCCTTCCCTTTCTGTCAGTGACCTCCCACTCCCGTCCGTATTGAATGCGTCAGTGGTGCTGCGAGACCTCTCTCTGAGTTGAGAGGAATTTGGAGTTTTATGCAACACAGATTTCATGTCATCATTCCTCTTCTTCATCAGGGCAAGAGCGGTTGACATGTAACCCGGGTCAAAGCACTGTTTTGGCAGCAGAAAGTGACAAAGTACAGAGGTAGAGGTAGTGGCACTTTATATCAACATTCAGACAATCTACACTATTTAATTACTTGTTACAGGTTATAAATATGGGTGGCCTCAAGATGATTAAAGAGTTAAGATGGAAATAGATTTTTGTTATGGAAAATAATGTCTGACTTTTATTTCTTGTGTTCTCTAAAATTTCTTCAGTTTAAACAATGTGGCAAAAATAACTTACTCTTTGGAAGACCTACTCATGTCCACATGACCACAGCACATAGGTTGCAATGTGGGATCATTAGTAGACACTGCTTCATTCTAATGTATCACAAGCCAACAAGGCTGGAAAACGCTGATGTAGAACTAGTACTTATGGTGCTTGCATTTCACTTTCCTCAGAAATAAGTAATAAAAAAGGGTCAATTAAAGGTTAATTCCACAGATGTTTCTGCCTTCACAACAATTTTGTTTGTGTTGCTCAAAGTATTTCATGCAACATATTATTAAAAAAAACAAAGTTCCATTAATAACAGATCTAACTATGCACTGTTTTCCCTAGAAATACAGTATACAGGCTAACAGCAACATTTATTTCCCTTACCCTTTGGTGTTTTTAAATGCAATTTAATTAGGTTAGTACTATAAAACCAAAACAGACAAAACCAAAACAATAAAATATTTTTAAGTTTGGGTGAACCAACACTTTAATTACTTTTTTTTTAAAGTTATGGCACATTATTGTTACTCAAGTAAAGAATTTCTCTCAGAATCCTGAAAAGATTCAATTCTGAGAAAAACTAGCTGCTGTAAGAAGTGTCTCTAATTTCAGTCTTTCTGCAAATAAAGACAATTCTACACACTTACACTGGCCTTCAGCCTCGGCACAGGGACTCCTCTCTTGTATTGATTTGTATCTGTGTTGTATACGCTCAGGTCCATCGTGGGCCGACTCATTTCAGACATTGCGCCCTTCGATGATCCTTTCCTGAGCAGTTCTGAAGTGCTCTGCTGAGGATGAAACCTCCTCATAATGTCACTTCTAGGGCCACGTCGCTCAGAATGTGCCACCACCAAGATTAAAGGTTTCTGTGAGGAGAGAAATGCATCCTGAGTTTCCTTAATTAACAGGAGCGAGGTATCACTATTAACTCAGTGTTTTGACAACAGTGACTTACTCTAGAAAATGGTTTGTTCTCCACTTTAGAGCTAGTTTCATCCATGCTGCTCTCCTTCACCAAAATAGACTCACTCCATGAGTGCATTTTTCTATTAGAAGAGGAAAGCATTGGCATGTGTTGTGTTGCTTCTCTTTCTTTATCATCACGCATTGTTGTGCTGTTGTCTGCATTTGTGTCCTTCTCTTTGGAGAATTGCCTAGAAATGGCTTCCACCCTGCAGGAGGGTAAAAATTGATTTTTCTTTTGGATATATTCATTTTAATTATCTTTTATTAGATGTAATTCTTTAATATTTTTAGTGTCACCTTTTCATTATATCTGGAGTCGCTGGGTCTGTAGGTAAGGGCTGTGTGTTGCTGTGAAAATAATCAAGATTGTTGGTAAATGATAAAGCATTAGCAGAAAATATAAATAAATGTCATTGCTCTTAACTCAGCATTATGTAAAAAAAATTTAACAAGACTCACTTGAATGTTCTTAGTTTATCTTGCACATTGTTTATCACTGGAGAGGTGATTTTATATACCCTGTCACAAACAGAGATCTGTAAAGACCTGTGCGTTTCATAAAGGCGAATCATAGTAAAAAACAAAGCAACAAACTTACAAACAAAACCAACAAAACACTTCCTGTACAATATACGGCAGAGTTTTGTTTGTGGAAATTACTATATCTATATGATCTTTTAAATATATATTATATGCTTGGTCCAGAAAACAACTTCAAGGACTCACTTATGGTGTCTAAGATTGATTTAGTCAAAATGTACCTTCTTTTATCCACAAACTGGCCTCCATTGTGAGTCCAACCATCCATAATGGGTGTCTTTACATCAAACAGCATGTTGTTTGGCTGTGGCATTTCCTCTCTCACAATTTCCTCATGCTGATCGAGATGACTGTCTGGATTGGACTCTATCTGAATATCATCCATGGCTTCCCAGTCTAGCAGGGAATCAGCAGGTGGGGATTGAGGTGTGGTAATTTCATGATTGAAGGGGAAATGGTTTTGGAACCTGAGATCTGAGTCTTTTAGCAAATGAGCCATATCTGTATGTGTACCGGCAACTCTCCACATGTCTGGGGCAGGGAGTGAAGCAGCAAAAAGGATCCTGAACTCCCTATCAAAAGAGTCTACGACCGGGCCACGTAGAACAGTGACTATTTGCCGGTGCAGGTGTGCATCTGTCCATGTGAGGCTGTGGAGTAGAAACACAACCTGTTACATCACTTTTGTGTGTGTGTGTGTGTGTGTGTGTGTATAACGAACATGAAATGAATGGGTGGAAGGACACGAGTACTTACCTGTAGCTGCCATGAATCACTGTCTCTAAATCCACCAGAAGGAACTTATCTTTCAGGTTACCGACCACCATTCTTCCCTCCCTCGAACAGAAAGTTTTGCCACCGAGAACACGGACCTGCATATTCTGCCAGATCACAAGCTTCAGTTGAAATCCAACATGGAATTACATTAAAATGTGGTGTTTATCTGTGATGGTATGTGAATGGTAAACTGTGTGTTGAACCAGTGTGAAATATCTCGTATCATAAACAAGGTTTAAACAAGAGCCATGCTACAGCCATGCTACAGCCATGCTACAGCCATGCTACAGCCATGCTACAGCTACCATATTTACTGGAAATATATCCAACAGTCAAGACATTTCATTGCAAACCACATATGCCAACCTGATGAAGACATGTGAAGAACAGTTCACCACAGTTATCCTATTCATATATGAATGTCTGTACCAACTTTTGTGCCAAACCATCTTGTTAAATGTTCAGATATTTCACTGGATAAATGATAACTTTGACCTGCTCATGGCGCTAGATGAAAAGTCAGGAGAATATCTGTACCAATCCATTGAACGGTGGACTGAGAAACTGACATTGCCATTCCTAGATCAACACTGCTAGCATGGCTGAAACGTGTATGTACAATTGTTGTAGCCATGGCATACCAGTGTAATTACAAGAATATCTTCTATGACCATTTTGAGAAGAGGTTCTGTTCAGTCATTTCATCTATTATATGTATTGCGTTCACAAAAATTTTGTTCTCAACATCAGGCTGGTTCCACTGAACAATCACTTCAGCTATGTGTTGCTAAAAGTACAACACATAGCTTTGGCATTGTGCCTAACATAAGCATACCATAGTAAAGACAGTTAGTAGTAGTTTATGAAATAACTCTATAGTATGTATATAGTGTGTCAAGTTAGTAATACTGATGCACATTTAGTTGTAGTGGTTACCTTTGTTAGAATGAAGTCTATTACAAAATATGTCTATATCTGTTTTATGCTGGCAAAATAAAATCTGTGGTTCATCCTTTGCTAAGTCTAACGTAGTCTACAAGATGGCTGCAAGGTATGTACTGATTTGTAGGAGATGACTCACCGGATGCCTGAGCCTGTTGAGTGTGAAGTTCATCTGAGTGGATCTTTGGTTCAGGATGATGTAAATTGGGACGCCCCGAGAGGCAGCATTGTGCAAATCTCCAATTATTGCACCATCTGTCAATTTGTCTGTTACAATGGCAATTACCTGCATGGTGAAGAAAATGTAACTTAGCCTGTAACTGGCTGAATTTTAAAGGAAGAGAAGTACTCAGTCAGGTTGCTTGAGGAGTGTTAAAATGTCATTTCATGTTAACCTTTATGTACCATTTTAATTACTCTGGTGCGTGTTGCTTCATGTCTGACTCCTCAGACATGTACTGTTGGGGAGTTTAAATAGAGACAGTACATCACATTTTATGAGTTTATCCATGTGTTTAGTGTAAAATATTAATATGTAAAGTAGGTATGATGAACTAAAGCTATCAAAGTGGATCATAGAACTGTAGGGGTGTAATACCTTGAATTAAAGTCCTGTACTTGACTAAGTGTACTTTACCCATATGAAAATATGTTTTGTGTTTATCCATAAAATTTAAAAACCACATCATGTTTGCATACCTGCTTGGCCTTTTGCAAGTGCCGCCTGATGATCTCTCTGACAGGCGGTTTTCCCGCAGTTGGAGGACTGGTATGGACTGTAACGTTTTCCAGTGGCACCGAAAGGCTTTTTTCAGGCCAGCCCAACTCCAGGTTTGGGGGCGGTTCGTCAGAGTAGGAAGGGAAGTAGGTGGACGATAAGTCTTCTATGACTGAGTTGTTGTCCTCTCTATTGTCCTCCAGTTCCACCTGTAGCTGACTACAGTGATAGTCCTGAGCCCATCCAGTTATCTGACTGACCTCTACAGGGGACAGGAAGCAGGCTGAACTCTCGGTGCCGATGGAGCTGTAGAAGTCCCCAGGACCGAAGCTCATAAGAACCTCCATAGCTTCACGCTCCCTCTCAGAGTAAAGGAACTCTGGGGAGGTCTCATGTACTGGCAGGAACACCTTATTTTCATCTAGGCTCTGCTCTTGAAAGTTCGACATAACTGCAGCTTGGTGTGTCTCCAGGAATTCTGTAATTTCCCAGTTTGGGATTAATAAAGTATATCTATATATCTATCTATAAATGCTACCCTAACCGAATTTCAGTTACTGACTACAGCTGTGTAAATGCACCACCATCCCAGGCCAACTCATCTCATCTCACACGTCAATCAAGGAAAAAAATTAAATCTCATTCATCCCTCTGCCAAAAAGACACACTGTTTCCCATGTTGGCAAGCGCTAACCAGAAAGACGTCCAATATCTTGATGCTGTTGACAATCTTGATAGTGAGTTTCTCTGCATTCCTTACTGAGGAAAAGCATGTTCAGGCTTCACAAATTCCATCCTGGTTTACAGTATCCATGCCCTCTAGCTCATGCTGACAAATAATAAATAAATCAATGAGTAGAAGTGATCACTTAGTTTTTCTGTAATCTTTACAAAATTAGTTTGAACACTCAAAAACAAACAACACACACACACATAAACACACTCATTGTGGAACTCACCTTTGTAGTAACACCTCTCATCTCTCTGACTTAAGTGTTATTCATAAACTCTCAGGAGCCGTAGGTTGTCTTCATGTGCTCCCTCCCCTGCATGTCATCTCACTCCTCTTAATCCTTCCAATCCTTGTC
The DNA here is from genome assembly GCA_036937835.1 of Pampus argenteus. NCBI lineage: Eukaryota > Metazoa > Chordata > Actinopteri > Scombriformes > Stromateidae > Pampus > Pampus argenteus. The sequence goes on from CM072863.1 coordinate 12,493,127, forward strand.
ACTGACATTGTTTTCAGATTCCAGAATATCAGTGCAGTTGACGGATTGATCAGCTGCTCAGACACACAGTTACTATCCTATGACTTTCACAGCTGCAGTGTGTGATTCAAATCACTGCCTCTGGTACATAACATACCACTTCTTAATGTCAAGGAGGTGTGTGAGGGAAGAACATTGCCACGTGCCCTTTATGGACTGGTTCAGCCTGACAGGTAGGTTTGTCAGCAAGTGTTACACACAAAATACTGTATCTGACTTGCTATGCAGGTATCAGATGTAATCACAGCTGTTTCTTTTATAATTGTTTTTAGAAATACAGTGAATACAGTGAATTGTGATCCTACAGATGTGGCTCTGGCCAATTTGTTATCAGTTGATCGAAGCATTTCTCATTCTGTAGAAAATAGTGTGAGCTTGTTTTAACTAAGTAAACAATGAATGTAGCAAAAACAATAAGGAATTCAATGACAAAGATAACACACTCTTTTGCAATCATGATGTTATGTCAGGATGATTGCGCTGTCTTACACATGAACACAAGTCAAAGGCCTTACACAGAATTAGAAATCTTCAAACCCAGAAATACTCCAATATTTCCCATGTGTTAACCATTTAATGAGCCCAATAATATTCATAACATTGCTTAAGAAGTGATTACATACAGCATATTATGTAATAACTTATACATTGATTAGCTACTGTTTCTATGTCAACATTTTTTAATATAACATGTGTGGCATTAATAAGAGCTTTGTGTTTTACAGCATGACTGAGTTTCAGTGAGTTTTAGTTTTCTTATTCTGTAGTTGAGTTACGGTGTTTCACAAGCAGAAATGGCACCATGATGACATAATGAATGAATAGTATCATTTAGAGGTATTACATTCTCATCTCACTGTTAACTGAGAGTGATAAAGAGTGTTGGTCACCGCTTCTTGCGCAAGTGGACATACAGGATTCCACTTATGAGAAGGAGAGGGACACTCAACCATGCCAGGATAACGCAGTAGCCAAAGTGTCCTTTGGTCAGATCTCTGGAGTCATTTAAGATCTCTTTTGTGTGGAAGGTGAAGATAAGGGCAGCAGCAAAGTCTGTGCAACCTGCAAATGAGAAACTTTTTAGTGAATTTCTAATCATGTCAGTCATCATGGTATATATAGAATATATTTAAATACATATTAGTGATTAATGATAATATCTAACTGCATTTTAGTTACAAACATGTTCAAGTCAAGAACTTGACTTTTTTCAACTCCCTTAACTTTATTCCTACTGAAGATGCAGGTCAAAAATAGGCCACAAATATTGGAGTTTTACTTTTTTATTTTCTAAAAACAGCTTGGTGCTGTGGTTTCTAGTAAACATGACTTAAATGGGGAAAAAAGTAGACTATTTGATGGGTTCTAACACGTATTTATGGCAGCATGACTTTGTATGTGGGCTTGACTTAATAATAAACTGCAGTGCCAATGTTTATGATCTTGAAGGAACATGTAACCCAGTCCAATAGCGACTCACATGACTCACTTACATGTTTTTAATAGTTTTTGGGCAAACATAGATACATAACAACAAGAAAATAAACAACAGTATTGGCTATATTTGCAGCATTTGCTGACAACAAGAAAATGACATATCCTGAGTTACCTTCTCAATGTACTGTATATAGGCAGGATTAACAAAAAAATAACATTTTTTACTGAAGCACACCTTGATATAGAGATATTCTCCTTTTAAAACTAATACAAGCAAGCTAAGCTAAATTACAAAAGTATATATATTTACACTAAGTTGCCACACTGATAAGAAATTACAATTATAGCTTTGGATTTTGATGCATTATTCACCATTGCAACATTTTATGTGGATTATAAAACAAGCCTTTAAGCACCTGCGAAGGCCTGACAGAGGCCGGTGAAGTAGAAGAGGCCTCCTTTGGACATTGTGAACAGCTGACCCAGAAAAACCAAGAAGGAGATGGAGGAAAAGACCACAGAGAGGATCATGAGGGCCTGGACAGACTGAAGCCAGTCTGGGAAAGGTCACACAATGAGTGTAAGACACTGACTAAAAGGTAAAAGTAATTTAGTGTTCTGTTCAATCATGCAGAAGTGGAAAATATGAACTTTAAGTAATCAGACAAGCATGCACATGTCTGCAGCAAGCATGTCTTTGATGGTTTACCACTTTCATTGGTAGCAGCACACAACCAGGTTTTTGTGGCATTGTCATGGAAACAGTTGTGCCAAAGGTCTGTGATTTCTGAATCAGCCCATATCCACCAGGACTACAGAAAGAAAGAAAGAAAGAATACAGAGATTAACAGTGACATCTACTGTAAGAGGAACAACAACATGAGTTTACACACCTTCTCCAGGGTGGCGATGACGACCATGGCCAAGGTGAGCAGATGCAGCACAATTAAGGATACAAGGAGGAATACCATGACTTCCTTAATATGTGAGAAAGAACCTGGCACCCTATGTACAAACAATACTATAAAGTTAGTGTCTTCACAAGAACAACAAGTCCAGAAAATCCATGTGGGCTGAGATTAGTGGTTTAATACCAAACAGTTTGGTAAAGTCAACAAAACTCCATTTGTCATTGCTAAAAACCTTCCCCTCCTTCAATATCATGTAAAATTCTCAAAGTCATGGCTGGGAACAGCTGTCTGTCTGTCTCTTGAGAAAACTTGAGTGCTTTCATGATGCCTCTTAAGATCTTCACTGACAATCTCTGCCCATTTATCAAGCCACAAGCATGCCAGACAGAGCAGAAGGGGCTCACCCTTACTTCAGAGGCTGAGCAGTCTCTGAGGATTACATCACCCTGTTCCCTGTGTAAACAAGCATGTATACTGAAACCCTGTCTATCAATAGTCTGTTGTGTCCTTTTTTATTGCACTTCAGGTTCAGTTAATATAAAAAAAACCATACAAATGAATTTGCTACTCTTTATCTTTTAAAACCCATTGATCCACACCCTTGATATCTATCTTGTAATACATTATCAGTGGAGAAAATGAATAGAACTGTTATAATCCTATCTATCAAATCAGTTAGTGACTTCAGACACATTTGTGAGAACAGCAACACAAGGGTTAAGTCATGTTTTTGGGATTAAGTAATGTGTTTGGGTTTCAGTTCATAAATGAAATGCATTCCTTTTTTTCTATTCAAAAGTTGTGTCTAAAATACCAGAGCTGTCTACTTGTTCCATTTGTGTCTGTGGAAAGAAAAAGTGCTTGGTTTCACATTTAATTCATTTTCTGCCTAAAGAGGGAAATCATTTGCTGCTGAAGACAATTCAGAAAGGCACGTGTTTGATTACATTCTACTACATCTGGTTTACGTCACAGTTTGTGGTACCTGGCACAGATAGAACTAAAGTAATGACCACACATAACACAAACATTACAGGAGAGCATCATAAATGTTCAAAAAAAGCATTCAGTGAACTGAATTTCAGTTACTGTATATTACAAATAGATGTAGAAAACCCAGGCATCATCATTTCTGTACAATCAAATATAACCAAGATGTTTGCTGAAGTTCTTACCTGTTTAATACCTTGGAGTCTGCACACTTCACTGATCCTCCTTTCCCAAATTGCTGCTATCCTTCCTCTGTCCTCTTTCTCTCAAAATTTTTTTAGTTCCAAAACTTGGAGAGAAGGGTACAGAAGAGGAATGTGCACTGAGATATAGGAGGAGTACTCAACACCCATTTCCTCTAAATGTTCCCTGCCCTCCCCCTCAAATCTGTGGTCTGGACCAACTCAACACCCAAAATAACATTCCTCTGGACCTGCATAAACATTTTCATAAAAGCTATACTGCATATATCCAAGCTGCACTATAATATGATGACATAGTGCATGCAGAAATCCATTATTTAGGTTGTACTGGAAAATAAAATAAAAAAAATCAGACAGTTAAAACCAAATGGTCATATAAGCTATATGGGCTGGCAATGCTTGCATTTTGTATTTTTGAAGCCACACCTCTAATGAGTGCTACAAATATACTCTTGTTTATCCATATGGGCAGCTTGGCATGAAGATCATCACATTACTCCCAAAATGAGGTGAATAAAAGGCAGGAAATAGGTGCTGATTACAGCCCACTTTTGACTATAAATGTACAGGAAGTCTCAGACCACCCAAGACACAACACACAAAGTAAATCCTCAGAAAGAATACTAATCTGCAAAGAAATTCCATTTCATGAGGAGAAGACATTGTTGTACATTATAATAGATGAATATAATAACATTTAATGTCCCAGTAGAGCAGAAAATCTGTCTTTGTTTCACCAAAACGAAAAAACACCTTAAAAGCAGTAAAAATACCATCATAAAACCATAAACACATATCACAAATCATCCATAGAGCAGCAATGTATGTGCAAATGTTGATACAACTTATGAAATCATACAGTATGTGAATATTTTAATGCTGTTTGTTCATTATATTGATTGCACTAAACAGTAATATGTTATATATGTTTATTACTTTACAGGTTATAGTCTGATAAAAATGTGGTTGCATAAGTTTTCTTTGTGGCGCTCGTGCGCTCCTCGCGCGCCGTTATTACAGATGAAGTACGGATTGAGCGTATTACGTCGCGAGGCTGCATTCTTTTCCAACCCGCGTGAGGGTTGTTGGTTTTTCGGAGGCGACGCCGGACTGTTTCGGGAATATTTCGGCTAATATGTGAGTGATATCTCGGTCGAAAGTTGTTTCTCACCGCCCGACAAATGGATCGACCAGAGGTAGCGAACTACTTTTCTCGTTTTCGTTTTATTGCGCAGCTGGTTAAAAACATAAACGTCGTATGGCCCAGATGTGAAATGTATGTTACTGCTGCTAAACTGGTGATGAAACTTTGGGGTCTTCAGCAATAATTTTAAATAAAGTTATGTTGGTATCAGTGACGTTCGTCTGCACAGCATGAATTTGTAGTAACTGAGGTTAACACACAAACGTGTGGTCCGTTATTATTCCCAGTTTTAGACAGTAGACAGTAAGGCCTGTCTAAACAGGACGCAAGGTAGTTCGTCAGTGACCGTGTCTACATGTCACCCATACTGTCTAGGAGGAGCTGGAGCAGATCGCCACATGGTTTAGTGAGACGGGCCTTGCATCTGATGCCCCTAAGGAGGCTCAGCTGTGTTTGTTATGGCGAGTCCACCAGCGCACAAGAAGCCAACTAAGCAGTGTGATAAGGGACCTGGACACACAGCGCTCACAACACACAGCAGAGATGACAGAGGTACGTTATTACTGCTGGATTACCTATGATCATCACATTGTCATCAAGAGTGAGGATAAGTAAAGTAGGTGTCTGTAAAGGAGGCATTTGATGTTGGCGTTGTGTTTATCTGCAAGGTACGTAGGTCTTTGGAGCAGATCCGTATCTTTACTGAGCACAAAAATGTTTTGGCTCAGGAGATACAAGACGAGAATGATCAGCTCAAGGACCAGCTGCGCCACCTCATATCGCTTCAAGGTTGGAAATCTTTATCAGTATACCACTTACACTCTTAGATCTTAGATCTGCAATTTGCCAATTTGTTGAACATCCTTTTCCAATAGATTAACAAAACATACTGTAGATTTTTTTTGTCTCATACACTTAAAGCATTTTGATTATCTATGTTTTATCATTCACACTTTTCTTCAGTGACAAAAGTCATGTTGTCTTGTCTTGCTGGTCAATTTGCAAAGACGTGTAAATAAAAACAAAATAATTCTTAGAGTAATGGTTCAACAATGGCTAAAAATAACTTAAACTCTTTTAAACATGATCACCAGGCATCCTCAATCCACAGCTTTTCAGATTAATATTGAAAATAATTATTATAAACTTTACTCCTTCCCCCATCTCTATTGTGCTAGATGCCCAGATAACCGAGGTGGCTAAAATGCTGTACCAGCAGGGCCTCACAGAGTTGATTCACAGCAGCCCTAGTGAACAGGTGGCGTATCTCCTGGTGGAGAGGGCCTCTCTTCTTGAGACGAGGGATGATCCTGACAATATGACAGGTGATGGACACACAGCCAGGACAGATGTCCAAGGATCAAACATCAATGCAAGCCAGGTTAGAGGAATGATGTTGGTGAATGTTGATGTTGGTGTAAAGTGAGAGACATGGCTTATTGTTAAGTTGAAAAAGTGACTTTGAGCTTTGATACTTAAAATTTTAAAATATGCAAAGCTCTCAGCACTGTCAAGAAGAAAGACATACTGCCTTCCTCTCCCCTTTTTCGTTTTGTATAATTATACCATAATATCAGATTCATAAATACAAACAACTACATATACTGATATTATTTACAATATATGTTTTAGTTGTTAGATGTGCATACCTTACACACACATTTTTCTTCACGTCTTATTTGTGATTCTTTAATTTAATGTTATTCTAATGTCTCTCCACAAGGGGGCACCACGCCAAAGCCAGAGCCCATGGAAGAGACTCTTTGGACTCCACAAAGCTTCACAAAGCAAACATACTTTTATTCCTGTATGTCCTTATATCTATAGTATTGTTATTGCAGTCTATTAACTACTAACAAATACTAAAAGTTGCACTCAGGTTAGTTGGAATGTCAGAGAGATTCGCTGACTTTATTATGTGTATCCCAAGGTACATGTGTGAATGTGTAAATCTTTTTGCATGTCTTCCTTTCAGATCATCTACATTAAGTGCAGCCTCTTTTTTGCTCCAGTGTTAATAAGCTCTGTTACTACCACAAGATACCCCACCGCTGATGCATCTTGATCCAGTGCACTTCTTAAGGTTTCCCTTCTGTTCTTGCATGTATTTTTGAACAGTCTTGCTCATATCGATAGATTTTTGTAGGATTTTATTGAACTTTAATACTTGTAACATAGAAGACAATTCACAAATGTTTACCATGATCCACAAATATTTCCGTATCCACAAACCTGTATTTTTATCCGTGTTGTATAAAGTGACATCCATAAAAATGCAGTGATTTGAAAATAAATATAACTTACTATATAAACACAGATGTTTGGTGAGCTCGCCTAAAACTAACTTTGGCCATGCAGGTTTACAGTTGTCAGCCTCCATTGCTACGGTTCATATCTCACATACAATAAATTGGAGGAAAGTCCTCTGTGGGATACAACTATTACAGTCCAATAAAAACTTTTGGGCATGGCAGTAATAGTAAAGTCATTGTTTGTCTTTCTCTTTAGGCTGAGGTCAGACATTTGGCTGTTCAGACAAGCAATGCAAAGAGGGATTGTTCCCGTTTGGAGCGGGACCTGGAGGAGGGCTCTCGTCGGCTGGCCATGGCCCACAATGAGATCCGGCGTTTGACTGATGAGCTAGAATCTGCTCACTTGACCCAAAAAGCTTATGGTGAGAGATACAGTATTAATCATTTACTGGTAATCAGAATATGTCATTCTCAAAGAGACATTGTGATAATATAGTAGCCTTGTGCTCAGTGTTTTCTCTATTTTATTTTATCATTACATAAAAGTAGCCAACACTGCTAACTTTAAACAAAATCTACAATAAATATTTTATATTGCTAATGTTCAGAAGTTATTTTAGACTCAAAGAATACCCAAACATCAGGGTTCAGCCTAAACTCTGTGTTTTTCAGAGCCTGAGCTACAGGAAGCACAGCAAGAAGTAGAGCAGCTCAGACAAGAAGTCGAAAAACTGAAGAAATATGGTGAGAATTAAAAAGATATGTTCAATAATCCACTCACAGCTAAAAGAGACATAACAAAATATTATATTTGAAAAAAGTAAAACAAAAACTCTCAAAATGATGGGTGTATCATATTGACATCACAGCTAACCACAGTGTGACAGTAACAGTACTGTTAAAAACACAATTATTTGCTTGTGACTTCCTTTAAAAGAAATGGTGGAACTGCGAAAGACCAAAGAGCTGAATGATCGTCTGGACATCGAGATCAGAGCTCTAAGGAGCAGGGTACGCTCCCTGGATGCAGAGAAAAGCTCTCTGCAACAAACGGTAAGATACCTGCTGAAAGAAGTTAATCTAGCTGCTGTTTCTTACTATTCAGGTTCAGAGTGATCAGGCCACAGATCTCACTAAAGTCCCATTGCTTCAAAAACATGTGATCACTCTGTTATTCAGAATAGTAGGCCAATGTACAAATACAAATCAAAAGAAATCAAAGTATGTTTGAATTATATAAAAGTTCAAAATGTACCTTGTTTTTGATCATTATATTTTAGTCTGAAGCAGCAGAGCAGGCACAGAGCAACCAGACCTGCAGAAATTTAAAGGAGGAATTCACTGCTTGGACAAGACGCCATTTGGAAAAGGAGGAAACTGTGAGCACATAAATATAGGAACAGACAACAGATTAGCAAACTAATATAATGTAACATATTATGAGGAGTATGTATGGCTGTCAAACATATGGTGATGACTGCTTCATTGCTGCCTCACTGAATGTAATTACCTTGAATGGCTAATACAAAACAAATACACATCTTAAATTAAACAAAAAAAAGTATAACAATTGCAGTGTTCTATTTGTTCGTGCACTTTACTGTAAATCTGTTAAAATCATTAATAACTTGTCTTGTCCAAAATACTTAATACTGTAGGATTTGTATGTTTTTAAATATTTGATGGGAACTCCAAAGACTAGTTTGGACTCAGTCAAGTTTAAAAATATGAATTATTTGGAAATGAGTCAAATGAGTCAAACCTCTAACGTATACGTGACACATTGACCTGTATAATGTTCGTTTTAGGTTGTATTTCTACAGAAAGAGGTGGAGCGGCTTGAATCAACCCTGCAGGAACAGCAGCAACTTCTCACTGTGCAGGTTCAGGTCGACCAAGCTAATGAGTTAGCTAAAGTAAGTCCCATTGAGCATTATTTGAGAAGCTTTTATCAGTTGTAATGCTTTAAGTGCTATGGCCAAAACAGTAGAAGTAGAGTATAATCAGCACAATGTGTCAGTACATGCTGTTCTTGTTGTGTTTCTAGTCCTGGGAAACTGAATTGAATCAAAGCAAAGAGATGTGCAGATATTTAGAAAATAAGCTGAGCGCTCAGACAAGAAGCCTTTTGGAAAACGAGTCTGAAGTGAGTGAATCAGTATATTAATGGATTATAGTATCAGATAATTACATTAAAAGCCATTCAGAGAAAGATAATGGACGTTTCTTTCTTATTCCACGGTGTCAAAAAGATTTCTATTCCTTTCAGATGCATTCCCTTAAGCAGCAGCTGGACAAATCCCATAAAGACTTGGACAAACTTATAGCTACTATTTGCATGAAAGAAAACAGTTTCCAAGATCAAATGTAAGATGTTCTGCCTCTATACCTTGCAGTTCTAGCAAATACTGTATGCACATACCTCCAGTGTAATAGTAATATGTAACAGGAGCTTTAACAATGCTTATTTGTGCTTGAAGGCTGTGGAGGCAAAAAGACTCAGAAAACAGGCGACTGGAAGCCTCTTTTGCAACAAAGAACAAAGTGCTACAGACAGAGCTGAACAATGAGAACACACCGTGTAAGGTAATTTTTTTATATGTATATATTGAAATATATGGGTTACATAATAAGACTACGTATGTGTGGTTACATATTACCTCCTTTTATCTGTGACTGTTTGCCTTAACAAAGGGCAGAAACTGTTGAGCTAATAGAAACCAGTTTTAGATTAATGTGATTGTGACAGAGTGAGCTGTGTGATATACTGTATGCTCTTTGACTACTGAATCCATCAGTTCCTGTCACTGCTGATGATTGCACTCTGGACCGCAGGAGTGTCCTGATTATCAAGAAGCTATGAAGGCTCTGATGGCCACCCAAGATGAGTGTGAGACACTTAAGAGCGAGATCTGTGAAACCCTTAAATGTCTTGACAAAGAGCGGAGGTAAAGGGCCTATAACACTGCTTTCAACTAGTCATGAACATGTTATATTATATTGTAGATTTTATGTCTGAAGTGTTCTATTTTTGTCCATCTACTTACAGTAAATGCCATGAGATGAAGGAAAAACACAAAGCAAAACTATGTCGGGCCAAACAGAAATATGATAATGAAACCACACAGCGCGTTGAAAAGATAAAAAATCTAGAGCGGGAACTGTCCTTGTGTTCCCATTCATTAGCAAAGGTAAATCTGCAGCTTTGCCCTACTTTACCTACAGTTTGTGGTGGGGCAGTGTCACACCAGCACTGTGATGTGAAAGTGTTTGTGATCACTGCAATATTTTCACTGGAATTTAATTTATTTAGTTCTAATTTAATTAGAAATGTTATCATGTGTAAGAATAATACAATAAGATTGATCTTTCCTTTTCAGGAGAAAGAGCTCATCATAAGTATAACTGAGGAAAATGAGAAACTTCTTTTTGAAAGGAGGAAGTTACTGCGACAGGTAAATGAGGAGGAGCACAACAAGAAAGACAGTAATCTAACAGCTTATTTGTCCAAATGCAGGTACTGAACTAAAATAATCAGTCAACATTTCACTGCATTATGAAACAGTCCACTTATTTATATTTATTGGAAATAGCAACAGTAAATATGCTTGTTTTAATTTAAAGGGTGCATTTCCTAGAGATGGAAAACAAGAAACTTGGCAACAAAATACTCCACATGTCCAGTCAGCTCGCTGCCCTGGAACGAACCCTACAGAACATACAGTCACTACACTTCACTGAGGTACTGGGCATATCTGCTTCATCTTTATATCTATATATAGTAAAGAGAGATTGGTTTTATGTACAGCCCTAATATATTAGCAAGCTAATGTACTAGCATTGATCTCAAATAGAAGACGGTTTACTCATTAGTTTACGAGGTATCTTGTCATAAACTGAATGTTTGACACTCGACCATTGTTCGACTGACAGATGACTGAGTGATGTTGTTGTCTTTATATTAAAAAATATATTTTTTTAATTGTTTAATAATTTTTAATTTGTTTGTTTAGGAGATGAAGAAAATATCTAATCCTCAGCAGATTTTTCCATCTCTCCCTGTGCAAACATCAAGGTAGGTCTGACAATAAAAAATAAAAAAATAAAACACAATTAAATGTCTGCTAACTTTGATTGTGTCTATAGTGTGATGATGCCTGAGCCATCTGAAATTCAGGGCTTATTGGACAATAAGAACAGTCTGACCAAGCAGACACATATGACTTCTTCCCCTCACCGTGTCATCTCTGTGGCCTGGTCCCGATCAGCAGAGATGGGCTTTCTAAACCTGACCTCAGCTCAGAACCACTCAGACTACTCGACTCTACTCGGTGCTCTTAGCACCTCAGAAAGTACGCGTTCCTGAGATTTTATATCTATTTGCAACATAAAAATACTGTACAGAAACAGTTCTATTGTATGTAAGTAAATTAAATTAATAAATACACGTACAGAAAATTTTCAAGTTCATGTTCTGATCACATCAACCCCTTAAATTGTAAAAAATCTGCAACAGTTGTTAATGTATCGCATTTGAGGGGTAGTTGGGATAGTTTTATTTACACTGAAAATTAATGCTCACCTTTAATTTGTTCCAAATACTGACTTAAAACCTGGCCTACATAAGGAATATATTAAACTCAAATTTTCCCTCAGTAGTCTAACAGAGCCCACACACTACATTTTCCGTCATGAGATTACCATGTTAATGTTGAGCGTGTTTCCTCTGCTAAAGCTGAAACTCCTGTGGCCTACACTGCAAATGTTATATGAAACCTGTTTGAAAAATAAAAGGTTGTGGAGGTAGTTTCTGACTTAACTCCAACTCAGATGTGGTTTCTTCTTTCTTAGCATTTTCACCATCACTGATATGAAACTCATCTTTGAAAAAAGTTAAGGCACTTTCTTGACTGTAGCTGTGAGATTAATGTAGTTACAATTTATATTTATTCAATTTAACCCTAAAATATGACTAAAGTAGAGATTCATTGATTATTAATTACCACTCTGCCATGTCCTTGCATCCTTCCCCTGTGTCTATCCACAGGGGAAGGATGCAAGACAAGTGCTTGAAATTATTTACTTTGCAACACAAGCTGTGATAAAGCGCCAAAAGTAAACACATATTTGAAACAAATGTGTTTTATAACACATCATGTCAGCCATTTGGCATATAATTTGGTCAACATCTCTTATCTAGCTACATCACAACATTTTCTACAAACACTGACAACCATCTTTCTTGTTCAGAACCTAGCTGCATATGTTTGTTTTTTTTCGTGTGTGTGTGTGGAGCTATTTGTATGATACATACAGTCTATGGCCTGATATGATTACAATGTCATCTTAAAAGGTCAAACCAATTATTCAGTCATCCTGGAAACCTAATAGAATAGAAAGTAAAATAAACCTTAACCCTTAAGTCTCAGTGCTCTTACCAAATGTCAAGGGTGGCATCTACACCGGCGTCCAGAATCAGCATGTTTCCACTTTCCAGAGAGATAGCTCTTTGTCTTCAGAACGGTCCTGCAAGATCAAAGACATATGCTTAAAATGGTAAATTTAAATAAGGAAAATCATGCAATCATGCATGACTAAATACTTTTGAATATGTAAAGCTGAGAATGTGTTCTTCTTTAGAAAAGATAAAACTATACCTCATTTTTGAGAAGTGCCCATGCCCAAGTTCAGTATACTGTGAATGCTCTTGTGGAAAAAAAGTTAGGGCGTGAGCAAAATTGCTAACTAACCCTAACTCTGAGCTGAGGAAGGAAGAAATGCCATACAGTTGATGAAACTACAAAAAAGCTTGACAGTTCAAATACAAACACATCTTCAAGTAAGGCTGGATAATATTTTAACAGTGTTTAATATTGATGCATATACAATGTTACTAAGGTAATTTTTTGATACCTTTAACATGATTTTTTACACATACAATATGTAAATACTCAGTACAGTTGGTGAAAAGTTTGTGTTGGGTGTTATTGCCTTTCCCCACATCCTGTGATGAACTGGTGAGAAGTGACAAGCATTATGCTCTTTGCTTCTTTTCCATCACTGTTTACTGTAGCCTACACTGCCAGGTAAAAAACAGTGGCTGACCAAAACATGCAAATTGTTGACAGTCAGTGTTGGTTTTAGTCTTTCAACCTCTTAGCAGTGAAAAAATCCAGTAAATTTCCAATGTTTGCTCTATGCTTATTTACACATGTAAACAGGTTTTTATAAGTGCATAAATATAGTTCCAGATGAGATGTGCTGAAACATTATCCAGTAAATATGTGAAACAGCAGTCATGTCTAATCACAGCTTTGAATCACATTTCCCCACTAACATATCATCCTGTGCATGTATACGTTTGCGTGGGATCAAAAGAAAGGCTTTAAAAGCTTTTGAGAAGGAACTGTGTGATATTTTATTCATCAGAATTCAAAATGAACTTCCTTCATCTTACATTGTTCAAAGTAGCTACAATTACCCTGCTATCTCACTCTGCGTTTTTTTTTTGTTTGTTTCCAAAGAATAGCAATAGGAAGCATAGTGATGAAGCGACAGTGATCAATGTGTTTGTCAAGACTCTTCATATACAAACCCTGACATGTTGATGTGCCGGCAAATGAAATACTTTCATCAACTCCTGTAATTATAGAATTATTTATTATAAAACAGGTTGACAGTTAATATAGATTATTTACAGTATATATCATGCAATGACAGAAAAGGCAAATGTAAAGTGATAAAACAACAAAGTGGAGTTGTAACAAAGTTAAGGCTTAGATGCATATAAAATGGCAATGTGTTCATTAATAAAATACTGAATATTAAAAGGAGCTTGATGCGTCATCTACACATTACAACTGAAAACCCAAAATATTATTTGTGTTTCCAGAATTGTAACTGTTTGGCAGCAGCAGAACGGTGGTGTAAGATATCAGTCTTGTTATCACATTTTTAAATTTTTTTTTTTTGCACATAAAGTGGATTAAAGTAACATGAGTGCATCATTCAATATAATTCAAACTCAGTAATCCTGAATATCTTGGTGAATTTGGAAAAATAAAGGCATGTAAATACTTTGACTATTTTTATCAAGTTTTGACCAGCCCATAAAAACACATTGTAGATTCACTTCTTGTGCTATGGTAGCGTGTACTTAAAAGCAGAAGCTCATACAGTAATTGCATCAATTAAAGTTTTAGATTAGTTTTTGCTTTTTTTTTTTTAGTGTAATTAAAAATAATAAAAATAAACCATTAACAGATCAATAATTTAGGAGACCCAAAACACAAGTTTAAAACTTGACGAGATTAAACTGTGTACTCGAGAACTGAGTATCACTTTTGTTTTGTAACATAACTATGTCAAAGAAAAACATCTAAAGGGTGGATGTTTTTCATGAGTCACCCTGGTCGGTGTGAATGTGGCAAAAACGGGTGTGGATAAGAACTACTGAAGAAAAATATTGACACCTTATTTGTGTGTGCGTTATGGTTACGTGTATGGTGAAACATTGCACGGACATAAGAAGTGGCACAATATACATGAATACACATTTATATAAGCATTCACCTTTATGGTCACCGAGCTAACGGAAGACTATTTATGATGCTTTTTTTTTTCTTTTTGCTATGACTTAAGAAAGTAAAAGACCATATAAAAAGACAAAGTAATCTGTTATAACACAAAAAAGTTAAAAAAGATTTTCATGTAGCTGCCTGGAGCGATACCTTTTTTTTTCTGTGAAGTTACACACAAAAAAAGTGTTTAAGGCCTGTCATTTCCAGGCCTGAAAGTGCTGAGAAATCATCTTTGGATGTTCCAGATAATACGATCTGGTCAGCAAAAAAGGAAAGGAGGATATACTCATTAAAAGAGCACCTCTTCACAAGATACTAGTACAATCTGGCACATTTTCTAGGACCCGTTCATGGGTTCAAAGTCCATCAGGGGAATGTTGATATCACAGCAATCAGGAAAATAGAAGGACAGGAGACGGAGGAGGATTAAACCACATGGCGGAGATCAGATAAGAGAGATCCGTATAGGGATGCTGGGGGACTCTGTCCTGTGTTGAGGGGAGTGATGGGACACCATGTGTTCCACCAGTGTGTGTTTAGACATGTGCTTCATAAGGTAAGTCTCCTGGGGGAAAAAAAAAAAGAGAGCTTCGTCAACAAATAAGAAAAGCTTTAGACGTGATCACTGCAGTTAATCCAGATTTTTAAAAGTGTAAAATTAATTTGGATCTGCAACTTACTGAGGTGTACGCTCTGCCACACATGCTGCAGCAGTAGGCCTTGGCATTTTTGATGGCGTGTGCAGACAGATGGATCTGCAGCGAGGCAGCGTCTGAATAGGCACGGTAACAGTTGGAACACTTGAAGGGCTTGTCTTTATTGTGCTGCCTCTGGTGAGACTTCAGCAGGGAACACAAAATAAACAAAATAAGTCACCTTCATGCAGCATTGTGAAAGTTGTTGTGTCACAGTCCAGTCTTGTCACAGATCTATTCAGGCAGCGGAGGACAGGGGTGGTAAAACAGTGTGTGGAGGAAAAGCAGCTGATGTTTACCTGCAGATTAGATAGCTGAGTAAAAGCCTTTTCACATCCTAGATGGGCGCATTTATATGGCCGATCGCCTGTGTGGATTCTAAAACAGGAAAAGTGAGACAAACATTAGCCAGGTCAAAAAGGAAGCTACAAAAACCTGAAATACAAACAAAGTGATGTGAATAAAGTGATATGATATAGTTTATATATGTATTAAGTTTGTTTCCAGTGTAACATGTTTAAAACATTTCTGGGAGAGGGGTTTGTCTTGTCTTTGTTTGCTCGCTATCCTCATTACTGAGCAGCAAAATCTGGCTAGAAAAGAGCTGAAAAGGACCCTTTGCCCTGTTACTGTCATCACAAGGACACATTTACACTAAAACACAATTATGCAATGCAGGTGTTTTGAGATATAATCTCTGATGTCAACATGTAAGTAAGTATATGTGTGAATGGGTGCAAAATTGCAACAGTCTTTAGATAAAAGCGCCTATGTATATAAATGCTGTCCATTTACCAAAACAGAGAGGCGGGAGTGTATGTAAATATCAGACCTGGTGTGCTGCTGCAGGTGTGAGAGCTGGCGAAAACATTTCTCACAGTAGGAACAGCGGTACGGCTTGATGCCCAGGTGTATGCGGAGGTGCTGGGCCAGATAAGATGCGTTGGCAAAGGACCTAGTGCAGTGAGGACATTTGTGAGCCTTCGCCTCTGTGTGTGTTTTGGAGTGGATCTGCATGTCTGATTTGGAGAAGAAGGTCAGCGGACAAACTTTACACCTGTATAAAAAGCACAGTAACACAGAAAGAAGACACACGTGTAAGATGTTTAATATAGATACTGCATGTTCCTGAGTTGAAGATTTGCCACTGGGTCTCACTCAGTTATGCTGCTGGGAGGATTCATTATCATCTCTTTGACTGATAGTAGGAATGAGTTTTTAGAGGCTTGTGTTTTTTTTCCTCTTTGTTCAAAATTTAAAAATTGTATGTAATGGTGCTAAAACACTGGAAAAACCTGTGAGATGTCACAGTTTAAAAATGGTTAGATATTCAGGGGGTTGACAAAACAATTATGCACTTTTTATTCGACTACATATGTTTAACAGCTGTAGCTACTCTGCAAACATGGTCAGTTTATAAAATATGACACATAACAGACAGACTGCATCATATTGAAAGGTGTTTTTAATAGTTTACTCTGCTTGTGTTAGGCAAAGTATTAGAAACACTCTTCAATGAAGCAATTTACAGATGTGTGATTTAAATGGATAGAATACAGTCTATATCTCCTATATGGCCTGAATTAGTATGTAGACCGATTAGCACCTGTATTATACAAGAAGAAATGGGAAACTTTCAAGTGCAGCTGCATTACCTGTAGGTTTTTCCCTGTTTGGCAGTGATGGTGACACAGGCCTGGTCATTGCCTGAGGCTAGGATGGGGTAGGGCACCACCAGCAGTGAAGACCCATTTTCTGCTTTGATCTTCTTACGCCCCCGTTCTTCTTTTGGAGGCGGCCCGAGGAGTCCCACAAAGCCCCCGTTGTTTTTCCCAGGCTCCATGCCGTGGCAACTGGCTAGCCCTGAGATGAGATGAGGTGTGGGAGCTCCGCCCAGCCGGCTGTGGCTGCTTGAGGTGGGCGTGGTGGGTGTGATGATCTCTGAGGGGTTGAGGTTGCCTGTTCTGGATGCCAGCGCCACACCTGATGGGTGCAAAGAAGGATGAGAGTGCAATAACTCATTGTAATATAGATTTATTTGCGCAGCCCATCCAAACAGTTTAGTTCACACTCAAATTTTTGTTTTCAATTTTTAGAACTCTACCTCCCCCAAGGATGGTGTAATACGGCATTACCATCGGAAGAGGATACAATATTAAAGACCACAAAATGATAAAGATAGATGAAAGATAAATAAATAAATACTATCAATGAATGTCATGTCGGGGAGACTGGAGTGACTGCTGAATAACAAAATGGGAAGAGCAAACCTTTAATTGACAAGCCTGATCTCAACATCATGGAGTCAGTCTGGGATTACATGAGGAGACAGAAGTAGCTGAGACAGCCTGAATCCACAGAAGAACTGTGGTAAATTCCCCAGGATACATCAAGAAACCTAACAAGTACCTTGAAAAACTGTGTGCAGGTGTACTGAAGAGAACTGATGCTCACATCAAGTATTTATTATATACAAGTTTCTTCTGTTTGCTGAACTGAAAGTGAACTAAATGTATAGAGCTACCTGATAAATAAAAAAAACTATTCATGGCATTACTTTTGAAAGCAACCTGACTTTACTTTTAGAGCCTAAAACCTTTGCACGGTACTGTATATGCCACTCAATCCAGTTTAATCAGATAATTCAAATATATTGTCAAATTACATGCATAGCAGTATGTACTTACATGAATGTATGTAGCTTAAGTATCTATTTCAGATGATCTGGAATCATTAAGTACTTCTCTTCTAATCTTATGTGCTAAATAAATATGTTTTCCATATGTTTTTTATTGATCATTCACTGCCACATTTGACTTGATTTGGTGAATTAAGAAAATATCTTCATGATTGGATGTGTATGGATTGGTTGGGGTTAGATATTTGAGATTCACTATATTACATTATATAAATATACATTATATATATTATTACATATATTACTACACTCATCACATCACTACCCTACATTCACCACATTATGACATTACTTTATTCATTTTCCATTACGTTATTAACTCTCAGTTGTTATATAATGTATTCATATTATTAATTATATATCGTGATTCACAGTCAGAATATTGGAAGTGTGTTTGATCATGATGATCAAAAACGGAGGAACTGTGGGGGACTTTCTGGTTTTAAAGGTATGACCTGTCTCTTTTAGATTAGCATCTCTTCTGTCTGTAGGCTGACAGAGAGCTGACTGTCTCCTGTAGCAAACAAAGTGGGCATAAGATTGGTTTCAGTTAAACTTGTCATAGTTTCATGTCATGTCATAGTCATGTAGATTAATATCCAATTGAAACATAGGCGAGTGATGACTAACCTTATTTGGACATGCTGTATCATACACAGTGCTTCCACTTGTACTGTTATCTCTGTTCTCCTTGATCAAATGTCAAGAAATGTTCCTGCATAAAGCATCCCCGTCTCCTGAGATTTTCTTCACTTTGAGGTTAACCGAGTCTCTAGATTTCCATAACACAAATGACTGTCACAAGCTGACTGACGGGAGTGCAGTATAATGGAAAGGCAGACACTGACAATTGGCACACAGGCTATTTGATTACTTGATAACTTTAAAGTTCAATTCCTACACCTACGTTCAGTATAGTTTTCAGTCAGTCCTAATGATGAATGAAACCCATACACTACAGACCTGAGTATCTCTGTTTCTTTAATCCGACAACAGGAAATGCCACGCTGACGGCTGTGTGGTTACCTGAGACGTGATTTGTTCTAGAAGGATGGTCTATGAGTTGACGCAGATGCCAGTCTTCCCATAATCCTCTGGCTTTTATAGCTGCCTTATCATCCAGGTTCAAGTTAACATCCCCCAGAATACGACCTGGAAAAGATGTGCAGAAAATTCACAAAAAAGTAATGCTTGATTTTCTGTAGTGGACCTCTGAAACATGTCATGAGTTCAAAATCATTAATTAATAAACTGTAAGCTCTCTTAAAATCTAAGAAATTAATTTAGATTCAAGGTGATAAAGGGATCTTAAGTATGTTTTTAAGCTGTTAAAGAGGCCTCCAGTAGTCCAAACTAAACAAAAAGAAAACACTAAAATAGTGGAGGATGGATACATTTCATGCACATCAGTAAAATGGAAATGAGGAGTCAGAGGAGGTGTACCTGTGACTGAGCTGGAAGCAGGACGGGCGTGCAGAGCGATGTCTGGCTGAGACGGACTGTGGCTGTGGAGAACTGGCATCTGGTGGGTTTTGGACATCACATGCTGGCCGCCCTCAGCCTGGCTTGGGGGAGCCAATAAGGGCTGTTGGGAAGGGATTGTGGTGGGGGGCAGATGAGGAGTTCTGATCTTCTCCGCCATCAGCTGCTCCTTGATTTTATTGATCAAGACTAGGTTATCCAGCTGATAGCCAGTCGGGAAACAACATTTGTGACAAGAGAACAGCCATCAGTTCAGTCAGTGTCAGTTTATGACCCGATGGTGCCCTCTAATGGCTCACATGTGACATTGTACTCAAGAAATCTCAGGATCAACGGCTGTGTACTGTGTTAAACCAGTGGTACCCAAACTTTTTGGCTTGCGACCCAAAACACATGCTTATTATAGGTTGTGACCTTTGCGTGGTCATGGGTTGTAAACAGAATTTTTTCTTTCTCATGCAGGATTTTGAGATAAGAGATGAAAGAATCTAATATATTTACTTATTTGATTAGAGGCCAGAAGAGGTGAAAGTTATATTCAATTTATTTTCTAGAAGCCTTAAGAGTATCCACTGTTTTATTAATAAAAAAAAAGCAAAAAAAAGAGTTTGATAAGAAGATCGATACCACTCTCGAGCATAGCTTAGCATAAAGATTGAAAAAAGGGGAACCAGTTATCCTGGGTCTGTCTGCAAGAAAGTTAATAAGCGTATTTCCTAGAACTATTCCTTGTGTGAATTATTTAACATCATAACAAGCAACGAACCTTTCCACAGGAAATATTCAATACACTGACTTCACTGCAGAGTGTTAATGTGCGCATTATTATGTGAAAATACCAGAGTCACTCACCTGGCCAGGCATTGTAGGCGGTGGAGGCCAAAAATAGGGATTGTTAAAGCGAGGTTCAGCCATCCTGAAATGAATACACAAGAGGTCATAAACCAGATGAGGGCATGACTCAGTCGTTCCATCTGTCCATCAGTAAAATACCGACCAGTATTGTGTATATATTTGTAGTTAAACGTGTAACACAGTGGCCCCAACCTTTTCGGCGTGCAACCCCTTAAGGCAAAGGAATGTTTGCTTTTGGATTAGTTGATTGCTTTATATTTTTCCTATTTTCAGAATCATCTTTTAAAAGAAAATAAGCAAATATTAGAATAAATCTGGAAAAAAAGAGCATAACTTCGTGTTTGTGTTCAGTTTTTTTTTTTTCGATCAACTCTCCTGTTTATCATCAAACAGTCTAAGGAGAAAGGAAGACAGCCGAGGCAAATGTGCGATTTGTTATATTGGGTTAAACAAATAAAACTGACTTGACTTGTGACCATACAGGTTTATCTTGGAAACACTTGCCCTCAAGTTGGGAACAAATGTTAAATCCTTAAAGCCTTAAAACTGTAAATTTATGTGGAGATCTATTGTTTGTGCAGAAAACAGTGGTTAAAAACTTCAGTAGATCTCCACCCAAGCAGCAGCTGACTGTTTGATGTGATAATTTGGGATAACTTGTCTCAGTCTCATGATGATGCATTTTCAAAAACATTCTGTATTAAGTTCTCCTCTTTTCCTAAATTGCAGGAGGAAAGCTCCTATTCACATTTTCTCTGAGCCCCCATTCGTCAGAGATAGCCAAGAGGAAGGAAGATGTTTAAGTAAGTGATGTGAGACGAGGTTCACCCTCCCTTGCATTCAGCTTTTTCTGAGGATTTTCAACCACAAAACAGGATAATGACGAGCATGATGGGCATGCTGCATGAGAGATAGCCTCTCACATGATTACAACTGCTAGTTAGGGAACTCTCCTGAATGGTTATCAGAGAAAACAGAAATGTTAAAAGTGATGAGGCTCAGATCCTAATCTGTCGCTGACTGTCCCCTCCTCGACACATGGAGAAACGTTGCAGAGTTTCACCTCAGAGTACAGCAGGAACTGAGTGATGTTGGTTAGTGATCCAAGTAAAAATAATGAACACGGAAGAACTTTAATGAGGATGCTGATCAGAAACCACAAGCTACACTGATCTGTAAGTCACACTGCATTTCTTCCCTCTTTTTTTTTTTTTTTTTTTTTTTACATCTGTGACTTTTTAAATTGGAATAATTGTATTTAAAACACATTACTTGATGAACTTGTTCTTCCACAGACTGCATCTCATTTTTAAGGAAGAAAAAGCTTCTTGCAGTTAAGAGTTGTGATCTGTAGGCCTTTTCTTTCCACAGTTTCTCTTTTCAGCTCCATATGAACTTCTTTTTGAGACATTTTGCATTGCATGCTTTGGCACACTCTACCATTCCTAAGTCTGTTTGGCTTAGCAGAGGCATAACACAGCCCACA
This sequence comes from Pampus argenteus, assembly GCA_036937835.1. Taxonomy (NCBI): domain Eukaryota; kingdom Metazoa; phylum Chordata; class Actinopteri; order Scombriformes; family Stromateidae; genus Pampus; species Pampus argenteus. The sequence goes on from CM072863.1 coordinate 12,514,899, forward strand.
TCGGTGAGCCAAGAGAAACAAAAACGATACGTCCAGGGGTACAAGCGTACACTAAACCCCACAAAATATTTCTCTAATGATGCCAGTGGGGATCAGTTTCACTTCCTGGAGGCTTTCTGCTTCGGGGGAGTTTGACTGCTGCTGGACATCTCTGCGTCACTTTTTGAAATTACATGCTTCATTGAGAAATCATTTAATGGCAGCGAGGTACTGTGTATGACATAGTGTTCCTGCGTATTGCTATACGTTGGCGTATGCCGTCTTAACTGTATGTGGCATCAAGAAGGTCTTAAAGTCAATTAGTATTGTAACCTGTAGAGTCAGGTCAAGACTACATTGTTTTTGCCAGAATAATTTTTACGATTTTGTACAAATGCAACTAAGTTTCAATAATTAGGGTTTTATTGTTTGCAGTAGATTGTAAAGAATATTGCAAATTATTTCTAGAAGCTCAATATAATACACACTGCTCTTCCAGGTCTATAAAATATCAGAAGAAATGACAAATGCCCCTAATAATAATAATAATAATAATAATAATAATAATTTCTCATAGTCCAAGACATATTCATCTATCTACCACCCAAAGCTATTTCATTTACTATCATATATGACAGAGAAAAGCATCAAATCCTCACATTTGAGAAACTGAAAGCAGAGAAAATGTGTCTGCTTGAAAATAACTAGAAGTATTAACCTATTATTTAGAAAAATGATTCAATTTACCACTTCAGCTCTACAACACAATCATTTATGGAATCAGAACATCAAACTATAGGTTTTGGTCCCTAAACAAAAGTTTATCTCAAGTCATTAAACTGGTAGGCTGTAGTTAGTAATGATGCATTCAAATAAGACACTCGTTATAAAAGGGTTTTATAAGTTGTGACTAACTATTTATGATTAAAAATGAAAAAAAAAATCATTTTTAAATGATAAAAAAATAAAAAAAAAGAAGTTATGATCATGTCTGATAAAGGTTTCACCAGTGCAAAAGAATTTTCTGGTGACTGACTATATGATAATGAATAAAGCATTAGTGTTGCCTTTATGGTACCAAAGTAATATAGCCACAACTCTCATTCTCTGGATTGTGTCATAACTGTTATTATATAAACAGAGGAGGTTTGTCAGGTGTTATAATAATCCTACAGATGGTTAGTAGTGCAGGGTCAAGTGTTAGCAGCACATCCAATGATCATTAGTGCAGCTTCAAAAAAATTGCATCAGGACAAATTCGAAGAAACATAATTACAGTGGATCACATCTGGAAACAACACCAAAGCTAAAGTTAGGGTTAACTTTTCCCCCTTTTTTTCCTACCCGCGGTGCTGAATTATTCTTCCATCAAAACCGACTAAAACGACGTGATTTCAAATCTCAATCTCGTCACATTTAAACGAAAGCATCCTCCAGAGAAACGACCCTGTGCAGCGCCTCGGCCTGTCCGCCGCCTCTCCCACATTCTCAGACAGTTTATTAAAAAATTTCAGACAAAAGGAAAACAAAAATGGCAGCCCTGTCTTATTTTTATAAGCACCGGACGCCATATTCTGCAGATCGGAATATTGTGAGGAGGTAATTCTCCACATGTAATGAACCGCTGTGGATGCGTCGGGATGTGGCACATTTGCATTTAGCTTACCGATGATTGTTTACTTTGATTTGCAGGTTTGAATAGCCCGGCTTGAGGAGAGGGGGAGAAAAAAAAAAAAAAAAAAAAAAAAAAAAAACCCTGACACTTCCTACAACAATCATCATGCCTTTGCTGAATGCTCTGCAGCCGCTGAGCCATAAATCCAAATGTCGAGCTTTTTGCACCGACGCGTAGTGGAAGCTTTTATTTGCACAACAGCAGAAAAATAAACCAGTCTTTATCATTTATGCTGTGTTTTTTTTTTTAATTCCAACTTTTGCTTTAGCTTGAATAGAAACGACGACGCGGCGACACATGGCAGCTGTGTGTGAGAGAAAACAGCGACGACGGGCAGAGATTTAGCATCGAGCGGCTATAACATACCTGAACCAGCGACACAGGAGAAGATATTTTATGAAGGATTAGACTCTTTCTTTCTGCCTGCTCTCAGTCGGACTTCAAACCTTCCGGGTCGCCTGCTGTTCACTTCTGGGTGCTGCAGGCGAACAAAAAAAACTGTTCACCGTGAAAACACTGAGCTGAAACTGATTTTTTTTAACCCATTTTCTGGTTTCTAATTGAAACGCTGGCTGGAGATGTTTTTTTTCAGATGGTCGTATCTGCGCAGCAGCGTTTAGATAAAACGGTGCATATGCGCAGGAAATTCATATTCAGCAACGCTTCTTGCACAGTGTTGGTTATTGTGTTAATTTATTATTGTTGCATGTGTGATGCTGACTTTTATCTTACGTGTCTATGAAATAAATGTTATATCTGTCCTCAGACGAACCTCCAGTTCTGCCTTATGAGTGTATAATTGTGACAATAATTAGTTGCATCACAGGTGAAGGTCTTTATAAATTATAACATTTGTCGCTGTGTCTTAGGTCAAGACAGTCATGTACAGTAGATACAAGCTGTAATCCTCTCAGCAGCAGCATGACAGGCTGCTAATATGCTCTGTGCTGAGCTCAGCAGGAGATGGCACTGCTGCCACAGCTGAGACAGAGACAGAGAGAGAGATAAACATGTTGGGTGAACACTTGTTTTTCATTTCTGCAACAACAGCAACAAAAGGGAATCTTCATTTTAAAATTGTGTATTGTGTTCAAATGTATTCATTTGAAGTTATACTTTTTAGCTTTAGTTTCATCTAGATGACACAACTGCAGTCTAATACAACAGCCCAGCAATAGTCTACATTTATGAAGGTTATAATGTTCAGTTTTTGTTTAAACTGTTTTGGAGGGGTAATGGTTATATTTAATTATTACTTATCTTTGTTTTGGTTGTAGTGTTGAATTTTATTGAATATAATATTTTGCCCACTCCATTCATCTTACTGAGGATGGACAGTATGTTAGAAACACATCGTTGTGATGTTTACATTCTCATATCATCCATCCATGTATGATATTCTTAAGTGCTCCTGCATCTTTTTCAAATTATGATATTAGTCTGATGTCTGTCTTTTATTAGAAAAACAATACAATCATGTACTTTTGCATTTTAGTGTGATTGTCTGAAAAAAAAATATAAATAAATAATACAAATGGGCCTGTTATTGCCATGCACTAAAATCACAACTTTATCCCTTGGTCAAACATATTTCAGAGCAGCCCAAGGTTTAACCATATATTTAAACCATCAAGTCAAATCATGTAACAATAACAAAATTCAGTCATGCATGTGAGTTATTGTCACTGCTAAAACCTTCACACACAATTGCTTTCCTACCTTCCTAATCTTTACTATAAGTGGAGTTTGCAAAGACACATACAAAGTGACACACACACACACATTCAAATACATGTTTGCATAGCCATTGCTAATGCAAAACAAAACTCTGCAGGGACTCCACCTTATACATATATACATATGTATACATATACCTTATGTTTGACATTACTGAGACTGATATAAAAGGCACACAAATGTGGTGACTGCCAATAATTAGAAGGAGGGACCTATAGGTACAAAAAAACATACATATAATACATACATAGACAAACACAATTACAGTACACACACAATAGTTAGTTCTGCATTAAGGATATCATTATAGATAAATAAGTGTACAGTATAATGCAACTTCCTTTTGAAATGGTCTACAGTTGCTATCACCATCATCACCATAAATAATGGTAAAAACCATTTCAATAGGGTCGAGGGTTAAAAAGGAAGTTGGCTCCGATTGACAAAGCATGAATGTACCATATTACCTATTATTAAACCTTGTATGAAACACAACTATTGTTCCTGGGTAATAAGTGTTATTTCTTAACTAGGAAATAGTTAAATAGATTTGCTGCATAGAGATATCACCAGGATGTACCTGCTTTATCCTGCTTTATGAAACTCCCTACATGTGTGTATTTGCTGAAACCTTTGAAATAACACAATAGTTTGAGCAAGGTGTGTGTGTAAGACTGCAGTGTTTGCACTTTCTCACTCAATATCATCTTCTATCCCACATATCCTTAACTAATAACAACATGTCTCTCTCTCTCTCTCTCACACACACACACACACCCACACACCCACACACACACACACACACACACACACACACACACACACACACACCCACACAAACACACAAACTCATTGCACTTTGCATCTCTCACTGTTAGTAGTTAGTTAGCTGCCAAACTGGTTTTCTAGTCTGTACAAACAGTGCCACACCCTCTGAGACGCACATGTTCTCTCACCTCCACACAGGCCAGGTGCAGGGCGCACAGAGGGGGGAGGAGGGAAGAGGGTCATTATCCCCTAGAGAGGGTGGAGCAAAGGGGAGGTGAAGAAAGCGGATGAAACATTTTGAAGCTCATATTGACAAGCTGCTCTGAAGGCTCCTGTGGTACAGGTAAGAACTAATGAACCTCATAGCTGTTTTTGATCTCAGATTTTTTTTTGTTACATATGATTTCAGTTTTCCTCTTGTCATCATGTGATAGAGATAATATATATAGATAGATATATAGATATATTTTATTCACATATTGAACCAGTCTGATTGTACAGTATTGTGGTCAGGTGAAGGAGATATTTACAGTCAAGTCATAGCAGCAGCATCCGTGTACTCACATCTACTCTAAATTTACATCTGTGCTCACATTACTGAGGAGATGCACTTGTTCTTTGCTGGTATTTAATGTTTGTAAAAAGGGTAATGCAAATATCCAGGTAGTGGAAGACAACTTTTAATGAACAATCAACTGTAAACAGCTGTGTAGTCCAGGGTTCATCACTAATGTACACAATGAAATATTGATCTGCAACCATGGGGCAAAAGACATTCACTGAGAGTGAAATTATCTTGTAGAACAATTGTGTGAGTTTATAAAGTGTTACAGAAGCTGCAGAAATGTTTAACACAGCCTGACATTCTTGACCTCCTTCACCCTGAGGCAAAAAGAAAGACTTTTTTTTTTGAAACACTGACCCATGTGTATGTGTTGTTTTGTTTTAGCCATGGATGGTGTGTTGGAAGGAGCGACGGTGTTGTGTGTATGCAAACTGGCCTGCAGTCTTTTCTTCCTGCCCTCATTGGCTGGCCTCAACAGCCCCATCAGTTTCTGCTGCTGCTGCCTCCTGATCTTCACAGACTTCCTGATCACAGGTGAGAACATGACCAGGTGTGCCAGTCACCACAGTCCTCAAAACCAACTCCAATCCAGTTTAAACCTTTTTAGTCTGACGTAGCTCTTTCATTTTAAACTGGATGTAACACTAGTAATCGTCATTTTTTAAGCAAAACAGACAGACGAACCAGACATTTCCTAGTTCTAGCTTCTCACCTGTGAGGATTTTTTTGTTTTTCTTTGTCTCATGTGATAGTAAATTAAATAACTTTGTGTTTTTTAGTGTTGGCTTGACAAAACAAGTAATCTAATAATTGGCAGATTAATTAATGATGAACATAATAATTAGTCGCAGCTCTCCAGACATAGTGATCCAGTAATTGTTTATGTTTAAGCTTGGTCTCCTTTTCTTATTTTTTCATTAGGTTTGCTTTGCATTTATACATTTGTTTATCCATTTGGGTTGATCCTACAATACATTTCTAATCTAATCCTAATTAATTCCTTAATAAAATATTAGCTTAGCTACTCCACAATCCTTCCACATACTCCCTGGCAACTGAACCTGGGGTATACATACTGTTAGTTGGCATTAAAGGATGGTTTCACAATTTTTCAAAATCTGTCTTAAAACAACAGTCAGGTGCCCATATGAACATTTAAACAGGTTCACTCACTGTAATCATTCCTCCTGTTCATACTGACCATTAGAAGATCCCTTATAAATCATTTTGAGTAAAATATATCTGAAAGTTTATCTAAAGATAGTGATAGATAGATATGTGATTTGGTTATGGTTTGGTACTAAAAACTGTAAAGTTGAAATATATCTTGAGTTGACTAATTTAGACGGCTGAAACTTCAAATTAGCTTCAGATAAACTTTTAAATACATTTTTGCACTGAAGAGATTTTACTTACTTTTCATTATGAATGGATCTTCTAATGACCAGTATATGAACAGGAGGAAATTATTGCAGCAAGAAAATACATATGGTCATTTGGGAACCTAACTATTGTTTGACAACAGACTTGAAAAACTGTGAACCTGTCCTTTAATTGCTCTAATCCAATCAATCCAGAGATACCTCTCTTACTGACACTTTATGTTTTTCTCACCAGTTTTTCTGAGTTTTCTTTGCGTCTTTGAGTCCTGGCTGACTGAGCTGACCACACTCAGTGATGTCCTCGCCCTGCGCTTCCTGCTCTTTCTCAGCCACACGTACGGTGCAGTTTTGCTCCTGACCACACCTCTGATTGCTATGGAGGCTCTAACCAGACTGATGTGGTCTCACTATGCTGTTGCTCATATGGTGGAGGGTGAAACAGTGACCTCTGATGGACAGTGTTATTATAAAGGAGAATCAGCTGTTGAAGAGGAGGAGGACAGCAACAAGCCAGATAAAGAAGGTTGTCTGCCTCACACTGTTGGCTACCTCTGCTGCCTGTCAGTGTGGGTTGCCGTCGCTATAGATGTCAGGTGGCGATGGACGCTGGAGGAAGTGTGGGCTTCTGCCTGTTTGCACTCAACCAACTCGCTGATCAGATGTTTGCCCAACATGTTTAGCCCCATGCCCAGTGCCATGATACCCTGCTGGGTCATGGCGTTCCTCTCCCTCCTCCTGTTCTTCGTAATCGCAGGCGCAGGCCTGCACAGGCGGCCCCGGGCCCCCGCACAGACGGAGGAGAGGACACACACAGAGAAATATGGAGTTAACAATAAAAGCAACATCATTCCAGCTCTGTATGCGCTCTCCAAACCTGTGCACCCTGGGATGTCGGTGTCAGAGCCAGTGCAGTCTGTTGACCCAGAGAAAACAGAGAGCAGCTGCACTGTTCACAGAGCGTATTCCTGGAACAGCATGCAGATGTCAATGTGTCGCCATGGAGACTTTGTCCTCCTCTCCCCCGAGTGTTTGTCTGTGGAGAGGGGAGGACAGGAGCGCGAAAGGACAAAGAGAGGTATACCTCTGACATTTATCACAGAGGAACACATGAACTCAAAATGCAGGAGCCTGTGTGGGTGGCGACGGTGGGGCTTTCCCTGCCTGGGGGTGAATGTAATGATAGGGTTCGTGGGTGTGCTCTCCATCTTTGTGTTGCCTCTGAACCTCAGTGTGAACATTCTTCTGATCAGAACTATAGAAACTCTGATGGAGCTGTGTATCAAAGCTTTAGTTTCATCTGAAGCAAACACAAGTGACACGCCTGTCTCTCACAGTGCAACACTTATATAAAACCGGATGGGTGAGAAGCATAAGTGGACGCTGATTGGATGTTATTCGCAACAGGATCATCAGATTAATAATACATGTGTGCAGACAGCAGGTCTACCTACCTGTCAACACTGGTTTGAGTGCAAATAAGCATTTCTGAGCAGCTATTCACATATAAGGAATACTATGTGGAAACTGCTGAAAGGTGCTGAGGTGGCAGGTTGAGGCTTGCTTGCTACAGAGACTGAAATAGATGGCTGAAGGGCCTGTTTTTACTGCTCAGGGACAGGAGGTCTGCAGCAATTTGACTTTACACAATGAGGCTCTCCAGTTTACAGAAGACTCCATGAAACAACAATGTTTTGAAAAGAGTAATATGAAGTGTGCTGATGCTGCATCACATAAACTCTGCATAAGACATTATGTAAATAAATACTAAGTGACTTGAAGGTGAACCACACATTTTGTTTTGCAGTTTTGTAGTATTATTCTGTAAAATTTCAGATGGAAATGCAGATTTTTTTTAAACTACTAAAACTACTAAACAACTAAACTCATGGCCGGATTCACCTCCTACGGGAAGTTGGGGTTGGCGTTTGTTGCTGGTGGTACTCTACAGCCTAAATGATTAGAATATTAATTGATTGGCAAATTGAAAGGAAATTAACTGAGATGATTAAGAGTTAATGATTTTGATAGCTGATTAATTATTTAAATCATTTTTTAAGCAGAAGGACCAAAAAATCACTAGTGCCATCTTGTCTTCTTGCTAGTTTCCCCAGTTTTCATGATTCTAAACTCATACAAATGAAAAATCGATTATTATAGGTAATATAAGTAATGAAAATAATGCTGCAACACAATGGTACTCCCTTTTACTCAATTTTCTGTGTGCAGTGTGATGAAACAACTTTACAACAAAATGTTCAATATCAACTAAAACAATTAATCAGTCAATCTTTGTATAATACATAATATTCTGCATTATGGTGCACTTTTACTTTTGATACTTTAAGTATATTTTGCTAATACTTTTGTACTTTAAGTACTTTTTGATAATAAAACCTTAGTACAGGACTTTGACTTGTGATTTTTGCATTAGTGCATTGCTACTTTAACTTAAAAACCTGAGTACATCTTGCACCACTGCTGTTCCTGTAAGACGACACAATAGATGAGCAGGGTTTCAACACCAGAGGGCACTCTGGTACAAAAACAACTCCAACTTCCAAGCTTGAGGCTCCTAAAATGTTTCATAGATGAGCTTTGGGATGTAACAGGAGAGGGATGAAGGGGATTCAGGAAACAAAAGGAAGCATTTTTAGGTTGTCTTCTTACCTTTGATGGAGCCAGAGGGCTGAGTGTATGGAGGCCTGCACACCACCACCACACAGAGACCTGTGCAGACGAATACTTAAACAATGTCTGTGGCAAGATGAAACATGAAGGCAACGTCATCTGCATGTGTGTTCATGCTATTGTAGGAGCTACTGTTAATGCCCTGATGTATCTAAAATTAAATAATTGGTTCAGAGATCACATGTTCTGCAGGATAGCAAGTGTGTCAACAGACAACAAGAGTTTAAAAAGTGCAGTGGTTTTGTGTGTCTTTGGATTTTTATTTTAAATGAGGAGTGAGTTTGTGAGTTTCCTTAGTCATTAGGTTATTACTATTCAGTACGGGCATTAGAATGAGATGTATAGCAAAGGTTGGTAATAAACCTTACTGTTTTAACAGCACTCTCACAAGTGCTTAAACTGCAACCAGTCAGATGAGTAATGCACTCATTCACATGCATGTGACCCCTTTGTTCTGCTTTCAGTTTCTGCAGCAGAACAAGTCCCACATTCAAAGACGGTTTGTAGTTTCACACCTCATATGATTTTCAGAGGTTACATTCATTTCAGGAAGGTTTCCAGTGTGAGAACAGTTTGTGCTCAAAACAGGTCATGACATGGCACTAAAATAACAAAAAGATGTAAAGATCTATAATTATTCTCAAATGTCAAATCTGTTATCTCTTTCAGAAAAGATTGATCTGTTTGCTATCTTGTGGTTGTTTAGTCCATACAATATTAGAAAATCATTTTAAAAAGAGTCCAAATTGATGTATTCAATGTGGTTGTTTTGTCCAGTCAACAATAAAAAAAACCAAACTGCAAATGTTTGGCATTTTTACTTGATAAATGAGAAATTATTATCAAACCTGAGGGCGATTAATTTTCTGTTGATTAAGTAATCGATTCATCTACTAAGGCATTTGTCTTTATAGTTATGCTATAATAATTAAGCCAACTCATATTTAACCTAATGCATAATCCTGAACACATCTACAGTAATAGGGGTGATGGATCGGTTTATTACACCAACAAAAAAAAAGCGATGACAAAAACAAGCCTCCATTTCTGCTTTTTCCACCCCTTGCAAGATTAAAAAGCTTACACTCCCGCCTCAGGAGGGCCACATCAAGCTGGAATCAGATATGGGTCTCTCAAAGGAGAGCTCAGTGACTTTTTAATGGACACTTTCCCCTCGGGATAAAATGTCTGTTACAGGATGGATGCCTTCTCTTTGGATAAAAATGCCTATATCACAGAGTGAGCAGAGAAAAGAAGCGTACTGTGAATCCAAGATGAGAATATGAATCCACTTGTCCTGAGGGTGTGCTGTGAATAAGCAGCACTTTGACTCTAACTGCTATGGATCAGCTGTAATCATGATGCAACAAGATTCAATTATACTGGAGTGTGAAATAATAAAGTAGCGAGGTTCAAAGTCAAGCAAAAAAGTTTTTGATGCAGTGCATGATTCAGATGTAAACCTCTTATCATGATTTCAAAATGTGTGACAATGTCTTCTCTCCAGTTTCACAACCGCTCATTCAAATGCGTCACAGATGGCAAATGAAGAGGACCTCTTGCAGGCGGCGGCTCTCCCGCAGTGAGGGAACAGACTTCTTTTTTATTCATCATGTCACTTGCCTAGGCTTCTGCATATGCAGAAATGGGGAACAGCAATAAAAAGAGTGTTTAACCTCGCAGCTCTGTGCTGGAAGGTTTAGCAGGGCTGAGAGTTCACATTTCAACTAAAACGTCATGAAACTCTCTCTCAACTGGAGCAGGTACTGATGAGTAAAGGCAAAGCCTTCCTGCATTTCAAAGATGATTCATCTTGCCACCCAAATATGTTTCCTGTTAAGAGTTTCCATTTTAAGTATGTTGAAATTCTGGGTCTGCCTATTGATGACACAGGTCACATAATCACTAACTAAAGACTAAACAATAAAACAGTGTCAGTGTGAAAGCAAACTGACATGTACTGTATGTCCTCTAGTTGTCGCCAACCATTTTTGAGTTGATACCCTTTAAAATAAAGAAATGTTATCTGGTCACCCCTTAATGAAAGCTATGAGCACACTAAGCAATAAGTCCCAGCAAAACTATATGGATACACAATTAGAGCTGAAACAATTAACTGATGAATCAATTAGTCGACTTGACGGAAGATATATCAAGCAATTTCCTACATGATATATAATTTAAATCATGTATTAAAATAAAATAGTTTCTCTGGTTCCAGCGTCTCAGATGTAAAGAACTGATGTTTGACTCTGTTTTGTATGATTGTAAATTGAATATTTTGGGATTTTGAACAAAACAGAACAACTAGTGTGAAGGAGTGAGACTGAGTTCAAGACGCATGTGCCAAGACAAAAATAATATCCAGGCCAAAGTAATCACCTATCAAAATAATCTTAAATTGCAGCCCTAGGTATGATTTTTCTCATCCTAAATCACCATTTTGTGTCATCACAACCCCAGGTGGGGAACAACTGCTCTACAACATCAGTGTTAATATACATCCAGATCAGGACAAAGTAAAAGAGACTGGCTGATTTAAGCAGTAATTTATTGTACATTAAAACATTTCCCATAGACCTCCAGCACACTGGAGTGTGTGACACAATGATGGGTGCACAGCGGCCATCATCAAAAGACACAATCATCCTTATAATCATTAAAAAGTGTCATAGTTATCATCATAAATCATTTTAACAAACACCACCACCATTAACCCAACACCATCTCACACGAATCTCCATCTGAATATCCAAACAAAAGTCTCTGATGATGCAGACCCCACTGAGATCTGCAACACTGCAAACTGTGGTCAAATCACTGAATTTGTGTTAACCTGCACAGGATTTGCTTCTTTACTTCAATTCAGAGCAGCCAATCAGAGAGCCGTAACTTACTGTCCTGATTGTCTAAACATTGTGGTCATTTTTTTTTATCTTCACACTTAAGTCTGTTTCACAAAGAAGATTTTACAGATGACATCTTAGAACAAAATGCTTTGTGAAGCAGGACCCTGCAAATCTGTGCAAGTTAAAACAAAACACCAGAAATCATTTGAAGATACTCCCAATTTACATCATACTGCACATACCAGAATCATATCCTACTACAGCAAGGGCACTGCCCCAAGTTTCTTTTAAAATCGACAACACAGACATCAAACATACAAATACAGTGGCAAATGAAGGATGAAGTGAACTTTTTTTTTTGTTTGTTTGTTTTGTTCTTTGCTATCCATCTGATCCCAAAAGTACTTTTGTAATAAACACTTTTTTGGCCATGTCATAGCTATGCTTGGAGGGCCAGATGGGTTTTATCAAACACAACCGAAGTCGGATTTAAAATTATAGTGAACAAGGCCGCACAAACATACCCATACACATCTACCCACTCACACAGACATACACACACGCTTATCACTATGCTGGACTTGGCTGCGGGACAACAGGGTCTTTGATCATATTCTGCAGGACTTGTGCACAACTTATGATAAACAAAAGCACTTGAGGCACATGGGGCAAAGAAACAAACATGACTGAACCTCAGAGGAATTATCAGTGATTTACTCACCACATAACACAGAAAGTGCTCTGGGAATGCCAGCTGCACAGAGGTCCATCCATTACCTTACATTACAAGTCCTTGATAATTGCCATTTCCCAAAAACATACAGCTTGACTTCATCTACATAAACGTTATGATTTATGATAAGAAAAGTTGGTCTCTAGCATTTTTAAGCAATATTTCATCTTAATTTTTCACATTTCCACACATACTTAGACAGCATGATTTAGTATTCTTTTGATATTAAGACAAAAATGATCAAAAATGACAGGAAGCAGAAATGTACTTGAATTGGGTACAACCACACAGGCTTAGAGTTGAAACTTAAACATGAACCAGCATGATGAGACAAATATTCCTTTTAACCCATGATAATGTACACACAAACATGCACGTTCTTACACCACCAATAGCAGCATTTTTTTAAGACAATGTCCACCTCTGAACAGACCTTTCTACCACATAGGTAGGTAGGACTGTGCAGTGGATAGATATGGGCAGCCTATGAGCTATATGTTTTTATTTTGTTTCCTTTGTCTTAGGTGACATAAATAATTACTGGTGCACATTGAGAGCTTTCCTTGCAATGATAAAAACTGAACAGACATATGGATGTGACCTGCAGTAGGAATCAAGATGATCGCAGACAGAACTTAAGTGCTGACAGACATGACATGTTCAGGGTGGATTTCTAAAATGTGGCAAAAGAAAAGCCAAAATAAGAGGCGAGTGCTGTTAATCACATTCCAGAAAACAAAGCTAAGCCAACTATACAGCACAGAGAAGACAAGAGACCAGACTTCAGTGTCCGCTTGTCAGGACAGAGAGAGGACCTCAAGTCTGATGAGTCTAGAGCTTGATAAGCTGAGCAGTGCCTCCTGGGAGTGTGCGAGGTGGGCCTGGGACAGTCACTTCTGGAGAAGGGAACCACTTTCTTATTTGTTTTTTACATCAGGAGCCCAGTCTCAGCTCAGTCTCCATTTAGTGTAATTTTTTTCAGTTACAGATGAGGAATGTGGCTCAAGTGCAGGCTGTGATCATGTGGTTGTTTTAAGTCACGAAGAAAAAAAAACAAAAAAACAGCGCAGGTTTTAAGAGCAACATCAAGCACAATTCTTACCACCGAACTGAAAGAAATAAACATTTCAAACACACTATTAAACATTTCAAACTGACTTCTTGAACATCTTTTGAAACCTACAGGAGTCCTGTGAATTCACAGATGATGGATTAATCTGTCAGGACAATCGTGACCACAGATGTGTGTAGCTCTTAAAGGCGCACAGTGTTGATTCTCAGCGGCTGCACATTCTTGCCGTTGGCATGGCTCTGGCCGGGGCTGAAGTAGGGAAAGACCTTGGTGGGGAATTTCTCCCTGTAGGTGTAGAGCCAGGACATGTCATCTGCGTTATAAAAGATGAGCAGGCCTTTGGGGTAGTCAAGGTACACCCCTACCTTCTCCAGCTTGCTCTTGACATTGAGGCGGGTCCAGGGCTCGGTGCAGGCGCTGTACTGGTTCCCGTCGTGCATAACAATACAGTAGAAGCCGCGACTGGGCTGGATCTGGATGCTGCCCTTGCGGCTGACTGTCTCGCTGGCCACACCGATCATCCACTGGGTCTTCTCCGACACCATCACCTCCCAGTAATGGACACCTGACACAAAGCCCTCTGCACCTAGAACAGACACCTCCACGTCAAAGCGGCGCGGGGAGTCCTGCAGTGGTTGTGGGTGGAGATTCCCGTAAGCCACTATGGTACAGTCATCTGAGAGGATCAGTCTTTGGTGGGCTGTGATGGGGTCGAGAGTCAAAGCTACTGGCACTGAGGAAGAAAACAAAGGAGACATCATTATAGCATCTTTCCATAAACAATGATCTGTTATCTTACAGTGGGCAATTTAAATTGTAACTATTTTCTGCTAAAGAAATATCCCCTCTGTGGGTTATCAAGATAATGTTAATAGATAATAGAGATGCGTCTGTTCATTTCAAAAATTTAAATGAAAATTTTTAATGCTGGGAGTTCAACAAACACCTGAATCCTGCACAAATATAATCAAAACTATTACTATGAAATGTGCTTTGTATTTTGGGTGAACTGACCCTTTTAGACCAACAGACTATCATCATTATATATATATATACTATGATACTATATATCACCACTGCCCTGTGGTAAAATATGACCGATGGCTTGTTATTTTATGGTGTACCCAACTGCTGCTTGACTCTTATTTCAGGAAAAGGAAACGGTGAGTACAGCACAATACATTTTTTATAATCTATTTTTACCTTCATACATAAAGTAGAGTCTTCAAAGTCAAGTGCTCACCAGAGTCTGATAGGGTACGAACTATGCAAACAGTACAGTGAGGCAGTAATTAAAGCGATGGGAGGAGATGCTCCAGCTTGCTCCACAGGCTTCAGGCTGGTGGGGGGCTGTTTTTCAGTTTGCAGTTATGTGAAAACATTCAGTTTTTAGGGAACCATGTCAGGTTAAACAATAACGGCTTGTTCCCTTCACTTAAAAAAAAAAAAAAAAAAAAATCTGATCCAGGAAAGAGTGGGAAAGGCATTTTTTCCAGTCCCTCTGTATTTATTGCTGCTGGGATAAATGGAGGTGAAATGTCTGGTGTGTGGCCAGCGGACAGGACAACGTCTATTCCACTCAATGACATCTCCAGTGTTTGTTACAATCGAGTCATTAAAAATTCATAACTTGAGTGCCTCTTTGTGTCATTCAAAGAAACATCCAAGAACACAAGCATCACTGGACGAACCGTTTTTCCTGCTGAGAGATGGTGTGGGTACATCTCTGGTAGTTATTCCCACTAACCCATCGGTGACAGCCAGAAATGAGGGATGATGGGAGGAATGTCTTTGTCCCGTCTCTGACAACCACTGGTGATAGATCATAACCAATTGTTCCATTTGGCAGCCAGTCAAGGGAGGCCAAAAAACTGCCTGGCCTCCCTTCAGCACTGCTGGCAGCAGGCTGGAATGTGAGAATTGATTGAGGGAGTGAAAAATAAATAAATAAAAAAATGCTCTGCACATTATTTTAGATAATCTCCTATGAGTGAGCGATGGCTGTAGGCAGTGGGAGTAGAGAGCCTCTCGGCATTGTCAAATGCAGAAGGGCATCACTGCCCACCAGGTCCAGCCACCATTCCTCATTAATGGAGGGGGGAAAAAGCTCAAAGCATACAGAAAGACAATCTTAGTGCTGTTGATGATTAGTTCCTGCATTGTGTATTTCTGAATCAAACAGTCTGCTACTGTCTGCTATTTTGACTTGATTGTAACAAACACTGGAGAATCATTGTCCTTTCACGTAAATTTAACCCAGGAAACAGAGAGAATGTATTTCCCACTGAAACCTGAATCTGCTCTATCTAAGGAACAATGTTTATTAACCCTCATGTTTGAGATAAAAGGCTCACGTTTCAGTAATACTCATTGTTACATACCTGGAGAAATATCCTGGAAGAGCGACTTCCATATTGTGTACTGTAAGGGCCCCATGTACTTAGATGTCGGGAAGTCTTCATATGTCAGGTTGGTCTCATGTATCTTCCCTTTAATCCTGAAACAGAACAATAGATCAATAACAGTCTAAATCCAATTTGCTGCTTTCCCCCAAATGACACGGCTCCTTGTGCAACCCACCATGTCGATGTTTTGAGTAATTAATCTGATTTGTGTCTTGGAAATGTACCGTTATTGGCACTGGACAACTGACAAACTGCTTCATGAATCTCCAGAACAGAGATGATTGTATCAGATGATACAAAAGAGAGGTTAAATCTCAAATGCTATTATGATATGATAACGATATTAACCACCACATGAATCACTCAGTACACTCCTACATGTAGTCCAGAGGTCAATTAAGACATTGAGTGGGTTGGTTACTGCAATGAAATCCACAAAATCAAAGAACAGTACGCTGAAAAAAGGGAAGTTGTATCGCAAGAGAAACTTTTAGGGCCCGTTTTGCTTGTGGTTATTATGTTTCATCACCATGTAATTGATACATATTGTTCCTTACCATACCATAGTAAATTCCTACAGTACAATTTTTGATTGAGAGAGTTCTTAAGCAACATTTTCTGTGGGAGATATATGTTATGCCAAACAACAACATAAGATCAAGACTTAATTTTGAAACCATCACAGTCCACCTTATTGTATGGATTTACAAATATACAAAAGCATTATATTACAGTGCTGCATTGTGGTCAGCACAATACAGTGACATTAACCGTCTTTTCCTGTACAATGTAGATCCAATTTAAGGACCTTACCTACCGGACATGGTTCAAAGTATGGGGAAAAAATAGCGGAATATAGTCCGGAAAATATGGTACATGGCTCGATCTTGTTTGAAATAATATAGCAACACTGTCTTTAGTTGTGTCAACATTTTTCAGGAAAACTTTCTTTGCTCTCAATGCACAAGTAATTCAGTAATTAATGCAGTTTCCTTTTCTAGCTAACTACCCTTAGATTACGACAAATAATACTAACAAAACAATTTTAACATTATTAATACTGTGATTTGAAGTCAAAAACAGTGTGACGTTTGAATCTGTCAGTCTTGCTAGCTCTATATTCTACCCCATTAAGCTGCTCTAAACTGTTCAATTAAATCGTCCTCAACTACCCTTCCCAGATTAAACATTGCAGCTGGTTTATTTCAGGCCTAATACACCATCTGTTGAGGGATTAGCAAATGTTGTTGCTCAAATTTGTACTTCCACCAAAATTTCAGCAGCTTTACTTTTAGCACGAGCAATAACACACATTTAAAGTGCTATGAGGTATCACCGTAGCAACAATGTAAATGCATTCATTAATATGGTCAGATAGTGTGTGTTGACACAAGACTTTGAGAGCTAATTAAATCTAATCCTTCTTGCATTAAATGTGTCCCACATTCTTTTTCTTGCAGAAATGATACTGGGACTGTGTTAGCAAACTCTGAGGGCAGGTGAAGCACCTCTCAGATGTGACAGCTACTCCCTCCAGGAAGTCATGTCGCCCTGTCTCATTGAGGCGCTCCTGCAGGATCTGGATGCCCTCCTTGACATCACGCAGCTGTTGGCTGTAGCGCTGGATCTTGTGCTCGATGTCGGCGAGCTTGCGGGCTGTATCCATCTCCAGCTCTTCCAACATGCTCTTCTGACGCTCACGTAGGAAGCGATGGAGGCGCTCAAATGCATCACCGATGGTTGCCCGCAGACTCTTGGCAGAGGACTGGGAAAAAAAGAGGCAAAAGACAGTCTGCTGAGAACCATCATTATCTGGGTTATTTATAACTGCCATAATAGGACTGCAAGACAGAGTTTGTACCGTCTTCAGCTGAGTTTGTTGAAAGTTTCAGTTATAGTAGCCTGACTCTGAATTAGGGTCAGTAATTCAAAGGCTTACAGTGCTCTAAATTGTGTTAATATTACATTAGCATTCATTCATTGATTCAGCTTGTATTGATTGTAAGTGTGTGTACAGCCTTCCAGAGAAAAAATAGTTTTTACACATTTATAGTGAGTGAAAACAAACAAGAAAGTGCCTAAAAAGATGACCAGGGAGGGGTTGCAAAGGGCATCCTGTGTGGGACCCTGCTGCGCCCAGCCATTACAGAGCCAAGAAGCTTGCAGGGGACGGCAGACTGGCAGCTAAAGAGACGGTGGAAAGAGTTGAAGAAGCACATTTGTAGCCGAGAAAAAGGACAATGGGAAGATGGACATCAAAGAGATTGAATCATCTGTGTTAGCAGAGTGTCAGAGAGACAGAACAAAAGGGTGTGACATGAAAACACTGCAAAAGGAGCAGCGGCCTTTCAAAGTGAAGCTCCTGAACAAAGTAAATACTGGACTATATTCAGCATTTTGTTCAAACTTTTACACCAACCATCCATAACAGACATTGTATTCAAAACTTTGAACTTGGGTTTCAAAAGAAATCCCAACATCTGCCCATTAAAGGCTGACTGAGAACAAGAGAAAATGTATGACTGCTGAATCACAGTGAAATAGATCTAAATACGATTTTCAAATGAAACTTGTTTGTATGGCCCTTTGATTAATGAAGTCTAGTTTCTCTTGTGGATATCAACCGCTCCTCGAAGAATTTGGGAACTGTGATCTCAAGTTTAATTACACTTGGCTAGATAAAAAATAAATAAATAAATAAATCAATCAATCCCCTTCAAACAGCAGGCCTGTGTCTGCTGCTCCTTCACAGACCAGGAGCAGGTATTTTGACTCTGCCTGTGCGAACCTATTAAGGTGATCATTTTTTCTGCAAGCATGAGAGCTATGACATTAAGGTGGGCTGTATCCCATCCCTCCTACCTAGTTAAGAGAGTTGAGAACTGATGGTATGAAGGAGGAAGAGGAGCCCTGCAGCAGCCCGATCAGTTTCCCTGATGTGCCTGCTGCTTTGGCCCAGTAGGCTGTGATGGCACTGAAAGGGTGTCTGCAGCCCTTGGAGACATGAGGCTGTCTACCTTTACCATGTGATTATCACGAATCCCTGGTGGGTATGTGAACAGGACACAATGTCTATCCTTCAGACAGAGACCCTCCTAGGCACACATGAGCCAAGTCCTCAAATTGGAGTGCAAGGCAGGCACATTCAGCTAAAATAAGCACTGGACTGCTGCAGAGTTTCCTCCTCAATCTTTCTACATGCAGCTTTGTCTGACGTTAACTACAATGAGGAGGAAAAAAACAGAAAAAACACTTTAGGCAGCCTCAAATTTAGCAGGACAAAAAAGAAATGTAGGGAGACACTTTATTGTCAGCCAACTTAATGCATCAGAGATCAATGTGGTCACAGTGTGGCCCTCTTCCAAGCAGAGCACTCTGTGTAAATGGATGTGTATCTAAATCAGATCATCTCATTTCCAATGAGGAGTGGGGGCTGGCTGAGTGGCTTGCATCTAGCAGTTAAGAGTGAGTCGACAGACGGCCTGGCTGTCTCTGACAGCAGAGGGTCCTGCAGTGCAGAACTTGGGACAGAAAGCTGAGTGATGCCCTGACATCAGACAGCACATACAAAAACAGGAGAGAGAAGAATGTGCTCCCAAAATGACAAATAATGCTGACAGCTGCAACATTGCCTCTGCCACAGACCCTCCCCTGGTCAATAGCTTCAATGTCACTACAGGAGAGAGAAGAGACGTGTGTGTGTGTGTGTGTGTGTGTGTGTGTGTGTGTGTGTGTGCTCATAGTTTGCTGATTAAAAGTCACTCAAAATCAGTTTGGGAGGAAGATGGACAATTAGTGAGTGAAAAAAAGATCTGTTCCTGTTCCCAGACATTTTATTAAGCTAGCAGTATACTCTCATTTGGGAAGCAAAACAAGCATGTCTTGTTTCTGTAAATATCAACACAGTGTCGAAAATTACTTGTTTAATTAAAACAGGAATTATCATTGAGAAGTGAGGGTGACATGTCAATGAGTAGGGCTGCAAGTATTTTCATTATCTAATAAGGCAACATCTTAAAATTGTTGGTTTTGTCCAATTAACAGTCCAAAACCCCCCAAAAGAAAAGCTATTCTCCTTACTATCATACAGGACATAAAGCAGCACATGATTTCAAGTGAAAAGCTAAAACTGGCTAATGTTTAGTCACTTAGAGCAGAAATATTTGCCGATTTGTATACTGTCAATATACATATTGATAAATTGATGTGTTGTTTTAGTTCTAGACCAGTGTAACAATTAGTTGATTAACTCATCAATCATAAGT
This sequence comes from Pampus argenteus, assembly GCA_036937835.1. Classification (NCBI taxonomy): domain Eukaryota; kingdom Metazoa; phylum Chordata; class Actinopteri; order Scombriformes; family Stromateidae; genus Pampus; species Pampus argenteus. Next base: position 12,535,017 of record CM072863.1, read on the forward strand.
TGTTTATCTAGCAAAAATTCCAAACATTCCCAGATCCCATCATCTCCAATATTAAGCACTTCTGATATGCATCAGTGAAAGAGAACATTTTAGACTATTGGTCAGATACAAGAAGACATCATATTGAGAACTGCAACTCTGTGATGGTCAATTTTCCGATGGTCATGAAAATGTTTTTTAGATGGTGGTGGTCAAGCTCTGTATACGAGCATTGCTCTTGTTACAGTACCTTGGTCTCTGTGAGTTGTCTCTGCAGGAGCTGCAGGGCTTCAGTGTGTCCTTTCTCACTGTCCTGCAGGGTGGCCAGCTGCTCCTTCATCTCCCTCTGCAACACAACAGACCACCAACACGCAACAGGTCAGAAACTAGTGACTGGGCCACAATATGACACAACATTAAAACTACATTCAACTATTTAGAGAATTTTATTTAATCTAGTATGACACTCCACTTCTGCATTGCTTAAATAATGTCTCTCAAACAGTTACATCCTATTCTGTTTATTTAACTTGTAATATTTGTGTAACTGCTCACTGTGCTTGGATACGAGGAAGCAAAGTTAAGCCTCAGCTACAAAACAAGCGTAGCAGTCAGAAAGCGAGATATGAAAGATCAAATGAAATCTCTGGAGATGTTGGGCTGTGTTAGAGAAAACTGGGTCTCATCTCTAATCAGGCACACAGCCACCTCACAGAGTTGTATGCAGTTCCAATGTGACAACAACACGGGTGCAAACAATTTTAGGTTTTAGGACAGAAGCAAACTACCTTCAGTGCAGACTTGTGCAAATGTACAAAGACTCAAGGACAGTGCAGCTCTGTGCTTTGTAATCATTACTTGACTGATGTTTTCATAAAAAGCAGCAAAAGATAAATGAACAGATACAGACTGACTTTAAAATTCAGTGGCTCACTAATAAAATGAACCTGTTGGTAGGACACATGTTGGCACTTCAGAATTACAGGACAGGTTCACATTTTTCTTCTACAGTTTCTTTTTTACATACTTAAATTCTGTAAATTTAAATAATTATTTTTCCTGACAGGCACTGAAGGGATCTTATTTTTCAGTAGAAGAGATGGTGGACACAATCTGCAGCCCTCATTCTGTGCAAAAATACATTTTAAGGTTCAGCTGAAGCTAATAAGGCTGCGGCAGTCTGAGCCAGTCAGATTACAGCGCCATCTTCCCTAGGAAAAGGTTTTTTCGTACGCCATCTCATTTGTATTTTTCTTTCGTAAAGTCACATGCATTATTTGGTTGACTGTATATAATGTCATGTATCTGTATATCTATATATGTATATATATCTGTATATAATTAATCTGAAAGGAAATACAACCTGATACAAGTCTCATTTATTTCAAACCCCCCTGTTAAGGCACCCTGCTGCCTGGTCTCTTTGCTCATGTAACCTGTACATCACCTTCTCTTCACAACGTGTCACCTCCCTTGAACACAAACTGCAGTGAAAATCCACCAAATGGAACTGTCAGCAAAGCAAGTCTAATAAAAAACCCATCACTTAGCTACTGGGCTTACAGGCAAAAAAAACATCATAATTTAAACCATCTAGTCTAAGAGTACCTGACAAGGGGGAAAGAATAAGCATTAATTTGTGATATATTAGAAAATCCTTGACCTCAGCCGTTGCAAAAATGCGACAGAGCAAATGTAGCCTGTTGAAAATGAAGCATGTTTCTTCTCAAGGACAGAAATGGAGGAAAACAATGGCTGCTGCAGAGGGGGAGCGTGACTCTCCATGTTAATGATAGGAGTGCGGCAGGCTCAGCAGGCTCTCCGCCTCATCACTACACCCTTGTCTGCAGCAGGTCAAAGGCCTCTCCCACACAGCGAGATAGACCAATACTGACAAACTGGCAGAGAAAACATGCTCCTCCAACTCTTCTGTTGCACATCGTATGACTGACTCAGAGATGAATGCCCGAATAACGAATTTAAGCAGATACTGCTGCTGTTTAGAAACAGCAAAAATCAACATCAGTGAAATCATCTTCACGTCACAAGGCCCCAAACATCCTCCATAATGTCCAATTACATAATCCTATTTAATCTTCCTGGAAGCAAAAAAACATTTTTTGAGTATCCTACAGATGGAGATTTTCTGTGAAGACATTTCTAGCAGAAACAAAAGAAAAGCTGTAGTGTCCATTCCTACACATAGAAATGAAATTTGAATTGGATGTGACATCTAGAGACATACTGTGTGGTGACATTTCCCCAGGACGTAAAGTTGCAGAAAATAGGGGTCATAGCTGGGGGATTATAAATCTAAAACCTGCTTCATCCTGCTGTCATTCCCTTCTTCTTCCTCTCCTGTCACACTAGCAGCTCTTGGGTTTATATTTACAACAATGCAATGAAATAATAGACCACTCTTGTATTTTTTTGCCAAAAAAAAAAAAAAAAAAATCATGGAGCTTAAAATGTCCTCAAACTTTCTCGCAGCTGCAAGCTTTATTATGTTCAGTAGCTAGTTCAGGATTTAAAGAGCATTAATGGCTTCAAAGTGCCAGGCCTGATGAAGTAGTGAAAAAAAACATGCATGAATAATAAAAAAGCTACAGGATGGAGAACTTCCTCTCACACAGACAAGAGTATCTTTCAGTGATTTCACTCACATACACAGGAAAAACAAACAGGGAAAACTTGCTGGAAGACTTACAGGATGCAGAGCCAAAATGCTACTTAGACTTATAATTTTAGTGGGATGCCTTTCAAATGCATCATTCAGTTCAGTGACACGTGTAAACCCCAGCAGAGGCCACAATAACTCAACATACAGCCAATGATTTTCACGAGGAGGACAGTTTAGCATAACCTTCATCTGGCTGAAGGCACGAATCTGTCAGACAGCAGACAGGGTGGGTAAATAGGATGCCAAGCAATAACGCATCACTTAACAAACAGCAGCTTTCACTCAGCCAGTGCGCTTTATGGGCTTGTTGTAATATATATCATGGGCTGAGTTTGAAAAAATGTTGCACATATTCAACCTGCGATTACAGCCAGATTCAGAGTCACAGGTACTATGGCAATAGCACTGGGTATCACCACTAATTTCCCACATCGATTTGCACTCTCACAAACACAATAACCCTCCTATTTTTCCTGATCATTAACATATATATTAACATTTGTTGATGAAGGGCGGCTTCACACCAGCGGGTTGTTCTAATGAAACATGACAAAAAGCTGATGCAGCAGCAACAAGCGTGTATGTGGTCCTGTCTTCACAGTGAGAGGACCCTTTCACAACTCAAGTGCAATACATTGCAGCCTGAAGACACAGACACAAGCTGCAGTGAAACAGCACACGTCGACAAGCACACAGCAACTACTGATGTCACAACCACAGAAATACTCGCTGACATATAAACTCTATTTTGAGGTGCAGGATTTTTTTTTTCATATCTGAGTCATAGTACTTAGAAGGAGTACCATTTGGTGTAAAAATCAAAATGCAGACCAATGACTTCAGGGAATACAACACACTGTGTAAGCACCCAATTTTCCTTAAAATATTATTTGGGTCATCACATTCATGGGTAAGGCAACAGCACCTGATTAAGTTGAGGGTGCAGCATTATAATAAACTCTTCTAGGTGAAAATGTTTCACTCTGTCTGGTGGGACGGCTGCCATCCCTTTGGCCCCGGTGGCAGCCAAAACAAAAAAAAACTTGCAAAAAGAAACAAAAAGCAGAACAAATGCTGTCTCAGGCTGCAAGCTTGAGCGTGTTTGTTCCAAGACATCAGATTGAGCTCAAGCTGTGCCTTACAACCCAGAACCTTGTTTCCTCTAGAATCAGCAGAGCCTGCAGCCTCTCCAGGGGGACGAACGTGTCCCTGTAGCTTGAGCTCAGCCAGCTGAGCTGACTGAGCAGGACTGGCTCAGAAGGCTGGAGGACAGAGACACAATTCACCTCCAACATCTGTCCTATGGAGACAGAGGCAGCCTGAGAGAAGAACAGCCTGTATAGTATGTTGGTATTTGTGCATCTATCCTAAAGGTCTGGCTGTGGTGCTGCCAAACTTTCTGTTTTGGTGCAACAGAAGATATGAAAGACGTTTATCTGGCACCTGAAAAGTCCACCAACTGCTCAGTTATAATGCAGACCCTGTTCTGGGACAATTTGTAGATACCGTATTTTCCGGACTATAATCCGCTACTTTTTCCCCATACTTTGAACCATGCAGCTTATACAGAGGTGTGGCTTTTCTATTAATTTTTCTTCAGCCCACAGGGGGTATATAATATTATTACACCTTCACCCCCTCAAAATGGAAAACCCACAAAGAAATTCCTATGATGCAGCTTTTAAGTTGAATGCCATCGATCTGGCTATCCGTGAAGTAAACAGAGCGGCTGCACGTAAGCTTGCCGTTAATAAATCTACGGTGAGACGGTATGTGATGAAGATTATCTGAGGCTGTTCAACTCTGACACTGAAGAGGACGACTTTCACTGCAGCACTGATGCCGACGGCCTGCTCCAGTCTCCTCTATATAGGGCACGTCATGTAAATGATGAATGCTCAGAGGCTGCTGCTCCACTTCCTGGAGCGAGGAGGGGCACAGAGTATGTAAATGTATTTAACCACACATGAATAGATAAGGGTAAAAACAATAATACTACAAATCAGTTTTAATATTTTCATCCTTTAAATGAAAAAAAAAAAAGATTCATGATGTTTGATGACAGCTGACAAAGGTCTCCAGATTTTTCACAGTAAGCTGAGGAAGTAGTTAGAGCAAAGTGTGGTCAGCTCAGTAGCTGGATGTCCAAGGGTTTTAAGAAAGACAAACAGGACTCTGAGTCACCATTGTTTAGTCTGATCATCTAAGCCGTGTAGGACACGCTATTTAAGAAGAATGGAGTGGAAATCTGAGAAGTGTTGAGCAATAAGAGCAGGCCTGCTGCTTATACAGAGTCACTCAAGTCAGTACAAGTAGCAGTCAGTCTGGAGGCTCACCGTGCCCCAACAGCTGAGCACATCTACCTTCTACAGAGATATTTAAATAAGCAGTCAAGTAAAGTTACACTTTCACTTTAATGGATTTCAACCATCATATGTCAAGTAACACTTTGCAATGCAGGCACTTCCCCTTCAACTGAAATTTAAACTAGTTGTACCACTGACATGTAATTTGATGCTTTAACTACATTAATTTCTTACTCTATATGAAAGTTACCATGTCAACTTACATGTTAATCTGCTTTGAGTGATTACACTCCATCTCTTTTTAATTCTACACTTAAACTGATACCTCAAACCCTTTTATCATATCTTCACCTTGGAACACACACAAAAAAACAAAAACAAAACGTGAGCTGTACAACTTCCACAGTTAATACTCAATTTTTCAGTGCTTACACTTCAAGTACACTTCAATTAACACACCTCAGTTCATACACTTCAACTTAAAGACTTACACCTCAACAGACACTTGACAAATGATTCAAACTTCATTCAGTGCTGAAACCTTAACTACTTTGATCATTTCTATTCAGGTAACTTATATTTCAACTTTCACCTCGACTACGACTTCCACTATTTTGGAATTAATTTAAACTATTAAAATGTTTCCACTGCAAAACTTCAGCGGCAAGTGTGCATACATTTCCATGTTTCCAAAGAAGGAATTTATCAGTCAGACGCGTTTAGAAATCTATATTTGGAAGCTCCAACTGGTTGTGCAGAAACCACACACACACACACAAATAAAACTCAAACATAGTCATAACAACATGGCTTTAGGGAACTGCATTTCCTGCTAAAACTATTATCTCTTTCCTACTGCAGATTGACTTCACTCTGAGGACACACCGAGTAAACACACTCTGAAAATTACCCTTGGATATGTTTGACTGCCAGAGGATTTTCCACCCCAACCTAATGCAAGCTTGTGTCATCTTAAAAAAAAAAAAAAGATGACACTAGTCAACATGTTGTTAATATGTGTCAGTATGTGTCAGGCACATAAATCACCCTGTGAAAAAGCACAATGTAGTTGCATGCCAGCCAGCGTCGCACAGAAGGGGCAATAAACAGATCTGTTTGCCGCTACTTCGGCTTAGCGGTATGGGAGCAGCTAGAAGCTATTCTGCTGTAGAGGTTGTGTATGCAAGCGTGATTGCTGCAGCTTGCCAGCAGCTTTATCTGACCAAATAAAGTCTGCTTCAGCTTCTCTTTTGCTCAGTCCCCCGACATGAATAAATATTTGGGATGTATGCTTCTTTTGTCAAGTCACACTCTAAAATAACAGACACTGTTTTACCAGACACTGTTTTGGCAATACAGTTCTATGAATTTCAAATATAGCCTGCAGTCAGGTCTGCGTATTATTGAATCTCCTGATCATTTCCTATAATCTACATATTAACTTATTTATTACTTATATTACTTATTAATGAAACTGAGCATGTTAAACATGTTCCCAGCACCTGCCCTATTGGCCTATCAGTCATCGCCAGTCCCTTTGCACCTGGACTGCAGCGAGAACCACAGGTTGGTAGGTAAACAGAAATATAGCTCGGCTCTCTTATTTAGACAAAAGGGGCATTTAACAGGTAAACATGGCTCACCTCTCTCTCTCTCTCTCTCTACCTCTCCATCTCTCTCTGTCTCTCTCCTGGTGACTCAATAGCTCAGGGGAGGGGGTCAGATCTGCAGCAGGTCTAATTAAATCATCTGCAGCATATCACGGACACAGAGAATTACAAGAGATTACAGCCCAGTCCCGTCCTGCCCAGACCCCTGAAAACAATGGCTTGTAATCTATCTTAATTCCCAAACTAATCAAGCAATGTGGAGCTCAGAGTCTCATGGCTGCACTGGCAGGATACAGCAGACCAGATATCCAACAAACACAAACAAAACTAAAAAGGCAGAGAAGTCTGAATTATAACTGCTCTGTGGTCATTCAACACTCATGATTTTTTAAAATGTACCAAAATCTGCAATCGTCTCAGCCTAAAAGTAATCTTCCTCAAATTCTCTGAGGGAGTTAGAGAAAAAAAGTTTTACACAACATCTTTCACTGTCTGGTCTTCTTTTATCTAATGCAATCTTTAGCGGTGTCACTAGTGTACAGGCTGCTTTCCTTGCCTCATATTAGGGAGTCAAGAGCTCAGCATTAAGCCTTACTTTAAGCTGCAAAACTTTAAGGACAGCACTTCCGCTTTCATTTACTAAGATGACCAGGAAATCTCTGCTGTCTGCTGATTCCTCCTCTCCCCTCTCTGGCTTGCCAGACCAGTTACAACACACAGCACTCCTGTGACCTGCAGGTTTAACTGGTTGACAAATACATGTCCAAATACTGATGTCATGCATCACTACAATTTAATTGTAATGAATCATCAATATATAGTACATGTGTAGAGGCTTGTGCACTCCTCTGGAAAAGGATCACAGAAAATACCTCTCCAGAAGAAGCCATTTTAAGAGGCTGTAGAACAATGGTGATCAATTTCCAGTTTATTCAACACGCAGTCCAAACTAATGCTGTTTAATACAGCTGCCCTGCAACACATATTAATGAACGTGATTGAGTTGAAACTGTTTGATCAAAGTGTTGATTCATCAATGAGAATAGTTTAAATATTATAATCAACTACACCCCAAAATGCTGCCTCCCATACGGCAGTGAAGTGGAATCAACAACTTAGTCTCTCTTAGTTTCAACAAAAAGTGGGCAGAAGGTATTCACTAATCTACTACCATTTCTAAGTGTCTTTTGGGAAACACCTGTTAATTAAAAGTACATTTGTGAGATGGATTTTACAATCATCTTATTAGATAGGATAGGACTAGGATACATAACACTGGTCTCTTTGTATCTTTCGTATGAAGCTATTAAACATATTTTCGCCTGCATGTTTCCCACTTTCTATTAAGATGATATTTTTTACATGTAAGACCATATAGCAAATTGAAAAAAGGATACTCAGTGCAGGAGACCAACAAACATTTCTAATGCACAACAGATAGACTGACATCTGACTGACTTAGGTTAAGTAATCATCTTAACAAGACAAATGTTTTGTGTGATGGACACGGCACTAGCTCTACTTTCTGCCATCAGTGCAGCTGTTTATCCGCTAATCTAGCGACAGCATGGGCTGAAGTAAACATGCAGCCTGCCTCAAGCATCATCAGTGGTATCAGTAATGAATGCAGTATGAGCTGCTGCTTCTCTATGAATGAGGACATTATGCCAGCACATTTCTAATGGAACATGACTGTTGTGTCTTTCCCATGGCTCCACTTCCACATGAACGCTGCCTCCGCCACACCACCCTGAGTGACCTGCCAAGCTGGACAAACTAATTTGTTTGAGATGGGTGGGTGATGGTGGGAAATAAGACAGATGGGAGCCTGAGAACCACCTTCCTCATAAAACTTGGTTACCATAAATGAATCTTAGCATTTAATAAAGAACACACCTCAGACACAAGAAAACAGCACAGAAGAGAGAGAGAAAAAAAAAGAGACCGAGCAAAAGAGAGTGATGGAGAAAAGGAGAGTAGGATGAGGCAAGCCACAGGGGAGATGGCAGCTGTGGGTGCCCTTGAAATTGCCTGACTCATTACTGCAGCAGCAAGGCCATGCGTGGTGATGGCAGGATCAGAGAGCATTTGGCCAGGCTCTGACAGTCAGAAGAGTGAAAGACAGCCCTGTTTTTAAACTACAAGAGGAACGCTTCAAAGGCCGGCACGCTCATCCTCCAAGACCACACTGTATTACAGTGAGGCAGACGGGAAAAACGTCAATAATAATTAATCCCTGTGTTTGTGGTCTGATAAGGAAGGAATAACTAAGTATAAGAATGGTGCTAATAGAGGATAGCATACAGGTGCATCTGGACACTTTGAATGACAGGCCTGTGTGGGTGACTCAGCACCACCGTAATGATTTAATTCTTCAGCAGCGTGGGCTTCAGTCTACAGGCCAGCATCAATACACAGCTGCTAATCATCTCTCACATACCATCTGCAGGATCTATAGTCTCTGGAACAAAGTTAGGTCCCCAAATATGCATTAATAAACAGGGTCTGCAGTCTTACATTCGTTCTTCCCTTTATATCTAGTCTTACACCTTTGTCAAGTAGAGCGTAAAGACGTCTCTAGAGCAAACAGAAATGAGGAAGCGCCCTGCAATACTGTGGTCTCGCACAGCTTCCTGAAAGTCTTGATCATCACAATTAAGAGACTGTGGCTGCTGCGGCTTTCACTTTGTCCTCCGCAGAAGTTGACTGCCAACTGTAGGCCATAGTGGTGTGATAATAAGTGCACAGCTTTGTCCAGCCTTAATCAGAGTTACAGCTATACAGCCAACCTTTGTTTAAGATGGCGAAAAAAAATTCCCCAACAAAATAACAGCAAATAAAATCAGGAGATTTCTTGATGTGTATTAAGAATTTGATTGTGCCACAGTTTAATGTCTTATTTCTCAAGAAGTTTTACATTATTTTGCCTTATAAGTGCCTTTTTCTTTTGCATGTTGGATTTAAATTGCATTTAATGCTGTCCAATATGCCTGGTGGAATAAACCCCACCAGGCATATTGGACAGCATTAAGGCAACCCCACCTAATCAGAATGCATTAGTTTCCTGTAAATTCGCCACTCCCTGCAAATGGCAGAGCCACACACAAATCCTCCTCGATCCCACCTTAATGTCCCTTATGTTGAGAAGTATGTGCAAGCAAGCAATTATGTGTTGGGTGAATGTTTGCCAAATGTACGTTTCATCACCATGCAAGGGTCAGGTGCTGGATGCGTTTGTACATTACAGATATGGCTGCAAGAGCGTATATAGGGAATGCAAATCAGCAGGAGGTAAAGCCTTCAGCAACACGACTCAAAACCTGAGGTCAGCGGAGTGACATGCCAGGCTAAGGAGATTACAGCCTGCTACAGACCAACCAAAGGTTGCCCTTGTCAGTGGCCACCAGCCAGGCAAACACACTGTCACCACATAGTGAAGGCGGTGGTGGAAATCTGTCATATCTGAACCCTGTGAGAATGTAGTCTGTAGTCTGAAAATCAAAGGCTTTGAATACTGAAATGTTTGGCAACAGTGAATCAAAGCTTATGTAAGCCATGAATGCCTTCACATTGTGAAATGGTAAATTCTATTGCTTCTACTTCACCAAAGTCAGTCTTTATTGCTTCAGAAAGTCTTGTTGAGATCAAAATCTTATTAGCAAGAGAGACAAAAGAAACATTTACAGACTTAAGAAGGAATTCTGACAATTTGGCCAAAATACAGCATTTCAGACAGACAGTAAGCAGTGGCAGACTGTTGTAATGTTTCTTTATTTCTTCATGGTGATGCATAGAGATGTTGGTTCAGATGTTGAAACTTCACTGTCATCCTTTTAGTATTGATTGTGAAAGAAAGTAACCCATGTTCTGCTGTCTGAGGACAGAAAAGTAATCCTGCTGCTCTATTGGGCAATGAGATAAGAAGATGACGTGGCCTGAAAGCAAACACCGCAGGAACAACTGGACCGTAATAGTGAACAAAATGACTCCTCATAGAATATTCAAATTTAAATAATAAACCACCAGCAATTTAAATAAAACCACAGACATTCTCTTTTTACTGTTTGTGAACTCTTACAAAAGTTATATTTTTCAGGGATGTAAGAGATTATTAGTAATATTGTGCTAACAGAGGCAAACGAGAGAACAAGATTTGAATTGTTTGACAATTTGGCAAATGCAACTCAGGATTGGCATTTGCCAAATTGTCAAACAATTCAATACAAAGAGGCCAAGCTTTGGCTCTCGACCTACCAAATCCTTTCCACCACATCTACAAACGTTCCCAGCCTACAAAAACGCTCAGGTTCATTTTAAAGATGCCACCAAACTGGCACATCATGTGCCCCTCTGGCTCAGACAGTCAAAACACTGGAGCTGATTGCAGCTGCACTTTAACACATCCTCAGTACATTGTTTGTTCTATCTGACACACAGCTCCTGTCTGCTCACTGGAAAGAAAAAACAAATAATGAACCACATTCAAAGTAAAAGAATAAAGTTACAATATACATTTCCATAATCATTGACTTTGTGATCTTAATTGACATAATAAAATAATTGTAGCACCATCCGTAGCTTTGTTCTAATATTTGTGTTTTTCTTGTAAGGATTAGAAGTTACATAAACTATCCCACTTGTAGATCTAAAAAGGCAAGTATGCCAAGCTCATCATGGGGCATGTGTCCAACGGGTCCCTCTGTGTACTCGTACTCCTTTTCACTATTGTAGATCTGGGAAGCCCCCAAAGCCCCTGCTGGAATACAAAATGCCTTGAAAAGAGCTCCAAGCAGAGGGACACGTTGGTGTCCAAGAAAAGAGAAACGTCTTGTGTTGGGCCTAATTACTTCTGCTCCAAGATTACAGAGCTTTGACCTTTCTCAGGCTTCCAGCGCAGAGCCTGATTGGAAACTAAGGAGGACACCATTGATGTTCACAGTGGTGGTAATTATATTTAATGCACAGAAAGGCACAACTGCTCTATACTACCCACCGACCGCCTGACATGCAATCTGTTAATTTAATCTGTTGATCTTCTCTTACATTTCAAATTTTAATCCTTAATTTCTTCCTCACAAACACAGCAATGCAACTTATTAGTGATTATCCTATTAAAAAAATAAAGACATTTTCTCATTAAATCCAATAATATTGCCGTATTTTCCGGACTATAGAGCGCACCTAAATATAAGCAGCACCCACTAAAGTTTGAATGAAATATATATATTGTCACATATAAGCCGCACCGGACTATAAGAAGCGGATATATACATACGCAGACACATAAGTGTTTATTCATATACCTGAACTGATTTTTTCCGAACAGTACCCCAATAAAACTAGCAATAAACGCGGCAATAAAAGTGCTAATAAACAAAACGTCAAATTCATTGATGGTTTTATTCATCTTCCTCCTGTGCACTAAAACACTAAACTAACTAACTAAAAAGTTACTTTATTTTTCTTCTTCCTGCGTACTAAAACCATTAGACACCAAATCACTGTCTGACAGCGATTTGGTGTGCAGTGTGCGGGAGGAAAAAGTGACAGCGGCTGTCACCTTTTCCTCCCGCATACTGTTAAAGCGCAACTATTAAAGTTGCTTCATTCTCCCATGCACTGAAGCCACAAGTCACTATTTATCTTCCTCCTTAGCATTTAAAACTAATGAACACCATACCACTGTCACTTCAGTCAGTCAGAGTCAGTAGCACAGCGTTAACCGTCGACTTCTTATTAGAAGGCTCACCTAGCTGCCCAGGAAATTGGAAACTATAATTTTTGTTACATACAACATATCCAAACATACACATAGGTAACAGTAGAGACAAGAGATGAGACAGAGCCATAAAAATTTGACTGTAATGCGTTTCTGTGTGTACTGGAACGAAGGAGGAACAGTATTAGGAGTTTTGTTTCACAGGTATTGGATTTTAGCTCTGTAGGAATGGAAATATCTAACCACAGAGGAAAGTAAACACTGAACCAGAAAATATGACTCAGTGTAAATACACAACACATTATATAAGATTCATAAGTTTGTATCTTCAAAGTCACTGTCATTAAAATACTATTATTACCGATCATTAAGGGATTTCTTTCTGCTCATGCACCTGTATTCTTTGATCTCTTTACTTAAACAAACCACATTTCTCATTTGTATAAAACATATTATGTTATTTCAATGTGATCAATGATGTGAGAAAACCTTACAGAAATAGCTACAGCAAATATTAGACATAAGGTGCTCATGAACAAAGACTTAAATGTCTGCAGTGGAGCTGCTCTGTGACACTCGAGGACTGAGGCTGAGCTGTCTAGGCACCCATGGGGTGGGCTAATTGTAATGCCGGGTGATGATAAGTTTTAAGAAAATGTCAGTCTGACCCTTGCTAATGAGCTGTCAGTGTGTGTGCTAGAACTGACCTGTATCTCCTCGTAAGCCTCGTCAATAGTGGTTACTTGATGCTGCTCGTGTAGCGCCGGCTCGTCGCAGAAAAAGCACACCAGACTTTTGTCGGTGAGGCAGAAGAGCTTGACCTTCTCGTGGTCCTTGCAGGGATAGGAGCTCCTCTGGGCGTTAAGGATGGCGTCCAGTGGAAAGGCCGAGTAGCGCTCCACGATGTTGGACAACTTGAGGCTTGGCGAGAGGAGAGGATCGGTGAAGGTCCTGCGGCACTCGGGGCAGTCCCGTGCTCCGTGTGGCTCCTGTCTGCTCCAGTGCTCGGTGATACACTTTCGACAGAAGTAGTGCTCGCAGCCAAAGCTGACCGGGTCCTGATAGATGCTGAGGCAGATGGAACAGAGGAGCTCGTCCTTCAGACAGCAAGCCATTTGCAAAGACGAAGGCTGAGCAGCATCTATGAGGGCAAAGCTTTGGAGCTGAGTGTACTTGGTTTAATCTTCAGCTGAGTGGTTCATGTGCGAGTTGACTGACAAAATTCAGGAATCTTGGAATTTCTGTTAAAAAATGATGAATAACAAAGAGATGTCACTAATCTGTTGGTAGAAAGTAGCATCACCCAGCATGATCTAATAGTTATAACAACGAAACCATTAACAGCAGCAGATTCTTTGGTTATACATTAACTAAATGATCTTCAAAAAGCACCAAGTCCAGCGTTTTAAGCTTCAGTTAGCTGTAATAGCTGATTGTCTCTTCACACTGCTAATATTGTCCAAATCTGAGTTTGAAAGTAAAACTGTAATGATTGTTTGCTTTTATTTATTTATTTAAATCGAGAGCTGCAACTAATGATTATTTATTATCGATTCATTTCTTGATTATTTTTTTTTATTGTTTGGTCTATAAAATGTCAAAAAAAAAAAGAAAAATGTTGATTACATCTTAGCTGATGTCCTCAAATGTCTAGTTTTGTCTCAATCAACAGTCCACGGACAAATATATATATATTCAGTTTACTGTCATAAAAGCCTAAAGAAAATACTGATATTTAAGAGAATTTAGATTTGTGAAAAACATTCACATGATCCATCTTCACAATCTGAATGTTTGCTGGTTCTCTTTCAATCAATTATAATAATATAACAAATATCTATCGATGTTAGGCTGTTCAATAAATAAATCAAGCAATTTGAAGACATCATTGTGAGCTCTGAGAAAATAATGATGTGCAGTTTTCACTACTATCAAATAAATAATTTACCAAACCATAATCATTCGAGAAAATAATAATCAGATTAACAGCTAATTACAATTATCGTGAGCTGCAACCTATCTGAAAATATTGCTGCTCAGAGGACACCTGTGCTGTGCATCAAATCACCTTAAAAACAAGCATAAACTAAGATGACAGCCTAAAGAACCTGCAAAATGTCCAAGGTTGCTCTTGTAACCTTTAATAATTTAACTTTAAGCTCCATTTTATTGCAATTTTATTTAGCTGTCACCAGAGAACAGGGGCAATCCAGTTTCTCTTTGCTGTAAGCGTTCTCTCTACCTGCAGAAACAACTGAACATTTTGTTGCTTTTAATCCAAACACATCTCAACCTTGCTACATGCCTTTTCCTCTGTCATTGTGGAGGATCTTTTAATTTCCAGATATGACAGTCTGCATCAATCAACAGACAAACACCTGCAGCAGTTTTATCTCAGGTGTTGTCTTCTAACATACTTCCTTTTAAAATGTCCCTTTCAGGAGAGTTTCAGCAGCCGGAACTGAGCTGTCGAAAGCTCCCTATCAACCACAAATTATCGAGTCAACACCTACAGATTAGCATGCATGCTATTCAATTAGCTTGCTTCACCTTGTTTGGTTGCTAGCTCGGTTTGTAAACATAACCGACCAGAACCACGACACCACCAGCCACAATGGGAGGATGAGAGAGGACAGACACACACACAAAAGGGGGCAAAACACAAATTTAATAAGCTACATATTAAAACAGATTAATTCATGGACACCGTAAATATATCTTCATATTCTAATTAATAATATAAAGAATGGGTAAAACAGGGAAAAATAACTCAACTCACCAGCCTCACTGTGGGAACATCAGCAGCTCCAGTGCGAGTCTCTTCAGGAAGAAGAGGAGCACACAGAGGCAACAGACGGAACCAATTGTTTTGAACGATGGGGGTGTTTTTCTTACAAAATGTTTACAGAATACAGTAGATATACGAGGCAATACGAATTTGAGTCAATCAATATTTGATCTACAGCTTTAAGTGATTTTTTGAGTAAATACGAGGTGTAAAAGTAATAATTTATAAGTTTTATCCTTCCTCTGATAATGGAATAACCCCCTTCTCTCCTGTTTTCACGGTTGTCTTAGCATCGTTGCTTTGCTACATTTATTGTAGACAATAAACACACTAAAATACACCGAAAACAACTTAATCCATGTGAGAAACTGTTTAATTTGAAATCAAGTGTAAGTACTGCCATCAACATGGACTGTCATTGCTCAAAGAGACGTCTTTATGAGCCGAGCGAGAGTGTTTGTCAGAGGCTGCAGTGTCCTCTTTCAACCAGCAGGTGTCAAGAGCGTCCGCAGAAAACTCCCCAGTCTACATGTGAGCAAAGCAGTGGCAGGATATTCACACACATCCGTTTAACCAATCACTCTCAATCAACTAATGAAGGCTCATCAATAAAGGGAAATTTGGGGAAAATCGCAGGTCAGTATATGATTTTTTTTATTTTTGTATATTAATGGGGCATTTTTACCAATTTAAAGGCCAACATAAGATACATTTTAACATTGGTTTAACTGAAGATGTTTTGGAGTTGCATTGTGGGAATTGTAGGATCTAGCATTTCTGGAGTTTGAGCCATACTCTGCTGCATCAATTATGACCATTCTTTTGTTTAATGTCTCTTGTTTGTCCCCCAACTTCATTGCACTGCAATTATAACCCTTTAATATAGGACTGTAGTTTTGTACTTGAATTTTAGTATTAAAAAGGGAACACATGGTTTAAGGAGATTGTTTTAGCAAAGGCTGGAAATATACTTAGTCTTTTGATGAAAACGGTTGAATGTGAGGGTTTTAATATCAGCCTAGTAAACTAAACTGTTAATTACTGTGATGTGTACGAGCAAGGTTATTTCAGTAGTATTGTTTATTTTGGAATATATTACACTTTCTCAGAAGAAAAGACAACAAGGGGCAAGAGTGTGTAACACTGAACAGGCATCCTCATTAAATACATTTGCTTCAACTACATTTAAGGTGTCTGCAGCCCTTATTTAGTGCACCCTACCATACCTACTGAATGGCAGGCAACATCAGTAATCATAATTCGACAATGTTACACTTACAGTAGCCATTTTGCACCTTTATGAGAACTTTTACTTTTGATATCTAACATACATTTGTACTTGTTAAATGTTTTAACGTAATACATATTTAGCTCTGAATACATGAAGTAGTATTAACATATTTTAACTGTACAACATGGTGTGTGTATATATCTACATGTATAGATATACACACACATACTATATATATATATATATAAAACTTTGATATGGAAACAGGATGTTGTCATAAAACATACCCTACACCCTATAGGTGCAGGGTGTAGGGTATGATGTTTTAATACAACATTTAAATACAACTATTATATGTTGTATCATTATAGAAAGAAGGTGTGTATGCAGGTGACTCTTCATATACAGCACTAGCTGGTACTCTCCTGCACTGACATTAACGACTGCTTGCCGGCTTCTTGCTGTGGGATGCTGAAGCACTCTTCTTCCTTTCCATAGGGGAGTTTAGAGTCTGTCTGCCAAGTCAGCCTGCTGAGACTGTGCTCATCGCTGGACTCTGTGGGCATGATGGATGGTGACCCGTTTCCTATGTGCACAGTGATGTTGACGTTGACAAGGGGACTGGTGGTATCGGGGCTGATGATCTGCGGGCTTGTGGGCTGAGAGGAGGGCTGTATGGTGATGCTGGACTGGGGTGTGGTAGTCTCTGTGTTGGACATTAAGGGCATGGGCTCAGGCAGAGCAGAGTGAGGATTGTAATAGGTAATGGTGGATTGCAAAGGGCTGATGGACTCGTTGCTGCTGCAGCCATCTGTTCTGGTTAAAGTTTCAGTATTGCTGCTGCTACACTGACTGTGGTCATTGCTGGCTTCCCTTTTCTCCAGTAGAAACTGTTGTTCTGGTGAGGTAATTGTCAGTTGAGTTTGCCCCCAATAATGCTGACTGATCTGCAGTTAAAAATAAAATGAAAGTTCAATTCTCAGTATTTTATATGACAACAACTACTCCACACTCAGTCACAAGTAGGGAAAGCGGAAAACTCACATTATCGGCACTTTCACAGTTTCCATTCGCATCTAATTTAGTTGTGTCTGTGCCTAAGAAAAAAAGCAGATTGAACATGCAGAGTGAGTAAGGCAGTGATAATATTGGTTCCATATAGATACTGAAAATGTATGAATATTATGACTCCTCATAATCAAATCGAAATGTTGATATAATCATAGCTTAAAAATAAACAAGAACAAGAGCATTATTAATGCACTTTTCTGCTGGTTACAGTTACCTTTTTTCCAGGTTAGTTTAATAAGGACCAGAGTAATGATTAAAGTGAAAATGATTGCAGTGACACCGGCGATGGCTGCAACTAACAGATAAACAGAGACAACACAGTGGCAGAAATAAATACATGTTGAAACCCTGATTGGATCTCACATATTTCCCATTATGACTGCTTAGAAACACCAAATCAGTTACTGTACCCAGTTTATTGTCAGTTCCTGTGTTCAGAGATGTTTTTTTTTCCCGTCCATAGAAAGGTGTGGAGTCTGAGGTTGTTGAAATTGTTGTTGCTGAGACTGTTGTTGCCGAGACTTTTGTTGCTAAGACTGTTGTGTACACAGCTTTAGTATGAGGCTGTGCACCGTTTTTAGATGCACACACAGTGTCTGAGGTCGTGTTGCCTTTCTGAACAACAGCCCTCCCGTGACAGCTGAATAGAAACACAGAAAGAGATCAAATACTGTGTCTGTGCTCTAAACATCTGAATACAGATGTGTCTGTACACTCACTTTGTATGAGGCCAACAGGGCTCCATGTAGGAGACTGTGTCAGAGAATGTCCCAGTAGGGCACTGTTGACACTTCACATCTGAGTTTGCTGTCCCTGAGAACCACATGGAAACATGTTGGATTTTACTTACAGTTCTCTACTTCATCACAATTAATTTTAACTTCATGATACACACTGTATACTAGAACATGTTATATTTTGGATTAGGGGTTAATAAGGTCTGAGACTGTAGGCCAAAATATATTCAGTAATCTATCATGTATGAGATTACATTTTAAAATCCTCACATCTGAGACAGAGTAAGAGAAAGTAACAATCATTATTATAGTGAAGGAAATACATTTCCAGTCCGATCTATTAATTAATTGACTAATTGTTGCAGCTCTCAATATAACACACAACAAACAGTGACTGTATGTATTAGTGAATGTATGTATTTTACACATGGTGAAATGTGTAAAATTGTAGATGCCTCACCTGGAGAAGAGACTCCAAAACCAACTTTGCATGCTGAGTACTTTTTACATTCGCTGCAGTATGGATCATTAAATTCCATGATGCAATACATCCCAGGCTGGCAGATACAGTTCGACATTGTGGTAGAGGAGCAAATCTGGGCATACTGCAGACCTTTGCCTGGTTATATGCAGAAAAGCATAGTTCAATCACAGGGACAGTGATGTGTGAACACAGAATAATAAATAAAAGCTGCATTTTTTAATAACAGAGATTTACAGTGCATCTACTGACTTTGTTTGCATTTTTTACAGGAGAAGCAGTTTCTAGCATAGTTCCAGTTCTCCATGTGCTGCCCCGATTGACATGGTGCACACACACTCTCTTCCGTTTCAGAGCACTCCTTCATCATTCGCTGTCCTGTTATAAAAGATACATCAATACACTTTTAATGCATTTTATAATGGCACACTGTATATATAATTTTGAAGTAAATGTATCCAGTCTTAAAATCTGTGTAACTTTAAGGAATGTCAATACCAAACATCATTTTTGGGGTGTTATTAGAAAAAATGTAGTGTTTTTTTAATGTGTTCAGAAACTGTTCAGAAATATGCCAGCTAAGCATGTGCTGACTTGCATCTTTGAAGATAGGCTCAAAATTATCTAAAATTGTCATCAGTTGTGACACAATCAGAATTGTTATGCCAGTGACAAAAAGAGAAAACTTGATCCTTTATTTGGGGGAAACAAACAAACAAAACAAAAAAACAACAAAAAACAAAAAAAGCAGTTACCATATTTTCCGGATTATAGAGCGCACCTAAATATAAGGCGCACCCACTAAAATTTGAATGAAATATATATTTTGTCACATATAAACCGCACCGGACTATAAGCCACCGATTTATACATACCCTGATACATAAGTGTTTATTCATATACTGAACTGATTGTTTCCAAACAGTGCCGCAATAAAAGCAGAATCAAACACGGCAATAAAAGTGCTGATAAACAAAACAGAAAAGTCATTGATGGTTTTATTTATCTTCCTCCTGCGTACTGAAACCATTATTGTGCAGTGTGCGGGAGGAAAAGGTGACAGCGCTGTCACCTTTTCCTCCCGCACACTGTTAAAGCGCAACTGCGCAACTATTAAAGTCGCTTCATTCTCTCATGAACTGAAGCCACACGTCACTATTTATCGTCCTCCTGACCATTTAAAACTAATGAACACCAAACCACTGTCACTTCATTTCTTCTGTGTGCTAAAGTCGTCCTCTTCAGTGTCGGAGTTGAACAGCCTCAGATAATCTTCATCACATACCGTCTCATCATAGATTCATTAATGGCAAGCTGACGTGCAGCCACTCTGTTTCCTTCACGGATAGCCAGATCGATGGCATTCAACTTAAAAGCTGCATCATAGGAATTTCTTCGTGGGTTTTCCATTTTGACAGGGTGAGGGTGTAATAATATTATATACCCCCTGTGGGCTGAAGAAAGATTAATAGAAAAGCCGCACCTCTGTATAAGCCGCATGGTTCAAAGTATGGGGAAAAAGTAGCGGCTTGTAGTCCGGAAAATACGGTATGCAAATCAAAATGATTTTAATATAAACTGCATCTAACTTAAAATTCTGTAATGTGATGCAGTTTGATTGGCTACAACAGAGTATGCTTCGGTATGAGCCATGTTTACACTGCAAGCCTTAGTGCTTAATACTGATTTATTGCTCAGATTCTTTTTTTAAATGTGGTCAATATCAGATTCCAGTGTGAATTTGTCATAGTCCTGAACTGACCCGCATGCATAAAACAACAAACAATAGCTGCCACTTCTGCCTGGAGATGTGTGTCACTCCTGAGTTAGAGCCAGGAGTGGTGGGATGGCTTCACAGAAACAGTTCATCAAAAATTTCTAAATGTCAAGGGCTACTTTTAACTATATTTGTCAATTCTTCTCCACCAGAGTCACGGAAAGACAATTCTGGCAACCCATCTCACTGAAAAAGCATGTAGGAGATAGGTTGTATTGACCGGAGTGACATTATGTCGCATGAATTCCAATATGACGGAGGTTGCACTGGAAAACAATATAAATAAATCAGAGCTGTATCTGATTTAGGACCGCATATGAAAGTGAACCAAATCAGAATTGAAAAGATCTTAAAAAACAATACGAGAATTAACTTTACAAGTACTAGACATGTGTACCTTGGATAGAATTTACATACAGTTTGGGGAAAAAACAAAACAAATTTCAAGATGCTTCCAACTCTGACTTTGAACCAGTTCTGTAGACTAGCCCCTATATATATGCTCAGATGATTCAGATGATATAATGGCCCAGCCAATCAGTCTAGCCCGGCCCGGCGTACATAATAAGAGTTGCATCATGTTGCTTTCTCATTAAACAGCTGCTCATAAATATCTTTAGCTGTAGCAGATGCGATAATCTTTCACACCTCTACGCCCAAGCTTTTACCACATTTCAAGACTTGTGCTATCGCCAGCTTGTACCATATATATGTTTTTTTTGTACCACACACAGCTTTGTCTTTCAGTACATCATGTACCTGAGTGTTGATATGAGTGGGTATTTTTTTAACAAACATTTAAAAAAAAAAAATGCTTGTGTTTATAGATTAGACCTTACCAGGGGGGCACTTCTTGCAGCACAGGTTATAGCCATCTCTGATGTATTCTGTTGAGTTGAGACAATTTCCATTTGAGTCTGCTTGATAGGGTAGAGACCACACCTATTGGGGAAAGAAAGACTACACTGAAGAGCAACTCATCTTCTGCTATCCAGATGAAAGGATAAAAACAAAACAGTCTTTTCTTGTAACCCACCGACACACAAGCTTCATTAAAATTGGCTGCGGTTTCAAAGTAAATTGAGTAATTCTGAAATCAGTTACGCGGAAAACATTCGCAGCCCACTTTTGTACTAGTCAGACACGTTCGCTTGAAATACACTTTCTCTTAGGTGAACCATAATCCCACAACTCCACCAATCAGTAAATATAGTAATTTCAAAACCAACAACTCAGGCATTGGCTTACAAAAGAAATAGACAAGTTGACCAATGACTGATAAAAAGAGTGTTTTTGTCTAGTTAAATCTTGAGGTAGTAGTACTAGACCACCCACACCAGAGCCCAAATTTTCCCTTCTGGTAATGCTGCTGCCTGAGCTGGCCCTGGTCAGACAGACACCCATTGTTCTGAATTTGAGGAGGTATATCACCTCCATCTCTCCCCACTGCACACATGCATCTATGCAGTAATTCACATACAACCATAACAATTATGTTATAAATACAGTGTGTACACTGTATTTTATACTGTATAATAATATACTGTATTGGTGTATTGGTGTGCTACAGGAAGTCGTGACAAAGTGCATAGATTTACGCATCTGTCTTGTGCTACAGAGTCAAAACCGCCTCTGATGACAAGCGCAAGGTAAAATATGCTGACAGCAGCATCTTATTTCTCGTATTACAGGAAACGGAGGCGGCAACCCAGAAGAGCTCGATTCAGAAGAAGGGTTTTTCTGCGTGACCACCGTTAGCACGGGAGGTGACGGTGGAGAAAGCTTCATGCTATTAATTACTGCCAGTATATTAAAGACAACATCATGAAACACACCATTTTCAAGTGAAATTCACGGTTAGACGAGTAAAAACAGTAAAAACGGTTAAAAAAAAAAAAAACACACGCAGAAAGAGAGTCGCTGCATCATCTCATGACTTGGTGTCTTGACAACAAGATATTCACTCTGAAACTGTATTGGATGCCAAGCAACCGAAACCAAATATTCATACAGGTTCACCACAACTATGTGTTAAATCTCTTTCTGCTTTCTACTGTAATGTATCACAGTCACACTAAGGACAAAACCAGTATTGATGTGGAAATTAATTGTTTTATAAGAAATGAACTTTGTTGGCTCCATGACAGGTTACAAAGTTAGCAGGACTACGTGTTGCGTTTAAATAGGTAGGAAAACAGACTTTCAACATTATGATAAACATCATTTTAGCACATTTTTAGTTTTGATTAGCACTTTATGGTTGTGTAGTTTAACCTTACACACTCTGGCAGTAAAGAGAAACTTAATCACTTCACAAACTGTTTATGAGCAGTACGTTGGTCACCAGATAATCCAACCTGTCTCCGACCGGCGCCGCAAACGTGCATAGGAGACTCACAGTAAAGACACAAAGCTTACCTTGGTAGTGAGGGCACTCAGCAGAACCAGAAGTACAAGTATGTCATTCATTGCTTCTTTAAAGCGATTTACAGCACGTACAGTGTACTGTGCATTGTTAAAGGCGTGTCAGCAGTCTGTGCAAGCAGGAGCAGTTTCCTTGATCTGAATCGTATCGAGAGGAAGGAAGCAAGCAAGCAAGCAAGAAAGACAGCATGCAGGTCTAACCCAAATTCACTGATGTGATGTGAATAATCAGCATGAATGTAGACAGAGGTTAAAACCTGATGTTGCACTTCCAGGTGTTAGCTGATACGTAAAACTACTATGAATCTGTTTTTGGTTGACCTGTAGCTGTTTAGAGAAAGTTAAAGAAAAAAAAAAAAACCCTTGGAAGTTTTCATGTTTTCAACATTGAACATTGAATCAAAGGGGATTTATTGTGGCTTTTCTTAACACTGATCAACAACAGAAGACACATTGATAACAGTGACATCAGATCTCTACAGAGTGATCTACATTAATTACGACATATATGATATATATATATAAGATATGACATACATCTCTAGTACCATCAAGTAGATTTTGAAGTCACATAATTAGACAAATGTGTGTCATCAATCTTGAAACCTGGTCCCAGCACTGGAGTTAGAAATGTAAAGACCCCACATGACTAGTAATTATCCCATGCGTTTAGTTCATAAATTGACTTAAAAAGTATGGAATATATAGAACATTTTATCAGTTGTGTTGAGAGTGGAGAGATACCTAAAATATTCAGGGAAGTAGTTTTCCAGGAGCTGGGTTGGTGACCACTGCTTTTATGGTTATTTGATTTGGGTGACCTCTAGGAAAATATGCAACACTGACTTGAAACAAAATGAAGCCATTACCAAAACAGGAAGTGGACCTACTTAGATGTTATCTTTTTGTTTACCGTATATGCCGACAAGCCGAGACACAGCATAGTCAGCGCACCGACTGTAATATTCATTATTTTAGTTATTGCAGTTATCATTTTAGTTATAATATACCCAGTGTGTAGTTAAGAATCGATCTGTGCTGTTTCTGTGCAGTGACAGGATATTGTGTTAGTCAGTTACACAACTACAGACTGTTTATTTCCCATTTACATTTGTAATTACAGTGAACCATCATCTCAACCAAGTGCTCTCTCTGACTGCTAGACTTTGAGTTTACCACTTCATCAAAAATAAATAAATAAATACTGTACGGTTACGTCTTCTCATAATTCAGTGTCAGTACTGTACTGATGTTGTGCCCAGTTGAATACCCCTGAGCTTCACTTTGTTTCTTC
Source organism: Pampus argenteus (assembly GCA_036937835.1). NCBI lineage: Eukaryota > Metazoa > Chordata > Actinopteri > Scombriformes > Stromateidae > Pampus > Pampus argenteus. The sequence goes on from CM072863.1 coordinate 12,559,114, forward strand.
GTGTGAGATTGACATTTCAGAATAAAGTTTCCCCTCCCACACCCTTAACATTTCTGTAGAGCTCAAATGCAGCAGTCGCAGCCCTGCCTGTAGACCATCTTGTCAATGTTTGTCTTTACAATGTAATTCTGAGGTGATTATAATATATATTATAAAGTAATACCTGTGAACTATTTAAATGTTTTAGTGGATTATTTTGCTGATGAGTAATTTACAAAAAAAAGCAATAAGAGCACTTATGATGACACAGTGATGGCTTATTTGTCTCAAGCAAGTTTCAAATCCTGTGTTGATTTCCACATCATGTGAGACAGAAACCAATGGCAGCACTACAGGATACTCTCTTGTCAGCATCTGATATCTGTTGAGTCTCCAATGTTTGATTATAGTTCACTTACAAAGATCCATCACAGCTTTAAGCTGGCTTGCATCACTGCAACGTTGCATCATAACGGCATGAGGCTGTCTAATCAAAGTCTGTGGTAAAAAGCACCTCATCGAAGCTTCTTGTCACTCCAACACAGTCTCTCTCTCTCTATATATATATATATATATATTTACACACACTCTATATATATTCTTTTCACTGGTTGTTTTAACACACCCTGATAAAGTCTGTTGCTATTACTTCTTCAAATGTTAAAGTGCAAACCTGGAAAAAATATGCGTCATGGGTGGGGGATCACTACAGTAAGTTGACAATAAGCAGAGGTGGTTGTGGCTTCCTGTGAATTGCAACCTCTGTACAGTACGCTGGTCTTAGACTTTACTTCTGCAGTGATCTCAGTCCAGCAGTAAGGAAGTACTAAAGGAAGTTAAAAGCAGAAGTATGCATGGACCTGGGAGCCAACAACTGGAGAGGGAAATGGGAACTGCTGTCTGAGAAACAGAGACCGATCAAAATGACCTGCTAAATGTTGTGAAATTGACAAAGCAAATACAAATTTTTTTTTCGCTATGAAATCTGTAATCTACATATGGTAATGTCTTCAATTTCCACTGTGGTGTAACTATAATCTCTTGCCTCCCATCCACAAGGCTGCTGATAGTAAGGTGTAACTAATTCAAATGAGTATAAATGAAGAACAACTAAAACGTAACTCCTGTCAAAACAAAATATGCTGCTTTATTTTGTAAATCATTTGTATGTTACTAGACTCACATTATGTTCATTCTCTACTCAACTCAACTCATTCAATTTAAAACAATTTACCTTATACTTAAATCTATTTCAGATCAGCTACTTTTGAAGAGACCGTTGTTATTTTCATATTGAAAAATCTAATCTAAGAACAATTTAGACATTACAGAAATGGATTATTGAGATACAACTTGTACAAAAAATACAAAAGAATCAAAACACGAACATGAAAATAGGGAATTATGTGGTGTTAAACACATTGTTTCTGTTCATCATCTAAATTTAGACTTTGGTGATTTGTCAGCACACAGGGTAAGATTTGCTTCCCAGTTTTCTTCTAGGTGAGGAGTGTTGAAAGTTGTAATGAGCCAAGCGAGAGACATCTGGGATCTGGTCAGAGTGCGGGTTTCTGGAAACTTTGGGCACAGAGAGATCCTGAAAAATAATTTGAGAATTGTTCCACTTGTTTCCTCACAAGCCTTAATATATACTCTTAATATTCTTTGTTGTTGTTATATGACCTTATTAAACACATTTGAGTCATTACACTACTTTTTTGTAGTTGCGTGTAAAATAATAAGTCATACATCCAGGTCCTTGTTCTGCCACCCTGTGCAGATCTTCATGTTCAGACTGCTCCTCAGATCAAGGCTGCCGGATGGACACAGGCTGCTCTGACCGGTGTTTGACCAGCCTGAGAGACAGTGCTGGACAAGAGCAGAGAGAGCCAAGAAGATTAAAGCTGTGGTTTTTATAAGCGTTACTATGTTAATTTATACATAGAGATGTTAACAAATCATGCATAGGTTTTCTAATTTAAACATTTACTCACCGATGGTAACCCCAAACTATCAGAAGGATCAAAGCTGCATCGCCGGTGAGCTTTGTACTTGTAAGGTGGCAAGAAGGTGGAGCGAGGGATGCTAACCCTTAGGAATGACAGAAGAGAAAAATTAATAGTATACATGTTGCTGGTACAATATATTTTGATGTGAGTATAACAAAAACTGATTTTGATCATAGTTGGTCTTATTTAAAAAAACTGAACCGAGGAAATTTAATGACAGGCTTTTCATTGATTTTAAAGTCGCAAACAAGCAGGGATTCTCAAACATCTTCGTGACATGAACCACTAAATAAACACCTGACATTGAGCTTATAAGGTTTCCTATTGACACATCAAGCAGACACTGAATTAGCATTCATTAGGAGTCATGTTTATCTCCACCTGATGAATGTTTTGACTTCCACCAAGTCATGAACTACGGATGTTGCGTTTCACAGTGCCCCATACATCACTTAGATCATAGGTGGCCAGAAATTGCAGTTTATGTTCACATCATCATTACCTGATCAGAGCTGGCTCAGCAATAGTGTTAGGGTGGGAGGATTTATGCTTTTTGCACACAGGACAGCACTCCTTAGAGTGAAGTGGAACAGGGAACAGTCTGCTGTTAATCCTATAAGAGAACGTGCCTGCACAAAAGGTGGGCAAGCAGAGATTATAATTATTTGAGCTGTCACGAAAAGAAAAGAGTGTAGCTTATACAGATGAATGACTCCTCTTACATTGATGAGTGTCAGCGTTAGCCTTTGGGCTGTCCTTGTCTTTTAACAGCGGCAGGACTGAATGGTCCTCCTCAGAAAATCTATAAGAAGAGCCAATTAATAGTCATAGTCATTTAATGAAGCAATCATCAGTCTCAGGTAAACCTGACCCATACGATCAGTTGCAGATGCAATCAAATAAGAGGCACTCACTCTGCTTGTGAGCCGTGGACACACTCGTCTTTGTTGAGTAATCGAAATGCTCGAAGGTCATTGAAGAAGTCGTCAGAGCGCTCTATCGAGGAGTTTTCCACATCCAGGACTCCTTATAGGGAATAGATATCACCTGTTAGTGCTCCATTAGGTATTGTGTGTATAAAAAAATAAATTGACAGACAGAGAGAGACCAATAAATCACACCTGCTATCCAGTCATATCCAAGTAAAGGCTGCAAATGATGTCTGTCTGAGGCAGGTATATCTTCACATTCATCAGACTGAAATGTTACTTGACTCTGCGCCTCCCTCTACAGAAACAAAAAAAGTGCTGCACAGTATTAGTGATCAGAAGGATGGATAATTCCTTTAAGCCAACTAGTTTGGACGATGTAGCTTGACTTTATGAGATGAGATTTACTCAACATCATACAATTAAATTCAAACACATTGGAGACAAACCTGAGTTGATCCTCTTATGTTTCTTTGGCTTACCAGTTCTTTGCTGTAATTTATTAGACAGGACTTTGGCCTAGTCCTGAATGACTTTGTGTCTTGTAGCCTGTCATGGACTCGGGGATGTACGTTGCTGTCGCTGTGTGGCGAAATGTCTGCTATATGTTCAGCAGTTCCTCCTCTGTCTTTGAAGGTCAAAGATGATGTGGAAATATTTGTCAGGAAGCCTGTTTGTGTCTCACATGTATCTGATGGAGACATAGAGGAAGTTATTTCTGCATTAGTACGTCAATGATTCTTTTATGTGTCACATTCATGTGTAGTGCAATGTCAAGTGAAGACATATGAAGTATGAAAACGCAGTTACAGGACTGAGTACAAATTTCAATACAATTACAATATCATTACGAATTAAAAGTAAAATGCGGATACCTTGTTTTGTTTGACAAAAAAAACTTACTTCAAGGTCCACTTAGTAGCTGTAAACTGCATCTCATCATCTTATCATGTGATTTAGTTTTCATACACAAGTCAGGTGACTACAACTTCGCTATCTCCATTTGCTGAGGAAGACCATGAGAAGCAGTTAAAAGCCCTGCACATAGCTAGTAAGTGAGCTAAGATGTTTCTGGTGAAACTACTGTCTTGGTCTAGTTTAATTTTCCCTACATCACTGGCAATGCAATTGCAGCTGAAACAGAGTTTGTTAAAAGCTTAGTAAATCAACAAATAACATATCTGCTAAAACATAAATTAATTATTTAAAGAAATGTTTTACTTCTCAAATGTAAATATTTATCTTTCTTTCTGGTATTCTGTGATAGTAAACAGGTGTTGGTCAGACAAAGAACCTTGTGGGTATTTTCACAATCACCAATTTAAACTATCATTTATTGCAGCACTAAGTTCAATTACCTTGTAACTGTTAAGTCATTACATTTGGCTAGTTGTTTTGTACTTGAAAAAGTGTTGCCCTTTATTTTCTAAATACAATAAAAAATGTGAGGTGGCATCTGTGTTTACTCAAGTCTGTCAAAAATGTGTCAACCAACTAATGAGGTTGTAGTATGTCTTTCAATAAGCACAGAGAAACTTCCCATATTTCAGCAGATGAATATGAAAAGGAACAAGAAGATAAACTTTTTTGAGTGGAGGAGGACTTTAAGAAAACCTGAACAATTGGCACAGAATAAAACACCAGTCCTATGTTGAAGTTAACTAGTTCCATAAAGTTGGAAAGATATTCACAGATTCAAAATTCCAGGATTAATAACTCATAAGCAAAATGTTGTTGAAACACAAACATCGCCTCTTTCCTACCGTAGAAGGTAGACAACGAGCTACAACCTAATTTTCACATAAACATTGGTCTCTGAGAGGAGTGCAAAGGGCAATAAAAAGAGATACTATAAAAATATTAAATAACTTTACTCTTACACAGCATTGTGCAGTCAAATTCAGTTCAACCACCAGGGGACACTACACTGTCCCCAAATATGTTCGTAGTGTTTTTTTTTTTTTTAGACTGTCTCTACGCACTTGTCTCACTGTCTCAGTACAAATAAACAAAGTTTTTGTCACGCTCAGAGGACGGCTCGTTTATATGAAAATTAAATCGTAGCACGTTGTCTACGTTACTACGGTAGGAAAGAGGTGTCGTTTGTGTTTGATCAAGTTGCGCTTATGCGTTATTGAACCCGGAAGTTTGAATCTGTTAATATCTTTTCAACTTTACCGAAGTTTAACAAATATCTGCAGACTAATCTTAATCTCGATGTGAACCGTCTCATTACCCGCAACTGTCACGGTGGATTTGGCGAGAGCAGCCCTGGCAGGACCGCGGTCTCCATCAGTGAGGGTCAACATCTCAGGCTCGTCCACTCTCTCCCTCTTGCGGTTCTGACTGCAGCCGCCAAGACGCAGTTTCTCTCTTTGCTGCTTCAACTGAGTCAACAAATAATTGTTACGCTCTCGCAAAACGTCCAATTGGTCTGTCGATAACATTTTTAAAACGAATACTACGTTAAAATCACGTTTATTAAATAGAGGGTGAAACAGCCAAAGCTCCGGGCTCTTTTGTGATTTAAACGCCAGTCCTCCATGGCAGCTCCATAACAACGCGTTGACAACAATGATTTGATTGGCTACCAGCCTTCTACCCATCATGCTTTGCAACTGTTTGAGGATTTTCTTAAAGAAAACAGACACACCTTTGATTTTAGCTACACTGCTGGATGTTGAACAACAGAGGGCGTCATATACTTACTGTAATAAGAGATGCTAGTCAGAGTTAAGAACAGTTAACGGTTTTGAAAAAGTCAAATCCTTAACTAAGGGTAGTAATACAAAAAAAATGTATATATTGAATAATTGTGATATGTGGTCTCCTTCATTATAAGACAAAAAACAACACTGAAATAATCTACAAGGTACTACCGTTTAACCCACAGTTCTAGAAGAAGTATTCAATTATTAAGTAAAAGTAGCAATAAAGCAATGTAAAAATACTCCATTAAAGTAGATGTCCTGCATTCACGTAAAGTATAAGTAGACTTATTAGCAGCAAGATGTTCTTAAAGTATTTAAGTAAAGTACTTGTTATCATCACTATATTATTTGAATATTAATACTGATCTATGTACATGTAAGCAGCATTTTAAAATTGTCATCGCAGAGCTAATCTTAACAATTTATTCTGTTGGATTATCTGATTTATAACAATTATATATAACTATTTTATTAAGATGATCACATGTTTTTACGTATAAAATATTGATCTGAAAAGAAACTAATATCAAATAAATTAATGTCAAATAAAATAGACCACCATACTCCCCTGAAAATCATATAAAGTAGAAAGTAATTTTAGTCGAGTTAATTCCAATAGGAAGCAAGGACAGCTGCAAGGACAAAATGCTAAAACCAGGAGTAACTACAGCATGAGGTGGTATATAGTCCATAATGATCAATGATCAGTCAATCTACTTTTACTCTGTATATTCACAATTTAACCATTTATCTCATTCCACGATTAATTTAGGTTAACAATAGTGAGAGGCATACAATAAAAATCGAGCATTGAGAGACAGACTATATACTATCCAGCTGTACATCCTACCAAGAGACAAATGCAGCTTTACCTTCACATGATAGAAAACGACTAAAATTGACTTCAGATTCTAACACCCCCCCTTGTGAGTCTTAAAGGACAATCTGTGTGTGTAAAAGTGGAGACAGTAGAGTGTATTCACCCTCTACCGTGTAGCTTAATGACTTTAGTTTACCTACATCAATCCTGTCCATCCATGGTGGCACTAATGACAATGTTGCAGGTGGTGCAAGGTCACAGCCAGAATGATATGCCTGATCCCCCGTGGAGCGAATGGTGTGGAACTGTGTGGGCAAGCTGCTGCTCAGTATTCCAGTCACGGCTCGTTTGCACTGAGAGCTGTCCAGACCGGTCCAGTATGATTAGTTGACCACAGTAGTGTGGAGTTGCACCCTATTAACATTAAACGGTGCCAGTCATGAAGTCATATACTCCTCCCTGTCTCTCTAATTACACCCCCACTGTTGGGCTTCAAGCAATTATTGTCTGCCGCCAGAACACTTCATTGTTTATTAGGCACAGATAACAGACATGTCAACAACAAAAACAGAAGAAAAAGAGGAAAAATGATCTGGGAAAAATGTTTTATGTCATTATTTAGAGGAAACCAAAGGTGTGTTTTGGAGAAAATTGTTAAAATTACTGGAAAGTGGGTCTCCTAACCCAGAAAACACAGAGATACAGTATGTTATGTGTTCTCTGCAATTTTTTGTTCTGTTCAGTTCCTGTCCTGTGCAAAGAACGTCTTATAGTATACATTTAGGTGTCTAATTTTGGGAAATCACTTAGTTATATAAAAAAAACTTGCTCTGTAACCCTACTTTTCAGAATAATGTATGTCTGTAACAATGTCTACCAGGTTAACTAGGTTAAATGCAATTCAAACATAATCCTTAAAATACACCCACAAAGAAGGGAATGGCTGTGATTGATACATTTTGCCTCTTTCTTCTAATTTTCTATTTTCTGCAGGTGACCTTTATATGGAGAACCATCTAGTATAGTACTTAAAGCCCCAGCAAACTTGATTTCACAATTTCACTCAAAAACTTGACTAATCTGCTTCATCAGGCCTGTGTTGGCATGGTTGGATCTGATTTGTTTGATAGTGGCCTGGCATCATGAGTAAACAGTTCACTGACTAGACATAGAAGTGCATATGATCATCCATCAGTTTATGTAAGTCTTATATCATATCATAGCAAAATGATCAATATTTTTTGTGTCTGAGTTTTTCATTAGACAATGAAAGTGATGCTCATTTATCTGAGTTCATGTCAGGTTCCAGTGGACGAAAACATATTAGGAAAAGCAGTGAAATTGTATTTGTGCTGAGATATTGTTTTTATTTACATCAAGTCAACCCACTGCAAGATCAGTCAAGGCCCCTCTGAGAAAATATTGTTTTAAAGTAAAGTTTTAAAGTTTTCATTATGCGTATGATATAAAAATAATGTTTGGCATGAGTTTGAAAGGTGTGCCTGTTTAAACACAATCTATACACATATCTTGAGTTGAGCAATTGTCCAGGGGAACCAGAGAGTTTGTGGTTACACACATTGCACTGTGTGAGGGCTTTAAAAAGAAAACCTGGTATTACCACATGGTCCATTGCTTTCAGCTATCTCTGCTATTTTTTTAATCTGATCTGAAAAGTCTCTCTTGACTCCCTTGTAGTCACATTGAGAATATGAGAAAGCAAAGCAAAATAACCCAGAGCCAAGGTACACATCCTGGTCTGTATGTGGTTGTGTGTGAGCATTGTGTTCTGTTAAAAAACAGCACTCATCTCCCAACAAGTTTTTTTCTATTTTCCCGGACAAGACATCTCCAAATAAACACTAGTTAGGTATGATTGTAACAAACCACAGTAAGATGAGGTAATATGAGAGTGAAAGACCAGTGGATGGATGGAGAGAGAGAGAGGGAGGGTGGGCCTGACACATAGGGGAAGGGAAGGGAAGTGTTTTTTGCTGATAAAGAAAGGGAAAGGGTTGATTCTCCACTCCGCTCTTGTGATTGTGGCGGATGCCATTAAGATAAGGAGGATTAGACCTGCCACAGTGCTGTCCTAGCTGTTACAGCCTGAGGGACAGGTGAAGAGTTAAAGACCTCAGCCAGGAGGGTTTGGTGTTTTGCCTTTGGGTGACCACAAATGTGTGAGGAGCCCCAAAAATACCTGAATTAGATCAAGTTGATGAGTCAATATGATATTGTTAAGATTAAGGGCAATTCAAGAAGCATCTGTCAACACAAGCAACACTTTTATTGAGAAACAGACAACCAAAACACTGAACTGAAATATGTATTATTGATGGCTTAAAAATGTTCAGCACTATGATGTCCTACTCAGGACACTGCAGGTTTATAATGTTTGATGTTTAGTTTGTATTTTTATAGCAGTACTGTGTGCTCTAACAATCAGCCTTTACCCTTTTTGCTATTATTTTTGTTATTGTCTGTGCAGATTTACATTTATTTGACAAAATCAGAGAGAGAGGGTTTTTTTTTTTTAAATTAAACTCATTGTGATAACAGGGTATGTTTAATATGTTCTGCACAAGTTTTAAATGGCCTTTTTTTAAACTTTTGCTAAGAGTTCATCCACAAAGCAAATATGCTCTGCCACAGTCAGATTTTGACTGAGTAAGAATGAGGAGTGAAGATGTCAATGAAAATGTGCCCAGCAATCATGTTGCGGTCACCCCTGTTTCAACATATTACATCTGGCAATCTAATGGAAGCTGATTTATAAGAGGAGGACAGAGAGCATGAGGTTTGCTTCAGGTTCGGTTGCTCTAAGTTAGTCAGAAATGGACCTCATTGGGGATTTTATGTCACTGATGTGCTTAATGGCTTCTGTGCTTCTATGAGGCCTATTAAACACGTCCAGTAAATCAGCAGAGAAGGAACATATCTGTTAATCACAGCCTTTATTTCAAGCTAAGGTCAGGTAATGAATCTACCGAAAGCCACCAAGCTGACAGAGTGTGTAAGGACAAAAAACACTGTTGTGTCAAGAAAGACGGACTGCCTCAACATCCACCAGTGTCAAACTCAGATCAATGTCACTAATTCATCCACGATCTACTGCTTTCAGCATATTGTACTCATATAAACAAAGCTTTATTGTGTGTGTAATGACCATTTGTCCAAAAAACAAAGCAAAACAAAATCAAACTTAAATCGATTCAATAGATTCAAAGGGCCAATGAGACACCATGGGCATTGTCCATGCTAAGTTTCTTATGGTTTATTTGTCAAAGACAAGTAAACAAACAAATAAATCCTGTTTTGTGCAGGCCTCACTTGCTCTGATAAAAAAACCATAGGCCTACCCAGGTGCATTCTGGTCCTGTGCTTGCCTTCCTACATATATATCCTCAAGGTGCTCACAGTATTACCCAATTTATAAGCAAAAAAAAAAAAAAAAAATCCTCAGATCCTTCAGTGAAAAATAATATCACCTCATCATAAAGTCACAATAAAAAAGCTTCTTGCGTGGTTTTTAAGCCTTGCAATTAAAAACTTATATATTCTGTTCTGGTTAAGCTTATGCTGACTGCTGGCCTAATCTGACAATATTTAACACGGTGCATAATTAACAAAGAGAGGAGAATGTAAAGCGGTGATTACTACTTTTGTCAAGCTACAAACTCCAAAATAGTTTCAGACAAAACCAAAAAAGAGGAGAAGTAAAAACTAAAAATAAAAGATGATAAATGAATCTGGCTTCAATTTGGAACATGTTGTTTTCTTATCTTGGGTCTTTTGTTGTAGCCAAAAAAAGATTACCGGTATTATATTTTGGTTCATATACACAACCTGTTATTTATCATTTTAAGATATGAGACAATTTTTTGCCAAAATATATAAACTGTGATCCTACAAAAACAACGGCAACAACAACAACAACGGCAACATTAACAACTGTATCTCCTCTTTTTGTAGGCAGTGTATTGAATTTTCAGGCTTTTAACAAAGTTGAGCAGCCTTCCCCATCAAACACACGCATTCATCAAAATTGCCTAATTAAAAAGCTTTCAAGCTTGTTTTTCAGATCCACTAATCACAGAGACATTCCAGTATTTGTTTATGGCCTGCATGAGAACAAACATACACTGCCTCGCAGCAAATAAATCTCCAATAATCGAATTTGTGGTTCCCTATTTAAACATAATTAGACTTACTCCTGCAAAGCTGAGAATAGTCTACAATCACCTCAAGTATAGAACATACAATATCCAGACTAGACACTGCAGCAAGGTAGAGATTTGACATCAACAAGCATCTTATTTAAAAGGGGGGTAACAATCATGACAAAATGGAACAACACATTAGCTGACAATGCTGCAACACAGAGCCAGAGAGCAGACACTGCTGGAAAAAATAAAGGTTGTGAAACCTGGAAATGTGAAAAAAGTCTCACCAGCTCAGCATAAGTCAGAATTGAAAGACTTCATAGTTTGATGACCTAATACATTTTTGCTTGATTACATGTTGTCTTTTGGCCTTTTCTGATCTCTGCGAGCAACAGAGACATCTCACTACTTCCCTGCAGGGTTAACATGTAGACCTTAAAGGATAACTTCACATTTTTCAAGTCTGTCCTAAAATATCCTTATTTGTGCAAAAAACGTATTCAGATGTCTGCTTAAGACAAAATGGTGCATCAGCCATCTGAGCTAGTTGATATTGTCCACAACTACATTCATTTAGTTAAAACAAATCCCAATCTCAGTTTGATCAAGATCACTGCTCTCAGCTCTCTGCTAAATTTGTTTACTTTTTCAGAGGTAATCTCTCATCTTGTCTTGAGGCATCAACACCACCTGAGCAAACAGGGTGGTTCAACCCCCACTTTCTCATTATTATCAGCTAATTAGTGTGGTTAATCAGGCTGATAATGAGCCTGGGCACCATGCCATTTCAATCTGACACCAGGACAGGGTTCAGATACCAGGCACTGTGTGGGCGTCTGAGATGTCACTGAAGGCAAGTCTTTCTGGACACAAGAGGACAGAGAGATGATGAGGGCAAAAATGGTGAGTGTGGTAAATCCCCACCTTTATGGCCAATGGGATAATAAAAACAACCAGGTCTGCTGAGTGCCTTAAAAGTCCAAGTTTTGTTTGTCTTATCTCTCTGCAAGCCTTTCAGATTTTTTGAGGCTGCACTCTGCTCAACAGCTGGGAATACTCTAGAGTAGAGATATTGAGAAAAAGATATTGAAAGTTTACCGGTACACAATCCGGTACTATGTTGACCCCTAAGATGCAAACAAATATGATAACCAACCTCAAGTCCTCAACACACACACATCCCCACATCTTCCCACAATCTCCAGCATTTTTCTTATCAGAGTCCAGTAATTGAAAACAATTCTGTACTATCACCTCCCATCTGCCGCCTTTCTCCTCTCTCTCTCTCTCTCTCTCTCTCTTCCTCCCTCCCTCCCTCCCTCCCTTTTTCTCACTCTCTCTCTGCTGCTTCACTCATTCCCTGGGCAGCACACTGAACTGGATAACGTCTCCTTCAACCCGCAGCACAGACTCATTTCTCTACACACCAGCTCTGAGTGGATGCTCAGCAGGGGTGTTGGAGATATTAGCGCGCTGTGGGGGAACCGCTCAGGGACTTCTAACATCCACATACAAAGGTAAGCCTCTGGAATCTTACATTAGATTCACGTTTGTAAGTAGCAAAGTAAAGGAGGTTAAAGTCACCTGAAACTGTAGCCTTTAGGTATAATTCATATCAGATTTTAAGCAGCGGTCCCAGGACAGATTTGTAAAAGTGTGTTCACTTAATAAAGACTAAGATTTTGAGATGTTCTGACATTTTTACATGTGAAAAAAGATAATGTCATTATTATAGACTTTGAGGGCATAAATGGACAGTATAGCTATGTGAATAACACCAAACTAGCAATAGTGTGTAGATTGCTGGCATAGCCTGACCTAGTCCTTGTTTTGTTTGGAGCACTAAGTTTAATTAGGAACAGTACCAGTCAGTGCACACAGCTGCATGTAATCCTAATGTGCTTAAAATGTGGAGCCCTTAAAACATTTAGTAGAAATTAGTCTCACTTTCAGAGAAAGGATTTTATTTTTGACACACTGAACTTCTGACCAGTTAGATCACACCATGTCACTAGTATGTTAACACTTTGTTTCATGCATTGTATAATATGCTGACTGCAATGTAAATTTCTGTGCCTCCATCTTGCTCATATCAGAGGTGCTGGCGACAGAAAAATGTATTTGAATCTTGAATCCTAAAGATGATCTGAGTGTCCTTAATGATCACTGACCGAATCAGTAGCATTGATGTTTCTCACACTGGTTACTCTCACTCCTCTCTCTGAGAGTACCATTTTATTGTATATACAGTAAACACACTGTTCATGGTCAAAAGATTATTTAAAGACTGAAAGCCACAGAAACAGCAATGACAGTCAACTATAATTATGTTAATGAATAAAACCTTCTGATTATCCTATTTAGTAGAATCAGACGAAAGCAAAAACAGAAAGAAGGTGTTTTGTAAAGTCACAGCATTAAGAACAGTGATATGATTGCTTACCACATAGCTGAAATGAACTGAACAAAATGCTAAATTAACAAATTGTTTTTATATCAGTCACTCGGAGATGCTGGATGTAGAAATGAAAATCACAAATCACTTTGCTGAACAAAATGTAATCATTTTAGTCACTGAGTAGTTTGTTTCCTTTATTTATAGTTTAAATGGCTCAACACTGAGAGCTGATGCTGACTTCAGTTCTTTGGTTAGTAGCAAGTTTGATATAACATGTAAATAAAAGCCCTATTTACCCAGGAACAGACCCATTGTGTATCACGGCTGAGCTGACAACAGTATTCTCAGTCAGAGCTTCAGGAGGTCAGGAGCTTTATCGCTAAAAGTCACTGAATCAATGGTTATTGTTTCTACATCTACTGAACACCTTTAACTCAGCGGATGCATCACCTGCAGAGGCCTTCGCTTCTCTTTGAGAATAAAGCTGGAGAATGTTTTGTAGAGCACGAATAGTTGGTCTTATCTGTCACTCCGTTTTCTCTCTCTGTTGCCCCAGTTTTTTCATAGTTGCATAAGAAGAAGATATACTTTATTTATCCCTCATTGGGGAAATTCTCTTATCACTCTATTTTTTCATTTTTACATGCATTTATACACACACACGCAATGGCACAGACATGCAGTACAGGCATATATACATGCAAAGTGAAGAGAGAGAGAGATGGTGGAGTGATGGGCAGCCCGCCAAACCGGTGCCTTGCTCAAGGGCCCCTCGGCAGTGCCCAGGAGGTGAACTGGCACCTCTCCAGCTACCAGCCCACCTTCCATATTTTTGGTCCATGTGGGACTTGAACCGCCACCCTCCGGTTTCTCAAGCCAAGTCCCTATGGACTGAGCTACTGCCGCCCCTAATACAAAATGTATACAAAATGTAGCTACACTCTTTGGGGCCAACTGTTACCTTGCCCTCACATCAAAGTTTCAAATAAAACAGTAAATACAATAGTATCTATATTTCTTACATTAGGTATAATAACATTCAACAGGGATAATGCATTCAAAATGAACACATCATTTAATACATTTGTAGATTATAAAAGGCATAAAGACCAATTTCATCATAGTATAAATAAATAAACCCTACGGTAAGTCTAAAAAAAATGTTTAATTTGCTGTATTCTGTTTACTGACAGAATGATTTTTCTTGTCTGTGCAAATCTAATGGTATTTATTAAAGGCTAATGAGTCTGAATTATTGCTCTGAAGAAAAACTTTTGTAAAGTCATTTTACCAAGGATTAACATATTTAAATATTATGTTGTTTTAGTCATATTGTCCCACTTTATCATATTGCTGTATTAGAAATGAGCCATGGACTTAATATGCATTGGTTTTATAGTTGATGAATATAATTTAAAAAGTGAACATAACTATATGTAACTATGTAACATAACTGTATACTAATTAGGAAAGCAGGGAGGATTGAATTAGAAATGCAGCTAAGCTATCTAAGGACATATAAAGATGTAAATATCTTTTCATATTGATACAGCAGACTGCACATATTGCATTTTCCATAAAGTGGCACCTCTCTTGAATGCAATACAGCAGGATTTTGTCTCAAAGAGCATTTATATGCGGTCTGATGCTGAGGGTGGCAGAGAAGCTCTAACAAGCCCCTGCCTCCTCTTCATCACTATAGTGCCAGATATGTGGCCATGAGTATTCATCAGTAAGGGCTAATGGGGCACTGCAGTGTGAACCTATGATTTACAGCTCGCCCTCTGTCAGGCCTAATGATAGGGCAGTGGGGTTGGTTATGGAGAAACAGGTGCTGCAGAGTGAATAGATGCAAAGCAATGCTACTGAAAGCTACGGGTGATTGTCGTTTTGTCCCCTGCACAAATGCTCATTTGCAGTATTGTGTTCACCCATATGCAATTATTGTACATAGAAATTAGATCTCTTGATGTAGGATTATGGCTCAAAAACTGGTGTGTGTGTGTGTGTGTGTGTGTGTGTGTGAAACTAAGTTTAATGCTTAACTGTTTGCCAAATTGTTTTCAGTATAAATGGCACAATGAATATACTCATAGATCGAGTTCAACGATGAAGCTAGAAATAATGAGCACATGAACTGAGCTAAATGTATTGAACATGTTGGAACCATCACTATTATAATAACAACAGCAATTTGACAACGAAGGCATTATATAGGGATGCATTAGGGCTAAACCATATAGAGAGAAATAAATATTAGTATACCTTTTTTCTAAATTCAGTATAGACTCTGATCTATAAGTACAGAACAGAAAAATGCAATATCAAGTAGTATTACAGCGCCGCTTTTTGTGTCAGTTGTTCATCTTAACTTAGACAACAAAATTGTACAATAATACACTATATATAAAGACAGCCATGAAATAACCTTTACAAAATGAACAATAAATCATCTATATTGCTAAAGAACTACTGCAAATTTCTCCATGCAGTTTGCAAAAAAAGTGTTTTTGTCTTCTGAATACACTCTCAGTGACAAAACCCATGTATATCAAATTTAAAGATCAGGGATATTGTAAAATTGCAAAAAAAACTGAATTTGAATAATCTTCAAATTTCTTTTCTTTCTGAATTAGTCTTCCTCTGATATTAATATAGTATTGATAGATAAATGCAAGCCCACTAGCTCCTTTTCTGCATTTAACAGGCTAAAAATAGTCATGCTATAAAAATTCTAGCTTAACTGAAACATTTCGACACCACTTTAGAAAAGAGTAATGTGTAGAGTGACAACGTGTTTTTTGTGGTTCACAACTCATGTCAGTGAAGTTGTTGTAGGTGTTCCGCGGTTGAAGCCAACTCACTGCAGGTCAGCTGGCACAGTTTACAGATGGATCACCCCCCCCCCCACACACACACACACACACACATATGAACACACGCACACAGTGATACATAGCTCTCTGCCTGGACCATCCCACACTCAACAACAGTGTGTTTCCCACAGAGCTGGCAGTCAAGAGAATGGGCAAATCCGAAAGCCAAATGGATATCATGGAGAAATCAAGTAAACCTGGAAAGCGTCGTTGGACTGTTGCAGAAATCGGTCTGTCCGTGCTCTTGCTGTTGGTCAGCTGTGCCTTGGCTGGGCTGGTAGTCCTCTACACATCGGTTGTGAAAGGTAACGGCTCTGTCTCAGTGTGGAGTATTGTTGTTTTTGTTTTTGCACTGATACAGGAAATTATCTTGACCCTTGAAATGCCTCCAGAAATGACCATGGCATGCTTTATACTTTATTAGTGTAAGTAAAAATCATCTTTTCTAAGATAATTTAAAGGATAATGTTACTCATGAAAAATACCATATACAGTACACACACAGGTCTTGCCCTTGAGAATAAAAAACAACAATTATGGAGGCGCTTTGGGGGATTTTTTTTCATTTCTTCTGAATAAATCATATTTTAGGTTGCCAAACACAACACAGCACAAGACTTGTATTTTCTTTTTTTCTTTCTCACAATGGCAATCATTATAGTTTAGTATTAAGTTGCTGACTGACGTCTAAAATCTGTGTCTTCCAACCATCTCAGAGAAATCTAACATGCCGGGTGTATCAAGGAGCTCAACAGGTGAAGGTGAGTTTCGTACACTGTAAGCTTAGACTGAACACAGGATACTGTGGGATCATTCGAGCGGCACCTCTGATAGACGCTGTGACACTATAATTCCCTTTACTGCCTGATCAGCAGTGCCACACAAAAGTGAAAGAACAGAGTCACTGCTGATGTAGACAAGCCTGTAACACACAGGCTACACTGTAGATCTAGACTGTTCAGAATTAGATTTATATCAGCTCAATCTGAAATTTATTACACAACATCTTCTCTGTCTCAGCTGGGGTGTAATTTGTCAAACTGTCCACATTCTCTCTCATAACTGTTGACACTGGTTTTCCAGGCCAGCTGTATCACTCCAACCTCAACAATGTGTGCACAACTGCGGACTGTGTTACTGCAGGTGAGAGGCGGTGCTTTTCCTTTGCTGTCCTGTGGGTTTATTTTGCAAACAAAGTTACCCCCTACCCTTAAAAATAGCTGTTTTCTAACCTTGTTTGTGCATCTGTCTCTATTTCCTTGTCTAAAGCTGCCCGGCTCTTGCAGAACATGGATAAGTCTGTGAAGCCTTGTGATAATTTCTACCAGTATGCCTGCGGGGGTTGGCTGGAGCGACATGTCATCCCGGAGACCAGCTCCCGACACAGCGTCTTTGACATTCTGAGGGACAAGCTGGAGATTGTCCTCAAAGGTCAGCTGGCATGGTTGAACAGTCTTAGGGTTGCGGGCTTAATCTTTGGTGGCCAGTGGATTGTAGTATTTGGAGCTACGCGTGGGATTCCTTGAGAGAGGAAATGTCTGCATATGTTTTGTTGTTGCAGGTGTTCTTGAGATGGAGAATGAACATGACAGGGATGCCATCAGGAAGGCCAAAATGCTGTACAGCTCTTGCATGAATGACAGTATGTTTCTCTTTACTCTTTACTCTTTACTTGAAAATATATATATATCTGATTGTATAACAAATTTACAGTAAACAGAAGCACAACGGTGAAGCTCACTGATGTGTTTTAATAGTTTTTGGACAACAATGGAGGTGTATGGTACAGAGAAATAAGATATATCATGCTTTGGACACACACAATACTTATAAGAAGGATCAATTCATTGTTGGTTTCAATTCAATTCAATTAAATTAAATTAAATTCAATTCAATTCAATTCAATTCAATTCAATTCAATTCAATTCAAGTTTATTGTCATGTGCACAGAATAGAAACAAGTTTCTTTGTACAATGAAATTCTTACTTGTCAACACACAAGTAACATAAATACACCAAATAAGTAACATAATATAAACATAACTGTGAAATATAAATATAAACTGTGAAATATAATATAACCGTGAGTTACAGGTAATGTGCAAAAGGTAGGTTCTGCGCATTTGTTAACAGCAGTTAATTTTCAGCCTCAATAACACATATTGTCTTAACATTTGAATATTAAACGGACTGCAATGTTGCTGTTATGTTTTATAGTTGTATTTTACCTGCAGGCCTCATAGAGCAGCGTGACTCCCAGCCTCTTCTGACGCTCATTGACAGTATCGGAGACTGGCCTGTTGCGTCAGATGACTGGAACACCACTGCAGGTAGAAATACCTCTGAACCACACTCTGAATAATGTCTGCAGTTTGTTCTGTACAAATGTTCACATACAGTACATCCACACAAACAGCCACTCATGTTTCTACTCAAAATACACGTGCTCACGTGCAGCTATATTTATACTGGATTGTTGACTTTGAGCTTTGTTGGCGAGATCAAGAGGCTCCTCAGCTGAGCAGTCAGGTGCGGAGTTTGGGAGCGTGATCAGTGGGCAGAGGAGCAGGCCCACAATCAGGAGTGTGAAGGATTCTTTAAATAGCCTACTCAGCTCCTGGCTCTTGCAGCTTTAATTAAATGTAATCATGGATGGTGGCTCAAACAGAATTAACCACACATAGTTGCATCTGCCCAACCAGATTTACACACTGTATACCCAGTTAAATGTGCAGCACAGGCAGAGAGGGAGTCTTTTCACAGCCTGCTACACTGAATACTTCTTGACAGTTAGACAACTGTGTTTAGATTAAGTGCTATTATGTTCCTGTTATTGCAGAAGAAGCATGGAGCCTTGAGGACACACTGGCCAAGCTTACAGCTCGTTTCCACAAGAAGGTTCTGCTGGATATGTATGTGTGGACAGATGATCGGGACTCTCGGCGTCATATCATTTATGTAAGATCACTGTCTGTCTGAGCACAAATAACAACTTGCAGCCATATGCAGTCATTACATAACTGCTATTCTTGTATTCTGGTTAGATTGACCAGCCAGGACTTGGAATGCCATCAAGAGACTATTATTTCAATGATGGAAACTACAAAAAGGTGAGGCCTTAAAGGATCAGTTCACATAAAAAACACACACAACATTCTAGTGGTACGGCTCCACCCATTGAACTTGTTCTACCTAATTACTTTTTCCCATATTTAAATACTGTATATCTAATTGTGTGGAACTCGTTAAGGTTTTTTTTTTAAGGTAGCGTTACCTAGTGAATATAACTGATAATGTCTAGCTGATACTAAGTTCACTTCATAAGGTTTATATTGCCTCTGATACAGATCTGACAGATCAGATCCCTTTGCATCCCTTTCTAGTAGTATCTCATCATGCAGATTTTTTTCTGATATCTTCCTGATATTTCTGCCTTTACCTTAATACAGAGTCGCGGAATGAGATTTTGTTCGTAGTGCTCAGCAACAATGTCACAGTAACATAAATAATAAATCTGTCCATAGTGAGATCTGTGGATGATTCAGTCTAACCACCAGTTTGTTGGGAAAGAATCTTTGCTCTTGAGTTTTCACGTGTACATTTCTGCTTATCTGAGTGTCACACATATAATCCCATTTACCTCTGTTGTTTGACACGAAGGAAACAACATTTGAGGTGTGTGTGATTGTACCGTAGGTTCGAGAGGCCTATCTACATTTCATGGTTTCTATCGCAAAGATAACCCGAGAGGACAGGAACTTGACTCAGGATGACGACCATGTGTGGGAGGAAATGATGCAAGTGCTAGAGCTGGAGACAGACATCGCCAACGTGAGTGTCAGTCATAACAGGAAATGGAATTCTGGGACAATTAATAGTGACAAGATGAAAAATGAGTACCTTGTCCCTGCTTCCAGTAAATGTGTGAACCAGGCTACATTTAGTCTGGACATAAGAAATCAGCCAATCTTTTAATTTCAAGAGCATGATGAATGGGACTTTGCTGATGAAAATCATCCAAATCATCAATTTATAGAAGTTGTTTCTCCTTCTTGTTGCTGGACAGGCTACATCTCCAGCTGAGGAGCGCCAAGATGTCACAGTTCTCTATAATAAGATGACACTTGGGGATCTGCAGAGCACATTCAGCCTGAATGTAAGTGTGATTTCAATTCTTTCTTGTCTCCTGCGTAATCAAAATGCAAACTCTAAACAAGAAAATGAATAAGCATATTTCCCAAAATGTCTCTGTTTTTTATTGTATGTGAAAAGGCTGCTCTTCTCCAACATTATAATTGTTTTTTTGTGTTTTATCACCATTATTTTCAGTCAAATGTTTCTATAAATTTTTTAGGTTGTGTAATCATTGAATGAATCGATTGTTAGGTGTGGTTTATCTTTGTTTACAGGTCTATGATCTGTTAGAAGGGTCAGCCCACTATATGTTTTTAGTTCTTCTGCCTGGGTTGTGGGGGTCAGGACAATAGGGAGATAGTAGGTGAACAATAAATTGCATCAATAGGATACTTCTGCTTCGTGCTACATTCTAGGTAACTCTCACAAGTGAAACTAACCTGAAAACCAAAATGAAAACTAAATTGAACTGTTTTGAACTGAATGCATCTATTATTGTCTGTGGTATAACTATGATAAAACACTTTGGTGTCTTGATATAGAAAACAACAACATTCACTCACTTCTTCCATTAGATTTGGTTTATCAACAACATTGTGATATATATACACAAGATACAACATATTTGACTTATTTCTTATTATTTCTCATCTTTTTATTGTCCAAAAAATCTTTATTACGATGGTGATTCATTGTCTGACATTAAAAAATATCAGGCGAAAACACATCACAATAAAAAACAATGGTTGTAAGAACCAATGGTTGTAAGACATGTAAATGTCAGATATCTTTATTATTAATGTAAGACAATTTTTCAACCTTTACCAGAAAAGTTGGAGTATTTGACTCATCCTTATTTGAACAAGGTAGCTTATTCCATTCTATTGTACCAGCAATTAGAAAGAATTTACCTGTAATCCATGTAAGATCCTGTAAACCATACAGTACCTTCACCATATTTAGTAAGACTAAACATGGTAAAAGATAACGCCCTGCCTTTTGTTTTTCAGGGTTTTAATTGGACACAATTTATTCAAGGTGTGCTGTCCAGTGTGTCCATTGAGGTCCAGTTAGAGGAGGAGGTAGTGGTGTACAGTTCTCCCTACCTTGAGAAGATGAATGAAGTTCTTTCCAGACACAGTGTCAGGTCAGTCTTATACAAAGATAAATCCACGAAGATTACGCTATTAGAGAAAATTTACAATACAGCACAATTTAACAAAAACAATTGATGTTTGCAGAACAATGCAGAACTACCTCACCTGGCAGCTCATCATCGACAGAGTTAATAGCTTGAGCCGCCGTTTCAAAGATGCCAGAGCTCGTTACAGAAAGGTGCAATGAGCAAGACATAATACAATAACATGTTTATGTAAAATAGTTTCTAAAACACAATTTCAGTGAGTGTTTCTGTGTTAGACCCTGTATGGGACCACTGTGGAGGATGCTTGGTGGCGAGAATGTGTCCGTTATGTCCAGAACAGCATGGAGAACGCAGTTGGAGCTCTGTACGTGCGTGAGACCTTTGCTGGAGAAAGTAAACGAATGGTGAGTTGGTTTTGCTCCAAAAATACAACAGATACAAATCTTTGATTAGGCAAGAAGAACATTTGTTTCACAACACATGAAAATGTAACACAAATGTTGCATTGTGTGCACTAATTTATGGCAAAAACACACATTATGTGCCAAGAAACTGACACTGAAGGGTAAAGTGTCACTTTTCAAATGCATCATGTGCCACCAAATAAATGTATCAGTCATATTTATTTGTATTTCTGCTTTACCTGGTATGTAAAACACAAAGGATGTATCATAAAACCATTCAGTGTTTTGAAACACAACTGATGCCACACCAAACCGTTATACGTAAGGATAATTACATTGCAAATTATTTCTAATTTATTATGAATTAATTAATGTATTTTCTTAGAAAACAAACATTATATTGTAGCTTATTTATACAGGTTAGTGACCTCATTGGTAAGATCCAGAAAGCCTATGTGGAAACACTGGAGGAGTTAAGCTGGATGGATGCTCCTTCGAAGGAGAAGGCAAGAGAGAAGGTACATAGTACATAGTTTTACTTCAGTCCTGTGAAATATTGATGTATCTCCAGTGGATGATGGACACTGTCATTCTGAATGATGTGCATTTCTTTAAGGCTATGGCAATCAAGGAGCATATTGGCTATCCAGATCATATTCTGGAGAAAAGTAACCACAAGCTCGACCAGGAATATGCTCATGTAAGTACGAACTGAGTCTATTTCCAGGCCACATTTTAATTACCTGAAATGTGCACTAAGTTTGGTATGTTTCTCATTTCAGCTAAATTTCAGTGAAGAACACTACTTTGAGAACATCCTTGAGAACCTGAAGTCTGAGGCGCACAAGACTCTGAAGAAGCTTAGAGAACCAGTTGATCCTAACTTGTAGGCTGTTGATACATCTGAAACTGCAAGCTGTCCTTATTTGTGAAACACAAGTGACATGACATAGAACCTCATCCATCCTGACATACAAGTTATTATTCAATAATGGTCCTAGAGACAAACATTCACAGATTTCTGCTTCCTCCTTCTGCTTCCAAGATCATAAACTCATCCAAAGCATAACAAAAGCATAAAATAGATATGATGCATTCAAAGTTTTGTTGCAAATACGTGGTACTAATAACAGTAATAACAGGTGGATGACGTTAGAGCAATTAAAATGAGGATTTAAATAATTTGCATTACGTATAATAATATGAATGGATTCAACTGAAAATTTATTTTAGTGCTGTTTTATCAATTTTAATCGGCTTCTCAATCACTCCTCAGGTGGATTATTGGCGCTGCAGTGGTGAATGCATTTTACTCTCCCAACAGAAACCAGATAGGTAAGAGTTTTACAACTTGCAAGTATCAATGAGGCCACCAGTTTTCTGTGTGACAAATAGAAGATGATTTTTTATAGTAACACAGTCTCTCCTATTCCTGTTGAGTGCCTCCAGTACACTGTAGTGTTTTCATTCCTGTTGTTTATGACTATCTGCTTGTTTTTGTCTTACCAGTGTTTCCAGCAGGAATCCTACAGCCACCGTTCTTCAGTAAACATCAGCACCAGGCTCTTAACTTTGGTGGAATAGGAATGGTTATTGGACATGAGATCACACATGGATTTGATGACAACGGTGAGACATGGTTTATTCATCGCAGATATTTTGGGAAACTGATAAATACAGTTTAAACAGCACTTTACTCATTGCATTATGTTTCCTTGCAGGGCGTAATTTTGACAAGGATGGTAATATGCTAAACTGGTGGAGTAATTTTTCTGCAGAGCATTTTAAAGAGCAGTCACAGTGCATGGTGCAACAATATGGCAACTTCAACTGGAAGCTAGCAGGTGGACAAAATGTAAGCACCCAGTGGCATGAGACGTTTTGTCTCAGCTGTAATCCCTGACTATGTAAAACATATATTTAGTGACTGCGGGAATGACTGTTTTCATGTTAGAGTGTGTTCATGGTTTTGTGATTGTAGGTCAGTGGAATCAGCACTTTGGGGGAGAACATTGCAGACAATGGAGGGGTTCGTCAAGCATACAAGGTTGGATGTTAGCCACAAAAGCACAAAACCACATGTTACTATTTTGGCAGGAATAACAAAGTACAGAATGCCTGTGATACACTTTTGTTTGCAGGCTTATCTAAAGTGGGTGGAGACAGAGGGCGAGGAGTCTCGTCTGCCTGGTCTAGACATGGATCACAAACAGCTTTTCTTTCTTAACTTTGCCCAAGTAAGTGAAAATAATGAGGAAAGATATCATTTCTAAGATACTATTTCAGCAGAAAGATGCTTTAGTAATAATTTCCACAGCTGGATTCAAGAGCCAAAGCTCTGAAGGGGCATTTTTCTGTGGATGTTGCTATTGTTCGTTTTGAGAAGTGAACACTGGGACAAAGGGAATGGGTCAAGGAGTGAGACGCTCAAGCAATCCCAGAATCAAATCAGAGTTAAGCTACACACATAGGGGATGAGAAGAGCTGCCAAAATAAATAAGTTATTGGTGCCAGAGAATGTAAAGCACAAGCAGAAAACTGTCATCAACAATATGACGGATCAAACACCCGTTACAAGTCTGTTTAAGAGCCAAAATCA
This sequence comes from Pampus argenteus, assembly GCA_036937835.1. Taxonomy (NCBI): domain Eukaryota; kingdom Metazoa; phylum Chordata; class Actinopteri; order Scombriformes; family Stromateidae; genus Pampus; species Pampus argenteus. Next base: position 12,583,280 of record CM072863.1, read on the forward strand.
TGTATGAATGAAACATGGCAAATAGTAGCATGACAATAGACATGAAAGAATAATTACAAATTGCCCAAATGAAACAAATCTCCGAAGACCTCTCTCACATTTTTCTCTTGTATTTGGCCAAGACGGACGGTTTTGTTTCCAACCTCTAATTCTACTCTGTTTATTACAGCCATACATAATGTATCCTATACTGCCAACTTCTGCCTAATTGATTTGCTCTAAACCAGTTGATGGAAATGCACCTAATTTGCATTTTCTTTTTTGTTGTTTTTGCAACAGTTCAAATGGTTCAAATGCTCAAATGTTCAAATGATTTTGCTTAAAATTCACTTGACAATTAGATGTAAATATAGCAACTACAAAGTCACATTTTTAAAGTAAAAAAAAACAACAACAACATTTGTTAAAGAACTATTAGATGCACTAGTACTATAAATACCTAGTATACGGGAAATATATTTTTGCAATTTTAGAAATGTATTTGTACATAACTCTATGTGTACACAATGGCTGTTTTTAAAAAAGAATTACACTGTACTCATGTAATCCGTTTCTTTTTTCAGGTGTGGTGTGGTGCTTATCGGCCTGAGTATGCCAGCCAGTCCATTAAAACTGACTCACACAGTCCCTTAGAATACAGGTAAGGTGTTTTAATATTATCTGGTATTAACATTATACAGCAGTGACATTGATGCCAAATTTCCAGAACCAGTGAGAAAATATTATTTAGCTGTCCAACTGATGTAAAGCTCTGCTGTTGAGTGTGAATCTATTGTTGGGATAACAGAAACAAAAATACAGAATCTACTGCTTTGTTTGATCTATTTAAAAATGGTGTAACCTTTAAATTAAAAAATCTAATTAATTAATAATAATAATAATAAATAATATTAAAATGAATAATATACCTAATAGTAAAACCTAATGCTCAGCTTGCCATTAACTGACTGACCAGGAGCATTATACTAGCTTTGCTAGCTGTGCTAAACTTCACTCACTGTTTTAACTTTAAAATTGGATCCATGTTTTGTTTAGTTACAAATTGAATATATTTAAGAATGAATGATCACTAAAGGATTGAAAATCCAAAGTTTTTTTTTGTTAAATCCAACTAATTTGTGTATTTTTATGAATATAGATTGAAGAGGCTATCATCAATATTTTTATATATAACAATGGATTATATGACAACTTGTAAATTAAAGCAGAGAATTATCAATTACCTGACTGCAGTTCCTCTCAGCTCTACGGAGCTTTATAGCATCTTTCAGCCCACACCTTAACTGTTATTGTTCTCATAGTGTAGTTTTCCTGTGCAACAGCCAACTGATTTCAGCACAAAAAAAAAAAACAAAAAAAAAAAAAGTCTAATTCTCCCATGGGAAAAGTAGGCCCTAGTGTCAGAGCATAAGTCAAACTATCTGAATTAATGCATGCAATTTATTGAAATATGAGTATATATTTGGAGGCTGGTCTCACTAGTGCTCCTCTAACATAACATTTTATCACAGCTTTTATCAGCACTAACACTCTGTTTTTCCTTTGTTTTTAGGGTGCTTGGATCTCTCCAGAATTTCAAAGCGTTCTCAGAAGCTTTCCAGTGCCAAAAAGGCAGTCCAATGAACCCTGAGCTGAAGTGTCGTGTCTGGTAGAAAGTTATTCATTTCCTGACATGGGCAACTCAAATCAAAAAGAACAAGTTGTACTTCTTAAATCCACAGAGGCATCCTGCTTAAGACTAATTCCAGTTTATTTGGGGCAGAGTGGTGACACAGATCTTTGCATATACAGTACTGTAGATGTATTTGGATGACATCTTGGACTACACCCTAGTTTTAAAACTTGAAGCAAATATACTATAAAAAAAAAAAAAGTTTGTGCTCAAGTGTTGTCTCTGGATGAGTAGGTCACTTGTTCTTTTTTGCTGTATCCCACAACAAGATGACAAGTGGGTACATGACTGAAAAGGCTACATAGAAAAGTAAGACCTTGTGAAAAGGTTCAAGTCTTTCTTAATAATTAAATTTAAAAAACAGTTGTGCAGATCTTTGTGATTTATCCATTAATATTTGGCACTGAGTTAACTCGGTGTATGTCCTCTGATGTATTGCTTTGAAGACATTGTGCCATTTCAGAAGGAACAATAGTGAACAAATCTAACTCTGAAGCGTGAGTACGAAAAATAAATGAAAGCTTGGGGCTTTGCTGATTGCAAAGCTACAATAGAATTAGTCACACTCTGAAAGTTTGGTCATTCACATGTGTAATGAAACAAATTACCTAAAGACTTTAAGACTGTTAAATCTTTGCAGCTTTAACCTTAAATTAACATTCTGAGAGAGCTGCAGCCTTCAACGTTTTTACATTTACAGAGTGGGTACTTATTTAAAACGTATAAAGCTATTTAGTACTTTTTGGAGGATCAACGTTTCTTTATCATGTTCTGCAAATGATTGTTATTCAATACTCACTGCAGAGATGTACTGTATATGTGTGTCATGATATTTTGTGACTATATTTCCAGATGTTTTGATAAATATTGGTGGCCTGAAAAACTAGACAACTTTTGGAGATAGAGCAAGGTACATCACTTCATTGCTTTAGTTGGTACCGCCAAGTTTAGCTGCAGATTTGGATATACAGTAGGTTGCTAATCATAGTTGTATTGTGTGTTTGAAGCTTGTCTCGCTCTTTTTTTCTGCTTCCACACATTCCACATTTTACATGACGTTGAAAGGCTCTCAAGTGGTCATATTGGGCCGATGTATAGCTACCAAAACTCTAAACAAATGCCATTTGTTAGATGACACCAACTTGCATTTATTCAAAATAAGATTGCCTACTTGTATGTTATCTGTATGTTTACATTTGACCCTTAAAGATAACAGATTTGTATGAGAACTGGCCTTTTCTTTCACTACACAGTCTCATGAGAGGAGACTGAAACACACAATGATGATAAGACTTTTATCCTCTGAGCATAGCCAATTACACCTTTAGGGTAAGACACACATGGACAGGCAGCAGATGAAGTGGTTTGCCTACTGATCTCGCATTGATCAGTGCCACGTAGATGAAAGGATGAAGTGTAATGCAGTGAAGCATGGCAAACGCTGTAACCTAACCATGACCCCATAAACAGACACAGTGAAGAATGAGGCTTGTCATTAAAGAGATGCCCAGGGCCAGGACTGTTATTTTCTACCTTTATTAACAAGTGATGACAGAAGAATCAAACCATAGGATGGAGGCACTGGCTTACAGGAAGCCACCGTTTTTGTGCTGAAAAGAGCTTTTAAACACAGCCCGATTTTTAATGTTTGCTTGTTATTTGTCACATGCAGAATGCCTTGGTAAACTGAACACGACTGTTAGGTCTCAACAGAGGCTGTTGAACTGAATGTGCATATTGAAGCTTTACACTCTGCCTCTCAGTCTTCACATATTACTGTTGTGTTTAGCTGGGTGTTGAGGTGACATTAATGAAAAGACTGTTTTACTCAGAATCTAAGTGCTGACAGTGTGCTGCCATTTTAAACACATTTATCATGTCTTGTTGAAAGAAATGTTGGAGGCTAAATCATAAGCTATGCTGCAACATTGGGATGCCATTTGAAGAGCAACAACTTGTATATTTTCTCTGGTTTTTCCTCAAGAGGAGTTGAACAGTTCAAAATATATAATAATAATATATAATGTGTTATTGTATATACTTGATGTTCTATCCTACAGTATTTACATATAAAGAATACAAATCAGGTAAGAAAGACATTGTACCTTTCTTACCTTAGCTTCATATTTACATGGTAATATTGTGTCGTTTTGACAATAACCTTTCTTTCTGCTATATATGAACATTTTTCATCTGTACACCCATCAGAGGAATTTATTTATCTACATGAATATTTATGAAATGCCATTGTTGCTTTGCAAGACTTCAGGCATAAAAGATGTTTTATGAATGTTCCTGCTGCTATGTTATTATCTAGACTAACTGCTATTTTTGTGACTCAGATCTGTAATTATTGCCATTAAAGTGACTGTCCCAACTGGTGCAATATCAAATCTCTCCTTTGAATGTGTAATTTCATTTTTTATACATTTATACACTTTACTCTCATCCAATACAGATGCAAAATGATGATGTGGGTTAGAATGTGTCTTGCCTTTGCTTGTTTTTATGAAGCTTTTGTATATTTTAGTCCAATATAAATTCTGAAATGACTTTCTAATAATAATCTGGTAATTAATGTCATTACGGCGGGTTGCTGGTTAATAATTTACTAATGCTCAATAGATCAACAAGAAACCAATAATAGGAACACATGTTTGTTTGCCAGGTTGTGAAAAATCACTTTGGCTGGTGTTGATAATTTCTATCTAGTAATAATGCAATTAAAAAATTACCTTCATAACTACTAGGTCTTGCAAAATGCTCATTTCATCTTTAAGCTATATTATATTTTTAAGATATTTATAAGCACTTAATTTCTAGCTGGTTGCTGGTTAAAATAATAATTAAAGGTGAACCTTACTTGGGATTAGCACACTAAATTTAATAGCAAACCTGAACCCTTATCACAGTTTTGGGAAATTGATCCAAAGTTCAATTGCAGATACGTATTTTCAAGCAAGTATTGAATTCTAAAGTGACAGCATCACAGTTTTTAAAAGTTTGAGATTTTTGAGAGTTTTAGATGTTGTGATGTTTTAAGATCTTTATGGATGACGAGGAAACACACAGGTTACTAACTATGAAAAAATAATATTAGGCAGGATGTTATGTCAAAAAAGTTTGATAACTTCACACGCAAACTCTGCTAAATGTAATTTTAATGATTTATTATAACATAGTAAGAAATGATTATACATTATTAATCAGTTTAAAAAAACAATCATTATGATCAACATGTAAGTGCAAGGTACTGAGTTAAATTCAAAATTACCAGCAATTTTTTTAGTACATATATAGATTAAATCATTACTGCATGTACAGTGAGCTTTTCAATATATATCTTAAACACACCTTAGACGAAATTATAACCAATTAGGTATATTGGTATTAGTTTTATGTTTAAGTATGACATTGTAATAGAATTGCATTTCTTAATGTCTGTTTTAACTAAGTGTACTGTAAGTGTTCATCAGGTACCGTGTGCAGCGCTGCATCATCGTGTACAAACGTCATCATTGCACTGCAAGAAGAAGAAGTACAAAAGTTAAACATCAAATAATGAGGGAGAACCATGATGCACACAAGGCATTTGTTATTAAAATATAAACATTTAAATCTAACTACTGTCCGTCCAGCTAATCTCCCACAATTCCAACGTGGTAAAACATTGATATGAAAAAGTGATTAATCATTAATGTCAACACCTTAATAATCATTACTTGGAGAAGATTTTGGGGATGTTCACTTTCCAAGGTAAGAAAAAAATGGTTTCTAATGATATATAAATTACACAACCACAAAAACACAAACATGAAAACTAAAAAAGGGAATATTTTTATTAACCCAAAGCACACAGTGGTCATAATGTATCTGCAGACGACTGATAAGGGTCTTGATCAATATCGTGACTCAATAACAGCTTGCACTATAAACTAGACTTCCTGCTGTCTGTCATTTTCTTTACTCGACATTTTTAACCTCTGCTTAAATCAATTGGGAGATGAAATGCTAATACTTGACTAAACTATGTTGCCAATTGAACAGTGAAAATCAGAACAATATTTTCATTGTCCTGTTTCACTGCGTCTTATATTTTAATCCAGCCTCCATCTTCTGTTGCCAAAATCCATTTTGGCAAAGAGCCTGCAGCCTATTAATGACCAGGAGTGTATTTTTCTGTTGGGTTCTGCTGGAACGCCACCATGAAAATATCTAAAGCCAAGCAGAGCTGTTAAACAGTGACTAACAACTAATCCTGCAGCTACACGACTGAATCTGGGCCTCAGCTTTAAAAAAAAAAAAAGGAGGTCAAATAGCTTTGACAGAAATCAGTGCTACAATTTAAAAAACAGTAGTTCTACAGACATAAACTATAAAAAGGGACATTTCATTACGTTTCACGTATATATTCATTCCATTTTTGTGTAAATTAAATAAGATCACAACTTTCAGGATTATCTATGTTTAAAGTTATGAAATGACCTGCTAATAAAACACAATTTATTGCATCATATTTACATACGATGAATTTTTTTTTACAGGTTTTTCTATAAAATTGTATTGTCATTGGATCACACAAAGAATTACTCTTATAGTACGAATGCAATGATTGTGAAATTCTGGATCAACAGCAATCCCGATAAAAATAATTTTGCAGATGTTGATGTTTTTTGTTTTTGTTGTCATCTATTCCCCTTCTGTGCCAGGGAGACAAAAAAATCTTTATTATATAAAAATAACTGTTCTCAAGTCTTTCAGCCCTTTATCACACTATCTTTGAATGAGCACAAACAACATTTAGACAGCGCAAATTGATGTGACACAACAGATAAACATCAGCCACCACCACTGGTGAATGTCATCTTATTTGCCGATAGGCCAGTGGCAGTCAACAAGGTGTATAGCAGCAGATACATCAATGCATCCTTACTTGAAAGTATTGTAAAAGTACTTTTTAAGTTTTTGGGGGGTATTTTGCCTTAAACATTAGTAAATTTAGAAAGAGAGAGTACAATGACAAGCAACAAAGGATATCACATTCAAACCAGTAATGTGTGTCCACTAGGCCAGTTCTCAACCAGGGTTTCCAATGTGTCCCTGTTATTTTCACTATTTCATTAACTATAGAAGTGAGCCCAATATGAGTAAGAGTGACAATTTAGATCATAGGTTTCACTTCCTCTTCGTCTGAAGAAGTAAATACTGAATATTAGCTGTTTGAATAGGAAAGGTCTGAACAAGAAGTCATCATTACTTCTGGATATAAACGTAGTCACTCAAAACCATTGGATTTATCCAGGTCAAGCCAATGACATCACTCTGTTAACAAAGCTTTACTGTGACATTAAACTTTTTCAGGGCCCCTTTCACACAAACATGTCAGCTAGCTTGTGACTCACTCTTGGTTCTGTTTCACATTTTGACCCTTCAGAGAAAACAAGGTCTATTCTGTTCGCTGGCTGCAAAGATGACATCTTTTGGTCTTCAGACAGGTCATGGGGAAACCTACTGATAATGCTGCAATAGCTCTGACACGGTGGCATGGCAATAGAGCCACGGGGCAAGGGAGACTATGTGCTGGATGTCATGGGCATTGAAGATCACAGGACAAAGCCCTAGTAGCATAGACTCAAGATATGTAGTCCATGAGCTCTGAACCATTTACTTCTAAATGTGCCATGGTATAGAAAAGGGATAATATTTTAAATAGTAGTTTAAAGTAGTTTTACCACAGAAACAAAGTCAACAATGTGGCTTAGGTAGTATTCTTAAAAAAATACTACAGTTATTGTATTATTATTATTATTATAATATGCAGTATTATGTATTGTTGTAAAATAAATAACTACACTTTTGTCAAGAATCTACTCAATGGCTCTTATTAGGCAAGGCAAGGCAAGTTTATTTTTTCATAGGTTCAAACGCCACACTAGTTTTCTGATTCTGATCTCACATTAAAAATCAACTCGGATTCCATCAAAATATTTAATCACTTTCTGCTAAAATATGTTCACCATTCAAAATATGTTGCTATGGCTTTAATACATAATATGAGCTGTAAACACTTTCACTGACTCAATCAAGCCCTGAAAGGTGATTTTGTTACTTTTGTGAAAGTGCTTTCTAATTTATTTGAGTTGTTTTTAACTATAAAAAATAGCTATTTTCAATACACTAATGGGTTGTGTCTTAAATGTAAGCCTTTGGTAAATGTCTGCTGTGTCTGTTATTCCTTTTGCATTACATGTTTTTACTATGAGCATATGGGAGGCTGTTTTCTTCTGTCTCTGAGTGGTAATCAACTTTGAACAACACTAACCCATTCTTTCTTTATAGTCATGCTGTGTTCATTAAGTATAAGTTCAGCAGTGTAAAAACACAAGACCCATGTTTGTATCAGTGAATGGCATATTCTCAGAAAAATAAAATCATACTCTGGATCCCCTGCATGTAAAGACCTTTAGATCCCTTAGATGTCATTAGTAATCAGTAATGTGTTAGATGTTAATAATTCATCCTTGAGATTTATTTCTGAAGAGCACTGCTGGAGCTACATAATTATCTCTGTGAGAGAAATAGGAATACATATACAGTGCCAGTGTAAAAAGTCTGTACACACTTTCTCATTCAAGAGAAGTAGAATAATAAGCTCTCTTTGTGCTCGTGTGGCAATCTGAAGTGCAATCAGGTACGGAGGAAAATTACCACTCAAGTTTAAAAAGTGTTTTGGGGCCTGTGACACAGACACTGTCAGACCGTGGAGATTGAGTAATAAACGTGAAATTGTATATGAAGAGGCTACTCTGATGCATACGTTGCTACTGACGCAAAACAAAGTCTGCTGAATAAACCTGACAGAGACATACACATAGCATAGATTGCCTAACTGTGCTTAAACCAAGAGGTTTTTTGCTTCTGTTCCATTTAACCCTTCACTATACAGTTTCAATTAACCAAGCTGACCAATTAAAATTTGAGGAGGGGTGGTAAAAGTGGGTTTGTTATTGGCAACCTTGAGTATTTGTTATATCTTATGTCTTGTGAGATGTTTTTGTGTTCGTGGGATATCTTACCACTGGCCTCTGTCCTGCTTTTACTTTTGCTGCAATGCCTAAAGCATTGGAAATGTCTTCCAACGCTACGTAGTCTCCTGGTGAATCCTGGATGAAGTGCAGTAGGACCTTTTCTCCACCTTTGCAGTGCAAAAAAACACATTTAGAAGGTTAATTAACCTGCTTGTCAATGTTAAAAATGATTGCCACTAACATTACTGCGAAATTGCTTTGGTGAGCTCATGACTCCAGTGACACCAATTAAGACAAGAAAAACCAAGAAGAAAGGGCTCAATATGTAACAGAATACATATCATGTTGCTGTTGATAAAAATACTTTATATCATATAGCATGTAGACAGAAATAAGATACAATGGTAGAATTAGCAAAAGAAGAACTATGTCCAACAAGAAATTTGGTGGATTTAATGCATTCAGTAGCATGTGAATAGCGGACTATACTAGGACTGGCTTTTTTCTGTGTTGTCTTTAGAGCGCCACATTTGAAAACCTTAACCAAGACACTTGTAATCCATCACCTATTTCACTGCTTCATTACCCCTTCATTAATCTTCCTGTTTAAAGTCTTTTTTTAACTATTTATTTCTTATAATGTAATATATATTTGTGGTACACTTGTTTGCATACAATACATAAAAAAGTGGAGAAAGGCAGTAACCCTATGGAGCACCAACACAGATCTTACTGTGAACTTGCAACTTTACACAATGTGATGCAGCATTGCCCTCTAGAGGAGACATGGCAAAAATTCAATTTTAATTATTTATTTATTTGTTTTGAGATGACTAGGCAACCCCAAATCAATGCCATGCTAAAAGGCCATTTACAAATCCCCCATTTCATTGGGTCTTTTCATTTTTTCCGTTCACTTATATCCTTTCACAAGACAGTCCCCTTGCACATCACCCTTGACTTGTACCTTTGGCTACAACAAGCATGCCTCCACTCTGCAGCAGATCCCCTGAGAAGTTTCCCTGGATGCCTTCAGCATTGGCCTGAAAATAGCAGAGACAGGCAGTCAAATTCCAGTCTGTCGATCTGTGTATTTGCAACTTTCCCCCCTGCTCTGCGCTTCCCTGTGACCATGGGATATACAAAATAATTGTATAACCATGAAGATGCCTACCTTTGCAGCTACATCTCGTACTTTCTTCCCTAAGGCAGCAGGAACAACACTTAAGGCTGAGTACCTAAGAGGAAAGAAAACAATGTCGCTCAATTACACAAAGCAGCTTGTCTTTTGCAAAGTAGAGAAGATTAGCATGACTGGTCAAAACCTAAGTTGTCTCTTTACAATTAAGTACTGTATGTAATTAAGTGTAGTTTGTTTTTGTAATATTGTATCTTTTACAAATGAAGGCAGTTCATAAAGTTTAAAGCAAACCGTCATCCATAAAACAAACTTTTCTTCTCTATTATATGCAGAGATCATGGATTTACTGTACCTTTTGAAGCCCAGATCCTTGTAGCTTTTCTTTTGTTCATCAACATAAATGGCTAAAGGAGAAGATGATGGATGAGTTGAAGAACCAGACAGAGAAAAATGGATTTTTATATTTTCATTTTTGGGCAGAACCACATGCATAGATGGTTAAAATTTAAACAAAACCAGGAAGGGACAAATTGTCACTGACCAGCATTTGACCCTTATTGTTTAATAGAATAACTGATTGTATTTTAAAGTAAAGAGCCATCCACACCTAAAATGATAACTATAAAAATAACTATAACAATAACAATGTTAGCATCCACACTCCATCATCCACATAAGTTAGAATGATTTTAAAAAATATATATTTATAGTTACCCTTAAAGTTATCGTAGTTATTGGTGTGGATGGCCCTTAACAGTCTAAAATGTTAAAACATTCAATTAACTTATATATGACAAGAAAATCTTCACATTTAAGCTGGAACTATATATATATATATAATTTTTTTTTGCTTGAAAAATGACTTAAACGACGATCGACGAATCAATTAATCGGCTAATTGTTGCAGCTCTACTTACATCCTTTAAAAAACCCTGCTTCTTGAAACTCCTTCAGCCCAAACTCTTCTGGTCCGACTCCCACCAACGCCACACCGCGTGCTTTCAGGTCCGGCTCTAGTTTGCTGATCTCTGACGCCATCCAGCGACACACCTGACAGCCAAACCTGCGCAGGAAGAAGACGACCACCGCCTGGTCCTGCCATAAAGACTGGAGCTCTATACTCTGAAACACAGACAGGTAAAAACACACAAAAAAAACTTGTGAAAACACAAATAACTGGTGACATAAGTGTATGATGTACTAGTTTTAGCTATCATAGGTTCCAACTGTTATAATATTATGATTCATAATCAGATTTATTCCCTTCAGATCATTGTTGTGTCACCCTGGAGGCCCCATTTGACAGACATTATCTCAATGCTGTGAGGTAATTGCAGGGCACACAGGCCTCTTAGGGGGAAACCAAGTGAGAATAGCAGCACTACTTAAATACAAACAGAAGTAGTCTGACAGAGAAACATTTTCTACAAACATTAACAGCCGCTCAGCTCCAGTACTTACCTCTCCAGTGTCAGAGCTCTTCAACAAGTTCTTCCCAACTCGAGAAAGGTCGACGTTTGGCATGTTGACAAGATATACAATATCTTCAGCTTACGATATTGTAGTAATGATAGTTGAGTAACGCTCGCCAAACAGTTGCAAAACAACTACATCCTGATACGCCCACTGAAGACTAACGTCCAATCAGATCCTGTTTGATGAACAGCAGCCAATCACAGAGCAGCGTGAGCATATTAAAATCACATTTCAGCACGTGGATCTCATCAATCAACCCAAATTGTAATTTTCTTTATAGAGTAGTTAAACTGTTTATTTGAGCTAATTGTTTGTGTGTCTGTGTCTTCCACTATACACTCTGCATGAAACAATACCTTGGCACTTTTAACATGAACTCAAGAGGTCACTGAATATCATAAAAATAGTATTTTCTATGCAGGTTGCATAAGGTGCAGGTGAGTTCAAAGGTGAAAGCGGTTTATTGCAGTGTTTGCTCTTATCTGTAGATTTGTGTGCAATGGCTGTTTTATGTGTTTTTGTCTCAGTTGTCCTGTGATACCGCTTCATGGACACCATATTGAGAATAGGCTACATTTACTCAACTTATACTTCTCCACTTCACTTCAGAGGAAATTATTATACTTTCCACTCCACTGCATTTATCTGACAGCTATATAGTTACTTGACAGATTAAGATTTTATATACAAAACATATGATCAGCCTCTAAAATATGATCCATTGTTTTTGTTTGTAAATAGCTCCAACTCAACCAACTAAAAAATTGATGATTGAAATAAAGATGCTCTTTATTTAGCAATGATAATTCAACAATATAATATATGATATACCATCGTTAGGGACCCTTCTTTTTGCATAATAAGTGCCTTTTATGTCTACTTTAAGTATATATTGCTGCTAATAATGCTGTCACATGTTTGAATGCAGAACATGTAACATGTAAAATGATTTATTTTTGTGATAGAGTATTTTTACAGCGTTGTATGGCTGCTTATTTAAAGGATCTGAATACTTCTTCCACTACTATTGACACCATGCATATGGCCAGAAGCAGCTCTGGCCCTGTGCACTTTTTTTTTTTTTTTTTTTTTTAATTGTTTAGGGTAGGCAACTTAGTTCAAATTAATGGAAATCTTACTACAGCATACATTTATTTATCAGATAACAGTGTCTCTCCAACGTTTCAAACTGTTTTGTAAAAGCTCCCTACCATTTCATAATGCAAATGAAATGTTTTTTTTAAAATTCTGGTAGATGAACTCTAGTGGTTGGTTTGTGTAGGCTAAGTGAGCTTATTCGGTTCTGGGTAAGCAGTGTTTCAAGAGAGTAGAGAGATAGTGGCAGATAAAGGTGAAAGGGAGAAAGATTATCTACTTTTTTTTTTTGTTCCCAAGTTGGTTCAAGAAAGGAACTCTTAATAAATATGTTTCCATGTACATTAAATGTGAAATTATTTAATAAAAATGTGGTCAGAAAAAACATCATGTTCTGCTGTTTTAATATAACAGAAAACTACTGTCAATTTCAATAAAATAGTTTACACATACCTTAAATACACTAGTAAAACAAGTATTAACCTAAACACTATCATCATTGTACAGTCCTACAATCAATGCACATAACCATCTCCTCATGGATCATCATCATCATAATTAATCGAATCTATTTTTTTATTATTATATAATATACTACTCGTTTTATTTTACATTCTCAGTCATTAGTTAAATGCAATTGCGCAAAACGTAATTATATGTCAAGTAAATAAACACTTATTATAAGATAGGAACATTAAAAATATGTTAAAAATAAATAAACAATAATAGAAATGAAGAACAACATAAAGCTAATCAAGGGACAGGGGAAATAAACATCTATAAACATCAATGCACGCACAAAACGGTGCTGATGTTGCAGGGAGGGGCGTGACGTCACGGGAGAGACCGGGAGGAATAGGCGAAGGGGGAGAAGAAAAGCGAAGAGGGGGAAGGAGAAGGGACGGAGGAGAGAGCGGGGGGATGATTGCATCAAAGGAAACCAAACAAAACAAAAAAAACAACAATCATGACTCCTGTAATTCATCCTACGTTTTTATATAAATCATAATGCTCGCTCTGTTTACCTACACAGTGTGCCGCAATAAATGACGAGCCACCCCGATAAGGTAATTATCATCTTTCACGTTTCACTCTGCACGCCTGCCTCATCTTTTAACTCATTTAAATCGACTGTGCGGTCTTCACCTTTAGTACCAAATGTTAAGTCGAGAATAACATCACTGATAATTTGCCAAACAGAATAATAATCGACTCAGCTGCATAGCCTTAAGGTTAAATATTTCATTTGGATTTAAGCGATGATGGTACGTCATCCTTGCCATTGCCTTAAAAGTCATCACTGTAACCCCCAGCGGCTCCACTGTGTCCGTTTTGAGCTTCCTCCATGAAAAATTAAAATGGAAACAGGCTTCATGAGAGCGGTGCCGCATACTACACTGCTGTAGTCAGCCACGCCGAGCACATGGGCTTTGCGCACAACACTAACATGCGCATTGGTTGCAGTGCATCATCATCATCATGTCTGTGCCATCGTTGCTGTCTGTTGGTGACTGCAGTGTCCTCTTGGTAGCACTACAGCAGCATGAGTACAGCAGCACTAAGTTACTCACATGACTATAATGTATGTATGCTAAACTGTGATGATCTTGAATGACCTCTAATGTTAAAAAAAAATCAACCCAAAAACAAGTTTAAATTATAACTGACTTATTTTTTTTAATCGGCCTTTGATATGCTGCAGAATAAACTGGCTTGAGAGAGATGTCATCTCCGGGGATGGGCACTCCCAGTGATCCCCTCTTGGCCAGTCCTGGAGGGAGATTATCTACAGCTCAGGAAGGTATCTGGAGGAGCTCACTCCCCAAAACTGCCAGCTTCCCAACGTCCACCACTCGGCACCTCAGTCACCGTGCCAACAACTTCCAAAGACAGCCAAAACGTCGGAAGTTGATAAGACCTTCTCCACCTCCGCCACCCAACACCCCCTGCCCCCTGGACCAGCTGGACCTTAGTGAGCTTCCCCCGAGACGCACCTTCCAAGAACTGCTCTTCAATGGCTGCATCCTGTTTGGTATTGAATTTAGCTATGCCATGGAAACGGCTTATGTGACTCCTGTGCTTCTGCAGATGGGCCTACCTGATCAGTTCTACAGCTTGGTGTGGTTTATAAGCCCCATACTGGGTAAGTACAGGAAGGGGAGATGCCAGTCTATTTGTTTAATTGTGATTTTGAACAGCAGCTATCTCGCGCAGCACTTGCTCTTTGGACTCTAACTTTGTGTCCTGTCTTTGGCTTGAAGGATTCCTCGTTCAGCCTTTCATAGGAGCATGGAGTGATCGTTGTACATCCCGATTTGGCCGAAGGAGACCATTTATTTTTGCCTTGGCTATAGGTTAGTAATGTACTACAGTGATTTAGTACTGCACTTATAGAAAGTTAGGCATTTGCAAAAGACACATTAAAATAGAAGTGAAAACTGCATCAGAGGCTGAGATATTAGAGTTTGACACGAGACGGCTTCACGTTCATCTGTTGAATAGGGAAAGTATACCTTAAATACAATTAACATACAATGTTCCATCTTTGTGTAAGTAATTTATGTTGTACTTCATTCCAGCTGGGTGCCAATGTTTGATTGTGTTGGGTATTTTGTTCATACTCTATACTAAATTATCATGGTCTTAAGTTAATAAATCAAATCAAAATCAAAAAAAAGAAAGAAAGTTAGTTACTCTGCTGTATTCAAGGGTCAGTAAGCCATGACAGCGTAACAGTGAGCATGCACAGAAGTAAGGCCCTGAAACTCAAGCACCTAAATAGAATTCAGCTATCATTTATTACACCTGTGCGTTTCCTGCTGTGACATGTCAAAATGTCTTCTGTGAAAAGGGCTTATTTATCACAAAACATACTCAATAAGTGTTGATAATTATGTGAATATGAATTTAGAACACACCTTTTTTTTCTTCTTCTATTGATCTTCACAGGGGCGT
This sequence comes from Pampus argenteus, assembly GCA_036937835.1. Classification (NCBI taxonomy): domain Eukaryota; kingdom Metazoa; phylum Chordata; class Actinopteri; order Scombriformes; family Stromateidae; genus Pampus; species Pampus argenteus. The sequence continues at coordinate 12,598,647 of CM072863.1, forward strand.
TGATTGGTCTAACCCTGGTGCTGAATGGGCGGGACATTGGAAATGCAGTGGCTGACACTGCATCATATCACAAGTGGGGAATAGTCCTGACAGTGTGTGGTGTGGTTCTGATGGACTTCAGTGCTGATTCAGCAGACAACCCAAGCCATGCATACATGATGGATGTGTGCAGTCCAGAGGACCAGGATCGTGGGCTGAACATCCATGCTCTGCTGGCAGGTAGGAAAGACCTTTACACATTCACAAAGTCACTGTTTTTTATTATTATACAGTACAGCATAAATGACAACTTGTGTTTTTTGAGGATAATTTAGAGAATGTAAAGGTTGAATAAAGAGGGTTTTCTTTCTTTTTTTTTTTTTTTTTGCTACATACAGGACTGGGAGGTGGATTTGGTTACATTGTGGGTGGCATCAACTGGGACCAAACACAATTCGGGAAGTCGATGGGAGGTCAACTACGGGTCATATACCTGTTTACAAGTATTACTTTGGTGATTGCCACAGCCATGACTCTGATGAGTATCCCTGAACGGACCCTACCAAAGAGCCAGCCAAACAAAACCTCCAGCAAAAAAAATCTGAAAAGCCCCAGCCTCCCTCTTCCTCCCTCTCCCCCTATTGCCCCTGGATTGGCTCCGGGACTGGATGAGGAGGACGAGGATGGTTTTTACGGCTATAACTTCTCAAAGCCTCAACCATATAATCCTGACCCTCTGGCCCATTCTTGCAGTGCAAATGCACGCCTCTGCGCTGGCCTCACTAGCCCCATATCGCCCCTGAGCCCCCTCACTCCCAAATATGGCAGCTTTATAAGTAGGGACAGCTCACTCACAGGAATCAATGAATTTGCCTCCTCCTTGGGAACCTCCTATATAGACAGTGTGCTCATAGACTGCTACACAGGTCAACAGACACCACAGGTCCTGGCGCCCAACTCCACTACTGGGCCCCTGCCTCCAAGGGACTCTCGTCTTCCTGATGAGTCCACACAGGGAGCAGGGGGCCATGCTGCAGGACACACCCAGGATGATGTGGCGTCTCATCCATCTGGGGAAGCTCAGGATGCAGAAGAGCTCAAGCCTGAAGGAGATGCACAATCTCAGGTCACAGCTGGGGCTCAGGCTGGTGTAAGGTCACATCGTGGCTCTACTGCTGGTATCCTGAAGCGACCCCAGAGTCTGGCACTAATAGAGGAGCCCATGGCAACCCAGATTGTCGGGCTGGAGAATGGACGCAGAAGAACAGTAACCTTCAGCCAGCAGGTGAAACACATTTTTTGAAAATAACAAAAACTTTGTAGTCAGTAGTCACAACAACCTTTTAAAACTCTATGTCTGCTTTTTTCTGATGAAGGTTGCAAACATTTTACTGAATGGGGTGCGCTATGAGAGCGATCTGAGTGAGAACTTGGAGACAGGAGACTCCCAAATGTCAATGAAGCTGCTGTGTATAGCCATCTATAGGATGCCTCCGTCTCTGCGGAGTTTGTGCACTAACCATTTTTTGGGTGAGAATAATCACCTTCACATAAAATTAGTTTTGTATAAAAACCCTGCAACACCTTAAAAGCTATCTATTTTGTATTTAATTTGTACTTTGAGTTAATACTTCTTGGCTCTCACTATGCTCTAGGCTGGCTGTCCTTTGAAGGCATGCTGCTCTTCTATACTGATTTCATGGGGGAGGTTGTCTTTGAAGGAGACCCCAAAGCACCCCATGACTCTGAGGCTTACCAACGCTACAATGCTGGTGTTAACATGGGCTGCTGGGGCATGTGCATCTATGCATTCAGTGCTGCTTTCTACTCAGGTAAGCTTCTCTCGTAATCACATCATGGCTTTACTGTTATTCCTATCCTTTGTCTTCCTTTCCTTGCCATATACAGCTTTACATTTGTTTTCTCTCTTTCTCTCTGTGTTTCTTTTTCAACTTTCCAGCCATATTGGAGAAACTGGAGGAGCGTTTCTCTCTTCGCACTCTTTATTTTTTTGCCTACCTGGCATTCGGTTTGGGCACAGGCTTGGCCACTCTTTCCACCAACCTCTACGTGGTACTTTCTCTCTGTGTCACCTACGGGGTGCTCTTTTCGTCACTATGCACGCTGCCTTACTCTCTGCTGTGTGAATACTACCAGAGCCCTCAGGTTAGTCTCTAATTTGTAGAGTAATTTGTAGTTGCTTGATGGTTATCTTAAGGAAATAGTTTGACATTTTTTGGAATATGCTTATTCACTTTCTTGTAGGGAGGTGGAGGAAAAGGTTGATACCACTCTCATGTGTGTCTAAACTAAATTCTTTCTGTCTGTTCTTCAGTTCTGCGGCTCATTAGAGGAAGGGACCAAACGAGGGATGGGGGTGGACATCTCTCTGCTCAGCTGCCAGTACTTCCTGGCTCAGATCCTGGTCTCTGTGGCGATGGGACCTCTGACCTCACTGGTGGGTGGGGCCCAGGGAGTGATGTACTTTGCAAGCCTGATGTCATTCGTGGGCTGTCTGTACTCCTCTCTCTGCGTGGTGTACCACCTGCCCCCCCCTGAGGGTGAGCCCCCCGAAAGCGAGACCCAGCCACTATTGGTGCACATTTAGAAAAGCCTCTTAATTTACTTTACCTCACACACTCAAACGGCACATGCTCTCACGCTGTCACTTAGTGTCTGAGTGTGTTGACCTTCACAGCACTGATAGGACAAACACACTGTACATCCTGCCGCACACTGTACAGCACAATTCCATATATTATTTCACAGCAATCAGCACTGCTCTTCTCAGAGCTAGACAGACAGACAGACATTGGCCACTGCTCTAATATGTGTACATGTGTTCATACAGTGTGTGTGCCCATGCATTTTTACCTAACTTTTGCAAGTGAATGTGTGACCTTTTTGAATGCAGTGTGACACTGGATTTGTGTTTATATGTGTGTGAGTGAGTGATAGAAAGAATGACCTCTAAGTTTAGGTAAGGCTAAGCTGTTCTTTTGTCTGATTCTTTGCTGTGAAATCTTGCATCATCGTTTCTTGCTTGTTGGTGTTTAGAATAGAAATGTTAATCACTACATACAGGCTAACCACAGCTCTTCCTTTCTTTTTCTGCCTTTTATCAGTTGCCTAATGTCTGCATGAGCTGCAATGTAATCTCTTAAAGCCTTGTGTGTAATGTTTTATTTTGGTCATATGGCTAAGGGAATGTCTACCTGCCTGTTTCTCTGAGTTAGCATAGTATCATCACACCTTCGGCAGATTTTACTGTCTAAATGAATGTGCTGCCAAGGACCATTCACACACAATGCCTCTTCATTAATTCAAGAGCTAATCACAGCATAATTTAGCAAACAACAAACTTGATATTTATGTGAGTCTGAACAATACTTAATCACAGTTACAGTCTTAAAGGGCTTCATATTGTCCACATTTTGAACAGTAAATAAAAACACAATCCACTCACCATTACACTTGTACACCAGTGTGCTATAATTTCACAGTTTGGTGCTGGTTGACTCTTAATCAAGTCCCAAGTGTGTGTATAATGCCGACTAAGTACTTAGTTCAGCATAGAGGGACAACTAATAGGATGACACACACACACACACAGTTTTTGTTACAATAGTACCACTTATTGCTCAATATTAGCAGTGTTACTGTAAATGCTACACACACAAACACAAACAGAGAAATGTGTGCTGGTGGCTAATTCTGTCTGGGCCCTCACTAAGCCAGGGTCAGCCCTGTGAGCTGTCATCCTGCTCCTGGCCTTGTCATTGTAATAATGACAGTGATTCTTGTCATTATCAGGAAGAGGAGAAGTTGAAACTGGGGTGTGAATCAGCATTCAGTCGGAAATCCGAAAAAAACAGAAGAACATCAAACAGAGAAGACTCATGTGAACTATGGGTAAATCTGAAGGTGGACAACATTGAAAGAAAAGACTATGTATTGTCATAAGTAGGGCGCATGCTTGAGGTAGTAGGCTTGCGCTCCACCATGCTCGGTCCATAAACACAGTGTAGTGTGATGCCCTTACATTTGAGTTAGTTCGTCAAGTTCCCAAGGGAAGTATCAAACTTCATTCATTTATTCATCCTAAAGATGCAATCTTCATTAGCAAAAATGGAACATATTTATTTTTTACATCTGTGCCATGGTGAACAATATGCTTTGACTTACCAGCCTCAACACAGGCATGGAGCATGGCTTCAGAACTTCAACAGCAGGTAAACTTTAGTATAAAACCCGTTTTAAGCCTCTCATTGTGACAGTGGCTCACACATTTAACATCCCAACATTATGGTCATAATTGCTGCCTCAGCAGAATGTCAATATTTGCCTACTACTAAGTCTCCTGGACTGGATGCACGCCATGCTCATGTTTCTAAGGAAACAGTTACTGTATGGATCATGTTGTCGCAGCTTGCTTGAATAAACCAAACACATTGAGTTTTTGTTACAATACTACCACCTTTTGCTCAATATTAGCAGTGTTACTGTAAATGCTACTTTTCTTCAGGGTTCAGTTATAACTAAAATGATCATTTTGCCATTCTGGACTCCTGTGTCAGTTCTTGTTATATATCTACCACTGATTACCATTTCAGACGTCATCCTGGTTTACTTGTGCAATGGACTACAATACTTTACTACACCACATGGGGGAGCCATGAGACATAAAACAGCATATCATTGATTCTGTGCAACTGAGATTATTTCTGTTCCTTCCTGCATTTTAGCCAGCCATTTTCCATGTTAAGAATTGGGTCAAGTGACATGTACTTATAAAGCCATGGTTTTAAGAAAAACGGGTACAAAAAGGTCTTAAGTAAAAAGACAATTTATTTGTTAATCAGAATATACAAAGCAGTGGCTTAAGTAACCAAATGTCATTCTGGTTCTGAAAAAGGCAGTCTTGGACACAAAACTGGGCTACCGAGCCATAACACAAAACTCATTGAAAACTTAAGAAAAAACAAAGTATAAATGGTACAAACTTGCGTGGAATGCATACAGAACAAATGACCAAAGCTTTAAGATTTAAGAGGGGTTAATTAACATTGCAAAATCTTGCCTCCATCAAACAGCATCAAGCAATCTTATGGAGGCACAAGACAGAGCCCCTTTATTCATTTGCACCATCTGTTATGTTAACAGGGCAGCCGAGGATTAACTAGCAGCTCAACACAAAAGATTATGCTTCAACTAATAATGCTAACAACTGTCCATTAGCCCCTGCTTAAAACTTATCTTTGGTCCTTTAAGTGAATCTGAGAGGTCAACATGAGCATTGGAGGTGAGCAGCTGCCTGTATATATGAATCATCTGGTCAGCACTGACATAATAGAGATTGTGCTTCTAACATGCTGATATAAAACCTCAAGAAATGAAAAAAACTGATCTCATAGTGTGGCCCAATTTGTACAAGTAGAAAAAAAGCTCATTTTAAAGACCAATAAATAACATTTCGTAAAAAAAGGAGGCAGGGCCACTATGTTTCAGGACTCCAGTGCAATGTGATAACATGGGAGCAAACAAAAAGAAATATCTTTCAAAGATACAGAAAGCACAAGCTCTACAACACGATGTTGACCAGGCTGGTAGGACAGTGCTGCAAACAAGTAGCAGGGCAGAGATCTAAGCCTCCACTTCTGCCTCTTTTGAGTCTCCATTTTCCTCTGTCTTCTGCTTTTTTGTCTCCACTTTTTCCTAATGAAAAGAGCAAAATATTTCAAACATTACCCCACTATCAAAAGTTTCAACCAAATGGTAATAGATGATAAAACAAATAACTGAACTCCACAAATTACAGAAGTGTGTCAAATTTCAGAGATTGTGTACTGCATGCTGAGGACAACCCACCTCCTCCTCAGCTGCACGCTTCACAGGCTGTGCATCAGTCTCTTCAGCAGGGGGCGCCTCCTCTGCATCCCCTGTAAGAATAGTTCATTACTTCAGAAAATAGACCCTCAGCATAATTAAAACAAGATTTACTTTCAGGTCTACAGCAATGTGGATATTTCAATTCAAGGCAACACACAGGAACAACATAAGACAAAAATCAGGGGAACAAAGTGGCAGAATCATGGGATTTGTCAAACAAAAGTCTACTAATGGAAAAAAAAAAAAAAAAAAAAATGAATGGTGCTCCATATGAATGTACCATCTCCATTCTTGTGTTCTTCCTCTTCTTTTTCTTCCACTTTGTCACTGTGATCAGCACCGTTCTGAATGAAAAGGAATGAAATATGTCATGATTGAGCTTTTATTACGTGAGCAACATTGTAGGATTATAGACATTATAAAAAGAGAAAACAAGCAAAACATGAAATCTCAAACAGTTAAAATAATCCTCCCACAGTCTTACATGTACAGACTCCCATGGGGACACTTATACAAGGCATGTTTGTGGAGCCCTCATTACCCTCCCCAGAGGATTAGCTACCAAGCTCTAAGAAACCTCAGTCAAGAGGAACCAATGGAGACGTCCAAAAGCTTGCTAGCTAACATCTGTGCCATTTCACAACCCAAACAAAGCACTGTGTGGAGAGCAGCTGAACTGAAGGGGGAGGCGGTGGCAGCGACACCTGCATGATGAGGGGTGCTAAGACAAAAGGCCATGAGGCTTTATCCTCGTCTCCAACTCACGGTGCCATTAGCAGGTGCGTCTTCGCTGTCGGTCTTCTTCTCCTCCTTCTCCTTCTTCTCCTCTTCTACCACTTCTACTTCTTTCTTCTCTTTCAGCTCCTTTATTGAAAAAAAAAAAAAAAAAAACATTCAGTGGAGTGTAGTGTTAAGTGACACACAACTACAATTTCTGGTTTCAATTAATTGAATTAAAAGAAAACACGATTTCCATATCTGTGATAATAGTCAAATTAGAAATAGCAAGTGGAAATGTTACAACGGTTTCATGTCAATCCGTGCGTGACGTTGATGTAACTTAACGTTAACGATACTGTGGCTTCCCGCCCACAGCTGCAGCTCTGCTTCACCAGCTGTATCGTCTCTACTGCTTTGTCTGCTCAACAACACATTTTTTAGCTAACCACACCACATACGGAAATTTCCCTGCAACAAAAATTCAGCGGTCGACACTGAAAATTACAATTAATTCACATTGGTGGCGTATGATAACGGGGATAATGACATTTCTGTGTAACAGTCATTTAAGTAATACACGTTATTAGTTTTAACTTTCAGTATCGTTACCGGTAACTTCTGTTGTTAGGGAAACACCGTAACCACTTCATTTTGTCCAGGGCTAGCTAACCATAACGTTACCAAGTGTTAAATTAATCATAACTTTGCAAAGTTCCAAAAAGCTTTTAACACGACGATTCAACCGGAAAAAAATGAATGAAACGCACCTTGGCTGTAACCTCTGCAGTTGCGGTCGTGTCAACAGCTGTGTCGGCCATGGCTAATTTTGTAATTTACCTTAGATAATTTTATTCTTATTTAGAATATTTTTATTTCTTGGCTCTTTGCCTTCGTGGGTATAGTCCAAAGACTCTGAGAGAGAAATGATGTCTGCCCGTCTCCGCTTTTCTCTCCCGTTGAAAATCTACTCTAGTTGGATGCGGCGGCTCGATCCCCCATACGATTGGACAATGTCGACGACCGGAATATTCGATTGGAGAAATATTATGTCAATCTTGACAAGTCCCGCCTACCGGTATCTCATCTTTGATTGGTCAATTGTTTTTTTCTACCACCAGAATATTCTATTGGAGAAATATCTTGTCAATCCTGACAAGTCGTCCCGTTTACCAGCTATATCGTCGTTGATTGGTCAATTGTTTTAAAGCGCTGCACTATATATAGTTTTCTTTTTTTTTTTTTTTTTTTTTTTTTACGATCAAAGATCCGTCCGTTTGCGTTTGGTTTTTACCTATATTCTAAACAATGGATGTAAGTGGCTCGTCGTTAAAGTTATAGGCTATTAATCTATTAGAGTCTGCTGACAGCTGAATATGAATCTTGAGTAGATTGGTAGGTAGGTTAGAAAAGTTTATGAACACATTTGTTTTTACGTTAGCGCTTTCTCTGTAGAGAGATGGAGTATCAAATTACAAGCAAAACGGAATAATGTGTAAATGTGAAAACCAGTGTTACTCTTTTTACTAGACCTGATCATCTTTTGTCACACCAATAAAAGTGCAATGTGTACGTTTATTAACGATTTTACAAAATATAATAAACAAATCGTGATTTTTAATGCACAACTGTCTGAAGAGGAACCACATACCTGCACAGCCTGAGTTAGACTGTAGTTGACAAATTTTATTGAGTTATTTTAGATGATACTGTCACCTTTCAGCATAATTCCTATTTCATGTGTATTCAGGTGATTAACCATAAGACATAAGACACTTTATTGTCATTGTATGCAATACAACATCAGAAAACAGCAGCAGTAAGAACATGAACCGAATAATGAATAAAAACAATAGAATTAAATATTTAATGGTGAACCATTAATGATTTAAATATGCAATATTTGTGTTTAAATAATCTGCAGTCAAAAATTAGACTTTTGTAAAAACTTTTGTATGAAATATTGACATACTGTTGATGTGTGTGTTCCCAAGTAAAGTAAAGTAAATATTTCTCCAGTAAGAAAAGGGTAAAATAAGACATACTTTTTTCCCCCTGTTAATTAGGAAGCCTTGATCTTGTTGATCTGGTGTTTTCTGATATCCCAAACTAGCTGTTTGTCTTCTCCCTTGTTTGAGGTGAACTTTCTTTTTTGTGACTGAACTCACTCAACAAACTGTTAAACCAAAGGAAGTGGCAACACACATGTTTGTGGGGCCTGAGCTCAGTAATTTAAGCCTGCATCTGGACAGAGCCTCACTGTCAGTTACAAAGGAGAAGACTTGTTTTTTTTTTTATCACAGGTCAGATCTACATATTTTGCAACCTACAAGTGAACTCATCAAGTTTCAACAGTATCTTTTGACCTAGCTTAACCTTATTTGCCACGCCTGTCAATCTTTCCACCCACACATAACTATTATTCATTTTCATAAAATGTTTATGTTATCAGATAGCTGTCAGAGTAACAATGTATTTTCATGTAACTCCAGTATATATAGTAAATTCTTTTGCTCTGGATTTCAATTTTTTTTTTTAGACAGTCTTACTAATGTTTTTACCCTGAACTTGTCCCAACACACCCAAGCAAGATATCTCAACACAAGTATTTCTTCAGCCTCTAATTGTAGGGCCTCATAGGACTTATTCCTAACCACCTCAGTTATCTTCGCCCTGCCATGCCACTAGTCTCCAGGCCCTGTTTAGTCATTCATCTCACATTCACAAATATAATTATGAAGACTGTAATTACATGCAGAGTTCAAAGGCTTGTGTCCCAGTGTAGTAGCTGGGGACTTTGAGATTTATTTTCTGTTTCATATACATTTTTTTCATTTGTGTTAAGTCTGTTCTGTTCTAACATGGCCTATTACCTGGTAACTATACCAAAGCTATATTAATATAATTATTTATATGAATATATTATATTATATTATATTATATTATATTATATTATATTATATTATATTATATTATATTATAATACTCATTACTTTAATTTTATATACCAGCATCTCTGACAGATCGTGTGAAAGAGAAAATAATATGCACGATGAACAATAAAGAAAAGGTCAAGTAATCACATCGACTCATTAGTTTTACATAGTGTGGTTGAAAACTACAATATAAACATTAAGCAGCAAATGAAAGTAATTTCACTGTATGTTTTATTAGAGACTTGTCTTGGCATCACAAGTGCTTCCTTTGTATAAATGAAATAATGATAAAGTGAAGACTAGTGAATTGAAGTAGGACCTACAGTAGATCCATGGAGGAACACAGAATGGAGTACACTAAAAAGCAGCAGAAGGCATTACTCACTCTTTTTCTGTTACTGGAAAATGGGAGCAATCAGAGTGAGGGGGAGTGTTTGTGAGATCATTTCCTGTCTTTTTTTCTTATTTGCCTACCTCAACATATTTTCATGTGCCCCATTTTTTTTTTTTAAAGAAATGGGCAGCTTGTTCATTCTGCAGGTAAAATAGGTAAACCAAAGTGTGTCAGTAAATAGCATAGTCAAAGAAAAAGAGATACAATTCATGTAGTGATTTAAAAAAAAAACATTAAAAAAAACTTCTATGTGCTTACCACTCTTTCCACAAGGAGGAACTCCTAATTTTTTATGCCTTTTAAAATTATGGGACCACAGACAGGAAAACTGTACAAAAGAAAAGCCTCTTTGTGTTCACAGTGACACATGTTTAAAAGTAATTTACATATTTTGCATCAGTTCCCATAGCAGGAGGAGACATTTCTTCGAGTGCCAAACTGTTCTCTGTGATGCTAGCAGGTTAAAGGATATATGGGAAGTATTGCACCTTAATTTAACTCCAATTTCTTGGGGACAAAAGACTGACCTGACTTGTGGAATGTCAGTGCTCAGGGGTAAAGCAAAGCAAAGTGGGGCCCATCAAAGAGCAGAGGTCAGGATTAGGCGGGGGAAGGGTCCCTGATAATTGAAGGAATTGGTGGGTGCAAACTGAGGTCTTTTGTTTTGAACAGCAGTGTCCTGCATGGTCTGGCTGGCTTTCTCTGGTTCTCAGGCAAGTCCTGCAGTGTACAGGGACAACATAAAGTTGACTTCTCACTGGGAGTCTTCAGTCAACTGTTAGTCCCATTATTATTGGCGATAATGAAAACATATACACTAAAAGTGCTGCCACATAACCTCTAGAGGTTCATAGTGAATTATTAAATCATAATTGCAGGGATGTTCCTAAAGAAACTACTATACTGGTAACAGTCACAGTACTTTTACCTGCTGTTCTGTAAGTTAATGCAGTTACACTAAAATAATTCTGTAGATCTATTTTTAGTGATACAATAATATATTATTATATAATGCATTTGTATGAATATTGTTCTGAGAGGTCTTCATGGACGTGCAAGAGATTGTACCTTAAAAATGTAATTTATTTATTTTAATTTTATTAATTTATTGGAAATATAAAAAAGAAAGAAAAGTAATACTAATAATACTAATAATGATAACAGTAGCCGTGCACAGGCATGTGTCTATTGAACATTTTACACAATACATAAAATTACACAATAAAATAATCAACAAAAGTAAAAACAGATCATCAATTTGTATGTAGTATTGCATACAAACTGGGCTGTTGTGGTTGACATTCCTTTTCAATGTTGCATGGTTTAGGTGCTTTGAGGATTTGGAAATCCAGCATTGTTTTCTATTGATTCAAGCTAGTTCAAATTAGGCATTGGATTTATTAAAGGATGTGCATTGTCTCCTTCCTTGTTTGTGAAAATTATGGACAGAATATCAAGGTGCAGCCAAAACATGGAGAATGTAGTTTTGTTAATCTTGGGATATGAAACTGCTAATGGTTTAATGTCTGATACACAGTGGAGCGAATTAATCTTTTCTAGAGATTTTAACATATCATACTGGAAAAAGCACAGTTGTAATATCATGGGCGCGTTCCATTTATGTGTGCAGGTTTCAGGACCCTTTGCATTGTGCATGCTGGCTTACTGTCTATTTATGTGTCCTGGTAAGACAACCAGGACACATAAATACAACAGAGCCATCGTTAACGTTATTGGTTACACCTGCGTTTTTCCCCACAAAGACAAGTTTAAACATCTGCTGTGAAAGAAAGTCTGTAGTTGGCTGTGGAGTACTGGGATGAGGATTATTGAGGCAGATAAAAGGGTGTTGTATTTAGGAAAGAAACTCCTCTACGAAGAGCAGATCAAATATTTTAGATCTCATTATTAATGAATGACTAAAATGATTGTAAGTGCATCAGCTGCAGTAATGTGGCCATTGTATTGGACCATGGTGCTGAATGGAGAACTATAAGTTTTCTTCTCTGCTGTTTATCTCTCATCTGACCCAAGTTAATGGATGACAAAGTGAATACAAGTGGCTGAAATCTTTAAAAAAAAACTCCATATCCAGCCATATGCCCATGGGGGCATACAGAGATATGATCTCTGTAGGTATACAAGCCAAAGCCGACTGGCCTCTAATATTTAATATAATACCCATTATTATTTTTTTCTTCTCATGAGTGTAAGAATTTTTACCCTAAAATATATATCAACACTTGAAAGTGTGGCAAATGGCTTTCTTCTTCTGCACTGCTTGAGTTTCAGTACCTTACTTATTTCACCTTTTAGCTCCACCCCTGCAACTGACTTGCCAAAGAAAAGTGGAAATTTCCAGTAATTCCTACTGCTTCACAAGAATTGCTCCTCCTCCTTCTAGTTTCCCGCCTTTCACTCTACCTGCTGCACACTGGTCTGAAGACCTCATGGCCCTCTGCTGTATTACCCTGTATTGCCCAGCAGTTATTACTTTGCCCACTGACAAACATCTTCCTTGTGTTTGTCTTGATCACACAGACATGATCATCATAACAATTTGTGCATATTGTCACAGGAGCTATAAACCTTGTATTGAAGATGCCTTTTTTATTATCTTGTTAGAATTTTGTAACCGTGTAAATCATTTATATCGGTTGACTGTTACATTAGCTCATCAATGATGAACAAAGGTTGGTTTAGGATCACAGAGCAGATGGTAGATTTGCATTTCTATTTCTCTGGCTGATCTGATATTCCTGTATCTGGTTTGTTTATCAGATATCACATGCTCCAAAGCATGCCTACGACAGAAACAACCTAAGAAATCAAGAATTGCAACAAGAGCTTTGGTGATTACAAAGGAGGCCTAAACTGAGATATGGAAAACAAAGATGATATCTGTCAATGTGCCTGAGAGGTTTAGGCTATCTCTACACTACATCAGTAGTTTTATAACTTCCTCTTAATACAAGATCATAATATAACCACTTACACATAAATAAAACTATATTTATAATATTTATATAAAACGAATAAAACCATGAGGCAGCTGGAGTGGAGAACTTTGAGTGTGTTGATGGCATGAGGCATACTGACCTTAGACCCATTGTGAAGCACCAACAAAGAGCCATCTGCACAGCAACCAAAGCTGAGATGAGGGACTCGCACACAGGGGGACCGAGGGGGGGAGGGACACAGGAACCTGGAGAGTGTAAAAGAGAAAACAAACCAGTGGTTACATTTTTTTTTTTTAATGGAACCGCATCAGCTGGATGATGTCTGAAACATCTAAACAGTCAGCGCTAACATCTAAGAGGTTTGTGCACAAAGAAAATGAGAAGCTGCACAACACATCCACCGAGAGAGTACATGAACTCTCCACTAGTGGTGGAAGTGGAAGACAAGAGCTGCTGGCCTAATCACTCAAGAGCACATTTCCTGTCAACTGCATGATGGGATGAAGTCAACTGAAGCTATTTAAGGCTAATATTTAACCCAAACCTGGCGCTGGAACATAGTGAGTATCGCATTGTTCTTGTAAGCAGAAACACACAGGATTTGTCTCTGCAAAGGTCTGAGATGGAATATCTTGGTTTAGTAGGTTCATGTTTACAAGATTTTCTTTTAACATGGAATGGGGTGCATTTCAAAATGGTGAAAACAAAGACAAAATGGTGTCAGGGACATCTGTAAGAATCAAAAATGTTTCACAGGTAAGACATGAGAGTCAGGATTGCTTAGCAACAGCAGTAAAAAAAAAAAATCTTGCAGCCTGTGTGGTAACAGTGAAACTGACTGTGCTGCTGCCACCCAGTGGTGGACTGTTAGCACATGCGGGGGTGATCTGGCACAGAATGATCAAAAGCTCACCTCTCTAAAGCATGTATGTGCAACATGATGAAAATGCTGCAATTATGTGGTAGCTGTAAACCTCATAAATGAAGAAGGACTTGATATAAAAAAAGTGATATCATCTTTCCTTTCTCAGCGCTGTTTGAAATATATGTTCAGTAATTTGATTGGCTGGAAAATGTACCAGCTCTCATGGTGGGTGGTTGCTTAGCAACATTCATGGGAGGGTGGGATGTGGGTGGGAGGGTGTGAGTGTTGGGTGGAGGGGGGTGGGGTGTACTTCAAGGGGAGGGAGCACTGTGAGTGTAGGCAGACTGACTGGGGAAATACCTGGCAAAAATCCCAAATAAACAAACAAGAGACAGAGAGAGAGAGAGAGACAGAGAGAGAGAGAGAGAGAGAAAGAGAGAGAGAAAGAGAGAGAGAGAGACAGAAAGAGACAGAGAGACAGAAAGAGACAGAGACAGAGGGTTTATTTATTTTCTGAGTCCAGCTCCTAAAGAGATAACAGTCTTATTGGAGATAAAGGGAACAATGAATTTTATAAGTACTAACACAGTTTGTTCCCAAAGCAAAACAAGAGCATGGACAGGAAGGCCTTTTGCTAAAAATTTTGTTGAGGAAAAAAACAAACTACGTGATGGATTCAAACAGAAGTACAGTTGATTTAAACAAAATGGACTTCAGCATTAGATTTTAATGTAATGAACAGAAAATGAAAGAAACACTGATTGATGCAACAGGACAGTTGGTAAGGTGTTACAGTTTGACAGGGTTCACGAACAAACCACAGACAAGTGTATTACCACTCCCTGTGCTTGCATGTTTGAGTCATGTTGTTTTGGTGTGTAGGTGTACCACAATAAATGCTGAGTTTCCAGGAAGCTGTTCAGATTAGGCCTACTACTTTTAATTAAGATTAAGACTATATACAACAAGCTCAACAGCCTGTTTACAAAAGAATCCTACATAGCTGGAGGACTAAAAGGACAAGCCCTGATGAGGTGCCAAAAAGAAATCGTTACGTAGAAAATGGGAAGAGTGTTCAGCAAGAGGAAGAGAAAAAGTGGAAAATGTGCTTATATGGAGGGGAGGGGTAAAAAGGACCAAACTGGGATGGCTGCTGCTGCTGGTAGGTACAGCCTGCAGAAGGAGGTGGGCCTTGGAAATGGCTGATGCAGGCGGTCTCTACAGGCAATGAGGACTCTTTGTCAGGAGCAGGAAATTAGGTTTCTGTTGTGATTAAAAGGAAGGTTTCTATGGCAATGCAGAGAGCCGTGTGCACAGAAAATTTGTTAGGAGCGGAGGGGGCTAAGTGAGAGTAGTATTTCAAAGAAAGCAGCCTTCTCCATCTTATCTCCCACCACTGCCACCCCTGTGCTTTTCCACAGCACCCTTTTATCTCTGATAATCTGTTTTCATAGTCACACAGTTGAGATTGCAATGGGGATTATCTTGAGCAAACCAAGTCATTGGTCGATCAGTCACAAATGTTTACAGAGAAGCAGTTTCACTTCCCGAAATGGCTGTTCTTGAAACCTCACTGGAGAAAAAAAAATCCTTTAACAAATAAGCAAATTAAAACAGCTCAAGTTGAATAATGAATATAATGGCCCAATTTGTGTCTCTTCATCTTTTAGACAGTTACATTGTACACTTCTGTCAAACAAACTCCCTTTTTTGTACAGGCCACAAGGAAAAAATAAGTATGATGGCATCAGTATGACCTTTACAACCTAAATATAGTAACGCACTTCAATTGTTTCACTGAGCTGTAGTAGTAAAAATATGTTTCTTAAAACAAGTTCCCCATCCTGATTCTCTCTTATGAAAAGAGGAAGTTGCAGAAATGAATGCCATTTTTGACTAGACTCGCTCCAGGATGTTTAGATGACATTTGAAACTCCTGAAGATCAAAGGAAAGTTTTTTTTTTATACTTGCACACTACAAACCACACTGACAGGTTTACTAAAATGATACAGATATTACTGGTAGACATGAAAATAATATGAACGCTTTGCCTATACTACGAATAGGTAATTGAGCATAAACTGATGTTAATCATTGTGGTGTACATGAAAAATACAGAGAACTGATAATGGATAAGTCTTAGAGGACAGTTTATTTGAATATTGATACCGTGTGTTCATATTCTGTGGCTACAGTGAAACGCTAAAAGATCCTCACCTCCTTTTTTTCTTAGAGAACCAAGGTCTCAGCATGTCAATTAGAATTACAAAAGGTTCTGCTGCCCCCAACCTTTTCATTTGAGCATAGCAGCAAGTATCATGTAATGAAACGCTGCCAGTGAGGGAGGGGGGTTGTAGTAAAACCAGATTGTATAGTCAAAGCCAGATGGCTAGTCACACATCAAAAGGACAGCTGGTTACTAGAGTTTGAAAAGGCATCCTTATAGCTTCAAACCTAATTAGTTCCCACTAAACAAATCACATCAGGATTATAAAAAATCTTGCCAATGATTCATTCATTTATCATAAAAGGTAACATACACAAAACACAATTAAATTTTAAATGTTTGTGTGTGCAAGCTACAACATTTTCAGGCTGGCCAATCAAGTTGTTTCCATTAGCGGTCATGGCCTCCATTAAACTTTATTACATTTAATACTGAAAGCAGGCCCTTCATTTGCAGATGATGGTAGCAGATGTGGATCACATGTTTAATATTTCCATTTTACTACACTGATTAGGTCAATGTGTTAGATTCTGCTTCTTCCAGGGAGCGCTGCCTGGTGAACTGCTGACTTGTCTTTGATACTTTGTTTGCTTGCTGGACTGAACTCTCTTTCTGCAGAACCTATAAAATATATGAAGAAAATTGGTTGTAGTGTAGTGTAGCACATAAAAAAAAAAACATCATCTTTCATTTTTTTTTGCACTGACCCCTTTCATAATTTTTTTGCGAAGTTCTTCCTGTGAAAGTGGACGTTCTTCTTCATCAGTGACAGGGGACTCTTCTGTGTCATACTCCACACTGAAAAGTCCAAACACACAGAGACATGTTTAGATTTAATCAAAAATGTAAAATCAAAATTAACAGATAAAATGCTGACCTATTCATTGCAGGTTGGATGCTAATATTCTCCTGAAGCATTTCTGTATTTTGACCCAGAAGGAATTTGGCCAGATCTTTTGGATTGTAATCCTTTTCCAGATCCTGGAAAAGCACATAGACAGTATATTATATTATAATAATTTATAATTATAGATGAATAAAAGTAGTGTATATACAGTATGTCAGAGAGGGCAGAGCCACAGGTTGACAAGTTACTTTAGAATTGAGGAAAGCTTGTATGGTGAGCAGCTCATTGGTCTTCTGTTCCACCAGACCCAGATAGGACATGATGTTGTTCTCACTGATCCCTGAAGAGGAGCCTAACATGTCCTCTATCACTGAGTGGTCACACTCCATCTTAGAGAAGATGCTGTTCACTCCTGTGAGATCAGAGAAACCAAGAGTCAGGACTACTTCAAAGTGTCTGCGCTTCTTGTGCGTATCAAACTGCATCTGCATGTATTTAAGAAAAATACATGCCAAACCTGTTTTAATCTGGTCCAGGATTTTGCTTATGATGTTGGCTTGGTTTTCATAGTCCTCAGCCTGAGACTCAGTTTCCTTTTGTCGCTTATCAATGTCACTCAGCAAAGAGCGATGATCTTGTTCCTGTTGCAAACCTTCCACATGAAACTGCTCCATCTCTGCTTGGATCTGTTTATTCACATATTTCAGTGAAAACATACAAATGCATGAAAAATACATGAACTACAAATCTGAACACTGATTATTACATTTTCACTCGCTCTAACTGCAAACTCCAAATTAAAAATTCCTCTATCTTCTTAGTTTTCATTTGATTTCCATGAACATTGTGTTATATGACGATGGCCTTTTAAGTTCTTAATACTGATAGCCTATAATCTTTGTGAACAAGGAGTTACGTGTATTCTGCTATTGCACTGAATAGGCAAATGTCTAAATAGGCAAGGCAACATTTTTTTTCAAAGTTAAAGAAAGGAAAAAAATCAAGATGAGTGTGTCCATGGATTTCAGAAAACATACTCACCTGGCTGATTTGATCCCTCAGTGCCTCAGCCTCATTGTTTTGCTCATTTACAAAATTGAAGAGTGCAAAGTTTCGGTCTTCAACTACACACCGAAACAGCAAAAACACCAGTGAGTCACATTTAAATCCTCTGACTTGAAACTGATCATTCTCATGATCAAAATGTTACCTTACTTTCATGTAGCTGTAATGTCTCTCCAAGGATAGAGAATGTAAACTAACTGAATATTCATCTGATATTAATGGAATTATTCAGGTCATTAAACATCATAAATGTATATGCATATGTGCAAATATGAGCTGTTTTATACTGATATTGAAATAGATCTTGTCAGGATTTGTTGGGGAAACCTACCCTGGATGAACCTGGTGACTAGCATGTCCAGGTTGTCCTCCCCTGTCACAGTCTGAATCCTCTCAAACACCTCCTCTAAAGCATCCAATGACTCTTCCCCGGAGTCTGTCCTTCTCTGTTCTGACACTGCAACATACAAGAACACTTTAAATTGATGGGGCTGAATATTAAATAGGTTGTCAGTATTGTTATCACCATTGATAGCATAACTAACACCTTTGTCATTATTATAATTATTAATATATCAAAATGTCTTACACTGTCTGTGTCCCATCTCCTGGCCGTCATCCAGGCAGACCCTCTCACTGCACTTGGTGGTCATAAACTCTTTCAGGATACACTCATGTGCAATAACCCTTTCCAGTTCTTTCATCTCAGCATTATACTGGGCAAGGTCTTTCACTGCCTTCTCTCTCATCATGGTCATCTTGGACTGAGCCTCCACCCTTATGAACAAAGGATTAGAAATATGAGCTGCACTGCATGCAGATTTGTTCAACTGTACATTACACAAGAACATCAAATGTCACCTGGCATCATAAGCAGCAGTAGACAGATTAATAATTTCCCCGATCTTCTTGCGGACCTCTTGGAGTTCCTACAAAACACAAGAATCAGTGCAGACATTTGCAGTTTTTTAGTTGACACATTAAAACCATCACACAACTGGGTAAATAATAAGAAAAGAGTTAAAAAGTTAAAAACTAAATCTTGTTTTGCCCCTGAACTCTGAATCATCTATGGTGTGACTCTGACCTTGTCCAGCTTGTTGTGTAGTTGCTGGAAACGGACACGCTCAATATGAAGAGTCTGCAAATCCTCTCTCAAGTGGCTGTTTTTGGTCAGCTGCTCATTGAAGCGGGTCAAGGCCTAAAGAGGACATTGACATAAACTTAAACATTTTATAATAACGTGAAGATATTGTGAAATATTTTACCATTAACTGGACAAAGATGTTGTTCTCAACAATATATCAAGATGATATTCATAGATATTTTGTTCTCACTCTGTCCAGTTTGTATTCCAAGGTGCGAATAGCCTTCTGAGCCCGCCGTACTTCAGACCTTTGTGTGTCACTAGTATTGACCTCCCCTTTTTTCAGGTCTGCCAGCTTCATCTCTATGTTTGAGATCTGCTCACATTAGAGACACATGACATAAACTGTAAAGTGTTGCTGTTGTGTTGCAAGACCTATATCAATAAACATGAGGTGCAACTAAAGTTATTACCATAGAAACTGAAAAGGACTTTATTAACCTCTTTCTCTAGTTCTTTTTGACACTGCTTCTCTTTCTTCAACTCCTCTTCTAGCATGTCTCTCTGTTCCAATAGAACATTAAGACTCTGGGTGTCCTCACTGTCCTGTTGTTGACGGGACAAGCTTTTACATGCACCAAGGTTTTGCTGCAGTTCCTCCTGCTCCTTCATCAGCTTCTGTATCTCCTGCCTTCATCCACAACACACAAACAGCCAAAACTCAGATGAACAGAAACACACACACTGTTGACAATGCAATGTAGGTGTATTGCATAGTCACTGTTGTTTGCGAATCTGCTCCCGAGCCTGAATGTTGTAGGCCTGCCGGTCTCCTTCCATGATCCTGAACTGTCTCTGTAGTTTGGAAATCTCTGATTCTGCGTCAACAACATCATATATATAGATCATAGGTATTTAAACAATGTAACTAGCAAAATAACATTACCAAGAGCACATCAACATATTAAACAATAACAGCATAACCAGTATTACCTGTACCATCAATATCCATCTCACTGCTGTCTGAATGGGCACTTCTAGCTGATCTTCCTCGAGGCATGGTTACACTGGGATTAGGAAAAAAGGTTATGTTTACAGAAATTATATTATTATATTGGATTTGTTTCTTACTAGTGGAAATTGCAATATCTCCAGGTCATTAGGTTTAACCAAACGTAAATTTAAATCTAACTGGGCATCAATACACGTCATCTTGCAGCTAAATACAAGGCATCAACTACAGGTACAAATAACTACCTTTACTGACCACGACACAAACGATCGAGCTAAACAAACAAACAAAACAAAACAAAAAAAACAGTAGCTGCAGTTCTTGCTAGTTTTTATGTAAGCTTTTCCATAGTTATATAGTTAATATTTTCATTTTATCTCACCAGGTGAAAATTGTAAAAGTTAAAACCCCAGTGACTCCTCTCGGGTTCACACAGCAGCCTGAGTTGTTAGCAACCGTTGCTAAGTGTTGTAGGACTTCCTGTCCCCGCACTGAACCTCTCAGGTAGCAGTGACCATATGTCTATGGCAGTGACGCCTTCGGTGGTAAACGATGAGGAAAAGTCGAGAGCACAACGCCCAATGAAAAGAGCTTTAATTATGTATTTTGGTTGATGAAGGTAAGAAAGAAAGTTAACGTACGTGTTCTTGGAATACATTTGAAGGAGCAAGACTTTCAGGTTTATTTATTTAAAGGGTCTCAACCACATATGTCAAACTCAGGCAAAATTATATTTGGCCCGCAAGATCATATCAAATGTACATTACAGTTGGCCCACTACTTGCTCCGCTAATACTACAAATCCCAGAATGCATTGCCAGTATATTAGCGTGGAGTAAGTGCCCCTCATTTTCAGTCATTAACAACCATCACAACAACCAACAGTCACATCCGGCAAATTAATTCCACTTTCCACAAAAAAGGCCAAACGAAAGGTGGCTGTAACGAAGGAATATAACATAAGAAGACGCTATGAAACGACACATTATGAGAAGTACAAGGACACAGACATAAAGCAGGAGCTCTGGAAGGTGGAGGAGAGGAAAAAGAATCAAAAGGTGAAGCTGCTGTGAAGACTAGCTTTATTGTAGCATTTCAGAATCGACTTTTAAAAATCAACTCTTTGCAGACTATCTAATGAAATTATACAGAATGTACTGTAGACCCAATTATACTGAACATGTACAGTATGCGTCTTGCATTTTGCATGATTACAGATTCATATGACAATATTTTCAACTTGTGGCCTTATTTACAGTATGTTTTGTGACATAAAGGGTTAAGCTAATTTAATTCCACATACTCATTATGTACTGTAGTTGTTACATAAGACAAAATAAATAGGGTAGCAAACTATTAATTTATATTTCCAGATTTGTTTTTCTCCGTTTATTGTGCTGCCTCTGGCTGTGTTTGTGGCTTTTCCTCAGATGGTGTTGGTGGAACTCCCTCTAGGAAGGTGCAGAAGTGCTCTGGGGTATTGAGCTCAGGTTTTCTTAACAGCAGGTAGCATTTTGGGAAGTAGTAAGCTGCTACGAGTCCCAAGTTGCTCGCCAGGGTGAAAGAAATGTAGACAATAGACCTTGTCTTTTCATTCAAGCCTATGTAAATTGGAATAAAGGTCACCCAAATCACACAGTAAATCAGGGAGGAAAAGACGATGTCCCTGGCGAGGTTATATTGATGAAGTGGTTTCACTGCCATGAAGGTGCACATGAATGATATAAGAGCCATTACACCGTTGAAACCTTGCATCAAGGCAAATCCAATCAAGGGTGATACTGGACATGACAGAAAGGACCTCACAAAGTTTATTTTCATATTTGCCAAATGTTCAGACAGTGAAGGCCCCTCCCGAACAAACCAGCCACAGAAACCCGTCTGCACAGCACAACAGGCTATCATAAACAGCCAGCTCACAGGGCCTCTTAGTATATGCAGATGAGAGGCGGCCTTCTCTGGGAACTCTGTCACATAGAGTATCTGTGTAAAAAAAGTGGTTTGCAGCCTTATTAGAATGTGTCCTCTTTACTTTGTCATACTATACAGTACATTTTATCTGTCATTCCTCACCTGCAGTGAGATGGATGTGATAATGGAGAGTGCAACTGTTTGGAAAATGGAGGTGAGGGGCAGCTGAAGACGACACACAACGTCCCCAGGCTGTGCCAGGAAGAGAAGCAGACTGAGGCAGGCTCCCATCAAGCTGAGTAGAGCCACAAAACTCAGAGTTCCCCCCGAGGACGTTACCAACGGGGTCCCACGGTGCTTCAGGAACACAACACCCACTGACCCTTGACATACCAGTAGCAGCACCCCAGCCAGTGTCATTAGTAGGGCCTCAGGCTTGTTCCAGGACAAAATGTCATAGGTGGGTTTAGTGCAATTAGTGCTGCGCATCAGGGACCACTGACCCTCGGGGCACTTGGAACACTGGATGTCCTCTATAAGTCAGAAAGCACAATATGAAATTTGATTTCATTAACACTTTAATATATGAGCTTTGGGGAGGTTGGCAGGTAGGCAGATATTGTTACCTTTGGACAACATGCTAGCTGTTCCCCCTGTTTCCAGTCTTTATGCTAAACTAAGTGTCTGCTAGCTGTAGCTTTATATGTAGTGTACATGAGATTCCAATCAATCTTTTTGTCTAACTTGCAGTAAGAAAGTGAATACGCTAATTTCCCAAAATGTCCAACTCGTTAAATGAATATGAAGTATTTAAGAGATGAGCCACATTACCCTCATTAGCCTGGTAAGTGCCTGGCATACAGTTAATACAATCAAAACAGCAAGAATGGAAGCCTTTGACTCTGCGCACCTGGCCCTTCCCACATGCTGCTGAACAGGTAGACTGAGGAATCTGCAAAAGTTGTGGCATTACAGTTATTGTAAAGGGATTGTACTTTGTCTTGTGTGTTATATACATTTAAATGTGTTTACCTCTGCGTCTGCAGTGTGCCATTTAAAGAGAGACATGTTGATGGACAGTTCATCATAATAGCTTCCAACATTTATAAAGTCTACATCCGAGTCTTTCCAGACCCACTCAATCAAATTGTATCCAATGTTTGGGTTGCCATCCTTGTCAAACACTAAATGTGTGCCGTTTATGTCCATAGCAGTATTCTGTAAAACCTCCAGCAGCTGCAAAAAAGAATTTGTTCATTATTTAGTAAGATTAATAAAAAAAGAAAATTTTAGTTTATTGTTTGCAGCCCTGCAAATAAAAGACAAAGAAATTCACCTTCCAGGGATAGATTTTGGTCGTATCTCTCCACATACAGCTATTAGAATCGCATCCCAACATGTTGTGCAATGCCTGTGCCACACTGTAGATGGCAGCATACACACCGTAAGCTGTGCGCTGCACTGAAGTATGTGTTACTATGCTAATGTTAGCAGGTGACAAGTTACAACATTGTGGGCAGATATTGTCTAGAATCTTTGGTACTAGAGGGGGTGTCTTCATCCTCTCCTCACTCATTTTGGTGAAGAGCTCCTTTGTGTAGGCAGTCAGCAGATCGAGGTTCTGTGTTTTGTCAGTGAATCCAATGACTGTACCGATTTTTTGGATATTGGGGAGGGAAGTCAGTCCGTTATGGACTGACCAACTTGTGCTGCCAATCCACACACCAATCATATTTCTCCTGATAACCTGGAATAAATTCAATGATTGGTACAGAATTTATTATAATTCATCCCCATATATTATATTGTATTGCTCTAAAGGAAAGATAATTATTCTTTACTAACCTCTTTAAAAAAGACCACTGCTTGCTCTGGAAGAGAAAAGACCACTATCACACTGACGTTGGCCAGTTGGATATTATTGATGATGGTTTTGACCACTGGTTCAGGGTCCGTGTATACTGGAATGAACCCCTGATAGGCCACACAGACAGACATATTCTCTGCTATTTTAGAGAATTCCTGCACACCCTGTTGTCCATACTCCTCCTCACTGCCCACCACTGCCACCCAGTTCCATTCAAACTTCCTCAGCAGAAGTGCAATAACATCTACTTGGCGTTTGTCACTGGGCACCGTGCGGAAGAATGACGGGTAGAGAAGCTTGTCACTGAATTTGTCACTGGTGGCACCATAGCTAATCTGAAGTGAGAAGAGTTTATAGAGATTATACCACATTTGAAAAAAAGAGGCCTAATGCACATTTACTGAGATTGCAGTTTAAGGTATATTGCAAGTGGGCAGGTGTTTTTTATGTAATTATTTTGTCAAAATTTAATGCAATTGAATGATTATTGAAGTAGTTTGTAATATTGTATTTGCAATCTTTACATCTTTCTAAAACAGGTATTAATCAGCTTTTTCTAGCAAGAGTCATAGGACACTGTTGAAGCAAATATTTTACTTAAAATTTACTTTCAACATTAGTAATACTCAAGGAAATGTCAAACCAGCTCAAGAAGATATATGATGACATACGACTAGACATATTTGTTACCAAACCTGTGGTATCAGAAAGAATCCCAGGAGTTTTCCTATGACGGACACCATTTCTGAGCTATAAGGACCAATGACAGCTGCCACGCTGGTCTCGTAGTTGGTGTAATTACAATCCACAGATAGCACTCTGCTAGATTTTTCAGTGAGGAATGAGATAGTAGGCTTCACAATGACAGCAGATTGTCTGCATGTGTCAGAGATTTCATAACCCAACTTGATGCCAGGGAGCAACATTTGGTTTGCGTTGATCTCATCCACTGCATATTTCATCACTAGTGCAAGACCCAGTCCATACTCATTTATACTGTGGGCACACAGGTAGAAAAAAAAACATAAAAGCGTTGTTAGCCAATTTAAGCATGTACATATACTGATAGAGATAATAGTTTGTTATTTCCTACAGGGGAAACAACCATTTTTCATATCCCAGTACCTTTCACATCTGACGTTAGGCTCACTCCTCAGGCTGAGGTTGCTGGTCAGATCGTTGATCTGAAAGAGCCCTCCGAGCATAATGTCTCCAGATAAACTGAAGAGGTTGGTGGAAATGTTCTGGAACCATGCAGGTGAACTCGCACTGCAGCTCAGTCTAAATGCCCAGTACAGAACCAGCACACTGAAAGGTGCTGCCATGCTGCAGACAAGCTAGAGACTAAGACTAGTGGGATGAAGACAGCATTCATATGTGTCAGTACCTCATGAAATATTGTTATTGTATGCAAATTTATCTGTAAGCCTCAAATTTGCCGCAATTGGTCTTCCCCTCCCTGGTCACCTGAAGTTGTACTACCAAGTATCTGCAAATCATGTGAAATTGTCCTTATAATATTCACCTACATTTACATTTGTGGTACCAATGGAAATGAAATAAAATAGCTTTCCTTTTATAATGATGAAGATATTGATAGTATTTTTGCTGTTGTTTGTGAAAAAAACCCAGCTATTCATTGTACTATTCTTGTGATTTGTTTTAATTGATTGTTGTTTTCACATTCTTAAGGTATTGCATGTAAGAGGGAAAGTTTTGTGTGTGTGTGTGTGTGTGTGTGTGTAGTCCAGGTCCCCAGCCTCATGTTGCGGGGACATGTGTTGTGCAGGTGGTGTTCATCTTTCCGGAGCATTTTCCTGACATTTGCTTGTGGTTTGCTCTTTGATTCTCTTTGGTGTAACTACAGTATCTGTCAGGAGATGAGCACACACTGTAATTCCTTTTGGCCAACTCACCCTGATTGCACCATTTTAGTAAACATGTATGCTGCATTATTCCAATTACTACAGCCAGTGTGCTATTATGAAAATCAGTAATAAGTAATCACTCTGATAGGTAATGTTCATTTAACATGCAGTATGTTTAGATTTGTTTTATTACATGTTTTCATTATTTGTTGTCATGTTTTGTGTTCACCTCAGTGTTGGCTTTGCATGTATATTTGCATGCAATGTTGTTCATCCATACAAACAAATTGACACATTTCCTCCCATTATTTTTACATAAACCTTCAGTAGACATATACTCTTAATTTCAGACATTTTTAACAAGCCTTAAAGTTTTTGTTCATGACTTAATTTCAGATTTCTTCTTCTTCTTCCTTTTTGTTTGTTTTATTATCTGGTAAAACACTTTGACCTATGTAGATATAGTCTTCATTGTCTGCAGGAAATTTGTTTTTTAAGAACTTATACATACACATAAGCATACAGATAACAGTAGTGTGAAGTATGGATTGAGGGGATGAGCAGTGTCATTAGCTATTTTGAGAGTGAGGCATGTGATGGCTCTGTTGTTAATGTCTGAGAGATTGGGTGTAAGGGAGTGGATGATTTTGGTGGCCGCATGTGTGATAAATTTGTTTTTGTTGGAGATGAAAAGAAACAGGGGGAACTGTACTGTCAGGGACATACAGGTAGGACCTAAGTGCACAACACTGATGAGTGCTGTAGAAAATATTTTTATCGAATAGAGATGGAACTAGACTGATAAAGGGGAAATGGGGGTCCAGAGAAGATAAAGATGAATGATGAAGACTGATGACTGGCCTGCGTGGGCAGGGAAAAAAAGGCAGCGTGACTGGTGTAGTATGGTTGGAGAGGAAGTGTTACTAAGCTAACAGACAGGCAGGTGGTAATGTTCCTGAAGAAGAGAAACTGACTGAAGAGCACATAGATCACACACAAAACAAAACAAAACACAACACAAAATCACTCTAAATGTATTCAAAGCTGGCCTTATGTAAATATCAGGGTGATTTCAACAACACTCTAACGGTGAACGGGTGAAGAGCCAGGAGTTTATTTGTTATTTGCTAACAAATAAACTAGAAAGGAGACATTTAGTAAGACTGACTCTTGGTAGAGAAACACCTTGCACAGGATATCAGTCCATTGTTAGTCCACCTTACATGCAAGTTTTTGGACTATAAGAAGAAACTGTAGCACTACCAAAATCTGTGAATTCAGAGACACATGAAAACACCAGCTAGAAATCCATTAAAGTGCAGCCCTTTTGGATGTAAACAAGCCAGATTTGAGGGTGTATCAGTTACAGGAAGGGTTTGTTCAGGGACATAAAGCACGTATTCTGTTACCTATCTTGTTAGATATCTTGACGTAAGAAGACCGGTGACGAAATTCAGTGTTTTTCTTTGGTGCAGACTTTCTCCTTGTTCCACCTACAGTTCATTCTTTGACCATAAGCTGGAACGACTCTCCTCTCTGTGAACAGTCGGATCACTTTATTTGCAGAAACACGTAAAACTGCTTTATTTGCAGAAACACGTGAAACTGCGTAGATCTTGTGTGTGAGTAGTGTGGGCTCAGTATTTCACGCTGTTCTTGTGTGCAGACAGTGGATTTAGATTAGCATCTTGTTTATGTTTGAGCAGCTTTCTTTCTCAAGCATGAATTCACCTTTTCAGTTCTTGTGTGTTGTGTTGTGTTGTACTGAACTTTAATTAACGATGTGCACGTCACACACTTGCAAACAATTTTTTTGACAGTCTCTAGGTAGTACAGAATGGACTGGCATGCACTTTATAGACATACACCCACAGTTTGTAGGAAATAACCAGCATTTTAAGTATCAGTGTCACTGGAAAGCTTGGTGGTTATTAAAATAACCTTTCTCTGAGTTGTTTAGAATATTTTATGCATAATGATGTTGTAGTTTGAATGTGGTTTCTTCATTTGCTTGCTGATAGGGCTTTTACAGGTGGAAGTGTTGGTTCAGCTATGCCATGCAGTTTATTTTGGGTTTATTTGTCAAGGTTTTGGGATATATGTCTGAGATATTTCTGCCTCAACTCCAAAGAGAGTGAATTTAATTTGTGGTGCTCACAGTGTTAAAAATTACAACAAAAAATACGAATTTAAGAAGCAATGATTCAGTTACTTGGATAATACAACTGTTTTCATTGAAATTAGTATGTAGTAAAGAAATAGTCTCCATAAAACTGTTAACAGTGTGTTCTGTGGACCAATTAAAACCAAAACTAGCTCTATGGCTAGATACCCTTTTAGGTGATTAGAGATTAAGATATTTCATCTCATTTTATTCATTTTGGTACATATGAAGTCCACCAGCTCATCAGAGTGGAAATCTCCATAGCTCAGCCACTAGATGTCAGATGTGTGTATTTTATTGGTTTCACCTATGGTTCTCCCACAGTTTGTTGTCTTTAGTGCTGTTGTAATCTAGCACTCAGTGCTTTTACTAGTACATACAGACAGGTAATATTTATGTTATTAGAAGCTGTAGGCCTGAGGGGAGGAAACTCAGAACATATTGACATATTATATTGCCAGTGATGAGGAGAAGGTGGAGCTTCCTGCAGCTGTGTGGGCAGCAGGTACATTGTGTAGCAAAGTGCTGTTTGAACAACTGATAACAGAGGGGAGTCAACCTGCGTAAAAGCTGAAATGGTTTTCTCTGTCCTTATGTTTTGGTTCACGTTGAAAATGAAGAAACATGTTTTGTCCTGCAAGCCTGAAAGCATTTTCCCTTGTGTTTGTAGATTTTTGTGGGTTAGCCTTATGACCTCCAAAGCAGGGAACATACACAATATCTCTCAGATTGAAAAAACATAGATGTTCTTTGCATCAAGGAAACATCATACATGTACTGATGTGAAGAAATAGATATTCTCACATGTTAGGGTGCTGTTCCTTTGTGCCAGTGTTAATGTGCTGTGGTTGGCAAACATAATATGTCTTTCTGTCTGTCCCAAACAACTGTGACTGTTGCAAATCACTGTCTCAGTTACATTCCCTCTTTGAGAAACCCAGGAATACTACCCATTCTCGTTTACTTCCTTTTTCCCTCCTTCCCTCCCACTGCTCCCCCTTGCCTGCAGAGAGGCCGGATCAGCCTCACTCTCTAATCTCCATCGCTGGCCTGAGAAACACTGGGCTCGTTGTTGACATGCTGGCCTCATACCCCACAGGGGCTGACAAATTATTAGCCAGCCAGCGAGTCCATGCAGCCAGGCAGCAGAATACTAAACTGTGCTGCTGGACATGAAGCCATCTGTCATGATCAGCTCTGTGGCAATGATGTTGGAGGAAAATGTGGGAACGACAAGATCCTGTTGTATGATGGCGGGGGCGACTGGTCCAGCTGTGATGGTGTAACATCCCGCAGTTTAAAATATCAGACTGATGCTGCAGAAAAGCTATGTCTGTTATTGCACCCTGAACACATGCGTATTAGGGAGGTGTTTTTACCTTACCTTGAAGGGTTAAATAAATTCACCTCCCCCCTTGCAGCAGTAAAACTTGTTCTTCTTCGTGTCTTGAGCGCGCGTGTGTGTGTGTGTGTGGCTCACAAGTGTGTTGCAACTTGTATTTTTACATACATCCACACGTGCAGATATGTAAACAAAGGTAAACATAGTTGTGAAGTGTTTTATTCTACTTCCAGTGAATTTACTATTTAGGCTTAGCTTTGTTTTACACTAGCCAAAGCTTAAACCTATGATAGTTTGCTGTGGTGGTTTATCTCAGCAGTGAGAAAACTGATTCCAAAAAAATCTACAGATTAACCAGATTCTTAGAACTGTGTTAGCTCTGTCCAAGAACTGGAACAATAATGTTTGCACTCAGGTTTAACTAACCTGCAGGTCAGGGAAAGAGACTCTTTGGTGTTTGACCCTGAAAGCCATTTACAGTTCAAATCAGGGACAAGAGTGTTTGGCTTGATCTATGCCAGGCTGCTCTGTTACTTATACAGCAGTGAATGACTGATTTATGGTGGCCCATAAGCTTTGGGCAGTAAGATGTTTAATAGCTTGTTGAATAATTTGAGTAAGAACTTGTTTTACTTTGTGCTGGAAGCATGTACTGTATTGTGAAATGAATTGAAAAGGGATCCACAAACTCTGATTTGCACAGTTGTCATTCCTATTTTCAGTATTTATCATATTGCATGATTTATTCAGATTGTGGGGGCAGAAAGTTGGATGGGAGAAGTAAGTGAAAATCATACCTGTAGACCTTGAGTTCTTACATCGCTGCAACAATTGATTTGGTTATCTTTCAGTGTTTAAAGATCCAGGTTGTCACAGTTGTGTAAACATTTGCAACATCATGGACAGATGAACTGCAGAGGAGTTCTGTTCCTGTGACATGTGTTATTCAACCAATGTACAAATGTACAAAATAATAGCTTAATACTGATAAGGAAGACCATTGTGCTAATAGTATACAGTATAGACACATTCAGATGAGATTTTTAAGACGTGAACACAAGGACAATTTCACATGATTTGCACGACATAGATATCACAGTACTTTGCTAAAATGTCTGTTTTTGTCAGCCAGGATGTATGTAACTGATCCATTTTATTGATGTTATACTCTGTTGACCCTTTACATTTCAAATGGATATGAGTAATGGAACAGGAAGCATTTTATTCTTCACTTTATATCTGTCATGTTTGACTCTGTGTGAGGTTTAACAGTGTGTGCGTGTGTGAGTGTGCACTCGTGGTGGTGTTGTGTTACATCCCAAAGCTAACTGATAGGTCTCATCTGTCATCCTCCAGTCTGTGACGCATCAGACAAGTTATCTGTGATCTCTGAGTTAGTCTGCACTCCTCCTGTGGTTTTGTTGCCTGCTGGAACTGGTCGTATGAGCCATGTCCTAGAAAAAAAATGGGATTACATTTGCACATCAATTAAATATTCCGTTGATGTGCTAAAAATGTTACATTATTTTGTATGCAGACATATTTTTTATTAATAGTTATAGTTTTTGTTAGTTTTGTTGTATAGTTTTTTTGCTTTAATAGTAGTAATAAGTAATATCTGCCCTGATTTTTTTTTATTAGGGCAGATGAAAATAATACTATACTGCTATATCAAATAAAACATCTGATGCTCATTATATGCACATTTAGCCAAGGATAATTTTCAAATTTCCCTAAAAATATACATACTGTTTTTATGTTCTTCAGATCAGTGGCAGCCAAAGTGTCCCAAGTTCATGAATAGCTTCAGGAGATGCTCCAAAAGAAGAGACAAGACCACCCACAACAATGACACTGGTGTTTTTAGATGATGGACTCTCTTAAAGGTAACACCTTTCTTTGATTGAAGCTGCATTTGAAGTTGGGTAGTCTGTTTGTGAGCAGCTGGGAAAACATCCTATGCGTGGGCGGCTGGATTTGAACAGTGAGAAATTGTTGTCACTACAGGGTAAAACACTTGGAGGTTAGAGGAGCAGGGAGCAAGCGAGTACTGTGGAATTTTACCAGGTCAACCTTATGTAAGAGGCTGAGTTGCCCTCGGACAGAGGATAAGAGTCATACACAGACAGACAGACAGACACACAGAGAGACAGAGAGAGAAAGAGAGAAGATAGGAAGGTGAGCAACTTGACAGACAGGTAGTAATAGAAGGTACAGTAGAGGATGGAAATGCTGTTTATGAGAAGACAAATAAAAGAGGAGGTTTAGGAAGTTTGTTGCCTAACCTCTGGCTCGACAGCATGACTCTACCTCTCTAAGAGCTATAATTCAGTGTTCTTTCTGTCATTGTTGAACATTTTCACTGTCCTTTTCCATCTAATGGGTGAGTCATGCTCTCAGTCTGTCAGTCATCAGATGATTTGATGTGGTTTTATTAAAAGGAGGTGCGTCTTTTCTTCTGACTCAATAATTGTTTCCTTCTGAAGAAAGACAGAGATCAGCATCTGCTATGAAGAACAGAAGAGGAGGAGGAGGAGGAGGGAGGAGGGGTTGGTGGGGGGTTGCCTGTTTTTAGAAACATACCAGCTGCCACAGTCTGACCCTCGGGATGTCTGTCCTCCTAAGCACAGGTTAGGAGCTGCCTCAGCCCACATGCCCAGTCATTTCAGGAAACCTGACTGTCTCCAGTCATAGTTCTCTTCATGCTTCACACAACAAGCATAATTCATAGATTTCATCATTGCTAATTAAGAGGTTAGAGAGAGGTAGAGCTTATGCTTCAGTTGTTAGTTTTGCCATTTGTATACTACAAAGGTCACCACATATTGAAATCATACAATGCACCTGAATTTAGATTTTTTTAATCGTTTTTTTAGATTGAATGGACGCAATGCATCTTTTTTAATATGAATACAAACACTGACTGCTTGCTCATTATCTAATATAATCGAAGCAGCTAGCCCTGTAGCATCATTTAACCAGAGGATTCACATTACTGTTATCACTCCATCACTGGCCCACATTTTCCAGCAATCACTGATGAGTTGCAGATGAAGGCAGTAGCTCTGCAGTCAGTTTTCAGCTGCTCATTAATATTGCTTGACAGTGTATCACTATTTCAATTATTTTTAGTGCCTTCAGCTTAAGCACAGCCATGTGGGAGAGAGAGAAAGGAGGGAGAGGTCTTAAAACAATACTCAAGTTTATATTGTTAAAGTTTGCTGTAATTGTTTCAAATGTTAATGCTTCTCTTCTTAGTGCAACTCCAGTATAGGTGATGGGTGACAAAATCCAGTGTGCTTGTTCAGTGCAAAAATATAGTCAGCTGAAATTATTATGAAGTCTGTCAAATCAGTGAGTGTCTCTTAATGTTAGTCTTTTGAGTACATTTTCCAGGAATCTTTGCTTATGGATAGTAACACAATGAGGGAATCTTAATGGTTTAACACATTTTTGTACAGAACAGTGACTGTGGTTTATGTACAAGCTTGAAGATGTAATACGGATCAGTATCGAGTCATCTGACCTGTGGGAGGAAAAGTGAAAAACCTAATGACCCGAAACTCCACACATGAATGACCTTCTTTCTGTGAGCAACTGTAATATCACAAAGTGGAACAACATATAACCTAAACTGAAAACCCACAGAACTGGGATTCTATCTAATTTACACATTATATAGCAGGTGTGGCACAACTGTTTAAAATTTAACATCATAGACATATGAAAGTACTGCACTCACACCAGTTATATTGTATTTTATTTAGATAGATGACTCGGCTTGTGCTCTTGAGACACAGGTTTTGCGTCACTCTGGTCACCTTACAGGAAAATCCACATTGCATTACTCCAGGCAAGTGACAATACCAGTCATCACCATTATCATGCATGGGTAATAGCCCTCATGATGACAAGCTAGCACTGTGATACAGAGCAGGACTCTGGATTGGACTGAAGACCCCAGGCTCTGTTCAAACTACTTAAACCTAAATTAGGAAGAACATCCTGTTAGTCTGCAGAATGTTCTTTAGGTCCTCAAAGTCTGTTTATCTTATCTGTAGACACAGATTTAACTCTCTGTTTCTCTCTTATGGTGCTTAATACAACCTTTATCAGCGGCTGTTATCCTTAACCATAGTTAGTGCAAACTATACCTGTGTCTGCTATCAACTTTCCTCCCATGAGAGAGATCAGTCATATCTAAGCCTGGTCTAAATCTGTCAACGTGTAAACACAGACACCCCAGCTGCAGACCCCACTGACTGTCTCCAGCATGATGAATGATAACCTGTGTGCTCCTGACATCCAGCTTGCGTGTGAAGATGCAGACTGCCTCACAACTATAAACCTAAATAACCTGGGGAAGGGGGTGGTGCAGGGGCCTCCCTTAAATTGCAAAACACCTGTATCTGACTCACATAAGGTTAATCACACATCTTTATGGCTCAGCAAAACAGCTCTGCGCTCTGTTTCACACCGAGGGAAGAGAGAACAATGAGACGGACCCTGACTTTATTTTGTTTTTAATTATTCTATAGCCATTATCTATTAATTAATTATTATTATTTATGCCTATTGGTAACATTAAAAAAACATCAAAACAGACATTGCTGTTACATATTTAATTTTGAAAAATTGATATTGTAATTGTTTATATACTTAAGAATGACATTTAAAGTCAGTTTAAATCAATATTCACTTATTTTTGAATTTAAATTCACTTTGAGGCAAAAAAGTTATATAGATAGAGAGAGAGAGAGAGAGAGATTTTAGCGCAATAAATGTCCAACTCTTTTTGGACATTTAGTGTCCAAATCACCATACGTCTCTTATTAGTATCTGACAGTTAAATGTGGAGATTTTAAAAAAATCAACATCCAAAAATTTTAATTTTGGTAAATTTAAATGGAAAATAACTGTAAGGCACACATTATTGAATACATAAGCCAGAATCATTTAATTTATTTTTAATTTATATAATGCCTCCCCTGACTGCACATCACTGGTTTGTCTGTATATTTGAGGTAGTTTGGAGAAGGCCCTTCATGCTTTAAGTTAGGGCCATGAAAAAATATTTTTGTGAGAAGACCTTAACTCGACGTAATCTTATCTCCGTCGAACATATTTGTGATTAGTTATAACAGACAAACCCAACATCAGTGCCCAATGTCAGTAATGCAGAATAGCAGAATATGAATGCCCATGTCCCTTAATTCAACGATCACGTTATGACATTATGTTCAAATATATTTGGCTATTTAGTGTAGCTAGTGTAGATTTTTTTTAAGCACCAGATTAACAAACCTGTACACAGACACACTGAGTTCTTGCAGTTGACAAAACTCTGCTACATCTTAATCCCTGTAGTACTGACTGCTATGAGGATTAGTCTGTGAGCAGATGAATCAGGGCAGGATGGTTGGCAGCCCAACATCCAGACATGCATTAGCAGCTGCATGGGATATACTGTACTTACTGTCATGTACACATTTTACCTTCCAGGGTCTCTCTATCGGAGGTGAGCAGTCAGCCTCTCCTGTCTACACCCGTATGGCTGATAGTTATGAGGTCAGAGTGTGAGAGAGCAAACCTGGCTTGAGCTGTGTGTGTAAGTGAGTTTTCCAGCTGAGTGGACAAAAAAGGGAGGAGCTGTTATTCAACTTTATATCCAAAACAAATTTCAAACCTCATATGTTTAGATTTGGCTGGTAGTAATAAAATTGAGGCTGTTACGAAAAGAGTGCGTTGGGCAAACAGTGTGTATGTGCACAAGACTGTGTAATGTTTATTTGTGATTAGCTATGGGTAATGTTTTGTCAGGGTAAAATGGGCAATATAAACCCAGTACACCTGTATAGAGTACAGAATGTGAGCAAGAGAAAAAGAGAATAAAGAGGTGTGTGTGTGTGTGTGTGTGTGTGTGTGTGTGTGTGTGCGCGTGTGTGCGTGTGTGTGTGCTGGGGGTAAAGTGGATGGTTGACTCCACTGGAATGTGGCGCTGACTCAGTCTGTCTGTCAGCCTCAGCCATGTTCACTCTGTGGACTTATTCACACTCTGCGACCCTTTCAGGGGGCGGCCTATTGCCTCATGTCCGGCAGGACTCTTGGAATTTCAGGGAACAGAACTCCAGGAAGTTTTAGGATATGGCCCTGTTTGGTTCAGGCTTCACTTTCCAGTAGTGAATAACATAATAACGTAGTATTTTAATTTAACAAATCACATTCCTTGAACTGGCTTTTAAAGTTGAGTATATTATACTTTTAAATGTTTGTTACACTTTTGCACTTTTGCAAGACGTATTTGTGCATTCTGACTTAAAGGTTAGTCATGTTATTCATAAATAAGGGGAACAGGATGTTGCTTCAACAGTGGGACAGCATTCATAGCCGTTAGCGGAAATATGAGGTGAAATGATGGGACTGATCACCAAATTCCTCTAAGTCTTTGTTTTTGATATTAATGCCTTCATAGTTGTTAATATGTGTTAATATGCTAAATGTTATATTGCCAGCTGCTGGTTATTATGGTAACATAGTTTTGACAGCCCCAAATACTAAACTAATTTAAATGCACATTACATAATCACAAATTATAACATAGTACAACTCAGAGCTAACATGTTGACATATACATGACAATAACCCACCATGGGCCTTCATGCAGCTGCTTCAATTACTGTATTTGCTTGCGTTGTTTGTTCATTCATGCTTTGCGGTAGAAAAATTATCAAATGTCCAGATTTTCATTTGATTGTGGAGAATGATATACATAAACACATAATTACAATGCCAGAGTGAGAGCTACAGCTAATTAGCAGGTCACCCAACAAGAACCCTGACAGTGCTGTTTGTATGTAGTCTGCCTGTAGCAATCAGATGCGTCATGTTAGTGATTGACTGGTGTTGGCATGTAATCACTGTTGTTGCAGGAGAAAAGGTTTTGTCTTGGCCTCCCACGCTATTCGTCCCACCCCATACAGACAGACAAAGATGTGTGTGTGTGCGTGTGTCTTTGTCTGTAGGCACATCATTAGATGCTGGCCAGGGAAGAAGACAAGACCAGGACAAAGATTTCTATCATTGTGGGATTACCTGAGCCTCTTCTCCCTCACTGGACTATCAAAACAAACATATTAGTTCAGATAAAAGACTCATATTACTCATATTTGCATTTAATGCATTTGGCATTAATGGTATAATGACTACTAAGATTCAAAGTGGTAGCCAGTGTAATGTCACTAAGCAATCAAGTACTATACTGAAGTATATTTGTGACACTTTAATTGAGCATTTCCATTTTCTCCGATTTTATATTTGTACTTTGAATTTAATATATTTCAAAAAGCAAATATTGCCCTTTTTACCTCACTACATGTATCTGTATTTTGAAGATTAAGACTTTTCATGTAGGATATATGACCATTTTATAAAATGTGATACATTGCTACAGATTAAACTGCCAGTCAGTGTGCAAGGTAGCTAAATTTAGCACTAACTCCATTTGCTTCAACATAAATGCTTTTTTAGGTAAAGGATATTTCTTTCACAAGTGGTAGCTAAAATAATTCACCATTTTTAAGCTACTTTAAAAAAAAAAATCTGAAATTGGATATTAGATACATAAGAAATGTTTATTTCTTCATTTCCTGCCTAAGGTGAATTTCAATTTTCTCACACTGTAGTGCTACACTGACTTTCCTCATTTCCGCTGGTGTACTCAAGTGTCAAGTTCGCAGAATTTAAATCAACCAGATAAAGTAGACTTAAAATATGTCTGTCCGCAATTGATCCTGAAGGATCACTGTCCAACCCCGAGTAAACAGCAGTTTCTTATAGTGCTCACCTCCCAGCCAAGCAGAACTGTTGAAAGTATGTATGGAGACAGCCACATTAATCACACTCCTGTATAACATGTCCTTTTACAGCTCTATATTTCAAATACACCCTCTGTGTGTGTATGTCAGTACACCTCTATCTGTCACCATGTGCAAAACTCTCTGGTGGTGCTTCTCCTCTAACAGAATGCAGTTTGTGGCATGAAAGACAAACAACTCATGCACACACACACACACCCACACATGCGCACACCGCACAGGCAGGCACACACACACACACACACACACACACACACACACACTCACACACACACACACACACACCCACACACACACACTTCCACACTACTTGAACCCTGGGGCAGAATGCCAAAGAGCTGGAGGAATGTGACCCGGTGACCTTGGCTTACAGACTTCCACATGGAGACCGGACACTAGGATGGTGTGCATCGGAAGAGGAGGCCAGAATAGCTCCGGTGTCCGGTAACGGGAGACAGACTCTGTTTGTAAACCATGGCCATTTGACACACACAGTGTCTGCAGTGCACATGTATGTATATGCACAGACGCACAGGTGGTGGAAGCACGTGTACTCATGTCCAGAGGTTAGGAGGTGGGCAATGATATGTAACATGAAAGGTGCTCAGTTTGAGATCAGTATGGATATTTTCTCTGGTTAACCTTGCAGCCACACATTTTTCTGTTTTCATAAATCCTGACTTTCCTGTTCGACATTTCAAGTTTTTTTTTTTTTCTTTAAATACACATTCAGTACACAGAGAGACTAGGTTTAAGTCACTCAGTAGTACTTCAATCAGCAAAATCTGCCATATGAGGACGTTTTCCAGCAAGACAAGAAAATCCTGCATGTACATGGACACAAAATCTGTAATGCATATGTGTGCATACTCAGATTACAAAATGCAGTTTTGCATATGTATCTATACACATTTACTTACATGACCTGAAGCATACAACACTCTCAGTGCCAAATAGTTGCACAATATACTGACCTGCTTTTCCTTCAGTAAATGCATGCAGTGGGAATCTAAGTCATGCATCAAAGATGGTGAAGATAAAGTGTACCACAGCTGCTAGATGTACGTACATGTGACACTTTTTATAAACAACATACCGTTAAGTATATTGTCAGAGCATGATAGTCAGACCACCTCTCTCAGAAGCCTGTTGATATAAAAAGTAATTAGCAACATTATAGTTTTAGTGATTTACTTAGATTTTCTACCCATTTATTTTGAGAAACAGTTACTCTTTTTTTTTTTTTTTTAAACAGAAGAAATATTCATATGGATATGCATGTTCAGTATAAATTTTTTTTTTTTTTTTACACTTAAGCACAGACAGACCAGGGGTAAACCCCACCCTCTATGCTCGGTGAAAGGACAGAGATACATGTGACAAATCAGGTCCAACCAGTTGCAGATGACAAACCTTCAGAGTTTCCCCATCTGACAAATGTTTGAGCCCTCTGCAAGACTCATTCTTTGGAACCGTTTGATTTCTTGATAATACAACCATCACTTTTACAGTCCAAAAGCCTTAAAAAGTCCAAAAATGTATTTTCTAAGGCAGCAATTTCAGAAAAGGAGAGGAGGCTCTGTAAATTTTATACTTTGTCGCTAAGAATATTTACGTTCATTTTGTCAGCACAGTAGCACAAATTGTTGTCTCTAAGGTGTGACGGTATTGTATAAGTTTATCCGCACACTACACTTACTCATAAAGTATCTGACTCCTCTGACTCAGGACAGTCAGCTTTGAAGGTTAGGGAGACTGTCTCCAGACCTGTGTGTAGTTTGTGTTTGTACTCTATCAGTCTTGCTGAACACACAGGTGCAAATCATACCTGAGGCAGACGACCTGGTGCCAATGGGTTGTAAAACAATCAGAAGGAGGTAATATTTCACTCTGCCTATCAAATAGCTAACAGAGCAGAAAAGGAACAGCCTGTTGATCCATAAACAAACAGCATTCATTCCCCACCCATCCCCATCTGGCCTAGGGTGATTTGTTTTGGTCACTCTCCATCACTGTCACTCCAGAAACAGACTCCCAATGCCACATACAGACACTCCAGCCTTTCTCAGCACTGGGCAGAATTACCACTCCTACACTCAGCATAGAGGGTGTCCGTCTAATTTTGACCGTAACTACTAGAAAGATCTTATTTAAGACA
This sequence comes from Pampus argenteus, assembly GCA_036937835.1. Lineage (NCBI taxonomy): Eukaryota > Metazoa > Chordata > Actinopteri > Scombriformes > Stromateidae > Pampus > Pampus argenteus. Next base: position 12,637,810 of record CM072863.1, read on the forward strand.
AAGCTGTTGCTTTGAATCTGTATGTGTATATTCACAGCTGACACAAAATATTAACAAAAAAGACACTGTGTACTTAATTCTACCAAAAGCAAACGAACCCAGCGTAATTTATTTGCCAGGATTGATTTCCATTATTGTGGACTACAGTATGTCCAATCCATATCTATTCTCGTAGGTTTAGTTGAAGCGGAGCAAATTAATCCTGTGCATGGCTGGTGCTACCACTGCGGCATCTATTCAGGTCATCTATTGAGAGATGCCACTATCACTACGGCAACAAGTGAAACAAACAATGTGTGGGTTTTGTATGTGTATGAAACACTAGACTTAAATAAGTCAGCCACACAAAATGCAGTTTGTGGGAACAGGAGGAGGTCTGCGCCCAGTTCAAGCTGTATTCTCAACCACGTCCTGCCCTTATGAGACAGTGTGGGTGGTGGGAGTTTAAAAGCTGTCAGACTTTTTTAAATCCAAGATTACCGCAACGGGAAACTCTGTAAACACAGGGTTTGCCACAACATTATTCCAACAAGTCGGCACGTTTGGATCCACAGCTCGCTGAGGTCTTTCCAACGTGGAGCTGATTTGATTCTGGAATGAGCTGGCTCTTAACTGTTTAACTTTTCCCAGGCTTTTGGTAACGTTGTGGCACGAAAGAATGACAGATCATGGTAACTTTGGGGATGATAATTCAGTAATGGCCAGTACTTAAAAGCTTTTGTGCATGTGTTTAAATTCAAAATATATACCTCTAAACCTCCACTGTGTTGCTGGGAGAGCTGGTACCTGCACTTAATTCAGTAGTGGTTACAAACCTGGCCCCTAGGCTATTGAGTAATCATGTCATACAGAGTCCACTCTCCAGGAAAGGTTTTACTCACTGTGGGCCTTCCATAGGTAGAGATGATTTCAACATATCCAATCAGGAAACACCCTTAAGCCCTGGGAGAGCTGGTAAGAACAGATTTATACACAGTGACACATATGTGTTGTGCCCGGGTAAGAGTGCACACTAACTATTCCGTCTGTCGTAATCACAATCACAAGCTCTTATCTTAGTGTCCATGGAAGGATTTATCAGCTTGGCTATACAGGCTGGAGGGAAACACAGTGTACACAAAGTGACCAGGACATAGTGAAATGACAACAAGAAACACAAGAGATCAACATCACAGCTCACTTTCATTAAGTTCTATCAGACCTCTGACAAGTGAAGGAAAGTTGCATCCCTTTCAGGAAGAACATTTTTGACCCATCGCACAGAAATTAATGACCCTGTTTTTGAAACATGATAGATTAGAGATTGCAAGAAAAGAGTAACAAGAAGCACACAATGTTCCAAACAGTGTCAGAAATGTATGTAACTACTGTCCAAACAGCACAAAACAGAAAATCATAAATATTAGTAGAATTACAAAGTGCATGACTATAAGCTTTGACAGTGTGTTCTGCAGGGATATATGTCATGATTTGTATCTTTGTAGTCTGCTTTAATCAGCCAGCAGTGTCCCTAATCGCGAATGCTGTTGCTCTCTCTTCTGATTTAGGGTCAGCCAGCACATCCTGGAGAGGAGACCCGGTGTTGTGTCCCCGTCCCACAGCCGTGTGCCAACCAAACCGCATGAGTCAAGCCTTTGTGGTAAGAGTGGGTGGCTTCAGTCCTGTGACTACTCCATGACCCATCTTTCTAAAACTCCCTCACACTCTTCCTCTCTAACTCCCTCTTTCCATCTGAATCATCAAGCTGATTTATATTTTACTCTTCACTTCCTGGTCATGATTTGACCATGAATGTGTAAATATCACCAATACTACACTGGCTTTAAACAACATGACACAGCTCTGATTGCCAAACTATAGCTGTGCCACATGAGCGAACTGCATTACGTCACATGGACGTGTGCCTATGCAAACACAAAAGGCCAGTAGACAGCAGGGAGTGGTGTTTGTGCTGTTAAACAAGTAAGGTATTCGTTGCAGGCCATCTTTCCCTTTAGAAAACCCTGTCCTCCTCTGTGTATCTGCTGTTGTTCTGAGCAACAGGCAACCAGGGACTAGGAAAATACGACTTGTGTCATGTCTGCTTCTCCTCACACAGAGTGCCAACAATATGCTGACATACTCCCGCGAAGTGCTCCCTCTACTTTGAGTTCTGCTTCATTCTATGCTGCTGTGCTGATGTTATTTGTCCATCTTTTACACTTGCTTGGGTGAGTGGATGTGGGCATCCAGTACATGCATGTGAACATGCTCATAAACATAAACGCAACACTTCCAAGATCCTTTATCTACTTCCTATTAGCTCAATTTGCCAGGGCAGGAAAAGGCAGAGGAAGCAGAGCTGTTGTTGTCTCTCTCAACTGGGTGCTTCCATTGCCTGATAGAGGGACAAGTAGAGATATCCCTGAAAGGAGCTGTTGGAACAAGGTGTGTGTGTGTGTGTGTGTGGTGGGGGGCAGTGGGGGGGATTGGACTCCTTTCAATGACTTACAATCTTATCTGGCCGGAGTTTGGTATGCATCCACTAGTTAGTGCAGAGTTTGGGAGAATGTGGTAGAGCCTCCCTGCTTCCCCTCGCCTTTACAAACAGTAAACAGAGTTGCAGATAGCTGTGTGTCATATGATTTTCATATCAAAATACAAGAAAACACCTTAACATTCAGAATCTGATGCCCATATGCTCATTTCAACCTTTGATTGTTTCAGCCTCAGACTTGCTCTGAAATATTTTGTTTGGATGTGTTTCGTATTTGCATTATTCAAAACTGAATTTCAAAGGAGCCTCTTTGAGCATTTTAATGAGCACGAATTTAATCAGTGGGTCCTGGTGGAAACACCAGGCAGGCTCATTTGAGAAAAAAAAAAAAAGATTGCAGCTATGCAGGATAAGCTCAAAGCACACAGACTGAACAACAGCATATTGTTTTATCTTAACATGAGTCTAAAAAATTATTTAATGTTCATATACTGTAACTATCTTTTCTTATGCCAGCTCACTGTTAACAAAAGCAACCATTATTTACTCTCTTTCTCTTTGTCGTGGTCATGTAGGTATAATTACTTGTGCCATACATCCTTTTTTGTTTCACATCAGACAGTTCAACGTGACACACTCTGCCATCTTTTTTCCTGTCGACTTGTGCTGCATTTTAAGATGCTTACTTTCAGTTTGAATGCTAATCTGAGTAAACATCCAAGGCGGGCCACCTCCCCGTCTGTCTAGTCTGTCTATCACTGTGTTGTCCCTGTCGTTTATGACACAATGGCAGCCCGGAAGGCTCCATCTGTGGGAAAACACTGTTGTATGTGTGTTTGTGGTGGGTGTAAATGTAATCATTCAGTTCCTCTTTGTTCAGGTCCAGCTGACGGATATGAGTTATGGAAATAGATACGATTAAATAACAAGCTGAGGAACAGATGGAACTAAACTATTACTAGTTGTTAGAGTAGTGCTTATCCTTGTCAAAGAAACATGATTGGTAATTGGACGGCCGGCTATTGTCACCTACAAATGAAGGGCACTGATACTGATGTCTCAGACGTCACAGACACACATGCTTATGGAAAATTACCCACGCTTTATTCTGAAGCTTTGTGCTCAAGTGTATTCTATGCAGTGTTATTTCAGAGTATTATGGCAGCATTTTAATTAAGCAATGCTAATTATATAGCAGTAGTTAGTCAGACACAGACATATTCAAGGGCCATTGTCTGATGTCTTATAGACTATGCTTGATCTGAAAGAGCATAATGGAAAGTTTACATGAGCTGAGGATGTTGTGCAATACTTTCTCCAAGTTCTGGGAAAGTATTGCTAAACATGTTCTACTAAACTTTTTTTCTTTTGTAAGAATAGAGAAATTGTTCACAACTTTATTCTTTTGAAGACAGACTTGTTAAGGGCCTGGTTCAGGTCATGAGAGATAACATACAAGGCTCTTTTGACACAGAGAGTCACGGTGTATCTTAACCATTTCGACATGAGCCCCTATTTAAAGCCAGTCCTTCAACAAAGACAGTCTGAGGTCAGAGGGACATGTATGTGATTGTGATATCTCTTATAGAAGTGTAAAATGACACTCCTTTTCTGTGTAGTGGATAATTCAAATTTTTTTTTTAGTAAGGGGATTGAGGGAAGGCTGCAAATGATGGAGTAATTATGTCAGACTTTAGAGTAAATATAGTTTTAGAATAAGATTTGTGGGTAGAGGGTTTTAAGTATATGCTATTGCTCTGAAAGTGTTTAGTGTGTGGAAAAATGATAAAACTGAATTTGTGTCTGTGCCTGTCTGTTACCTACAGTATATATGTAAGCGTGTATATATGTAAGCGTGTGTGTGTGTGTGTGTGTGTGTGTGTGTGTGGCTGCAAATATGTGCAGACGTCTGTGTGTGCACAGGTTTTTGCATGAGTCAATATGAGTTTATGTGCATGTCTGTATATACAGCAAAGTCTGTTTTTTTACTTGACGAGGAAGTAACAAGCACTTTGTGCCCTGTGAGCTCGGTGCACACCTCCCACACACCCTCAGGCTCCAGAGGCCCTTACAGTGTTTGGTCTGGGGCGGCTCCCTGGCTGATTTACTTCCTGCCAGGGACCACAGCAGTGTGTGGAGGACAGTGTCTCAAGGGTTTTGCTGGGAGGCAGAAAGAAAGCACAAGTAAACTGCGTTTTTTGTTTAATTTACAAGACCTGACAATCATTAATTCTACATTTCATCACCTCTTAAACAGAAGCTGCTCGTCTCAATGAGCCTACTGCTATGTAAACTGTAAGCTCATGGAAACCTCCAGGACAAAGCAAGACTTGTGTTTCAAAATGCTAAATCAGAATAACACTGTTGAACCCAAGTAAGACCTTAAGGATCCCCAGCTTCACTTGTTACATGATTTAAAAATAGGTTGTGCAGAAGTGATAACCCATTATTTTTCTGCTGAGCTGAGGATAATCTGTGGGCTCCAAGATAATTACTGTACTTATTTAAACTTGACACTGAATGTTCTTTCAACCCAGATCAAAATTTCCAAAGCAGGAAAGGGTGAAGCCTCCCTTTTGTTTTGTCTTGGCAGTATCATGGTGTAGAATACGTGATTTTCCATATTTTTCAGTTGTTTTGATGTAAATATACAGATTGTCAAATTAATCACAAAACAACATAAAGTGGGGTGTCGGACCACCACGAGCCGAAAGAATATCTCTTGAACTATACCGGATCTATGAACACAATTTTTTCAAAAGATACTATTTTAGTTTTTTTTTTTTTTTTTTTTAAATTAAATTGCGTTATCTTTCTATTTTCATTCTATTTTATTTTGGTGTTTTGATGGTGTTGGGAGCACAGTACATATTTTGTATCTACATTCATTATGCATCTCCACTTATTTATTCAGGTTTTTTCATTTAATCTGTTGATCTGGATATTGTGTAATGATACCGTATATGAAGCAGTAAAGTTATACTAATGCAGGCTTCGTTGTGTATACAATGCATTATTAAACTCTAGCAAACTTATTGAAGAAGCAGTCTGTCCCGAACCCATTGTTCTTCAATTTAATGACATGGTTTGATTTTGCATTAACCTCTGAGAAAAGGAACAAATGATGTTGTGGTGCAGATTAGACATGCTTGGCTTTTAGCATATAGCCTCAAGGCTCTCATAGTCCACTCACCTTTACGATTTAGTTTAGGACAGGACTGCACATTTCCACCCACATCTGGTTCTCCCTGGAGCGCCAGATGTTGCCCCAAACATATGTGTCTGCACAGCCAACCTGCTTGAAGGGGATGGAAAATAGGAGCTGAACCTTATCTGCATTCTCCTAAACTAGTAGGTTCACTCATTAAGAGGCTTGTGTGAGCAGTGATCCAGAGCATTTCTGTTGTGAGGCATTAATGTGGCTGCTGCCCGGTGCCAGATCAGGTGGCCTGGCTGACTTCATCAGGGGCCCTAAATCCATCTGTGAATGAAACAAAAGGCACTCCGACAAAGCACATACTTGCCCTCAGTGACTCAGTCTCTGTCATCAGCACACATTCATACACACTCACACACACAGACACAAATGGAGAAACAGGACTTGTTCAGTTCATTGAATGTAGCTCATCTATGGACCTCCACTGCATCCTTCATTGCACATGTTTTCTGTCCTTTTACTGTACCTAGACAGCACTATTTTCTTAACCCCATGGTTATTAATTTATACCTTACAGCATTAGAAGTGGCCCCTTTGATGGCAAGCCTGCTGATCTCCTTGGTGCACAACATCTGAAATCTTTATCAGTGCTTCTAATATTTCCCATGAGAGAGGCTTAATCATGCAGCAATCACTTGTTACTTTAGATTATTAGATTGCTAAAGTAACTAAAGCTTTAACTTTTTCCACTGTAGGCTGACATCAGGAACACCGGAAACCAGAGATACACATCGGCCAAATGCCAGAAACTCCTGTATTGGCTGTTTGAAATACAATACATTGTGGAAACTCTTGATGTATTTGTACACGATACTCTTTATAATTCAATAATGCAGCCAGAACAGAAAATGTAGGCAAAAGATAACTGTGCACTGAACATTAGTTGTGGGATCAAATAAGCCGGAAACAAGGCATATTAGGATCTGCTTTCCATCTGTGTCCGTCAATCCTGTAGAGTTGCAGTGGAGCAGCCTGTGTGCAGAGTTGGCTCTGAACCAGTGTCTGTGGAGAGTCGAACCAGCGTGACGTTCTCCATCACACCACAGCTGTCATTTTCACAGCTTCCCCCCAAACATCAGACACCAATGAGTGTGTTTGTGTGGGCATTTGCGTATGTGTAACTGTGAGTGCATTTTCTTCACTTCAGAAAATCCAAAAGAAGAAGAATTATCACAGCATGTTAGCAGTGAATCCGCTAATAATCAGCCATCATAATTATTTATTAACATAACTGTGATTCATGTTGGAGGTGCAGCAGCTATTTTGCAATAATCACCAAAACAAATTCTTTGTTAGTTTTTAACTTACTTGGCAATAAAAAAAAAACTTCTGATTCTGATTCTGATTCAGTCTCAGTCATAGGTGTGCTTGCCAGGAACTCCTCCAGTCTATGTCTAAAGCAATCCTCAGGTCCTGGAGACTAAACACACCCTGTCACCATCAAGGAGGCGGACTGGCTCGCTCCACCTATTACTAACAGCAGGCTGTGGCTCCACTTGAACCACTCAACATAACAATGTTGAGGAGTGATGCAATGATGACTTGTTATTGCTGTTTTTGATTACACTGTACACAAAAATAGAAAATACCTGTGTGTGTGTGAGGCAACTTACAATAAAATCCTTGCATTTCCCAGAAGTCTTTGTACCAATAGAGGAAATGATTAATAACGCCAGCAGCTGGAGGACTCTCAGGAGCTTGGTATGGCTAACAAGTAGAAGATGTGCTTTAATATGGTCATATTTACATTGTAGTGTGAGATGACAGCCCTGTTGCCTGGGGATTTGTGTTTTGTTTCCACGACAGGAGCCAAATGTGTTCGGGTCTGCCAGACGAAACCCCGATCCAGCAGTGATGGTGATGGATCAGATTGAGCCACGTTTGTGGGGCTCACAGCTGCACTGGTTGGACGCACAGCTCATCTGCAATGTAAATCATGTAAACAGTCACATTGAAATGAAAAGTGTACTTTTTCTGTGGGCTACTGATGTATGTGTGCGGACAGTTAGGCATTGACTCACATTCATATACTTACAGAAATAGGTTATTTACTGTATTTAGCACCTTTCTGGAGCAGAATTAAAAAATAAATAAAAAGAGTGAAATCATTTTAATATTATTTTAATATTATTACCATATTCATTTTCTAAATCTATATTTTCTTATTCTTATTTATTCCAAGCAGTATCTAGCATGGACATAGTTTTACTTGTATTTGTCAAGGTTTGGAGATGACCTGAGATTTTCTTCACTTCAAATACAAAGGAAGATAATTGAATTTTTTGTTTGTCAAACATTTGAAAAATTGCATTTTGGGTGTTTTATTCTTCATTAAAATTTCATATCACCATGTCCACTGACTTGGTTGGTTATATGGGGGCTTTAGACCACATCTGGCCTTCATGAGCAGATGGAGTTTGATGGAGGCCAGAGAACTTTGCTGACGAGAGGAGTCAGAATCTTCCCCTACATACTTGTTGTCATGTGACCGAAATGCCATATTTATATTACACAATGACAACAAACCCCCTGATAAGACTTGTTTTTGTCCAACAGCAGGATATTTGACAAAAAACAACCTTAATCTGCCACTTACTCTGAATAACCTTACTGAGCAGTTTTAACTGGAACTACTTTTAATCCCAATAACACCTGTTCACAACATCAGGTTTGTGGTTTTTCCTCACTATCAGGACATTAATAACCCTTGACGTAGGAACATACAGCAAACACAAACACAAGTATGACACATATTAACATGCTTGACATCACCTTACTACAAAACACAACCTTTTGCTTCTTTATATCAGTGTGAACTTTGGTCGCAGGCTGAATATGCATGTAATTTAATTACCTCAGCAGGCACTGGCAATCAATGCTCTGACCTCCATAGTGAATAAATCATTTACACTGATGATAAAGAGGTTTTTTTTTTGCCTTGTTTCCAACTAAACTCATAGTAATCAGAGACAGTAGCGTCACTTCATAAGTGTACTATTGCGTGAGCCACAAAAGGAAATTCCTCCAAGTGCAGCTGAAAGGAAAGCAAGCTGAAGGTGCTGTCTTTCTTTTCTTTTTTGGGGGGACAGTACTCAGCATGAGTCATGGAGCAGAACCATAAAAAAGAAAAGAGTCATTTTTTCTGAGAAGGATATCCTCTGTGACACAAGTTCTTTCATCTGCCATCTCAAACTCTCATCTGAGCTGCCTCTGGCTGTAGTTGCTTATCTCCCTCCCTGACTAACTTTATAAGGAACTTCCTGTAAGTGATGACATCATGACGTGGCTCAAAGGCAGGGAGGGGAAGGGGGGAGGAGAGATAGTTTGGACGTGAAGCTTATTTATCCCAGTGAATGTGTGTCTTTGGTGGAATGTGTTTTAATAATAGATTCAGTTCATAAAAGTTGAATGTCAGATTTACCTTTAGGATTACACATAGATATATGCATTTTAAACTGGATTTGATTATATTTGCATTTCATCTCACTATTTAAATTCTACCTTTATCTTTCCAGGTCACTATTGCTTGTACCAGTTGTCACATTAAACTTTAAATTGTCACTTATAAATCTGTTTAAACTGTAAATCTCACCTTGCAAAACAGTTCACACAGCCCCTTCCCCTGCTCGTCACAACTGGCCCAGAGGAATCCCAAAAATGTGCTTGAAATTATAAAGGGGGATTAGAGAGAGTCTGGTCTATGTAGGGCCCAAATATGTAATGATAAGCCTTTTGGGTTTGGAGCCCCCATGCCCAAGCTGTAAAGGATTTGTGAAATCAGACACAAGAACACTCTGTTCTCTCTGCACACCTGCACACACTGCTTTCTGCCACTATTCATTCAACACACAAGTTGTTTGTAGCCATTGTATCGCTGTGTTTGGTTAGTGTAAATGTCAGTGTTGTGTTTGTTTAGCCCAGTTTGGTTAGGTGACATAATTAATACCACACCACTTAAAGTCTAAGTAGGTACGGGAAATAAAGAGTGTGAGAGATTGCACCTTCCAGATTATACATTTGTTACCCTAAACTGAAGCAAAATAATCTATGTAGTTCAATCATGTGTCCTAGTCTATGTAATTACATTGTGTTTGAGTGAACATTATGTCAGGTAAACAGAGAAGAAAATGTCTGTGTGATCTGATAAGTGAGCAGCTAAACTCCTCCATTTAGCTGGCACCTGAGTTCTGTGCAGATAAGAATGTTTCTTTGCCTGCTGTTTGTGTTATCTGCCCTGGAGCCATCCTCATTACTGCCTCTGCCTCCATGCAGCTCTGCAGCCTTTAGTCCGTGTTGTTTTTGCAGCCTCACAAGAGACACATTGTAATAGAAAATAGGTAATGCAATAAGATGTTAAGTTATACTTTATAATTTAGACTGTGGGCAAAGGTGACCTCATAACAGCACAAATCATGTGGAATCTGAACTTTTTTAAATTCTAATTTGTGCTACTTTCAAATGTAGTCCTAAATCAGATACAGGTCTGATTTTTTCAATGGAACTTCAGTCATGCATGTGCTACTATTATGTCACTCTAGATCGACATTCTTTTCAATTCTCCACTGGCATGAGTCACTCACTGAATACAAATGTTTGATTTGGCTTTCTTTCTTCTCATCCTCATCCTTGTTATCATCTGCTCTAAATTTGCTGGCGTCGACTGCACATCAACTTATAAATGAAACCTTAAACTCTGACTTCAGTGCCCGTGTTTACCTCTGTACGGCAGCCTGCCATGCGTGACGACTTTGTCATTGTTCTTTGGTGTATGCGGGTCAGTTCAGGACCGTGATCAGTTCACACTGGAATCTGACACTGGCTACATTTAAAAAATGATGTGAATAACCAAACAAATGAATCGGATATGAGTAATAAATCCAAATTAAGCACTAAGACTTGCAGTGTAACATAAGTTTGATTAATTTCAAGTAAACTCAATTTGTAATTTCTAGTTATCATTTTCCAAACATATAAACATAATTTTTCCTAACTTGAAATAAAGAGTAGAATGAAAGGAGAGATTTCAATTAATTCAATAACTCTCTTACTCTGAAACTTTTTTTGTTCGTCATTTGAAGAAAACATACTCGACTAAAACTTGTGTCTTTAATACATGTTAAATTAGTCATGGTTGTTTCTTCTTCATAATAATGAAAGCAATGCTAACCACAATCAAAGTTTTTTCAGTCCTTACCTATCAGCTACCCATTTTGTCTTTGCATCAATTTTAGTGACTCCAAGCAGCCACAGTTTATTGTGACAAATGAAGATCTGACTTTAAACTGAAAACAGTATATATAGAAAGAAAAAAATAACTGTGATGCTTTGATACAACATAATAGTACAACTTCAGTTCAGTTAACTTTTCTGAGTTTGACTTTGTTGAGTGGAGTTTGAGTTGATTTTACATTTTAAAAGCTCATAACTCACAACTTTGAACTTATTAAATTTGTCACATGTTTAAGGCAACAGGGGAACAATATAATTAATATGCTACAAATACAGAATAAACATAACTTTTCTGACTGAACTGATCTGCAAGCATGTAGAGAATGAACCATCTCCTTGAGGTCTGACTGACTTGAGAGTTGCTGCATGTCTAATAGTTGAAGTGTATACTGTATATTCCTCATGCCATGTTTAATCCACAGCGCACTGTGTTAAAAGCTCAGGTAAATAAAAAAACCTGCAGACTTGGATCATATTAAGTTAACTTAAGTTTTACTATGTTCTGGCTTTATGTTCAAGGGTGATTCTGCAATCCACATGCACTCAGCCTGTCCTTCTGCACGTACACTGCAGAAAGAGAATTGGGGGCTGTGCCTTTAAGGGCAAGTCTGCAAGGCGGAGTCAAGAGTGTCTCTGTAGTGTGGTGGAGCCTATAAGACATTGCTCACTACAATACAAGACTTATCTAGAAGTGTCACATTTTATCCAGAGCACCACCGATTCACTGGCGTCTTTCCTGATGCAATAGAGATCTGAAGATCAAATCAAACCCCACAAACGAAACAGAGGAGCTATATTTGACCAAAGAGGACTCAGGAAGGGTTAGTCAGCGGAGGAGAAGTGCGAAGTTAGTTAGGTGAGTAAAGAAAATCATTTGAAATATGTTGAGTCTGGTGTAGGCATCTGTATGAATCTATGTCTCGCCTATGTCACTGTTGTTTTGTATGTTGGTGCCAGCACGACAGGAGACACTGATTGATGCAACTTCAGGTCCTGTTGCGATTGTGTGTGTGTGTGTGTGTGTGTGTGTGTGTGTGTGTGTGTGTGTGTGTTTGTGCGTGCGTGTGCGTGCGTGTGTGCGCGCGTCTTTTATATCTTTTTATTTTTCACATTTCATAGATTCACGTAGATGATGGTAAATTGTCTTTTAGCGAAATCAAGATGATTTAACATGTTCTGACAAAATAAACCAATAACATTTACCAGCTTCACTATTTTTTTTTTTTATATAATACATTGAAATAGGATTTGTTGATCCCTTCTATATATATGCTTTTAACTTGCAACACTAGCCTATAGCCTAATTTGGGTTTTTTGATCGAGGCTAGTATATTAATTATGATCTTTTCCGCTTATATAAAGGGGAATTACAGTTTATTCTGTATCATCATTACCTGTCCTTGACAAATAGCTGACTTGTGTGTTATGGTGTGAGTCACCTGCCTGCTAGAGGGCTTTTAACCATTATTATCTCAATCCGGTAAAGTGAGGGGGTGTGCGCGCTGTTTGCTTGCCGCACAGGTAGAGCGGGTATGGTTGCTCGGAAACCGCTGCAGGGGTGTCATGAGCGGGGTGTGCACTCCTCCTTTCAAGGTCTGCGTGTGACTACTAGAGCTATCAAGAGCAAAGCTATCTGCTGTTTTACATCACTGCTGAGCCAGACCTCCTCCTTTCACAGCACCCACGAGCCCTGTGTGGTCCTCACACACTCTGCTTGAGCATGTCCACCTATTGTGTAAACACAGAAGCCAGACATGACCATAAAAAGAGCCACATTGTCTGGTCAAATGATCTGAATTAAGTGACTTAAAGAATTCCTCCTGAAGAGGGTTAATACTCTGCATGACTATGCATCATTTGTTTTAATCCTGTTGCCTGTAAATGCTCCTATACTTTACTGCCAGGATGAACTGTCTTTGCACCTGTTGCAAGAGGAAGCACAAGCCCCTGGGGGTTCATTATCAAGGATCATGTTGCTTCCCGTCCCTGCCGAACCGAATTGACGGCCCTGGGCAGGGGGATTGCATGCCTTGTTGGGCAGTTTGGCTCAAGCTGAAGTCCCAGGCTTCCTGTTGTTTTAGAGCTTTGTTTCTCACCAGCTGTCAGGGCAGCACATAAATATGGCTCAGGAGACCAGGAGCAAGTGGGGGGTGGGGGGTATGTTCTGCTCAGTCATCAGTTCTACATTATAAGGAGGACAGGCCATCTCTGCGTGTACACGCACCACATTTGTGGTCTCCAGAAGAGTTGACCAACAGGGTTATGAATGCACCTGTTTTCCTGCATTCTGAAAAATCAGATTGATAGTGTTAAGACTACTGCTAGTGCACTGACAACATTATAGGATTTGCTGCAACACGGCATGGCTGGCATCACAGTGAACTTGCACATACTCAGATACACTTGCTTTAAAATATAAAGGCTCTCTGTACTTAGACTTTCTACACTTTTTCTCTAGAGAGTGCAACATACTCAACAGGTTAATCCAGTAAAATCAGATCAGATTTTGCCTGCAGTGTATTTCTGACCCCAGAAATATTAATATGCTGCCAGGTTTCCTCCTCTCTGAATATTGTATACATTGTTTACCCTGACACATACTTGACATGACACAAACATTCAGGTCATTTGACATGAGGAGTTCTTGCAACATCAGGTAACAGGAGGAGCCTCTTCCTCTGCTGTTCAGGCCAAGTGAGATTGCAGCACTGAAGCGAACAGTCAAGTTTTAGAAACTACTGTAAACTTATTAAAGGCAAAGTTTGTAAAGTAGAAATCTGAAAGTTGGTTAAAATGTTTAAATTTAAGCACTCATTTATGTTACCATTTCTACATTATAAAATTAACACATAACCAATGTGTCCACATTCAGTCTTGCTTAATCTTGCTTCATAAAAGTAGACTTGATGAATAAACAAAAAACAATCTGCAATATAGCAACATTTTTGGAAAAAAATATCTTTGTTAGGGACTATTATTTTGATATAGCAGTTCCACTCTGACTAGAATACTATGAATGGCCCATTGCAGCTCGTCATGAAAGATTAGCTCATCTTCTCACAGAAAAAGAAATTCACATGGAGAAGGCCATAACTATCTGCACAAAGAGGGGGATATTTCTGTTATATGCTTTCTTTTCTAATATCATTATTGTCTTTCTTTCCTGGCTTCTCCTGAGTATGTTGGCTCTGCTTTTAGACAGTATTATTTTCAGCGTTTATCTGCTTTTGCTTTCAATTTTCTTTCACCATCATTCATCACTTGTTGTGTTTTGGATGTGTTACAGGTACACCAAAAGTAGGGGCAGCTAGCCGGGGCGATCTGAGTGTTTCCTGGCTTTGATGCGACCCGAGTGTGCCTGGAGCATGTCCACAGTGGGCCTGACTGCCCAGGAAACATCTTTTCCCATAGAAAACCCCTTCTTGCGGGGCAGCTACTGTCACAGCATGGCTGGATCCAAACCATCCTGGAACCATCGCGATGAGCTGGACAAGTGAGTGTTCAGGTGCCATCCATCAGGGGAATAGGGTGATTTTTCAAATCCGCATGACATGCTGAAATTTTATGTGTCAGGTCAGTCTGAGAATTCTTGTACATTATGATGAAATTTGAACATTTCTTCTTTTTTAACAGCTTCTACTTTAGTATGGACACTGCACAAGCAGACACTCAAAGCTCTCGTGCTCAACAAAAGGGGCCTCCTCCACCATCTCTAAGTTATGAGAGTAAGTGCATGATCTGTCATCTGCATAGTGCATTTCTTCTGAAACAAATGCTGCATTGGATATATTCATTTGAATCATCTGCTACATACTGGATATAGTAAGTGGTTTTCTAAAGATATACATAATGCTAAGAGTTCTAATCCAAATTTGACCAATGGCAACATTTAAATTCACAGATTTTTTTCTGTCCTTTTCTACAAGATACAATTATGTTAGAGTTGTAATTTGCCAACCATAATGATTTACCACTGTGACATTAATGTTATCTTTTTTTTCTCTCTGTCAGGACATAAACACAGTCCCAGCACACAGAGATTACCTCCCAAGAAATCCCGGCCCTCACATCTCTCCCTGTCCTGCAATGCTGAACCATCCACCCCAAGTCCCGCTGATGATGACCAGGTGGTCCCCTCATTCCAGAGGCTCTCGGTGTACGAGTGCAGCAGTCCACCACAGACGCCGGGCAGATGCTCCAAGCCTCTGCCCCCAATCCCTCCACAGACAGACATATCCACTGAGCAGGCAATGGACAATGAGGTAGAATTTTTCACAAGTTCGGATGATAGCTGTTGCCTGGTGTCCGATCAGTATCCCAAATCATCACCTTTTCGATATGGAGTCCCGAGCCGAAGGAGCTTCAGGGACTGTGGGCAGATTAATTATGCTTACTACGATGGTCCTTTAGGACCACAAAGCCCAAGGCAGACCCAACAGCAACACCAGGCACATCCTCCACAGGAAACACCGGAACAATATGAGCAGCAGCGACAAGAATTGCCGGTGGTCTGTCAGAGACAGCAGGACAAGGCTCAGAGGAGGCTTCGACGCTCCCACTCTGGCCCAGCTGGATCGTTTAACAAGCCCTCTATGTTGCGCCTCGCATGCCACAAACACCACACCCACAGTATGGATAAACCAGAGGTGCCTCCCCCTATCCCTCCAAGAGCAATCAGGACAGTAGACTACCGCCGCTGGTCAGCAGAGGTCTCGTCTGGGGCCTATAGCGATGAGGACAAACCACCAAAGGTGCCCCCAAGGGATCCTTTGTCCAGAGGTAGCTCCCGCACCCCCAGCCCCAAGAGCCTCCCGACATACATCAATGGAGTGATGCCCCCAACCCAAAGCTTTGCACCGGACCCGAAATATGTAAGTTGCCGGGGTTTCCAGAGACAGAACAGTGAAGGCTCTCCCTGCATCCTGCCTGTTATGGAGAGGGGCAAGAAGGCCAGCACCACACATTACTATCTTCTGCCTCAGCGGCCAGCTTATGTGGACTCACCTTGTGTAGAGAAATTTCTTCGGGTCATGGACAGCCCTGTGGCTCGCAGTACAGATGTATCACACTCAGAGTGGGACTGCCACACCAGTAGGAATGCACATGTGGATCTAGTTTGAAAGGTTTTAGTTGAAGTAGCAGAGGACTAAAAAAAACCACTTGACAAAATGGTGAAACTGGATGCCAACAATCCTCAAACTGCTGCTTTTACATTATTTTTTTTTAAACCCTTATGTATTCTTAACACACAGGGTATGTACGCACTGTATTGAGTTACTGGTAATGTTGGAATAGGTATCACAACTGAGATACTTTACTTAAAACTGTCAGTATCTCTGACTTTCGATACTTGGCAACATTCAACATTGTAGAGCTTATTTTTGATATGATTTTTATTTCATGACATTCAATGTTGTGCCATTTTTTGCTGATGTGGTACAATCAGAAGGTACAAGCGGGCCTTGAACCTCATGTGCTCAGTGTTTTGTGTCTAGAAATTTTAAGATGTTCTGTGAGATAAGTTGGGGATTTTTGATGCTGCTTTTGTGTCTCACAAGAAACAAAAGGTCAGTAATGTAACCATGTGTCACTTAATATATGAAGTCTAGATACAAGGCCAATTAATTTTTAACAATGAAGGATGCTAGCATACAAATCTTCATTCTGTCTGCTATTTTTTGTGTGTGGGGATATGCTTTTTAGTGTACATGTCAACATTGATATGGTCTCCCTGCCTTGATGAAGTTTCAGTCTTACTCAGGCCAATATATATGTGTAAAATGTGTCTTTCCTACATGTTGTACTAAAATGTGGGTACATAACTGGTAGCTATGCATGTTTCCATTGTTGAATGTCCAGTGCAGCCTATATGGTGTTGTCTGTGGATGAGTGTGTTTGTGTGTATGTACTATAGATGCGTGGACATTTGTGCAAACATGAATGTGAACAGCAGACAGAAAAGTTGTTCTGTTGACACTATATAGAGTGAACAACTAGTCGAAAAACCATACATGTTACGGTGCTCTGATTGTTTGCAGCGGTCTAAAGTGCACACATTCGATTGTTTTCTTTTGAGTGTCTGGATCTGTTTTGTTGCACGGAAATTGGCCTGTTGAACGTAGGTGAATTTATGCTATTCTCACTTATTTTTGAGTCGTTGCTCAGAGCAAATTTGCCTACCCCTTGATATTAATCCTATATTTCACATATTTCCCATTCAAATAAGGCCAAATCTAAATGTATAATCTACAACAGATGAGATAACCAGCTCCATAGGTGACCAACACCACTTTTTAAAATTTAAATAACACTCAATTAAAAAGCCAAATAGGTTTAAGAGTAACAAAGTCAACTCTAACGGGATATCTTTAAATGAAGATTTTAATACACACAGATGTTAGGCTAACCTGTTAATACAGACTCATTACAAAGACAGTACAGGGTTATACCTACACAGACTTTCCTGTTCTGCTCATGCATTCCTGCCTCACGTGATTGCAGTGGGTGTGGTCTGAGAGAACTTAGCTGCTGGCAGCCAAGAAAATATATGAATTTTATAGTTGTAGATTATTCAAGAAATATCAGGATAATATAGTAAATGTAGCACATGTATTGAAGTAACCCTTGGTATCGAACACTGTGTTCAGTTTGGGGAATCAGATAACTGCTAAGGTCAAACGGTCATTGAAGTGTACTTTTTCTCTCCCTCCTGCTCACAAACTTTTGCCAACACAATGTTGCTTTGACTTTAAATGTCTGAAGAAATGTTTACATCATACACTGATATTATTTAATCTTAAGGTATTCATATGTCTTATTAGGAATAATAAAACTGAATGAAGACTAGTTTATCAAAAAATAACTTCTCTGCTGTGGTGAAGACATGCACTGGGAGAGTACAGTACGCTGTGTACAGTATTTAACAATTCCATTTGTTATGAATAGCTGATAAATATATGGTCTTTAAAAAGAAAGCAAAATAAAATGATTTATTTATGCGCCTGCTTCATTCTGTTTCTTGAATCTGTCAAAGTGAACTCTCAACTCAGCTGCTTGGCCTGTTTTATCACCCACACACCCTCATGCTGTGCCTTACTGTGACTGGCCTCTATCCAGAGAAAGACGAGTCACTTACAATGGTCGACTGACAAGCGTACAGTATATTACTTTCCCCTTCCTGGTTATAACATGGTTTCCTCCAGCATGACAGCTTAGATGCTCTGTGTTAACCAGCATTTGCACCCACCGGTTTTTAAGCATTTAACAATGTTACAAGTGTTTTACTCTTGACTTAGGTCCATGTGGTTGGGCATGTAGCAGAAACCACACAGAGTTTCAGAGACAAAATGATTACTAAATAAGATAGACGCTACAATTACAATATCCATTTTGTAATATCGTCTCAGTGGAACAAAAGGTGACAGTTCGAACATCTAGCTCACCTGCAAACCCTTTCATCTGGTTCATTCTTAAGTAAGCTGCTAGGAGACAGCATGGGTGGTGACTATGGCAACTAGACACAGGTTGCCCATTTTAAATGTAGTCTTTTGGGGGCGAGAAAGATCAAGTGCCAAATCAAAAAACAAGGCGAGTGGTTTAAGATTTGCTTCTGAATAAATGAAAAAAAAAAACATTATTTATTCCCCAGATGTAGCACTAAAAGGCTTTTTACCATTTTCATGACTCTTGGCTTGTGAAAGGCACATGGGATCATTATGAATCTGTGTGAAATTTAGTCATTTTGTGTTTTAGTAGCTGTTTCTGTCCTCTTTCTCTTTCTTATTACAGCCACCAGTACACACAAACCCTTTAGTTTCCTGAACTGTATTCTGTCAACACAACTTGACTCTTAGACATTACTTTGGCAGTAGGTTTTGACATAACTTGGGTTTAAGTTCAGACATTGAAGATGTAGGACCTATCTTCCAGTTCTCGTAGCTCAACTACATCTAATATATTTATGGTATTATTATGGTTAATTAGATAGACGTCCTTGGCTGGTACTGCTGATGGATTAACAAACGGATCAAACTCATTTTAATGATGGGAATTATTTATTATGATTATTGTCTCATTAATTGCTGTATAGCCGCTACTGGTTAGTCTGCAGCTGTATGTGTGGAAAAGAGCAGAGTGTTTTCTGTGTCTGGCTCTTAACATTAGTCCACAGGGCTTTATGATCTGCATTATACAGCGAAGCAGTGGTAGTTGGGATTAATGTTAAGACAAGATAATATTAATATAACCCCTAAATAGGTCAAATGGACATAATAATGATTATGCAGGAATTTACTGGCTCTTCTGGTGTGATATTTTATTAAAAGTTGTGTACAAAGAACCTGCAATTATATCAAAGATACTAGATACTAATTTATATATATAAATAGATAGATAGATAGATAGATAGATAGATAGATAGATAGATAGATAGATAGATAGATAGATAGATAGATAGATAGATAGATAGATAGATAGATAGATAGATTCCTACCCTACATTTCAACATGCATCTAAATTGGAAAATCTAAATTCACCACAAACCAAAGACTTAATTTATCCGCTTGTTGTATGCAATTAATAATTGCTTTGATACATGTGCTTGTGCTGACGTTTTGTCTTGGAGTTTCTTTTCATGCAATTTGCTATGAGGTGTGGACAAAGTTGTAAATATTTAACTCAGACTGATGCTGCTGGTTAAATTTTATTCAGGTCAGAGTGGTTCTGTAGTAAATGCAAGATACCAAGTGAAGGTAAATAAGACGGACTCAAGTGTGTCTTTGGAATGAGCCTCAAGATGGAGACAAATAACAATCAATAGTTCAAATGAATGACATGAATAAACCTTGTATTACATGTGTAGACCAGCAGCAGGAGTACGTACAACATTTTGAAGTATCACAGCTTGTCAGACATTGGCAATAATATTGAGCTGTCAGTACATGATGCTGATAGTATACAGTCCCAATCCTATAACAGAGCAGATGTAGTCAAATGGAGATTTTCATTAAATATTACAGAAATGTGTATTAAACATGTGTTGGTCTCTGCCTCTTACTGTCTTTATGTGTTCACATAGAAGGCAAAACATTAAACTGAGAACATGTCCGCCATCTAGTGACAGGATGTTGTAATAATTCTGGGCAAAGGGTAGACACAGACACCTGACTGGTGTTTTAAGACAGATTTGAAAAAAAAAAAAAGCTCTGTTCCTTAAATAAAAATACACTCGTCTAAGTTGCCTTGAATTCTATTCTTACTGTAGCTTACTCTATTGTATCTGAGTGAATTCATGGATTTTTCTTATTTTCCCTATTAAAAAATATATTGTGCAGTCTTGGGGAAAGTGGGTGTAAAATTCTTGCAGCAAAGGAAAGGTCAAATATGCTCAATGAAATAACACCATGTTCCCGCATGATGAAGACTATAATGCTGGAAAACTGAAATATTTGTATAGTTTTTTTTGCATTCTGTTTCTCTATACTCCAAGGAAGCATTGCACACTGACAATAAGAAATATAATATATAAAATAGAATTTAAAAAAAACAACAACAGCAAAATATCGTATTGTAGCTTAATGAGGTGCTAAAAGTATGACAAATTGTAAAATGCTCAAAAATTACTCCAGTTACAAATGGGTTGTGGTGTATATTATATTTAACAACAGAGGAGTCTGAGTTGACATGTTCAATTTTATTTGGAGACACAAAAGACATTACAGTAAATTACAATTATTATAAATTAAGTAGTAAATATAATATATATAACATCAATTATTATTATTATTATTTGTATATTGTATAATGTGCAAATCATAGCGGTAGCTCAACCAACATCCAGACTGATCTGTAATTTTCTCTATTGCATGCATTGAAAAGTTTTTAATTAGAACAAAATTCTGCAGTCTGTATCCTTTATCTAGGGTTGATGTTCCAAACATCTGGTCGTTTTGTTGTGACCTACAGGAACAAAAGAAGGACAGTATATTAATATCAACATTTAAAGTATAATTCTACATTTTCCTGCTATTGTACTCTAAAATCTAGTCACTTTTTGCTACGATATGTAATAACAGAATAATAAACAAGAATACCTGCAATCCGGTGTCAACCTAGATGTGGCCTAAAACTTCCTGTAGCTCCCAAGTTGTGATCTCCTGAAGAAAATAATATGTTAATTTTGAAACTGTGTACAGTATGCCCTTGGTCTGAATGTGTTTACATCATTGAAAAAGTTCAGTGATTACTGAAAAAGCAGATATACCCGTACCTGAGAAGTCAAAGAAATCTTCTTCAAAAGCAGACAGCCTTCTGTTATAGGAGTTGTTCATTTTCCTAAGATAAAGACAGCTTCATCAATTTCACATGGTAATGTTTGTAACTTTATATCTACAGACGACAAAGAACATTCATTTATCTATACAGCACCAGTCAAAACTTTGACACTTTTCCATTCTCACTTGAATGAGAAAGTGTGTCCAAACGTTTGACTGGTATTGTAGAAAGATGGATTTTGAGCATAAAAACCCACCAAACGCCCATATGCCTTTTTTTCACCATGACAGCAATGACAATGATAATCAAGAGCAGGAGTGCTGCTGCCAGTGATCCAAACAGTGCTCCATAGAAACCTGGACCCCGGCGGAAGAGGTCACACTGTGGGCCATAAAACTGCTCCAGGCTGGACTCGTAGCACCTGTTATGAAAGGTCACAACAGTACAAAGTACAATTTATCATGAACAAATATATCAGGTGTATGCAAACTTGCAATCAAAGTAAAATAAAATGTTTTGTTTTGGTTTACCTGCATATAGCCCCTGTGTAAATTTGATTCAAACATTCTCCATGGTGATGACAGTAATCTGGGTTTATTTTGCACGGTCCAACACACTGCCATTGACCATTACTAATCTCAGAAGTGTAATTAGCAAATTTAGTGCAGTTAATAAAAGGCTTCAGGTCTGTGATATCTGATTGACAAAAAAAAGTTATATATTAATATTTTGTATGGGTATTGTACACACACATCGACATTTTGACAAATTGAATGAACAATCAAATAAGCATTATGTGAAATTCAAGTTCAGAGTTGACATAGTACACTTACTTTTAATCTGAGGTGGCTCAAAGGTGAGTCTATTTAACTGCACACTGACATTACCAAAGGCTTGAGAAATCTTATTGAGATTAGTTGTATTAATCATGATATTGGTCAACACTCCATCAAGCTCAGTGTTGACAAACTGGATTTGTGTTTCATTGTTCAGATAGTTGTACTCCGCTATACTCTCTGCAACAACACTTCCTGGTCTACAATAGGAAAATAGTAATATATTACCAAATGAAAACAACTTGTACTTGATTGAAAAGTAATCATTTGAATATGTTTGTCAGTAAAATGTTATTTAAAAAAAAAAAAAAAACCTACATTAAATCCACAATTTGTACTTTTTTAAAGGCTAGTGGATCCGCTTCTTTACACAAGGGTTCGAGCTGGAAATGATAACACATGACAGATGTGACATTTGCATGGTAAATAATTGTTAGTTATTAGTTATGAAACAAAGGTAAATACTCTAAAATTAGATCACTTGCAAGTCTAAAAATATCTACCTCCTTTATTAATGTGTTGATAAAGTTTAATGATTGAGGGGAGCTTAAATCATTAAAAGCATCCACAAAATTGATATTGATTTTCAAGGTAACATTGGCTTGTCGAGTTGGTATTGCTCCGGTATCTGAAAAAAATAATGATACCCTTTTATTAATATTGCAACAATATGATATGGAAATTTTTAGTAACATTTTATGTTCAAGACTGTGAAACAAAATATCAATTCCAACAGCAAACACATTTTAACATGTCAGGAATAACTACAGCCTATTACTCCATTTAAAAATGATTTTCAGCTAATATGGTATTTTGAAGAACCATAGTTAGAAACAAAGAATCTCACCAATATTAGGAGATGTGTTGTTCAATCCAAAAGAACAGACATTTCCATAGACTGACTCTTGACAGTGGCAATGACATCTGCCAAGTGTCACGTTATATATACACCTTCCCATGTTGCAGTGACAGTCCTCATCCCTACACTGAGGAGTTGTAGATAGTGTTGTCACAGTGACAGTGGAATTTGAGAGAGGGATAATGGCAGATGTAATTGTATTTGAGCTGACAGTTTTTGCTGATGTTAACGCCTTTGAAGTTTGTGTAGTTGATAAAGATGTTCGCAGACTGCTACTTGTCTTTCTATTAGTGTTTGCTGCAGTTGTGGAAGCAGTAGTAGTTTTTATCAAAGTTGTTGTATTTGAGGAGACTGTAGAAGGTGTACGACTTGTAACTGCAGTATTTGAGTGTGGACTGACAGTATGTGTAGATGGAAAAGAAGTATGTGTGACCACATTAGTTGTCTGTGTGGTGTGCTTTAAAAATGTAGTCAGGGATGAGGTAAACTTAGTTGGCAGATGTGACTCAGGGGATAAAGTTGTTGTAGTAGATGTATCTGTATTGATTGTTGTTGAAAGAGCCTGTTTGGTTGTCAAAGGTGTGGTAATTGGAGGAACTGTGGAATTTGCACTTGATGTTCCCTGACTGCTTATTGGAAGCTGAGTTATGTTATCAGTTGATACTGTTTGAATACTGGACACTGGTGTGGTAAAGTTAAAATTGGCAGATGTAAGTGCAGCTGTGTGCTGAGTTGTTGGAGTGCTAATTGGAGGTAATGTGGAGGGTGAACTTCCTGATACCTGAGCAGTTGTGGGGTTATTGGTAGTCGTGAAAATTTCTGTGTTTGTAGTTTGTGTAACTACATTTGTAGTGACTGTTGGGGTTGAAGTTATTGATTCAGTTTTTCCTGTAGGTATCACTGTCGTAACAGATGAAGACTGTGGCTCTGTGGATGAGGACATTATTGTTGGAGATGATTCCTGGCTGCTTGTGGGAAAGTGAGTTGATTTCGTTGGAGTGCTCACTGGAGGTGAGGTGGAGGGTGAACTGGATGATACTTCGGCAGTTGTCGGGTTATTGGTAGTCGTGAAAATTTCTGTGTTTGTAGTCTGTGTAACTCCATTTGTGGTGACTGTTGGGGTTGGTGTTATTGATTCAGTCTTTCCTGTAGTCGTCATTGTCGTTAGAGATGAAGACTGTGGCTCTGTGGATGACGACATTATTGTTGGAGATGATTCCTGGCTGCTTGTGGGAAAGTGAGTTGATTTTATTAGAGTGCTCACTGGAGGTAATGTGGAGGGTAAACTTCCTGATACCTGAGCAGTTGTAGAGTTATTGGTAGTCGTGAAAACTTCTGTGTTTGTAGTTTGTGTAACTCCATTTGTGGTGACTGTTGGGGTTGATGCTATTGATTCTGTTTTTCCTGTAGTTGTCACTGTCGTAAGAGATGAAGACTGTGGCTCTGTGGATGACGACATTGTTGTTGGAGATGATTCCTGGCTGTTTGTGGGAAAGTGAGTTGTTTTTGTTGGAGTGCTCACTGGCGATAATGTGGAAGGTGAACTTCCTGATACCTCAGCAGTTCTCGGGCTAATGGTAGTCGTGAAAATTTCTGTGTTTGTAGTTTGTGTAAATCCATTTGTGGTGATTGTTGGGGTTGATGTTATTGATTCAGTCTTTCCTGTAGGTGTCACTGTCGTTAGAGATGAAGAATGTGGCTCTGTGGATGAGGACATTATTGTTGTAGATGATTCCTGGCTGCTTGTGGGAAAGTGGGTTGATTTTGTCGGAGTGCTAACTGGATGTAATGTGGAGTGTGAGCTTCCTGATATCTCGGCAGTTGTTGGGTTATTGGTAGTCGTGAAAATTTCTGTGTTTGTAACTTGTGTAACTCCATTTGTGGTGACTGTTGGGCTTGATGCTATTGTTTCAGTTTTTCTTGTAGTTGTCACTGTCGTAAGAGATGAAGACTGTGCCTCTGTGGATGACGACATTGTTGTTGAAGATGATTCCTGGCTGCTTGTGGGAAAGTGAGTTGATTTTGTTGGAGTGCTCACTGGAGGTAATGTGGAGGGTGAACTTCCTGATACCTGAGCAGTTGTAGAGTTATTGGTAGTCGTGAAAACCTCTGTGTTTGTAGTTTGTGTAACTCCATTTGTGGTGACTGTTGGGGTTGATGCTATTGTTTCAGTTTTTACTGTAGTTGTCACTGTCGTGTGAGATGCATACTGTGGCTCTGTGGATGATGACATTGTTGTTGGAGATGATTCCTGGCTGCTTGCGGGAAAGTGAGTTGATTTTGTCGGAGTGCTAACTGGATGTAATGTGGAGGTTGAACTTCGTGATATCTCGGCACTTGTCGGGTTATTGGTAGTCGTGAAAATTTCTGTGTTTGTAGTTTGTGTAACTCCATTTGTGGTGACTGTTGGGCTCGATGCTATTGTTTCAGTTTTTCCTGTAGTTGTCACTGTCGTAAGAGATGAAGACTGTGCCTCTGTGGATGACGACATTGTTGTTGAAGATGATTCCTCGCTGCTTGTGGGAAAGTGAGTTGATTTTGTTGGAGTGCTCACTGGAGGTAAGGTGGAGGGTGAACTGGATGACACTTTGGCAGTTGTCGGGTTATTGGTAGTCGTGAAAATTTCTGTGTTTGTAGTTTGTGTAACTCCATTTGTGGTAACTGTTGGGGTTGATGTTATTGATTCAGTCTTTCCTGTAGGTGTCACTGTTGTAACAGATGAAGAATGTGGCTCTGTGGATGAGGACATTATTGTTGCAGATGATTCCTGGCTGCTTGTGGGAAAGTGAGTTGATTTTGTCGGAGTGCTCACTGGAGGTAATGTGGAGGGTGAACTTCCTGATATCTCGGCACTTGTCGGGTTATTGGTAGTCGTGAAAATGTCTGTGTTTGTAGTTTGTGTAACTCCATTTGTGGTGACTGTTGGGGTTGATGCTATTGATTCAGTTTTTCCTGTAGGTGTCACTGTTGTAACAGATGAAGAATGTGGCTCTGTGGATGAGGACATTATTGTTGGAGATGATTTCTGGCTGCTTGTGGGAAAGTGAGTTGATTTTGTTGGAGTGCTAACTGGATGTAATGTGGAGGTTGAACTTCGTGATATGTCGGCACTTGTCGGGTTATTGGTAGTCGTGAAAATGTCTGTGTTTGTAGTTTGTGTAACTCCATTTGTGGTGACTGTTGGGGTTGATGCTATTGTTTCAGTTTTTCCTGTAGGTGTCACTGTCGTATGAGATGAAGAATGTGCCTCTGTGGATGACGACATTGTTGTTGAAGATGATTCCTGGCTGCTTGTGGGAAAGTGAGTTGATTTCGTTGGAGTGCTTACTGGATGTAAGGTGGAGGGTGAACTGGATGATACTTCGGCAGTTGTCGGGTTATTGGTAGTCGTGAAAATGTCTGTGTTTGTAGTTTGTGTAACTCCATTTGTGGTGACTGTTGGGGATGATGTTATTGATTCAGTTTTTCCTGTAGGTGTCACTGTCGTAAGAGATGAAGACTGTGGCTCTGTGGATGAGGATATTATTGTTGGAGATGATTCCTGGCTGCTTGTGGGAAAGTGAGTTGATTTTGTTGGAGTGCTAACTGGATGTAATGTGGAGGTTGAACTTCGTGATATGTCGGCACTTGTCGGGTTATTGGTAGTCGTGAAAATTTCTGTGTTTGTAGTTTGTGTAACTCCATTTGTGCTAACTGTTGGGGTTGATGTTATGGATTCAGTCTTTCCTGTAGGTGTCACTGTTGTAAAAGATGAAGAATGTGGCTCTGTGGATGACAACATTGTTGTTCGAGATGTTTCCTGGCTGTTTGTGGGAAAGTGAGTTGATTTTGTTGGAGTGCTCCCTGGAGGTAAGGTGGAGGGTGAACTGGATGACACTTTGGCAGTTGTCGGGTTATTGGTAGTCGTGAAAATTTCTGTGTTTGTAGTTTGTGTAACTCCATTTGTGCTAACTGTTGGGCTTGATGTTATTGATTCAGTCTTTCCTGTAGGTGTCACTGTTGTAACAGATGAAGAATGTGGCTCTGTGGATGAGGACATTATTGTTGCAGATGATTCCTGGCTGCTTGTGGGAAAGTGAGTTGATTTTGTCGGAGTGCTAACTGGATGTAATGTGGAGGGTGAACTTCCTGATATCTCGGCACTTGTCGGGTTATTGGTAGTCGTGAAAATTTCTGTGTTTTTAGTTTGTGTAACTCCATTTGTGGTGACTGTTGGGGTTGATGTTATTGATTCAGTCTTTCCTGTAGTCGTCATTGTCGTTAGAGATGAAGACTGTGGCTCTGTGGATGAAGACATTGTTGTTGGAGATGATTCCTGGCTGCTTGTGGGAAAGTGAGTTGATTTCGTTGGAGTGCTCACTGGAGGTGAGGTGGAGGGTGTACTTCCTGATACCTCAGCAGTTGTCGAGTTATTGGTAGTTGTGAAAACTTCTGTGTTTGTAGTTTGTGTAACTCCATTTGTGGTGACTGTTGGGGTTGATGTTATTGATTCAGTCTTTCCTGTAGTCGTCATTGTCGTTAGAGATGATGACTGTGGCTCTGTGGATGAAGACATTGTTGTTGGAGATGATTCCTGGCTGCTTGTGGGAAAGTGAGTTGATTTCGTTGGAGTGCTAACTGGATGTAATGTGGAAGGTGAGCTTCCTGATATCTCGGCAGTTGTCGGGTTATTGGTAGTCGTGAAAATTTCTGTGTTTTTAGTTTGTGTAACTCCATTTGTGGTAACTGTTGGGCTTGGTGCTATTGTTTCAGTCTTTCCTGTAGTTGTCACTGTCGTGTGAGATGCAGACTGTGGCTCTGTGGATGAAGACATTGTTGTTGGAGATGATTCTTGGCTGCTTGTGGGAAATTGAGTTGATTTCGTTTGAGTGCTCACTGGAGGTGAGGTGGAGGGTGTACTTCCTGATACCTCAGCAGTTGTTGAGTTATTGGTAGTCGTGAAAACCTCTGTGTTTGTAGTTTGTGTAACTCCATTTGTGGTGACTGTTGGGATTGATGTTATTGTTTCAGTCTTTCCTGTAGTTGTCACTGTCGTGTGAGATGCAGACTGTGGCTCTGTGGATGAAGACGTTGTTGTTGGAGATGATTCCTGGCTGCTTGTGGGAAAGTGAGTTGATTTCGTTGGAGTGCTCACTGGATGTAATGTGGAGGGTGAGCTTCCTGATATCTCGGCAGTTGTCGGGTTATTGGTAGTCGTGAAAATTTCTGTGTTTGTAGTTTGTGTAACTCCATTTGTGGTGACTGTTGGGCTTGATGTTATTGTTTCAGTCTTTCCTGTAGTTGTCACTGTCGTGTGAGATGCAGACTGTGGCTCTGTGGATGAAGACATTGTTGTTGGAGATGATTCCTGGCTGCTTGTGGGAAAGTGAGTTGATTTCGTTGGAGTGCTCACTGGATGTAATGTGGAGGGTGAGCTTCCTGATATCTCGGCAGTTGTCGGGTTATTGGTAGTCGTGAAAATTTCTGTTTTTGTAGTTTGTGTAACTCCATTTGTGGTGACTGTTGGGCTTGATGCTATTGTTTCAGTTTTTCCTGTAGTTGTCACTGTCGTAAGAGATGAAGACTGTGCCTCTGTGGATGACGACATTGTTGTTGAAGATGATTCCTGGCTGCTTGTGGGAAAGTGAGTTGATTTTGTTGGAGTGCTCACTGGACGTAAGGTGGAGGGTGAACTGGATGACACTTTGGCAGTTGTCGGGTTATTGGTAGTCGTGAAAATTTCTGTGTTTGTAGTTTGTGTAACTCCATTTGTGCTAACTGTTGGGGTTGATGTTATTGATTCAGTCTTTCCTGTAGGTGTCACTGTTGTAACAGATGAAGAATGTGGCTCTGTGGATGACAACATTGTTGTTCGAGATGTTTCCTGGCTGTTTGTGGGAAAGTGAGTTGATTTTGTTGGAGTGCTCACTGGAGGTGAGGTGGAGGGTGAACTGGATGACACTTCGGCAGCTGTCGGGTTATTGGTAGTCGTGAAAATTTCTGTGTTTTTAGTTTGTGTAACTCCATTTGTGGTGACTGTTGGGGTTGATGGTATTGATTCACTCTTTCCTGTAGGTGTCACTGTTGTAACAGATGAAGAATGTGGCTCTGTGGATGAGGACATTGTTGTTGGAGATGATTCCTGGCTGCTTGTGGGAAAGTGAGTTGATTTTGTCAGAGTGCTAACTGGATGTAATGTGGAGGGTGAGCTTCCTGATATCTCGGCAGTTGTCGGGTTATTGGTAGTCGTGAAAATTTCTGTGTTTGTAGTTTGTGTAACTCCATTTGTGGTGACTGTTGGGCTTGATGCTATTGTTTCAGTTTTTCCTGTAGTCGTCACTGTCGTGTGAGATGCAGACTGTGGCTCTGTGGATGAAGACATTGTTGTTGAAGATGATTCCTGGCTGCTTGTGGGAAAGTGAGTTGATTTTGTTTGAGTGCTCACTGGATGTAATGTGGAGGGTGAGCTTCCTGATATCTCGGCAGTTGTCGGGTTATTGGTAGTCGTGAAAATTTCTGTGTTTGTAGTTTGTGTAACTCCATTTGTGGTGACTGTTGGGCTTGATGCTATTGTTTCAGTTTTTCCTGTAGTTGTCACTGTCGTAAGAGATGAAGACTGTGCCTCTGTGGATGACGACATTGTTGTTGAAGATGATTCCTGGCTGCTTGTGGGAAAGTGAGTTGATTTTGTTTGAGTGCTCACTGGAGGTAAGGTGGAGGGTGAACTGGATGACACTTTGGCAGTTGTCGGGTTATTGGTAGTCGTGAAAATTTCTGTGTTTGTAGTTTGTGTAACTCCATTTGTGCTAACTGTTGGGGTTGATGTTATTGATTCAGTCTTTCCTGTAGGTGTCACTGTTGTAACAGATGAAGAATGTGGCTCTGTGGATGACAACATTGTTGTTCGAGATGTTTCCTGGCTGTTTGTGGGAAAGTGAGTTGATTTTGTTGGAGTGCTCACTGGAGGTGAGGTGGAGGGTGAACTGGATGACACTTCGGCAGCTGTCGGGTTATTGGTAGTCGTGAAAATTTCTGTGTTTTTAGTTTGTGTAACTCCATTCGTGGTGACTGTTGGGGTTGATGGTATTGATTCACTCTTTCCTGTAGGTGTCACTGTTGTAACAGATGAAGAATGTGGCTCTGTGGATGAGGACATTGTTGTTGGAGATGATTCCTGGCTGCTTGTGGGAAAGTGAGTTGATTTTGTCAGAGTGCTAAGTGGATGTAATGTGGAAGGTGAGCTTTCTGATATCTCGGCAGTTGTCGGGTTATTGGTAGTCGTGAAAATTTCTGTGTTTGTAGTTTGTGTAACTCCATTTGTGGTGACTGTTGGCCTTGATGTTATTGTTTCAGTCTTTCCTGTAGTTGTCACTGTCGTGTGAGATGCAGACTGTGGCTCTGTGGATGAAGACATTGTTGTTGGAGATGATTCCTGGCTGCTTGTGGGAAAGTGAGTTGATTTCGTTGGAGTGCTCACTGGATGTAATGTGGAGGGTGAGCTTCCTGATATCACGGCAGTTGTCGGGTTATTGGTAGTCGTGAAAATTTCTGTGTTTGTAGTTTGTGTAACTCCATTTGTGGTGACTGTTGGGCTTGATGTTATTGATTCAGTCTTTCCTGTAGGTGTCACTGTTGTAACAGATGAAGAATGTGGCTCTGTGGATGAAGACATTGTTGTTGGAGATGATTCCTGGCTGCTTGTGGGAAAGTGAGTTGATTTCGTTGGAGTGCTCACTGGATGTAATGTGGAGGGTGAGCTTCCTGATATCACGGCAGTTGTCGGGTTATTGGTAGTCGTGAAAATTTCTGTGTTTGTAGTTTGTGTAACTCCATTTGTGGTGACTGTTGGGCTTGATGCTATTGTTTCAGTTTTTCCTGTAGTTGTCACTGTCGTAAGAGATGAAGACTGTGCCTCTGTGGATGACGACAATGTTGTTGAAGATGATTCCTGGCTGCTTGTGGGAAAGTGAGTTGATTTTGTTTGAGTGCTCACTGGAGGTAAGGTGGAGGGTGAACTGGATGACACTTTGGCAGTTGTCGGGTTATTGGTAGTCGTGAAAATTTCTGTGTTTGTAGTTTGTGTAACTCCATTTGTGCTAACTGTTGGGGTTGATGTTATTGATTCAGTCTTTCCTGTAGGTGTCACTGTTGTAACAGATGAAGAATGTGGCTCTGTGGATGACAACATTGTTGTTCGAGATGTTTCCTGGCTGTTTGTGGGAAAGTGAGTTGATTTTGTTGGAGTGCTCACTGGAGGTGAGGTGGAGGGTGAACTGGATGACACTTCGGCAGCTGTCGGGTTATTGGTAGTCGTGAAAATTTCTGTGTTTTTAGTTTGTGTAACTCCATTTGTGGTGACTGTTGGGGTTGATGGTATTGATTCACTCTTTCCTGTAGGTGTCACTGTTGTAACAGATGAAGAATGTGGCTCTGTGGATGAGGACATTGTTGTTGGAGATGATTCCTGGCTGCTTGTGGGAAAGTGAGTTGATTTTGTCAGAGTGCTAACTGGATGTAATGTGGAGGGTGAGCTTCCTAATATCTCGGCAGTTGTCGGGTTATTGGTAGTCGTGAAAATTTCTGTGTTTGTAGTTTGTGTAACTCCATTTGTGCTAACTGTTGGGGTTGATGTTATTGATTCAGTCTTTCCTGTAGGTGTCACTGTTGTAACAGATGAAGAATGTGGCTCTGTGGATGACAACATTGTTGTTCGAGATGTTTCCTGGCTGTTTGTGGGAAAGTGAGTTGATTTTGTTGGAGTGCTCACTGGAGGTGAGGTGGAGGGTGAACTGGATGACACTTCGGCAGCTGTCGGGTTATTGGTAGTCGTGAAAATTTCTGTGTTTTTAGTTTGTGTAACTCCATTTGTGGTGACTGTTGGGGTTGATGGTATTGATTCACTCTTTCCTGTAGGTGTCACTGTTGTAACAGATGAAGAATGTGGCTCTGTGGATGAGGACATTGTTGTTGGAGATGATTCCTGGCTGCTTGTGGGAAAGTGAGTTGATTTTGTCAGAGTGCTAAGTGGATGTAATGTGGAGGGTGAGCTTTCTGATATCTCGGCAGTTGTCGGGTTATTGGTAGTCGTGAAAATTTCTGTGTTTGTAGTTTGTGTAACTCCATTTGTGGTGACTGTTGGCCTTGATGTTATTGTTTCAGTCTTTCCTGTAGTTGTCACTGTCGTGTGAGATGCAGACTGTGGCTCTGTGGATGAAGACATTGTTGTTGGAGATGATTCCTGGCTGCTTGTGGGAAAGTGAGTTGATTTTGTTTGAGTGCTCACTGGAGGTAAGGTGGAGGGTGAACTGGATGACACTTTGGCAGTTGTCGGGTTATTGGTAGTCGTGAAAATTTCTGTGTTTGTAGTTTGTGTAACTCCATTTGTGCTAACTGTTGGGGTTGATGTTATTGATTCAGTCTTTCCTGTAGGTGTCACTGTTGTAACAGATGAAGAATGTGGCTCTGTGGATGACAACATTGTTGTTCGAGATGTTTCCTGGCTGTTTGTGGGAAAGTGAGTTGATTTTGTTGGAGTGCTCACTGGAGGTGAGGTGGAGGGTGAACTGGATGACACTTCGGCAGCTGTCGGGTTATTGGTAGTCGTGAAAATTTCTGTGTTTTTAGTTTGTGTAACTCCATTTGTGGTGACTGTTGGGGTTGATGGTATTGATTCACTCTTTCCTGTAGTTGTCACTGTTGTAACAGATGAAGAATGTGGCTCTGTGGATGAGGACATTGTTGTTGGAGATGATTCCTGGCTGCTTGTGGGAAAGTGAGTTGATTTTGTCAGAGTGCTAACTGGATGTAATGTGGAGGGTGAGCTTCCTGATATCTCGGCAGTTGTCGGGTTATTGGTAGTCGTGAAAATTTCTGTGTTTGTAGTTTGTGTAACTCCATTTGTGGTGACTGTTGGGCTTGATGCTATTGTTTCAGTTTTTCCTTTAGTTGTCACTGTCGTAAGAGATGAAGACTGTGCCTCTGTGGATGACGACATTGTTGTTGAAGATGATTCCTGGCTGCTTGTGGGAAAGTGAGTTGATTTTGTTGGAGTGCTCACTGGAGGTAAGGTGGAGGGTGAACTGGATGACACTTTGGCAGTTGTCGGGTTATTGGTAGTCGTGAAAATTGCTGTGTTTGTAGTTTGTGTAACTCCATTTGTGCTAAATGTTGGGGTTGATGTTATTGATTCAGTCTTTCCTGTAGGTGCCACTGTTGTAACAGATGAAGAATGTGGCTCTGTGGATGAGGACCTTGTTGTTGGAGATGATTCCTGGCTGCTTGTGGGAAAGTGAGTTGGTTTTGTCAGAGTGCTAAGTGGATGTAATGTGGAGGGTGAGCTTTCTGATATCTCGGCAGTTGTCGGGTTATTGGTAGTCGTGAAAATATCTGTGTTTGTAGTTTGTGTAACTCCATTTGTGGTGACTGTTGGGCTTGATGTTATTGTTTCAGTCTTTCCTGTAGTTGTCACTGTCGTGTGAGATGCAGACTGTGGCTCTGTGGATGAAGACATTGTTGTTGGAGATGATTCCTGGCTGCTTGTGGGAAAGTGAGTTGATTTTGTCAGAGTGCTAAGTGGATGTAATGTGGAGGGTGAGCTTTCTGATATCTCGGCAGTTGTCGGGTTATTGGTAGTTGTGAAAATTTCTGTGTTTGTAGTTTGTGTAACTCCATTTGTGGTGACTGTTGGCCTTGATGTTATTGTTTCAGTCTTTCCTGTAGTTGTCACTGTCGTGTGAGATGCAGACTGTGGCTCTGTGGATGAAGACATTGTTGTTGGAGATGATTCCTGGCTGCTTGTGGGAAAGTGAGTTGATTTCGTTGGAGTGCTCACTGGATGTAATGTGGAGGGTGAGCTTCCTGATATCTCGGCAGTTGTTGGGTTATTGGTAGTCGTGAAAATTTCTGTGTTTGTAGTTTGTGTAACTCCATTTGTGCTAACTGTTGGGGTTGATGTTATTGATTCAGTCTTTCCTGTAGGTGTCACTGTTGTAACAGATGAAGAATGTGGCTCTGTGGATGACAACATTGTTGTTCGAGATGTTTCCTGGCTGTTTGTGGGAAAGTGAGTTGATTTTGTTGGAGTGCTCACTGGAGGTGAGGTGGAGGGTGAACTGGATGACACTTCGGCAGCTGTCGGGTTATTGGTAGTCGTGAAAATTTCAGTGTTTTTAGTTTGTGTAACTCCATTTGTGGTGACTGTTGGGATTGATGGTATTGATTCACTCTTTCCTGTAGGTGTCACTGTTGTAACAGATGAAGAATGTGGCTCTGTGGATGAGGACATTGTTGTTGGAGATGATTCCTGGCTGCTTGTGGGAAAGTGAGTTGATTTTGTCAGAGTGCTAACTGGATGTAATGTGGAGGGTGAGCTTCCTGATATCTCGGCAGTTGTCGGGTTATTGGTAGTCATGAAAATTTCTGTGTTTGTAGTTTGTGTAACTGCATTTGTGGTGACTGTTGGGCTTGATGTTATTGATTCAGTCTTTCCTGTAGGTGTCACTGTTGTAACAGATGAAGAATGTGGCTCTGTGGATGAAGACATTGTTGTTGGAGATGATTCCTGGCTGCTTGTGGGAAAGTGAGTTGATTTCGTTGGAGTGCTCACTGGATGTAATGTGGAGGGTGAGCTTCCTGATATCTCGGCAGTTGTCGGGTTATTGGTAGTCGTGAAAATTTCTGTGTTTGTAGTTTGTGTAACTCCATTTGTGGTGACTGTTGGGCTTGATGCTATCGTTTCAGTTTTTCCTGTAGTTGTCACTGTCGTAAGAGATGAAGACTGTGCCTCTGTGGATGACGACATTGTTGTTGAAGATGATTCCTGGCTGCTTGTGGGAAAGTGAGTTGATTTTGTTTGAGTGCTCACTGGAGGTAAGGTGGAGGGTGAACTGGATGACACTTTGGCAGTTGTCGGGTTATTGGTAGTCGTGAAAATTTCTGTGTTTGTAGTTTGTGTAACTCCATTTGTGCTAACTGTTGGGGTTGATGTTATTGATCCAGTCTTTCCTGTAGGTGTCACTGTTGTAACAGATGAAGAATGTGGCTCTGTGGATGACAACATTGTTGTTCGAGATGTTTCCTGGCTGTTTGTGGGAAAGTGAGTTGATTTTGTTGGAGTGCTCACTGGAGGTGAGGTGGAGGGTGAACTGGATGACACTTCGGCAGCTGTCGGGTTATTGGTAGTCGTGAAAATTTCTGTGTTTTTAGTTTGTGTAACTCCATTTGTGGTGACTGTTGGGGTTGATGGTATTGATTCACTCTTTCCTGTAGGTGTCACTGTTGTAACAGATGAAGAATGTGGCTCTGTGGATGAGGACATTGTTGTTGGAGATGATTCCTGGCCGCTTGTGGGAAAGTGAGTTGATTTTGTCAGAGTGCTAACTGGATGTAATGTGGAGGGTGAGCTTCCTGATATCTCGGCAGTTGTCGGGTTATTGGTAGTCGTGAAAATTTCTGTGTTTGTAGTTTGTGTAACTCCATTTGTGGTGACTGTTGGGCTTGATGCTATTGTTTCAGTTTTTCCTGTAGGTGCCACTGTTGTAACAGATGAAGAATGTGGCTCTGTGGATGAGGACATTGTTGTTGGAGATGATTCCTGGCTGCTTGTGGGAAAGTGAGTTGATTTTGTCAGAGTGCTAAGTGGATGTAATGTGGAGGGTGAGCTTTCTGATATCTCGGCAGTTGTCGGGTTATTGGTAGTCGTGAAAATTTCTGTGTTTGTAGTTTGTGTAACTGCATTTGTGGTGACTGTTGGGCTTGATGTTATTGTTTCAGTCTTTCCTGTAGTTGTCACTGTCGTGTGAGATGCAGACTGTGGCTCTGTGGATGAAGACATTGTTGTTGGAGATGATTCCTGGCTGCTTGTGGGAAAGTGAGTTGATTTTGTTGGAGTGCTCACTGGAGGTGAGGTGGAGGGTGAGCTTTCTGATATCTCGGCAGTTGTCGGGTTATTGGTAGTCATGAAAATTTCTGTGTTTGTAGTTTGTGTAACTCCATTTGTGGTGACTGTTGGGCTTGATGCTATCGTTTCAGTTTTTCCTGTAGTTGTCACTGTCGTAAGAGATGAAGACTGTGCCTCTGTGGATGACGACATTGTTGTTGAAGATGATTCCTGGCTGCTTGTGGGAAAGTGAGTTGATTTTGTTTGAGTGCTCACTGGAGGTAAGGTGGAGGGTGAACTGGATGACACTTTGGCAGTTGTCGGGTTATTGGTAGTCGTGAAAATTTCTGTGTTTGTAGTTTGTGTAACTCCATTTGTGCTAACTGTTGGGGTTGATGTTATTGATCCAGTCTTTCCTGTAGGTGTCACTGTTGTAACAGATGAAGAATGTGGCTCTGTGGATGACAACATTGTTGTTCGAGATGTTTCCTGGCTGTTTGTGGGAAAGTGAGTTGATTTTGTTGGAGTGCTCACTGGAGGTGAGGTGGAGGGTGAACTGGATGACACTTCGGCAGCTGTCGGGTTATTGGTAGTCGTGAAAATTTCTGTGTTTTTAGTTTGTGTAACTCCATTTGTGGTGACTGTTGGGGTTGATGGTATTGATTCACTCTTTCCTGTAGGTGTCACTGTTGTAACAGATGAAGAATGTGGCTCTGTGGATGAGGACATTGTTGTTGGAGATGATTCCTGGCTGCTTGTGGGAAAGTGAGTTGATTTTGTCAGAGTGCTAACTGGATGTAATGTGGAGGGTGAGCTTCCTGATATCTCGGCAGTTGTTGGGTTATTGGTAGTCGTGAAAATTTCTGTGTTTGTAGTTTGTGTAACTCCATTTGTGGTGACTGTTGGGCTTGATGCTATTGTTTCAGTTTTTCCTGTAGTTGTCACTGTCGTAAGAGATGAAGACTGTGCCTCTGTGGATGACGACATTGTTGTTGAAGATGATTCCTGGCTGCTTGTGGGAAAGTGAGTTGATTTTGTTGGAGTGCTCACTGGAGGTAAGGTGGAGGGTGAACTGGATGACACTTTGGCAGTTGTCGGGTTATTGGTAGTCGTAAAAATTTCTGTGTTTGTAGTTTGTGTAACTCCATTTGTGCTAAATGTTGGGGTTGATGTTATTGATTCAGTCTTTCCTGTAGGTGCCACTGTTGTAACAGATGAAGAATGTGGCTCTGTGGATGAGGACATTGTTGTTGGAGATGATTCCTGGCTGCTTGTGGGAAAGTGAGTTGATTTTGTCAGAGTGCTAAGTGGATGTAATGTGGAGGGTGAGCTTTCTGATATCTCGGCAGTTGTCGGGTTATTGGTAGTCGTGAAAATTTCTGTGTTTGTAGTTTGTGTAACTGCATTTGTGGTGACTGTTGGGCTTGATGTTATTGTTTCAGTCTTTCCTGTAGTTGTCACTGTCGTGTGAGATGCAGACTGTGGCTCTGTGGATGAAGACATTGTTGTTGGAGATGATTCCTGGCTGCTTGTGGGAAAGTGAGTTGATTTTGTTGGAGTGCTCACTGGAGGTGAGGTGGAGGGTGAGCTTTCTGATATCTCGGCAGTTGTCGGGTTATTGGTAGTCGTGAAAATTTCTGTGTTTGTAGTTTGTGTAACTCCATTTGTGGTGACTGTTGGGCTTGATGCTATCGTTTCAGTTTTTCCTGTAGTTGTCACTGTCGTAAGAGATGAAGACTGTGCCTCTGTGGATGACGACATTGTTGTTGAAGATGATTCCTGGCTGCTTGTGGGAAAGTGAGTTGATTTTGTTTGAGTGCTCACTGGAGGTAAGGTGGAGGGTGAACTGGATGACACTTTGGCAGTTGTCGGGTTATTGGTAGTCGTGAAAATTTCTGTGTTTGTAGTTTGTGTAACTCCATTTGTGCTAACTGTTGGGGTTGATGTTATTGATTCAGTCTTTCCTGTAGGTGTCACTGTTGTAACAGATGAAGAATGTGGCTCTGTGGATGAGGACATTGTTGTTGGAGATGATTCCTGGCTGCTTGTGGGAAAGTGAGTTGATTTCGTTGGAGTGCTCACTGGATGTAATGTGGAGGGTGAGCTTCCTGATATCACGGCAGTTGTCGGGTTATTGGTAGTCGTGAAAATTTCTGTGTTTGTAGTTTGTGTAACTCCATTTGTGGTGACTGTTGGGCTTGATGCTATTGTTTCAGTTTTTCCTGTAGTTGTCACTGTCGTAAGAGATGAAGACTGTGCCTCTGTGGATGACGACATTGTTGTTGAAGATGATTCCTGGCTGTTTGTGGGAAAGTGAGTTGATTTTGTTGGAGTGCTCACTGGAGGTGAGGTGGAGGGTGAACTGGATGACACTTCGGCAGCTGTCGGGTTATTGGTAGTCGTGAAAATTTCTGTGTTTTTAGTTTGTGTAACTCCATTTGTGGTGACTGTTGGGGTTGATGGTATTGATTCACTCTTTCCTGTAGGTGTCACTGTTGTAACAGATGAAGAATGTGGCTCTGTGGATGAGGACATTGTTATTGGAGATGATTCCTGGCTGCTTGTGGGAAAGTGAGTTGATTTTGTCAGAGTGCTAACTGGATGTAATGTGGAGGGTGAGCTTCCTGATATCTCGGCAGTTGTCGGGTTATTGGTAGTCGTGAAAATTTCTGTGTTTGTAGTTTGTGTAACTCCATTTGTGCTAACTGTTGGGGTTGATGTTATTGATTCAGTCTTTCCTGTAGGTGTCACTGTTGTAACAGATGAAGAATGTGGCTCTGTGGATGAGGACATTGTTGTTGGAGATGATTCCTGGCTGCTTGTGGGAAAGTGAGTTGATTTCGTTGGAGTGCTCACTGGATGTAATGTGGAGGGTGAGCTTCCTGATATCACGGCAGTTGTCGGGTTATTGGTAGTCGTGAAAATTTCTGTGTTTGTAGTTTGTGTAACTCCATTTGTGGTGACTGTTGGGCTTGATGCTATTGTTTCAGTTTTTCCTGTAGTTGTCACTGTCGTAAGAGATGAAGACTGTGCCTCTGTGGATGACGACATTGTTGTTGAAGATGATTCCTGGCTGTTTGTGGGAAAGTGAGTTGATTTTGTTGGAGTGCTCACTGGAGGTGAGGTGGAGGGTGAACTGGATGACACTTCGGCAGCTGTCGGGTTATTGGTAGTCGTGAAAATTTCTGTGTTTTTAGTTTGTGTAACTCCATTTGTGGTGACTGTTGGGGTTGATGGTATTGATTCACTCTTTCCTGTAGGTGTCACTGTTGTAACAGATGAAGAATGTGGCTCTGTGGATGAGGACATTGTTATTGGAGATGATTCCTGGCTGCTTGTGGGAAAGTGAGTTGATTTTGTCAGAGTGCTAACTGGATGTAATGTGGAGGGTGAGCTTCCTGATATCTCGGCAGTTGTCGGGTTATTGGTAGTCGTGAAAATTTCTGTGTTTGTAGTTTGTGTAACTCCATTTGTGGTGACTGTTGGGCTTGATGCTATTGTTTCAGTTTTTCCTGTAGTCGTCACTGTCGTGTGAGATGCAGACTGTGGCTCTGTGGATGAAGACATTGTTGTTGAAGATGATTCCTGGCTGCTTGTGGGAAAGTGAGTTGATTTTGTTTGAGTGCTCACTGGATGTAATGTGGAGGGTGAGCTTCCTGATATCTCGGCAGTTGTCGGGTTATTGGTAGTCGTGAAAATTTCTGTGTTTGTAGTTTGTGTAACTCCATTTGTGGTGACTGTTGGGCTTGATGCTATTGTTTCAGTTTTTCCTGTAGTTGTCACTGTCGTAAGAGATGAAGACTGTGCCTCTGTGGATGACGACATTGTTGTTGAAGATGATTCCTGGCTGCTTGTGGGAAAGTGAGTTGATTTTGTTTGAGTGCTCACTGGAGGTAAGGTGGAGGGTGAACTGGATGACACTTTGGCAGTTGTCGGGTTATTGGTAGTCGTGAAAATTTCTGTGTTTGTAGTTTGTGTAACTCCATTTGTGCTAACTGTTGGGGTTGATGTTATTGATTCAGTCTTTCCTGTAGGTGTCACTGTTGTAACAGATGAAGAATGTGGCTCTGTGGATGACAACATTGTTGTTCGAGATGTTTCCTGGCTGTTTGTGGGAAAGTGAGTTGATTTTGTTGGAGTGCTCACTGGAGGTGAGGTGGAGGGTGAACTGGATGACACTTCGGCAGCTGTCGGGTTATTGGTAGTCGTGAAAATTTCTGTGTTTTTAGTTTGTGTAACTCCATTTGTGGTGACTGTTGGGGTTGATGGTATTGATTCACTCTTTCCTGTAGGTGTCACTGTTGTAACAGATGAAGAATGTGGCTCTGTGGATGAGGACATTGTTGTTGGAGATGATTCCTGGCTGCTTGTGGGAAAGTGAGTTGATTTTGTCAGAGTGCTAACTGGATGTAATGTGGAGGGTGAGCTTCCTGATATCTCGGCAGTTGTCGGGTTATTGGTAGTCGTGAAAATTTCTGTGTTTGTAGTTTGTGTAACTCCATTTGTGGTGACTGTTGGGCTTGATGCTATTGTTTCAGTTTTTCCTGTAGTCGTCACTGTCGTGTGAGATGCAGACTGTGGCTCTGTGGATGAAGACATTGTTGTTGAAGATGATTCCTGGCTGCTTGTGGGAAAGTGAGTTGATTTTGTTTGAGTGCTCACTGGATGTAATGTGGAGGGTGAGCTTCCTGATATCTCGGCAGTTGTCGGGTTATTGGTAGTCGTGAAAATTTCTGTGTTTGTAGTTTGTGTAACTCCATTTGTGGTGACTGTTGGGCTTGATGCTATTGTTTCAGTTTTTCCTGTAGTTGTCACTGTCGTAAGAGATGAAGACTGTGCCTCTGTGGATGACGACATTGTTGTTGAAGATGATTCCTGGCTGCTTGTGGGAAAGTGAGTTGATTTTGTTTGAGTGCTCACTGGAGGTAAGGTG
Source organism: Pampus argenteus (assembly GCA_036937835.1). Classification (NCBI taxonomy): domain Eukaryota; kingdom Metazoa; phylum Chordata; class Actinopteri; order Scombriformes; family Stromateidae; genus Pampus; species Pampus argenteus. The sequence continues at coordinate 12,678,488 of CM072863.1, forward strand.
GAGGGTGAACTGGATGACACTTTGGCAGTTGTCGGGTTATTGGTAGTCGTGAAAATTTCTGTGTTTGTAGTTTGTGTAACTCCATTTGTGCTAACTGTTGGGGTTGATGTTATTGATTCAGTCTTTCCTGTAGGTGTCACTGTTGTAACAGATGAAGAATGTGGCTCTGTGGATGACAACATTGTTGTTCGAGATGTTTCCTGGCTGTTTGTGGGAAAGTGAGTTGATTTTGTTGGAGTGCTCACTGGAGGTGAGGTGGAGGGTGAACTGGATGACACTTCGGCAGCTGTCGGGTTATTGGTAGTCGTGAAAATTTCTGTGTTTTTAGTTTGTGTAACTCCATTCGTGGTGACTGTTGGGGTTGATGGTATTGATTCACTCTTTCCTGTAGGTGTCACTGTTGTAACAGATGAAGAATGTGGCTCTGTGGATGAGGACATTGTTGTTGGAGATGATTCCTGGCTGCTTGTGGGAAAGTGAGTTGATTTTGTCAGAGTGCTAAGTGGATGTAATGTGGAAGGTGAGCTTTCTGATATCTCGGCAGTTGTCGGGTTATTGGTAGTCGTGAAAATTTCTGTGTTTGTAGTTTGTGTAACTCCATTTGTGGTGACTGTTGGCCTTGATGTTATTGTTTCAGTCTTTCCTGTAGTTGTCACTGTCGTGTGAGATGCAGACTGTGGCTCTGTGGATGAAGACATTGTTGTTGGAGATGATTCCTGGCTGCTTGTGGGAAAGTGAGTTGATTTCGTTGGAGTGCTCACTGGATGTAATGTGGAGGGTGAGCTTCCTGATATCACGGCAGTTGTCGGGTTATTGGTAGTCGTGAAAATTTCTGTGTTTGTAGTTTGTGTAACTCCATTTGTGGTGACTGTTGGGCTTGATGTTATTGATTCAGTCTTTCCTGTAGGTGTCACTGTTGTAACAGATGAAGAATGTGGCTCTGTGGATGAAGACATTGTTGTTGGAGATGATTCCTGGCTGCTTGTGGGAAAGTGAGTTGATTTCGTTGGAGTGCTCACTGGATGTAATGTGGAGGGTGAGCTTCCTGATATCACGGCAGTTGTCGGGTTATTGGTAGTCGTGAAAATTTCTGTGTTTGTAGTTTGTGTAACTCCATTTGTGGTGACTGTTGGGCTTGATGCTATTGTTTCAGTTTTTCCTGTAGTTGTCACTGTCGTAAGAGATGAAGACTGTGCCTCTGTGGATGACGACAATGTTGTTGAAGATGATTCCTGGCTGCTTGTGGGAAAGTGAGTTGATTTTGTTTGAGTGCTCACTGGAGGTAAGGTGGAGGGTGAACTGGATGACACTTTGGCAGTTGTCGGGTTATTGGTAGTCGTGAAAATTTCTGTGTTTGTAGTTTGTGTAACTCCATTTGTGCTAACTGTTGGGGTTGATGTTATTGATTCAGTCTTTCCTGTAGGTGTCACTGTTGTAACAGATGAAGAATGTGGCTCTGTGGATGACAACATTGTTGTTCGAGATGTTTCCTGGCTGTTTGTGGGAAAGTGAGTTGATTTTGTTGGAGTGCTCACTGGAGGTGAGGTGGAGGGTGAACTGGATGACACTTCGGCAGCTGTCGGGTTATTGGTAGTCGTGAAAATTTCTGTGTTTTTAGTTTGTGTAACTCCATTTGTGGTGACTGTTGGGGTTGATGGTATTGATTCACTCTTTCCTGTAGGTGTCACTGTTGTAACAGATGAAGAATGTGGCTCTGTGGATGAGGACATTGTTGTTGGAGATGATTCCTGGCTGCTTGTGGGAAAGTGAGTTGATTTTGTCAGAGTGCTAACTGGATGTAATGTGGAGGGTGAGCTTCCTAATATCTCGGCAGTTGTCGGGTTATTGGTAGTCGTGAAAATTTCTGTGTTTGTAGTTTGTGTAACTCCATTTGTGCTAACTGTTGGGGTTGATGTTATTGATTCAGTCTTTCCTGTAGGTGTCACTGTTGTAACAGATGAAGAATGTGGCTCTGTGGATGACAACATTGTTGTTCGAGATGTTTCCTGGCTGTTTGTGGGAAAGTGAGTTGATTTTGTTGGAGTGCTCACTGGAGGTGAGGTGGAGGGTGAACTGGATGACACTTCGGCAGCTGTCGGGTTATTGGTAGTCGTGAAAATTTCTGTGTTTTTAGTTTGTGTAACTCCATTTGTGGTGACTGTTGGGGTTGATGGTATTGATTCACTCTTTCCTGTAGGTGTCACTGTTGTAACAGATGAAGAATGTGGCTCTGTGGATGAGGACATTGTTGTTGGAGATGATTCCTGGCTGCTTGTGGGAAAGTGAGTTGATTTTGTCAGAGTGCTAAGTGGATGTAATGTGGAGGGTGAGCTTTCTGATATCTCGGCAGTTGTCGGGTTATTGGTAGTCGTGAAAATTTCTGTGTTTGTAGTTTGTGTAACTCCATTTGTGGTGACTGTTGGCCTTGATGTTATTGTTTCAGTCTTTCCTGTAGTTGTCACTGTCGTGTGAGATGCAGACTGTGGCTCTGTGGATGAAGACATTGTTGTTGGAGATGATTCCTGGCTGCTTGTGGGAAAGTGAGTTGATTTTGTTTGAGTGCTCACTGGAGGTAAGGTGGAGGGTGAACTGGATGACACTTTGGCAGTTGTCGGGTTATTGGTAGTCGTGAAAATTTCTGTGTTTGTAGTTTGTGTAACTCCATTTGTGCTAACTGTTGGGGTTGATGTTATTGATTCAGTCTTTCCTGTAGGTGTCACTGTTGTAACAGATGAAGAATGTGGCTCTGTGGATGACAACATTGTTGTTCGAGATGTTTCCTGGCTGTTTGTGGGAAAGTGAGTTGATTTTGTTGGAGTGCTCACTGGAGGTGAGGTGGAGGGTGAACTGGATGACACTTCGGCAGCTGTCGGGTTATTGGTAGTCGTGAAAATTTCTGTGTTTTTAGTTTGTGTAACTCCATTTGTGGTGACTGTTGGGGTTGATGGTATTGATTCACTCTTTCCTGTAGTTGTCACTGTTGTAACAGATGAAGAATGTGGCTCTGTGGATGAGGACATTGTTGTTGGAGATGATTCCTGGCTGCTTGTGGGAAAGTGAGTTGATTTTGTCAGAGTGCTAACTGGATGTAATGTGGAGGGTGAGCTTCCTGATATCTCGGCAGTTGTCGGGTTATTGGTAGTCGTGAAAATTTCTGTGTTTGTAGTTTGTGTAACTCCATTTGTGGTGACTGTTGGGCTTGATGCTATTGTTTCAGTTTTTCCTTTAGTTGTCACTGTCGTAAGAGATGAAGACTGTGCCTCTGTGGATGACGACATTGTTGTTGAAGATGATTCCTGGCTGCTTGTGGGAAAGTGAGTTGATTTTGTTGGAGTGCTCACTGGAGGTAAGGTGGAGGGTGAACTGGATGACACTTTGGCAGTTGTCGGGTTATTGGTAGTCGTGAAAATTGCTGTGTTTGTAGTTTGTGTAACTCCATTTGTGCTAAATGTTGGGGTTGATGTTATTGATTCAGTCTTTCCTGTAGGTGCCACTGTTGTAACAGATGAAGAATGTGGCTCTGTGGATGAGGACCTTGTTGTTGGAGATGATTCCTGGCTGCTTGTGGGAAAGTGAGTTGGTTTTGTCAGAGTGCTAAGTGGATGTAATGTGGAGGGTGAGCTTTCTGATATCTCGGCAGTTGTCGGGTTATTGGTAGTCGTGAAAATATCTGTGTTTGTAGTTTGTGTAACTCCATTTGTGGTGACTGTTGGGCTTGATGTTATTGTTTCAGTCTTTCCTGTAGTTGTCACTGTCGTGTGAGATGCAGACTGTGGCTCTGTGGATGAAGACATTGTTGTTGGAGATGATTCCTGGCTGCTTGTGGGAAAGTGAGTTGATTTTGTCAGAGTGCTAAGTGGATGTAATGTGGAGGGTGAGCTTTCTGATATCTCGGCAGTTGTCGGGTTATTGGTAGTTGTGAAAATTTCTGTGTTTGTAGTTTGTGTAACTCCATTTGTGGTGACTGTTGGCCTTGATGTTATTGTTTCAGTCTTTCCTGTAGTTGTCACTGTCGTGTGAGATGCAGACTGTGGCTCTGTGGATGAAGACATTGTTGTTGGAGATGATTCCTGGCTGCTTGTGGGAAAGTGAGTTGATTTCGTTGGAGTGCTCACTGGATGTAATGTGGAGGGTGAGCTTCCTGATATCTCGGCAGTTGTTGGGTTATTGGTAGTCGTGAAAATTTCTGTGTTTGTAGTTTGTGTAACTCCATTTGTGCTAACTGTTGGGGTTGATGTTATTGATTCAGTCTTTCCTGTAGGTGTCACTGTTGTAACAGATGAAGAATGTGGCTCTGTGGATGACAACATTGTTGTTCGAGATGTTTCCTGGCTGTTTGTGGGAAAGTGAGTTGATTTTGTTGGAGTGCTCACTGGAGGTGAGGTGGAGGGTGAACTGGATGACACTTCGGCAGCTGTCGGGTTATTGGTAGTCGTGAAAATTTCAGTGTTTTTAGTTTGTGTAACTCCATTTGTGGTGACTGTTGGGATTGATGGTATTGATTCACTCTTTCCTGTAGGTGTCACTGTTGTAACAGATGAAGAATGTGGCTCTGTGGATGAGGACATTGTTGTTGGAGATGATTCCTGGCTGCTTGTGGGAAAGTGAGTTGATTTTGTCAGAGTGCTAACTGGATGTAATGTGGAGGGTGAGCTTCCTGATATCTCGGCAGTTGTCGGGTTATTGGTAGTCATGAAAATTTCTGTGTTTGTAGTTTGTGTAACTGCATTTGTGGTGACTGTTGGGCTTGATGTTATTGATTCAGTCTTTCCTGTAGGTGTCACTGTTGTAACAGATGAAGAATGTGGCTCTGTGGATGAAGACATTGTTGTTGGAGATGATTCCTGGCTGCTTGTGGGAAAGTGAGTTGATTTCGTTGGAGTGCTCACTGGATGTAATGTGGAGGGTGAGCTTCCTGATATCTCGGCAGTTGTCGGGTTATTGGTAGTCGTGAAAATTTCTGTGTTTGTAGTTTGTGTAACTCCATTTGTGGTGACTGTTGGGCTTGATGCTATCGTTTCAGTTTTTCCTGTAGTTGTCACTGTCGTAAGAGATGAAGACTGTGCCTCTGTGGATGACGACATTGTTGTTGAAGATGATTCCTGGCTGCTTGTGGGAAAGTGAGTTGATTTTGTTTGAGTGCTCACTGGAGGTAAGGTGGAGGGTGAACTGGATGACACTTTGGCAGTTGTCGGGTTATTGGTAGTCGTGAAAATTTCTGTGTTTGTAGTTTGTGTAACTCCATTTGTGCTAACTGTTGGGGTTGATGTTATTGATCCAGTCTTTCCTGTAGGTGTCACTGTTGTAACAGATGAAGAATGTGGCTCTGTGGATGACAACATTGTTGTTCGAGATGTTTCCTGGCTGTTTGTGGGAAAGTGAGTTGATTTTGTTGGAGTGCTCACTGGAGGTGAGGTGGAGGGTGAACTGGATGACACTTCGGCAGCTGTCGGGTTATTGGTAGTCGTGAAAATTTCTGTGTTTTTAGTTTGTGTAACTCCATTTGTGGTGACTGTTGGGGTTGATGGTATTGATTCACTCTTTCCTGTAGGTGTCACTGTTGTAACAGATGAAGAATGTGGCTCTGTGGATGAGGACATTGTTGTTGGAGATGATTCCTGGCCGCTTGTGGGAAAGTGAGTTGATTTTGTCAGAGTGCTAACTGGATGTAATGTGGAGGGTGAGCTTCCTGATATCTCGGCAGTTGTCGGGTTATTGGTAGTCGTGAAAATTTCTGTGTTTGTAGTTTGTGTAACTCCATTTGTGGTGACTGTTGGGCTTGATGCTATTGTTTCAGTTTTTCCTGTAGTTGTCACTGTCGTAAGAGATGAAGACTGTGCCTCTGTGGATGACGACATTGTTGTTGAAGATGATTCCTGGCTGCTTGTGGGAAAGTGAGTTGATTTTGTTGGAGTGCTCACTGGAGGTAAGGTGGAGGGTGAACTGGATGACACTTTGGCAGTTGTCGGGTTATTGGTAGTCGTAAAAATTTCTGTGTTTGTAGTTTGTGTAACTCCATTTGTGCTAAATGTTGGGGTTGATGTTATTGATTCAGTCTTTCCTGTAGGTGCCACTGTTGTAACAGATGAAGAATGTGGCTCTGTGGATGAGGACATTGTTGTTGGAGATGATTCCTGGCTGCTTGTGGGAAAGTGAGTTGATTTTGTCAGAGTGCTAAGTGGATGTAATGTGGAGGGTGAGCTTTCTGATATCTCGGCAGTTGTCGGGTTATTGGTAGTCGTGAAAATTTCTGTGTTTGTAGTTTGTGTAACTGCATTTGTGGTGACTGTTGGGCTTGATGTTATTGTTTCAGTCTTTCCTGTAGTTGTCACTGTCGTGTGAGATGCAGACTGTGGCTCTGTGGATGAAGACATTGTTGTTGGAGATGATTCCTGGCTGCTTGTGGGAAAGTGAGTTGATTTTGTTGGAGTGCTCACTGGAGGTGAGGTGGAGGGTGAGCTTTCTGATATCTCGGCAGTTGTCGGGTTATTGGTAGTCGTGAAAATTTCTGTGTTTGTAGTTTGTGTAACTCCATTTGTGGTGACTGTTGGGCTTGATGCTATCGTTTCAGTTTTTCCTGTAGTTGTCACTGTCGTAAGAGATGAAGACTGTGCCTCTGTGGATGACGACATTGTTGTTGAAGATGATTCCTGGCTGCTTGTGGGAAAGTGAGTTGATTTTGTTTGAGTGCTCACTGGAGGTAAGGTGGAGGGTGAACTGGATGACACTTTGGCAGTTGTCGGGTTATTGGTAGTCGTGAAAATTTCTGTGTTTGTAGTTTGTGTAACTCCATTTGTGCTAACTGTTGGGGTTGATGTTATTGATCCAGTCTTTCCTGTAGGTGTCACTGTTGTAACAGATGAAGAATGTGGCTCTGTGGATGACAACATTGTTGTTCGAGATGTTTCCTGGCTGTTTGTGGGAAAGTGAGTTGATTTTGTTGGAGTGCTCACTGGAGGTGAGGTGGAGGGTGAACTGGATGACACTTCGGCAGCTGTCGGGTTATTGGTAGTCGTGAAAATTTCTGTGTTTTTAGTTTGTGTAACTCCATTTGTGGTGACTGTTGGGGTTGATGGTATTGATTCACTCTTTCCTGTAGGTGTCACTGTTGTAACAGATGAAGAATGTGGCTCTGTGGATGAGGACATTGTTGTTGGAGATGATTCCTGGCTGCTTGTGGGAAAGTGAGTTGATTTTGTCAGAGTGCTAACTGGATGTAATGTGGAGGGTGAGCTTCCTGATATCTCGGCAGTTGTCGGGTTATTGGTAGTCGTGAAAATTTCTGTGTTTGTAGTTTGTGTAACTCCATTTGTGGTGACTGTTGGGCTTGATGCTATTGTTTCAGTTTTTCCTGTAGTTGTCACTGTCGTAAGAGATGAAGACTGTGCCTCTGTGGATGACGACATTGTTGTTGAAGATGATTCCTGGCTGCTTGTGGGAAAGTGAGTTGATTTTGTTGGAGTGCTCACTGGAGGTAAGGTGGAGGGTGAACTGGATGACACTTTGGCAGTTGTCGGGTTATTGGTAGTCGTAAAAATTTCTGTGTTTGTAGTTTGTGTAACTCCATTTGTGCTAAATGTTGGGGTTGATGTTATTGATTCAGTCTTTCCTGTAGGTGCCACTGTTGTAACAGATGAAGAATGTGGCTCTGTGGATGAGGACATTGTTGTTGGAGATGATTCCTGGCTGCTTGTGGGAAAGTGAGTTGATTTTGTCAGAGTGCTAAGTGGATGTAATGTGGAGGGTGAGCTTTCTGATATCTCGGCAGTTGTCGGGTTATTGGTAGTCGTGAAAATTTCTGTGTTTGTAGTTTGTGTAACTGCATTTGTGGTGACTGTTGGGCTTGATGTTATTGTTTCAGTCTTTCCTGTAGTTGTCACTGTCGTGTGAGATGCAGACTGTGGCTCTGTGGATGAAGACATTGTTGTTGGAGATGATTCCTGGCTGCTTGTGGGAAAGTGAGTTGATTTTGTTGGAGTGCTCACTGGAGGTGAGGTGGAGGGTGAGCTTTCTGATATCTCGGCAGTTGTCGGGTTATTGGTAGTCGTGAAAATTTCTGTGTTTGTAGTTTGTGTAACTCCATTTGTGGTGACTGTTGGGCTTGATGCTATCGTTTCAGTTTTTCCTGTAGTTGTCACTGTCGTAAGAGATGAAGACTGTGCCTCTGTGGATGACGACATTGTTGTTGAAGATGATTCCTGGCTGCTTGTGGGAAAGTGAGTTGATTTTGTTTGAGTGCTCACTGGAGGTAAGGTGGAGGGTGAACTGGATGACACTTTGGCAGTTGTCGGGTTATTGGTAGTCGTGAAAATTTCTGTGTTTGTAGTTTGTGTAACTCCATTTGTGCTAACTGTTGGGGTTGATGTTATTGATCCAGTCTTTCCTGTAGGTGTCACTGTTGTAACAGATGAGGAATGTGGCTCTGTGGATGACAACATTGTTGTTCGAGATGTTTCCTGGCTGTTTGTGGGAAAGTGAGTTGATTTTGTTGGAGTGCTCACTGGAGGTGAGGTGGAGGGTGAACTGGATGACACTTCGGCAGCTGTCGGGTTATTGGTAGTCGTGAAAATTTCTGTGTTTTTAGTTTGTGTAACTCCATTTGTGGTGACTGTTGGGGTTGATGGTATTGATTCACTCTTTCCTGTAGGTGTCACTGTTGTAACAGATGAAGAATGTGGCTCTGTGGATGAGGACATTGTTGTTGGAGATGATTCCTGGCTGCTTGTGGGAAAGTGAGTTGATTTTGTCAGAGTGCTAACTGGATGTAATGTGGAGGGTGAGCTTCCTGATATCTCGGCAGTTGTCGGGTTATTGGTAGTCGTGAAAATTTCTGTGTTTGTAGTTTGTGTAACTCCATTTGTGGTGACTGTTGGGCTTGATGCTATTGTTTCAGTTTTTCCTGTAGTTGTCACTGTCGTAAGAGATGAAGACTGTGCCTCTGTGGATGACGACATTGTTGTTGAAGATGATTCCTGGCTGCTTGTGGGAAAGTGAGTTGATTTTGTTGGAGTGCTCACTGGAGGTAAGGTGGAGGGTGAACTGGATGACACTTTGGCAGTTGTCGGGTTATTGGTAGTCGTAAAAATTTCTGTGTTTGTAGTTTGTGTAACTCCATTTGTGCTAAATGTTGGGGTTGATGTTATTGATTCAGTCTTTCCTGTAGGTGCCACTGTTGTAACAGATGAAGAATGTGGCTCTGTGGATGAGGACATTGTTGTTGGAGATGATTCCTGGCTGCTTGTGGGAAAGTGAGTTGATTTTGTCAGAGTGCTAAGTGGATGTAATGTGGAGGGTGAGCTTTCTGATATCTCGGCAGTTGTCGGGTTATTGGTAGTCGTGAAAATTTCTGTGTTTGTAGTTTGTGTAACTGCATTTGTGGTGACTGTTGGGCTTGATGTTATTGTTTCAGTCTTTCCTGTAGTTGTCACTGTCGTGTGAGATGCAGACTGTGGCTCTGTGGATGAAGACATTGTTGTTGGAGATGATTCCTGGCTGCTTGTGGGAAAGTGAGTTGATTTTGTTGGAGTGCTCACTGGAGGTGAGGTGGAGGGTGAGCTTTCTGATATCTCGGCAGTTGTCGGGTTATTGGTAGTCGTGAAAATTTCTGTGTTTGTAGTTTGTGTAACTCCATTTGTGGTGACTGTTGGGCTTGATGCTATCGTTTCAGTTTTTCCTGTAGTTGTCACTGTCGTAAGAGATGAAGACTGTGCCTCTGTGGATGACGACATTGTTGTTGAAGATGATTCCTGGCTGCTTGTGGGAAAGTGAGTTGATTTTGTTTGAGTGCTCACTGGAGGTAAGGTGGAGGGTGAACTGGATGACACTTTGGCAGTTGTCGGGTTATTGGTAGTCGTGAAAATTTCTGTGTTTGTAGTTTGTGTAACTCCATTTGTGCTAACTGTTGGGGTTGATGTTATTGATCCAGTCTTTCCTGTAGGTGTCACTGTTGTAACAGATGAAGAATGTGGCTCTGTGGATGACAACATTGTTGTTCGAGATGTTTCCTGGCTGTTTGTGGGAAAGTGAGTTGATTTTGTTGGAGTGCTCACTGGAGGTGAGGTGGAGGGTGAACTGGATGACACTTCGGCAGCTGTCGGGTTATTGGTAGTCGTGAAAATTTCTGTGTTTTTAGTTTGTGTAACTCCATTTGTGGTGACTGTTGGGGTTGATGGTATTGATTCACTCTTTCCTGTAGGTGTCACTGTTGTAACAGATGAAGAATGTGGCTCTGTGGATGAGGACATTGTTGTTGGAGATGATTCCTGGCTGCTTGTGGGAAAGTGAGTTGATTTTGTCAGAGTGCTAACTGGATGTAATGTGGAGGGTGAGCTTCCTGATATCTCGGCAGTTGTCGGGTTATTGGTAGTCGTGAAAATTTCTGTGTTTGTAGTTTGTGTAACTCCATTTGTGGTGACTGTTGGGCTTGATGCTATTGTTTCAGTTTTTCCTGTAGTTGTCACTGTCGTAAGAGATGAAGACTGTGCCTCTGTGGATGACGACATTGTTGTTGAAGATGATTCCTGGCTGCTTGTGGGAAAGTGAGTTGATTTTGTTGGAGTGCTCACTGGAGGTAAGGTGGAGGGTGAACTGGATGACACTTTGGCAGTTGTCGGGTTATTGGTAGTCGTAAAAATTTCTGTGTTTGTAGTTTGTGTAACTCCATTTGTGCTAAATGTTGGGGTTGATGTTATTGATTCAGTCTTTCCTGTAGGTGCCACTGTTGTAACAGATGAAGAATGTGGCTCTGTGGATGAGGACATTGTTGTTGGAGATGATTCCTGGCTGCTTGTGGGAAAGTGAGTTGATTTTGTCAGAGTGCTAAGTGGATGTAATGTGGAGGGTGAGCTTTCTGATATCTCGGCAGTTGTCGGGTTATTGGTAGTCGTGAAAATTTCTGTGTTTGTAGTTTGTGTAACTCCATTTGTGGTGACTGTTGGGCTTGATGTTATTGTTTCAGTCTTTCCTGTAGTTGTCACTGTCGTGTGAGATGCAGACTGTGGCTCTGTGGATGAAGACATTGTTGTTGGAGATGATTCCTGGCTGCTTGTGGGAAAGTGAGTTGATTTCGTTGGAGTGCTCACTGGATGTAATGTGGAGGGTGAGCTTCCTGATATCTCGGCAGTTGTCGGGTTATTGGTAGTCGTGAAAATTTCTGTGTTTGTAGTTTGTGTAACTCCATTTGTGGTTACTGTTGGGCTTGATGCTATTGTTTCAGTTTTTCCTGTAGTTGTCACTGTCGTAAGAGATGAAGACTGTGCCTCTGTGGATGACGACATTGTTGTTGAAGATGATTCCTGGCTGCTTGTGGGAAAGTGAGTTGATTTTGTTTGAGTGCTCACTGGAGGTAAGGTGGAGGGTGAACTGGATGACACTTTGGCAGTTGTCGGGTTATTGGTAGTCGTGAAAATTTCTGTGTTTGTAGTTTGTGTAACTCCATTTGTGCTAACTGTTGGGGTTGATGTTATTGATTCAGTCTTTCCTGTAGGTGTCACTGTTGTAACAGATGAAGAATGTGGCTCTGTGGATGAGGACATTGTTGTTGGAGATGATTCCTGGCTGCTTGTGGGAAAGTGAGTTGATTTTGTCAGAGTGCTAAGTGGATGTAATGTGGAGGGTGAGCTTTCTGATATCTCAGCAGTTGTCGGGTTATTGGTAGTCGTGAAAATTTCTGTGTTTTTAGTTTGTGTAACTCCATTTGTGGTGACTGTTGGGGTTGATGGTATTGATTCACTCTTTCCTGTAGGTGTCACTGTTGTAACAGATGAAGAATGTGGCTCTGTGGATGAGGACATTGTTGTTGGAGATGATTCCTGGCTGCTTGTGGGAAAGTGAGTTGATTTTGTCAGAGTGCTAAGTGGATGTAATGTGGAGGGTGAGCTTCCTGATATCTCGGCAGTTGTCGGGTTATTGGTAGTCGTGAAAATTTCTGTGTTTGTAGTTTGTGTAACTCCATTTGTGGTGACTGTTGGGATTGATGCTATTGTTTCAGTTTTTCCTGTAGTTGTCACTGTCGTAAGAGATGAAGACTGTGCCTCTGTGGATGACGACATTGTTGTTGAAGATGATTCCTGGCTGCTTGTGGGAAAGTGAGTTGATTTTGTTGGAGTGCTCACTGGAGGTAAGGTGGAGGGTGAACTGGATGACACTTTGGCAGTTGTCGGGTTATTGGTAGTCGTAAAAATTTCTGTGTTTGTAGTTTGTGTAACTCCATTTGTGCTAAATGTTGGGGTTGATGTTATTGATTCAGTCTTTCCTGTAGGTGCCACTGTTGTAACAGATGAAGAATGTGGCTCTGTGGATGAGGACATTGTTGTTGGAGATGATTCCTGGCTGCTTGTGGGAAAGTGAGTTGATTTTGTCAGAGTGCTAAGTGGATGTAATGTGGAGGGTGAGCTTTCTGATATCTCGGCAGTTGTCGGGTTATTGGTAGTCGTGAAAATTTCTGTGTTTGTAGTTTGTGTAACTCCATTTGTGGTGACTGTTGGGCTTGATGTTATTGTTTCAGTCTTTCCTGTAGTTGTCACTGTCGTGTGAGATGCAGACTGTGGCTCTGTGGATGAAGACATTGTTGTTGGAGATGATTCCTGGCTGCTTGTGGGAAAGTGAGTTGATTTCGTTGGAGTGCTCACTGGATGTAATGTGGAGGGTGAGCTTCCTGATATCTCGGCAGTTGTCGGGTTATTGGTAGTCGTGAAAATTTCTGTGTTTGTAGTTTGTGTAACTCCATTTGTGGTTACTGTTGGGCTTGATGCTATTGTTTCAGTTTTTCCTGTAGTTGTCACTGTCGTAAGAGATGAAGACTGTGCCTCTGTGGATGACGACATTGTTGTTGAAGATGATTCCTGGCTGCTTGTGGGAAAGTGAGTTGATTTTGTTTGAGTGCTCACTGGAGGTAAGGTGGAGGGTGAACTGGATGACACTTTGGCAGTTGTCGGGTTATTGGTAGTCGTGAAAATTTCTGTGTTTGTAGTTTGTGTAACTCCATTTGTGCTAACTGTTGGGGTTGATGTTATTGATTCAGTCTTTCCTGTAGGTGTCACTGTTGTAACAGATGAAGAATGTGGCTCTGTGGATGAGGACATTGTTGTTGGAGATGATTCCTGGCTGCTTGTGGGAAAGTGAGTTGATTTTGTCAGAGTGCTAAGTGGATGTAATGTGGAGGGTGAGCTTTCTGATATCTCAGCAGTTGTCGGGTTATTGGTAGTCGTGAAAATTTCTGTGTTTTTAGTTTGTGTAACTCCATTTGTGGTGACTGTTGGGGTTGATGGTATTGATTCACTCTTTCCTGTAGGTGTCACTGTTGTAACAGATGAAGAATGTGGCTCTGTGGATGAGGACATTGTTGTTGGAGATGATTCCTGGCTGCTTGTGGGAAAGTGAGTTGATTTTGTCAGAGTGCTAAGTGGATGTAATGTGGAGGGTGAGCTTCCTGATATCTCGGCAGTTGTCGGGTTATTGGTAGTCGTGAAAATTTCTGTGTTTGTAGTTTGTGTAACTCCATTTGTGGTGACTGTTGGGCTTGATGCTATTGTTTCAGTTTTTCCTGTAGTTGTCACTGTCGTAAGAGATGAAGACTGTGCCTCTGTGGATGACGACATTGTTGTTGAAGATGATTCCTGGCTGCTTGTGGGAAAGTGAGTTGATTTTGTTTGAGTGCTCACTGGAGGTAAGGTGGAGGGTGAACTGGATGACACTTTGGCAGTTGTCGGGTTATTGGTAGTCGTGAAAATTTCTGTGTTTGTAGTTTGTGTAACTCCATTTGTGCTAACTGTTGGGGTTGATGTTATTGATTCAGTCTTTCCTGTAGGTGTCACTGTTGTAACAGATGAAGAATGTGGCTCTGTGGATGAGGACATTGTTGTTGGAGATGATTCCTGGCTGCTTGTGGGAAAGTGAGTTGATTTTGTCAGAGTGCTAAGTGGATGTAATGTGGAGGGTGAGCTTTCTGATATCTCAGCAGTTGTCGGGTTATTGGTAGTCGTGAAAATTTCTGTGTTTTTAGTTTGTGTAACTCCATTTGTGGTGACTGTTGGGGTTGATGGTATTGATTCACTCTTTCCTGTAGGTGTCACTGTTGTAACAGATGAAGAATGTGGCTCTGTGGATGAGGACATTGTTGTTGGAGATGATTCCTGGCTGCTTGTGGGAAAGTGAGTTGATTTCGTTGGAGTGCTCACTGGATGTAATGTGGAGGGTGAGCTTCCTGATATCTCGGCAGTTGTCGGGTTATTGGTAGTCGTGAAAATTTCTGTGTTTGTAGTTTGTGTAACTCCATTTGTGGTGACTGTTGGGCTTGATGCTATTGTTTCAGTTTTTCCTGTAGTTGTCACTGTCGTAAGAGATGAAGACTGTGCCTCTGTGGATGACGACATTGTTGTTGAAGATGATTCCTGGCTGCTTGTGGGAAAGTGAGTTGATTTTGTTGGAGTGCTCACTGGAGGTAAGGTGGAGGGTGAACTGGATGACACTTTGGCAGTTGTCGGGTTATTGGTAGTCGTGAAAATTTCTGTGTTTGTAGTTTGTGTAACTCCATTTGTGCTAACTGTTGGGGTTGATGTTATTGATTCAGTCTTTCCTGTAGGTGTCACTGTTGTAACAGATGAAGAATGTGGCTCTGTGGATGAGGACATTGTTGTTGGAGATGATTCCTGGCTGCTTGTGGGAAAGTGAGTTGATTTTGTCAGACTGCTAAGTGGATGTAATGTGGAGGGTGAGCTTTCTGATATCTCTGCAGTTGTCGGGTTATTGGTAGTCGTGAAAATATCTGTGTTTGTAGTTTGTGTAACTCCATTTGTGGTGACTGTTGGGCTTGATGTTATTGTTTCAGTCTTTCCTGTAGTTGTCACTGTCGTGTGAGATGCAGACTGTGGCTCTGTGGATGAAGACATTGTTGTTGGAGATGATTCCTGGCTGCTTGTGGGAAAGTGAGTTGATTTCGTTGGAGTGCTCACTGGATGTAATGTGGAGGGTGAGCTTCCTGATATCTCGGCAGTTGTCGGGTTATTGGTAGTCGTGAAAATTTCTGTGTTTGTAGTTTGTGTAACTCCATTTGTGGTGACTGTTGGGCTTGATGCTATTGTTTCAGTTTTTCCTGTAGTTGTCACTGTCGTAAGGGATGAAGACTGTGCCTCTGTGGATGACGACATTGTTGTTGAAGATGATTCCTGGCTGCTTGTGGGAAATTGAGTTGATTTTGTTTGAGTGCTCACTGGAGGTAAGGTGGAGGGTGAACTGGATGACACTTTGGCAGTTGTCGGGTTATTGGTAGTCGTGAAAATTTCTGTGTTTGTAGTTTGTGTAACTCCATTTGTGCTAACTGTTGGGGTTGATGTTATTGATTCAGTCTTTCCTGTAGGTGTCACTGTTGTAACAGATGAAGAATGTGGCTCTGTGGATGACAACATTGTTGTTCGAGATGTTTTCTGGCTGTTTGTGGGAAAGTGAGTTGATTTTGTTGGAGTGCTCACTGGAGGTGAGGTGGAGGGTGAACTGGATGACACTTTGGCAGTTGTCGGGTTATTGGTAGTCGTGAAAATTTCTGTGTTTGTAGTTTGTGTAACTCCATTTGTGCTAAATGTTGGGGTTGATGTTATTGATTCAGTCTTTCCTGTAGGTGCCACTGTTGTAACAGATGAAGAATGTGGCTCTGTGGATGAGGACATTGTTGTTGGAGATGATTCCTGGCTGCTTGTGGGAAAGTGAGTTGATTTTGTCAGAGTGCTAAGTGGATGTAATGTGGAGGGTGAGCTTTCTGATATCTCGGCAGTTGTCGGGTTATTGGTAGTCGTGAAAATTTCTGTGTTTGTAGTTTGTGTAACTCCATTTGTGGTGACTGTTGGGCTTGATGTTATTGTTTCAGTCTTTCCTGTAGTTGTCACTGTCGTGTGAGATGCAGACTGTGGCTCTGTGGATGAAGACATTGTTGTTGGAGATGATTCCTGGCTGCTTGTGGGAAAGTGAGTTGATTTCGTTGGAGTGCTCACTGGATGTAATGTGGAGGGTGAGCTTCCTGATATCTCGGCAGTTGTCGGGTTATTGGTAGTCGTGAAAATTTCTGTGTTTGTAGTTTGTGTAACTCCATTTGTGCTAACTGTTGGGGTTGATGTTATTGATTCAGTCTTTCCTGTAGGTGTCACTGTTGTAACAGATGAAGAATGTGGCTCTGTGGATGAGGACATTGTTGTTGGAGATGATTCCTGGCTGCTTGTGGGAAAGTGAGTTGATTTTGTCAGAGTGCTAACTGGATGTAATGTGGAGAATGAGCTTCCTGATATCTCGGCAGTTGTCGGGTTATTGGTAGTCGTGAAAATTTCTGTGTTTGTAGTTTGTGTAACTCCATTTGTGGTGACTGTTGGGCTTGATGCTATTGTTTCAGTTTTTCCTGTAGTTGTCACTGTCGTAAGAGATGAAGACTGTGCCTCTGTGGATGACGACATTGTTGTTGAAGATGATTCCTGGCTGCTTGTGGCAAAGTGAGTTGATTTTGTTGGAGTGCTAAGTGGAGGTAAGGTGGAGGGTGAACTGGATGACACTTTGGCAGTTGTCGGGTTATTGGTAGTCGTGAAAATTTCTGTGTTTGTAGTTTGTGTAACTCCATTTGTGCTAACTGTTGGGGTTGATGTTATTGATTCAGTCTTTCCTGTAGGTGTCACTGTTGTAACAGATGAAGAATGTGGCTCTGTGGATGAGGACATTGTTGTTGGAGATGATTCCTGGCTGCTTGTGGGAAAGTGAGTTGATTTTGTCAGAGTGCTAAGTGGATGTAATGTGGAGGGTGAGCTTCCTGATATCTCGGCAGTTGTCGGGTTATTGGTAGTCGTGAAAATTTCTGTGTTTGTAGTTTGTGTAACTCCATTTGTGGTGACTGTTGGGCTTGATGCTATTGTTTCAGTTTTTCCTGTAGTTGTCACTGTCGTAAGAGATGAAGACTGTGCCTCTGTGGATGACGACATTGTTGTTGAAGATGATTCCTGGCTGCTTGTGGGAAAGTGAGTTGATTTTGTTGGAGTGCTCACTGGAGGTAAGGTGGAGGGTGAACTGGATGACACTTTGGCAGTTGTCGGGTTATTGGTAGTCGTGAAAATTTCTGTGTTTGTAGTTTGTGTAACTCCATTTGTGCTAACTGTTGGGGTTGATGTTATTGATTCAGTCTTTCCTGTAGGTGTCACTGTTGTAACAGATGAAGAATGTGGCTCTGTGGATGAGGACATTGTTGTTGGAGATGATTCCTGGCTGCTTGTGGGAAAGTGAGTTGATTTTGTCAGAGTGCTAAGTGGATGTAATGTGGAGGGTGAGCTTTCTGATATCTCGGCAGTTGTCGGGTTATTGGTAGTTGTGAAAATTTCTGTGTTTGTAGTTTGTGTAACTCCATTTGTGGTGACTGTTGGGCTTGATGTTATTGTTTCAGTCTTTCCTGTAGTTGTCACTGTCGTGTGAGATGCAGACTGTGGCTCTGTGGATGAAGACATTGTTGTTGGAGATGATTCCTGGCTGCTTGTGGGAAAGTGAGTTGATTTCGTTGGAGTGCTCACTGGATGTAATGTGGAGGGTGAGCTTCCTGATATCTCGGCAGTTGTCGGGTTATTGGTAGTCGTGAAAATTTCTGTGTTTGTAGTTTGTGTAACTCCATTTGTGGTGACTGTTGGGCTTGATGCTATTGTTTCAGTTTTTCCTGTAGTTGTCACTGTCGTAAGAGATGAAGACTGTGCCTCTGTGGATGACGACATTGTTGTTGAAGATGATTCCTGGCTGCTTGTGGGAAAGTGAGTTGATTTTGTTGGAGTGCTCACTGGAGGTAAGGTGGAGGGTGAACTGGATGACACTTTGGCAGTTGTCGGGTTATTGGTAGTCGTGAAAATTTCTGTGTTTGTAGTTTGTGTAACTCCATTTGTGCTAAATGTTGGGGTTGATGTTATTGATTCAGTCTTTCCTGTAGGTGCCACTGTTGTAACAGATGAAGAATGTGGCTCTGTGGATGAGGACATTGTTGTTGGAGATGATTCCTGGCTGCTTGTGGGAAAGTGAGTTGATTTTGTCAGAGTGCTAAGTGGATGTAATGTGGAGGGTGAGCTTTCTGATATCTCTGCAGTTGTCGGGTTATTGGTAGTCGTGAAAATATCTGTGTTTGTAGTTTGTGTAACTCCATTTGTGGTGACTGTTGGGCTTGATGTTATTGTTTCAGTCTTTCCTGTAGTTGTCACTGTCGTGTGAGATGCAGACTGTGGCTCTGTGGATGAAGACATTGTTGTTGGAGATGATTCCTGGCTGCTTGTGGGAAAGTGAGTTGATTTTGTCAGAGTGCTAACTGGATGTAATGTGGAGGGTGAGCTTCCTGATATCTCGGCAGTTGTCGGGTTATTGGTAGTCGTGAAAATTTCTGTGTTTGTAGTTTGTGTAACTCCATTTGTGGTGACTGTTGGGCTTGATGCTATTGTTTCAGTTTTTCCTGTAGTTGTCACTGTCGTAAGAGATGAAGACTGTGCCTCTGTGGATGACGACATTGTTGTTGAAGATGATTCCTGGCTGCTTGTGGGAAAGTGAGTTGATTTTGTTGGAGTGCTCACTGGAGGTAAGGTGGAGGGTGAACTGGATGACACTTTGGCAGTTGTCGGGTTATTGGTAGTCGTGAAAATTTCTGTGTTTGTAGTTTGTGTAACTCCATTTGTGCTAACTGTTGGGGTTGATGTTATTGATTCAGTCTTTCCTGTAGGTGTCACTGTTGTAACAGATGAAGAATGTGGCTCTGTGGATGAGGACATTGTTGTTGGAGATGATTCCTGGCTGCTTGTGGGAAAGTGAGTTGATTTTGTCAGAGTGCTAAGTGGATGTAATGTGGAGGGTGAGCTTTCTGATATCTCGGCAGTTGTCGGGTTATTGTTAGTCGTAAAAATTTCTGTGTTTGTAGTTTGTGTAGCTCCATTTGTGGTGACTGTTGGGCTTGATGTTATTGTTTCAGTCTTTCCTGTAGGTGTCACTGTTGTAACAGATGAAGAAGGTGGCTCTGTGGATGACAACATTGTTGTTCGAGATGTTTCCTGGCTGTTTGTGGGAAAGTGAGTTGATTTTGTTGGAGTGCTCACTGGAGGTGAGGTGGAGGGTGAACTGGATGACACTTCGGCAGCTGTCGGGTTATTGGTAGTCGTGAAAATTTCTGTGTTTTTAGTTTGTGTAACTCCATTTGTGGTGACTGTTGGGGTTGATGGTATTGATTCACTCTTTCCTGTAGGTGTCACTGTTGTAACAGATGAAGAATGTGGCTCTGTGGATGAGGACATTGTTGTTTGGGATGATTCCTGGCTGCTTGTGGGAAAGTGAGTTGATTTTGTCAGAGTGCTAACTGGATGTAATGTGGAGGGTGAGCTTCCTGATATCTCGGCAGTTGTCGGGTTATTGGTAGTCGTGAAAATTTCTGTGTTTGTAGTTTGTGTAACTCCATTTGTGCTAACTGTTGGGGTTGATGTTATTGATTCAGTCTTTCCTGTAGGTGTCACTGTTGTAACAGATGAAGAATGTGGCTCTGTGGATGAGGACATTGTTGTTGGAGATGATTCCTGGCTGCTTGTGGGAAAGTGAGTTGATTTTGTCAGAGTGCTAAGTGGATGTAATGTGGAGGGTGAGCTTTCTGATATCTCAGCAGTTGTCGGGTTATTGGTAGTCGTGAAAATTTCTGTGTTTTTAGTTTGTGTAACTCCATTTGTGGTGACTGTTGGGGTTGATGGTATTGATTCACTCTTTCCTGTAGGTGTCACTGTTGTAACAGATGAAGAATGTGGCTCTGTGGATGAGGACATTGTTGTTGGAGATGATTCCTGGCTGCTTGTGGGAAAGTGAGTTGATTTTGTCAGAGTGCTAACTGGATGTAATGTGGAGAATGAGCTTCCTGATATCTCGGCAGTTGTCGGGTTATTGGTAGTCGTGAAAATTTCTGTGTTTGTAGTTTGTGTAACTCCATTTGTGGTGACTGTTGGGCTTGATGCTATTGTTTCAGTTTTTCCTGTAGTTGTCACTGTCGTAAGAGATGAAGACTGTGCCTCTGTGGATGACGACATTGTTGTTGAAGATGATTCCTGGCTGCTTGTGGCAAAGTGAGTTGATTTTGTTGGAGTGCTAAGTGGAGGTAAGGTGGAGGGTGAACTGGATGACACTTTGGCAGTTGTCGGGTTATTGGTAGTCGTGAAAATTTCTGTGTTTGTAGTTTGTGTAACTCCATTTGTGCTAAATGTTGGGGTTGATGTTATTGATTCAGTCTTTCCTGTAGGTGCCACTGTTGTAACAGATGAAGAATGTGGCTCTGTGGATGAGGACATTGTTGTTGGAGATGATTCCTGGCTGCTTGTGGGAAAGTGAGTTGATTTTGTCAGAGTGCTAAGTGGATGTAATGTGGAGGGTGAGCTTTCTGATATCTCTGCAGTTGTCGGGTTATTGGTAGTCGTGAAAATATCTGTGTTTGTAGTTTGTGTAACTCCATTTGTGGTGACTGTTGGGCTTGATGTTATTGTTTCAGTCTTTCCTGTAGTTGTCACTGTCGTGTGAGATGCAGACTGTGGCTCTGTGGATGAAGACATTGTTGTTGGAGATGATTCCTGGCTGCTTGTGGGAAAGTGAGTTGATTTTGTCAGAGTGCTAAGTGGATGTAATGTGGAGGGTGAGCTTTCTGATATCTCGGCAGTTGTCGGGTTATTGTTAGTCGTAAAAATTTCTGTGTTTGTAGTTTGTGTAGCTCCATTTGTGGTGACTGTTGGGCTTGATGTTATTGTTTCAGTCTTTCCTGTAGGTGTCACTGTTGTAACAGATGAAGAAGGTGGCTCTGTGGATGACAACATTGTTGTTCGAGATGTTTCCTGGCTGTTTGTGGGAAAGTGAGTTGATTTTGTTGGAGTGCTCACTGGAGGTGAGGTGGAGGGTGAACTGGATGACACTTCGGCAGCTGTCGGGTTATTGGTAGTCGTGAAAATTTCTGTGTTTTTAGTTTGTGTAACTCCATTTGTGGTGACTGTTGGGGTTGATGGTATTGATTCACTCTTTCCTGTAGGTGTCACTGTTGTAACAGATGAAGAATGTGGCTCTGTGGATGAGGACATTGTTGTTTGGGATGATTCCTGGCTGCTTGTGGGAAAGTGAGTTGATTTTGTCAGAGTGCTAACTGGATGTAATGTGGAGGGTGAGCTTCCTGATATCTCGGCAGTTGTCGGGTTATTGGTAGTCGTGAAAATTTCTGTGTTTGTAGTTTGTGTAACTCCATTTGTGGTGACTGTTGGGCTTGATGCTATTGTTTCAGTTTTTCCTGTAGTTGTCACTGTCGTAAGAGATGAAGACTGTGCCTCTGTGGATGACGACATTGCTGTTGAAGAAGATTCCTGGCTGCTTGTGGGAAAGTGAGTTGATTTCGTTGGAGTGCTCACTGGATGTAATGTGGAGGGTGAGCTTCCTGATATCTCGGCAGTTGTCGGGTTATTGGTAGTCGTGAAAATTTCTGTGTTTGTAGTTTGTGTAACTCCATTTGTGGTGACAGTTGGGCTTGATGCTATTGTTTCAGTTTTTCCTGTAGTTGTCACTGTCGTAAGAGATGAAGACTGTGCCTCTGTGGATGACGACATTGTTGTTGAAGATGATTCCTGGCTGCTTGTGGGAAATTGAGTTGATTTTGTTGGAGTGCTCACTGGACGTAAGGTGGAGGGTGAACTGGATGACACTTTGGCAGTTGTCGGGTTATTGGTAGTCGTGAAAATTTCTGTGTTTGTAGTTTGTGTAACTCCATTTGTGCTAACTGTTGGGGTTGATGTTATTGATTCAGTCTTTCCTGTAGGTGTCACTGTTGTAACAGATGAAGAATGTGGCTCTGTGGATGACAACATTGTTGTTTGAGATGTTTTCTGGCTGTTTGTGGGAAAGTGAGTTGATTTTGTTGGAGTGCTCACTGGAGGTGAGGTGGAGGGTGAACTGGATGACACTTTGGCAGTTGTCGGGTTATTGGTAGTCGTGAAAATTTCTGTGTTTGTAGTTTGTGTAACTCCATTTGTGCTAAATGTTGGGGTTGATGTTATTGATTCAGTCTTTCCTGTAGGTGCCACTGTTGTAACAGATGAAGAATGTGGCTCTGTGGATGAGGACATTGTTGTTGGAGATGATTCCTGGCTGCTTGTGGGAAAGTGAGTTGATTTTGTCAGAGTGCTAAGTGGATGTAATGTGGAGGGTGAGCTTTCTGATATCTCGGCAGTTGTCGGGTTATTGGTAGTCGTGAAAATTTCTGTGTTTGTAGTTTGTGTAACTCCATTTGTGGTGACTGTTGGGCTTGATGTTATTGTTTCAGTCTTTCCTGTAGTTGTCACTGTCGTGTGAGATGCAGACTGTGGCTCTGTGGATGAAGACATTGTTGTTGGAGATGATTCCTGGCTGCTTGTGGGAAAGTGAGTTGATTTCGTTGGAGTGCTCACTGGAGGTAAGGTGGAGGGTGAACTGGATGACACTTTGGCAGTTGTCGGGTTATTGGTAGTCGTGAAAATTTCTGTGTTTGTAGTTTGTGTAACTCCATTTGTGCTAACTGTTGGGGTTGATGTTATTGATTCAGTCTTTCCTGTAGGTGTCACTGTTGTAACAGATGAAGAATGTGGCTCTGTGGATGAGGACATTGTTGTTGGAGATGATTCCTGGCTGCTTGTGGGAAAGTGAGTTGATTTTGTCAGAGTGCTAAGTGGATGTAATGTGGAGGGTGAGCTTTCTGATATCTCGGCAGTTGTCGGGTTATTGGTAGTCGTGAAAATTTCTGTGTTTGTAGTTTGTGTAACTCCATTTGTGGTGACTGTTGGGCTTGATGCTATTGTTTCAGTTTTTCCTGTAGTTGTCACTGTCGTAAGAGATGAAGACTGTGCCTCTGTGGATGACGACATTGTTGTTGAAGATGATTCCTGGCTGCTTGTGGGAAAGTGAGTTGATTTTGTTGGAGTGCTCACTGGAGATAAGGTGGAGGGTGAACTGGATGACACTTTGGCAGTTGTCGGGTTATTGGTAGTCGTGAAAATTTCTGTGTTTGTAGTTTGTGTAACTCCATTTGTGCTAACTGTTGGGGTTGATGTTATTGATTCAGTCTTTCCTGTAGGTGTCACTGTTGTAACAGATGAAGAATGTGGCTCTGTGGATGAGGACATTGTTGTTGGAGATGATTCCTGGCTGCTTGTGGGAAAGTGAGTTGATTTTGTCAGAGTGCTAAGTGGATGTAATGTGGAGGGTGAGCTTCCTGATATCTCGGCAGTTGTCGGGTTATTGGTAGTCGTGAAAATTTCTGTGTTTGTAGTTTGTGTAACTCCATTTGTGCTAACTGTTGGGGTTGATGTTATTGATTCAGTCTTTCCTGTAGGTGTCACTGTTGTAACAGATGAAGAATGTGGCTCTGTGGATGAGGACATTGTTGTTGGAGATGATTCCTGGCTGCTTGTGGGAAAGTGAGTTGATTTTGTCAGAGTGCTAAGTGGATGTAATGTGGAGGGTGAGCTTTCTGATATCTCAGCAGTTGTCGGGTTATTGGTAGTCGTGAAAATTTCTGTGTTTGTAGTTTGTGTAACTCCATTTGTGGTGACTGTTGGGCTTGATGTTATTGTTTCAGTCTTTCCTGTAGTTGTCACTGTCGTGTGAGATGCAGACTGTGGCTGTGTGGATGAAGACGTTGTTGTTGGAGATGATTCCTGGCTGCTTGTGGGAAAGTGAGTTGATTTCGTTGGAGTGCTCACTGGATGTAATGTGGAGGGTGAGCTTCCTGATATCTCGGCAGTTGTCGGGTTATTGGTAGTCGTGAAAATTTCTGTGTTTGTTGTTTGTGTAACTCCATTTGTGGTGACTGTTGGGCTTGATGATATTGTTTCAGTTTTTCCTGTAGTTGTCACTGTCGTAAGAGATGAAGACTGTGCCTCTGTGGATGACGACATTGTTGTTGAAGATGATTCCTGGCTGCTTGTGGGAAAGTGAGTTGATTTCGTTGGAGTGCTAAGTGGAGGTAAGGTGGAGGGTGAACTGGATGACACTTTGGCAGTTGTCGGGTTATTGGTAGTCGTGAAAATTTCTGTGTTTGTAGTTTGTGTAACTCCATTTGTGCTAACTGTTGGGGTTGATGTTATTGATTCAGTCTTTCCTGTAGGTGTCACTGTTGTAACAGATGAAGAATGTGGCTCTGTGGATGAGGACATTGTTGTTGGAGATGATTCCTGGCTGCTTGTGGGAAAGTGAGTTGATTTTGTCAGAGTGCTAAGTGGATGTAATGTGGAGGGTGAGCTTTCTGATATCTCGGCAGTTGTCGGGTTATTGGTAGTCGTGAAAATTTCTGTGTTTGTAGTTTGTGTAACTCCATTTGTGGTGACTGTTGGGCTTGATGTTATTGTTTCAGTCTTTCCTGTAGTTGTCACTGTCGTGTGAGATGCAGACTGTGGCTCTGTGGATGAAGACATTTTTGTTGGAGATGATTCCTGGCTGCTTGTGGGAAAGTGAGTTGATTTCGTTGGAGTGCTCACTGGATGTAATGTGGAGGGTGAGCTTCCTGATATCTCGGCAGTTGTCGGGTTATTGGTAGTCGTGAAAATTTCTGTGTTTGTAGTTTGTGTAACTCCATTTGTGGTGACTGTTGGGCTTGATGCTATTGTTTCAGTTTTTCCTGTAGTTGTCACTGTCGTAAGAGATGAAGACTGTGCCTCTGTGGATGACGACATTGTTGTTGAAGAAGATTCCTGGCTGCTTGTGGGAAAGTGAGTTGATTTTGTTGGAGTGCTCACTGGAGGTAAGGTGGAGGGTGAACTGGATGACACTTCGGCAGCTGTCGGGTTATTGGTAGTCGTTAAATTTTCTGTGTTTTTAGTTTGTGTAACTCCATTTGTGGTGACTGTTGGGGTTGATGGTATTGATTCACTCTTTCCTGTAGGTGTCACTGTTGTAACAGATGAAGAATGTGGCTCTGTGGATGAGGACATTGTTGTTGGAGATGATTCCTGGCTGCTTGTGGGAAAGTGAGTTGATTTTGTCAGAGTGCTAACTGGATGTAATGTGGAGGGTGAGCTTCCTGATATCTCGGCAGTTGTCGGGTTATTGGTAGTCGTGAAAATTTCTGTGTTTGTAGTTTGTGTAACTCCATTTGTGCTAACTGTTGGGGTTGATGTTATTGATTCAGTCTTTCCTGTAGGTGTCACTGTTGTAACAGATGAAGAATGTGGCTCTGTGGATGAAGACATTGTTGTTGGAGATGATTCCTGGCTGCTTGTGGGAAAGTGAATTGATTTCGTTGGAGTGCCCACTGGATGTAATGTGGAGGGTGAGCTTCCTGATATCTCGGCAGTTGTCGGGTTATTGGTAGTCGTGAAAATTTCTGTGTTTGTAGTTTGTGTAACTCCATTTGTGGTGACTGTTGGGCTTGATGCTATTGTTTCAGTTTTTCCTGTAGTTGTCACTGTCGTAAGAGATGAAGACTGTCTCTCTGTGGATGACGACATTGTTGTTGAAGATGATTCCTGGCTGCTTGTGGGAAAGTGAGTTGATTTTGTTTGAGTGCTCACTGGAGGTAAGGTGGAGGGTGAACTGGATGACACTTTGGCAGTTGTCGGGTTATTGGTAGTCGTGAAAATTTCTGTGTTTGTAGTTTGTGTAACTCCATTTGTGCTAACTGTTGGGGTTGATGTTATTGATTCAGTCTTTCCTGTAGGTGTCACTGTTGTAACAGATGAAGAATGTGGCTCTGTGGATGACAACATTGTTGTTCGAGATGTTTCCTGGCTGTTTGTGGGAAAGTGAGTTGATTTTGTTGGAGTGCTCAGTGGAGGTGAGGTGGAGGGTGAACTGGATGACACTTCGGCAGCTGTCGGGTTATTGGTAGTCGTGAAAATTTCTGTGTTTTTAGTTTGTGTAACTCCATTTGTGGTGACTGTTGGGGTTGATGGTATTGATTCACTCTTTCCTGTAGGTGTCACTGTTGTAACAGATGAAGAATGTGGCTCTGTGGATGAGGACATTGTTGTTGGAGATGATTCCTGGCTGCTTGTGGGAAAGTGAGTTGATTTTGTCAGAGTGCTAACTGGATGTAATGTGGAGAGTGAGCTTCCTGATATCTCGGCAGTTGTCGGGTTATTGGTAGTCGTGAAAATTTCTGTGTTTGTAGTTTGTGTAACTCCATTTGTGGTGACTGTTGGGCTTGATGCTATTGTTTCAGTTTTTCCTGTAGTTGTCACTGTCGTAAGAGATGAAGACTGTGCCTCTGTGGATGACGACATTGTTGTTGAAGATGATTCCTGGCTGCTTGTGGGAAAGTGAGTTGATTTTGTTGGAGTGCTCACTGGAGGTAAGGTGGAGGGTGAACTGGATGACACTTTGGCAGTTGTCGGGTTATTGGTAGTCGTGAAAATTTCTGTGTTTGTAGTTTGTGTAACTCCATTTGTGCTAAATGTTGGGGTTGATGTTATTGATTCAGTCTTTCCTGTAGGTGCCACTGTTGTAACAGATGAAGAATGTGGCTCTGTGGATGAGGACATTGTTGTTGGAGATGATTCCTGGCTGCTTGTGGGAAAGTGAGTTGATTTTGTCAGAGTGCTAAGTGGATGTAATGTGGAGGGTGAGCTTTCTGATATCTCGGCAGTTGTCGGGTTATTGGTAGTCGTGAAAATATCTGTGTTTGTAGTTTGTGTAACTCCATTTGTGGTGGCTGTTGGGCTTGATGTTATTGTTTCAGTCTTTCCTGTAGTTGTCACTGTCGTGTGAGATGCAGACTGTGGCTCTGTGGATGAAGACATTGTTGTTGGAGATGATTCCTGGCTGCTTGTGGGAAAGTGAGTTGATTTCGTTGGAGTGCTCACTGGATGTAATGTGGAGGGTGAGCTTCCTGATATCTCGGCAGTTGTCGGGTTATTGGTAGTCGTGAAAATTTCTGTGTTTGTAGTTTGTGTAACTCCATTTGTGCTAACTGTTGGGGTTGATGTTATTGATTCAGTCTTTCCTGTAGGTGTCACTGTTGTAACAGATGAAGAATGTGGCTCTGTGGATGACAACATTGTTGTTGGAGATGATTCCTGGCTGCTTGTGGGAAAGTGAGTTGATTTTGTCAGAGTGCTAAGTGGATGTAATGTGGAGGGTGAGCTTTCGGATATCTCGGCAGTTGTCGGGTTATTGGTAGTCGTGAAAATTTCTGTGTTTGTAGTTTGTGTAACTCCATTTGTGGTGACTGTTGGGCTTGATGTTATTGTTTCAGTCTTTCCTGTAGTTGTCACTGTCGTGTGAGATGCAGACTGTGGCTCTGTGGATGAGGACATTGTTGTTGGAGATGATTCCTGGCTGCTTGTGGGAAAGTGAGTTGATTTCATCGGAGTGCTCACTGGATGTAATGTGGAGGGTGAGCTTCCTGATATCTCGGCAGTTGTCGGGTTATTGGTAGTCGTGAAAATTTCTGTGTTTGTAGTTTGTGTAACTCCATTTGTGGTGACTGTTGGGCTTGATGCTATTGTTTCAGTTTTTCCTGTAGTTGTCACTGTCGTAAGAGATGAAGACTGTGCCTCTGTGGATGACGACATTGTTGTTGAAGATGATTCCTGGCTGCTTGTGGGAAAGTGAGTTGATTTTGTTGGAGTGCTCACTGGAGGTAAGGTGGAGGGTGAACTGGATGACACTTTGGCAGTTGTCGGGTTATTGGTAGTCGTGAAAATTTCTGTGTTTGTAGTTTGTGTAACTCCATTTGTGCTAACTGTTGGGGTTGATGTTATTGATTCAGTCTTTCCTGTAGGTGTCACTGTTGTAACAGATGAAGAATGTGGCTTTGTGGATGAGGACATTGTTGTTGGAGATGATTCCTGGCTGCTTGTGGGAAAGTGAGTTGATTTTGTCAGAGTGCTAAGTGGATGTAATGTGGAGGGTGAGCTTTCTGATATCTCGGCAGTTGTCGGGTTATTGGTAGTCGTGAAAATTTCTGTGTTTGTAGTTTGTGTAACTCCATTTGTGGTGACTGTTGGGCTTGATGTTATTGTTTCAGTCTTTCTTGTAGTTGTCACTGTCGTGTGAGATGCAGACTGTGGCTCTGTGGATAAAGACATTGTTGTTGGAGATGATTCCTGGCTGCTTGTGGGAAAGTGAGTTGATTTCGTTGGAGTGCTCACTGGATGTAATGTGGAGGGTGAGCTTCCTGATATCTCGGCAGTTGTCGGGTTATTGGTAGTCGTGAAAATTTCTGTGTTTGTAGTTTGTGTAACTCCATTTGTGCTAACTGTTGGGGTTGATGTTATTGATTCAGTCTTTCCTGTAGGTGTCACTGTTGTAACAGATGAAGAATGTGGCTCTGTGGATGACAACATTGTTGTTGGAGATGATTCCTGGCTGCTTGTGGGAAAGTGAGTTGATTTTGTCAGAGTGCTAAGTGGATGTAATGTGGAGGGTGAGCTTTCGGATATCTCGGCAGTTGTCGGGTTATTGGTAGTCGTGAAAATTTCTGTGTTTGTAGTTTGTGTAACTCCATTTGTGGTGACTGTTGGGCTTGATGTTATTGTTTCAGTCTTTCCTGTAGTTGTCACTGTCGTGTGAGATGCAGACTGTGGCTCTGTGGATGAGGACATTGTTGTTGGAGATGATTCCTGGCTGCTTGTGGGAAAGTGAGTTGATTTCGTTGGAGTGCTCACTGGATGTAATGTGGAGGGTGAGCTTCCTGATATCTCGGCAGTTGTCGGGTTATTGGTAGTCGTGAAAATTTCTGTGTTTGTAGTTTGTGTAACTCCATTTGTGGTGACTGTTGGGCTTGATGTTATTGTTTCAGTCTTTCCTGTAGTTGTCACTGTCGTGTGAGATGCAGACTGTGGCTCTGTGGATGAGGACATTGTTGTTGGAGATGATTCCTGGCTGCTTGTGGGAAAGTGAGTTGATTTCGTTGGAGTGCTCACTGGATGTAATGTGGAGGGTGAGCTTCCTGATATCTCGGCAGTTGTCGGGTTATTGGTAGTCGTGAAAATTTCTGTGTTTGTAGTTTGTGTAACTCCATTTGTGGTGACTGTTGGGCTTGATGCTATTGTTTCAGTTTTTCCTGTAGTTGTCACTGTCGTAAGAGATGAAGACTGTGCCTCTGTGGATGACGACATTGTTGTTGAAGATGATTCCTGGCTGCTTGTGGGAAAGTGAGTTGATTTTGTTTGAGTGCTCACTGGAGGTAAGGTGGAGGGTGAACTGGATGACACTTTGGCAGTTGTCGGGTTATTGGTAGTCGTGAAAATTTCTGTGTTTGTAGTTTGTGTAACTCCATTTGTGCTAACTGTTGGGGTTGATGTTATTGATTCAGTCTTTCCTGTAGGTGTCACTGTTGTAACAGATGAAGAATGTGGCTCTGTGGATGAGGACATTGTTGTTGGAGATGATTCCTGGCTGCTTGTGGGAAAGTGAGTTGATTTTGTCAGAGTGCTAAGTGGATGTAATGTGGAGGGTGAGCTTTCTGATATCTCGGCAGTTGTCGGGTTATTGGTAGTCGTGAAAATTTCTGTGTTTGTAGTTTGTGTAACTCCATTTGTGGTGACTGTTGGGCTTGATGTTATTGTTTCAGTCTTTCCTGTAGTTGTCACTGTCATGTGAGATGCAGACTGTGGCTCTGTGGATGAAGACATTGTTGTTGGAGATGATTCCTGGCTGCTTGTGGGAAAGTGAGTTGATTTCGTTGGAGTGCTCACTGGATGTAATGTGGAGGGTGAGCTTCCTGAGATCTGGGCAGTTGTCGGGTTATTGGTAGTCGTGAAAATTTCTGTGTTTGTAGTTTGTGTAACTCCATTTGTGGTGACTGTTGGGCTTGATGCTATTGTTTCAGTTTTTCCTGTAGTTGTCACTGTTGTAACAGATGAAGAATGTGGCTCTGTGGATGAGGACATTATTGTTGCAGATGATTCCTGGCTGCTTGTGGGAAAGTGAGTTGATTTTGTTGGAGTGCTCACTGGAGGTGAGGTGGAGGGTGAACTGGATGACACTTCGGCAGTTGTCGGGTTATTGGTAGTCGTGAAAATTTCTGTGTTTTTAGTTTGTGTAACTCCATTTGTGGTGACTGTTGGGGTTGATGGTATTGATTCACTCTTTCCTGTAGGTGTCACTGTTGTAATAGATGAAGAATGTGGCTCTGTGGATGAGGACATTGTTGTTGGAGATGATTCCTGGCTGCTTGTGGGAAAGTGAGTGGATTTTGTCAGAGTGCTAACTGGATGTAATGTGGAGGGTGAGCTTTCTGATATCTCGGCAGTTGTCGGGTTATTGGTAGTCGTGAAAATTTCTGTGTTTGTAGTTTGTGTAACTCCATTTGTGGTGACTGTTGGGCTTGATGTTATTGTTTCAGTCTTTCCTGTAGTTGTCACTGTCGTGTGAGATGCAGACTGTGGCTCTGTGGATGAAGACATTGTTGTTGGAGATGATTCCTGGCTGCTTGTGGGAAAGTGAGTTGATTTCGTTGGAGTGCTCACTGGATATAATGTGGAGGGTGAGCTTCCTGATATCTCGGCAGTTGTCGGGTTATTGGTAGTCGCGAAAATTCCTGTGTTTGCAGTTTGTGTAACTCCATTTGTGGTGACTGTTGGGGTTGATAGTATTGATTCAGTCTTTCCTGTAGGTGTCACTGTTGTAACAGATGAAGAATGTGGCTCTGTTGATGAGGACATTGTTGTTGGAGATGATTCCTGGCTGCTTGTGGGAAAGTGAGTTGATTTTGTTGGAGTACTCACTGAAGGTAAGGTGGAGGGTGAACTGGATGATATTTCGGCAGTTTTGGGGTTATTGGTAGTCGTGAAAATTGCTGTGTTTGTAGTTTGTGTAACTACATTTGTAGTGACTGTTGGGGTTGATGTTATTGATTCAGTCTTTCCTGTAGTCGTCACTGTCGTAAGAGATGAAGACTGTGGCTCTGTGGATGAGTATATTATTGTTCGAGATGATTCCTGACTGTTTTTCGGAAGCTGATTTGATTTTGTCTGTATGCTCTTCGGAGGTACTGTGGAGGGTAAATTTTGTGCTTCTTCAGTATTTGTCAAAAAATTCATAGTTGTTGAATGATCAGATGTGTCAGGGCTCCTTGGCGGAAGCAGAGTTGTTCTTGCGTAAATGTTTACTAGAGAGAATGTGGAGGAAGGTGATACCTCCGTCCTTGTAAGAAATTTGATTTTTGTCGAATAATTATTGTTGACATTGGCTGTAACTTCTTTTTTAGTGAGCATAGATGTTGAGGGTCCTGATTCAGTTCTTCCTGTGGTTTTCACAGTGGTCACATATGTAGAATGTGACTTTGCAGGGGAGGACATTATCTTTGTTAATACTTGCTGGCTGCTTAGGGGAAACTGAGTTGTCTCTCGAGTCATTGATGTTGTTTCTGACTCGTTTCCCCCTGTTGATTCTCGGCTCATTTGCATAAGTTGAATCTGTGGCTGTGTTGTATCTGAATCATTTTGATAATCCAAGTGGTGCTTTGTGTCAGTCAATACTGTTTCCAAAACCTCTGAAAGTTCATTCACAGTCATGTTGATATTTGATAAATTCATCCTGCTCTGGTTGTCCTGTTGTTTCCTCCATATTTCTTCAGGTTGATCTTGTTTTGCATTTTTATTTCCTGTTAAGCAAGGCAATATTTTTGCATTATAAATGAATGTTTCCGTTAACCTTGCAACACAACCTCATGTCATGAATTTAACATTTTTATTCAGTGCTTTGTTTACCTTAAGTAGTGTAGAGTCTAGTGTCTATACTCAGTTTTAATATAACAATAACTAAGGTCACACAAAATGAACTCCCTTCATTCAGATTTGAATAGGCTTTATTTTACCTATCTCGGTCATGTATTTAATTGCTATGTAATGTTTGTACACAGTACTCAGTTTCTGCAATTATTAACTTAATATGCCAGTAATCTACAGTCAGCATGTGCTTTTTCCCTATTATGTGAACTTGCTTTCATGGAATTTAGGATGCACCAATTAAAAAATACAGTCCAGTGTTGAGAATATGGTTGTTAAAGAAGGAACAACTTCATACAGATAAGAAAATATCTGAATAAAGATGCATTGAAAATGTTTCATAACTGAAAATTCATGAGGCTGATTTAGATTTTACACAGGTTTTTTAATAAGTGTCCTGACAAAACTAGTCCAGCTGAATATTTAATCAAAATAATTAATAAATGACAACAAAAGTAATATTTTTTGTACAATAATGTTCAAACAATAAATTAAATGATCTTTAACTCAA
The DNA here is from genome assembly GCA_036937835.1 of Pampus argenteus. NCBI lineage: Eukaryota > Metazoa > Chordata > Actinopteri > Scombriformes > Stromateidae > Pampus > Pampus argenteus. Next base: position 12,710,690 of record CM072863.1, read on the forward strand.
CTCAACTCAACTTTATTGTCATTTTCCCATATGTACACATACAAGAAAACGAGATACTGTTTGCTCAGTGTCCACAGTGTCGCAGACATACAACAACAATGACATTTACAAACACAACAATTCAACTATGAGTATAAAAAAAAAATAAATAAATAAAAAAAAAAGTAAGTACTGTGTGAGCATTAATGTGCACGTTAACAGGGGAGAACAGGCTCATTCTATTTGTAGTATTTGCAGTTATTCCTGAAGGATTTGTCAGGACTAAAACTCATGATGTCTAAATTGAAATTAAATGGCAATAAATAACCTGATGTCTAATCATATCAGTATTAAGAGGGTTACGTGCAAATTAATTGTGAAATAAGTTGATTCACCTGGCTCACTTTTGTGCAAGAAAAAATTACAGACTTACCCTTTTTTTGCGTATCGAACACACAGAATGCAATTAACACGATGGCCACGAAGGTAAAGATTATAAGTATGGTGGAAAGCCTCCTCCAATTACAGGATCCCAAATTAATCCACTTTTTCATTTTCCTGTATATTTAAGCTTGCAATAATCTCCCACAATTATCGTCTGTGAATTGGCAGTCACACTTGATCCTATTGGCACTTGTAGGCTATATAAACATTTGTCTATCAGTATCAGAGATCTGCTCTGCATGTCATCAATGATCAACTGGTAAACCGAGGTTGTGGCTCATGTAGTGCCCTCCCTAGGCAAACTTTTGATGTATTGTGGCATAGCGCTTCAGCGATTTGTCAAGTTCCCTGAAAGCATATTTACACCCTGTACATGTATGTTTACAAAGGTCCAGATCATGGTGACGTTAAACTGGACAAGGCTGAGTATGTGAGGTGGGGATTGGGTGGTTGGGAATCAAAGCATTATTACCTTTGTTACATTGTTAACCATCATTTCATGTCAGTATGAGCTAAAAAGCTTACTAACATTGACACTGCATTTGTGCAAAATTTGGAAAATATTAATGGTAATTAATGAAAATAAACAGCCAATGTTTTAGCCATCCCATAATGTATTTTACTGCAAAAACCCTAGAGGTCACATAGTTATGATAAGTTATAATAGTTATGAATAGAATGTAATATGAAAATAGCGTCATATATTTTTTTAAGAAATGTTACATTAAGCAACATATTGACAAACTATTCAACTGAACTGAAAAGTCATGCTATAAATAAACTGTTAGATATGATCCCAGCAAGGTTAATGAGCAGACTCAGTAATACCAGAAATAAATGAGCTGTGACGAACTTAAACACTAAATTTCTCTTTATCTTGAAACCTCAAGAGGTTTGGCTCTCCACACCTTTGTTTGCTTATTGGAAAATCATTTCTGAAATGCCAGGCAACAAAAAATAAAACACAGAATATTTCCTACTCACTACGTCATACTAGATAGCAATCATTTCACGAGAAAAAAAAAAAAATCATCTATTGCGCGCTAGAAATACATAAATCACATTAGTTATATTGGTAACTACACTGACAGGAATTACTGATCAGAATTTTTCAGCAAGATCTGCTGCTTTGCAATTTAGTTATATTGTGAGAGGCTCAGTACACCAAAAGGTTTAAGAATCAAGCTGACTTTTTGTACAATCTCAAAGAGAATTAAACAATGTCAACAGAACTATTTTAAGTTTTGCATTTGCTTCTGTGGGATTTTGTATGGACATCTGGGTGTTGTCAAGTCCATCTTGGCTCAAATTAGTCTTTTTATCTTTCTGATTGGCAGAAACCACATTAGTGGTTTGGAATAAGGACATGCTTGAACAAGCATGCAAGGAAAAGCTTGTGACAGGCACACCACACAGTATATGTATATAGAAGAAAATGCATCATCCAAATATGAATTATATTTCAGTTCAATTACAGTGTTTTGTATTGGTTCATTAAATGATAGAGCAGTCTTTTTGACAGTGAACCCCTTTTGTGAGCAGATAGCCAGAAGATGAAGTGCAGAAATGAATAGAAACATACTGTATGTTCTGTGTGTGTGTTTTCTCTGCATGCTGTTTAACAAAATACTGTATATTTGGAGTTGCAAACTTTTATATAAAAAAAATGAGTTCACACAAGATGATGACATTTGCTGATCATTTTGCCAATTTAAAAAAATCTCATTAAAAATTTTAAGCTTTATGATTATTATTCATAAAATGTATTCTGAAACAGATTATGTACTTAGTGTATGTATGATTTATTGTGCATTTTGGTGGTTACTGATACAAGCTAGAACTCACAGTATGACACAGATACCTGAATTTAGTCTGTAGAATTAACTTTGAAAACATGCCAAAAGGCTTCACACGTGTCTTTGAAACACATGACTCATAACTGTTGAACCCCACATGCCTTTTGTAAATGAACAGTAAGTTTTCAGTTGACAAAGGTTGTCATCACACCCAGTAAAGTACGGGTGGAGAAAATGCTATTGAACTAAAAAAGAATCAAGTACTGAAAAGCTTGCAAGTAATCATATAAACCCACCCACTTTTGATTTCTTTCTTTCCTTGTTTGACATGATTGACGTTCATTGTTGATTCAAGTGTGCACATACAAATATATGCAGGCTAAAAATAGAAAGACAGACAAAAGAAAGGAGGAAAGATTGCAAGGTTCACAAGTCAGGTTCAAGTGAAATGAAACAAATCAATTCCTCTGCATTCTTCATCTATCATCTATTTAGGTCGTGAATAAGGTAATTAAAAAATTTACTAATATTGAAATACTTTAATGAAGTAAATATAAACTGACTGTTATAGCACTCCACAACTTAAAGCTTTTGAATTGTATGAAGCATCAGTTTTAATATGAATAGTTCACAGAGACCACTATAGAAACAAGAACTACAATACAATATGCAATATCTGAAGTTGCTACGAGCAATCCATCCAACAAGTTAGGACACAAAATTGATTAGTTGTCATTCCAAATAATCGTGACATCCTTTGGTCCTGGACATTCACACATAGTCCCCAGCTGTAACTCTCACACTTCAGCTTGCTTCTGTCCCTCGCTCAGACTTTCCTCCGTTTCTGTTGCCGTTTCTGTTGGCTCAATTTGGGCTCTGCGGCGCTCTGCCTCAGTTATTGTCATAGGATGCAGAGGGAAGAACCCTGCCAACCCTGCAGAAAGACAAGAATAAGAGAAGAGCACATCTTTCACTATATACACTACAAGTATTGTGTGTATCCAAAAAACAGACATATATTTCTCTGTGCCATAGACTTCTGTTGTCCAAAAATGTTTTGTGCTACATATCACAACCTCTATGATGTTCTTTGAGAAGTTTACAATGTATAATAGCTAATAATAATAATAATAATAGCTAGTGAATCCCCCGAAAAAACCCCCAGAAACAAAGCAGTTTCTAAACAAACTAATGTGACCATAACCTTCATGGTGAAGGAACATGTCACCTAGTGCTACGGTGAGGTTTATTAATGTTTTCTAATAGTTTTTAGACAACAATGGTCTATGGTGAAGAATTTCTATTACCTGAAAGGTGAAGGAACTGATAAAAGGTTAATGAACCTCCTTGATTAAACAAATTACAAGAGCTCTATAATTCTCTGCACAGGCCAATAAAATTGTGCAATGTTGATCCACCTTTAAATAACATTGTTCATGTACACAAGTTCATGTACTGAATACACACCTAGAAGTTTGGCCACTGGCTTCGTAGGATGTGCGCCACAGCCGACCCAGTACTTGATTCGGTCGTAGTTGAAGCTGACAAGTTTCTCGTTGTAGATGTTTGGGAGGGGGTCAAATGAACCCAATTGTTCTATATATTTACCATCTCTTGCCCTTTTGTTGAATGCTGCCACAATGCGATAAAAGGGTCTATTAGCTTGTTTGTGGCCTGCAAGAGCGAATCGGATGACAACATACCCTCCGTGGTACCTCTTCAGCAGGTGTGATGCTGCAGAAGGAAATGAGCGTAGTAAGAATTGCCCAAAAGAACAGAATTACAGTATTGCAAGTATTACAACTTGTTTTTGGTTAGTGTCATTCATTTTTTATCATTAGTCTTATAATTTTCTCTGTAATTGCAAAGTACTTATGTAGCTAGTTGTATTTCATAACCTGACAACTGTGTGTATATGTATATATCATATATTGATGAAGAGCTGAAACTATTACTCAATCAATTGATTATTCATTACACTTGTTTAATTATGTAAAATGGCAAATGATATGATTCCATCTTTTGAAATGTTATAATTTGCTCCTTTTTTGTATTCTATGTTATTTGTAATTGAATGAAGACACTTGAAGAGTGGGCTCTAAGAACTTGTGATGAGCATTTTCCATTACTTTTGGCATTGTATAGACAAAGTGATTACTTACAGTAATAGACTTTTCATTACTTTACTTTATAATATGCCTACAGTAACAGTAGGTAAAAGTACAGTAAGCTAATGCTTTTTCACTGTTGAGAATTTGTAGGAAAGCTCCCTGTAACTGCTGCTTATGCTAAATGTAATACTTACAACATAAGTGTGAAATGTGCAGCTAAATGAATTATTCTAGATATAATATTCATTTGTCTTGCTAAAACTCTTAACCGGGGCCTCCTGACAAACACATCAAACCCATCAGGACATTAGGGCCCCAGCCTGTGCCAGCTAACTGTCCATTACATTAATGTCACAGTGCCAGGAATTTATTAGAATTGAAAATAAATCATAAAACTCAATAGTTAAACAACACTTACAATGTGTAAATCCAAACAATGTGCCAAAAATGACATAGTTCCTTACTCAATTTCAATAATATTTTTACTGATATTGGCATGTAGAGTACTGCTTTTAATGCATAAATCATTTGCACAGTCCTCTATATTGATGTGTCTTTGCAATATTGTATGGATTCACTCCACATAATATCCTCATATTTTACACATAACATGTCATTTCAGAAAACCTTATTAAAAAAATCTTTTGTCGAAGTCTTTGATTGTGTAAAAAAAAAAAAAAACCTTCACAACAGAATTAAGTTTTATTAAACAGCCTTATAGGTTTCTCTTCACCAGATGTGTGTGTGTGTGTGTGTGTGTTTTACCTCTAAAACTTGAGTAACACAAGAAAACACGTTTGTACTCACACAGATGGACCATGATGCTATGCGAATAATCCTGCAACAGACAAGAGATGACCTTTAAAACAAAAATGTATATTAGTACATGTCTACATAAAACACAGAAGCACCAGTAAGTTTCATATCGTTGCACATTTGTAACATATAACAGTGAACTGGAGAGCTCTCCTGAGCTGCTAACGGCTAACTGTAACAGTATCATCTGTTTAGAAATTACCCAAAAATACCCAGCAAAAATACCTCTGAGCGTGATCAACGAAGTGAAGTGAAATCTTTCAAGTTGTTGCCTCGCTTTTAGTCGCTGGAATCGTTAAAGTTATAAACGTTGTTTGATATATTTTTGAGCAACAGAAGTAATGTGACATTTGTCAGTGCGCAGCCATGTTTCAATCGGAAGTGACGTATGTGACTCCAGCTTCTTCGCGTCATTGTATTTCCGGGACACAAGGTGGCGCTGCTGCACCGCGCACCACCTCACCACTGTGTCACTACTTATACAATACATCCTTACATAGTGCAAGAATGTTAACTTTCCATTGTGAATTTTATGTTTCAGTCTGAAGACTTGATTCTTGAAGAATTACTGTCAGCCTTTGCACACAAAGAAAATGCACACACGTTTCTATACTTTAGTTTTATTATGTATCATCACTTTTGTTCAGAGGTGGAAGAAGAAGAAGCCTACTCAGATCCTTGACTGAAGCTCATACAGAATGTTAGGCAGATATTACATATTAGGCGATAGCTACTACATTACACTATAGGATTAAAAATATCAATATCAATACTTATGTAAGCAGTATTTTAATCTTTTGGCCGATCAAGGTGGAGCTACTTTAAACTAGGGCTGCAACTAATGATTATTTTCATTATTGAGTAAGCTGTCAAATTTCTTGATTAATCAATTAGTTGTTTGGTCCATAAAATGCTAGAAAGTGGTGAAAAATATTGATCACTGACAAAGATATTCAGTTTACTGTCATAGAAGGCTAAAAAAACCAGAACATTTTCACATTTGAGAATCAGAGAAAATAACATTTAATCAATTATCAACATAGTTGACAATTTATGGCTTAATTAACTTTAAACTAATTTAAACTACTAGCATACTGTTGGGGAGTTTAATTTGTGTCATATTTCTTAAACTAATCATACATTTTATCCGTAAAATTAATAGTAATTTAACTTGTAACTACAGCTGTCAGATGGATAGTGGACTAAATTGTACAGTATAAACACAATATATAATAATACTCTCGGCTCATTTTGGTGATAAATAAACATAGTGCCCTACTAGTATGTAGTAGCTACATTTACTATTGCACTTATTTGATGTCTCAGTGAAGTTTGTAGATGAGCTATAAATGCCTAAAATGTGTGAATGTGTAAATGTGCTCAAGTTCAATGACTCCAAGCACATGACTAATCCAGTTTCTATTCCAGTTAACAGGGCTCGTTCAAATATATAATAACATCATGACAAACATGATATTACAAAACAACCCAATTCAGTTTACAAGTTTATAATAAAACATTTGGTAATGTTATAAACTATTGTTTCAGGTAGATGCTCTCCTCGCTTTCAGCTATGCTCTCAGAAATGTAATTTCTTTCACATTCTCTTTTCTGTCATTTCTATTCTACATGTGTTGTGTGTCCTATATCAGCAATGCACTGAGTTTTAAATCAGTTTCCACCGCTGACCCCAGCAGTAATGAAACACTGTGGTCATGAATTCAGGGGTCATTGCTCTGCCTGATGTCATCCAAGTGACAGAGATTTCTGCCCACTGGGAGCACAACTACCCCTGCCTGTCTTGGAACATGGTGATTTCACACCCCTGATGTGTAAAGCTTGTTTTTCTGTTTGTGTGTGTGTGTGTGTGTGTGTGTAACACATAGCATTCTGTGAGGAGAGGTCACTGAAGACACACAAAAGAGATGGAGCCTTGTTTGTAATTCTGAAAATATCCCTGTCCCTCCGTGAGTCTTCTTTTTACATGATTGTAAAATATTAATTTGTCCTTGAATTGATTATACCCATGTTTGATCAAAGTCATTTGAAAGGCTTTATACATGTACATGTATGTACATAAATTGTATTGCTACAATTTTAAAAAACACACTCTGTTTTAATGCAGTCTAACAAAATGTTGATCTCGGAATACAAGAAAGCTGTGAAATTGTATAAAACATTTTCAAAGAAAACATTATAAAGGTTAAACACAAAATATTAAGATGACCAGTTGTTCACACTGTGTTATTTAAAATAAATCGCACTTATTTTATGACACTATTTACACACTTGCACACATCTTTAATTGAAAAGAATAACATGATTACAAGGCTATTAGTTTAAAAAAGATTTGAAAATTTTGTCAGTTTGGTTTGTCACAGAAGTAATGTCAGCAGCCAGACGAACAACATGACAAAACAGCATCTTCTCAACATCAGAGCTGTGATTTCAAGAGGAAAGCGTCATTATTAGGTTGACCAAGTTTCTTCAGAGAAATTTGAAAATGAATAGAGGCTTTACACAGTTAGGCAGCAAACAAAATGCATCTTACATGGTGAATCTGCAATGCATGATTATCTGAACGGTGACATTGATTCTAGTTGTGGCTCGCTCTCTCGTGAGGACCTCATGCTCTTTGGGATACCAATACGAGTTGTTCCTCCTCTAATCATCTGTGACAGTTCAGTTAGAGACGCTCAGATGACCAGATACTTTACTAGGAAAAAGCAACAGCAGTCTGCTTTAAATAAAGAGGCCTCTTCAAGACATTGTATTTGAACATGTCTGTTATTAATTTGATTATGTGGAAGATGCTACTAATATCTTCTAAACACTGAGCTGACATTGGGCACTTACATTTCTGGTCATTCGTCCAGCTACGTCTGTTAGCTGACTTGAACAAACATTTTAATCATTTTGGGGTTATGGGTTCACCATAGTCGTATATATATATGTACATCTTCTGTCATTTAGTGTAGATTTGTAGGATTTCAGGTAAATTAATATGCATACAATATAAACATAATAGACCTTTCTTTGAGTTTAGAATATCAAAATTGTTTTGTATATAAGGGGACATCTTGACTTTAGCATTCCAGCTGATGCAGAACTTTGGATGGACTTGTGTCAAAATAGTGTGTCAGCTAGTATCTATGAGGATTTATACATTACTTCCTTCATCAACTCTGCCTCACATGCAGAAGCTACATAAATCCAAACCTGAATGACCAGAAATGTGTCTCAGATGTGGAACTGAGGAAACCTCTTTTGTACACCTGGTTGTGCAAGTTCACACTTTCAGGTATGATTTGTATATATAACACACAGATAAAAATCACAAGAATTAATCTTCCATTAGATTCAGAGCTTTTGTTCTCAAAGGGGATTTAAAACAGCTTTTATTTGTTGCCAGAAAGTGTATATCAATGACATGGAAGTCTGACTCTCTGCAGCCAGGTGGTTTTATTAAATGTGGTCAACTGTATCCTGTTTAAAAAGATTACATACAGCTTTACAATATAATACCTTGTTAAACAATTGGCTTTCTTTATATGGACACATTACGTACAGTATATCAGTGACACAAATCATGTTTAATTTTAAAAGCTTCTTTTTGCAGTGTCTCTTCTTCTGTATGACCCATTTTTTTTCCGTTTTATGTGGCTTGGGAAGTGTCTACAACAGTATCTGTTTATTTGTATTACGTATTGTATTGTATTGTGCTCAAAATTTGAAAGCTTGAAAACAAAATCTACAAAAACAAAATAGAAGAAATCTAAACAAATGTAATCTTGCAAGACGTTAAAGAAACTCAAAGCATTTACATGGAAGGTAAGAAGACACCAGAAATACCATAAAGACATGAGTAATGTTATTGCTCCAATTCACTAGCATTTCTTTGAAATGTCGGATGAAGCCAAAGATCACCAACACTTTTAGAATCTTCTCTATTAATATTTATGTTTACATGTTGTTTTTTTGTCTCGTTTTTGTTTCATGAACTTGGAACCTGCATTCAGCTGTGTGACAATTCAATTTTCATGTAATCAAACATGTTTTTAATTGTTATTTATCTTAAGGAATGGGAGACACATTAAAATAAATAACAATTGCTTCATTTTATCACCACTTATGGAAATAGATGTTTTTTACTGAGCAGTAAGAAATTGCGTACTTTATCTCCCTGACTTTGTTGGACACATCAAAGACTTGACTACACAAAATAGTATTTTTTGTTTAAATTGACATTTAAAAGATCATATTTTTTCATAACAGCATGGTTTAGATTTCTATGTTACTGTTATGCGGGTGTTTGTCTAAACGTATGGTCCTCTATTGGCATGCAGTTTAAAGAAAGTGTGCATGTAAATTTACATTTGAACTTGTACATTTTTCAACCACATGTCAGTTTTATGTTATCTGTTTAAAGTTGATTTTAAAAAAAAATATGCATAAGGTTCCTCAGCTTGGTTATTCAGAATAATGGATCTTTTCAATCTCAGGCACCGTGTGACTTCTAGTCTGTGAGCTCTTTGTGATGCCCTCTGCTTTTTTAAGCATCTGTGTCCAGCCTCAGTAGAGATAGACGTTATGGTTGCGGAGAGCACCTAATGGAAAGACAGGATTTGGTCACAGATGGGGGGTCAAGTGATCTCCCTACTCTGGAAGGATCTTTCAGATGGTTGTGGTGAGACTAATTGTGATAGCATGCAAAATGGAGGCATTACTTTTATCTTCATTAACAAAGAGACTTTTTCTTTTACTGTTACTTTATTTTTCTTAAGATTTGTCTACTCTTGTAGGCACTGATTAAAGCAAAAATGTTCTGTGTTCTTTGTTGTGGGTAAGACACAGACTTTCATTTGATAAATGTTCCAATACTATATTACTGTTTTGGGTTTATGTTTGATTGGTTTAGTTATTTTGAAAAGTATGTATTGTTCACTAATGATGTAGTAAGAATGTTAATGTAAGCTGCATTTTAACTCTAAAATGTTTTCTATAATTTACAATCTTGCATTACACAAACTCCCCAAAGCTAAGAAACCACTTTGTGTGGGGACATTGTTTATGTCTTCAAAGACCAGGATAAATCTGCATTAAAAAAAAAAAGCTCACAGCATAATAATGTCTGCATGAACAGCTCATTAAATGGGTGTTGTAAATGTTCTTTATCGGGTTTATCAGGCTATGTAAAAATGAAGTTAAACCTCCCAGTGAAAGCAGACACAGCCATACCATAGCTGGTTGAAGTTAATATTTGGTCAGATTCGATCAGCACATCACATTGTGATTTCTGCTGTAGGGGGTCGTGACCTGCTTTGCTCTCCCCAGACCTCTGCTGGCAGAGCTGAAACGGCAGAGCCACATGGTAGGTTGTGTGAGAGGACAAGTGGATTTGGCATGCACATCAGAGCGTGATACCCAAGCATTTTGGTCCTATCACATGCCACACACACACTCACACACAAGTACAACATACACTCACACAACATTCCTGGTCGTGTAAAATGGATTGTAACACTGGCCACTGTAATGAAATGATGCCAGCAACACACAGTATTCCTTTACAGCCAGACTCACTAAAGGTTTCAGCGTACTTTCAGTGTCCAGTGTTGTTGCTACAGCGTTAACAGAGTTTTAACAACTCTATTTTTTCACATTGTAAATAATCAAATCAGTTCATGTTCATGTACATTTGACTAATTAAAAAAATAGATTTTTAAAGTTCTGATTAATAAAAAAAAATCCCTCCTGGTTGTGTTCTAGTGAAACCTTTGAAGGGATTTAGCGCAGATTGACAAATATCATCAAGGACAAATTCTTCCAATATGCTTATTCACTTATTTAGTCTCAGACATGTTCATGCATGCTTCAGGGAAATCTGTTCATCTGTGATCTTTCACATTTAGGTGTTAGTGTAACCTGTTTGTTGAACACCCAGTAGCAACACAGAGATTACCCCCTGTGTCACTGTAATGATGCCCTTTCTGGAGGAATCTGACACTAAACCAAAGAGCTGCCTTATCTTAGGGACATCGTAGGCGACCATGACTTGTTATACACCATTTAAAATGTTGCATTATCTCAAAGCGTTTGTGCCGGTCTGAGGCAAATCATCAAAGACATGAGATCAGCGGTTGACGGTGACATGGTACCTGTTTATGCACAACTCGGAGTAGCAGGCATCGATTTAATTTAAACTCTCACGACCATCCAACACCATCTTTACATAAACGAACGTTAAGCAAACTGATGTTGTGTTTGAAGTGGAAGTAAGTATGTGATTTTATGTGACAGTAAAACAGAAAGGAGTGCTTTATTGGTTTTCTGTTTGGTTTAATGGAAGCGGACAGGTGAGCTCTGCTGTGGGGTGATAAGAGCCTTGGGATATAAAGACAACAGGTTTTTTTTTTACACATTGTTCAGAGAGGATAAAGGAGCAGTGTTGCTCTTCCTGTGACGCTGAGGACACAACAGTCATCATCAGTGTCATGTGCCTTGTATTTTCTACTTATTAGTTCCCTGTTACTTCCTGTTTTCAAAGTGTGAGATTGCTCTCATTTGCAGTCGTCAAAGTATCTGTCTTTGTACAGAACATTGTCCACCATCTTTACTGTCTTCCAGCTGGCCCTTAGATTAGATTTGTTCGTTCTTTATTTTCTCCTCGGACTTCAGCCTCTCGTGTCACATCACTAGTTTGCACTGTTGAAGTGCCAAGTGAAGGTGTTATTGAGGATCCACAGAATTCACACTATAACGAGCAGTGGCAGGATGTCACCCACTCTGCCATAGATCAATCCACAGCCCACTGCACCCACCACCTGCACCCATCCAGCTGAGTTTGTGTGATGTCACACCATCCACAGAGATGTGCACTCCACAGAACTGATCGGTCCCGTTGATGGTGTTGCAACAAGGAGGCAACATTCACTCTCACTTCTCCTCACTTCTGCCTGATGTGACTGTGTTCCCCTCTCATTTTTACCACAACTTTACCATCTTCTTTTTCTCTACAGTTTTGTTTTTTTCTGAGGTGTCCTTGACCAGTTTGCCCTCCTGCAAAGACCTCTGATCTCCTTGGAAATCCAGAGAGAGCAGCCCTCTCTAAGTTGCCTTTGGCTGTGTTTGATCACTGGTTGAGTTATAGATGTCTCCATGACTCATAACTCAGACACCAGACGCAGATGTCAACATAACATATGTTGTTTTTCCTCTCCCCTACCACACATTGTGTGTGAATAGTGCACTTGACAGTATAGGAAAGAGTAAGGTTATGGGATGTTTTTTTGATATTTAGCTCAGAACCACTGATGGAAAGAACCATTTCTAAAGCGGTGAAATGGTTCTCCATTCTGTCTCCATGGTTCCGTGAAATGGATATCTGGGGATATCTGTTGTTCTTTTGAGAATTTATTACATTTTCCAAACCAACTGCTTTGCACTTCCCTGGCTATATTTTATTATACTTCTGTGTCTGTTACATATATGGTCTGTATATAGCCAAATAGCTAGAGATTGAACAGTTGGAGTTTAAGCAAGGTTCAAACATAGCCTAACGTGTTATAAATGATTGTGAGGAATGCCTGTATCTATGCTCTCATTAACCAAATATCACCGTGCCTTGCCCTACATGCCTCTTCACAGCTCCTCCTTGTAACCCACATAATGAAATGAATATCTCAGATCAACTTTCTTAGCTAAGTAAAGTTACAATACAAGCCGAGCTTTTCACTAGTCTCCTCCTATGAGAGCATTTTATACAATCTCTCTATGGTGACAGAATATTTTCCATAAGGAAGTGATTACAAATTCGGATCATTCTAAGCAGATGTAAAAATGTCTCAACAAGTTAACAAGACTGCGGTAGAAGTGCAGACTTGTCATTGTGGAGGTAAACTATGAACTGACATAGTACCCTTTTAACATGCATAATGGAAAAGAATTGGTCACTTGTAGACTCTTTTTAATTTAATTTTATTTTGACCAGTTAAAAACAAGGGCTCTGTGCACTCCATGAAATCTTTGAATGGCAGTTTGCTGTCAACAAGGAACAGAACTTGCCTTCAGCATTAATATTACCATGAAATGGAAAAAAAGCTTCTTTTTTTTTCAAAAAAGTATTGAATTAGATTAATGAATTATTTGAATTTTTCAGTAAAGGCCAAGAGGGACTGGACGATTGCCGAAGAACAGCATATTTTTCTGAATGCTTGCTGTGATCTGGGGTATGTTTAAGATCTAAACGGTGCAATACCTGTTTCATGTCTTGTTTTTTAAGTCTTGTGTTTCATATATTTCACTGTCTATTCCTTTCCTTTTACACAGGGCCTAGAGAAAGAAGTATTCTCATTTAGATTTGGCTCCATTAATTGAGTTTGATTTATGTTTTTGGAGTGTATTTTGTTTATAAAAATAAGATGAACTCCACAATGTACCACAGAAATCCACCAGCTCTGACAAATTGTTTTCAAAGGGCAAATTTTTTGTTGTGTTGTCTGATGCAAGAATAAAATTTGAAATATATCTATATCTAAAAATATTTATATCTATATCTATATATCTATATCTATATCTACAGACCATTCACTCAAGGCAAAAACGTCTTTGGTTGTATTCACCACCCTCACTTCCAGAAAGATGAAAGCACTGTTACAATTTAAATAAAAATAATGTTTCTATGCACTTAATTCCTGTACTTATTGCCTTTGTTCAGCTCAGAAAAAGATAAAGCCTAAATTGGCGATGCATCTCTTCAAAGGTGTTTTCTCTTTGTGCTCCTCAATGTGAATGGCTAAACATTGAGTGTAGAGAAAATACATGTAGATAGAAGAGACAGAGATAGAGAGAAAAAGTGTTCACCTACAAGCAAAAAAGAAACTTTGGTAATTGCCGTAACACAAATAATGAGAGGCTATGTAGGGAAGTGTTTGAAGAGTGGTCCTGATCAAGATAAGATTGGAGACAGTATCACTAGAGAGGACACGTTTTTCTGTCTGCTGCTGCTGAGAGGAAAATTAAGTGACAGAGTTGCTTCCATGAGCCAGACACTGAGCAGACCCTGCAGAACCGACCAGTATTAATGGAGTTTAGGGTGTGAAGAGGACAAGTGTAGTTCAGAAGCCAGTCGTAGTCAGATTAGGACATTAGACATTAGGATATAAAACTGTTATTTTGGAGGAGCATAAAACTCATAAATGTGCCTAAATGATCTTCTTCCCTTTTCTAATATAACTCAACTGATGGAAAAAGTAACACGGTAGTTGCCCACTAGTGGACATGATGGCAACTCCTTATCCCTTATATGTAACTTAAAATAAAAGTGGCTAATAAACTTTTCATAAGGAGGCTGTGGTAAGCTGTTTTTATTCACTGTCTATTCATTGGACTCTGTTCAATGCAATTGGTGCGAACTTGCCTGGTATTATGATTTTAAATTCATCCCAATGTTTGAAAATCTTCTTTTTTTCCAGCGTGATTTTGGTTTTCAGCTCTAAAGTTGTATTTTTTTAAGTTTTAGTTTGAATTGTGCTTTTGAGCATGGTGTTCTTGTTATTGTGTCCACCTCCAAAATTTTGTCACAGCAGTGTATGAGATCAACACTCTTGGAAATAAGTAAAAACAAACAAAGATTTGAAATGGACAGTGATCAATAGTGGACACATTTCAGCCCCAACATAGTGACCTACAGGAGAAAAAAAACACACACAAAATAATAAATAAAAAAATACAAACTGAATAAAATCACATTTAAACCCATAATAATGAAAATGATGCAAATGTCTATGCACAAACCAAACTATTTTCTTTTGGGTGTAATTATCAACAGCTGCATAACAAATTGATACCAGGCTAATAATCATAAGGGTAACAGAGGCGCGACCTGATGATGGTAAACCAATGGTACTTGCAGGGATACAGGATTATTAGCTTTATTTGCGTGTCTGTGTGATTTCAAAAAAAACATAGCCTACCTGTTGTAGCCTGTCGACTTCAGACAGAGAGGTGAAATATTTGTGAAATAACATGGTGAGCTTTCCATAAGTGAAATTTGGTATTGTTTGGGTTTCACATGATTGATGCTTGACTTAATCCAGTGCTCTTTTGCGCCTTCCCAGGAGGGTGAGGCGGTCTCTTTGTGCTTTTCTATCCCATGTGAAGCAAACCAAAGCGGGAGAGTGAGGGTCATAGCTATTCGGCAGGGTACCAGATCCTTCCCACCGGCACATCTGCATGTGAAATCGCCATTTCACCCCTCCACACTCCCTAATTGTTGCTAAAATTATTTGTGAAATTGCCTTCCACCAGGAGTGTTTTCCACGGCAATTGTCACACAATTTTATATGCACGGTGGGCCCACAGAGTTGACACATGCACCTCATCTTTTCTGCCATATGTGCTTTTTTTTTTTATTGGAGTTTAATAGTAGCACATTATTATTATTTTTTTTTAACAATTACCTTTAAGCAATTACTCTTGTGCGTACTCCGGGGCAAGTCAACCTGTTGTCATCAATAGCAGGTCGATCCAAATGGTGTAATTACCACAAAAAGCTCTAGAAACGATTTAGATGTTCATGCTGAGCACATTTAGTTAATTGAAAGGTTTTGCGCAGCTTTGTCCAGTCAGAAAGCACATCATCACTTTCTGACTCAATTATTTCGGGCCGTGATTTTTCTTCACACGAAGGTTTGAGTGCAAACTGTAAACGGAGCATCTATATGGATACGTAACTTTGACCTTTATAGAGTTTTATTTAGAATGCATTTTAATCATTTATTGGTCAATTAATTCACAGGGTTTTTTTCTAAATATAAATATAATATTTTATCCCGAATGCGATTCTTTACTTGCACATAACGTGAATAATACAGATTTCTTAATAACTTGAGATTGTATTTTTAAGCGAAATTATATCTGTTTGAATTTCTGGCTTTTTTTATGTTGTGGCCATACCTGAGATTTATATATATATTTATGAATTCCTTGAGTTGTTAATGGTGACAGACAGAAAGAAGAAACGAAAGAAACATTTTTTAAACCATTAATAGTCTGCAGTTTTGAACAGACACATTTTGAAAAGGCTGGATTTAGATATAATACATTTCTGAACCGGTCCTTGTGTATTGGTCTTATGAGGGAGGCAGCAGTGAATTAAAAGTGGAAAGTGTCGTTCTGATTGGTCGGCTGGCTCCAGGCTAAACCCACTCTCTTTCATCCATAAAAGAAAGGCCAGGGAACCTATAGGAGCGCTCGGCTGTCTCCTCCTACGACATGCACGAAAGTTGGCCACTTAAACTACTTCCAACCAGCCAGCAGACATTATACTGAACCCAAACTACACCAAGGGAAAAGAATAACAGTGCATTTTTCCAACTCCCAATCACCACTTTAAGTACATCTGCTCCATTTTTGTTCCAAGGTTGTTGTTTTTTTTATTATTTTTATTGCTGCTGTTATTTTGTTTATGTTTTGGTCCCATCAGTGGAGAGCATCACTTTTTATTTTCCTCGGTGGAAGAAGGGCTTGTCCGCCTGGGATTGGGATTTGACAGCAGATTGCGCACTTTTTGAGCATTTTTGAAGACATTACGTTTATTGACTTGGACTTTGTGAGAGTATCAGGCTCGCGTAGAGTCCGTCTCGTTGTTAACCCGAGTAGCTAAATGATGGCTACTTTACCAGGAACAATGCCTCGAATGGTGCGCCCTGCGCCAGGCCAGAACTACCCTCGAACCGGCTTCCCCCTGGAAGGTAAGAAATATGACATGTGTTTGAATTTGTGCTGTGACAAAACTCATCAGCGCTGCACACTGTCAGCTTGTAGTTTGATACCCACACAGAGCACAGTTTGTTGCCGGCTACGTGCTGGGAGATTTAAAAAAAAAAAAAAAAAAAAAAAAAGGTGGGAGAACAAATACGACCTCCAGTCAGTGACTTAAGTTGAGTGATTAAAGTTGACAACCTCCAGTCTGATCAAAACTCAATTATGGTGTCAGAAAATTAGCAGTTCGTGCTTTGAAAATCACCTCACAGCCTTTTGAAATATCCCACGATCACGTGTTTTGTTTCTGCTTGATATTATATTTTCTATTCATTTATGTGTTCAGTCTGTAACCAGTTTTAGTTTATTTGCATTCATTCGCATCCACACTGAATAATTCCTTCTTATGTAACAGCATCTACCTGAAATATTTATATTAAGACTTTATTTTCTTTTTTAGGTGTGTATATTTTATGTTTTTAAAAAAATAAAATAATTTAGCTTTCAAAATACAAAGACATAGCATTAATAACTATAGGCCTACTAGACCCAGAAAATATTGTTTTTTTTTCTCTCTCCTTTGTACTAAAATTGAAACAGTAATTTACATTCATAATAACTCAGATGAAAGAGTAAACGCCTTTGTGTGTTTCTTTTTTCTCTATTTACATTTTAAGATTCTCACTTCTGCAACTACGACTGTTACACGCCCATAAAAAGGACAATCTAATAGTTGTTTTTTTTTTTAAATATATATAATTTCGATGCCCAAACTCAAGTTGTCTGAACATATGGGCGGAAAAAAGATCACTTTGTATTTGCATGCATTTATGGAAACAGTTTTCCCATTACGCCCAGTTCGTGCTCAAGTGCTCCGAACTGAAATGTACAAAAACCACGTAGCTTGCAAGTTCCTCGAGCTCCAGGATTTGCTCAAGTGTCCTGCTGCTGGAAATGGCAATAATACACACAGCAAAGAGATGGCTCAAAGGATCACATCAATATTTGTACAGCATGACTAGGAATAATCAAGGTGGGAAGTGTCACCCTCTTCAGTGTCTCTTGAATGTGAAATTGGATCCTGAAGTGCCTCGGATACATCCTGTCAGCCAGACTGACGCTGGATGAATTTGGCACGACGCTCTCTTGAAAATGTATAATATGATAATGTGCGTAAACTGCGTCCCATTAAAAGTCAGTAACACAGCAAACATGACGCTATTTGACTTCATCACAGGCTAAATTGTAACTTGTTATATCTTCAAGTGAACATTTCAAGACTTTAACAGAGCAACGTGCAGTGTTGTTTTTTTGTTATTTTTTAAGACTTTTGTTCTTTATTGTGGTGCAGTATCCACCCCCCTGGGCCAGGGTAGGGTGAACCAGCTTGGCGGAGTGTTCATCAACGGGAGGCCCCTGCCAAATCACATCCGACACAAGATAGTGGAGATGGCCCACCACGGCATTCGACCCTGCGTAATCTCGCGACAACTGCGAGTTTCTCACGGTTGCGTCTCCAAGATCCTCTGCCGGTACCAAGAGACCGGCTCGATTCGTCCAGGGGCCATAGGAGGCAGCAAGCCCAGGGTGAGTGTGATCCGTGAATGGGTCTGCGGGTCACGGCAGCACGATGATGGATGGTGGAGGGCAAATCTGATGCTGGGTTATCACTATAGACTGATGGAGATCCATGTTCGGAAGTATTGTCTAGAAAAAATAATTATTATTATTAGTGTGACTGTTATCATTATTAATACATTTCGCCCGTGTAACTGATTACATATGTGTCATGAAGTCTATTCAGTCATCACGCCTCATTTAAGGCCACCTGTAACATCCTAGCTGATGTTTTATTATTCCCAATATCATAGTTTAAGAAAAAAAATTATTTATCTTAAAAACTAAATTAATTCCTAAAATTGTTAATTCCTAAAATTGATTATTACAGTGTCTGTGGTTCTAAGTAATTATTGATCATGATTGATTGTACGATACTAAATGATTTGTCTATAATACTATTTTTTTCATTATGTATTATAATATATAGCAACTTATAGTTTGTCAAAGATGCTGAATATTTAGTTTATAGTGTCGTCAAGAAAGTCACGGAACCAGAAAATTCACAATTAAGCATCAGATATAACACATACAATATGTGCTCTGTATTTATATACAACAGGATCACCGTTTTGTTCATCTTTAATACTTTCTCTCAATTGAAACTGTCTGAAATGTATCCTCTCCATCCCCTCTTTCCCCCCCCCCCCCCCCCCTCCTTCCTATGAATCACATCATTTCAAACCTAAAGCAGGTGGCAACTCCTGACGTGGAGAAGAGGATCGAGGAGTACAAGCGAGAGAACCCGGGTATGTTCAGCTGGGAGATCCGGGATAAGCTGCTGAAGGACGGGGTGTGCGACAGAAGCACAGTTCCTTCAGGTGAGGCTTCATCTGGTAAGCTGCACTTTTTTTTTTTCTTATTACGAGCGAACACTGCAGCATCACTTCTCAACATCACTTTGAATCCAACACGTTTTAAGCCACAGTTACTGATAGTAAAATATTTCAGTATAGCAGGAAAAAAAAACACCCAGAAAGAAAAAAAAAAGAAAAAGAAAAGAAACAACATCCTATAATTTTCTTGTTGGGAAAATGTGCCTGTGGTGCTCAAAAGTGAATTTATATTGAATTTAAAGTATAATTTGACCCATATAGATTTTTTTATTATTATTTTAAACATTTTTCAACGCAGCTGCTTCATTTAAAACTTTTCCTGTGCTATTTTTTTTTTTTTTTTTTTTTGTATGATATCCTTCTAAAAATGCATTATAGGATTACTATGGTTCTTTTATGGGTTTTAGAGCTAATCACCCATTTACCTTTTTGTTGCCATTAGTGAGCTCCATCAGCCGCGTTTTGAGGGCCCGATTTGGCAAAAAAGATGACGAGGATGACTGTGATAAGAAGGATGAAGATGGAGAAAAGAAAACAAAGCATAGCATCGATGGCATCCTCGGTGATAAATGTAAGTTAACAGCAGAAAATATATATATGGCCCTTTTGTCGATAATGGCTTGTACATGTCTGAAATAGCACCTTATTATTATTACTATTATTGTAGAGCAAATTCTAACCTTGTAAGCAAGAGGAAGCAAATGTTTTAAATAGACTTCCTACTTTACGTCCTCTTGGGAAATTGTCCCAAAATCCCGATGTGCAGCTAAACGCAGAGAATGTGTTCCTACTTTTAAGTCCGAGCCAGCAGTTGTTCATTCAATCTATTATTTATGAGAGCCTTGGCAGAAGGTATTTAGCTACAGAAAATTAATTTGTGTGGCGAATTCCTCCTCATCCATTCATTCATTTAACGACCTCTAAACGACAGCTGACAGTTGACCCATTTCACAATCGATGTCAGTTCAGTGACATTTCACCACTTGTCAGTTAAAGTGGGAATCAATGTTCGTATTATTATTATTATTTGCTCTATTATGAGAGGATGATGGAAAAATAATGTAGGTATGTCAGTGTTTCTCAGCAGTGTTTACAAGCTTTTAATAATCCTAATATATATATAGTTATCTCCTGTGAAATTTAACAATCCTATGGCATATTTTATGTTTTTATGTAAAATTCTAAATGTTATAGCACCTAATATTTTTTTTTATTTAAAATAGTACATTTAAGATTAGTAAGACAAACGTCTGTGTTTTTTTCTGTTTTTTTTTTTCTTTCTAATATTATTATTTTAGTGCTTTTCTTTACCATTGAGCGAAAAATGCACATCAAATAGTTTGGATTTTTTTGTAATCAAACATTTGAGAATGGGGTTTAGATAAAAGTCCACAAAAGCCCCCTCTCTTTTTTTTTTCTCCTGAAAAAAAAAAAAAAAACACTGCCAAAAAATTTTTCAAACTTGAAGATGAACTTCACGACCAAAAAAAACCCCAAAACCCCTTCCCTCCATTGATGCTTTTCTAAAGTGAAGAGTCCAAAGGTACAAAAGCAAATCCTGGAAAGCAGGGCAGCGAAAAGCGGAGTATAGGCCTGTCCATTCTCATTCAAAAATCTGGTAAAAGAGAGAGAAAAAGTTTGGACAAAGGGAAAGAAGAGACATAAAAGGAGATGAATTATTCAGTACGCCCCGCTGGTAGATAGTTTTGTAATTTAATATAATGACCCGTTGGAGTAGAATCAGTTGATAGCGTGAAAACGGTCTCTTTTTTTCTGTCACACCACCCATTAATGTTATAAGAAGAATGTCACTATTGTGTTGCAAATATCCCCAGTGTCCATATTATAGATGGTTTGTAAACTGGCTGTAAATGACCAACATATATACCAAGCGTTTTTTTTTTTTTTTGCATTATTATCGACTTTATTCTGTTGGTGTGAAATATCCAAGATGCAATAATGTTCCTGCCTCTATGTTTTTTTTTCTTTGCGCTGCGTGTGTTTTAAATTGGGGCTGAATTACGTTGCTATAAAAAGAGACGCGCCCTCTGCGTAATGTAGTTTAGACTACCGGCATCCGGATGGCATTTAATAATGCTAATACTTATTAGAGTAAGCACTGGAAAACGATAGTTGCTGAATAGGTGGCTGTGTTCGTGCCGGGTGTAATAGCTCGCAGGCATGGTAAGAAATGTATTTATCCCCAATCAGCCTCTCACTCTCCGAGTTTGAAGCACAGCCCTTATGTGGAGAGGGGTTTTAAAGCAGATTATATAGAGCCTTTTATTTCTTTTCACTTTCATCTCAGAGCGGAGCTCACAGTGGATCGCCTTGGGCACAAAATTCATGATATATATAATTTTTTCATTTACTTATCCAGATTTTAAGACCTTATTTATTTATCTATTTTGTTCATTAGGCTTGTGTATTTTGATTTTCTCAGATCTTACATCACGGATTTATCCCTGCTCTAATCTAGCTTCACTCTGACGTGTATTTAAACCGCTAACCATATTACAATGTTGACAATTTTTATTTTGTTGTGAATGTAGTGGAAGGTAAACCAACCAAAACACTCAGTGTATGCATCGAAAACAGTTCCACCTGTTCACGTATTAGTCCTTTTTTTTTTATTGTGGTCATTGTTTACCGAGCAAGAAATGGGGGAAAGGTTGCGCTACATCTGCGTAAACTTGGCCATCCATTTGTTTTGCGCCACACTGGTCAGAGAGAGAGAGAGAAAGGTGCATCAGCTGTCCGGCGTCCATCTGCCACATTGATGCATCCTGCCTGACCGTCAGATGAGCTGGTGACAGGCGATGGACACTTCAGCAAATCGCAGGATTACCTGAGGTCCTCAATCTAATTAAACAGATGCCAGGTGGGATTATTTCCGAGTATCAGGGAGGGAAAGTGACAGAGCAGCGCCAGAGGTGTGAGGAAGTCGACCCACAGATCAAGGTTAGAATTGGTAAAGAGGAGGCTACTACTGAAGTATAACGTGTGACGCGATGATAAATGCTCTTATATTTAGATAAAAAAATATCGTTTCGACCCTGTCACAAAGGTTTATTCTTAATTTACGTAAACAAATTACGCAAAAAGCTTTATCGAGTACACACCCTCTTCTACCAAACCCAAAGAGTATAATTTCTGCTGTTATTAACGGTAAATTCGGCCTACACTGATGGGAAGTGTGAAGAGCTGCCCCGTCCGTGCTCACACACACACACACACACACACACACACACACACGCACACACATATACGCGCGCACTCACACCCAGTCTCTAAGTGTATGGTAATATAATGTAGCTATATTTCGGGTCTAAAGCCATGCTGAATGAGAGGGACAGGGGAATGAAGCGAGAGACCACTTCAAACAAATCCATCTGGAACAGTGTGTGAGAGAGATTCAGTGAAAGTATGGGGAAGTTATTTAGCTATTAATAACGTTTTTTCCTGAGGCATTGAGAGTGACTCCATCTGCACTTTCTCGCAGCTATTTGGCTGGGTGGAAATTGAGGGAGACCCAAATGTTGGGCAGAGATAACATACCCATCATAGCCCAGACCCTGCGCTGTGCTTCACTGCATTAAACTCGGATTAACCTCCCCTGTCCCCGCAGCCACTCAAGCCACATTTCACTGGAATTTACATCGGTAGGCCTACATTTCTTATAAAGGGGGCAGGAGCTGAAAGACACGACACGATCGATATAATAGTAGCAAAAATAATAATACTACTACTACTAATAATAATAATAATAATAATAATAATAAAATGGTATTATTATTATTATTATTATTATTATTGCTGTTATTATTATTATTATTATTATTATTGATATTTTTCCAGAACGATTTGACCTAAATTAATAATATTTACAAAATTATGCATATTCAGAAATAAGGATAATTTAACACTGAAACAAAATTCAATAGCAGGGGGTTTGCAAACAACAACAGTATGGAAAAGATGACCATAGCTACCTGTCGTCTTTCTCTTTTGATATATACGGCAGCAGCCTCAACAACTGCTCAGTAATACTAATATAATAATAATTACACATTAAATAGGGCAGTGAGCGTTAAGTCCATGCAAGTAATGCTTAAATGCATGTAATTCTTTGGTTGTTAGATTAGGCGTTGGCTGGTTTCTCAGACAGTAGAAACAAACATTGTGTAACAAATTAACATTTTATTGTCAATAATGGAATTAAATTGGTCAAATTCTGTTGACACTTATTCTGGACCAAAATTAAATTACAGATCTATACATTTATTTTTTATAAATTTTGCCATCAGGCTTAAGTAGGTCACACGAGAGATGTCAAAAATGTTAGTCTAAGACATTTATTTTATCCACAATATTTATTTTATTAAAAAAAAAAAATTGTATAATTTGTTGCTGATGACATATCACGGTATATGATGACAAGAGCCACAACCAGTGTAACAAATTAGCCTATTGGTTCCAGAAAGGTAACAGGAGCGCACCGTTGAATATAATAACATGAAAGACATTGCTTATATGAGTAATGAGTAATGCATCAGTTTTAAGTAGTGCAGTTTAAGCGTGTAGGCCTACCAAACCGGAGAGACATTTCACTGTCAGGAGCTTTAAGTTTCGACAGCATTAGGCTGAAAATAAAAAAAGAAAACGGAGTATAGGCTTAAATTCATTCTGTGCTGGCATTTGACTTTGATCACATCAGAAATATTCATGGAAGCACAAACACTGGCTCTGCCACCATTATCCAGGCTGACAGTGATACCTCTCAAGGCTGTCTATTAATTAAAGTGGCGCTTACCATGTGGGACGACTCCCTATCTGGGCACAAAAAAAAAAAAAAAGGTTTTTCTATCTCTTGTGGGGCTCTTGAAAAAAAAAATGGGGCAATCTTTCCTCTCCAGCTTCTTGTGGGAAATTTAAAAGTGTACAGAGGAAGACATGGGGATTTCTAGCTCATTTATAAAGACGAGTTTATAATCCTTTCCTGCTTAATAACTTAAAAGGATTCAATTTCTCCCCTCATTTATGGGGTTATGATCGCACATTGTTAGGCGCAGATAGTAGCATTTCAAGGTTAACATTTCCTGCTCAAAAATATCAGAATATAAGATGTAAACCCATAGGTGCCCTTTGTTTAGTCTGCAATTCCCCCCCACAAATGCTGATAGGCCCATTTTAGATGTTGGAACTATTTATGTGATAAGAACGAAAAAGACCAAGTCGATAAGATGGTCTATGCCACTGAGCATTTTTTCAATGATATGATATTTAATTATAGCATATAATTTCACCATCGAGAATTAAATTCAGTAGGCTTATGTAGACTCTGAGGATTGGAGGATGTCTGGTTGGGGGTCTCAAACCATACGAGACAAATTAAAGAGGAAGCGTTGCCCTCCAGGTATCCTGTCACAACAGTAGGGTGCTTCAGCTCGTCTCTCATTTCTGTCTGTGTTTTATTCCGCCAATTTTCACTATGAGGCTCCTGCGCTGTGCCTACAGGGCTGCAGTCCAAAATAAATAGAAAATCTCAATTTTTCATCTTCTTTCTGTGCTTAAGTTTGACTTCCCTCACACACACACACACGCACACACACACACACACACACACACACACACACACACACACACAAACAGCCAAATAACCAACACATGTGCATCCCACATTCATGTCAACAGGTGGGAGTATTAGTAATAAAACCTTGTACTTTTCTTGCTCACGTTGCTTTATCCAACAGTTGGCAGACTGTAACTTCATTTTTATAGCTCTTTGTGTAATCTATCTCAAGGAGATGGGAGTTTTGAGTTATTTTAAATAGCTACTTTATTTAAAAAAAAAAAAAAGCTAGATTATTCTATAATTTTGCAATCATGCTCATATAAGTAAATCAATTTTGTGGTACTAGAAGTGTTGCGTCTGTGCTGAAACAGGTTAAACATATTTGAATACATAATTTCCAGTGTATATAATAATTATCCGGGAAAATAAGTATGCCTTTAAGTATTAGCCTATTATTCTATTGATTACCTTATTATTATTGAGGAACATGTCATCAACAATTTAAACACAGTTACACTGCAGTGTCCAGCATGTTGTAATGCAAATATTTTGCCAGTTTTAAATTCAGTTACTGCACTAAGCAAACACTCATTGTGTTTGTATTTAGTGACAAATATATTATGATTATGATTATTATTATCATTATTGTTATTATTACTGTTAATAATATTATTATATTACAAGAGATGTTACCATGCCTCCTGACACCACCTCAAACGTTTACATTTCCACTTCAGGCATTTAATGCATTCCCCAAATTGCCAGCGCTTTGTTAGCAGTAATGTTTAATTGGCTGGAAGAAGATGAATGAGTCTGACAGGAATCAGCTGTCCAGAGATTCCCCAGTGGGTCTGACTCGGAAATCATAACCTGACCAGCTTTTCCTCCTCTGAAACCAGCTCGTTAAACTTGTCACATCTAATTAGGGTGTTAAAATGCACTCAGTGCATCGGTGGGAAACAGTAGGTGGTTGGTCCGGGGCAGCCAATAAGGCCTTTTTGGGTCAGATGGTGGAGGAGGGAGGGAGGGAGGGAGGGAGGGTGAGCAGCGTGGTTGGATGGTGATGTTGTTGAATTGGACCACTGCAGGCTTTTATTTCTAAGCAGGCTTTTTTGTGGTATTACTTCAATTATGGCCATCCAGCAGGCTAAACAGGCCAGCCTGCATGGACTATAGCCTTGTTTTAATTAGGTATGAAATTAATTAGAGCAGACATCTTTTAAAGACTTTTAGTTTGGCTATTTTCTTTCTCCACAGAGTTTAAAGGTATAACAGTGGATTAATGGCTTACAGACAAAATTATATTTTATTGCATCCCATCATTTGTGCTGCCTGTCTAACAGGTGTCAGGCAATCTCAGAATTTATAGATGGAGAAAAAGGTTTTCTTACATTTAGCAGTTTTTTAAAGCTAAAATGTCAGAGATAATTGTATTATTAAGAAACAATATCTGCAAAATGTCAGTGTCACTGTAATACCCCTACAGAACAAATACTTTGTCTTTATATAGATGTTTAAATGTTGTATACATAGTTTTTTTTTAAATGTATTGCTGGTTGAGTTGTGCCTTGTCTGCAAATGCAAAACTACAATTGTCTTCGATTCCCATTTTAAGAGGGCACATTCTTTTTTATTGAATACTTTTTTTTCTTGTAATGGTACAAAAAAGCTCTGTGATGTCTGACAGCCTACTCTCGCCATTGTTAGATGAACAGCCGCTAGAAAAGGACGAGAGAAAGAAGAGGGAGGAGAAAAGGCCCTTCTGTTATTTTCTGTCCTGAGACTTGCTGTATAGGCTATTCAGGCAAGTTGATGAACTCCTCCAAAAAGTTTATTAAGGGGCTGAAAACAATAAGAACTAAAGCCTTTGGGTGCCTGGGCAGACAGTTTATAAACTAGCTGCTATTGTGCCTCAAAGGCAGATGCATGAATACTTTTGAATAGGGGCCTTCAAACTGACACGATCAGGCTGGACAGCAACAGTTTTAAAGGGAGAGAGGGTGCTTCTGCTGCAGCTCAGATCTCTCTCTTTTTTTTTTTTTTTTGCTTTCTTGCATTAATATACATCTGCAAAGGAAGGGGGAGGAGGTGTCGGGCACTCTCTGTCATGGCCATGCTGGTTTTCCCTAAGGCTTTACACTATATGTGTGCTTTAAAGCAGAGATATATGTTTGGGAAAATGCACCTTTTTAGACTATTCTTTGATACAGTTATAATGTAGAATCACAGCATATAGGAACTCAACCTGGAAGCCCAAAAAGCCTGTCCTGTGAATCATCATGAAAGCTGATGGTTTAATGCACTGCATCCTATGTTCTTCAGTATTTTGGGTTGTGGACATTGCACAAGCTGTTATGTGGAGACCACAAGTAGAGTGTTAAAATTGGGCTTCCCCTGTTAAAGTTGAATTTCAAACAAAAATCTTCTCAAATCTTGCTGTTCATTTATGCACACAGAAAGCGGGGCAGAAATCTGTTGTGTGCTTTAACAGGGTGACGTGGCTTCACTGTTGATATATTTTTGAATGGGGCACACTGGTTATGCGCACTCAAGAAGATACATTATTCCCCTCCTTTTCAGTAAACAATAGACTGTCACTCTTTATCCCTCTTCCCTCCTCTGTCCCTCCCTCTCCAGCTTTCTCTTTAGTCCTCTCAGTCTCTGGCTCTGTGCCTCACAACATCAGAGGGAGTCCAGTGATTTGTGACCCCAGCAACCCACACTTAATCTCGCTAAAGAGGGGGAGCATCCAGTTTGCAGCTTGGCGGGCCCCAAATAGACCAAGCCTGCTCTGGCAGGTGTCAACATTAGCAAACAATTGGTCCCCAGTCCCATGCCCTGTACCCCAGTGCGACACTGAACCTAAACTATTTGAGGCGCGCTGAAAGGAGCCACATAATAGGGAATGTGGAGGGGAGGAGAGGAGGGGGAGGACAAGGGAGAGATTACACTCTCAGACAGCTATTAGCAGGGATGAGGCTTTTCTAAACAAACAAAAAAAAAAAAAAAGAAGACGATCAATACTGTGTTAGTTTACCAAGTGGAGTCATCACTGTGGCTTTGGAGTATTTATTTTTTGCTCTATTGTTTTTCTGGACTTCTCAAATGTCTGTGGGCCGTATTGGCAATCCAATTTAGTTTGGAGGGGATCCCTGGGAGGCCTATTTCTTCTCCTGGGCAGTTCTGTGGGCTCGCTTGCGGTGGGCAGTTCATTCATAGATTTGGTGTTGTAATGAATTCTGATTGGTTAGTATTACCTTCAGTAGTGGACAATGACTGGGCTGTCCAGGGGGAAAACAACGCTCAGGGATGACAGAGCTCTGCTTAGCCCTCTGGGAATGCAATCCCTCTTCTTCATTAGACAGGAGTGTCTTACCAAAGAGAGCAGGGGAAATGCGAAGAGAATGAGTTGACATGTGGACTGTTGCTGCTCTTGAGTGGGTATGTGCCTTGACAAGATGGCCAATGTTTTTTTTAGAGGCCATTTATTTATCTCTCACTGCTGATTCCTAGCCATGCCACGAGGAGAGACAAGTGTTCTCAGCGGGGTAGATTAGTTTCAAAAGGTTTTAATGGAAAAAAAAAAAAAACTATAGTAGTTGTTATTGGACAGAAATCTCATTTAATTGGTTTGAGATGTCTTCTTGGCGTCTTTCCTCCTGGCCTCCCTGAAAAACAACCAGTTCAATTAGAGTAACATCTAGTAAAACACATCATTAGAGAAGCTCCCATCATTTTGCTGTAATAAACAAGAGTAATTCAGTGACTTTATGGCCTTTGCAGACAATGGTGCCTTTTGTCAGAAAGTACCATTAACAATGTCAACAAGCAATAGTTTGAATCTGCACATTCATAGCATCACAGAACATTGAGCACAAGACACAAACACAGACTGTACTTCTCCTAATGATGTAATGTCCTCATGAGGTGATGACTGCATGTAAAAACATAATGTTCCCATCTTTTTGTTTTGTCTTGAGTAGGTAAACTGCCAAAGGGGACAGACAATTTAAAAAGTAATTTTGTCTGTAAAAAAGCAGTATCTAATTAACCATGTAATTGCATTAATCATAGTCATTTTGCCTAATAAGTTATCTATTAGACAACATAAACGGTGTTGTGGAAGTCCATGCAGTTGTGTATTCATGCAGTCCATATTGGTCAGGACTCAAGTCCTGTTAGTTGCTGTAGTTGCCTCTTTGTTTTCAGCCAAATGGATCAAAAAAGACCAAACACAGTCTCTTCTTATGTGTTACATTTTGAATCCTTACTGAGTACTTTTGCAGGTATTCCACAAATAACCTACAATATACAGGATCACATTTTGTATAGTTTTGCAAAAATGTATTTTCAGAATTTTAGATTAAAAAAATGGTTGACTTAGTCCTCTAATTTATTTCAGCAGTGCTGTTATTTCAAAGATCTGTTTTGGCTAAATTTGATCTTTTTACAGCATTTGTATTTTATGATCAGTTCAGTGGGATATTTATATTTTTCTCTGTAGTTTAAGGACCATAAAATATACTGTATGGTCCAATTGAAATTATTTGCCTGTCTGAGGTAATCTTAGGAAAATTTTAAGATGGACAGTGTAATAATAACCAGCACCTTTGGCCAGAATGGATCTGTCTTGGTGATTAAGTCATTGTTATTCTGCCAAACAATAAAACCGAAGGATTGCAAAAATGAGTATACACCACTTCAGGACATATCAGGCTTTATTACACCCATGTCAAATTGTGCAGCAGATGATCAGGTCAGAACCACATAATTTATTGAAAGACATGTAGTTTCCTCCAATTCTCCTTGCCAGCTAGGGTTGTCAAACTCTGACAGCTGGCACAGATTAGGACAGTGCATTATGTCCGTCCATGGGTTACCATGGAGCTGCATTAGAAAAGACAAAAAGCATCTCTGGATAATTTTATTACAATACAGGAATAGCCCACATAATGTGCAACAGTAATTACGTTTAGCACAGTGTGCCTGCGCTCTCCCTCAGTGATGAATGAGAAACATTGACCATGGTCTGCTAGTTTAAAAATCGCCATTAGCCTATGCTACTTAGGGCCAGAACATTTTGCATTTTATGCTCTTGATTTGCTTCTCCACTGAAATATTCATTTGTTTTAATTGTGCATGTTTTTCATAACCGCAAAGACAATAAACATGTTCCCCGAGTGTTGCAAATCAGAAATGTGTTTTTTTCCCACCAAGTTAAAATGTGAAAGCAGTTGTCCAAACAGTGGGGTGGAGCTCCTGTCCTAGCTGACAAAACAACAACTTCAAATGTTGTTCCCTATTTTCAACTAATGGGCTTATTTCTGCATCGTCAGTCATTCTCTCCTTGGGGAATATGTAGTCTCAGTATAAAAAGCTTTGCTACTGTGCCACATTACAACCTCTCAATATGGAGGGATCTCAGAAATTAATGCCAACCACTGTAATGCTT
Source organism: Pampus argenteus (assembly GCA_036937835.1). Classification (NCBI taxonomy): domain Eukaryota; kingdom Metazoa; phylum Chordata; class Actinopteri; order Scombriformes; family Stromateidae; genus Pampus; species Pampus argenteus. The sequence goes on from CM072863.1 coordinate 12,741,079, forward strand.
CACTATGCCCATTAAAAAGCTCTTTTCAGGAAATATTCATTAAATAATTGTTGAACACAAAGGAACTCTTTGGTAGCAGTTTGTTTAGTGCACTATAGTGAGTATATTATAAATATATTATTAACACGTCTCATGATTTCACACTATCCTGTTTTTATATCTTCCAATTACAGAGATGCCTCTATGTCAGAATGCACAGAAATAAAGTAATATTTAAGCATATAAAGGTAATTTCATCACTAAATACATTGAAACTGAAAATGCAGTGATTCCTGCAACAATGCAAACCTCACTTTACTGTCCATTAATTAAACTTTTATTTATATAGTTTTATGGGGTTTGTTCATATTAATCCTGAGGTTTTTTTTATATATATATTTTATTTAAGTTTTTACCATCTCTCTTCTTTTCTAGTGTCCTCACACACAAACTTTTCCACAATATTTGCTGCCCAGCCTTGAAAATTAGGAAACTTCCCTTGGGCACATAAAAATGTCCGCTGTGCATTCCTATACTGTGCCCAGTAATCTCTCTTTGGCTTTGTGGAGAAGATGATTTGTTCCTCCAGAAGACCTCGGCTCTTAGCCCTGAGACGTTACTGTTTGATTTCCTGCGTAGGTTTTTAGAGCTTTTTGCTGGGGGACCACAGATCTGGCTCCAGTGCCATTTGGCAAGGACCCCCATGGGCTTCTTTTTACTTTCTTGTGCTCTGCGTTAATTTCATTACTTTCGCTGTGACCTCAATTAGCAAAGACTTGAGCTCAGTCAGTGACATTCTGCACAACAGAACAAACCTGCTGTTAAACTCAGTCTTATTGGGGAAGTAAGAGGTGGTTCTTTCTGTCAAGGTACACATTTTGTATCCTCTGAAGTCCTTATGGGTCCATGTGGCTCTGTTAGATCTTCTGTAATCTGGCTTTTTTCTAAAAACCGCCACTGTAAGAAAGGATGTGAATTTTATAGGAAAATTTATATGTGCTTACAAAATGTTGCATTTTGCATTGTGTAAATGATGGAAACATGATCAAAAGAAGCAAAATACGCAAAAAATATATATTAAATATTAAAAATAATAAAATTGGTAATTTGGGAAAAAAACTATGTATAAATGTCTTGGAGTCAAAATCAAGCATCATATTGTTAGTAATATCCTACTTTTAGTCAGTAGTATATTAAAGAAAAAGAATCCCACCCTTCAAGCCCTTCACGCTTTCACACTCAGGCAGTGCAGAGGCATGGGGAGTCAATATGTCAGCGTTTATGGATGCCCTGCGGAGCTGCACAGGGCTGTCAGGCCCCTATTCATGCTCTAATGGCCCCCTGAGGAGCTTGTCTCTCCGGGCTGAAAAGGCCGGGAGGCCCAGTGGACGCCCTGTTGTTGAAGGTGAGCGTGCGCTCTCATGGACGCGCCGCGCCTTCATCCATATGACAAGAGCCATAAAAGAGCATCACTCTCGCTACTTCTCCCTTTCTGTCTCCTCTGCTTTTTTCTCTTGCATCCCCCCTTCTCCCACTTTCTCCCCACCTCAAACAGAGAAAAGGGGGCTAATTGTTTGTTGTGATAGCCAGAGATTATAGAGCCTCCCATCTTTCTTCTTCCCTTTCTCTTTTCTCATCTTTTTCAAGCCCCCTACTCCTTTTGTAAAGGATGTGATTCTGTTTGAGAGACAAGGGAAGAAAAGTATTGGAATTTTCCTGAAGAATGTTAATGTAAAAGAGCCTAAACTCTGACTCCGGTGGTGAGAGGTTGTGTATTTGGTTGCAAAAGTGAAAGTTATTAACAACTACTTAAAAAGCTTTTAAACAATCTGTAATTGCGGCTGGAGTTGTTTGCAATTTTTCTCTCTCTCTCTCTATTCTGACTTGTCCTATCTCACCTCTTGAATCCGAATAGATTTTGGGACAAGTGACCTTGGCACCAGCTATAAATGAGACAAAGGTGAAATAAATGACATCTGTCCATAAAGGTGAGCTGAGGATGATTTTATTTTAGATAGATGGTGGATGTTTTTAGTATTCTTACATAGTTAAACATCTCATCCAGATTCAATTTCAGCTAAATGTCAAATTACGGTCCAGAGAAGGTCACTGACAACCAGAGGAAATTGATGATGCATTTTGGCATGTTACAAAACCAAATAAACAGTTAACTTTACTCATATCAAGTCGTTTTTACAAATTGTTTAGCATATTTATCTGAATATTTTAATCTATACATAAATGCATTCATATTGAGGCTATGCTTACTTTGAGAGTTTTGTTTTTGTTTTTCACTCGCAGGGAGATACTACAGGAAAAGATTATTCATAGAGAATTTGTCTTTAAAGCATTCTGGTTATCGCTGTAGTCTATCTTGTATTTAACATAAGGTTCCTATCTCAGATACATCCTTCGGTAAATGCCTTAAATCACATGCCTCATTTAACTTGGCAACCCCTTTGGGATGAACAGGCAAGTGCATTAAACAGAGATGCCATACCATTCTCAGAAAAATGCAAATTGGGAAGTTGTTAGTTATTTGATGTTGCTGCACGATCCCCCCACCTCACCCTCCGCCCCAGAAACATCCCTCCACTCCAGTGTTGGTGGTTGAATCGCATGCAGGCCTGGGGACAGGCAGGGCTGTTTATATGCAGGCCTGCAGCAGCAAAGACAGCACAGAGACAGATGCATGTCAGAGATAGCAGATCCCATCTCAGGCAGATGCCTCTTATCACAGGCCTGTTTGCATAATTAGGCCTTTTGATACTCACCCCCTCTGACTGACAAAAACTATAATTGCAGTATCAACTACGACAAAAGGTAGGCACAAAATAAACAAGTCAACATAAATAGGGAGAAAAGATGTGGTGTTATTTTTGTCCTGTGGGAAAAAAGAGGGAGGAAAAAACAGCATTTTTAACTAAATCTGCTGTCAGTCACAGTCAACTGGTGTGACTCGGTGCTCAGAGGCTGGTCCTGTGAATGCCTGCAAAACACAGAGCGTGAGGCCTGATTGTAATTATGCTGGAACTAATATGCTTTTCAAAATGAGCCATTATGAGCTAATGCTGCACTGCCAAAGCCCTGTCTGTTTTTGTCCCTCTGTCTTGGAGAGTTTGCAAAGGTATGGCTGATATTGAGGCCACGGGTTACGATATCAGAGACAGTTTGATGAGGATGAACACTACTTTTTTTTTTAAGGTTAATAATGTTCACAGGTGAGTTAAAGATGAGTGATAAAGCACCTGGCTCTTGTCTCTCTGTGAGAGACATGTTTCTTTTATATTTCTCTGCTTGTGATGTTTTTATTTTATGATGATTTCTACATGACACGCCTGGCCAAACAGATAATATTTCTGTTTGCTTTCCCAGTACAATTTGCTGTGTTTTTTCCTTATATTAGTACACGTCTGGCTGGAGGTATACAGTAAATGTAGATTAGTTTAGCCATTTTAATATTTATATTCATATATTTTTAGTATCAGATGTCCTGACTTAGCTAACATTTTTACCAACCTGGCTGACAAGAAGCTTATTGCTTACTTATAAATCTATAACCGTACATATCACTCGGTTAATTGCTGGTATTGAGTGGACAGCTGTCTGTTTAATCAGCATTACGTCAGTGTCCCAGGGGTGAAGGTGGAGGACTTGAGGAGTCCAAGAGTTTGGAGGAAGAAGACAAGAGTTTGGAGGAGTCGGTTGGGGGGTTAGGGGCAGCAAGAGGAGGGGAGGGGTTTGAGGAATCGGGGTGATGAGGATCCCATCTGTAGTCTGAAGAGTTTGTCTGAGGGGTCAGAAGAAGAACATCAGGGAAGAGAGCAGGCTTTAAAACTCACAGTAGCCTTAAACGTATTAACTAGTAGCCTAAGTCCTTTAAGAGAAAGAACTTTGTTTTATCTAAAAGGTCTGGCCGGAATTAGCATTGTTCATGAAAATATGTGGCAGTTCCCAAATGTTTGGCAACATCAACTGTAATTAGTTTAGATAAGTTGAGTTGAGCTTTCCCACGTGACAATATTAAAAAAAACACCAAATAGTATTCACTATAGAATTTGATAAAAATTGAGAGACAGAAAATTACTAAAATAAATTTCACTCCATCAGTATGCAGGCAAGAAAGTTTTTGATTTTTAGGTGTGCTGATGATTGACATTATTCTCCCACAATGCAATGCATAAAGAAAATGTTGGCGCTGTACTTTGGAAATCATCAATTTTAAAATTGCAGCTTGATTGACATCTGACAGCACAAGTATTGAATAATTTCCTGTTAGTATAAAACAGTTAAAATATTTATTTCTTAGGGGTTCGTAGTGTGCATATATATATACTGACAATCATTAAAATGTAATGTAAAACAATTCAATTCAAAGTTATTTTTAATCTTAATCAAGCTTTTACCAAGGCAAGCCTGGTTAATTTCTATTTATATTGACTGCAATTTTAAATCAATATTGGGGGTAAAAAAAACCTCAGAAAGCCCCTGGAGGAGAGTACACAGCAGTAATCGTGCCCACTGGATGGCATATAATGAGATTCTAAAGGACAATAAGTACAATAAGTAATGAGACAAGGCATGAGTGGTTTATCAATATCCCATGAATCCGCTGAAAGGAATTATGCAGTCGTATTATACAACGGTCTAATCAGAATGTACCTTTTTGTGCAGAATGGACCATTAAGGAATTGACCTCAACATCCCTGCAGGGAGTTTTATTCTGACTTTGATTATTAACATTGGCACATGTGCCAGGGAGGCATGATATTTATATTTTAAATGGTTGTTATCCAACAAAAGACTGAAGACTGTGTTTTTCTCTCTTTGTGCTCACTGACATTTATTCAGACAAGACTCGTCCAGTAACACCATCAGCTTCTGTCTTACACCAGAAAGGAGAGCAGCCGTGCGTTTCTAAATATTTCCTATCCCCTACGCACCAAATGTAGTCAAAATATAGATGAGTTTTACGTCCACACTGCAATCCCAGTTGGCCCCATGCAGCGTGTGCCTTTTTCCATTTTCCCTTACTCATTACAGACAAGGCTGTTGACCTTGTGCTTCTGTTTCATGAACAAGAGCAGATGTGTTGGCTCTGGAGAGCTTAATGGAGAGCAGCAGTACAAGCTATTGTCTGTTGAGGTTTATCAGTCATTAGCCTGATAGCATGCTAAATGTGACACTGATTGCCACAGCGGTTTACTTGCAAAAATAAAGTCTGTGAAAGCACCTTGAACAAAGGGTGAAGAGAAAGTGACAGGGAAAAAATAATAATTTAAGGAGGAGAAGACTTTGGAGTCTTTCTCAGAGCCCCTTGAGTACGTGTCTACTCTGGCCCCCACGTCTCCCTACAGGACACAGAGGTGACTTTGGAAAGTGATCTGCACACTGCCGGGCTGGTCTCAAGTGTCGTCATGGCGAGTTACTGGGCAAATGGATATACGCATCCTCATGAAAACCAACAAAGGGATATGTGGTGTATGTACATATTCAACTTTGTATGTTCAAGGGTGTTCTGCAGTGGAGTGAGCCCGTGCTTCAAGAATCAATCTTTATTAAAAAGGATAAGACTGAAGAATTGATTTAATGAATGCGGCCTCATGTCCTGCGGCCACATGTAATCCGCAGAGAATCATTGAGCATGAGCTCAGGGGGACAAAAAATGTTCGTAGAATACTCATAGAGTGGCCTGTAATGATAGTCTCCATATAATCCCATAATTCCTTGTTTAATTAAACTCTGGAGCTGGCCTTGAGACTCCGCCAGCTCTGTTGCTCTTTTGTTCTCACAGTTGTTATTTGGAGGCTAGGTTTGAGTATTCTTTTGTCCACTTATGTTGAAAGATTTCACTGGCATGAGATATAAACAGAGATCAGAGATGGAAACAACGAATTAGACGGTAGGAACTCGTTCAGGCGAGACATTCAGGTGAGCATTATAGTTTTCATTTTAGCTGAATAGTGAAGGGTCTCTGTCAGAAGCAGAAATCTCTTCAACACCCTCTTCTTCAATATCTTCCTTTATTTTCCCTCTCCCACACTTTCTGGACTGTGCATGATGCAATCCAACTAGCCCTGGAGCAACACTGGCACATCAAGCCGCCTTGTCAATGTCTCAATGAGGAAATTATGAAAATATGAATTTTATGACATGAAATGAAAAGGGCCATGTAGTTTGAATAGACATGCAGAGGAGGTGAAAATGATGCAATTTTCTAAATTCAGTTATAATGGTAATGTGCAATGGTAATGCGTATTTGCTGTCAAAAATTTCCCTGTCGGCCCGGATTGTACAGCTTTGTGCTGTATCTATATTCCTCGAGCAAAAATTCAGCTTAGTTGAATGCCTAAAAAGTAATGTAAAATATGTTCTAATTCATTTAATGACAGCAGATGGAAACACATGGGACTGAATGGTTTTGGTGTGATATTGTGTTCTATTTTATACACTTTGGCTGCACTGTGTATGAGCAGTCTGCCCTGGGCCAATGAGAGAGAAAAGCAGGGTGAGGAGCAGCAAGGTGGCCTGTGCAGATTAACCCCTCTACCCATCAACACCCCCGCCCCCCCTCAGCCTTCTGCCTTAACTGCCTCTGGGGCCCCTTTCAGAGGCGGGATTGTATATCAGGGCCTCCTCTATATTAAATAAATATCCACAGATTAAGATAATATTCTCCCAGTTGTATATTGAGAGAGAAAGCTGTCGTTTGAGTGTGTTGCCTGCCCAGCTCTCTTGAGAGTGCAGATAATGCTGTTGGTTCTTGATCAGTTTCAGCTCACATTTGATGATATTTCCTTCAAACATGCACTCAGTTAATTCACAGATTCCTCAGCTTGCTTTTTATTCCATGATCACACAGATGGCCCTCTGTCCTCTTCTTTTCACCACAGGTAACCGCACAGACGATGGCTCAGATGTAGATTCGGAGCCCGACTTGCCTCTGAAGAGGAAGCAGAGGCGCAGTCGCACCACCTTCACCGCTGAGCAGCTGGAGGAGCTGGAGAAGGCTTTTGAAAGGACACATTACCCAGACATCTACACCAGAGAGGAGCTGGCTCAGAGGACAAAACTGACAGAGGCGCGAGTACAGGTTAGACTGATGAACACAGACATTGTTCTGTAATAATCCCGGATGTTGGTTCAACCAAATAATGAAAACACATATTCTCTCCCCTTAAGTGGTATCAGGACCTGCTGAATTTGTTCAGGTTTTGAGACACCCATCCTTGAGGTTTCTGCATTCACCTCAATACAGCAAACAAAAATTAGGACTATTTCTTCAAGAGAAAGTAGCTACAGTGACTTTTCATCTAGAGGTCTATGGGTTATTCAAAGTAACTGGGACTTACATGGATAAAGATGCTGCTTTTGAAATTTTAAAGCACCTTAAAAAAATCCATTCACTACCACTGTATTGGGGTGGAAGCAGACATTTCAAAGATAGCTTTTTTAAGATCTTGACAAGTAAAACCAGAACTATCTGCACGGCTAAATACAATGTGCTGAGTGAGTAAAATATGCTGTCTATTTATTTTGTAATTTGGGTGGACTGGTCCTTTTAACTCATGTGTAATCGGAGTTCGGATATGCTAACTGTAAAGACTCCATCTGTCAACATCAATGTGCCGTGTTAGTTCAGTGCTGAGAATCACTCTTAGCCTGAAGCCATTTGTGGAAGCTTACATTTTTTTCATCTTCTGCAGACCACATTGCTACCTGAACAGCAAACACCAAAATTCACCAAAAGCATTACAAAAAGCATTAAATGTGACTAAACTCACACTCACTTCAAACTCGTGAAAACATAATTATAAAGCCTTTCTTTTAGCCACGGCAATAATGTATTTTGTCAGGTAGATGTTGCCCTTTTTATCATATTGCATTGTGTGTAAGGGAGCTGGCATGTTCAAGTGGTTTGACAGAGTTGCTCCTCATCTTCACACCTCAGACCCTTAAAACTGTCTAACAGACTGTGTGCCATGCGGTTGTATGTAAGATTGAAGAAAGATATGTACAGTAGAGTTATAGCAGCAGCTGTTCTTCCAAAGATGGAGAGAAGGAGGGGAAAAAAGAGGAGAGGAGAGAAAGGGAATGCATTCCTGAAGGATTTCTCATTTCGGCCTTTGGCCAGGATCTCATCCCATCACTTTCAAGCTTGCCGCTGCTTGTAAAACCCTTCACATATCACACAGGGTTCCTCATCCTCTCCAGGGACCCTATGCCCTGACAACAACATTAATCAATCAGCCGCTAGTAAAAAAAAAAAAAAAGGTCTGGGGCACCCCTCTCGTTTTACCACAGTCGTTCACACTCTCTGTGAACCCCCCAAACTCCTCACCGCATGCTAAGTGTTCATCACACTACAAACATGCAGCAGTTGGGGTAACTGATTCCACACATGTCTTTGTCCATCTTGAAACCCCCAACATGCAAGGATGTCCTATATGTCTGAGCGTTTAATGCCTCACTCAAGGGAGAAGAAATTTATCTCGCGGTTGTTATAAGACAATATATTTGTTTTATTCTGTGCGTGCGCATGTTTTTTAGAGAAGAGAATGCAGTAACTGTGGACACGAAAAGGGAGCAGCTATTTAAATTCAATATTTCATAGATGAATTGTATGTAAAACATATTCTGATTGTATTTAGACAGAAAACTCAATTTAGCATTTTGGACTTTCAGAAGTGGCCACAAAAATTGCACAAACTACATTTTTTTTGCTTCATTTTAAAGCAAAAATTCTGTGTTCAGGCTCTGCTGCAATTCAAAATCATCATGGAGGAGTAACATCTTGAATTTGAGGGTGAAATTCATGCATATATTAGCACCTGTGTATATATATGGAGCCTGACAAAAATATCTAAACATGAAAGTGAGAGAAGAGAGAAAACGAAGTGACTGCTGTTAGATAATAGATTTAAGTGATGTCATGTGAAAACCTGAGGAATTTGAGTCATGGCTATAATTTGATAATGCAGTTTTCCCTCATAATCTAATTCCTAAAAGGCTTTGAAATTCTCAAAAGGTCAACCCAAACTTAATTTTCTTTAAGGTTACAGAGAAAGGGTCTCTGGTAGCCCAAAAAAAAAATAATGCCCAGAGCTGTGCTTCATTTTGGTGAGCATGTTTGTAGAAAGATATGCAATTATAACCAGAATGGTATGAATGTTTTGAAATGCATCTCGAAGGAGTCATTATTTTTAACAGATTCTGAAACGTTCCAATAATTAAATCTCTGAATGAACAAATAAATAATAATGGTAAACTAAACCTAGACTAAATGGTGTAAATGTGAATTTGATGGTGTGTGCTTGTGTGTGTCGTTTGTATCACAGCATTCTGAAAATGTCCACCAGCTGGGCTTTCACATAGGTGCCCAAAAGGCCCATCACAGGGCAGGAGAGAGGAGACCCTTTGGCCTGAGAGCAAAGCTTCTCCAGCACAGCTGCAATGACGCATCTTCCAGATGTTGTTGTTTGGGGCTGAGACAGAAACTATAGGCAGGGGGTGTTGGAGGGGTTTCAGAGACTCATATTTTTTAAATTAAATATGTGCCCGCGTCATGTTCTTTTCCATGTTCTTTGTTTGTCATTAAACGTGGTGATAATCTGGAAAGCAGTTTTCTCTCATGTTGGGTGCATTGGTAAACACTACTTGTGAGGTGAGCGCCTCTGCAAACATGATTGCAGTGGCAGTCATCTGCCAGAGCCCAAAGCTGTGCTATAAATTAGCTGCTAGATTCTTGTGGAAGTGATGAGTGTTTGGCTTAGCGCTGACTCACAACATAAACTCACTGCCTCATAAACACAGCTAACTCCCTTGTGTCTGCCCTCGCCTGCCATTTTAAGACCCTTTTACCATCCATCTTTATCAGCCCCATTGTCTCTTTTAGTGGAGTTACCAGCGCTCCTTCCCCACCGCAAGCCTCACAATGGTTTTATCACCCCAACTGACAAATTGTGGGATATGATCCATATCTCTCAGCAATTAGTTCCAGGCTGTCTCAGTGGGAGGGGATACTGCCAAGTCTACCTTCAGCATTTCCTCCGCTGATGGTCTGTGTGCTGCCACTTTCCATCCGATAACCTACAGTTTTAACAGGACCAGGCGGCAAAGCCATTCCACGAGCTATTAGAGAAGAGAGCATCATTTGTGTCCTCAGAGGAGTGGACCAGGTGTGGATAGCCGTCGCCAGAACACAGCACTGAGGAGGGGGGTGCAGGCAATAGGCTACTGGCCGCTGTAAATCAACGCTCACAGATGAAGCAAACTCTTCTCTATTAAGACTGAAGTTTTTAAGAGACTTACTCCTGAGTCTCGGCTGCGGTTCATCATCTCAGCGTGCCGCTGCCGGCTCCCTTTACTGAATCTGTCACATAGATCCTCTTTCATTACCAATAAACATTCAGCATGTAGCTATTATAGTTAGTGGAATCTAATAAGGTATAAGCATTGCTTTTTTACAAAGTGTGCAAATCAATTTGGTAAAAAAAAAAAACTTTCTCTCTTTATCTGTGGCTTGTGCTGGCCTGTTGATGCATGGAATGATGAATAAAGACCTATAAGGAGACACTGTACACCAGACTACACCATTCCCTACATACGTATAAAACATATGTAGAAAACATATAACAAGTTTTCAACATAGCTAGTGAAAATATAATCCCATAGGAATAGATCACAAGGTAATACACAATTTCCTGATTGTTATAATATCAGTCGAGTACCAGCGGCAAGAGAGAAAATCACAATGGAGCTGAGTGGTGACAACCAAACCCAAAAGGCAACTGTATTCCCGCCAGTATGGGTTTATGTTTCATAAAGGAATAAATAGGATTTATGTAGATTGTAGGGGAGAAATTGTTGCAATGCATCAGTGTGAATGTTCTAACAGTTTCTTATTATTAGAATTTAAATGACTTTGGTACAGTGCTTCTGTACTCCTGATACTTATCAAGCTAATCCCACTCTCCTCTGAAATTCACACTCCTAGCTACTTTAATTAGCATAGTGCCAGTCTGGAAGGCAAGCAGGGAGGGAATCAGAGAGAGACAGAGGGGAAAGAAGAGGGGAAGGAGATGAGGAGGAGGAGGAGGATGAGGGGAGGGGTATTGCGTGGTATGAGACAGAAGAGGATTTGTATGTTGAGGCTGGTTGCATCACCCCTCTGTGTTTTTGTGGATATGAAGTCAGCAGCACATTTTGTTTTGTCATTATCTCAGCTCTTGGTATTCATCTACCAAATGTTGCAAATTGGCTCCTGAAAGGCGTCATATATTCAGTACTTCCCTTTGACAAAATGATTCATGGAGGATTGCCTGAACGGGGAATTCTGAAATATGAGTGATCCTATTTCAGTGAAACAACACAGAGGTTTTTACTGCAGTGCAGTGTCACACGTTTACAATGTTCGGCGTGTGTATTATCACTGATCAGCAATAAGAAAATGCAAAATGCCACTTGATTGCGAGGAATCGATTCTTTTGGCTGAGAGTGTATGGAAGATTAAGGGCAATGAGGTGATGCAAGCAGCCAAACTTGAGCTGCAGAATAAATCTGTCACTGTACTGAATGCAATGGTTTCTGAAGGTTTGTTATCCGATTGTATGTTTGAGGTTTTCATCTAGACCCTCTTCTGGTCATGCAACAACCTTCACCCTTTGTCCTCCTCATTTAAGTATTGCAAGTCTTTTGTTTCTAAGTCAAGCTCATAATTCCGCCCTCCCTCCCCAACACTTCCTCCATAACCATTCAGAGAAGCTGTACAGTCTTGTCCAAGTGTACTCAATGCAGGGAAATCTTTTAGTCCGTGAAAAGGAAACAGAAGTGAGCCACATGAATTTAGCTGCACACTTGTAGGTAGATAGGGACATGGAGGAGCGCTGCAGCTCTCTGTGCTGCAGAGAATTAAACCGGATTGGGGAGAGCAGAGGAGAAAATGTGGTCCAAGGTGACTTTGTGATCAGGTTCCAGAGTGCAGCCTCAAATCCTCAGCTTCAGGCTGTGTGTGAGTCTGTGTGAGAGTAAATGTGTGTATGTATAAATGTGTACTTGAAATGTATGCATGTGTGCAATTGCGTATATGGGCAATTGCTTGTGCGTGTATTACCACATCCCACATGTTTATCCCAGTCTGAGAGCCTGATGACAGTTGGAGTATAAGTCACTCAATCAGTGACACATCCTCCTCTCGTGTTCCATTTATACAGTCAACACACTGCATCTGGTGTTGCATATAGGACATCATGCTTTAGTGTATTAACACTGCAGCAAGTGTCTTTATGGTCCCATAAAAGCCCTTTTCAGTACAAATTCCCGGTGCAGGTGCAAAATCAAAAGAAGCATTTAGATATATGCTCAATATTTATGATGGCTTTACTAAAAGGAAAGAATGTTTAAATTTACATTAAGTCTTAAGTGGTAAAAAATTACAGGAGATGCTGCAGTAATCAATTTTGCAGAAGAAATGTATTGTGGCTATGGAGCAGCCTCAAATAAATATGTACTGAAAATATTTTTAGTAAAGTTTGGAGTCGGAGACAAAAGCATGACAAAAAGCTAAAATGCAAAGGGTAAAAAGAAAAGCAAACGTTTAAGTGTTTTGTGTCTGCCATGATTGAACACCTCCTTCCTAAGCTTCGATGACAAAGAGGGAAGGAAGTTAAAGTGAACATAAAAGAGGGGTGGGGTGAGTGGATGAGGTCGGAGGTGAAGTGGCACTGCGGGGTGGGGTGACGGGGAGTGTGTGGAAGGAAGGGGTGTGCCCCCCCCTGCCCCTCCCCTGGGCCAGGCAGCTGTTTGTCTGGCCCTGTAGGAGCTTAGTCCAGAACTTGGACCACGCTCCACTACATCCCAATAGCAGAAATTTCACTGGAGCCACACATCGCCTTTGTTTTGGAATAGCTGATTGAGGGATTCAAACGGGGTCTTTAGAATCAATCGAACTTGAGATAAAGATTTCTTGTTGGTTTTCAAGTTACATAATTGAAGTTTGGCCTTTTCTCAAGTGCCGACACCGTCAGTGCCTGTTGCATCCCATTTTCTTCCTTGTGAGCGCTCTCGACGAAACCGAGCTATATGCAAAAATCAGCGGGTCTTTACAGAGGCAGCGACTGTGTGGGGAAAAAGCCACATTCAAATTAAGATCTCTATTGGGCTGAGATCCCTTGTAGGCCTATACGAGTTTATATGTATGTTTGTGTGTACAAAAAGAGCCAGCCCGAAAAAGCAGTCAGTATGTCGCTGTGTAAGTCCCCTTGAAAGTGTCCCTCTTTAAGACCTGTTTAAAAGGGACGCCCCCTCTTTGTGTCCACTGTTCTCCATGGCGTATGGAGGGGCTTTTGTCCCCCTCTTTCATGTGCTCTCACAATAGCCCGGGCCGTTTGAAACACAACAGTAGATGAACTGCACTGACAGTGTATTAAACTCTGATGAATTGCCTGTGCGAGGCATAGATCAATGTCCTTCAACCCTTAGCACACAGTGAAGCCCGGGCCTTGTTTTGGTTAAATGGAACAGGTTGCTGGCTCTTTTCAAAAGGCCTGATTATATTCATGTTTTGTTGAAGCAGAAGCCTTTTTAAAATGTGTAAATCTTTGCAGTTCAAAAGACTCCTATTTTTCCTCTTTCATTCAGTGAATTGACAATTGTGTGTCTGCGTTTTGGTGCTGCTCATTTTGTGTGCATTTTGCTATTCGCAGCCTTATAGAACTGTGTGTCTAGGCTCTAAGGTTAAAACATTTTATTTCTTTTTAAACTGACTTCTTAAGCTTTAAAAGGACCACATTAAAATAGTGCAGCAATAGCATATCAGTTAGCATTTCTCCATGTATCCGCAGCAAAGTGACGGCCTCTCTCAAACCATCTAGTAGCTTCACAAACATATTTGATGTGTGTGATGTCGAGGCTAGTGGCCTACGTCTGACCTTTAAATGGTTTCATCCCTCTGAAACGGGCTTTAGGAAGCCTGTTTACACAGACCACAGCTTCAGCCACTTAAGAACAACAGGGACAGACCACTGAGCGTCTATGGCAACTCCCATGGGACTTCAGACTCTCAACTACCACCAGCACTACCACTCACATTAACCAGCAGATTAAATACAGGTGGCAGGAGCAAGTAGTGAGAGTCTGCTACAAATGCTCACTGTACAAGCCTAAAGGGAATTTAAAAGAAGAACGGAAGATAAACCAAATTTTAGCCTGAAGGAACTTAAAATTCAGATTTTATAAGCTTTGTTTTGAAGTTGTGTGTATTAATCTATCGTTTCTCCTGCAGGTATGGTTCAGTAATAGGCGGGCTCGGTGGCGTAAACAGGCTGGCGCCAATCAACTTGCGGCCTTCAACCACCTGCTTCCTGGAGGATTCCCACCCACAGGCATGCCGACTTTACCCACATACCAGCTACCAGAGTCCAGCTACCCCAGCACCACACTATCACAGGGTGAGACAAACACTTCTGCACCAACTCTCGTAAAATATTTCCAGTCAAAATGGTGCTCTGTACTGTAAGTTTAATTTAATTTTGGTAAATATTACATTAGTCCTACTTATTTGTGGTATGCCATCTATATTTTATGATCTCGTTAACAACATTATAAGTTATATATGAACCATGTGTAGCATATAAGAACCATGCAGCAAGTAGTTATCTTTACAATCACATCTTTGTCACAGAAACAAGCTTTCACCTATTTTCTATACGCTAAAAGAACAGGTAATTTCCATCTATTACAACATGTTTAATGTATGACGATATTTATAATGTCATTACTTGGTAAAGAATTTACAGGAAGAACACTTAATGGACTATGTATATGATTGAGTTACATCCTAACTGTCCTTAAATTTTGAGGCTGCTGTATGATGAATCCTCTTTAGTGTCAGCTTAATGTTTGTGTTCCCTTTGAATCCTGTCTTACCCGGTTTGTGTTGTTTTTTCGGTGTCAGAGGGCAGCAGTACATTGCACAGACCGCAGCCCCTGCCTCCATCCTCCATGCATCAGGGAGGTCTGAGCGCTGACAGCAGCTCTGCTTATGGTCTGTCGTCCAATCGCCACAGCTTCTCCAGCTACTCTGATACTTTCATGAGCCCCTCAGCATCCAGCAACCACATGAACCCTGTTGGCAATGGGCTCTCCCCACAGGTCAGTCCCACAAACCTCCTGGAGATATATATATATATATATATATATATAATATAATATAATACATACATATGAAGTATTAACGTTTATCACTCTGCAATGTCTTCCACCTCACCTCCTCCTCCTCTCGCTGTTCAGAATATGTAATTGTACTGAAATTAAAATTCAGAAAAAGCATGTTCAGCAAAATAACTGGCAGTGTTGGCTTTTATGTTCGCCTTCCAAAGCCCTGGATTTATTTTAGCTACTCCAAATTGCTACATTTGTAAAACAATTGGATTAACATCAACAAATTAAAATTCATCTTGATAGTACCGCAAGTACTCAAGCTGCTCCAAACAGCGGTTTCGACTTTCCTGGGACGTCTAAATCCTGCATGGCGCAGTGAGAACACATGGAGATGAAATAATTAGCTAAAGCTTATAAATGTAGACCCATAATCTTCTTCACGTAATTGTCTGCAGCTGGAAGACTCCAGTGCTATGTGTGATTTTGTTCATCTCTTTTACTGCATGATTTTCAGGCAGCTCAAAGTACAGAGGGACAGAGGGGATGTGCTCTCTACATGGGAGGTTTTCCTGTAAGTTCAACTTGCTGGTCACTTAAGCAGCTTTTCTGGAGTAATTTACCCAGGCTACTTATATTTTTGGTTTTCCTAATTGCACTTTAAATCTATAGAGGGCCAATAATATACACTATCTATTCTTCTCTTTGCCATAGTAATGTGTGATACTGTATGTGCAGGTTTGTTTGCTTCTCTTTCTATAAAAAAAACCCGCCAGATTTCTCATCGTAACCTCTTTGGACACCTCCATTAATGAGCGTTTAAATGCCACTTTATAGTAAGGGTTGAGCTTTAAGTAGCACAGAATGAAAAATGATTTGTATTGATGCAAATCGTGTGTACGGAGTGAATTATACACAATTACCCATCAATACTGGCCAGTCTTGCCCACCCTCACCAACAAGATGTGGTTAACAGGCAGAAAATAAGATTGAAATGGTGTGTAAAGAGTTGAAAATGAATTTCAATGCTGCATTTGTCCACAATTACCCCGTCGTTCACACGTGTTTTATTGGGAGTTTTTTTTTTTTTTTCTTCAAATATTTCTCAAAGCAGATTGGAAACATTCTTGGTATTACCCTCTTTCTTCAGAGAAGAAAGAATTAAGGATTTTGTGACAAAAAAGAGATTTTCTCTCCTGCTGGAGCGACGGAGGATAACATGGAGGCTCACAGCGTGTTTGATTGTTAATCGTGGCACAGGGGCTTTAACTGCTAATGCTCTCGCTGCAAACCTGCAGAAAAACACCAGGAACATGGAGTCGTTTTTTTTTTCATTAATGGCTCTCTCTAATACTGGCATTGGGTACACTGTCGCTTTCTCTCCATCTCTTCACAGGAATTCAAGAATGTGTTAGGATATTAAACATTTCCTGTCATAGTGAGGATTAGGACAGAAGCCTTTGGGCAACTGTACAGCATGGATTTTCATTATTCAATTACTCTATCAAGTGGGTTTGATGAAAACCACTTTAAAAAAACACCTAAAATGCAGTCTATTTGTTTTTTTTGTTTTTTTGTTTTTTTTTGTTAATGTATTTATTTTAAAATTAAATTGTGAATTTTATATTTATAGGTTTTGGGAGGGCATATGCATGTGGTGTGGATGTTTTGATGCGTCATACCATGTATGGACTGCACAGGATTGAAATGTATTGAATGCATGTAGAATGCTGTGTGGCATTCCTATCAGTCTCTCAGCATGAAGATGAATGTTCCCACTGACAGCAGAATCAGAGTTCACTCGGTGGTGCAGTGTCCTGCTGGGATGGACAGCCCCTATCTGTCCCTCTCGCTCCACTAGTACACAGCTATCTATAGGAAACACAGAAAACTCGCACAATAAACAACATGTTCACTTTCTTGTTTATTTATAAGGAGGACCTTGCTTTGTTTTTGCTTGCATTTAAACAAATCCCCATCACACAGCAAGGTTCTCAGGTTTGGAAAATTCACATACGACACCTCACAGTTTATTTTTCATGTTTTATACCATGTTTTTACCCTCCTGTTTGCCTTTCCCCGTAATGGAAAAAAAAGCAACACAAAGGGACTCTCTATCGAAATGGAAATGAGAATTTGATATTGTAAGTTACAGACAGCATCTGTTTGCAGGAGATATGCTTGTGCATTGGTATGTGTGAGCTATTTCTTCAAGTGTCTGGCATTGATGGCCTCGCGCTTGCTGTAAAGATTGACAAAAATTCTCTGATTCCCAGTAAATGGGCTGTGGTGGCGAGGTGCCAAGTCTGTAATGGAATCCTGCAGCGTTCAGCAGTCCCGACAGGAGCTCGCGTCCATCCCAATCCCATAACCTATCCCGACAGCACACATTTTCCCATTACAGGCGGTGGAAAAGCCATCCACACTGAAACCGGTTGCTGTCATTGTGGGATATACAACATGTTTGGCTGGTTGAGGGAGGCAGTATATTAGGGGTGGTGAGAGTGAAGCTGTGCATGGCTGGGCAAAAGGTATGAAACCAGAAGTGTGTTTTGTTGTTGGTCTTGTTTCATTTAGAGGCACAGCAGGTGTTGGAGAGAGGGAAAGGCAAGGGCACAGATAACTGGCATTCCAGTATTTTTCAGCTATTTTTACTTCAAGATGCAAGCTGATGTGTGCATCTTGAATCCTAGGCTTTTTTATTTTTGATATTCCATTAGGAACTCGCCTTTGTTTTGACCCTTTAAATGGCTATTATGATGCTGAAAAAAACAAAAGACAAAAAGCTTTCCTTGAACTATAAAGAGGCCTTGTATTTACAACCAAAACACAGTCATCTCACAAGAATACTGCATATTTTCAACAAAACCTGGTGACATGAAACTCTAAAGCGCTTCTAGCATACTTTTCATGACAATTCTTTGAAGCAGTGTTCATGGGCTTTACATTTATGTGGAGACATTTGGGCTAAATTCCTCATTATTGCATGACAGGGACACCTGCTGGGAGGGTAAAGAAAACAACTGCACTGTAGGGCTGAAGCCATGCAAGCAGCTCAGTGGCAGAGCTTGGGTTTCACTGTTCAGAGAAATTACTAGCATTAATGACACCAGGGAATAAAAACAAAACAATGCATTTGCTTTGTAGAATATAAGTGCACTGTTGACTGTGTTGTACATGATTGCAGCAATGATGCATGGTATTCGTAGGGATCTTCTTGTGATGGAGAGATGTTCGGTGAACTCTATATATGTGGTGGAAAGAGATTTTATTGCCGTTTTGTTGAGAGAAGTTTGCAAAGTTTTGTGAGGAACTTTTTTTTTTCTGTTTTGCAGTTTTATGAAAGTGTTATGTGTTTTGGAATGACAAGGATGTGTGTGGAGGGCCTTTGGGCTGTGTGAGTGGGCTGGGCCTCCACACACACACACACGCACACACACACTCACGTACACGGGATCAGAGGCAGAGCGGCTCTCACCCCTGCCTCCCTTTGATCTGTGTCCCCAGGCCTGCCTGCCCGCGCGGCGCTGCACCGTACCACGCACGCTGACACCATGCTCACCAGCGACTCCCCACAACTGTCTGAGAGAGATAAGCCAGGGGAGACTCCAAACTGTGCTGCTGCTCTTCCATTAGCTAGTGCAGACGGTTCTTTTAAAAACAGGATGAATTATTTTTAAGAAGCAAGCTCTGCCGTTGCCAAAAAAAAAAAATGGAGAGGGGAAAATGTACGGAACAATCTGGAGCTCTGGCTTCATTCCGCCTCCCTCCCTGACTTCTAACAAGACATTCTGCACCTGAATACCAATGAGAGGGGGAGATTCATGTAGTCCCCCACATTATTAAAACTTGGGCATTAAGCCTCTCACCAGGCACTGTGTCAGCTGGCAGGCTCCACTGACAACAAATCAAAGGGGATGAGCACATAGCCTGCATTCATAGCTCAGCCACTCGCAGAGCAAGAGGGGGAATACATACTGGTTAATTAGAACTCCCATTAAAACAAATACTGTTTCAATTTGGCAAGTATAAAAAAAGATGTAAGAGGCTTTCAGAAAAAAGAGACCTGCTGTCGGCAGCTGCCAAGAAAATCCAGGGACTGTAAATCATATCCACTGGCTATACTGTTTCTGCACAGATTATTAGTGTTTGCTGTTGTTTTGCAACACTTTTGAACTCTGAGAAAAGATTCTCTGTCTGTGACACCAGAAATGTACATCTGCAAACGCCAAGGTTGGCCTCCCTCGTTTTCTTCTGGTTTGTGTTTGCTGCTTGCAAAGACTGTTATCTGCGTGGACTGCAGCTTTTATAAATTATGACATAACTAATAGCGTTGTTTCTCAGTCTAAACTCACAGCTTTAAAATCAATTTGAGTAATCAGAGAGCCACTCAGAGCACACCATGGACAGAGTTGCTGTTTTACGTGTAGGCCTCATTTGATAGTGGCTGAGACAGTGTTGCAGAATACTAGCCTTCTGTTTACCTGAGCCATTTGTTGCTTACTCCATCTTTTATGTCTCTCGAGCAACCAAGTGAAGCCATTTTCTTTTCAATCCAAAATATTTTTGGTTGGAGCTTTGTGTATTCATAATCTATTTTTCACCTACCAACCTTCCTTCCCTCCATTTGGCTTTTTGTCTTCTCATGATGCCTTGCCAATAGTGCTTTGCTCTCTCTCTCTCTCTCTCTCTCTCTATCTCTCTCTCTCTCTCTCTCTCTCTCTCTCTCCCCACCTTTTTCTCTTGCTCCAACTCTCTCCCCTGGAGAGGCAGCTCTTCTCCCTACGCCCAGATGAAAGGCTATGGCGGACAATACAAATGCTATTTAAATGCAAGGGTGTTTGTGTGCGGGTGAGAGATATTTCCTGCTGAAAGTGAGCTGCTGCATCCTGATAAATAGTAAATATAAGGGAATGTGATTTACATTTATCTTGCAGAGGCAGCCAATATGAATTTCAGTAAATCCTAGAAGATGGGGATTTAAGGAGAAAATGACTGAGACTGATTCACATGCTGTGTGTCCCACGCAGTTGAAACGCCTATAAGGTGGAGAGTGGTACTGCTTTTATTAAAGTATAGGCACAGACATCGATCCTATCTAAAATACCTATTACACACAGGCATACACTGTGTCACATGCTCATCTGTGGAGATTTCAAGCCTTGTACACATACAATTTGAAGGTGACTCTCACTGAAATAATATTAATAATATTCAAAATAATAATAATATGCACTTGTAATAGCAGGCTGCAGGGCAGGTGAAGTGTCTGTGGGGCATACGTTTTGTGACCTATCTCTTTGGGGTCAAGGGTCAGGATGCAGGGGGGTTATGGGACGGCTGGGGAAGAAGGAGGGCTGGTTTGCTGTGAACCTGCCCTGCTATAGGTTTGGGATGTTGTCTAGCTGCATGTGGTTCCTGTTAGTTCCAGATGCCACTCTGACAGGTGCATAGCTGTGATTAATACTCTCTCTGACTTTTTCTCTCACCCATGTTTTCTCACTCTGTCCCCCTCCTTCTGTGTCTGTCTGCATGTCCCTCATTGGTTGCTCCGTCCCGATTCACTTCACCTACCTTTCCCACTGTAGACTCATGCTCATAACCCCTTTGCAAAGTTTGTTCAGCGCTCACAGTCTTTGTTAAAAGGCTAGAAAAATATAAGTATCTATTGCCAGCATGGTTCGTTGCACGTCTCTTTCTCTCTCCTCCTTTCTTCCTTCTGACAATAAGATGAGACTATGGGAGTTGGTTGGGTCCTCAGCTGGTTGTCTCCTGCAGCAGCTCTCCCTTCTGTCTCCAGCTGAGAGCTATTTCACTATTTATTTACATGTAATTATGGCTATGAGGTGCAGATATTAACACTGTCAAGAACAATTTGACCTGACATTTTTCACTAGACCTGGCCCCTGCTGTTTCTAGCAAACAACCCCCACCCCTCCTCTTCCTCCCCTCTTTTCTCCTTCACTCCCTCGATCCGCCTCGCTTTCCTCCTGGAGCTGCTACCTCGCACACACACAGGCCTGGCCTCGCTGAAACCACTCTCCTGGAATCAGAAAATCTGCCGTTTAATTTAGAAGAGGCGTTGGTGCAAGGTGCGGAGAGTGTGTGTGTAAGCGCTTTGAAGGGGCCTCTCTTGTTCCCAGTGGCTGAATCCATCCCATAGTTACTCAAGCATATCACTAGCAAAGAATAGAGAATTGCTCCCCACACGTTCTCCAATTGCAGTCCAATAGACGGCATATTAACCTCTGGTTAGTGCAGGGCCAAGTTTATAGCTTATACTGTGGGGTGTTTAGGAGTGAGGGGGGGCTTCCTCCAGCTTGAGCAGCTGTGCTTTCTTGAAAGGCTAGCATTATAGAATGTGGGCTAGAGAGGATTTAACTTAATTATAATTTGAAAAGAGAGAGAGATGAAGTGTGGACAACCCTAAAAAAATATGAATTATATTCTACTTCTGCTTGTTTTAGTTTCCTTTGTATGCATGAGCAGTTTCATATAGGCAGAAGAGACACAAGCACAGTATGGCTAACATGTTGTGAGGAGTGACAGCTTGTTCCAGTGCCCGCTAATCGTCCTCATCTGTGCCTGACTTGTCAATGCCCAGATTCTGTCAGTGCCAATCAGCCACTTAATTGAACACAATTAGCACCCCACTCCAACCCCCCACACGCACCACATTCTTCAAAGGCCTGTTTCTCTGCCTCCAGCACCAACCCCCCACCCTTCGTCCTATTCTACCACCTCTCATTCTGCTTCTGTCTCTTCATCCTATGGCGCTGGTGGAAGAGACACTTTTCAGTTTTTATTAATGTGCCGCGGCCAATTAACACAGTGGCATGCAGGCCAGAGCACGTCATCTGCTGCCTGCCACCATCCCGGCTGTCTGCTGCGGCCCCACGCCACCCCTCGCGCCACCTTCACCGTGACCAAAACGCTTTAATTCAATTTATGCAATCACTGTTATTTTTAAATAGTCATTTTGTCTGCTCAGATGAGGGGCCTTACTGCCCGCTGGGCTGGCCCTCTCAAGTGGAGGATGGGGGAAGGGTGGGATGCTGTTAGAGCAAGAGTTGACTGATTTAGGGGGGAAAGTCCCTGATATTTTCATTTATTATTTACTTCCTTCACTTTTGTTTTGTGTCAGGTTATTATGTGTTTGATTCAGATTTTTATAGATTTTTAGTATTTTTAACAATGTGAATGAAGGTTTTATTTAACAAAGGTATTGAAAAAAAATATCTTTAAATATTTCCTTCTATATATAAATTCTTTACTTGTCTGTTTCATTTTTTGGCTCTTCTGAAAGACAGTTTCCAGACACGGGGTCTGTGTCACTCCCAGGTCACAGAATTAAACACCGTTTTCTTCCTGTAATCACACCCTCAGGACTGGACTTCACATATTGATCTGAAATTCAATGTCATCACTGTGGATCTTTAATCATTCTCTGCTAAAGCGAATATCAGCCAGGCAGATCTGCTAAGGTGCAAGATGCTATTCTGCACCACTCAGATAAGTTACAGACATTTGGAGTGCTCATTTTTCCCTGTCTGCCCTGGTGACCTCTGCCTAACTTAAAGGTACATCTTGGGGGCATTTGATTTGGGCAGAACAGGGAGCTATCGGTGACAGAGGAACTAATCCAGTCTTGCGCAGATTAAGAGTATTTGTGGAGTGGGGTGTGTTGGCGCTGGCGCCGGGGATGGAACAGAAGGGGCTCCTATCAGCTCTCCAGGCAGGCTAGCCCTCAGGCCAGCACAGTCCTACAGGAGTCTTTGTACTTCCCAAAGCTTCCACTTTCCTCTCACTCACTCTATATCACTTTCTCTTCTTCCCCCTTCCCCTCTTTCTATAGGCCATCATATTTCCATTGCTCCATTTCCACTCTTTAAATTCAGGAGTTTTTGTTGTTTTACTCTAAGTAAGAAATAATGTGCCCTCTTATTATTGTCAGTTTTTTTCAATAGAAGACAAATATTTGCACATTGCATATGGTATGAATCAAATAGTTTCTCATCAAGAGAAGGGCAATACCACTTTTATTTATAAAACATTGATGGTGGGCAGTGCATATGCATTGTCTTTCTTAATTGACTTTTTGTTTTTCTCTCTTTTTGTTTTTGTTTTTAGTTTTTCTTGTTTTTCAGCTCCATCTCTGTCACATTGTTTTACTCTGGAAAGAAATCCAACAAAGAACAACTCGTCAAACATTCATGCAGACAAAAACAAAATGTAATTTGGCTGTTGAAGAAATTAGGAAGGTATAAAAGGGGCTCTTTTTGTGTCTCAAGTGCGCTATTTATTTATCTGAAAGGATGCACATTGTATCAATTTACAATTTGCCATTCACTTCGCCACAGGCTGGAGGGCTCAGAAGTTGAGAGAATTAATTACTTTTTTATTATTATTTATAAAGTAATCTATCTGTAGAGAGGGACCGAAAAAAGGGAGAGGGAGAGTGTGAGGGTGGTGGGGGGAGAGAGGCAGGGAATGCCCTGGAGCATTGTCCTTTAAACTAGGTCCTGGCTCACATTATCTCCCAAACCAGCACTCACACAACGTCAAACAACAAACGAACTCTGGGCTGCTAAAGATGCTATATGTAAGGAAAAAGAGGGAGGTGGGGGTGTTGAGAAGAGGGAGGGATGGAGAGAAGCATGGAGGAAGTCTTCTCTGTGAGGGTGTAAAGAGTATGTTACAAAAAAATAATGTGGTTGTTAAGATTTTTTTCTCAGCTCTACAATTTTACTCGGCAATTGTCTGAGAGACATCATTTTAAATTTCAGTATCCTCCTGGAGCACCGGACCATTGAATATTACATCTACAGATATCCATGTAAATTTGAAAATACATTTATCAAGCTTTATGTGTTTTATACACAGAAAAATCTCACAAAACTCAAGAGTAAATTTGTTGGGTTCTGGTGCTGATTCATATATTAAATAACAGAAATTTGTAAAGATATCCAGCTACAACTGGTTTTTACAAGCTTATGTGACAGAGTATCATTTAACACCTGAATGTGGGGTGAAAGAACTTTATGGGAACATCAAAGTAACAAAGCCATGCAATGGAAACGGCCTATATGGATAACATAAAATACTAGATATAGGTTAGGGTTAGGGTTAGAATCTCACAGTTTACCTTATTATGAGTTTACCTTTCCCCCTCTAGCAAAAAAAAAATCATTAAGATAGAATCCTCTCGTGGGAAGGACAGCTGAAGGATAGCTACATCCTGATAGATGACCACAATTGTCTGACTCTTAAGTGGCCGACCAATCCTAATTTGCAAAAATAGCACAACTGCAACAATGTCAATGATAAGAAGTCATTTTCTTTTGATATACTTTTATAAGCATGAATAATAATCAGGCGAATTGTTGGCTATTCTATTTCATAAAGAAGCGATGTAATCAAGCTTCAATTAAGCAATGGCTAAAATGGACTCATGCCCTCCAGCTGTCTCTCTCAAGACTCTTAACAAGCTCCCCTCATTCAGCCATTGCAAACCATCAGGCTATTCTTCTCTCATCCTCTTCAGACTGTGCAGCTCAGTTCCATATGGGAGGGAGCATCACATGTGTCCGGCATGAAGAAGTCCATGAATCTCCCTCTTATGGATAGATGTCACATGCTTTATCTGCAGATGTGGAGGGGATGGTGGGGGTTTCCATACTGATAGAATTAACATGTGGAAATGACTAACCAGTCTATGTACTTCAAGTGCTTCATATTTCCTGGGAGGCCTTCTCTAAAGATATGATTAATTTGCAGAATATGGATAATTTTTCCTCTGTGGGATAGTCCTGGCTGAGAATCGTTTGTGGACTGTTTGGCTTGCCCCGGATTTGCTTCTATGATTGCAGCATATGTGTGTGTCTGATTGTGCATGTATGCAAACATATGTCTGTGTGTATATCACCCCTGTGTAACCACCTCCATGATGGGCTAATTGGTTTAGCAGCCAAGGGGCCAAAGGCCAGTGCAGCATAGCGAAACTCAACATGAACCTGATGTTGAAAGGAAGGCTTCCCTGCTATAGGAGGGAAGCATGTGTGGGACAATTCCCTTTTTACCACCCCCTCCCACACACACACATACACGCACACACACACGTTCCTTTTTCACTGAAACTCGCAGCATAAGAAAACAAAATTTTTCACAATGTTCTGGGTTGCTGTACCTCAGAGTGGAGTAGCACTAGAGGTAATCTCTTTAATTTTAACATATTTTGAGACCTTATTCTGAAGAATGTCACATACTATTACATTAATCTAGAATATTGAATTGAAAGCTTTTATGCACTATGAATAATATACACACTGTAATATTCAGGCAAGCCCCAACCTGCGGTATCAGTGGGCCCCTCAGTAAGGTTTGTGGAGCCTACTTTGTGTAGGGATCTAGGGGGATCATTTACCAGTTCCAACTCCATTACTATTCATGAGATGGGTAGGCTAGGGGCAAGGGATTAGGGACTCCCTTGGTGCTTGTTGTGCTGTAGGCTCGGGCTCAGGCCTCAGGCTCCGGGACAGGGGCTGTCTGGCACGGATGGTGGGTCTATTATCACCCTGGGACCCTTCTGTCCCACAGCAGAACACTTACTCGCAGCGTCAGTTAATGGAAACAGTCTCTCTTGTTCCCTTTCTCCTTTTTTAACCTCATCACCCTCCTTGTATCCTTCCCCCTGCTCTTAGAAAAGATGGGGAAGTTTTTCCCTTTCCCTATTTCAAAGTGAAATGGTATATTTCTATTGGTAGCTTTACCGTGAAGTGCTAGGATGGCGTTATATTTGCAGGAAAAATGTACTTTCCCTCAGCTCTGTCAATGCTTTGATCCTCAATTTTCCAAATTTCTAACATCATCCGTTCCCCCTTCCCCCCAGGTGATGAGTATCCTGAGTAACCCAGGCGCTGTACCCTCCCAGCCCCAGCACGACTTTTCCATTTCCCCCCTGCACAGC
This sequence comes from Pampus argenteus, assembly GCA_036937835.1. NCBI lineage: Eukaryota > Metazoa > Chordata > Actinopteri > Scombriformes > Stromateidae > Pampus > Pampus argenteus. The sequence continues at coordinate 12,767,180 of CM072863.1, forward strand.
AGCCTGGAGAGCTCCAACCCCATCTCAGCTAGCTGCAGCCAGCGCTCTGACACCATCAAGAGTGTGGACAGCCTGGCTTCCTCCCAATCGTACTGCCCCCCCACCTACAGCGCCACCAGCTACAGCGTGGACCCCGTTGCTGCAGGCTACCAGTACAGCCAGTATGGTCAGAGTGAGTAAATCCTGCATTCATGTTTATATGTGTGTGTTTAGCTCAAATTGTTGCATAAGTAAGTTTTTTTTCTGGTTGTTTGTGGCAACAGGAGTAGGTTTTTCGTTTATATCCTCCACAAAATGGCTACATTTGAAAAGCCTATGAAGTGATGCCCAACTCACAAGCAAGAGAGCCTCCTGACCTTTGCACCCTGGTTGGTGGAGGCAGACACGTGCTCTTGATAAAGACCCCCCTCACCCCACCAACACCACCACCATCCTCCTAGAGAGCTTGCCTTAGTCACACCCCACTCCACTTGGATGGGAAAGAAGAGAGGGCCACTTCAAAGAGCGGCACACCCTCAGGGGCCACAGTGTCCTCTTGCCCACCTCTCTTTCTCTCCCTCTTTCTCTCGTCTCCATCACACACACACATACACACACCCTAAGGGCAGGAAAGAGTTTGCTTTATTAGATTAGCATAATTGACTGATGCTGTCACAGCCATTCATGAGAGGTAAAATGAAGCACACTTCCCCAACAAGCCAGCCAGTACAAGCTAGCTGACATTCATTTGTATTTATTTGTTGCTTCTAGTGGTGATCTGATGCTTTGTGCATCTGCTATTTTTTTTTTTGTGTTGTTGTGTGTGGGTGAGTGTGCGTGCCCATCCGTCACATTTTGCGTGTGCACACCAGTGTTTTGTCCGCAGTTAGAAATTGATGGCAGTGCGGATGTGAGCTGATGTGAGGTTAATTAAGATGGTGATTGAGCACAGTAGATGTGTAATGAATGGAGTAGAGGGGAGAGAGCTGCTGTCTGAGGATGAAAATGATCGGCCATGTGGAGTGTGGAGGGCATGAAATCAGAGATGCCAAGTGTAATGAAGACTGGCACATAGAACACACACAGGGATCTGTCTGAGTGACAGCATGGAGACTTTACCAGGATGCACATGCTCCGTGCCAGCAGCATGCCAACCTCAGACAAGGGACAGGGGAGGGGTTTTTATCTTTCACTCTCTCTCTCTGTGAATTGTTTTTCATTTGACTCACTCGCTTCTGCCACAAGTTATTTTAGCCTTAATCAGAGGAATGAAATGAGAGTGAATAGGACATATGTCAGGAATCTATCACCTGTCTCTGTGTAGACTAATGTATTTGTTTTGTTCTGTCTATTTGTTTTCTGTGTAGCTGCTGTAGACTACCTGGCTAAGAACGTGAGCTTGTCCACCCAGAGGAGGATGAAACTTGGAGACCACTCAGCCGTGCTGGGACTGCTGCAGGTGGAGACGGGCCAGGCCTACTGAAGCCCTCAGGACACACCTTGCACCTCTCTTTGCCCTTTGCCACCCTCCTCCATGCTCCACCAAGTCTGGACACCAACTCCAGCTTACCTCTCTGCAGTCCGGCTATGACATCAGCGCTCTCTGTGCACCAGAGAAACTGACGCTTGTGGGTGTGACAAGGCTCTTTGGGGAATGGAACTAAACTTTTCACACCATCGTCAACCACCAGGCGGCTCTGTACCCTTTCTTCTCAATCTTTGGGTGTCTCTGCCTGCTCCTTGTCCTTCTACCCCTGCCCAAAACCCTGTTTTGTTTTGCTCAGAGAGCCAGACAGGACCCCAGAAGACATGAGGATGGTCGGCCGCCTTGGCCTAGGTTCCTCTTTGTCATGGCTGCAGTCCAGCACACATTTAGAGCCATCAACAACATGTACTTTGACCTTGCTGTTCATAGTAGTTAACAAAGCCAATATCATTGAAGCGACTCTTATTCTTGTTCCTTTTTGATATTGTTAAGATTATTGTTGCTGTTGTGATTTATGTTGTTCTTTGAATCCATCCGTATCTCTTTTTTCTCTGTTAGATGTTGGTGTGTAAAACACAGTGGATGACTGACATGATTTGGGAGTGAGTGTCTGTTGCGTGTGCATGTTTGCGTGTCGGCACAGTCACACACAGAGAAAGGATGATTGTTTTCCAAGCTGCTGTTCCTCCGCCTGTTCCCTGAGCTCTAATGTTCGTGAGCGATTTGACCTTCCCTCTTTCATATTCATCTTGACATTCCTAAAGAACTTGGCCACTCTGTGGGAAGTCTGGCTGGAGGGATTCTGCAGGGAATTAAAGCAGCATTTTGGCGGCCAATAGCTTTCCCTTTCTAACCTCATCCTTAGCCGTGGTCCATGGGGAGGGGGCATTGTTTGTGAAAACGGGATTGGGGAAATTAATGTATTTTGTTTAGAAATATGGACCTTGCCAAGGAGGGCTAACTCAACCCCCCACCCCCCCTTTTCAACCCTTCCCAAATCCCATCTGCCAGGGAATCCTGTGTGACTTAAACAGTGTAAAGCAGATTAAATCATACAAATATAATGTCAAAGCTAATTCACAGTGACCCTTCCCCTTACTAGCCAGTATTTCTGTTTTTATAGAGTCATTAGTACATTTTGTAAATGCACCTTCAGTTGGTTTCCACTTTCAGACTAAACAAGCATTCCTTCAAAACATTCCAAAGGCTCCATTTACAAATATATAAGCATTCCAACGCTTTCTGTTACGAGATTAAAAAAGTACACAAGCTGTGCCATTCATATGCACTCTGGAAAATCATATAATCCAGTCAGTTGTGAAAGGGCACAGGTAACACCACTGATTTGCCCCCCTGCGCCCTCACCCCCCTGCCCAGTCAGAACCGTGGGGTTCTGACTGGAGGCCCCTGTAATCCACCGCTTTGACATACTCACTAAAATGTAAAAAAAAAAAGAAAAAACATTAAAGAATAGTGAATCTGAGACATTTGTGTAGCACTCATAGTTGACTTCTGACTTGATCCAGGACCAGCTGTTCCCTTGAGATGTGTTTGAATTTCTTATTCACTGGCATCGGTGTGATGATGTACACAGAATTGTTAACTTTAATCTTAAAACAAGATCCTTGGTCCTTGGTCACCTCTAAAAACTGAAACCTGTACAGTAGCCGGAGAAGATTGTGTATTGTTTGTTTATAAAGAATATGTTTTATACTAAAACAAAACTATGTTGAGTGGTAGGTAAGCAAGGGATCTGTGGAAGTAAATGTTTGATTTGAGTTTCCTTAACTGACTTATTTTTTCTGTTTGTTTTGTTTTCAATTGTATTTAATTGGTTTACTTGTTTTGACCAAAAGTTTTGTTTCCGTTTTTGGACCCAGGTATGAGTGGAAAATTTGTATAAATTAGGAAAAATGTTGATTCCATTGAAATTGTTCAAAAAAAATGTATAAAAGAGGATCAAACTGAGCTCAATATAAAATGGGAGCTTGGTGACACAGATAGACTCCCTGGACCACAGGACCGCTGTATATTTGGAAGGTGGCCAGATGAAACAGCCTTCACCTGATCTTACAAACTGATTATTAGTGCAGACCAGACATGACTGGACCGTGGACCTGGACTTTTGATGTCAGTGGTTCAGCATGACAACAAAGCTGGTGAAGACAGTCTCTCTGCTCTGGGAAAACGTAATCGAGTCACGTTTGATTTGTGGACCACTAAGACTTCAGGGGCAAAAGTCTCGCTGAAAGTAAATGTTGACTCCGCACTGAATCGCAGCAGTTAAAACTGCTCTGCTTAGAAGCCTCACTCATGTGTATATTTTAAAAAGGAAGAATTTTAGAATCGTCTTTAGTGTATCAAACCCATTTCTAACACTTGCGTCAATAAACATTTGGATATTTAAAGCATACAACTCCTTATTCCCCCTCCTGTCTGTTTGACCCTTAACCTGTTTAGTTTCTTTATGACATCTGTGCTTTGCTTTACTCCTCCTTCTGTTCCGCATGTGTGTATATTATCATGGTATAATTTATTCTGCTGTATGAAGTATTAGAGTAGTGGGAAACTTGTATTGGTATTTACTACCTTCAGCCTGTTGGTGTGTTTACTGTAACACTGGCGTAACTGTTATCAATTAAAGATACAAAACTGATTCAGCCATCTGTCTCTTTTTTTGTTGTTTGGGTTGTTTTGCATGTTTCTTTTAACACATTTAGCTGTGGATTTATTGATCATTCATGAAGCAAGAATGGCAAAATTTCTCTGGTTCCAAGAATTTTTTAATTTAACTAAGACATTTGAGTTTTAAACTGTTGGGCAACCAGCAATTTAAAGACTTCTTGGCTTTTTTTCAATTGATTTTTTTTACATTTAATAGACTAAAATGTTGATTGATTAATCAAAAAAAAAACAATCTGTAGATTAATGAATCGTGAAAATAAATGTTGCTTGCAGCTATATGTGTGCACAGAATTTATGTATGCATACATAAGTATATGCACGTTGCATGTGTATGTGTGTGTGTGTGTGTGTGTGTATCTTCTATGTGTGGACTCAGCAGCCCACAGTGACAGTTCTATGCTGGTGATGTGATTAGGGAGTGATGAGAGCTCAGACGTCTTGCACTCAGAGAGACAGACTCAGAGTGTGTCTGGTTGCAGCTGTAGGAAGTAATTTATTCTGCCCGCTGACCAGCAGCACTCTCCGCTCCGCCGCTGGCCAGGGAATGCTGTCTGCAAATCTCTGCAGTATGGTGTGAATGCAGAAGGGACCGACTGGTGTGCAATGAAAGCATCCGCTGTGCTTCATGTTACACACATCAAAACAGTTGAGTTCTTTTAGTTTTTACTGTCAGCACTGCTGGAGGTATGTCAAACACGCTTTAGGTATGTTCATGTGGTACCGAGTGATTTTCAACTCATCAAATTCAAACATGTTGATATCTGCAGTCTTTGTAGCTATAAATTGTCTGCACATAATCTTGTGTAAATTAGTAGAGACAGCAAATCATGCCAAGTTGCCGTGTGAGAGATGTATTTACATTTTATATACCGCAAAATAATACCCAATACTTTACTGTTAATTTGCGATTAAATGAAACTAATTAAAAGCATCACTAATCACAAGTATTAACATCATTAACATCAAATTGTATTAGGAGATACATTTGATGCTAAATAAAGTAAGTACTGATCTGACTAAACTTGTATTTAGACTGCGTTATCATGAGGTAACTCTCATTCATGTTTCATACTTTGTTAAATACTGAGATTTGAACAGCTCAGCGAGTATAAATAGATGCAAAAATATTTAGTATTCTCTTTAGATTTACAGATTCAAATCAGCTACCAATTGCAGTGTTATCACCACATTATATCATCAAGGCTCAGTTAGATTTGATAAAAATGGAAATTGTCTTCAGTGTATAATTACAAAACACACTTTATATATTTTTTCAAACAGGGGGCTTCTTGGGTTCTGGAAAAGCATATAAATGAGGCATAAATATGGTCAATTACTAAATTAATTCCAAAACCAAATTTTCTGAAGTTCATTCAAGAGTTCATTCTGAAGGATTTCGGTGGATCCTCTCAACATATTTAATATGCACTGTTAGATGGCTCTTTGCCTGCTTGTGTCAACCCTCATATATTCCTCTAAAAGTTTGTGTTCTGGTTGTCCATATTAGACCTTGGCATGTGCTATGGTTGTCCCCTTTGCTCCAGCTTGTCTCCTGAGGTGCCGGCCCGGGAGTTTTGTCTCTCACTGGTCTGCTGTCACTCAGACTGGACGAGGTGGCAGCTCAGGCAGTGGTGTGTGGGAGAGCTTTGTGACACTTCCCTCATCTCCTCCTTTGATCCCCTAATTGATTGACTACAGGAGCAGAGGATAAACAGAGCCCACAAGAGCCGATTCCACTCGCCTCTCTGGAGTGGTTTAGATAAAGTGCAGAGGCCCGAGCTCTTCGTTTCTCCTCTCCTCTCTATATGGACATAGGACCATTAAAGGTGGCTATGTGCCACGGTAGCTTAGCTGTGGGCTGTGTCCTCAGGCCCGAGGCTCGCGTACTGCCCCTGTGCCTAAATGGCTGGCGGTAATGGGTTTGTTTAGATCACAGGGATGGAAATGAAAACTCCTGAGCCTCGCTGTAGAGACCAGGAGGCCCTATCGCTCAGAAGGCAGCGATAGGGAAGTCATAGACCCAGCCTGGTCATACTCACTTTTAGAATGAGCCATGGAATAGAGACTCTGATTCAGATCTAATTTAGGACCAGGCTCCTGAACCTGGCCATGCTGTGATAAATAACCTACTACTGAAGAGTCAGAAAAGCCATGAAGAAGAAGAAGGCTCTTTTTAGAAGCAAAAACAGGCCAAAAATGTCTCTATTTTAAAGAAAATATGTGTTTGTGTTTTAAAAACATGACTTGAGGGCGATTTATACCAGATATGATAATTATATTCTAATTTTACAAATCTGTCTTTAGAAAGAGAGTTCAGAGCCGTGTGCAGGTATGCTAAGAAATGATTAAGAGATGCTCTGGGGGTCTTGGTTTTATTCTTCGAGATTATGTGTCACAGGGAGTAAAAAGCTCCCAGCTGTCGCCATGAAAGCACTTACAGTATAATAATCCTCCAAATCCTGTAATTATGCCAGCATATGCCGTGTACCTGAGCCTCAGCTTTGTGCTCGTCACCTCCAGGAGCCCACTGACACAGACGCACAGCTTGGTGTGCATATATCTCTTTCCCAACGGTGTGTTTTGCATAGGGAGGAAATCTTATTTTCAGAACATTTTAGGCATTTTGAATTTCACGGTTACCCCTCTCAGGTATTATAGATAGATAATCTGTCATGTATAAGCAAAAAGACGGAGCTCAAATAAGGTATTGTCATAGCTTAAAGTCATCTGATTTACCAGCAACTGTATCCTAATTATAAAATCTTTCACCTATGTTGTATTTGATCACCTAACTAATATGACATAAGATCAGTTTTGACTTAAATATACAATACAGTAAATACACAAATACACACACAAACACAAAAGCAGTTTTTAAAAAAAAGGAGAAAAAAGTCCAAGGAAAGTTGTAAATCTAACAAATCGGAGCAAGATAAAAATCACTGTGAAGCCAAGCTTGATTTACATTTAAAATCTGAGCTGTGCTCTCAAACTAATTAATATTAATAACAAAAATGGAAATGAGTGTATTGGCGGCCCTAAGTGAAGAACAAGCTGGGTGCATTCAGTCAGGAGATTCATATATAAGCCCTTTCTCAGGAGAAGTGCACTAAACAGGCGTGACGGCAGGGCATAGACTGCCATACACAGAGACAATTTTTCTAGATAATAGCCTATCACGCAGGATACAATTTAAATTAAAAAATGCAATTTTCACCTTGAAATGAACAAATGATTACAATTTCTATACAAATTAAGGCATCCAGGCTGTGCCTCAGTACTGTGCCAAGGCCATGAAACCTGACATAATTACCATGAAATACATTTTCAAATATTTGTATTTTGTCCATCGCTTTAAAACATGCCACTCTGCCTTCTGTGGGTTTGTGATCTCACCTTCTGGGGAAAATACATAAAAAAGAGAGAAAATCATCAGAGATGAAAAGCCCTTCAACAGGAGAGATAAAAATGTGGAAAAAAACAACCTCCCATACACACAGTAAATCAGCGCAGCTCTGCACAGCGGCCCCCGGAGCTATCTCTAAAAGCCAAATTACTGCTTCTTATCTAAGGAATCATATCTACTAGTTATCTGCTCCTGAGATAGGCTCCTCTCTCTCTCTTGTGCCTTGTGCTCATCGCCAGAAATGCTATTTATTTGTGATTATAGACACCCTTTGAATAAAAGATGTTTGGGTTTGAGATCCAAAGTTTCGGCAGATTCTGAACTCTTCAGATTCTTCAGAGAGAAGAGTATTGAAGGCAGAACACCTTATTTGGGCAGGGTTGCTGGGGGTGGTCTGCTGCAGAGACAGGGATGAAAGTGTAGCCGATGGGAAATATGAGACAAGACCTCAAACTTCTCTGACACTTCATATCACACATGCTTTCGGAGGGGATTCATACTGAGATGAGGTGTCGAATTGACTTTAAATGTAGAACTTTATGTTTGAAACACGTGGAGACGGGAAGCTCTGGCGTGTATTTTGTAAAAAGCTCCCAAAAGCTAAAAAGTTTTGGGTTAGAGTTTCTCTGCTCAGAGATAATAGTGCCCTTAACTGTGGGGAAACATAGGAAAATGACACATAATGTTTCTAGCAAATTAATGAGGTTGTAAAGTGTCACGTACTACAAAATTAATATAAACAGGAAAATACTAAACATGATAACGCATACATTGTCTCTTCACTCCTTTATGTCTATTTGAGTCTATTAAAGGATACGGTTACGATCATTTTGAGAGCTTATTTTTACACTGATCTCAACATCTTCTACTCTCATATTTTATACTATAATAAATAAAGTCCTCTAAATTTTACAAATAATTCCAACAACTTAAAACAATGCATGATAAAGGAGCCCATTGACCCAAAATCTGGAAAGTAGTTCAATCATTTTACCCCGCTGACAGATTATTTTACATATTTTGAGCAAAACAATAGTAATAAGTGATAATATAACAGACGACTTGTTGGGATAATACTTTTTTAAGTTCCCCCTTTCTCCTTCCATTTCTTACCATCCCTCTCTTTCCCTCCATCTGTTGAAGTCCCTCAGCCAGAGAGGCGCACATCAGATTTCAATAGTTGACCTCTTAATGCTGAGGTCAGTGCTGCACCGGCAGCGATTTCACACTCAAGATGAAAGGGAAATGAACACTGAGGATGCTGGGGGTGACATGGGGCCCTGACCACGCCAGCCATTGCCACTCTAACCGCTTCACTGCACCAGGCTGGGATCTGAGATGAGCGAAAGGAGGAGGTGCTAAGATCGGGTTTTGCCGCCTGTATAACAATGGTTAAAGTCACTGACCTACTGACTACACACCAATGAGAAAGTGTGTCCAAGCTTTTGACTGGTACTGTAAGACAGATATGCACTGATTGGTTTTCGGTGATGTTTAAACTCTGATAAACCTACTTGCACTATTAGCTCTGATGCAGCACAGGAAACTAATACAGGCGTGCACATGTCACCTCTACTATTATCGTCAGTTCTGGAGAACTGAGCCCCACTGAAACACAGAGGGTCTCACGGTCTCTACTAGCTACTGAACCCTGACAGATTTGTCTTTTCTACCAATGAGCCTGTACGATCTTAAAAGTCTCCTGATGCTTAGTGTCAGACTCCTGGCTGGCCTGCCCAATTACAACCGCTTGCTATTGGTGCATTTTTCTGAGGCTATTATTGAATGAACACTGAGACAAGGCTAACAGTGAATGGACAGTTTGGTTACACTGCCGTGAGGCTTGAGCTCCTCAGAGTAATGTACCGCTTAAGTACCTGTCAGCTTTATAAAGGAGGGAGTAGACTGTGTAAATGTGTGTGTAAATAGAGTGTCAGATCAGGACCCCAGGGAGTGGAGGTGGGGATTGTGCACGTGTGTGTGTGCTTGTGTGCACATGTGTATGCTCTTTTGTTCATTGATGCATATGTAGGCGCATGTGTGTGTTAGTGTGTGTGCATGTGAGTGTCATAATAATGATCATTTAACCCTCCTCAGCATTCCCCAGGGCTCCACGTTCCCCTTTTGACTCTGCAGTGCTCCAGGCTCTCTCTCTCTCTCTCTCTCTCTTTCTCTCTCTTTCTCTCTCTGTCTCTCTCTCTCTGCCTCCTCTGTCTGCTCCTCATGGCTGGGCACAGTTGGGGAGCAGCTCCTTATTCATTCATGAGAGAAGCACCGGATAAATAAAAAGGTTCATTACTGTGCTAAAGTGTTACTAATGACATGTACCTGCCACTGAGCACCTCCGAAAATCTAATGTGACACACTAGAATGGAAAATCTATTCTGCTGCACCAAGGCCTCCAATGGTGCTAGCACATACTCTATGGAAATTTCTCTCCGCTTGCCCTCCAATTGTGTCTTTCTAAAACCAATATTTACAATCCCATAGCCATTATGTCCTACTACGCCCTCTGCGCCTGCTGTTGCGACCTCCATATTAGCTGAAAATTGGACTTTGCAAACTTAGCAGGGGAGAAGAGACTCTTCTCATAGATGAGAGGGGGCAGCACCAGGGGACCCAGCATGTGGCACGCATTGCCTCTCAACTCCCTGCTGCCCCAACCCTAAACTGACAACACCCACCAAATGCCAAACAAAAATTCAGAAAAGCTCACCTGGCTACATTCCATCATTCAGTCTCGTCCATTCAGTTGATGATAAAACATTAACTGACTCTTTTTAAAATACCTTAATAAAACAATGAATGTCTATTGTGACTTTCTTTTAGCACTAAAATGTGACATTTCATCACGTACATTCGGGTTATGCAAATAGGCACTTAAGCAGTAAGCATGTTTTTATAATTATCTAATTAATATACACAAATGCCCAAAGTTCACTTGAAAAGGGGGACTGGATCAAAAAGCTTCTACAGCTCCCGCTGTAACAGGGCTTAATGTCAAGTTTTCTGAAATTCCTTATGTTTCATAAAGGCTGTTAATGTTATACTGTGTAATTTAGATATGTACTATATATATGTATATGTGTTTAATTAGGAAAACATATTTGTTGTTTTATTATTTTGCCTTAATTGTATATATTTTATAATTTCTGTTTTTCATTTTTGTACGATTGTACAAGTAATTGAATTTGCTTATTAAACTTGATTATTGTAATTAGATAATGTACATACAATATATTAACATCTAATTTTAAATTACATGTAATCACAATATTTGTTTATTTATAAACAAATATTGTATTTATATATATATATATATATATTTATTTAAACCTGTTAAAAATGTGCATCTCCCGTAAACTATCTATTAACCTACCCAACCTATAATTGGATGAATGAATGTTAATAAGGTTATAGAAATGGGCTACAAAGTGTTCTTACATTTTATCAGTTGTGAAATGTTAACTATAGTAATGTAAAATAAATTGTAAAAAGTGAGAAAAAGGTTAACAAGACAGTGTCTTACTACTGTAACCTAAATACAAAATATTTCCCAAAATTATTCAGTTGTATCTCCATTAAAAAAACAATTAACAGTCAAAATATTATAAGAGCAATAGTCAGCTGTGGGTTCTTGTTGAAGCCAGCTGTGGTTGGTGTTCAACCTTCTGAGCTAAAAGACTTGTTGCATCTTTAAGAGCTTGTTATCTAATTGAATCATTGGCTCCATCAGTGTCTCAGCAGAGTCTTAAATGAATGTTTGCTCAACATGTCTGCCCATTTCCACTGATTAATTCATATGAAGCCAAACGAAATGTTCTGCCTTGTTTGTCATGATACATCTGAGCCTTGCAGTCTTTCCCCTATCAGAATGAATGCTTTTTTTTTAGTCTGTGACATCAAGAAATATATTGATGCATTTTCTTTCTCATAAAATATAAATCAGATCTTGATTTTAGAATGGCAGAATTAAGCCAAGTCCATTTTGATTAGTTTTTTGTCATATAAGGCCCAATGACTAAACTGTGTTTCTGTCACAACTCGGATAAACATCCATCCACCCTGTTCAGTCTGGGTCACTAGATGGGACATGAACAATGTAGTGTCACTACAAAAAAAATGTCTTAAGGAAGGTTACGACCATGTGCATCATGGTGTATCTGACTGTGAAAGCAGGCGGATACACCAACAGGCAGAATGATAAAAACTAAAAAGACCTTCAACTTTGATATGGGTGAAAGAGAGAAAGGGACAGTTTTCCTCATCTGGTGTATATATAATAAAAATGTCTCGGACCCTTTCAGAGAGAACCTACATAACAAGTACTAGAAGCTACAGGAAGAGGCTGAGGATGTTGGATCTTTTGGTTGATGATGTTTAATCAGCTTTTGCATGTGCAGATATGTGTGTTTGTGGGCGGGATGCAGTGTTGTTTTACACTCAAAAGCATATGTTATTGTTCTTACAAGCTGAAATTTAAAGATCATTAGTCTCATGATAAATCTTTTTGTTGACTAAATACTCAGTGGTGTTGTTATATCACAGACCTTGTGACAGCCACAGTAATTACCTCCCCTCCCAATGTTTCCCAAGGGTCCTATAAACCACATTAACCACTCTAGCCAGGCAGATCCTTTAGACTTATATGAGGGGCCTCCTCTGAATATCACTTCACCAATCCGCCAAAGCAGCTACATCCAGGATTTGATACAGCTTTAAATAATCAAATATGATCATTTCATTATGATGTGCCCTCACTGTATGAAATCTGAGCATATTGGAGTAAGCATTTGTTTTTGCATTTTTTTGGTAAATTTCATAATCTAAAATTACAAAAAATTAGGGCTTAATTGAGCGTGCATTTGTTGCACTGTGCCTCTCTGAAAAAGCAACTCTGTTCTTTATTCAGAAACCTGTTCAGCCAGTGATTGACTTTTCCCTCAGCAGCCCTCCAGCAGATGAAGGAACAGGGCTTAAACCTGTTACTGTCAGCTTCTCACCTGGATCATAAGAACTCCTGCTCAGAGCATGCAAACCAATATCCTCCTATTCTTTGCTCAACCGCCCCCGGATTCAACGCAATAGCTTTTCACAAAGACCAGGGCAGAGCACACTCCGTGTTATCTTATTGAGTTACCTGTAGCTAAGCTCTGAGCGAGCACACACAATGGCAGACAGTTAATGACAGCGCAGGGCCTAACCCCTTGTCCCCGGCCTTTCCCTGAGCCTCATTTCCGCACAGCGGCTGCCATTTCACAGCTGTTAGCCACAGACTCTCTTTGTCATGATTAAGGACAAATTAATAGATGCCTCCTGGTAATCAGCTTTCATTAGGCCTGTCAAACCGTCAGTGGCGTTTGCTCAGTGCACTGGACACGGGATGATCATCTCCCAGTTGAGAGACACTACAGCTGTCAGTGTGCGGCTGTGGTACTACCTCTCAGCTGCTGTATTTGTGTGCTTGGTGTGGCTAAAGTGTGGGTAACCAGTGCATTAGCACGCTCCTTCGTGGCACAAGTGCTTGTAGTTGGTGCATTAACAGTGCTCCGTGTGGAGCTCCAAGATGGAGGTCATCGTGGGAATGACATAAAGAGTAGTCTTTCTGCTGGGTGTAATTGGCCCCAGCATGCTGAAAATGGACTGTGAAATGTAAGGGGGGGTCAAATAATTGATTTTCCCCCGAATGCAGAATCCAGGGCAGGGCTGTTTAGTGAGTAATTTACAAGAGCAGTTCAGCCCAGGCTGACTGGCATATCTGTTGAAAGTTCCCAGGGGCACAGGAAGAGATAACACACACCTGAGACCCTGGAGCAGATGGACAGCAGTCACTGTTCTACTCAGAGCACAGACAGGATCCACATCAAACCTCTCTCCACACATCTATGTATGCAGAGGGGATATACATGCACACACACTCAGAGGTGATGGACACAGGCTATTGTATGTAGAAATAGACTTCATCTGCCCCCCACCCCCCCTCTCTCTGTATATCTCTCTCTCTGTATCTCTCTCTCTCTCCTTATCTGTCTAACTCTCTCTCACTCTCTCTCTCTATTCCTCTGTCTCTCTGTCTCTCTGTCTCTCTCTCTCTCTCTCTATTGCTCTCACTCTCTGTCTCTGTCTCTCTCTCTCTCTCTCTCTCTCTCTCTCTCTCTATTGCTCTCTCTCTCTCTCTCCATCTGCATTTCTGGAATTGATGAAATAAACTCATCACACTTTCACCAAGTTTGGCATTGTGCAAGAGAGCTGAAGTCATTTCAGTATGTAGATTTCAGACTTAAACCCATAACCGTGTTTCGTGTTGCGTGGTGCATGACCACCCCCACCTGCTGGAGAGAGAAGGCTGGGGTGTGCATGATGGGATAGGGATGTCTGTAAGACAGGATATAGCCTGGTCCTCTGTATGTTTAGTGACTTTTCTCCACCACAGCCAAGGGGAATTAAGACAATAGCCTTGTGTTAGATGGCATAATCTAGTGACAAAATGTCATTTTATTTGCTTTGCCAAAATTGGGCTCAAATACACATGTAAGCTAATTGAGAAGAACCAGCTGCTTAGCCATCTGCATGGGTAAAATTGGTTTCATCTTCGATTTGGAGAATTTCTTGTAAGGTAAAAAGATGAGTGACGATTGTCAGGATCCATGATCTCTATAATATGAATTTATGGAAAACACAAAGACTGGGTATTGTTGTCTTGCACTACAAAGTCATTGCTGTCAAAATGTTGACGAGCCACCCAGAGCTTATATATTGTGCTCATCACAACAAGACATTTGTATGACACACAGTCAGTGCTCCTCAATTTTCTTAAGCATCTTGGTAAATTGCACCAAACAATTTTCAAGATCAATTCCAGCAACAAAGACAATGAACACAAATCCCATTTCTTCAACCCATATTGTGTTGGAGAGGGCCCCTGTGTTTGCATGAAGGTAATTACAGTGGGATTTGATGTTGTGGTGTGCCCAGAATTCTCCAGCTTTAGATCAGGCACAGGGTGCTCCACCCCATTAATACTCCATATGGGGAACCCAGCTGTGATCAGAATTGGAAGAGCGGGAGGGGAAATCGATTTCATTTGCAGGATTATTGATGTAACCAAGATGCCGTTTGTATGAAACATAAAGTCTCATTTCAGAGGTTATGGATAAAACTGGATTGAGGAGCTTGGTGTTTGTTTTATTCAATGAAACATTACAGAAACAGAGAAGTCAATATATACACTAGTGTACAGTCCTCAACCGCACTGCACCATATTATAGCTTTGAAACAAGTTTTTTTTATGTTTATCATATCTACCTGCCTATACTGACACAAACTACTGTATGCAATGCAGTGCGTGTGATGTAAGAAATGTACAGCACTCAAGGTTGAAAAATTAATTTTGAAGATAATTGTGGATTAACAGATGTAGAAAAAAGAATGTAGAGAAATTAACTTAATAAAATTGGTTTACAGCATTACACTGTTACATTGAGTTCTTTTGTTTTAAAGGGGGTTCAAAGCAAACACATAATGTTGGCAGAGAGAACTGACCTGGCACTCGGCCTTTTTTACCCTTTGCCAAGTTTTCCCCCTCCACCTGTTCCCTACATTTTTTAGGAGGCTTTATAAATCAGCCCGATGTGCTGGCGAGGTGATCACCCATACATTAAAAACAGTATCAGACTTTCCCAGGGTTCAGATGGCGTAACAGCTGGATCTTTCAACTGAATCCATCCTTCTCTCCTACTATTCCTCCTTGTTTTCTTCCTTGTCTATGCCCAGTGCGAGACCATTGTGGTTCCCACACATAGAAGTGCAGCATTTGGGGTAATGGCAAGCCAGATGGGAAAGTTTTCTTTTCCTTTTTCTTTTTTTTTTTCTGGCTTCACAGCATTCCAATGATGACAAGGTAAAGTCCTCTATAAAATAAAATATTTCATCATACCTTTGATTACACTTGATAGATAAACAATGACATTCTGTGTCTTCTAACAAAGAAAATAGCTTTAACATAACCAAATGTGCTGTCTGCTCCCCCATCAAAGAGATTTTTAACAACTGGTCCGGGTGATCTAATTAAGGGATGGAGGCGTTCGTGGGCAGTCTACTGTCCTTGTTCTGAGCAGATGTTCAGGGTGTTCTAGTGTCAGTGATGGGCAGCGTAAAAGCAGGCTTACACATGTTCATGTCACCATATCGTTACAACTGGAGGAGGAAGTTATGTCATCGGGCCAGCTGGCTCTAATACATGCTGCAGCATTGTGTGAAAAATATGTAGCAGGGGTGGGGCCAAAACTGAAATTTGGTTGCTCACAGTATGTTTTAGCTTTGGATTCAGGGTGCAGACAGACAGTAGGCATCCAGAGTTTCACAAGTTCTCACAAAATACATGTGTAATTTTACACTGCGTACACATGCACACACACACACACACATGGTCTACCAGTCAATTCTCCATGTTCACTTTGTTTTGTTTTCAGTTACAATAATTATGGGTTTAACAGTTGAGAAATGGGCTTGTTGTAGATGATAAAGGAAATTGTCAAATTCCATCATAGAGCATTTGTATTTTGACAGGGAGAAAGCTGAGCCAAGTGAAAAAAAGAGAACACGCCATTTTTAACCGGCATGTCTGTGAGGGGCCAGTGTTTTGATATGGGCCTGTGTGGAGTGAGAAGAGAAAGTGGGCCCCTGTCTGGGAGAAAAGGCTGAAGCTCTGTTATGGAGCTTAAGTCTCCATCTATCCTAATAAAAAACACTTAAGCCAAACAGCCCCCTCTTTCTGTCCCTGTGTCTGATCCAGGGAGCTACCTGCAGGCCCTCCACAGAGCACATTTAATAATGGTGTCCAGACCGAGCGATGGGTAATCGTATGAACTGCAGGCTGCAGCACAGTATTCTGGGAAGGCTGAGGCACGTCGTACTGGCATGAAGGGTGTGGTTAGGGTTGCTGCAGTGTCTGTTACAGAAATCTAACAGGGCAGCATTTTTATAAACTTTGAAAAGAAAGAAAAAAAAAATTTAATCACACTTAAACTGATACATTTTCCCCCCTCTTCATGTTTTTTTCACTCGGGCATTTTAAGACGCTATTCTGTGATGGTGTTTATGGAGGCAGTTTGGAGTGTTTTTCCTTTGCCACCATAATCCCTGTTTCTGCTCCACACAGACCCTGATGTGAATGAGCGGGAACGCAATGAAAGACTTGTGCTTTCGACTGTGTTAAACCAGAATAAAAAGTGGCATTTTTTATTTGTTTTGCCTCGTGTTTGATTCTTGGTAATGCAGACAATCAGCAGGGTAGAGGAGTTAAGTGCATTATAAATTACTGTGAGGGAGCCACCTCGCTCTTGGAGCTCATCCTGATGCTGCTGCTGCCACTTTGGGTTATGTGAGGAGTAAAGTACTTTAGCGGAGACCGTGGAGCTGCTGCACAGCACTCCTTTGCATATCAAATAAACAGCATGGCACGATGGTGGTGCCAACCCAGACAGCTATGTTATATGTACACAGTAATGCACATGCATATGTCTATAAAGGTGCCATTGAAGTCTATTGAATATCTCTGTGATACAGATCATAGTGACACAGTGTCTGAGGTTGAAGTGGTTTGTGTGGGGAGACTATAGAGTCCTGAGGAGATGTTTGAAATGGCAAGCTTTACCTTCAGGATGTGACACTCCTGATTTGAAGCATCACAGGTGAATATGATGATTAAAACAAACCCATTCATGGAGAATATAATTAAGGATTTTACATGAGAGATTTCATAATAACATTTATGTTGCACCTGAACATTCATACAGTTTTCATGTTTTTGAATTGCATTGTGTTGATAAATAAATTATTATATTTGAATAGTGAATGCTTTCATTTACAGTAAAAAAAAAAAAAAAAAAAGAAAGAAAGAAAGGAAAGGAAAGGAAAAAAAGATCAGGATTTTCATGCTGAAATCCCATGTTTATGGTCTCCTTTTCTGTGTCCTCAATCCGTAAGGTGAAGATCCACAACACTTATTTTCATAACAAAGTGTTCCAGGGTCCAGCAAACAAACTGTTGTATGGATGTACTATTGATTTCACATTCACACGTCCAGACTTAAAGGGACTATGGGATTGCCCATGAATCCCAAATCTGTGTGCTACTCACAGTCTGTCAAGTTGACATCCACTCTCTTCTGTAAACTGGCAAGATTATTCACTCAACAGGATCTCTCTCCCTTTCATCCTGGGAACTACAGGCCAATCCGGACACTGACAGCCAAGTGATAGCATACAGATGGAAATGAAGGCAAGCAGAGGAATGGTGCTGTTTGTCAAATACTGGAGAAAGCTTCTGGGTTCAAGGAGCAGACTGCTGCACCAAAACTGGGTCCTGTGACTCTGACTTCATTTACAATGGGTTTTCAGCACCGGAAATCATATGTTCAACACAGTTATCATACATGTCATATGTCGACTGAATTTAAAACTCAATTTGATCTGATAACAGCAAAATATGTGTTGTATAGGCATCAAAGTCAGTCCCAGAAGAAATCTCACGCTTGTTCAATTTTCCTATATCCAAATGACTTACTGAAATGACCTGTGATAGCTACTGTTTCACACTATACAGATGTGTGAAACACAACAGTGTAAGCATAATGTTTCCATACCAGTGGTTTTTGACTATAAGGGACCGCTGATGTATGCTCCAAAATGTATTTTCTTCCAATTTCTTTTTATTCTGAACAACCTATTCTGAGCTGAAAAAGAACACAAGTGTAGGAAGAACTCACAGTCTGCTGAGGAGATGTCATTCATGTCAGTTATTTGTGAAGGTAAATTACCTACAGCCACTGTGTTGATAACAATCTTATAACAACTAAGCTGGTCTCAAAGACTGATATAAGCAATATGTGCTGTGAAATGTATTTCCTTCTCCTTGGGCAACAAACAGTATGTATTCTTCCCTGTAGTCCTCCAGAGCAATACAAAGAATGTATTCAGCCCATTCAATCATAATGTTGCCTTCTGCTTGGAGATGATCATTGTGCTCTCTGGATCACAATTCACAGTCACTGGAATGAAACCAATTTGAGCTCCTTTCAAGATAATGCAAATAAATATCAGCCCTGATTTGCCTGTTTTTTTCATAACTTTCCTCTCTTTACTCCGTTATCAGCACACAGAGCATTTCTGTCTTCCTTAAGGGTCAAATGAAAGGTCTCTCTTTTCTTGAGAATCAAGGCAGAGGAGAAGCCTGGTCCAGGACTGATTCATGTCGCACACACTGGTGGGATGTTATGCATGGATAATTGATTGTCGAAGCAGCATGGCTACTGTTGGATCTTGATGGTGCTGCCGAAATGTCACCTTACTGATGTTACAGCGGCGCCGATATTAAAAAGGCTGGTCTCAAAGGCTTCCATCCGAGCACACTCCTCTCCCACTGTGTCTGGAAGAGACAGCGCTGTTTGTCAGGCTTCTATTTCAGAGAGACAGATCTTGCATTCACAACCTTATCTGCACAGGACAGTGCACCCACTTCCAGAAGTGCATTGAACATTTCCAA
The DNA here is from genome assembly GCA_036937835.1 of Pampus argenteus. Taxonomy (NCBI): domain Eukaryota; kingdom Metazoa; phylum Chordata; class Actinopteri; order Scombriformes; family Stromateidae; genus Pampus; species Pampus argenteus. The sequence goes on from CM072863.1 coordinate 12,786,280, forward strand.
TCATAGGCATATATCACTCTCCTTTTTAAGTGGAAATCAAAAGTGTGGGAATAGTGAGGAAAAAAACAGACATGATTGAGATTGCATAGTATTTATTTATAGGTAGTTTGTCTCTTCCAAAACCTGGAAAATTACACTCCCAGCTGCAAATATCCCCAACAACAACAATAAAGAAGTCATCATTTTCGTGGGAATGTTTTCATACCAATTCAAATAAGTTTTAAAAGAAAATTGTTTGGAAATGTCTCAGACATTAAGTCAGATAATGCAGTATGCATTTATATAAAAACTAGGGGATTAAGTGAGTGCAATCCGGTTAATTTCAGAGTTAGGATAGTGTACCGAAAGCTGAGCAGGGCCTGGTAAACTGTGTTAATCTATAAAGGCTCAGGCACGTAAAAATAGACTACACCTGCATGCCTTTTTACTTCCATAATACTTTGCAGAAGGTAACTATTGAGCATCCATTTCCATTACCAAGGAATGTAAAAAGGATATTTTACCATCAGTTTTTGGAATGGCTTCAGTATATTGTTAAAAAAAAAGAAAAAAAAAAAGCACACAGCTGCCATTAATTCAGAGGCCTACACGGGGAACACCTGAACACAATCGGATTTTTTTTTTTTTTGCAAAATTTGTTTCACATGAATTATGCTGAGTTGCAAATATATGAAGTAATACTACTTTTTTTTTTTAAAAAAGCAGCTTTAAATACATTAAACCAAAATATAATGTACAGTTCTTAACGAAATTTTGTGTTTACATTTTTTTCTAAACTAAAAATCATGTGAACATTCTTGAGCAATGCCCATTTCGGTTTTGTAAATAATGTTACAATATTTTTATCCTATATATTACTATATTGTGTATCTACTGTTAAAGGGGATAGCCCTTTCCATATTGTGCCTATGACATACTGAAATCATTCTGAACTCAGGGCTTCCCCCATAATCAAGTGTGAATGAACATGTAAACTTAGCCAAGTATTAACAGAACTTGGCTTTTCTTTCACACACAGCAGTTCATGCTGCTGTGTGAATCTTGGTCGGCGTGACAAAGGTAAAAGGCAAACAGATTGAAGAGTGAAGAGGACCCAAAACAGACAGGCAGGAACAGACCATACTGAAGGCTGCAGCTGAAAACGGAGAAAGGAACATTAATAGCCACCATATGTCTGCATATTCTGGGGTCTCCAGCGTAAATTTCATTACCTAACACACAAAATGGACCATCTAAAAGACGTGTGTAACGTGGCCTGAGACAGCTACCGTGTGAAAAGCGGGCCGTTATGTGTGAGAGCCATGGCCTAATCTGTCACGCTGGGGTTTTTAAGGAAAAACGAGGGTAGCAGCTGTTTGGTTCACCTGTCCTGTCCTGTACACGGCTCTCCATCAAAACCAGAGGCTACTGTCCTCCCAGACCTGCACCCACAGACAGTTCCTCCACAGTAATCTCAGATGCAACACTCCTATTAAATATGACAACATTTACAAGACCACAGCCCCTCTGTTTATCAGACTTGTACAATTATATGGTGTTCTATTTGTATAAGTAAGCACACTGGTTATAGTGGCAGAGATATCCATAAATATACTGTAAGGCCTTTAGCCTGTGCTCCATATCAAACCATGTTTTTCCACTGGACGGTGAGGGGGATAAATCAGCACACAAAGACACTGTACTAGCCTTGCATTGGACCATCAAGTTGCTATGTAGGCTAAACTACATCATAATCATACGGTTTACTACCGGTAATAGTATTTTTCAAATACATACTAGTAAAGAGTTAGAACTTTTTGTATGAGTTCACTGTGGGAAAGTCTAGCAAAAAATATGCACAGCGTGAGTATGTGATTGAATTAAATCAAACTGTTTTCACATATGTTCCCTTGTTTAAGGAGGAAAGTTACTACGGCACTGCTTAAGCCATGGATTATCTGTCTGCGTCCTTTGCTTTTTAGCATCAACATGCATTCACCCACTCAGAGTCTATCACACATCCACAGAGCTCCCTGAGAGAGAGCGGACCTTAGGGAAGCCCAAGCAGGGGTGGTGTTGGTGGAGGGGGGGTAAGGGGGTCCTTGACAGAGCAGAGTAGAGCTGAGCAGAGTTGTGGTTGAGCCCATGGGCATGGCCTTCTCACTCTCTGGCAACCACTTTGTTAGACACACAACACTAATCCTCCTTGTGTCTTTATTGCCCTCTGTGTAGGGGAGCAGGCCGGGGCTGGGATTTGGGGGAAGCACCGCTGCAGGGCCAGTATCATCAGCATTCCTGTTTGAAGATAGGCCACGCTGTACAGCATTAAGGCATCTAATAGAGGCAAGCTGAGAGCAAAACAGACTGATACTCACTGAGACAGAGAGGGAGAATAAAGAAACAGGAGAGTCACTTTTGCCTCCCTGTAACATAGCACGGGTTGGGGCATAATTTGATAGGCAGATTATTGCAACTAGAAATGACTATGAGGCAATTCTGGTTCATGTTGTTACACATACTCAATAATCTAAACAACACATTAATGTGCTGCCTTAATTTGTAATACTGCCTCTGTGGTTGAAAATAATTTGTCATGCATTTGGATTTGTATGAATCTCATTTTGGATAATTCTAAAGCATTTAAGATGAATTGTTTAATGAATGTTGAGACATACACCCAAACATATCTTTGTTCAGTTTATCTGTTTAGTTAGTTATACGACCAAAAACTTCTGATGATTCAACCAAAATGCCAAACTAATTCCCTTTGTTGTTGCATTACAAATTACTTATTTTGTTTTGTATTACTTCCCTTTTTGTCATTATTTTCATAGATTATAATGAAAAATATTCTGACTGTGTTGGCCTTGCTCTTACCCGATCCCACTCAATGTTGAACTCACTCAACTGGCGCCATCTTGTGTCTGTACCAGGCTGCCGACTGCCAGCACAGGTGCATAAAATTCAAAGTCACCTTTCCCCCCTGATCTTCTCACTATCCCCCAGCTGTCACCTGAGCGCTTGGCAGCATAAGGTATTAGCATCAAGATGCAATCCAGATTATATGCTTGTCACTCATTCCATGCACCCAGTGGCTTACAGTGTGTGAAACAGACACAAGATAAAGCCTGTGCACAGATGGGAAGATAATATGCTTCTAAATATTCATCGGCTTTCTGACTCCAGCAATGTAAGCCCTGAATGCTGCCATTAGACTGCTGGAAGAGCAACCATTTAACAAAGGGTCGGACCAAAATGACTTGAAATGTAATGCAATTTAAAGAATAAATAAAGAAACACATCTGAAATTTTGAATCTTTCCCAGTAGAAGCAAATTTTACTGTATCCACTTTGAATTTTGTGGCACTCTTCTGTACTTGGAATCTGAAACAGGGTTTGCAGCTGTATATCTCAACTGAACAGAGCCTCTGCTTGTAAGCTACATCCATATTAGCAGTTTATTTCCATGTTTACACCGTTTCATATTCTTTGCAATAGTAACAGGATTACTTTGTGACAAACGGTAATTTGTGGAATTCCCTCATTTCAGTTTAAGGATTTTCTTTTTTCTCTGTCCCCGTCTTACAAAAAAAATGTTTCTGTATTCTCATCTCCCTGGAGGTTTGATTCCAGAAGCCCTTCAGGTTTTCCAGCAGACCTCTGTGAAGGGCCAGATAAAGCAGAGCAAGGCCTGGTGTTGCAGGCATGAAGGAGCACAAGAGAAATAATAATACTCCAAGGAATCCACTGATGAGCACCCTTTTACTCCACAGGCCAATCTGACATATCCCAAGAAATAGCACACAGTGCACGTACATATACACACTTATGTATCATGCAAGTTACAAGCATATACATACTCATTAACTATAAACCAGGCAAGCAGGACATTACAGATCACATTTTTACAAAGCATACTGCATTGTTATAGACTTTTGAAAGGATACATTTGCTGTTATTCTAGATTATTCCATGAAAATACCAAAACCAACAATGTGGATTGTTTCTCAGTACCTTCAAACTTTTCTACCCTGTCTGTGGCTCTTAACCCCAAGCCCACTGATACTGCTACTGAAGATTCAAATCTTTAAAAATGGGTACAAATATAAATCTTCATTTAAAAAAAAGGACATAGTAATTTCCCAAAACAGTGGGGCACTGTATCTTTTAGCAAATTTTACTTAAAACAAAGGAACTATTTACAGGGTGTTGAATATGGGACTGACTCAGACTAAACTACAATGCCCACACCTACATAGAAATATAGCTGGCTGTTACACATTGGTACTGCAGTTAAAAATAGAATCTATTATATTATATTATATTATATTATATTATATTATATTATATTATATTATATTATATTATATTATATTATATTATATTATATTATATTATATTATATTATATTATATTATATTATATTATATTATATTATATTATGTTTACTTCTATTTACTTAACTTTTTATTTTGTTTGTATTATTCATAGTTCTTATCTGTTTCCTTGTTCCTGCACTGCTGTAACATGGGAATTTCCCCTCTGGGATTCAATAAAGTCTTATCTTGCCTTATCATAATCATGGCCAGCCCTGACTATTTTGGTGCCCAAGGCGAGATTTTAGATTGGAACCCCAGTAGATTGGAGCCCCCCAAAAAAGTGCAGCAATAGTAGCTACCTCCAGTCTGAGAACTTCAAATATAAATTCACACCCACACACACATACTCATTCACGAGTCATCCCACACTTACAAAGTCATCCCAGTCAAGTGGGGAAGAAGACACCATACAGTGAGTATTTGGTGGCATGGCCTGAGGTAGCACATGAAGTAAGGCTTTCAAAGTCAAATAATACATACAGTATAATTCTTGTGTTTTCATTATTTTCCAAGCATTGTTTTCATTCATTCTGTATTACTATATTAAAAAAAATACTTGTAAAGACATGCTTGACATGAGAAGATAAAATCCTGTGCAAACAGTGATATACTTTTTTCAGTTGTTAGTGAGACACCTTGTTTCCAGTATCTCAGACAATCATCACTGTGTCACAAGTCACTTTGAAACATTTCCTAAGTGTGTTGATGCACTCTATGATTACATACTGAAAGGAATTAGGAAATGTACATAAGTGAATAAGTGTATGGAAATTAGCTTGAGTGCCACTGCGGTTCTGGTTCTGTTCATCCACAGCTGCATATGTTGGTAATGACTGCTGCCTCCCGGATTCACTCACGGACACACATTAAACACCCTGCTGCCAACACCGTCTACACTTTTGTCTAATCTGCCGTTTCACTGGGCTCTAAGTTGTCGCACAAATATGAAAGCGTGTCTCAGCGGTAGAATACACAGATGCACATTAACTAGGATGGGTGCCTGTACACTAAAGCCTCATACATTAAATCTAGGATTTACACTGTAATATGATTCACCAACTGTCTTAAGAGTTTAATGCAGAAGATCTTAAATAACTTGGTGACCTCTATGACCTGCTGGTCTTTTCATTACATTGCTGAATTAACTCTTGAATCGACTAATGATAAAACTGTAATTAACTAGCAGGGTGAATGGACATCTGTCTGCCATTGTCAAAATTACATTGATTTGTTTGAATTCAAAACTGAACCTTCCCTCAACATCCCTTCCTGAATCTTTGGTTAATGCCTCCCCCTATTGGAAAAGATTATGTACTGCATGCAATAAGGGACCATAATAACCACCTTGTATTCATGCCTGCTTGAAGCTCAACTATCATTCACATTTCTGAGGAATACCACACAGTAATGATAATTCCCTTAACTTATCAGGGCGTGTTTAGTAGCATCAAAGTATTTCACTCTAAAAGATGTAACACAGTCATCTAAAATGAAAATTGGTGTTATTTGGTGACAGCAATAAAAGCACATTGTCATGGAAAATAACATTTTTATCATTCCTATTCTTATCAATGAGTTCGGTTTGCAGTGTTTGAGAAAACAACTTCTTCCCTGTCATTCTCTCAACAGGTGTTTCAGGAGTAAAACACGGTTTAATCTTAACACTATATTTTTTTTAGTTACAGCTGGGGAGTAGACGAGTACATTCACCGTCTTTGAAAGGGGGATAGAGTAATGCAGCCTGGCAACTCAACTGCTGTCAAAACCTCAGCAGAGAACGCTAGTTTCTGCAGGAAGTTGCACTCAGAAGTTAGCATCTTTGCACCTGACCGTGGGGTAATTACAAACTAAATCATGGCAGGAAAGAGGGCTTTAGTGATCCTGTCTAAAGGTGCAGAGGAGATGGAAACTGTTATTCCTGTGGACATCATGCGAAGAGCCGGGGTTTGTATCTCGTCTTGCTGTTTGTTAGCAGTTAGCAAGCTAATAATGGCACTCACCAACAACATAGCTTAGTTGTTAGCTACCAGTTCAGTCAGTCAACAGCATTGCCATCATGTTAGCGTGTTATTTTGTCACAACAGCTTAACGTTACTATCACTGCGATAACGTGCACAGCGTTGTGTTATTTGTAACATGCTAATGCTAACGTTGACATCAGCGAGTAATGCTTTTTATGCATTCACATTAATGATTTTTTATTTATTCTTTTATTTATTTTGCTGTACTACCGACATCAGTAAGTTATTCTGGTTGCATGTCCGCCGTGGACTCATGTCTTTACTCTTGTAAAGTGAGCGCAGTGCAGAGTTAAATGTCAAAGTCCACCGTCACCTCATCGCAATTTGAGTTTCAGAAATAAGTCTCAATCAGCAGACATGTTATGTCATTATGCTAATGCTGAACCTTTTATAACACCTACCCCAACCTGTAGATTGCTGTGACGGTTGCAGGACTGGCGGGCAAAGAGCCAGTCCAATGCAGCAGAAACGTCGTGATCTGTCCTGATGCCAGCCTGGAAGATGCCAGCAAACAGGTTGGGCTCAACATCTACTAACGGTAACCCAAAGACAGGCTTTCAAAGCCATTCAAGGTTACTCAGTATTTTTCATGTGGTAAATATTTTCAGTTCGATAAGCTGCATCAATCAAACCAAGTTGAATGGTGGTGTTACGCAATTTCAAACCTTGTCAGTCTCAGTCTGTCATGGTCTCTGTCTCTCAGGGCCCATATGATGTGGTTCTTCTGCCAGGAGGAATGCCAGGGGCCCAGAATCTGGCAGAGGTGAGAAACACACAGATCCACATGCATGTAAATGGCCCAGTTTCTTCGTTGTTTTTTTTACACAGTTACATGGACTAGCCCAGTGGTTATCAAGCTTTTAAAGTAATGATGGAGTAAATTCAATATGCACATTTTAATTTGCAGAAAAAATGTCATCCCCTCCGCATCCCTGTATACCAGTGTCTTCTTACAAACAATTAATAATACTGTAGAAATTACAAACATTATCAAGAGCTTAAAATGTTTTATCCTTTACATAATTACTATTGTGAACAAATGAGCGGGGTGGGCTTCGTCATATTTCCTTGACTTTGACTTTGCCTGACATGTGTTCTTGATGACCATCACGTTTTTCTTTTTGTTCTTTGTCAAAAATCTTTCCATATAAGAAGTCATTTTGATTTCTGGATAAATCTCGCTAATCTATGTCATAGCCTTATTTGTAGTAAGATTTAAGTAAGATTTGTTTTGTTTACCACTTACAGTGGATAATGCTGACACCAGAAGTAAACCTTTTTAATTTGTTGTCACAGTTTTTCTTTAATAAATCTGTTGTTGTATTGAAACATTGATGGCTTTTTGTCTGGCAGCTTAGTACAGATTTTTGTATTAAAATGCATGTGGTTAAAACATATAAAGTTTGTTGTAATGATTTATCAAAGCCAGCATATACACTGAGCAATCACATTGCCTGCGAGTGACTCAATGTGTATCTGCTTTCCATGCTTTCTTGCAGTCTCCTGCTGTGAAGGAGGTGCTGAAGGATCAAGATGGCAGAAAAGGCCTGATTGCAGCCATCTGTGCAGGTACAGTTTGCGAAAACAGACCAAAATCATAATTATACAGGACTAACCTCTAATAGTGATGCCTACCTGTGAGTTAAAGTTTAAATATGACAGGACCTCAAAATGTGACCATCATGTTGTTGCTTTTCTTCAAATAGAGGTAAATTACCCAACTTGCATAGTGCAGTTTATTCCAGCATTTGGTGTGTAAAATGACAAATATGTGAGTAAATGAGCAATAAATGTATTCACACTAATTTTCCATATCAAATCAAACCAGTTTGACAATCCACTAACATAATAAATAAACCATGTCCAATGTTACCATGTCTCTTGTAAACATTTTTGTAACAACAATCAACACTGAAGATATGATTTTCTGGCTTTAAACAGACCAAGCTAATATGCCAGTAAATGGGATTTGGATTTGCTCACGACTAGAATTAAAGATCTAGAAAAAAAAGTGCCATCTTTATGTGCACATGGCAGTGGACGTTTTGGTATTTTAGAGTTTCATGTGTGTAAAAAGCGTTAATGACCTGCAAAAAAGCACACTATTAGAAAATGACATGCCTCATTAATTTATTGGCATTTGTGACCCCTTTTGACATTTTAAATAAAAAGGTGAGGGTTTATTTAATAAATGTCCCTAAATGAACCCATAAGCACTGGCATTTTATTTTGACAGCTTCCATATGCAGAGAAAGGACATTGGAAGGACATTTTGAATAGGGACAGGGGACCAATGCAGCAAAGTGGATTGAAGGGTGTCCTAGAAAATGACTGAAATACTCACAGGAATACACAGTTTAATTGACCTGCCAGCAAGAGGGCCAGTTGTAAGACTTATTATTCTGCCTTGACATGAAAATGATTTTTCTTGCTTCCTTCTCTTTGTGTACTGATATGTGTTACATGTGTGCACGATCAGAAAAAACCTCAATGATCACAGTGTCACATTGACAAAATATGCAGAAAAAATAAATGCATGATGATAGAAAGATGATGTAGCCTTCCTCTCCAGCGTTTGCCTTGTTGTCTGACTAGAGTTCTCAAAAGGTCTCTCTCTCTCTCTCTCTCTCTATCTCTCTGTCTCCCCCCAGACTGGCGTCCTCTGGGTGGGGACTAGCTGTAACAAGAGTAGCTTGGCTTTAACTGGCAGTTTGCTGTTCTGCCAGGGGAAAGTGTAATCTTTAGACTGTATGGGAAGGCAGCCAAGGAGCATAATCAATAACTTTCTATTTATTAACAGTTTTTGGATGAGCTCACTGCAGTGCTAGGACATTGTCAAAGTTAATGCAGCAGCAGTAAATGTCTTCTGCCTCTCCTTTTTTTTCCTCTGTTTGCATTGTGGTGCAGTCTTTGGAAAGAGGCTATTCTTAGAAATAATGGCACAGTTCAACACACCTTTTGAACATAGTATTATCATCAAATTTTTTTGTACCTATGTCATTAATTTATGGTATAGTACTAACAGCAGCCCCACATGTACACCATTTTCTGTATGTTGATTGTCTTTGAGTGTATGATTGTCATATTTTGTGTTTAGTTTGATGGAATCGATTTGAGGACACAGTATTTTACCATATTTTACCCTGGAGTCTAACTTTTTCAAAACTGCATTAAGAAGAAAACCTGGACTTACACAGAATATGTTCTATTATAAGAAGAAGCTGTTAAATGAACCCTGAACAGCTTTGCCTTTCTGCAGGTCCTACTGCTCTTCTGTCACATGGCATCGGCTACGGCAGCACAGTCACCACACATCCTGCTATGAAGGAAAAAATGATGGCTGGAGGTAAAAAAAAAAAAACCGCATGCCATTTGTTGAAATGTACAGCTAGTGGCTTTAATAAATATTATTAATCAGAATTTAAGAATTGTAATTTTTTCTTAAGGGCAGCAGATGGTGCTATCATAGCCCTTTCTTGAGCTCTTCTTAAGAATTATGCCAGTATGCACTAGAGAGAACACCACTCAGAGGTGAAAGCGGATGAAGGAATTTGACAGAACATACTAGAACTGGGTCAGTTGCAATGGTGATAGATTATCTATATGTAAGTGCATATTGTACAGTGTGGTTTCTAACACGTGTGGCTTTCAGCCTTTAGCCTGAAGCTTTCATGTTATGATTATCCTTATGGTATTGCTCTTTGTCTTTTTTTAGACCACTATAAATATTCAGAGGCTCGAGTACAGAAAGATGGACATTACATCACCAGCCGTGGGCCAGGAACCAGTTTCGAGTTTGCCCTGACTATTGTAGAAGAACTTATGGGGGCTGAGGTTGCAGCTCAAGTCAAGGCTCCTCTTATTATGAAAGACTGACTGTAGCTGTGTTTACTTACATCCTGCAAGCAGCACTGCCTACTGTGTATGCACTACTGGGATAACTAATTCAATGTAGCTGACACAAGGAGTCAAAGTCACTAGTGACTAATCATTATCCCCAGAGGACACAAGTTTTTTTTCTCTTCTGACAGATTATTCTTTCTTTGTGGTCAATGAAAGCCACCCAGGCTTTCCAATAAATAAATAAATAAATGTTGTTTTATTGTAGTTTTTTCCCTTATTCATTATTTTTGAGAGCTTTTATTGTTTCGCTTGTCATTAAAACATCAACGTGAAAAAACACTTTGTATTACTTACTATGATATAATTATACTGGAGGTCACTCTGACTTGAATTTCACATGCCTGCAGTGGCTGTTGACACCTAAATATAGGCTGTATAATGTATTGTGTGGGCACTACTTGGGACGCGGGAAGCAGAATCCGAATAGATTGACAGGTGGCCTGGCCAATGACAAGCCCCGGCTTGGCTGCAGTTGTATTCTCACTGACGAATGACAGCTCGCCCGCAGCCAGTAGGGCGGGGCTCTGGTGCAGCGCGTGGTAGTTGTGTCAGAGCAACAAAATTCAGAGGGTCTTCACAGTCGGAAGGAAAGAGAAGGGTTTCCACCAAAGGTAGGAGCATTTTGGGTTTTCTACAGTGATTGTGAGTAATATCAACGATAATTGGCACAGTAGAGCATTCAGATATTCTCGTGTGCTTTTTTTTATGTAGGCAAAGCAGTTTACGCAACGTTAATCACGGCAACTAGCTACTACTGGTATCAAAACTGACATGACATTGTAACGTTACAGTAAGCTAATAACACAACGGCAACACGAACAAGTGTTTTATCATTAATGGAGTGGGTGTTTTGTTACCAGGACTCATTTCTTTCGCCGTGATTAGATTGCTGTGTGCCTAGTGGTGAGTGAGCTTCAAGTTGGCTGCGTTAATGACATAATAGATTGACATCAGCGTCTGAAATTGAAATTGGCAGACAGAGTAACGTTAGCCTGAGGTAACGGTCACTAAGTTACACGTCTACAAGTCAAAGATGCGGTCAGACTGAGAGCACCTTGACGACACTGAGCTCGCATCTTAACGTTGAGAGATGGTTCTGCAGATGTGAGCCGACATGGAGACGTCAGCTCCAGAAGCTCTTCATCCTCAGCAGCAGCCGCAGTCAGACTGTGCTGCAATACGCTCACTGTAGCTAACTAACACAGTGCGGCAGAGGCCAGGTTAATTTCTCCATCAGCCCGAGACAGGACCGTGACAACAAGAAAAAGCGTTGTCAAACATGCGGAACTAATAGAACAATAAACCCAGAGATATTTTGTACTTGCCCTGTGATTCATATAACCATGACCACTAGAAATGTCATAATGTCGAGGTTAAGGTCAGGTTGATATCGACGGTGTAGCTGTCACTTATTAGAATTACTTATCTTTGTAAGATATGGACAGTCGTGTTTCTAATTATTTTCTTTAAAAAGTACCTGAGCATAGCAGGTATGCCTGTAGCAGCATTTTGCAATATGTGCTGCCTCTAGAGATCCTCATCGACACAAGGCCCGTCAAAATGATGCTGTCGTTTGAACAGGAAGAAGAAGAAGCGTGAATAAAACGGAAGTTCAATCTCTGGTAGGCTGCGTTTTCAATTTCAGGGAAACCATCTCTTAGTCATTCTTTGTCATTTGTTTTTTTCATTCACCACTGTACAGCCAACAAAAGTTAGCTCAAAAAGTCTGGAAGGTTTCAGCTTACTGAAGTCCATTAAGAGAGCATTGATTACTGTTAAAAATCTAATCAAACTCATCACAATTGTGATTGTGCGCCTGTGTACAGTATAAGTTCTGGATACACTGTGTAAAGGTTGAGGCTAGGTGTTTACTCTATGATGATCTTTAACATTTTAGATGGAGTTGTGTCTGTCATGTGTGCATGAGCTAATACGTTTTTATTTCTGTTTTTGAACATAAATACCCGATTACCAGCCTCTGGAAGACAATAACCATGAATGGTTAAATGGTGTCATGATGACAGTTGTATAGCACAGTTTCATTAATGCTATGTTTTTCAGTTGGATATTTCTGGAACGTTAACATTTTGCGCTGTTGCACATTAACATGTTAGAATTATTCTGCTTGAGCAGCTGTACAGTAAAGGGCTTGAGGCTTGACTCCCTATTTCTGGATGGGGCAGAAGAGGGAGGAGTGGGGGAGGGTGAGGCTGAAGTCACTGTGACTGAGTCATTGGTTTAGCTAATGATGCAATTAGAGTGCTGCACTTTGCATCTCCTGATTAGATCCCTACTTTCATTGGCCTGCAGACAACAAGAGACTGAATTTGTTTGTCTGAGTTGCTTCAGTAGATGAATTTCCAAAGGTAATAGACAATTTGCAAACAATTGGGAATTCATCAAACGCCAACATCTTTTGTGTCATCAGCAAAAAAAAAAAAGGACAGATTTGTCAACCTCTGACATCTCACCCAGTGTGGGATAGCTGTGGAAGAGCTGTTAACTATCAACATATTTAAATGGTCACATAAGCATAATGAAACAATCACACCACACAAACCTATACAAAACTGTTCCAAAGATGTGAAATAATAAATAACTTTGTTAAGAATGCTATATTTCTCTGATGTTGTTGCGTTTATAGATAATTGGATCTACAGCTATATACTTTAAAGTAAACTGATCAATAGAAGTGTGCAACAGTTTTACTCTTAATAATTAATAATACTTAGGGACTTCTATTTTCCAGAAACATATTTTAGGAAAAAAAAAGTTCTGATGTCATCTACTAGTGCAAAGTACAAAATATTTTAAATTAAATTAATTTTTAATTAGTTTGTAGAAAACAATATGGAAAATGAATTGAATTTTTCAAAAGCAAGTTAATGAGAAATACCGAACTGTCCAGATTTAAACTGTTGTCATGTTGTTTGCACTGCTCTTGTAATTAGCAAAGACAAAGTTTGACTTCAGGGGCAAATACAAATTATAAATCTAACTCTACATGTGTGTATATTGGCTTTATTATATGAATTTGGTATTTTCCAGATATGACTGATAAACATCAAACACTGGCTGCTTTCTGCATTTTAGTTTGTCTTTAGGTCTGGTACAATCACATCATTTATGTACTGTATTAAGAAAAAAAAGATCCACTGGAGGTAAACACATGTATTATGAAGTTGATACCACTGTCCATCACTTTACCATTCTACAAATTGTTTAGTCACTTTGCCACCATCATCTGTATACGCGTCCTATTTCTGCAGTCAGGTGGGGATTTTGCAGTAGACTGTCTTGCATAGTGCTAGCTTAACATTTAATGATTTAATCGATTCTGAAGTATTTTATGGCATAGTCACTGTCCATTTATGACTTCCAAGTTTAGACTAACTCATGCACCCTCCCTTTTATGTTCTATATGATTGTGTGTATGGAGATTAAACTGCACTGTTGTAATGTGTTGTTGTCAGTGTGAGAAATCACTACCGTACATTTTACAGTCTCATCTACCAGATCGGGATCTGGACACGAATTGCATAGCTTTCTGGTTTAAACAAGAAGTTGCATACCAATTCCTCAGAGGCTGTAATTTTGCTTACTTAAAACCTGTCACGTTCTCTGTTTACCGTGTGGTAATTCCAGTGAGAACCGGCAGTGACTGGAGTACTAAAAGCCTAATGGCCTTCTCTTAAGCAATGCCCAAAGGACCCCAGAGCCAGACTAACATGGGGCTGCAAGAATAATTGTCAGCATATAATGTGTTAAGTCTCATAAGTAGAGTTAATTTATTATTATGAACATTTTCACCACTTTACTTTGCTGTCAAACAGCCCTTTCCTTTGGCACTACATTCCTAACTGCAGAACGTCTGTATTCCTACGCATGCCATGCACTATTTACACTGCAGATCTGCTTTTGAATGTAATACATTCATTAAGCGGTGACATTTATTTTATATAGTGTACACTCAAACTCATATTGATTTTTATTTTAAATGGGCCTTTATTTCGATTGCTAAAATACATTTTGTGTTGGCCCTGTCCACAGCAGTACATTACTCAGCTTCTGTGCTGGTAGTCCGGTCTGCTTCTCCACACTGGTGACGTGTGGACGTGAGTGTGTGTGTATATATATATATATATATATATATATATATATATCCAGGTTTCTATCTCAGGGTTAATCAACTCAGAGTTCAGGGTTAGTTTCAGACTTTGTTAAGCATGCTTTCTACAACAGGCCCCTGGAACACTGCGGGCTACAATTAATAGTAACTTAAATGATTCAAGCTTTGCATTGCTGATACAGATCTTTTAAAGATAACTGAATCTGCCGGGATAATGATCTCGTGGAGTGGATTGGACCGCTTATTTATTTTATTTTTTTTGTTGATTATTTCTCTATTTACCTCATGACCTTGAACAGACATATGTGAGTACAGAGAAAGGAGGAATGGAGGTTTCTGTGCAGACAGTTTTTGCTGCTCCAACCCTTCTTTATGACAGTGGTAAATAATGGCTGAACATTAATGGACAGATTGTCAGGAGGCAAACATTCAAGCTCAAGGCATGATCACAGGACCATCACCTTACCCTTGTGCAGCTGTCTGGTAAAGCTCCAGAGTGTCACATGCAGGAATACATAATACAGAGCCAACTGTCACACCATTCAGAATGAACATGGTGGTACTGTATAGTGGTACATTTTTGAAGGCCATGTTTGGGAATGTGTTTATGGAAGTGTGGATTAAACAGTGGCTACTGTAGCTCATGGTCATGTAAATTGTTTTCTAATGGTGCAAAATACCCAGGATCGTTCTATCTATTATTTAAGGGGTATATTAAATGCTTTAGATGTATTGTTGTTTAGGAGCATTTAATTGACTCTGTGTGGTTTGCTTTCAAATCTCAGAAAGTTCGAGGAAGGTGTAGTTATTTGGGTGTTGGTTATGCTGTCTTGCTGTGGACCATCAGACTGTCTGGCAAACATCCTGCTATGCTTGATGTCATGATTGGAAAGGAGCAAGCTTGGAGCCATAGCTTGGCTGGAAGAAGAAATTGGAGATGCCGTGACTGGGCTTGAGCTCAGAGAGAAAGGCCAGAGACAGTGGTATGCAACAGTGAAGCTGTAGCTGTCCCTGTCCCCTCAGGCTCTGGGCACCATACACAAACGTGTACACATTCAGGTTGAGGCAAATCCATTAACACAAATGTAAATTAAACTGAACTGAACACCACACTGACAACAAACACACAGGTAGAGCACATCCAAAAGTATTATACCTTGGAAGTGGAAATAATTAGAAATAAGTTACTACAAACAAAGAGAGCGCAATTTTTAAAATATGTTTAGTGTTATGTTCCATCTCTATTTTGCTGCAAATGTAGGTAAACAACTTGGTCCTTCTTATTTTCAGTACTGCATACTATGTCATGCGATTTGTGCTAAATTACTTTTATAATTATACTGGCTGTGTGTCAGTGTGCTACACCTTTTAAATTTGATCACTAACTCATTGATACATTGATACTAGATGAATATTTTCTTGGCTCAGACTAGTCAGAAACACACAATGGGACTTGGGTTTGTTCCACTCAAAAGGCATCATCTTAGAGCACAACAACCTCTCAGCCACCTGTTCAGTTACCTGATCACTAGAGCAATCTGTACTAAAAAAAAAAAATTGCACTCATCATCAACCACTTACTATCATGAGGGGTACTAGTAAAAACGATAACACAAATACCAAAAATTACATTTATTTCACTCCCTTCCTTTCTTTCCCACTCGCTCTGCCTTTCTCTTGCTCTCACCCTATTATTTCAGTATTAGTGAGCCTATTTGTTGTTTAAAAATCAATAACGTTAAGTGACATTTCCATCCCTGCTTTTTAAGATTTCATAGCACATTGATTTGTGCTAGGATTTCTTTCAAATTCAATCAACAAGGTGGGGTCAGTTTCACAGCCAAATTAAGTCATTTCATGAGGCTGTGATTATCCTAGAGGTCACTCACAATAGGTCATTTTAGACAGTCAGGTCAAGTTTCAAAAAATGAAATTGGGGGCTAACGTCATCACACATGAATACAATTGAGTTCATTGAATCCTCAAGTGTCTCAGCTCTCCAGTCATATCCAATGTATGCAATTCCAAGACCCTTTAGGGACCCCTTTAAAATGTCCATGGAAGATTTCCCTCACCAAAATTTAGTTTTAACTTTGGTTATTATGATACTTATTATTGATACCAATGGATGCCTTAGGCCTAGTTTCATATGGGACCAGTATCTTCACTCTAGATTTTAAACTAAACTAAAGCTAAAGCCTCTGAAAGACGCAAATAATGTCTCTGAGGGTTAATTGAAAATCAATACAGTATCACAAAATATGATATTACGATACTCAAGTGTATTGGTATTTTCCTACACCCCTATTGGTTAGAAGGCTATATGGTTGCTATCTTAAATCATTCAAACTGTATTCTGGGGAGTGAGATTAGCAGCTTAGGGAGCATTAGCTTTTATGTACAGTTCTAACAAGTTTTCATATGACATCACATCACTGCGTTGCTGTGGTGTGAACTGCAGATGGAGGACAGAAAGTGATTTTCTACATTGGAAAGCACTATCACAAACTCTCAAAATGCCTATGCTTTGCATTGTTTATAGGGGCTCAAATTGATAAAAACTGAGAAACCACAAGGAGCTTTTATATAGTACCAACAGTTGTTCTTCATGAAGGGGAAAATGCAAAAAAATGACCAAAAAAGATGCTTGTGAACCTTCGTCTGCAGTCCAGAGAAGCAGAGTTAGATAATGCTTGTGTGTGCAGTGACCACTTTTTTTAAAGGTATTGTAACGTGTTGTTACAATACGTTTCTGTAGCAAACTGTATCCTTACTTTGTAATAAAGTAACTTTATTGTTTTTCTTTGCTTTGTTGGAGTGTGTAGCCCTTTAATTGAACAATACGTAACAACTGATTCTTTTTTTTTTACCTCTTACATTAATGAAATATGATGACTACATCCAAGGTATGTTGTGATTGTCTGTTTATATCTTTTTCTCGTAATATTATCTAAACTAGCACAGTACAGCTTTCCTCCATCTCGTCCGTTCCACTTATCTCTTCCTGCAATCTATCTAGCATGTCATCAGATATATATCGACTTATAGATATCATGAAATTAGACTAGATATCATCTTACATTTTAGAACTTAGGAGGCTATTCTAACTGTTTATTATTTGCCTTGACCCACTTAGCCATTATATCCATATTACTGATGATTATTATTATTAATAAACAGCTTACTGTGAGAATATTTCATAAAAGCACCAATAATCAACCACACAGTATTGCCACATTAACAATATCAAGGGAATTTGTTCAAAAATATTGTGATAATTCATTTTGTCCATATCGCCCAGCCCTACTTCAGCATACAGGGTACTATTTGCAGGAGCTTTGACATGGTTTTGCAATGCATGCATACCATCAGAGGCGTCAGATTCAGAGTGTTTTCTCCAGTGTTTGCATAAAGCTTGATAACATCATGTCTCCCACCCCTGGCTATAGTCAGCTTGCTGAGCCGTGTTCGCTTGGCTATGCAGCCAATCAACTTTGAGCCAATTTCAATGTAAACCATATCTCATAGTGAGAAAGGGAATCTCTTGTTGTTGAATTTAAAATTAACACACATGCTTCTTGCTTGCCTTCCTCTGGCCCACCCTTCTTCTCTTTCACCATTTACAGCTCACTCTGATTCACTGAATGCATGCTTACTTGGATGCTGACAGTGCAAAGGGAGGTGTGCGTGTGCGCGTGTGTGTGCATGTGTTAAGAGGGAGGGGCATTGCTTTTAATGCATCTCCTCTCCTCGGTGACTCTCAAGCTCACACATTTATTCTGTCTCCTCTCTGTCTCTTCTGTTCTTACTTCTTGTTCCCTGTTCTTGTTGTGTCTGTCTTGTGTCACTTTCTTTTCTGTATTTCTGTCTTTCTCCTGTCAGACATGCATCTTCATCTCACTCAGGCATATAATCTTAGTCACACAGGATCATACAATCATTAGAGTTGTATCATTCGTCCTCATTTTCCTCTCTCCATTTTCCTGCTCAGTCTTTGGGATTGTGGCTGCTGCTTCTCCATCATACAGTAAGCACTGTATCTTCCATTTACTCTCTGGGTCCTGCTCACTGCGTCAGGAATCAGCTGCAAACTGAGGTGGGTGTTTTAAGAGCATCATTGCTAGGTCTGAGACTACATGTATTTCACATCTCTCTCGCTCTCTCTCTCTCTCTGTCTATCACACCTCGCTCTCTCTCTCTTGCTCACACACCTCTCTCTTGCACACACTCACCTCTCTCTTCCTGCTTCTCTTCTCACTTTGGTCTGTCAGTGAGAGTTAGGGTGATCAGGAGAGCAAAAGCTATCTGTATGCAGCAGCATTTAATGTTGTCACACACCATACTAGCGAGGTAGCATATCTACCTCTTGAGATCTCTCTCACTGTCCCTGTAGCTGTCAGTATGGTTGATAGGGCTGCTGCTACTGCATTGAAAACTGTCTTTGCATACCTTATTATGCTGGCATGTAGTTTGCTCTGTAGTCTCTACTCCATTATTCTCCTCTGTCTGGATGTCGGTCATGTTTTATGCATGCATCCTTTTGAATTCCTGCCAGTGACTTGGACATCCGATAAATGTAGGATTCATAAACAACCACTAAAATAGCTAGGATAAAAGACATGGGTGCAGGCTCGCACACAAATACACATACTTACACATGCGCATTCGCACAGGAGGTTTGGTTCCTTTCACTTTAACTACCCCACTGCTGCTGCTGCAGTTGCATCTGTTGCAGATGCCACAGCCAGCAACACCCTGAAACAAGGCTTTAACTGTTTTCCCATGGTTGTGATGTGTGTTGCTGAGAGGTTGCGACAGTCATGTGTGCTGGGTTGAATGTGTTATAATGTCACTTAATGTGTGTTCATGTGCAGGTGATCATGCTGAGGCTGATTGTTATGAGCCAGTATCTCTGCATGCCTCTGTTTGGTTCCAGGCTACATGTTTGTGTGTGCGTGTATGTGCACACTTGTATACCGTATGTGTGCTTGCCCGCCTATGGGCTCTGGTCCAAGGAGAAAGCACCGGAGAGGCAGGCTGCAGGGGTTCAGTTTGGTGCAGTAAGCTGTTGAATGCTCTGTAACAAGCAGAAAAAAACAGATTTGTGTACTGGTGTGTCCTTTCACTTCCTTTCGTGTTTTTTTCTCAAATATCTCTCTTTGAGTGTGTCCTTAGCTTGCTGTTGTTTCTACTTATCTGCAACTTGTATTTTCAACAAATAAGCTTATGATGAGGCAGTTGTTAGTGACAGTGCTAGAATAGTAATAAGGTTCCTCATTGTGTATGCTATCTGTTGTTTCAGGGAAAGTCACTGACAAGGCCCAGCAAACAATACTACTGACAATATTTCAAAGAAAAACTGTTTATATGACAACAGGGAGGGCTGATTTAGTCTGGAATTTGTCAAGTACTTTAATGTGTCACCTTTAATACCTGTTATGCTAGAAACAAAGGAGATACAACCTTTCTGATGTTGCCATTATGTTGGTCCTGCTGATTTTTAAAGTGGACCATAGAGACATTTTTTGGGCTGGAACTGAATTCTTTAATTGTTGGTTGTTCTCTTTATTTCATTGTGTTTTATGTTAAAAGCAGTGTAGACGGCTGTGCTGGTTTAAGTTCCATCAAATTGACAACTGACGAGCATAACTGAAACGCTTAATGCTCAAGATCTACAGTTGCTAGTTGAAGGGCTGACACTGTCCACTGGCATCATTCTGACATTTCACTCAGCCCTATCACTAATATAGGTCATGACTCTCTGCAGTTTTTACAGCTTGGTCTGTCGGATCCTCCAGTCTGGTGGTGTTTCCAAACTGAGCTCAATAATCATTCTGCAGTTGCGGCCTGTCTAACTTCATTAGCCCTGCTTTTGGAGTTCCCAACGGGCACCACACTCACACACACATAGGCATACTCACATCCACACACAGGAACTCTGTGACATACTTGTTCAGCAGGTGTGTTTTCCTCCTCATTAGCTCCCATATTTCTGATCTATTTTAGGTTAAGAAACGACAAAGAAGAAGGTTCTGGTTATATTATTTTTAATAAGGGCTACACTGCGCTAAAAGTGCTTTAAATGTTGGGTTTGTGATTTAATTCTAACTTACGTTGTTTTATGTCCTTAAAAACATATTTTCTCAGTCATTTCCTGCCAAGATTAAAATAGATTCAATTGATAAACACAATATTTGTTGTTGTTACTTGTGCTCTTCTCACTGGTTTAATGTGGACAGGGCTCAGTTGTAAAAAAGGGCGTTTACTGTGTGTACTTCTGTGCATCAGTCAGGATTTAGCAGTATTCAAACCAAGATGTGATGACTGTTGGTGTTGTTTGCTTATTTTGCTAGGCCACCGTCAATTAAATGTGATTAGTCCACATTACCACACAGTCGCCATGGAGCATATTATTTGTGTTTTTAAAAGAGAAACGCTATTTAATGTTAATTCCACAAACTACAAAATGAAACTTTTGGCTGTTTTATGATTAATATGCTCTTTGCATGTTATGTCCATATTTTTACTAACAACACACCTCTATCATTTTGATGTTTGAAATGTACATTAACAGTCTAGCTGGTCACATCAAGTTGTTTTCAGGCGGTACCTTCTCAGCTAGCTTGGTAGTTGCATAAATGCATAAATGACACATAAATGCAAACAGTCAACAGCTGGAATATTTTAAACACAGCACATATTGTTTTAAGTGTATTACTTTGACTGGAATTCTGGGGAGGCCTTGAATCTCAATAAAGATTAAATAATATTTAAATAACATTTACTGAATGTTTTTCCAGTTAACAGTATTGTTCTTAATGTCTCAGATAAGACCGACAGCTGTAGCTTAGTTTCAGTTGTGGTGGATCAACCTAATGTTAATACAGAGGAAGGCAAGCTTTCGTGCTTTACAATTGGTCATTCCCATGAGACGTAATGCTCCATCAAAGGAGCAGACTTTCCACTAGGGTTAAGTTCAGCTCTGAAGATCTCTATATCCTTGTATTGTAGTATAAATGTTGGCTTAAGATATTTTAATTTGGTAATGAAAATACTACTATCGGAACCACTAGTCGGTGTTGTGCATCATTGTCAGCTAATGGTTCATCTGTGGTTTTAAGAAAGCAGTGGTAATGCATCTACTGCAGCTGGGAGCGCTGTGGATATTTATTATTATTGTTGTAATTGTAGGTGATAAGACGTAGTTTTCATGTGTGACTTTACACTGTGCAGTGTTGGGCACTAAAGCATCAGAAATGCAGCAAGAGTCAGAGAGAAACATGGCTGTATGTTCTAATGCTCAACTATAGTCAACAATGTAGAAATACTAGATTAAAAAAAGTCTATGTTATACTATGTTAAATAAACAGAATTTACACTCACAAAGCAGAAATACTCCTGCTATCCCTGCAAGAGAGCAGTTGCAGTCAAACAGTACCTGCAGCTCAGACAAGCTTGCTGCTGGTTTGGTCCAATCAGATAGCAGTTCATTTGTAAACAGCCTGTCAGAGGACCGCTATTTCAAATATGCTCAGGTTGGTCCTGCTGACATTAGTTAACCCAGCTCGTATTTGAAACCTTTTTGATGATAATTGATCTTTGTTATTAGATAAAATACGATATATCTTCTTGCAATAATCAAATGTCATGAATGACCTAATAATAATACCGTTAGATCCATGAATCCTGTCTACTGTGATTACAGTGCTATTGCTCCATGGCATGTAGCATATTGTGTGTCCTTAGAATTTAATAAATTAATGTAATGGAGAAAATAATCCCAGAAATATTCTCATACAGTGCTGGATAATGCTTGTTGGTTAATAAAAACCTTAATTTACAGCTCTAAGTGTGATAATGGCCATTGTGATCACTCAGTGATCTCAGGAGTGGTCCCACAGAGTGGAAAAATGTAATGGAGGATGAAAATTGTCACTAGTTTGAAAACCCTGGGTAGGGGCTTGGCAATAATTCAATCATATCTTATCATCTCCTTATGCTATCATACAATAACACAATTCAATATGAAAAAAAAATTTCACATTGTGCCAAAATCATATTTTTAGTAAAAGTTTTTTTTTGCCTTGTTTAATCTTGATGGGCATGACTTTAACTAAAAAAATTTTTAACATATCAATAATAAGATAATGCTAGAATTACTGCAGTGTCACCCCTCCTCCTGTAGTTTCAGTGTTAACACACGTCTATATAAATGAGTGTTTCTTCAGTTCACTGTTGTGGTTGAGGTGTGTGTGAGTTATGACATGCTTTTGGTGACTGCTGTTGTTTCTGTGTTTGTGGACATACTTGTTAATGATTAGAATGCATCATTCTGAAGCCTTTTTTTTATTTGTGCTGCATAAGTTAAACTTCATGCATACTTAGCATACTCACTGACTTGCAGCCAAAACTTGCTAACTGTTTATTTCAGACTAACATGATGCACCTTTGGCTAACTCACTTTTGTTTAGTACAGTGTGATGTTCACAAATTAGTGTTGTGTGCGTGAGCTCTGTGTCCCAGTCTGTCATACATTAGTGAAAGTGTTATGAGAACAGATGCCTTGGATGGTGTCACTCCCAGTTCTTTTTTTCTGTATGTACATCCCTCGCCCAAACCAAGGCCTGTTCTGCCCCAGGGTCCTCCACTTGGCCACAGCACATATGGACTTGGCCTGCTACCAACTAAAATGGCTACAGCCTATCTCTATTAGGTACAAAACACACAAAGTAAGAGTAAAGATTAAAGAAATTAATTCAGGGTTGTCTTAGTGGCATATTTCACTGCTGTTTTACGTAATGATTCGTGAAACAATATTACACTTGTTCCATTGGCAAATCCCATAAAACTTGTTTTGCACTAGCAGGAACTGATTCTCAAAGGCATCTAGCTGTCACTTTGAACCATGTAAGCTTAAAGGGGTAGCCCTAACTTTGCACTAGCTTGTTATGCAGCACAAAAGGCAGAACTTTCAAACTGAAATGCTCCCAAAACTTTGATGACTGGATCCTGTTGTGACAAACATGCTGATCTGCTGTTTAAAACTTTAAGCTTTGAGGCAGATGATTTGAAGAAGGGATTTTTTTCACCTCCTGTCAGCCTTAATAAAATTAGTTTTGTGTCTTTTTTATTTGGCACACCTTGATTGTAGCACAGAATAGGTCCTCTATGGCCTCCACAACAGCCTATTTTTTTGAGGCATGGATTCATTACGGTGGTTTCCATCTAATTCAAATGATTTTGTCATGGCACATTAACATTGAAAACATGTAGATTTAGATTGCATCTTAAATGTATAATGTAGAGAATGTGGAGATATTTGGCTCAAACTAAAGTCAGTGTCATGTTTCAGAAAACATCCTGCAGAAAATAGCCGAGAAGGGGTATGCCCATTTGGCAATAATGTTTATGTAAGCCGTTGTGTTCAAACAATACCCATTTGATACTAAGGAGCCTAATTCTTGCCAAGAATATTTTCCCAGTCCCAATATCAGCCTGGGCTGATGACACCAGGCAGAATGGATGCTGTTGATGCCAAACTGTGTCCCTGTCATCAACATCTCACACCACAACCTGGAAACTGTTTTCTACTCTTTTGTCGTCCAGGCTTCGGTAATGGCATGCCATGGGCATAGGTCAGACATTTGGGTTGAATCTTGGATTTTTTTAAAACACTGATCAAGATTTTTACTATTTTCCAAAATGTTATAGACAAAACAAAAACTTGAATGATTGATAATGAAAATAATCTTTAGTTGCAGTCCTAAAGCAGAGTTGCATTACTTCCATACTAATTGATTGCCTTTTATCTTGAATAGGTTTTGGTTTACCTTATGTTTTATGAGCACTGTATGAGGCAGACAAGAATGTTATAGTGCATCTTGCATCTGTGGGCTGTAAAATGATTTGTCAGTATTGTCAGTCCTTTTGGAAACAACATCTTTACTGGAGGTAACTGAAGATTTTTTATGGAGAGTAAATCTAGTTTCAATTGTTAGGCAAGTCTTTGTCTTGTTAGTTGCCATTGTTCTCTGCAATTAGAAACACAAAGCACTGGTGTACAGCTGATTTAATCCTTGATATATTGTCTTCAGTTTCTTCTTCTCCTTTCATCGAATAACTCAATTTAAGCTTTGCTAACCTTCAGTCCCCAGTGTTTAAAAATGCTGAACCATTGTTCAAAATGTTTTTTAGATTGCAGTGCAGCTGGAACACATATCAATAAATTATTGAATCATAAAAATGTGTTGCACAAACACATTTTGTGTTCCTTTATTTAAATGTAGTCATAACCTGTAACCTTTCTGCGTATTAATGATGTTTGCATGAATAGTAATTTGTGCCTTGTATGATCATGTGGTCACTAGGGGTGTGACGAGATTTGTTGTCCAACAAGCAGCCAGAAAACACATGCATTGTTATTTGCGACGCCCCCGCCACTTTTAAATTGTGATCCAACAAGCAGCCGAATGACGTCGGAAAACAATGACGTCGGAAAACAAAAAAACAAAGTTAAATAAAAGTCTGTTGTCGAGGCATTCATATTTGTAATTTAGTTTTCTTAAAATCTCGTCTCAATCTCGTGAACCCAATCTCGTGTCTCGTCTCGTCTCGTGAACTGAGTGTCTCGTCACACCCCTAGTGGTCACAAAGTGTGCATCTTATCGTGTTTAAGTGTAGCACAAAAAAAAATTGAATATTCACTGATGAAAGAGATAAAGTGGATATTAGTAATTGAAGAAATACTGTATAGAAGAAGGTACATAATTCAGTAAAGTGAAAGTGATGTGGCAGAGGTATGGTGATATGTACAGGGAAAGGCTACTTAAAACAGCTTGAGAGACAGATGGATAACCCTGTAGGAGGCAGAGAGACAGTCTACTGGAGACGCATAAAGATATTGGGATAAGTGAAGGATGAAATGTGAGACAGGACTTCTATCTCTTGTCAATTTCTTTATGGATTATTTTCAAACTGGAAGAAACACATTGTTTGGTGGAAGATCTGTTAAGGTTGTTGCACATGAAATTGATTAAGACTAATCTAGTCTACTATTACTAAATATCCATCACAGGTCCCCCACAGTCAAGTCATGACTGCATAAAATGGTATGGGAGAAGCAGCACTCTAGCTGGCACAGCAGAGACATCAGATGTTGAACAGGCCAGATAAACTCTGTGGCAATGGAACCACAAAAATGTTGTGATTGATTTTTAGGTATTAAATCTCTTGATTAAAATGGTCATACTTGGGATCTCTGAGAAGATATAACAGTAATAGAATAGTAACAGTTGACCCGAGGAAAATGTATGCATTCAATGTTACATAACTGCTGCTAGCAGTCTTTCACATCTTCTCAGTCCTAGACGTTTCCCCGCTGTTAGCCTCACAGTTTACCAAGGTTAATGTAACAGTACAGATGGCATGTTCATTCACCGTAACACCTGGACACATTGCACTGACACACAGGATCAAAACAAGAAGTGCTATTACCTTAATAGACATAGAAGCCCTCTCTGTTGTTGACTCAGAGACAGAGAAATCAGTAAACAAACACTTGAACTTCCACAATGATTGTCTCTGACACAGACTATGGGCAGGCCAACAGCATATATATATGGACATGCATAAAAAGCATGATGTTAACCCTTTATGCCTCAGGAAACCCTTGAGCTATTCTCATGCTTGACCGTGCAAGCACTAAAGGGTTGTATTTTGATGTTATGTGAGTGTATTTGTGTTTGTACAGAAAAATACAGTGAGTGATGGACAACGAGTGTCAACCTTCCTTCTGTTTTCCCATAGAAACTCACATAGCCACTATGTTATATCATGCTCAGATTAGAGTTGTCACGATACCAAAATGAGTAACCACGATACTATACCAGACAAAGTATCACGGTTCCGGGTAATATCGCGATACTGCTGCCTTTTTATTATTATTTTTATGAACTGCAATGTATTTGTACAAGTTATAAGTACTTATTAATTATAATTACTTATAATGTTGTTTGGTGCATCATAAACATAATACTGGTAAAGTAAAAATTAGACTGAAAGAAGTATTTTTATGAATAACATTTATTAAAAAGTTAAAATTGAAAAAAAACAACAACAAACAGATCCACTGGCCTTTTCTCTGCGTGTTTGTGTGTCTAGTCAAACTTTGAGGTATTTAACTTAAAAGACAGAACTTATGCAAAGGCATATCAAAGGCTACTTCATTGAACTGTAGCTCAATTCTATAAATAATAACTTAACAAAATACTGAACAATAATTAGAATACAATATAGACAGTCTACATTACTGTTGTGATCTCTTAATTTCCCTCCTTTGGCTCCTATAGCTTGGTGGCAGCGCCTGCGCAGTGGACGGCCATTGTCTATTGCTTTTCCGTCTGTGCCTTGCTTAAAACCAAAATAGTTCCAAATGTGACTTTTGGAGTTTGGTTTCTTGAGAAAAATTTGTTGTGCTTCGGCAGACTCGCCGCTCGGGCCCGGTGCTTTTCGCGTTTCGTGTTTGTGATCGTGAGCGCGTCTGGGCGAGACAGCCAATCTGCTAAGAGACGGGCGGACCCAGCGTGCGGAAACAGCCTATCATATCCCCGGACGTCACCAGTAACAGGCAAACAGCCAATCATTCAGCAGCTGTGTAGTTCGGTTGCAGTTCCACGTTGGTTTGTTTACAAAGGAGTAGCATGCAGTGAGAAGCCGGGAGGAGAGCAGAGGCGGCCGCTATGTAGCGGAGACTGGCACCGGTAGTATCGTAATCCACGGTAATACCGTCGTGTAAAATTTCTAGTATAGTAGCGACGGTTATGATTTGGCACCGCGGGGTACCGGGTATACCGTGGGTATCGTGCAACTCTAGCTCAGATGAATCCATACACTACCATACAGTCATTGTGTGGGCACTTGCATGTGGCCATTAAGTTTGTCCTACTTTTGACAGAAGGCTCTGTGTTTTTTTTATATGCTTATACATTCTAGCTGTACTGCAGCTCCCTTGTCTATGGTTTGAAGCCAATTCTTCACTTTGATAACACACAAAAAAACAAGCCACTAACCAGCTGTTTGAGATACAGATAGGAGTTGCATGTTTACAATAGGCTTTTTCAGGAATACTACATGCAGAGTAACTATATTAAATAATTAGTTGCAGTGCCCTCTGGAGTACAAATGGTAGAGTCACAAAGTGGATGATGTTTCCACTCTGGAGCCAGTACGGAGCAATGTTTTATTATAAAAGAGCAGCTGTGTGTGTGTGTGTGTGTGTGAGTGTGAGTGTGTGAGAAAGGTGACTCTGCCAAGTCATCCATGAGTTAGTCAGATCTGCACACATCTATGTGATCAAAAAGATGGAAGTGTGCGCAATATTTGCTTGTATACAGGAGGATTTTATCCGTAGTCTGCATCTGATCCTGGGGATCCAATGCAGATCACCACTTTTTGCCGCCATGATGATCATATCATGTTGTCAAAAGGAGGGATGTAACGCTGAAGATCATCAACGTCCCACAGCTGATAACTACAGTAAAGACCACAACCTCCCTCAGATGGCATTTAAAGCCTGCATGAATCACACATACTGTGTCAGACGGGCAGATTGTCTGTGCTCCACAAATCTTCAGGGTTTTACTGCCTTTTCAAAGACACAATGTGGAGCCCAGCTGGACACAAGTATTCTTATCATTTTTTTTTTTTTTTTTTTTTTTACATATGTCAATGCTGATTTAATAATAATGTGTCGATATATGTTTTTTCCACAAAAAAGTGGAAACTACCCCTTCTGTCACTCATTGAAAAATCCAGAATCTATGAATATTTTTATTTATTTCCAAAGTTTAACTTCTTGACTCAAATGTCCGCTATTTCACTAAAAAAGTCCAGTGAGTGTCCACCAGAGTTTCCACATACACACTGGTGTATGTTGCATATTAGACCAACTGGCTTCCAAACTAGTTGTGACATCATAAATCATGCTCATAGGTACACATGTTAAACTCAGATTTAAGGTGAGCACAGAGAAACTTTCCCTTTTTGACAGATGAGTGTTTCAGTGTTGAATTCTGCACAGTGAAGCTTAAACATCCGAGTGAAGTAACGATAAGAAAAACACATTTGGGATCAGTCTACCCTGAATGTGATGGACAAAATATGAGAAAACACTTCTCAGTACTGTCCAATACAGTTCAAAAGCACCACAAAATATAACCTCCAGAACGACCATAAATAAGGTCTCTATAAAAAGGTTTTAATAAAAACTCAACATTATAACCATGAAGGTAGGATTTGGTAGGTGGTGTATTAATAAAGTAGCAGGTTAGTATGTAAATTCAAGACAGAAGTGTACCTGGGTGGCTGTTAATTTGCCTTCACAGACTTTATAAATATAATTAATAGAATCAACAAAAAATAAACTTTTCTTGTAGTTTTGAATGCCCATACACTTTGTTTAGTGTACAGTATGTTCTGTTCGTGACTGAGTGTATTTGTTAAGATTGCCACGTTGAGTGTGCAAAGTAGCATGGCATGGACTGTGAGTGAGGAGTGTGGGAGTGGGAGGTTATACTGTATATGTAATTTGTCAGTTTGTCACATCAGTTTAATACTGTGATATGTGGCCAGTCTCTCTATGGGATTATGTAGTACAGTGAGTGACTTTTGGAAGGAAAATGTATTTGAACACACAGTACCTCAGGTGGGAGCTGTGTGTGTGTGTCTGCTGTGCTGGTTTTCTTACTTTCTCTTTTAAGATTCTTATATAAAATGAATGGAGCGCAATACTATACTTTATTATTATGCATATTTTTGGTTTGGTGTTTTCCCAAATGTCATCACCTAATGTAGAGACAGATTTTTGATTATTTTTGCTTTCCTTCCTGTTCACTACTCAACTGTACCAACACCAAAGTAGGACATGAAACGTGTGAAAGCTTTGTGAAATGTGAAGTTGCTTGTTGCCAATCTAATGACGACTTTTGCGACACGATCTGAGAGAAAGTGAAGGTCTAAGATCACAGTGGCAGGAGCGAGTGATGCAAAGTGCTGCTGTTTTGCAGCACAGGGCCTCTCTAGACTCAGCCTGCTCTCTAGTGCCTACTCAGCCTTTTCCACGCAATGTCTGCTCAACAGCAGTTTTCTCTACCACCCTCCCCTCCTCTTTTCCCCAGTCCTTATTTTCAATCAGTATTTTTTCCCTTTTCTCAGAAGGTGTGTGTGTTGCTTGCTTGTTGCCGCAGGCTGCTTCTCCTGGGGCCACTCAGTCTGTTCAAAGAACTACTAGCCACTTGCTACATTTGCGCCAGATTTCATTAGGAACTCTGGACCATACTCTCTGTTTCCCATGTCAGTAAGAAAGAGCATCCGTTAGAGTGCTGTGGTAGTACCCCAAGGGGGAAGATTGAATCCTGTAAGATGGAACGCTAGAGTTATCAAGTGCTTGTATATGTGAAGGCATTAGGGCGATGCATTAAAAAAAAACCTTGTGAATTAT
Source organism: Pampus argenteus (assembly GCA_036937835.1). Taxonomy (NCBI): domain Eukaryota; kingdom Metazoa; phylum Chordata; class Actinopteri; order Scombriformes; family Stromateidae; genus Pampus; species Pampus argenteus. The sequence goes on from CM072863.1 coordinate 12,816,187, forward strand.
TGATATCAGTTTAAATGATCATTGTAATTGTATAAATAGAAAACCAGCAGCAGAAGTTGAGTATTAAATTAGTTTCATCTACTGCAATGGCTCTCTGCCATCTGCCCAAACACCAAGGAATCCTTAGCTGAGCTAACATGAGCTAAATCCAGGAGATAACTTAAATACCACTGCTGGCTATAATGTCTGTGTTTGTAGTTATTGTTGCACCAACTGCGTAACCTCCCTGACAAACATACTCCCTTTCCTTCTAATGGGAGGCTGGGTAGACTTGACTACTTTCTGTGGTGATTAGATTTAAGTAAGGCTGTACCGAAATGTCTCTGGTTATGTTTTTCAGAGGCCGTATTTCCAATTCTGAAGCCACTACAGCCCTGCCAGAACCTGCAGTTGTATCTGCAAGCATTAAAATCTTTATTCTGTGTTTAGTAAAAAATATTATGCTTATTGTGGCTGCAGCAGCGAAAGGCTAGGCTATTAGGTGGGTTGTTGAGTGTCTGATGCAGACATATTACATGCAGTGACTGTATGTGCTGTGCAGAATTAATCTTAATAGTAAATTTTGTATTAATATAGTTTACTGATCTGCTGTTGTACTAGAGGGATTTGGATGTATTGTTCATACTACATTTCTGAATGGCTGTTTTACAGTTATGATTTAAACAGGCATGAGAACTTGCCAGAAAGGAAAGAACACAGTTTATTTTATCATACTAACACCTCGAAGTATGTTTTGAGAGTGGTGTGAAAGCAGAATCTGTCTAGGTTGACAAGGCAAATGGTAAAAAGGTCAGTCTCACACCTCAATTCAACACAACGCTCCTCAGTCTCTGTCCAGTCTCTGTGGACATTTGCAGTTCAAATGACATGTGTCAGGTGCAGTGGTGTGAAGCTGGCACGGAAATGCTTCCTAATATCACACTTCTTTCTGCAGGCCAAAATTACATTGTATTTGGTGTGCAGGGGGGGAACTGAGTTCAGAACAAGAGAAAGATGGTTTCATATTTCTACTGCAGTGTGCCGCTCTGTGCTCCTGGTTCACTGCAGCGTGTTCTTTCCCTGCAGTGCTAGCAAAGGTTTTTAGCTTTACAAGCCCAAGTAAGATATATAGTCTCTTGTCAACTAGCTTGTAATATTCCTCTCATTCTTGTATTTCCTGGTTTTCTGTAAACCTCGTTTGTACTTGTATTGGGTGTTTGTATTTCTGTTCGAGCTTCTGTAGAGCCATGTTTTAATGTTAGGAATTGACTGTACTCTGCAAGAAAAGGAAAAGAAATGTTGAGCAAGGATGTAAAGAGTGCTGATTCATCTTCATGCAGTCAGTGATACAGGCAACCTGGGACCATATCTTATACTGTATAATAACCAGGTAGCGTTGGAGGTATGTACTGGACATCATGGGAACACTTCATGGCTTCAAGGCTCTGATTAAAGCAAAATGCTCCATCATGATTACCTGACAAGAAGTTTCAAAATGTACACAGTTTCGTCATGAGATAAAAATAATTTTAAAGAGAAACTGTACACGGGCAAAATAATAGAAAGTGGACTAATACCTTTAAACTCACAGAGATCAGTGCTACTCAATAAAAGAGGGGTTCAAGCAAATCGAGAAAATCTGCAAATTATGTATCTATTTACAGGACACCCAAACATACCATGGCTGAGATGGTTAATTTTAATTAAAGAAAACCAAAACAAAGAAGACTACAAAGCACATGTTCAGTACCTGCATGCATTGCTTCCTGTGAATCTTTTCTGTGTGGGTATGTGATTTAAATCCAGTGTGAGAAAAACACACTAGTAACAATGAAAACTACTATATAAAGGGACAATTATAGAATGTGAATATGTTCAATATCAAAAATGGGGTTTCAAAATCTAAAAGGATTGTAACTTATGTATGTATATGTCCTGTAGACCTTTGCAGCTGAACTCCAATCTCAGTAGGCCCAGATGTAGGGGCACATCCTAATGTTTGCCCATAATATATGGTAAACCTCTGAGTGTAAAACAGCTGCAGCTGTCCTAGAATTTAATGATTCCTGACAGCAGAGCTCTCAGTTGCGCTTTTAACTTTTAACTTGGGGGTGGAGGATTTGTATCAGAAGTTTGCTGTGTAAATAGGCTATTAATGCAAATTGCTGTTCGCTTTTTTTTCCTCTTTTGGCGGTCAATGACCTGCACTATTTCTGTAATCAAGGGCCCTTCACAGCTGAACAGAGAAGAGACATCTTTAAAACCACAAACTGTCTGTCTGATGATGAGGGAGTAAAGATGATGCACTGACATGTATTCACATCTGTACATAGTTTGACTTTGATCCTTTGATGAATCTCACTGAAGAAAAACAAGAAGGGGAGATTCTGTCTAAATCTTCCTTGTAGCCTGATGAGATCAGGTTAGCTTTTCTCTCTCTCTGCCTGACTGAACTCCCATGTAGGATATCCCCGGCAGTTCTGGTCTGTTAGCCTGTTTCCCTCTTCCACAGCCATCTGCTCAGGTCTGTGTGTGATTTCTGCAGCTGCCAACATACTACACTACACCGTGCTGTGTTTTCCAGGCCAGTACTGCCTGCCTGCTTGCCTTGCTCACGTAAGCCCTGTCTCAAGAGGGAAGTCACTCAGGTTGGGTGTCAGTGGATTTATGGATGGAAAGCATTAATAGCAGCTTTTTTGTGACTCAGTTTTGCATTTTGTTTGGAAGAGACTGAGGTATATAAAATGAGGCTGTGGGGATGCATGCTTTTCATGTCTTAAGCCTGTGTGGTACTACATGGCACCAACTCCCCCATTCTCCCCAATCTTTCCTCTTTAACCACTGCCTTTATCCATATTTATTGTAATAGCTTTTAGTTATATCATAGCATAACATATCATAGCAAATTGAGTTATTAAATAAGGATCAAGACTGCAGCCTTACAAGCTATAAGAAACTGAAGATATTCCTGTGTGCTGTACTGGAGGGAAACAATTTGAAATTACATGTAAAAACACAACTCTTGATGCTTTAGGCTGTGTTCAGATCAACAATAACACTGCATCAAAAATACAAGGGGCTGTGTTGGTGTGGGAGTGTTGCTACTTGCTACAGGGTGAGAAGCTAAAATACAAATCAGGAAGTCCATTTTAAAGGCTGGTAAGGGGCGTAGACACTGATTGATTCCTATCTGACAAAGAGCAAATTTGGGCTTGAAACATTTACTTTTCTTGGCATAAAAACAAACCAGAGCAGGTGAAAATAGAGGACTTCTTTCTCTACTTCACTTCTACTTTTTGGTCTTGAATGTATGTTAATGGATTTGTCTATTTTTTTTAATCACAGCCACTGTTGTCTTCTTTTTTATCCTTATATATCTTTGAATTTTTAAATCAAAATGTGAATGGCTGGATACAGACCACCCCACCCCCTGCACTCTCTCTCTCTCTCTCTCTCGCTCTCTATATATCTCTCTCTCGCTCTCTATATCTCTCTATCTCTCTCGCTCTCGCTGCTGTTTTTAATCTGCAAAGTGCACCTTGGCCCATTAGCGCAGTAAATCTGAGCCCTCCAACTTGAGCCAGGACGAGTCTGTAGTGTACCGCATTGCTGCAGCATCATCTTTTCCAACTGCAGCTCACTACAGGCATCTCTGAGAGACTGGTGCATTGCTCTACAATGTAATACATTCAGTGATCAGATGTAAACACAAAATGGTATGTGCAGGATCTAAATATTTCCTAATTTATAAAACCACCCAATAATTGGGCGGGTCAGGTTCCTGTCCACTTAAAAAGTACTTCACTGTAGGATTTTGTTTTTGTGATGTAACAGGGCAGGTGTTAGCCCAATGTTAAAATGCAGATGTTGGCTAATCAGTGCTATTTATACCTAATATTGAAGCATTTAAATAATTAAAGAATATTGATTTAAAAACTACAGTACTTTAAAAAGCAACTGTTTTGAAATGGTGATTACCATCCACGCCATGAGTGCATAGCTTGCTGGTTTTGGCTTTGCTTTTTACTTTTGCTAGGACATTCATGCTTTATGGGTAATTCTGTTTATTGTGATAAAGCAAATTGCCATTCATTTCCTTTCTGCACAGATTGCAGAAAATGATTCCTTGTTTAATGTTGTATTTTACCTAAGATCAAATGCATTTCTAAACAAATATGCTGCTAACAACATACTCATCTGTATTCTGAAAATTTTACTTGCTCATCTACGGTTGTTTTAGAAATCAGCGCGCAGTTGATGAAAGGCCAAAACAAATTTTGAATTGAATTTTACAGCTGTTCCCATTCATGCTTAGGTTACAATATCATTATATCTTACAATTATACTTGTACTTAAGTATCAAGTACAATATTATATAAATTATATATATAAAGCTGGCTGACAAATTTTGTGATATTGACAGTAGGAGTTACTGATATGCTAGTCTAGTCTAGTCTATCTGCATTCACATCAGCCTAAAATGTAAAATCCCACTATAATCAAATGAATGATGATGAAAACTCTTCCTGCCAAAAAGTACACAGTGACATCCCCTCACCCGACCCACTGCATCAGTGACAGACGATTCAGACGGACTTTGCTGTGCTGTGTAGTAAATCTACTACCGTGCCTTTTATCCATCAGGGTCATGGAATCATCATCACCTGATAGCAGTGATGACCGGTGTCCCATTGTGGCGTCATTGAAATGAATGGGCAGAGTTAAATGAGTCCTTGAGAACATGGGGACACCTTATTTACTGCCTGTGAAATTTATGAGAGGAGAAAGTCACCTTCATGTTGTTATTACGATGTCAGTTACGAGCCATGACACGTGTGAGTGCAGCCCCTGGTGAAATAGGGTAGTACAGGTTGCTCAACTCACGGCTTTGTTAGGGTGACATAGACGCCCCTCTCTCTGCTGTTCTACTCGTTTTATTTTATCCACTACAGTAAACTGGGCTAAAACATCAGCACTGCCACTTTCCTCCTTACCGGGCCATGGTATTGGCTTGTAATGGTCTGATGAGGTATTTTAAATGCGTGCTAATAGCAGATCTCTGTATAGCTAACCACCCACCAAACTCTCACTGATGCCCCGCTCTCTTGCTCTAGCCCTCTCTACAGCAGTGGCCTGTTTCTTGGGCAGACACTTTGAATTATTCATAGAATCATGTCGCTTTACGCAGTGCATCAGCCATAGTTTGCTGTTGTGCACAGACATATATATATATATATATATACATCAGCTGTAAGATAATAAAGTAGAATCAGGAACATGTATTTAGTGAGCTGCTTTTTGTCTCTGCCTGGCCTTTTACTGCATCTGAAGGTAAAAGTTTGTTTTTCTGTGTTGTGATGTGATTATTCATCTGTCTGAATAGGTAGTTCTAATTATTCCACACTGGTATATTCTTAACAATTAAAATGTTGCAGACTACAGATGTTAAATTGGTGTGATGGTTTATTCAGTCACCTCATGACTGCAAAGTGAGAAGATGACTCCATCTAGTGGTAGAAATATGTAGCTGCCAGTCCTTTGAAAAAGGTGATACAATGTCAAATAAATTCACTTAGCCCTCCTCTAACTATAGTTTTAAAGTTTATTTCTCACTTAATATATTTTTATATGTGGGCTCATTACAAGCAAACCATTATCAAGACAAAAATGACAAGTGGTGCACAGAGTTGTAGATAGCATATAGCCTTCAATATTTTTCTAATTGGCTAACATGAATCCATGACAAAGAATGGCTCTACCTATATGAATTGAGACTTCCTCTTTTCTTCTCCGAAGGCTGACTGAGAATTATCTTTAACTAGTTGTATTGGGTATTAATTCCTGTGACCTTTTTAATAGAGGTGCAGTGTAACCCACAGGTGTGAAATAGGGATTAGATGGGGTTTGGAGATCTGTATAATGCATATAGATTAGTATGGTATTGACTTACAATGATACAAATAAATAAATGGTAAAAGAAACACAAAACATGAAATACACAGTAGTGTGGTGGCCTCAAATATAATTGAAGGGATTTCCAAAGCCTAAATGAATGAATGAATGATATAACTAAGGTTATATCATTGTGGAAATAAAAACTCTATCAAGTGACACGTATCATCTCTCTTCCTTTCAGAGGCCCTGATTGCTGATAGACTGTACCCTGTGGTCCCACTGAAAAAGAACAGCACCCCTGGCAGGCCGGCCACACCCCCTCCCTCCTGCCTCCATGTATCCTGAATCTACCACAGACTCCCCTGCTCGCCTCTCCCTCCGACAGACTGGCTCCCCTGGCATGATCTACAGGTGAGTTCATAGACCCAAAGGTCTCTGCTGATGGATTCAAATGTTAATTATAAGCATCACAAATGAATAACTTGTATTTGTTACAAGTTAGAAAATGAAAACATTTGGGGTCAAGGCTACATTAGCTGATACTAGCATAACATATATGGGATTTCTGACTGAACTCTTTGCCATGCGAAATGCATTGTGGGTAGTGTAGGCGCCAAGTTTTGATGAATGTGTGGAATAAAAAGTTAATATCTCTGGTTCTGCTACATTGTTTTTGATCCTTTCTTTAAGAAGGCTTTCTGTTGTGAGTCTCACTGGTATAGGATTTGCATTGCTAAATCAGTCTCATACTCTTTCAGAAACCAACAGAATAAATAAGTACAAACTGCCTCTCTTTCTCACATACGGCTTTTGTAACATAAACATATATGCTTTTCTCTATGTCACTATTAAGGACCAATCAGTTTACTGTTTCACCAGGATAATCCACTCTGTATCAATGCTACTATCCAGGGAGTTCTGGGTACATATAAGACAAACAAATAACAGAAGACGCAGATTTATTGCAGTGACTCACATTTATGGACTGGAAATGTAATCTTTACATGCACAACCTCAGCCTTTATCTAACCCTTACCTAACCATAAGGAAGACACAAATCATTTTGGCTTGTATGAAATGCATTTTAGAATATAAACGAATTACATCCACCAAGTATAGTTGCTGTCTCTAACTGGTAGAATTTGTAACTGTGACACTTACATGCAGACATATCACAGCATGTTTTAATTTCACTTGCACAATTGTGTGTTGTGTTAACACCATGGGAACAGAGGTGTAGACACCCATGCCTAGATTATCCTGCACTCTGATGCTGCACCAGCATGTGGCGCCAGAGACTCATCTGCTGGTATCATTGAGAAGCATCTGTGCCATTCTTCTTCTCAAGCTGCTTTATGGCTGTGTTTTACATTGCCTACAATTATGGGATGTGGTGCAGTGGCCGAACGGAGTTGTGATACATCGCTAAAGCCTTTGGGTAGCTATTGGATGTGGTATAAATGTAGAAATATTTTTCTAAGAGACACCTGACAACCCTACATAATTAAACTAAGAGCAGTAATTATTGATGTAAAGGTTGTGTTTGTTGTTTATAGTTTTACTCTTTTTTTTATTTAACCTTTGGAATCATGCACTGGCTTATAACTATATAATTTACAATGTTCCTCTTTTATTTTAAAAACTTCAGTTGCTCCATGTTGCCTTTTAACTGCTCATTAAAATTATTTGAAAGAGGTAGTTTTGTAATGTATATGTAAATTGTAGCAATATATTTTCTCAATTCTAAAAGCTTTAAAGGTTTAGGATTTGTGCTGACATCTGGAAGATTTTCATTAGCCCCCGAACTTGCAATTAACTTCTTTTGTTTTAATACACATACAGCTATGGTCTATTGACATGTCATATTGCTGAAACATTTCCAGCATCTGTAACTTCATCCAATGGACAAACATGCATTTTTGAACAAATAAGGTTGTGTGAATAGTACATTGCTGACACTGTGTCTGCGTTTGTCACTGCTGATGCTGTATTTTCCCTCCTACTTTACCCGCCCGCATTTTGTTCTTTGTCTTCGGCTCTTGTTTGTGTCATGGTATAATTTTTCGTGTTAGTGTCTGCATCTACTTATTCGTTACTGCTGACTTCTTCCCTTTCCTGCGTACATTAACTAAAGCCTTTTCTTTCTCCTCTTTCCTCCCGATGCCTTCAGTGCTCGTTATGGGAGTCCCAAACGACAGCTGCAGTTCTACAGGTACCTGTCTGTCTGTTTGTTGTCGCACAGCAGAATAATTGAAGTTTAACATTCTCTTTTGTGGTATTTTGTGTGTGAAGTATGCATGTGTGTACGGTATATATTTACAGAATGAGAATTTTTGATTTTTGTTTGTCTTGCTACAAAATAGGTATTATTTCACTATAATAACCTTGCCGCAGATACTTGTTGTTCTGTAAGTTAAAACCGTACATCCATTAGTAAAACTGTGCAGCATAAACACTTATCATCTACTGTTTAGCTGGCAGTGCACTATGCAGTTTAAACCTGATAGGAGTGATGCTGGATTTTGTTGCAAGGTTGCTCACAAAACCTTTGAATCAACAATAACTGCATGAGTTCAAATTATTTTTTTTACTTGTGACATTTGACACACTCAGTCGTTTTTTTGTTTTGTTTTGTTTTTTGTCATTAAACTTAAAGATGTTGATAAAGCTTTTTACTGAACTCTTTCTTTGTCACATTTAAGCTTATTACTGTTAATTATAATTTTTACATTAAACAGCTTTTTTGATGACTTGTGAGTTCAACCTGATGTGTCTTGTTCTAAACGCCAGGCCATTTTTTAAAAGTGCTGGGGATAAGATGATGTTCTCTTTGAGTAGTACTCACTGCTTCAGTGGTGTGCTTTTAGGTGGTCAGTCTTTCTGCTACTTTATAGTAGGATCATGTTTTATGGACTCATATCAGGCCTTATTCTGCTGATCCAGTTATAAAAACCCCTGACTATGTGGATGTGCTTGTAATGAGCTCACTATTGGATTTTTATCTTGGCGCCTTGCACATTTCTGTCCTTTCAAAGTGCAAACCGTCCCACTTGCTGCTCCCTTGGCCTATGGGGAATCGTTTAAGCCCTTTATCTTTTCTGTCTATCGCTCTGACAGTCCAACTGGCTAATGCTGGGAAAGGAACTTTTGTTCTTTTCAATGATCTCAACATTGTAACGTGTAAACCGTAGTACTGGAACTATGATTGCTAACAAACTATTTACCAGGTTGCAAAGGAACTCTGAACGTTTCATCCCAGTATGATGAATAACAAGTTGTCATGTTGACAGTATTTAGTTTTGCTACAGCTTTGTCTTGAACCCATCTTGTCATTACAATGCTCATTATATGTTAAGCACATTTTGATGGAGAATCTTTGTTTTATATTGTTTTATTTTCCAGTAGAGCTCAACCAACATTATCAGCCAATATTGGCCTCTCACAGATGTATCGGTATATATGTTGTCCTAAGTGCGCCGATATTTAAAAAAAATATTTTAAAGGTTGAATTTTATATATATTTGTTTCTGTTTTTTAATTTAAGTTTTGTACATGTACAGTATACATACATGCATACAAGCATACATAAAAAAAAGAATATTGGTTGATATGTCAATCCCTATGAATCCAAATTCAGTACAGAGCATGTTAGGCTGTATGTTAGGCTTTTTCTCTACTAACAATGCTTTTAGTGAAGCCTATGCATCTCTGGCTATCGTTAAACCGTTTTATAGGTTTCAGGGGGAGAGTGAGTGCTTTCCGACCTTGAAGGTTGTTGACTTTTGACCGCTATATGTCTCTTGTGTATCGATTACAGAAAAACCCATAATGTAAAAGAAATTCTTAAAGCATGATTGTACTTGAATGTCTACTTTGAAAGCCGCAACTTGATTTAAATAACAGAACTGGCTGATATCAGCTATTCTTACTGTAGGTATACATCAGAAGTTCTTCCTTGGTTCTTAAGAACAAATGGTTTCAAGACAAACTATGATAGTACTAAACAGAGCTGAACAATTTATTTTAATGATCAATATCATATAGACAATTCAAAGCAGTCATGATTAATCATCATCTTCTCAGTTGCATCACGGATCTCATATCTTTTACAGCTGTGCCAAAATAGCTCTCCAGATAGAGAAGAGGGTGCAGATTCGCTTCTCTAATTAGGAAAATGTTTGTGTTGTCTGACTGGTTCAGAGAGGCAATGTGATTACAGAGCACCAAAAATATGCAGCTAAAGGCAGATGATGTGCTTTTATGATTTCAGTTTGTGAATTTGTGTTGAAACTAATTATTTAATATATCTGAAACCAGTGACTGTTATTGTACTGTAGTCATGTACATTTATATAAATTATACACATTTTTTAAATAACTGTCAGAGATAATGAATTTGTAAAATGCAATTTTTTGGGCTTTGAAACATCGGCAACAACTATTCGAATTTATTTGACGCTTCCCTACGTGGGGGTTGAGAGTGATGACAGAGATGGGGAGGCGACAGAGCTGCTTCCCAGCTGCTGTCAGTTGGAAGCAGCAACACATTGGTGAACAGCAAAGCAGCTTCAGCGTGAGCTGGTTGCAGACCAAAAAACACCGGAAGCACCAGCAACACCAATGCATGGAGGAGGAGGAGGCGCCTGCGCCAACTTGCTCTCTCTCGCTGCCTCCATCCTCTCTTTTTCTGTCTTTCATCACTCTCCTCACCCCTTCCTATACCTGCTGCTGCCAGGGTGGTGGGATATATGTAAATTAATATTTGAATAGTGATTGTACCATTTGAAACCCGTGGCAATGAACAATGAACAAAGCTTTGGGTCAAGACGTACGAATTTGAACTTTCGTATAAGAATGTAGGATGCTTTCGTCTATGTGACTGGTAAGGCCGAAACAGAGCAGCTACAGTACAGTTTTGTTTATAGTCAGAGGTGTCATTATTATGTGACACACACTGGTTCTGACCTTGACCTGAACACAAAGCCACTGATATGCAGAGAGATGATGCAAGCGTGCTTAACCTACGTGGTTTCCATAATACCTTGTTAGAGAGTACTTGAACGTGCTTGGTGCTTTGTCTCTTTCTATGTGTGTATATGTACAGTGTTTGCTTGACATTGTGTGTGTTTGTGTGTGTGTGTGTGTCATGTGAACACAACACTCAGGCTCTCATTATTGTCTAGCTCTTAGTATTCTTTCCTGTGGAACAACAATCAGAGGCTTTTAGTGCAAAAGCTTTGGTGAATAATTCAGGGCTGATATTATTTGCTGTGGTTAGCAAAAACAAGACGGGCCACTAAACGACATAAATGGATTTCTTCCATGAGAACTGCAAGGGGAGGGAAGGAGGTGTCGGTTGTGGTGATAGAGTATGGACCAAGTGATGAGGGGAGGGAAAGTGATGCACTCACTTATTCACTAATTGGTTTAGACATTTCCTTGTAAGACACTCCCAGTTTGGGTGGACCTGCTTCATCACTGTCTGCAGTGTATGTTTATAAGAGCAGACTGGCACCCTCATAGCCTCGCTCATGAGCCGACCCCCAAGAAATCAGGTGAGTTTGAAGAAAGATTTTTGCCACTCATGAATACATAAGAGGAGTATGTTTATTTGCGTTTTGTGTGTGAGAGATTGGCTGAGTGATGAGGAGAGTGTGTGGGTGTGTGAATGCATGCTGCCTTGCTTGGAGTCTTTATTTATCTCTTCCATCTCTACATGGAGATAACATCTGTTTTGGAGAACTTTAATGAGATTTGAAATTAATAGAGAATTTGTTACAGGTACATGTCATGTCATGATGGGGTCAATGGGTTGGACTAATTTTTTTTAATCCTGTATCAAAATTTTAAATAGATATTCTTTGTTAGTTACAGTCAATCAGATTGTAAGAAACACAGGATGTGTGAGATGTAAAGTTAGTTATATTTAGTTTGTCTTACTTTGAAATGGATGTTTGATTACAGTGACATGGTCGGTTTGTGAGCTGTTTTGTCTAGAGACAAAGGAAGTGCTGTTCAAGTGTTGTAGCAGCCGATGGAAAGATCAATACATTTTAGACCCTTTATAGCATATTTAAATCCAGAGATAGAATAGCTTTTCCTTCCTTCCAGTTAGTAGTAAAGAACAGAGCATAGACAGTGACTCAAAATGAAATAATTCTTGTTGACATTGCCTTTATTGACATGCTCATTTCAATTAATTTTAAATTGATCCATTGTATCGTACCAAAGCATTTTTATACCTTAATATTTAATGAATAACATAGCTATAATCCCATAATGTTCATGAGTTCAAGTTTTTATTAACAGCAGTAATAAAACTGCAGCAGTTACTTCCTGAAGCAATATATATATATAGTATTCCTAAATTTAAATTGCCATTGTTTTGTTGTTCATTGCCTTTACCTGAACAGTGGTCATCGGTGCATTCAGCATTAAATTGTATTGTTGCAGTGGTGGTGGAACTAAAACAGCGCTGCCCTCTATTGATTCAATTCAGTACAACACTCTTTGATGTTCTGGATCATTATAGAAAGAAAAATAAGTGTGTATTTAATAGAGGGATGGAGACTTAATTATTTACACAAACTTTTTGAAATGGGAAGCATGGTTGCATTGGGCTTCATAAGCTCCAGAACCTGAAATAAAGCCCATTTGTAAATTAAAGGTGCATATTGTGTAGTACTATTTTAGTTCTTGTTGTTCCTGTCTTTTTTTCAGTCCAGATGATGGGCATGTTGTGCCTATAATGGTAGTAGGATACATGCAAATTATGTCATGGACTCAGAAAATGTGATTCTCCCTCTTTGTCCAATCAGAATCAGAATTGAGCCCTGGAACGTGTCCCCTCCTGCTGCTTGGTGCATGTTCGAATGTGTCCCCTCGGTAGATAGCATGTGCCCTCTTTGGTCTTGCTCCTTAATCACCAGCAAGTCACCTGAATGCTCCCTATCAGTGTAACCCTGCCATTGTGTACCTGTCAGGGGAGGGTGGTGCTGGGCTATGTTGTGCGACTCTGATTACAGGATGCATGGCCATGTGCTGCCCCAAGCAGGAGAGCTCTTTTTTTATGGGAGCAGGTGCTATTTAAGGAGGTGGCTGTGCCCTGCCGGCTCCTCGCTCCATCCGTGTCCCTACTTTATTCTGGCTCTTCACTGCACGGGTCGCCTCAGCATCACGAAGAGGAGGAGGAGGAGCAGGAGGGGGGGGCATGTTTGCGGGAGGGTACGCTGGTGGCCCCCGGGGGGCTCCCGGCAGGCGCAAGTCTAGTTACTGTCCTCCTGAAAACCTGCAGATCCCCAAAACGGCAGCGCCAAGCAGCAGTGTTCGGAAGAGCAGCAGCAGCGGCAGCGGCAAGATGCTGTCTATGTCATACAGCGAGAGCATCCGGAGCGGGATCAACCGCTACCACTCGGACCAGGGGCTGAATCAGCCACCGGCCCGGCCCACCGACCCAGCTGAGCTGCAGAGACTCCGGGAACAGAGAGTCGCCGCTCAAATTAAGAACATGGAAGACTTCCTGAAGATGAATGGTCTTGCCCTGGAAGAGTGTGTGTCCTATCAGACAGGCATGAAGTACAGGTAAGAGAGAGGTGAAGCTAGACAGGGACTCAGATAGTCCAAAGTGAAAGTGCTGGGATCCAGCAGGTGAGAGCAGCTTTGTGGCTAGAAGGGCACAGACGCTTGAGGGTCCACTGAACAGGTGTGTGTGATCTTGTGTGTTTATTGGTTGGCCTTAATCTATTTTTTTTTTACCTTGCTGTTGATTTTATTCAGATACTGTCACCAGAAATATTACACTCTGAGGAACTATCTGTCTCTTTGTGAACATCTGTATAGTCTTGCTCTGTTATGTGGTCAGACTGCTCTCATGCAAAGGTACTGGGGCTCAGGTTTTATTTTAATTATCTAGGTCGGCAGCATATTTGCCCAACTACATGGGAAGGACAGACTGTTCCGTAAGGAGTTACGTGGCCCCTTAAAACCTCACTCAGCCATTCTTTTCCTTTTCCCCTTGATCACATAGATGCTCTCCCTTCTTCCCTGTCCATGATTTTCTATTTTTCATAGAGAAGTCTGCCCTACAGAGACACAGTGAAATAACCTTTCAATGTGTTCATAGTAGAGCTGGAAGTTGTTGATATGATAGACATACCATGGCAAAATTAGATTAGATACTGTGTATTGTGATTAAGCCAATCATTATGTTGTAATATAAGTCTGAGCTTACTGAATGTTATAACGGAGTGATAAAGTTTTTTGGTCAGTGAAAGCCATGTCTACCCAGATTTGGCGATTTTAAATTTTTCAGATAAACTGAATGCGAATGACCATAACGGACATAAAGGAAATATTTTTGTGCCATCAATATGGCAGAAAACCCATGAATGAACTGTTGCTGTTCAAGGATTGAGCTAGTGGACCAGGCATAGCGGCTGTTAAGATAATGTTATTGTTGTGAACATGTATAGCTTTCATCACACACAGGCATGGCTGCTGTTGTTTTTGACTAAGATCAGTCACTAGAACGCAAGTATGCTTGGCTGCTGTTACCATGCCTGGGGTGACCAAGTTTTACTGTCGTCTGCAGGCAGTGTTGTATGTCACCACCACTGGCTTGTTACCGTGTGTAAAGCTCAGTCACTGGCCCATGACGGGCCTGAATGCAGCTTTGTGAGAAAGGGAATTTAATACTGCAAAGTGCATGTGTGGTTCTTAACTTACAAACCTCAGAGAGCCTCCTACAATATCTTTAAATATCGGTTCACCTTTTTGTTTCATCTGTTTAATCTAAAGGATCTAGTAACAAATCTAAGTATGATTTCTTTGCAGTGTTGTATTAAGCCATTGGTATCGGTTTACCGCAGGAGTAGCTCATCTAACAGAGGAAATCCTGCCAGAAGCCACTGTTTCTTGTATCTGATCACCCGCAATTCTGTAATTAGTGCTCCAATTGGGTCAGCAAGTACATGCAACCTCTGTCTCAAACTCATCATTATTTCAGGTGTGTGGTCAGGAAGGCAGGCCAGCATTGCCACTAAGCTGCATTTAACCATGCTCTCACTCGCAACTCTGCACATTGTTTGTTTGTTTGTTTGTTTTGACAAATATCCACTCAGTCCTACCTCCAAGGGTTTGAAACACTTGATGCTGTTAAGGGAGCTATTATTACTGTTACATCACTAGAAAAGCGCATGATTCATTTCCCTAGTTTTAAATGAGCTTGATTGACTAGTACTCGTAAGATTCAATAAGTAGTCTTGTATCTAAGATTCTAATGCTACTAAACAAACTTTGTCAAATGTGTTATACAAAATATTGTCTAAAAATTAAGGGAAACATTTACTCTATTTCCATCATGTCATCGCTGAAACAAAACACTACCACTCAGCATGCCCATTTGGACACCGGAAAACTTTCCCTTGTGTCCATGTCCTTGGTTTGAAAGAGCCAGACGGCGGGTAAAGGAACTTGAGTTCAGTGGGGCGAGACAGGAAGCCGTGTGTTTCATGTTAGAGGTATATGGAGGCTGACTGCGGAGTATAGATTTCTGTAATGACTTAACACTAATGGACATGGTAATGACCTCCACTTAGTCGTTCATACATGTTCTGTATACTTTTTTTTTACCATAACAGATGTACAGTAAACATTTCCTGCTCATTGTGATAATTGATTATTTCTTGTACCAGTTAAATAGAAATATTTTTTACTTGTCTGTAACCAATTAGCATAACTTGTTTTTGATTCCATTGGTTATGCAGTTACTCACTATTTTTTTTATAGTAGATTAGGTTGTATTGATCAACTTTTTTCCAGTAGGGGGCAGAAAAACATCTATATAAATGAACAAAGCAGCCTCTGGCCTCTGTAGCCAACATTTAGTTGTTGTATAGTTAAATAAAAAAGACGCTGATGAATCTGAGACCAACATTCACTATGTATCAACTGAAATGGGATTTTGAGGTAGATGCTCATTAATGTTCACCTGCCACTCTGTCTTTCTGTCTGCTGTTTGGTGCTTGCCCGGTAGAGTACTTAAAAACACATTAGTCCTAATAATCAGTTAAGTTCTGAGGGTAACAGAAAGGAGAGAGGAGATGCATAATATATTTTCAACTTCTAGGATATACAATAGGGTTCCCTGACTCAGTCATAGTGTGATCATTTAAACCCCCCATTTGAGCAGTGTTCTGTTATTAACAGCTGATCACCACTAGATGGTGCAGAACTTCCACTTAACTAAGTTGATGGAGAGTGTAACACATCCCGAATGCCTCCCGCTGCACTCAGTGCCATAATGCAGTTACTGAACATAATATGTGCATCACTCTTTGCACTCCTATGTTGAACATCCTGTTCTGCTAAGACTACAATATTTATCACTTTTTATTAAGCTTAGCTTGCTATTAAAATGTTAGCAAGAGTTGATTGAAGACATTTAAAATAGCAGCTTGTCGCAAGACAGCAGCATAGAGGAGTGTGTCTTCTTTTAAGCTCTGTTTCCTCTTCAAAGCGATATTCAAACATGTTTTCTTAATGTCCTCTCTCTCTCTGTCTCTCTCTCGATCTCTCTCTCTCGATCTCTCTGTCACACACACACACAGAGCTTTTTTTTTTACTTTCACTTTTTGCTCTGATGTACAGACAAATCATTTGGTCCGGACATAAATCTGCACTGAGCCCCTCCAAAGAAAGATTCTTCTTCAGCACTACTGCAGCATGTGTGTCAGCATGGGCAACTGTGACGTTTTTCTCCAGGCTATCCCCTACTCACGGGCTAAATTTAGCAGCAGTATCCACAGCTGCAGCTGGATGAAGCTGAATGGGATGCAGTTTAACCTGATCATCCACTATTTTACCTCAAGCCCACTGCCTTGCCATATTTTACACACATGTGAGCTGCAGAAGTGGCTGTGTTTATTCTTTGTCACACAAGCCGGAGATGAGGATTGGGTATTTGGAGTGATATAGATTTGGTTTCCAGTGATGACCTCTCTAGTTCCTCTTTGAGCTATCTCTGGCTGGCCTAGTTTGACAGCTTGTCAAAATGTTTTAGTCTGAAATGTAGTGTGGGCACAAGAGGTGGGAATTGCCAGGGATTACACAATCCTGTTTTGATTTCTATTTTGTTTTTAGTTTATTATTTTTTTATTTTCAATTTCAATTCAATTTAATAGTATCTTACATAGGACTTTGTCTGAGATTTCATGATTACTGTGAATGAACTTTCACCCTGGATTATTGCACAAGATTATTGTAACATGAAATAGTGTTGTTTATCATTGTCATGATCAGTTTACTACTAATTTACAATGTTTTTACAGACTTATTTGTTAGCCAAACACATGTAGCTATCGACATGCTTTTATCTGACAAGTTGCAAGTAACTAATTTCTGGAAAGTAGACCCGTGTGTGTATTACCGGAGGCTGTAGTGTGATCACTTTGTACTCAATGAATACTCAGTAGTGACAGGAGGTAGGAGGCTTTCTCTATTGTCCTCAGCCATTTGGACACTCCGGCTTTAAAACTGTGCTCTTGTCACTTTGCATCCCATAAATGTCGTTACTCAACAACATTCAGCACATATTTCCTAAACTGTCAAGTTTCAACTCTGAATAAAATGTGAAGGTTTATTTGCTTCAAATAAGTTCACCTAAGGAAATGTCTGTCTTGTTCTTTCTCTCTTGAACTTCTTGTTTAGCACCAGAATGTGCTTAAGTGTCTGAAATCATACTCTGATTTTGGGTATTTTTCTTTGTCCCTTAAGGTGTTTACTTTTTAACTTTAATGTATTAACTTTTTTTTCCTTCCGTATCTTTTTCTGTTTTTCATTCTTCCTTTCTTTATTCTGGTAAAGTGTAGCAATTGTGTATTGTGATCTATTATACCTGCTATTTCCTCTCAGTTTGTATGAGATATTTTATTATACTACTATATTATTGTAGGATGTCGGAACATAACATTGGTGTAGACCTCAGGCAAAAAGGTTTAAGGAGGTTTAACCTTTCAAAATGTCGAGGTCAGGGATTTGCTAACAGCAGCCTGACCACACATATAGCTGCCTCGTTTCTGTATGCTTTACAACTTGAGGTGATGCAGGTCACAGAATCATCAGATGAGAATAAAAGTAGAACAGTCTGTTTCATCGGCTTGCTTTAACCCTCTTTACTCAGCTTTTGTGTGCCAGCACCATCCATAGCTTAAGTTGAAATGGCATTTGCTATAAAACGTTTGGTCACTTCCCGTAAAAGATCTGTTGGCCTTTATTATTAAGAGTATCTCAATAAAATAAGTGTACCAGTTTTACCTTACTATCTTACAGATGGGATATCAAAATGGTATGTTAATTAAAATATAACTGAATATACACATATTGTTATTAACAAGTAATGTAATGGTACTTGATATTTTTTAAATCATGGGTTGTTTCATCTTGAGTTTATTCCAAGGCTGTAGTTTTCAGGGCATGGCCCTTCTTAAAACAATTTGGACACAAGATGTCAGGGCAGTGAGAGGAGGCACCGAGAGGAGGCAGCTACATCCTTCCGCTGGAATGCGCGTCGTTTATATTTCTCCCTAGCAACGCTTCTCTGTATGAACGTTCCCTTAGGTATGACAAATGCACACAGGCAGGCGGGAGGATCTTCCGTTGAACAGAACAGATTATTCCGCTCCCTCCACTCACTCTCTCTTTTCTTCAGATTAGTGAGTGTGCTCCCTGGGACTGTATAATAACCCTGTCTGATTTAAGGACACTTTGTTATGTAAGCCTTCATGCTGAAATCCCTGCATGGTCAGTGACAACACATTTAAAATCATATTGTGCATTTGCTACATATTGTGTTAGAAACATCTTTTGTTAGATGGGTAGATATTTATATGTGCTAACATAATCAAGTGCATATTTAAAGTATTATAAAAATTAGAAATGTGCTGTTTAGTTACCATTTTCCTACTTTACCAGTCAAAAGTTTGAACACACTTTATCAATGAAGTAAATAAAATCTAAAATAACATATAATTGGTTTAATTACAGAGCCTCATTTTATGACATTATATTACATAAGAACAGGGGTTCCCTGTCCTCTATTTTTGATCGTCTCAGCTCTCCTGCTCTGTTAGATGTGTCAGCAGGGACAGCTAAAATGACAACTCCTCCTGAGCCCTCCTCTCTGGAGGGAATCTGTCATGTCCACTGGAGAATTAAGAATTATGACGCTTGCTGCTCACAGATGTGACCTGTGTCTCCTGTTTCCTCAGGAATTTCCAGCATCACTGAAATAGTATTTAGCTCGATTAACTCTTTGTTAAAGGTAAGATTCATTCGAATCACCAATTGGCAGAATCATTTGACTTACATAATGGAGGTCTCAACACAACTTAACAAAATATTAACACAAAGTTAACCAATGAAGACCAACATTCAAATGTATTTTTGCTTCAGTTAATTACATCCTCATTACAGTGATGAAACAGTCAGCCATTAGAAATGTTTAGACACAGCCTCAGGGTGCATTAAGCTGCTAGAAAAACATTACCACATCTGTCGTTCAACACTGTCAATCTGTCTGACCTCACATTGCTTTCCATTAACTCTCTTAAGCTTGTTCACACACTCACTTAGACATGCACACACACACACACATACTCTCTCACTCTCTCTCGTCTTTCTCCCCCAACCCCGATTTCTTTTTCACATGGTTACTCATATCCTCACTAATGCTGTTCAATTAAACCCTCAGAAAGTGTAACTTAAACCCCACATGACAGCTGGCCAACAGCTACACATGATACACATTCTCTGTAACCAGATATACACCACACTAACACTCAACCCTAACCGTAAGCCTACAAATTACATTGTCCTGGCCAGATGCCCCTGGATAAATTTACCTAAGTTAACAGTGAGCGATGTACAGAGATGAAGGCTAAGTGAGAATCAGATAAAGCAGTTGAACTGTCTGACTTAATATTCATGAGTATAGGTTATTCTGTTTACCCAATTTGAAGGCTCTGCTTTAAGATGTAATACCCACATCTAATTGCAGATTTCAAAAGAGTCCTTATCAGAGGACCTCACCAGTAGTCCCTACAGAGGGCTGCAGAAAGCCAGTGCTTACTAAACTGGCTTTGGTAGATCAGGCTTGCATTCTGCACCAACTCTGGATGCTAGTTCATTTGCCAATCCCAGGTTGATGGATGTACCTAGACTGCCCCTGAGAGCAAATTAGTGAAAGACCACGAGACAGTCACTGAAGTGACAAATGTCAAATTTGGGAGTCTTTTCATCCTTTTAGAAGCTGAGGGTTTTTGTTGTATTTGTTCAGGTTTACTGTGCAGAACTGATTTAGAGAGCCAGTGCCTATTTTTAGAGCTAATGCTGCTGTTTGTGTTGAAGGATCACTGCTTATGACAGTACCCTACAGTACCTCTTGGGTCAGAGTAGTTTCTAACACTCAGTCATTTTTCTGCCACTATGCTTCTAGCTGCAGTATGTGGGCAGCAGTTTGGGAGAGGTTATTTTTCTGTAGCTGTAACTCCTGTACAACCAAGACAGACTCCTGAGGCTTCATTACAGTATGGCATCATTGATTGCCAAAGCTTCTTGCCATATTCTGCTGTGTGTGTGTGTGTGCGTGTGCGTGTGTATACACTTTCCTCTTCTCTTCCTCCCCCGCACATTAAATGAAGTGAAGGGTCCTATCAGTGCTCTGCATTCACTCACAGTGATTGAATGTCTGAGAGCAATTTTAGTAGATTTTTTGGATAACCACAAATCAGGTACTTTATCAAAGCAAGAAGGCGAAGGCCACGACACAATGTCACTAATTAACAATTTAACAGCTGCACTTTAAGACATTATGTAAAGATCAGAGTTTCTTATTTTTAGTTCAGCATCCTTCATGATTGTTTCATCTTGTGAGTAACAATAAATAGAGCTATATTCCAAATTTGTTTCAACACACTCCGATCAATTAACACAAAGCAGCTCATAACTCAAATCAATATTCACTGTATAATAGAACTTGAATAAAGTGAATGAGATGACAACAGTGTAATCAGTTGTTCATTCTGACTTTGACTTTGGGTTCACTAGCAGGACAGCAGGCTATGTGTCCTCTGCAGTGCAATTTGATGTGTCATGCAATAGAAAACATCAGCAATGAAATAAACAGAGAGGTAGTCTGTTGAGTATGAGTGGCACATAGATAAAAAAACACCTCCCCCTCAGCAATATCCTGACTGCAGTGCAGGAGTGCTACATGTTGATGAATGGGCACATTTGGAACAAGGTCACAGGTTTCTCACAAAAAAACATATGAGAGGTTTCACTAATCATCTTTTCACTTGACAGCAGTAGGTGTCGAGTCAAACCTTAAAATGTCTGCCAGGCATGCTCACAGTAACATTGTGATTTCTTCAAGAAGACCCTACATGTCATCATGCAGTGATAAGGTGTCAGTCATCTTTAATGATTGTCTGTTCTGTTTATCTGGTCTTATGGTCCTTTTTTTGTTTTCCAGATATAGTCAAAGGGAATGAAACGCATGCTGTCAATCTGAAGAATGTTGGCAGATGTGCCTGTTGTAAATTATTAAATCACAGTAAGTGTGACAGGCATGGTTTATTGGATTAAGCATATTTGTTGTGCACTTCGTTGGCATATTTGTATCGCTGTTTATAGCTCCTGGGGTATTTATTAATTACAAGACTGTTGCTTTTAGTGCTCCGGTGATGGGAATCAGTCAGCTGGATAAAATGCTAGAACAAAATGTAAAAAAAAAAAAAGAAATGGTTGTTGTATTGATTCATTTAGGTGATGGATCACTAGTCTGTCAGATGATGCATGCTTATATTGATTACTGTACCTTCCATTGGACATCAGTCAATAAATGTGTAGATTTTCAGATATAGATAAATCAAGGTGCAACAAAGGATTTATAAGGTAACGTAATGACAAGAAATCAGGTGTGTCGTGGTTTTGGTATCCATGAAAAGCCACAGCAGGGCAGTGAAACCCCCGACAAAATCCTCTTGGTCTGAGGTTTTCTGAAAATAAATGTATTATATTTCACCCTATTTGAATACTGTTATGTGTGCCGTATGCTGGATGTTTGTGCTCTTTTTTTCTGTTTTTATCTAACTAGGGTATTTTTGTGGGATTTTTATCTGACATGTTGGTGTGGATCACAAGACTGACACTGTATCTATGCAGACTGAGCTCATGTCCCTCTCCCACCTCTCAGTACCTTCCCCATGTCACGACTCCGGGGGCCATAGAGCAGAATGGAACGTGGCATCACGTTTCTGCTGCAGTGGTGGTGAGTGCAGGCATTGAACCCTGTGGTAAAGGGACGCCATGTCAGACTTCTGCTTTAATGCTCAACAGCCTTGCCAAATGATCTGAGAGAGCGAATGGCATCATCCCCAAATCTGTTCCCCATCACCCTGACCCCTAAGCGCAGGACACAACCCTGCAAATGTGTAAAGACCCCATTGATCTTGCCTTTATATCGCTTGTATATATTCAATATAATGTTGTCTCTTGAAAGACTCAGTCTGTCCTTGAAGGAACATTCAAAAGATTTCCTTTAGCTTGTTCTCTGCACACAGCCTGAAATTTAAATTAGATTTTTGTTGAATTAAACCACCTTTCCCCTCAGGGTTATATTTAAGTCCAGGAGACCAAAAGGTCATAGTTCCAGGAATAGGGCTGTCAGTTAGCAACAGACTGTTTGCTGGATTCCTTTGATAGAGGTCGCTTTTTCAACTGTTTTACTACACCAGCTGCTCCTGATGGCATCTCTTTTAATTATCTCCTTGCCACAGTGGCTGGTCCACTCAGATAAGCTTCAGTATTATATTACTGGCAGCGTGTATTGTCTCATCTACTGTCACTTCAATCAGCAGCCGCTGTTGTGTTGAGTCCAGTTACTGTGGTGTTTACTTTCAGCTTCCAAACATGATCATATTTTTACTCTTCTACTCACTATTTGCCTATTTACTTCACCTAAGAATGCTCATATTGTTCATCAGCTCTATTTCTAATAAATTATAACAATCAATGTTATAGAGTAGTTGGCAACTGAATCTTTACCCTACTACTTTAATACATTTTTCTTGACGAAACAGCCTAGTTGAATTATGCAAGATTAGAACATTTATTTTATTCAAGGGACAATGCGTAAAATAAAATAGACTGAAATACAGCATTTCTTACATCTGTGATAGTCTTCCCTTTGACATATATTGTCACAGATAAAGTTACATAATGAATATTTCATGGGCAGTTGAGCAGACCCACGTGAGAGCCCCCTTTTCTGGGGCCATAGGCTAATGCAAAGTCCTGACCAATGAGCATTTGTCTTCCTCCTTTTGTCCTGACAGAATAAACTATACTAAACAACACTGCAGGGCAACAGACTGACAAAGGAGAACACAAAAATGTACTACTCTTTCTTAGGAGAGCTCCTGTAAACACTACAGATTTCAATGCCTTGCACTCTCACAGTGCTGTAGCTCTCTGATTATTCCTCCTCATAGCTTCTCTTCATATCCCTCCCACCACATTCACTCCCTCCCCTCTCTCTCTCTCTCTCTATCTATCTCTCTCTCTCTCTCTCTCTCTCTCTCTCTCTCTCTCTCTCTCTCTCTCTCTCCTCCCATCTCTTGCCTGTATGCACTGTGCCGCTTTATTCTGAGCACAAGGCATACAGATGTAAGTTTAATCCAGGCAACGGTCAGAGCTAGGAAGTGTATATGAGGTTGTCCTTTTGCTAACATGCAGTAGGATTCAGTAAAATATTGAGCAGCCAGCACAGCTGTCAAGGCGGACTTAGAAGGGGAGATGAAAACATCCTCGAACTGTGTGCCGTGTTTTATTCCCTTCGTCTCTTGGTGTGGATCTATGCATTTATACTCTTAAAGCTTGGCAGCAAGAGGTGTTATCTTTAGCACTGAGGAAATTGCAAGACTAAATCAGCCTCTGATGAGCCTTTTGATTAATAGATCAAGTGAGAGGAGAGGAGAACACCCGGACAAATCAAGGAAAAACTTGCAAAGGGAAACTCTTATTTTTTTGGACTTTTTTCTTTTTAAGAAGATTTAATTTTTTCTTTTACTTAAAGCTTTGTACCTTTGAACCTGCTTTTTATGTATCTAAAGTCATTGCAAATTTGTTTCTCACACTGGCTGAGGAATTTGTTTTCACCTGATCAGTGGTCCTTCTTCTTCTCTGTTGTGAGCTGAGTATTCAGCTCAATTCAGGGTAGCGACTATCTACAGACTGAACACTCTCATTCACAAGACGATCCCTAGACTTTTCACCTCTGGGAGTTGGTGATTTAACCAGAGGAGAGTATCTACAATTGGCACAGGTGGCCAAAAGCCAGGATGCAGGTGTCATTAGTTTGCACAGACCACCGTGGCGGGGTGAGCCGCAACACAGAGGACCGGCTAAACCGTCAAAACGCCAACAGCCCCAGCACAGGCACCCGCAGCAAGTTCAGAGCAGTGGCGATGGTGGCCCGCAGTCTTGGACAACTCTCTGTACAGAGTGTGCCTTCCTCCAGCGAGCAAAGCATGAGGACTGGCATGAAGTATAGGTACATGTGCATGTAGGGCATGTCTAAAACTATAAAATTAGCCCTAAAAGTTTCAGATCCATGTAAATATTTAAAGAGATCTAAAACTGTTGGATTTGCTACCTCCTGCTTTATTTTGAGTGATACCCATAAAAAATTTTGGCACAGGGTAATATAGATCATAGAGAAGATGGCACATTTTTGCACTTCTCTAATTTATGCTAGTTTATCTTCCTTACTCCTTTTTGTCAGAATTGCCAAAGCCGACCTGTTAAAGATTGATGACTTGGGGCTAACGGGCATTCTTCATGACAGCAACTAATTAACAAAACTCTGCAAACTTTTATTTAGCTATCAAGTGTGACCACAAAAACAACAAGCAGCAGCCACTAGTGTAATGTATCTGGTTTGTATTGCAGACTTGATTCAGCTTGCCAATAATTATTTTCCAGTAATGACCTGATCAGTTGCTCACCACAGACGATCACTTCTAATGAAACATAAATTTAAAATGAAGTAGTTTTAACAAAAATATGCATCTGTGTATTCTAACATAGCTGAAACTATTGCAGTATTTCTGAGTATTAATAAGTACAGTAATATTGTAAGCTCCATCTCCCAGCCTTGGTTTAAATTACTAAGTGTCACAAAGACATACTGTCTTATTGCTAAAAGAATGTTCTAGTTATTGTCAATTATATTAGATATAATATACAAATATTTTGTCATTAAATAGAAATCAAAATCTCAGCAGAAATCTCAAATTTATAGGCTGAGTAAGAGTCTCAATCAAAGACTTAAACGTAAGCTGTATTCTTTTTTTTAATTATTTTGCAGTATATTCCACTCTTCCACCAAAACGCTATCAGAATGTTTCATTGGGTATCTACACTGCGTTTCTTTTTGTTTGCGTGATGACTTGATTCATGATTAACTGTTAAAATATTTCTCAAATAATGTTTTTCAAGCCTATAAAACAGGATATGTTTTAGTTAGAAAAATTAGTGGTGCATTAACTGAGAAATAACATTGGGTTTTGATTTGAGGAAACACATTACTCATCTTGAGTACTCTTTTCTGAGGCACATCACAATCCTTTGCATCTGATTTGCTAGCGGCAGCCTTGCCATGTTGGTACACTGTCATTATTGAGGCTAATGATATTGAATGAGTGAACTTGTTTTCAGCTTGGGGGCCAGCGGCTGTTCGTGTTCTTTGCTTCCGCAGTGTAGTCCAAAGTGTATAACAGGCTCTGTGTTTGTGAACCAAGGATGTATCTGATGTAAACCGAAGGTAATGCAGGCCTAAATGCGGAATGAGGCTTGGAGATGCATGCACTTGAGGGTACAACATAGTGTTAGTGTTTTTGAAGAGATAGGGATGAAAGGGAAGGAAGGAGAGAGAGTGAAAGAAAGAAATGCAGAGTGCTAAGGTTAATGCTAGTCTAGGCACTATGCCCAAGAGGAAGTACAGTAGGATGGAGTGATCTGTCCTCATGTCAGTGTGTATATTTCAAATTTGCCTCTTGGAGTTGAAGCTTGCAAGCCCTTTAACTTGGCTTGTGCTTTAGCTTTTATCCTTGAGCAGATTTCCAATTCTGTTTGAGTTTTTTATTTTGCAGTTGAAATCTGAAGAGGTTGGTGGTTTTATAACTGTGTCCCAAAAGAATACAGTTAAAGCTGTCTTATCTACCCAACAGAACTTTCATCGATTATCCACACTGCAGAATAGCAGTGTGAAATTCAGATCAGCTTCATTTGCATAAGGTACTCTCTGTTTCCTTGAATGGCAGCCTTGAGCCTGAATCAAGACTGTCAAGTTACAACGGAGGCAAGGATGCAGGTTTGGCTGGAAGTGACCTATCCCACAAGGATGAGGAAACCATCAAAGAGAATGTCTTTTCAAGGTACAGAGTGATTGCTGCAGCTTTGGTGGGCTGCCTCACCACAAACTGAGCCGTCCTGTAATGTGACGACGGGTCTGCATGACATGACTGGTTAAAATCATCGAGCTTGGCTGAGAGAGCCTGCACTTCCTCCAAGGAATGATTAAATGGCCTCAGTCGGGACTGAATTAATGATGCACGCAAAATGGCTTATGATTATGTAAAATAGTCTTGCTCAGGGAATGGAAGAATATCTGTTAGATTGGGCAGGCAGTGCAGGTGGAGAGTCAATCCTATGAGGTCTCTCATTTTCAGTCTGATATCAGCTCTCCCCTCAGTCAACCAAACCCAGGAAAGCGCTTAAGGGAATGGCTTTTCCTTTACAGAAGCTAGTTTTATTTGCTCAGGCGGTGCAAATAAACTGCTGCAAAGTAATGCTGAGGTGAATAAGTTTTAATATATATAAATTTTCTATTTTTGTGCTTTGCCCAGACTAAGACTTTACTATGTACTGCTGTAGATGCAGTTTGTGCTTTAGGATAACTTTTTTTTTTTTTTCAAAGCAGGGTATTGTGCTTCGTCAAAGTTTGTATCAGCTGCAAAACACATCTGCTGTGTTGCACCGAGTATCGTTTACTGCAGCGGCTGTGTAAATCAAAGCTGACTCACCTTCTCCTGGTGTAAATCTACAAGTAACTCGCCTTTGCCCAGACTGTCAGTAGGATTCCTCACATCTTTGGAGGTCCACTTTAGGTTGTAAGGTTGACAATGAATCACAGCTACGGTAAATAGCCACTGGCAGTGGTGTATAAGTGGATGGCATTGAAATCACCCCTACTGTGTTGTGTAAAGTTGTGATGTATAATTATCAATGATAGAGATAAGACATTACTTAAAAAAAAAAACTTGTCCCCCTGTTATGGTATGTTGATGGGGGAAAAAAAAAAGAAATATTCAATGTCAAAGATAATATATACGTTAATTATGTGCTCTATACAGGATAATGTTTTCCTATTATATTATTAGCTGGAGTTGCAGAATGAAAACTGATTAGATGGTCCTGTTACTATGGGAATGAGTTGTCCTTGTCAAGGAATTTCTATGAAACTGAGCATCGGTTTTTTTTCCCAGTATTTTGTTACACAAATGCATCTCTCAGGCTTGGGTGACAAAAGCTGTGGGTGTGAGATTTGGGGCGTCGTGAGTGTGGGTGCATGCTGGGACGTTTTCCTGCATTCTGAGGGCTCTTCATCAGGGAGCCAGCTTTCCACAGCCTGCACTCCCCCTTGAAATATGAATCATAAATAGACCGTGGTAGTTGAACAGAACACATACAGCAGCACACTTTGGCCACTCTGATGTAAATACTGAGACTCATCCGCAGCACACAGTAGCCACTTAGGTACCATCTTAAATGTACGCAGAATATTCACCATTTATTTGCTCTGGGCATTCAGAGAGAAACTGCTAATAAACAATGGTTCGTTTATTGATGTAGGTTTGTGTTTCATTGTATGCACTGAGGTTTTTCTGTGTGTGTTGGTGTATACAGTCGAGGAGTGACTGAGATGGGGGTTGTTGTGCAATATTTTGCCTATGTGTCTATAATTGTGTCTGCAAGTGAGACTTACATTTGTGCTATGTTGAAGGAGAAAATAAAGACAGCTGTTCTTTCTTTGCCTCACTGATGGAGTTTAATTAGAGCCTCTCTCTGTCTGTGTGTGTGTGTCTGTGTGTGTGTCTGCGTGTGTGTCCGTGTCCCTTTTATTCATTTAATATCTCTTGTACTGTCAAGCAGTTTCATTTGTGTATAGGACTGTTTGCATTGTTTTCTGTTTTCCTTCAGGGTTACACATGATTGATATGCTAACTGTAGCAAACTAAAATACAGATTTAGCCCAAAGTTTAGTTTGATTTAACATGTTTTAACACATCTTATCCATTTCAAATATTCTGTATATGAAAGCCGCCATACTAGACTTGTAATGTGCATACACAGTAAGGAAATTAGATTCATAAATGAACACTGAATCAACAGACTTGTTTTTACATTGACATTTGTATTTAGCCTATCTTTCTGCTTGAGAGGCATTTGAATTGCATCTTACATAAAGTGTAAGTTGGCACACACATTGAAGTGAGGCTAAACTGTAGCATGAGGCCAGATATTTAGCTGACGTAAAATATAACAGAGCAGAGGCCAGCAGGGAAAAATCCCATCTATCCCACAGCATCATGCTTAGTCATGTGCATTATGAATATTTAACCTCAACATTTTTCTAATTGGGCAGATGGCACCAATTTGCTCAGAAATTATACAGTTCCCAATACAACCTCCTTTTTATCATCAAAGTGTTACATGCTTGTTAGTAGACTTGAAGTATTTTATGTAAAAACCCTTGATTAGCATAGATGCCATTTATTTTTGTTTGTAGATGGTACAGTAAGTTTTGCCTCACTAAACCTTTTTTTGTGTGCAGCATTTTAAGTGATTTACTCTTTCTTACTATAGAATACATTCAGTCTCTTGGCATAAAAATATCAGTTTCCTTTGGATAGTTTAGTCAATTTACAAGCATGTCAGGAAGTTAATGTACATCTCAGTGTGATACCGAAGATGCAGCATAAGAAGTATTGCAAAGACTTGGAATCCCCTGCAGGATTTAGTAAGTTTCCCCCTCTCTCTCTCTCGACTCCAGCATATAGCAGAAGATTTTCCATCCCTGTGGGTACTGGCAGATTTATCCTAGACAAGAGCCTCTGAAAATGCTTGTGTTAGAAGAAAAATAAATTCACCCTCAGGAAAACGCTCTGAGCCAACAGTCTGTTTATGTTCAAATGAAAAAAAAAAAACTATCGACAACTGTCTTGAAGTTCTTCAATGCCAGTGGCTCTGTGTTTCCAGCTGCTTTATGAAATCACATTTGACTTTTTTTGAGGCTGTCAAATATTGTAAGCAAATACTAGTATATAGTGTAAAATCTGGTGTGTTCATTTAATGGCGTCCACGAGGGACAGTAGATCTTGTGAATCACAGCATGAGTAGAAATAGTCAGGAGGTTTCTAAAAAATAAAGAGTTACATAATAGAAATAAGAATTGTTGACTAGGGCTTCATAATTTATTGATTAATCTATTTAATTCGATTCGGTTTATTATCACATAGGAAGAACAATAATAGATAATCATGCCTAAATTGGCTTCTTCTGACACTCAAAGGGACAATAACAAAACATAGTCTTTCCTCATTGGTCGATTCCAGATTTGTAATGTCTTCGTTTCTGGTGCATAAGAGTGTATATACCACAAATGACTAGTCGAGAGTATCGAGAAATTGCATGTTTGAAGTAGAGCTCATGTTTCTAGGGATGTGACTCTCTTTATAATAGATGGTACTTGTACTGAACCAAAATAGTGATGAGAATATTTGTAATGGTCTCCAACATTTCTCTGTAGTGTGTTCCCATCTGTAAAGGTAGAGCCCTGTGTTGCTATGGGATCTTTAAAAAACAGAAAGAAGGAAAGTCTGTTTGATATATAAAGTATCAACTGTCGCTCCGTCCCTCTCTCCCTCCCCTCCCTTCCTTTAAGTGGAAACGATGTTACATAAACCTTAATGGAGGAGGAAACCACCTGCAGTCAACATGAGCTAGTGGCATTTGGTGTGTATGTTTTTCTGTTGAAGCCATGGGTGAGGTTGTATTAATAGTTCTGCTCGGTGAACATATGTCTCAACACGTTCTTCTTTACAGCTCTGTGACCTTATTTTCACATTCATCACCCTGTCTAGTCCTGTCCGCTGACTTCCACCTGATTTAAAATTCCTTCTCCCTCTTGGTCTGCTTACTCCATGCCTCCACACCTTATTTATCTTTATTATCTTTACTTAATGATTTCAACTATACAGACTAATAATTGGAAAATTTATGATAGATCAGTCACGGTCAGTCTTCTCATCCATAGTTTTGAAACATGAAATTACAGCAAATTTGGCATGATAGACACCTAGTATAATATACTAATACCTGTTGGATGCAACAGTAGACTGAGCTCATCACACACTCATTATTTCACACACTTATTTATTCTTGCTATTAGCTGTGCTGTAATATCATTAACTATAGATAAGAGTATAGCAACACTGAACAAACGCTCAGCTACCAGTCGCCGTAATGGTAGCTGAGTGCTGTTGATATCCCACTAATACGCATCTAGAGTATTCCAATAATCAAAAATTACTAATGAATGAAATAAATTCTGAGGTGACCTTTGATTTTCCTCCAAAAGCTTCCAATGATTGACAGGCTGCTTTGTGCCAGGCTAAAGTGTAATGTAAGCTGAGTGTAAACATCTCCAAGCCACCCTTAATCAAAGGAACCGCATACCAAAGTAACCCCTCTTGCCTATCGTATTTAGCCTTTGTGCTGATTGGATCAGAACGCTGTTGTTAATGGAAACTTCAGTGAAAGATTACCTAGTATTTCAAACAGCGTAGTGGACCTGTGCTATGGTCACTGTGTGTCCTGTTCACTGAATCTGGTTTTGTCCCTGCGGCTGCAGTGATGTTGCTGTCCTGTACTGTACCTGTCTCCTTCATTATTGAGGAGAATGTGAGCGACATGGCTTTCCTGTTGTCGTTCATGTCTGCTGAGGCTCAGCAGGAACCTGACCCCTGCCTGCTTCCTGGCACTGGCAGAGGGTCATTGCGGCAGTGCACAATGCAGAATGCAAGGCCAGTCTAGTAAAATATTGAACACAACAATGTGCTGGCAAAAGGACATACTTACATGGAGAACAATGACAAGGGTATACAGTAGCTGTGTTTTCTGATATCCTTTTTATTTATTTTTTAGGTTTTGGTGAAGTGCTTAAAGGCACTGGTACTGTACAGTATGCATGGTTTTCATGGTTAAAACATGTTTATGCAACACTTACAGAGTAAGCTTTGCTTTGTGATAAGCTCTAACACACACTGCAACTCTAGAAGCATACAATTGCTCCTTGTTTATCTAATTAGAAAGAGGTTTACTTTGTATCTCATTTTCTAAACATGCTTTTGTACCAAGTGTTAACATATGAACAACATAAATTTCTTTAATCACATCAGGTAGAAGAGTGCAAGGCTTGAAACAAACTTAATTGGTAAAGTAGCAATCTAGTGCACCACAGTTTTAAAAGACAACTCTACAGCGCTCACAACCGTGAGCAGAATCTTTAGTGAAAAAGATATTTTGCTTCACCACTGGTCAAAAAACATTCTAGCAAACACGACACAACAATTTCAGTCAATTAGATGCTTTTGTCTTTGTTTGCGATGTTCAACAGCAGCCCCCCGAGGTGGTATTTTACTCATACAATTAAGAGGCAGTTAATTGTAGATTAGCTGCAGTGATTTGCCAGAGGGGCTTGTGTTAACCTTGTCACCGCTGTGCATCGTAAGGGCACGTGGTCCCTCTGAATTCTCTTTTTCTCTCTCTCTTCTCAGGCGTGACTGACTCTACTTGTAAGTTAAGGGGCTCCTATACAGTACGTTATCAGGCTATAACATGGTTACAGATCTCACCAACCAAATCAGATCTTTTTAATGAGGCTCTTTGGAGAAAGTTTGACACAAAAGCTTCAATAGCAAAAACAGGATGTAATTTGTGGTTTGTCTTAATTTCACTCAACCTCAATTGAACCTCTTATGGGTCAGAATTTTTTTTTTGTTTTTGAAATATTTTGCTAAATTAGAAATGAAAGATCAGCATCTAAACAAATTGAGAGACTTCACTAGCATCGATTTTGGTTTAGCAAGGATTGACTAATGATGTTAGATGATGTGGTGAACATTAAAATGGACTACCTTCCAAAATAGAAATCATATGGTGATACATCAAAAAAAAAAAAACTAAAAGCATCTAAAGAGCTTGTTTTTATTGTTTTTGTTGCACAACACAAATGTAGCCCACTTAGCCTACTTAGAGGGGATATGATACTGCTGAGATTTCCATATTTATTTTAAACGGTTTAGTCAGTGTTTTTGGACTTGGTGTTCTGACCACATTAAAATTCAACTGTATGTCCATACAGGCAATCTTATAGAAATATAGTATTTATCCTCCCACACACTCACTTTTGACTCCTGCACATGTTACATCATTGCTGATGCCACTTTTTTTTATAATCTTTTCACATCACCCGCTTTTCACACCTTTTGAAAGAGGTTGACCAGAAGTAGTGCACTTCTTTTTGTATGTTTAATTGTTTTGTAGATCCGAGATATCAGAAGAAATTAAACTATTAAGCTCTCAAGGCTTTTGTCGGTTTGACCTTGTATCCATCCTGGGAAAAAAAAAAACATACAACAAAATATTGAAAGAACACCGAAGTTAATTCAGTGTTTAAAACAAACTCCTTACCATAGAACCATAAAAAAGTTAAAAAGCTGGCACAGAAGAATCAAAGGCCCGACCAAGGCTGTGATTGTCAGCAGATGGGTCTGTCTGGACTGCGACAGGCTCAGAGACGCCAGCTTTAGGAGAACGTTGCTGTAGGGGATTTCAGTCAGATGGTGGCTGAAGGATTCTGGTGGATGTCATGGTGGGCCTGCTTAAGACCCTCTTCCTTCCTCTTTCTCTCTTACCCCTGCTTTTTCTCTGCACACACACACACACATATATATATAAAATATGTATGTGTGTGTGTGTGTGTGTGTATGCACATGTGTTACTGTCTCTCCTTACCCATCCAATCTACATGTGTCAGTGCTGCAGTAGAAGCAGGCACCATGTCCTGTCAAACATGACTATAAGCTTTTACTGCAGTAAGAACCTTAAGAAGTTTTTTTTGCTTGTGTTTACAGTAGTAAAGCTAGGACTATCGTTACAGAAGGGTTGTTTATTTATTTTTCAATCAATCAGTGTTAAAATGAGGCTTGTAGTCCTATTCTACTGGTCATACCCACCACCGGAGTGCAAAATATCACAAGTCACTGCCACCTCAGTGCTGCATTGATGTTAATGTCATTATCTCTGTTTTGACAGAAACCTTGGGAAGTCAGGCCTGCGGGTGTCCTGCCTCGGATTAGGTAAGAGTGTCTTGGATCATGAGACACACTGAGAAATTTGCTGCACAAAGACTAACAGATTTAGAAGGGGAACTGACTAGTGTTTGTTTACTTATACTCTGACCCCCCCCCCCCCCCCTCCTTATCCTCTGTAGGAACATGGGTGACATTCGGTGGACAGATAACGGATGAGGTGAGAGCAGATGGATTTTGTCATCTTCCATCAGTCAAGGCTTGGGAATAGAAACCCTCCATATGATCTGGCGTATCCTGGCAGAAGAAGCCTATTTTTACTTTACAGCAAAAACATACTGCCAGAGTAAACACATGTTGTTTAAAGGCAAAGCTGTTTCTGTCTTGTGAAGGAAGTTTAATAATTGAAAAACTCTAACACCTCACATCAGTGATTTGTTCCTTCTCCCCTGCTCTCTCAACAGATGGCAGAGCAGATGATGATTCTGGCCTATGAAAATGGCATCAATCTGTTTGACACAGCGGAGGTCTACGCTGCTGGGAAGTGAGTGTGTCCTGTGCCACAGGTCATGTATCATCAGTAAAAACCGATCGATTATAAAGTCACTGGAAAGAGATCATAAACTAGTTAGTTGCCTCACTGTTGTCAACATCAAGCGTGACCCCAGTGGTGTAGAGTAAATATTCACATCTTTAGAAAGGATATAAATACTAAAAAGAAGGCAAGTGTGCTAGTGTGTCATCTCAACTCATGGTAAAACAATCCCTGATGCTTTAAAGGTCAATTCACTTCCATGATAAAAATTACTTTTGAAAAACTGAAGAGCAAAGAGTCTTTCCAGAAACAAAGTTTTCATTTGATTTGGTAATCTGATGACTTCACTGTCAACTGTTCTTTACTGGAAAAAAATTTAATTAATTAAAATTTACAGGACAGACAGTGATAATATTTTTAACCCCAGGACACAACGCTCTGTTGCTTCATCACTGTATGTAGGAGAGGTTTTAAATTCTTGTGGATTAATCTGTTTTTGTAGTAATTTGGGTGCTTTGAAATAATCTAAGGGATTATCCTGTGCAAACAGTATCTCAGATTAATAGAACCAAGTCCTTTTATACATCCTCTATATTTTATATATATATATATATATATATATATAGTTTTGTTAGCTTCTCACAAAAAAATCAAAAGAAAGCGAAAAGACAAGAAGCATGCAGTCGGTCTCAGTGGTTTTCCTCATTTCTCTTGGACTGTGTCGTGGAAATTTTTCTCTCTGCTACTGCTGGTGAAGAATGAAATAGAGACTTCTGCCGGCCGACAAGGTTTTTATTTCTTTGCAAAGAAAGGTCAATCAACATGCGAGCGGTCAGGATGAAGAAAGACCCCGAACATGGGGAAAACCTAAACATTTATACTTGAAGGGACACCCCTTTCACACACATTGGTATGCTCTGGGAGTTGACCCCTCCAAGGGGTGTTTTTACCTTTTGGTCTATTACAGGTATTGGCGACGCCCCCCCGCTGGTGCCCTTTACACCTGGAGTATCCTGAAGGATCTTGCATTTAGGTGTAAAGTTGGGTCTAGACGTCACAATTTGCAAAGACAAAAGGGCCTGATATCTTATGTTAGGAAGGGGGAGGTTGTGTGTCTAGTGTTTGAAGCAAGGATCTTAAAATTTGCTATTACAATTCCCCCTTTTGATTATTGATTAATCACAAAAGAAAAAACAAAGAAGAAAAAAAAACAAACAAACAAACAAAACAAAAACAAAACAACAACATTAAAATAAAATAAGAATAAATCAATAAAAATAAAAAATATAAAAAATAGATAAAAAGTATCTAATCATGACTTGATTATCGGCACGGCAGTTGTTTTAGAAGAGAAAAAAAAAAAAAGGGTAAAGCAGAAATAGCTGTAATGATGATAATAAAAGAGACTAAAAGTATAACAAAAAGGTATAATAATAAAAAATAAAAATAAAAATGGAGGGGAGAAAAAAGGAAAAGAGAAAAATAATAATAAAAAAAAGGAACAATCAGAACAAAGCAACATTAGAATAAAAAATAAAAATAACTAAAATAATAAAAACAAAAAATGGAGAGAGAAAATGAATATAAAAAATAAAAAGAAACAAAAACAAAAAGAAACATTCAAAACAAAGCAACATTTCTTTTACATACTGTCATCATCAGAGTCATAATCAGAATTGGAGTAAGATTGAGAATCAGAAATGTGAATTGAAACTGGACCTTGATTGTCATTATTGACGTTTACATGAAATATGTGAAGGACTGGATGATCATTTTGGTGAGTGTGTTAGACAGCCATCTTAACACACACGGAATCAGGGTGCTGAGCAAGAAGAGGATAACTATGACTGGGGCAATTGCTGTTAAGAGCCATGATGACCTCCCTTGGCCCCAAGACTTTAACCAAGATAACCATGTGTCTTCTATTGCTGGTGGAGGTTGAATGGCATCTTGCATGTGTTTGATAATGTTAGTGATGTTCTCGTATTCATTAGGGATATAAAAACAACAGGATGCATTGAGTATTTTGCAAATGCCCCCTTTCTAAGCTAAAATGATATCGAGATTCATTAGGGTAAGAGCCGTCTCAGTTTGGTTTGCTAATGAAAGAACTGACCAGGCTAGTCCGTTAATTTTGTTCAGGGCGGCAGCTGTTCCAAATGTGTGGTAGGTTGTATAATAATCTTCTTATGGAAGACTTTTGCATTAGTTGTGACCATAGATGGGTGACAACAACCGGACCACTGAAATTGAGGTGGTAACTTATGATGATTCCTGGTTGGGATGAAAGTTGCTTAAATGGGCAGACAAATCTTGTAAGGGTGCCGTTTGGCCGTCTGTGTGAACAGTTGGTTGTTGTTGTAGTATTGGGTAAACAGTACAGATAAAGGTTGCATTTTGTCCTTTTGTCAGAGTGACAGTCTTAGCAGGTTTGTAAGTGTAGGTCTCTGTTGTCCAACATGATAGGGTCAGGATCAGGTGATGAATGGTGCAGTCTATTAAGAAGATTTGTGTTGTTAATCCTGATGTCTAGTTGGGTGTTGTTGAACTTATGGAGTTGCTTCTTGTGTCGTCCTTTTCATGTGCTCGTTCGT
This sequence comes from Pampus argenteus, assembly GCA_036937835.1. Lineage (NCBI taxonomy): Eukaryota > Metazoa > Chordata > Actinopteri > Scombriformes > Stromateidae > Pampus > Pampus argenteus. The sequence goes on from CM072863.1 coordinate 12,852,683, forward strand.
CCTCGCGTTGTCCCTCTCCGGTCGTCCCTCTCCGGTCGTCCCTCTCTGGTTGTCCCTCTCTGGTTGTCCCTCTGTAGTCGCCTGTCTCTGCGTTGTCCGCCCTTGCGTTGTTCAGGTTGGCAGCTGAATTCGTCTGTTGATATATTTGGGAGAGAATAGAGGATAAGTTTTTTGCAATACTGTCATATGTCATCATCGCATAGGCCAGTGGAAGGGAGTGGCCTGGTTGCAGGCTTCACTCTTAGATATGGGGGTCTGCCAGGAAGGATTTCAAAAGGGGCTCATGTTTCCTCTGGGCCTTTTTCTTTTTCTTATCTATGTTAGAACACTAGACAGAGCCTTTGTCCATGGCAGCCCTGTTTCCTTACAACACTCGGATAGTTTAATTTTTATGTGTAATTTTATCGTTTCCCGCACCTGCGCTGGCAGGGTGGTATGTACAATGTTGTGTGAGGTTAATGCCAAGAAAATTGCTGATTTGGGTTATTGCAGAATTGATAAAAGGTGTGCCATTGTCACTGCACAGTTTGGTTGGTATCCCCCATCTGGGAATAATTTCTGTTAGCAGAGCCTTTGCTACCACTTGGCTGCTTTGGCGTCTTGCTGGAAATGTTTTAACCTATTTTGATCACATGTCAACCATCACCAAGCAGTATTTCTTTCCTTCTGCTGGTGAAAGTTCTATGAAGTCCTTCATCAAGTGTTCAAATGGTCTATCTGGTGGTGGGTGTGCGGCGTGTGTGATTGTTTTGGTTTTACCTGCGTTATGTGTTGCACAAACCATACATGATTGACAAAAACTTCTGCGCATGATCTGAAAAAAAACTTTGATGAACCAGTGTTGAGTTATGGCATCCAACATTCCCCCTTTTGACACATGGTCCGACCCATGTGTCAATTTTGCAAAGTGGAGAAAGAAGTGTTTAGGCAGGCAAGGTTTGCCGTCGGGTCCCCGTCACACAGCTTCCTTCTGTGTGGCCCCGCAGCGTTTTCATGTCTTTTCTTGTGGTATAGTGAAGGATTGCATTGCTGTAAGATAACTTGGAAGAGACTGGGGTTAAAACGAAACAAAGGATTTAGGGACAGTGGATTGGAGTGCAGCTCTTTGCCGCTGCATCAGCTCTCGCCTTCCCTAGAGAGACAGAATCTGAGTTGTTAATATGGGCAAGGCATTTACAAACAGACAACAACGAATCTGACTTTGTTGCGACCGGTTTGTGGGTCGCGGGAGGAGGATCCATCTACAAAAATGATAAAATCAGGGTTAACAGATTTACAGTCTTTGATGAGGCCAATACTCTACTAACAGCCCATAGTGTCTTCCTGTAGGGCTGTAATAGCGGTTGCTTGTTCTATGGTTAAAAAGGAAAAAGTTTCAGAAGTGCTTTTAGGTACCAGCTGGATTGTTGTTTTTTTTTTGTTTGTTTTTTTTTTTTTTTTTTTTTTTTTTTTTTTTTTTTTTTTTTTAATGTGCACAATAGATGGTAAATTCTTAACACTGCAGTGTAGGTGAAAAAAAAAAAATAGATCGATCAGATGTTTCTTGCCAATCGGCTGCGCGCTGACATGTTTGGTGATCTTTTCAAATCATCAAAAAAATTCCAATTGTCTGATGTGTGTTTTGTAAGTGTGATGTGTGGGACTGAATGTTTTATGGTGTACATATCATGTTGTGCTGGTGTGAGAGAGACTAATATAGCACATTTATATTGTGTCCAATAAATGTGTGTTAGTGTGAGTTTATCAGAGCTCTCTCTCAACCAACCTTTGTCATATAGCTCATCAGGTTTGACTCATGAATGAACAATACATATCTTCTGATGTCATGAAATCCACTGCATCTGCTGAAACTGTTTCTCTAGCTAAGGTGAGAAGTGTAGATGCAGTTGACTTCTGCAATTTCCATTGATATGCATATTGTAGGTCTTGGGTGTGGTAAACAAAAGAGTGTGACAAATTTTGCTCCAGGTCTGATAATCTGTGAACTTTTACACCTTCTGGGGTTGAGATCAGACAAAGGCCTAATTTGCACATCAGGTCGTTGCCCATTAGGTTAATGGGGCAGACTCTTGAGAGCAGGAATGCATGTTTGAAGCTTGTATCTGGCCCATCCGCACATTTGAGTGGGATAGTAATGTCCTTTCTAATTGTTTGACCTGATTTGTGTTGTATTTTAGCTCTAAATATTTTTATCACTGCGTTTGTGGCTCCTGAACTTCTCAACTAAGAATGTAACTGTTCTCCAAATGGTCAATGTATGTTGTGGATTATAATGATCAGATGTGTACTGAACATATGTTTGAGCAATTGCATGTTTGTTTTCTGAATTGTCTATGGGTTGTGTATTAGTCTACTCAGTTTGTGTGTGTGTGTGAGTGTGTGTGTGTGTGTGATGCAGTACCTTCTTCCTGTCTTACAAGTTGGTTTGTCTTGTCAGCAGGAATCCATCCCTCTCCGGCAACCCATAACCATTTTCAGTCCGATTTGACTATTTTTGGGACAGTCACGTCTCCAATGTCCACGTTGACCACAGAGGAAACAAACATCAATTGGGACTTTTCTTTTAAACCTGTGTCGAACACGTTGTCCCCTCCTTCTGTCTCCATGATCCTGTGGTGGTGCTGGCACATCAGAGGCACAATGAGCTGCTCCTGAACCTGTTGTTTGTTGTGGCATGGTGGAGTCTGTTTGCCTTCTCTTGCTGGGTGTTGCAATGTTGTATGGTGGTGGAGCTGAAGAATGAAATGGTGGGCTGCCGTCGAGGTCTGGATCCAGCCTCAAAGTTGCCAACTGTAGAAACAAAGAAGAAATCTGCGAGTCTGGTGTTCTTTGTGTGTATTTCATTTTCTTTGTTTCAAAATTTGTGAAAGGGAGTTGTTTCTGCCTTGATTTATTATTTCGTTTTTCTGCCTCCCCTTTCCACATTTGAAAACAAATTTTTTGACCTTCCATATCTTCTAACTTTTTTACAGAAACCTTATCTTTCCTTCTCATTTTTTTGTTCTTTTACTTTTGGGTTTTCTTCTAATATCGCTATTTTTTTTAAACTGAGGGATCCCCCTTTTGGAAATCCAAACTCAGCTGTCCAGACATTCAAATATTTTAAACTTTTATCCCCATGTTTCCGTCTCATAACATCCACAATTGGTCCCTCTAGAGGTTCCACCTCTATAGAGCTTCCATTCCCCATCTCAGATGGAGGTTATGCACAACTATTTACAATTACAGACGTCTCTGCAAAGGCTTGATTTGACCAGTTGCAAACAAGGGAAAAAACTACCTCAAACTATTTATTTTAAGATTTAAGATACATTATTATTATTATATCCCAAATCTTAAGTAAGCAATTTAAGATACCTGATCACTTCGTTTAAGCCACAAGTGATCAAAGGCTATTCACTTCGTTAACGTACACAAGTGAGAAGACGCAACACTTCGTTCAGGCCACAAGTGATCAAAGGCAGGCCAGTTATGGATTTATGAGAGCAGAAATATTATTTATGCAACTTCTCTGAACCTCCCGCATCACAGACCTCCAACAACACACAGCAACAGAAATTGGGTTTTCAAAAGGGCCCCATACCTCTTTTAATTTGGATTCTCAGTTACTGGTATGCCCTTGGTCTGTAAAGAGGAGCTTCCGTGGAAGTATGTTCCCAAATTAAACTAATTAAACCAAATATTAAAGAGAAGGAAGAAAGGGAAAAATAAAAATAAAAATAAAACTTTTAAATGTCAATATTTCAGTGCTCACCAGATAAATTTCGCCGAATTATGTTCATGGAAAATCCCAGCGGTGATGATCTGGGGCGTTTGCGGTCAGTCCTCCCTTCTCAGAAGAGGATTTGAGGTTGGAGGCTGAAAGTTTTTCTTCCAGGAAGGCCCGTCACTGTCCGCGTCCCGTCCCAGACGATCACTCGAGGGATCCCACTTCTGACACCAAATTGTCGTGGAAATTTTTCTCTCTGCTACTGCTGGTGAAGAATGAAATAGAGACTTCTGCCGGCCGACAAGGTTTTTATTTCTTTGCAAAGAAAGGTCAATCAACATGCGAGCGGTCAGGATGAAGAAAGACCCCGAACATGGGGAAAACCTAAACATTTATACTTGAAGGGACACCCCTTTCACACACATTGGTATGCTCTGGGAGTTGACCCCTCCAAGGGGTGTTTTTACCTTTTGGTCTATTACAGGTATTGGCGACGCCCCCCCGCTGGTGCCCTTTACACCTGGAGTATCCTGAAGGATCTTGCATTTAGGTGTAAAGTTGGGTCTAGACGTCACAATTTGCAAAGACAAAAGGGCCTGATATCTTATGTTAGGAAGGGGGAGGTTGTGTGTCTAGTGTTTGAAGCAAGGATCTTAAAATTTGCTATTACAGACTGCAACCGTTGTCTGTTAAACATCATCATTACACATTTCATTGTTCCAGGGACCTTTCAACAATCTCTTTGCCTTGTTGTTTTATTATGGAGCCAGAGAAACAGGCACAAAGTCGATCTTTGAGTACAAACTGACTTTGATCATTGTGCTACCCTAAAATACACCACGGTTCGATAGAAAGGAAAAATCTGTGAGGCACGTGTTTGTGACAGCATGTCACACAGCTCAGTATGTGTTGCACAGGTGTTAATCCTGACAGCTTCCACTGCGAAGCAGCACAGAAGAGCTTATATTACACATGCACAGAATAAACCACACACGTTTCACATCAGAATGAAAAAAAGCTTTCAAGTGAAGTCTGTGGTTATGGCTTACTGTGATTCCTTGAGGAACATGAAGTGGTGCTGGTGGTTGTACATTTGACTCCTGCAATGTTGATTCTGTACAGCAAGTACAGACAAATAAACAAGGTTTGTAAGCTGTGCTCACACTCCTCGCCCTTTTCAGCTTTTCACAGTTGTTGGCTGATTGTTTGTAACGTTTGTCCTGGCTTAGCACTACAAAACAGAAATAGTAATGAAACAAACATTCAACGCACAGAGATATTTAAATATTGATTATATTTTGTAAGCGGCGTATCCATCCCAATACACAAGCTTGTGTCTCTCAGAAATATAAATAATTGCATAAATAAACATGTTCTGCTTATCTCATGTAGCTGCTGTTATCAGCAAACACATATGGTGTGAAAGCATTCAAAAGTATGCCAGTAATTGGCATAACTGAATTCCCTTCATTGTCTTGAAGGCTTAGACATTTTGCTCCAGATGCATAGTAATTGCATGGTATTATATGAAACCAGTAACAAATTGGTAGCATAATTACAGAGAAATCTGAAAGTAATGAAATATTATAAATCTATGAATAATGTAGTGTTATGTCATGGCTTCTGCCGTAAGTCATAACATAGACTCGGCACTGGAATAAAGACCTAATTAATGGATGGATGAAAAAAGTCAACCTGCTCAAGGCATGTTGTACCTTATGTTTGGGCTTTCAAATTACATATTTCACTGTGGTGCACTGTGTGGGTGCTTACCAGTGACACACACACACACATACATATACTATTGCTCTCAGGAGAGTGCTTGAAAGCTCGTTGTTTAAAAAGGTGTGGATCCAGCTGGCAGGGTCTGAAACGGCTAGTAGTAGTACAGCACCTACTGTTCTGATGCTGCTTGTCGGATCAGCAGATTTTACCAGACATATACGTAGGAGCATGGTTTTTCATATAAGAAGCACAAAAGAAAAAACAAAACATATGTGTTGTTTAATATTAAATCATACCAATTACATACAGTCGTAGAAAAGATATTGAAAAAAAGCAGAGTGACGTTGGAGGAAAACGAGTACGATTTATTTATACAGCATTTTCTAAACCGGGTAACTCATCTAGATGAGGGAGAACACCCAGAATGGTCAGACTTACTGTACTGTGATCAGATTTCAACCAGGTGTAAATGCATCATATGCATCATATTCACATACTAGTGGCTAATCTGATGATGATGTCACGTAACTTTGTATTCGCCATCTTGGTAATAGAGATTCAGGAAACGACGCCAAATTTATATGAATCATTTCAACCAGAAATTAGCCACCTAAATTAGCTAACACTAACCCTACTTCTGGGGGCATCTTGCCGGATAATCAAACTGATCCAGACATAAAAAAGAAATTTAATTTTTATTAAACAATGTTTCATTTGTACACACACTTAAGTCTGTCTGTTACAAGCCAGTGGTATTTCTAGTTGAGATACTTACTTTCATTTGATTACCACATATACATGTCAGACTGTCTCGCCACTCAGTTTTTGTGTCGACACAGCCGTGTAAGAGCACTAATGCACTGTGTCATAGGTGAGATGAATTGTGATTCTTGTAGTTCAGTAACACACTTTGGACACATGGCAACAAAATCGTCATTAATTTTAAGACTGCATTGATTACAGGAGCTGCTTTATTCATCTGTACTCCAAAACATAGATGCTGCTTTGGTTTTTGGAGGGTTTTTTTGTTCTTTTTTTGTTTTTACCTCCCACAACCACCAAATTACATTTTGTGTGAAATTGTGTGCAACAAATAGGTGTCTCATTATTGAAGTGAGAGCAGTGGAGAGGCATCGTAGTGACAGTTTCTGCCACACCTTAATGCACCCCGTGTTGAACCTAATGTCACTCATTAGGACCCCTGTGGCTGCTAATGAGTGACATAGAAGTGACTCCGCAGCACAGCTGGGCTCAGGCCCCACTGACTCTGACCTAGCAGCTTTCACACTCACCAGTCCTAAACAGGTGCCCTTTCCAATAAACATATACGCTTATACACTGTATGGTATGTGTGCAGAGTTGGGCTGCATTCTTTAATTTAGGGCTTGAAATCCTATCTCAGACAGTCAGATATAAACACTCTTATCATGTCCAGAAATCTTATTTAATTATGCCTTCTTTCCGTCTGCTTCACAGGGCAGAGGTGGTGCTTGGGAACATCATAAAGAAGAAAGGATGGAGGTATGAGAGACTTGAATTCTATTTGGCATTTTTTAATTTCCGCCGTGTCAGCCTCAGTAATCTTGTATCATCTCCTTCCCTGCACATATTGGGAGGCTGTGTGTTGTGAACTGGAACAGTAAGGTACGAAGATAAAAGATTAATGTGGGCAGCCACGCCATGCCCACACTCCTGTGTCGCTCCTCAAAGATGCTGAATAATAGATGAACTTCTAGTGTCTTGTCTTCTACTTTGTCGACCCTGGATTGGCATTTGTATAGCCCTGTCAGGTTATACGCCTACAACTCTCAATTTATTGCTGCTGGCTAAGTTCTGGCACATTGACACTTATTGTGAGATGTGGGTGAGTGTGACATTAAAGGAATAAGGTAGAGTATGTATGATGACCCAAAGCACGTGTCCGAGCTTTCCGTCTGAGTTGTTAAAGCATTTAGCTTCTACCCCCATATCGCCTGCTCAAATAAATCAGACTGTAATTTCACAGCTGTTGTTACAGATGTACTTTAATTTTCTATTTTCAGACGTTCGAGTCTCGTGATAACAACAAAGATCTTCTGGGGCGGAAAGTAAGTGTCATCTAGATGCTTCTTTGATTCAGCCTGTGTGTCCAAATGAGAAATGATCCTGTATAATTTTTCTCGACTTGTTTCTGATGCTCCCGGTAATGGGATCATATGTCATCCAAACTGATCTGTTGTCGGGTGCTTTAAGTAGAACTGAAACAGTCATTAGATCATATTTCACAAAGGATATGTGGTATTATATTACCCTAGAGGGCCAGGTCCAGTCATATATCTTGTCATTTTTATAACACTTTTTTTTTTGTTATTCCTCATAGAGCGGAAACTGAGAGAGGTTTATCCCGAAAACACATTATAGAAGGTAAGTAGCAGCCTGCGGATTATTAGATTGGATTAAATGCTGATACTACAACAGTATTAGATTCTTTGGCTCATGATTTAAGGCTGCATTTTAATAATTGACGTACTCTTTTGGTTATTGGAGTTGGCCAAAAAACTGTTCGGGTGAACTGTATTAACCTGTTATTCATGTACAAGTTGTATATTTTTTATGAAGTGCAAAAATAATGTAGCACAACAGAGATTAACTATTAGTTATTATCTGTGTTTCTTATTTCCAGGTTTAAAAGCCTCCCTAGAAAGACTGCAGTTAGACTATGTGGACGTAGTTTTTGCGAACAGACCAGACCCTAATACACCAATGGAAGGTAACATTTCTATTGCCTCTACTTTATTGCCTTTAAATGAATGCTTTCTTACCCTCTCACACACTCTTAAAACTCTTATGTTTTGTTACAGTGCACATTAAAAAAAATATCTTTTCCGTCTCTATGACTACTGTAATGCGGAGACTCAAATATGTACAAACCTCTTGTAACTGAAATATCTATTTTTAAATGCTGCATGTTGTCTTGGTGCTTCCACCTCCACAGTCAGTAAGGATAGATACTGATGCTGGAGACCTTTAAATGGCAGAGTGCTAACTGTGTGTGGGCTCAGCTGGTCACACAGTATCCATCTGCTCCTGTACCAGAGTCCCTCTTTTGGGTGGAGTTCGGTCAAAGGTCATCTTCCTGCCTTCAGTTTAGGCAGCTCTGGCTATTTAACAATACGTTAGTGTCTTGTTGGTCAGAAGTAGCCGATGCAATTTGATGTAAAAGCCAACACAATTATTTCGCCCATCTGCCCTTTAAAATTGCACTCAGTTCACATGCACAGCTTTGAGTCTATGTCTTCAAAACTACACTAGTTTAGACCATCTGGGTTACTTTATTTTGTCGCTTGCCAAAGGGCAGGATGAGTAGTTAGTCCCAGATGTGTTTTGGGAAACAGCACATCAGAAACATGAATAGATGTGTGGAGTGAGCGTTTTATTGTGCTACTGTGCTCCTGATCTTGTCTTGGGACACACCGATCGTCATCTAGCTTGTTTGATATTTTGGCTGCCGCTCTGAGACAGAAAATACAGCTGGATAATGTGAGATTTTATTCGCCATCACACACAGGAACAGACATGGTTGTACAATGTACAAGTAAATAATAATAAATAAATAAATAAATAAAATGAGAGATTTGAATTGATACAAACGTGCCTGTCATCTTTTCGAGGTTTTACATTAATATCATCTAAGTGTGCCTTCATATAAATACGAGTGATTCATTCCAGTGAATCATTCACATTAACATAATCAGCTTTTCCACTTTTCTCCTGAATAGCCCAGATCATTCAGATGTGGAAATTGTGAAAACATAACAAAGTGATATCAAAACTAAATGTGTATTTTTATTTTCAGAAACGGTGCGAGCAATGACCCATGTGATAAATCAAGGCATGGCCATGTACTGGGGGACATCCCGCTGGAGCCCAATGGAGATAATGGTGAGAGTTTTTCTCTCTATCACAAAAAAATTAATTTACGTCTGATCTGCTGTATTTTACCTGCTCCTATTCTTGATATTCTTTAGACCATGCACATGATATCGTACTGTTCATCAGCCTAATCTTGTTTACTCCATGTTTTCCTTTAGGAAGCATATTCTGTGGCACGACAGTTCAATCAAATTCCTCCTATATGTGAGCAGGCTGAGTACCACATGTTTCAGAGAGAGAAGGTGGAGGTGCAACTACCTGAGCTCTTCCATAAGATAGGTGAGCATTGATGGAGGTCTTTTTTAGGGTCTGGTCAGAGATATTTTGAACACAAATAATGGATTAAAAGTTTCTTTCTTTCCTTTTTCCGTGAAAGACAAAATAAGGAACGTGTCTGTGGTAGTGAGCCATCTGTCTGTCAAAGATGATTTTGATTATCACGTGATTTTTTCTCAGGTGTGGGGGCCATGACATGGTCACCACTGGCCTGCGGGATCATCTCAGGGAAATACGACGGCAGGGTGCCTCCCTACTCTCGGGCCTCTCTGAAGGTAGACAAACGTTGCTGTTTTCTGTCTTTATCCCAGCTCTGATCATCTGTGCCAGTGTCACTGTTGTCTGTTTCACTACTGGTTGCTGGTTGTCACAGTGTGTTGCTTTGTTTGTTTATCGTGTGTTTCTGTCTTTCAGGTTCTTTAACTCACATATATCTGTGCGTTTTCAGTGCCATGTTGACGACATGCACTGTGTACCTCGTCACAAGCTGCTTGACACTGTTTGCCAGCTGGTGTCAGCTTTAATTCATTTTGTCATAAGTACACATGATACATGTGCAGAGAAATGCATTCACACAGCACAATAGAAAGTACTATATGCATTTATTTAAATTTGTCTACAAATTTACAATGTTTTTTTTTAAAACTGGAACCAGATTAAATTCAATAACAAAGTGAATTAATAGGTTATTCCATCAACTCATATTCAACTTGTATTTTCTGGTAAGCATAAGAGAAAGAAACAGTCATATGATCTTAACATTAATGAGCAGAAGAACTACTTTTCATGAATTAAGTTATGAGTTATGAATATGAATATTTCATACTTATATAAATATGTACCATATTTATAGAACTATATTTCATTTTAAAGCAACAGATGAACTCAAGAAGAGAAAACACACCTTTATGTCAAATCATGTGTGTTACTGAAAAAACGATAAGTCTCCTGCTTTATTAAACCAGCTCTCCATTTTGGTGTTGTGCAGTACCTTTTTGACAACTTGTGTTGAATGTGCTGCTTCCTGCTTCCTTCAGTGTTGTCTGTGGATGTTTGTGGTATTTTTGGCTCTGTGCTGGTTTTTATTTGTCACTTATAGTATTATGATATAATTCATGTTCATGATACAACATAAAGATTACAGTTTTGACTCTATAGACAGTATAATTTCAGTGTAGAATATGTATGTCTCTAATGTTTGTAATTATAATAATAAACAAAGAAATCAGCATACAAAGCGTAGCTTGAGCTATGTTTCCCTGGCTGAGGTGTAGACAGCAGGAGACAGAGTCACGTGTTTAAAAACAGGCCCTGGTGACACAGGAGCTGCGGTGCAGCAGTGTGAGCAGGGCTGTGTTTTTGAGCAGGTGTGCTGTGTTTTCGACAGGGTTACCAGTGGTTGAAGGACAAGATCTTGAGCGAGGAGGGCCGGCGTCAGCAGGCGAAGTTGAAAGAGCTGCAGGCAATCGCGGAGCGGCTGGGCTGCACTCTGCCCCAACTCGCCATCGGTACGCAGATACATTCTGCCGCTCTCTCTCTTTCTGTCTGTCTGTCCGTCCCTCTGCCTCGGACTGGCCGAGGTCGACAACGCTCATGCAGCTGTCTGGTTTGACTGTGTGTTGTCTCGTGTGTGTCTGTGTTGTAACTACAGTGGTTTTTACAAAGAGAATACTGAGAATAAGAGAGTATAGGAAGCAAGAAAATGGATGGAAGATAAATGTACTGTATGTTAAAGGGATATAATCTACAACCATTCTCCAGCAGAAATAGCAACGACATGAGTAGGATATCCAGTATCTCCTGGCACAGTCCGACACTCTGGCACTGAATACATTAAGACAATAATGTTTTAACTATCAACACATTCATGTTCACAGTTTGTGTCTATATATGCATCCCTGCGGTTTCCCCTGGCGTTAACATGTATTTAACAGTTTCCAGTGTCAGCATTAAAATAGCATCCCAGACATATATCCAGTGAGTGACACATATTGATTCAGAGGAAAGTGAGAATGTGCAAACCCCAAACACTCACTCTCCTGTGAGGGCCGTTAAAGCGTCAGACATGATGGACACACCGAGTAAATCTGGGACTCTGTCTCCCATCTCCACTCAGATTTTTCACCCTTGCAGTAGCGCAGCGTCATGGATTAGTTTTTACGGCCTGTTAGTAGACATCCTCATCTCTCCCAATTACCATAAATCCTTCCAGCGCTCTTGGAGGCAGCATGGGTGATTTATGTCCACCATGTAGTTATCTACATCGCTGTGGCACTCCACTATTGAATATAAACTATATAACAATGATATAGCGTACTCCCTCTTGCCTGTGGCTTGATTTCCACGTGGGCGCTCCTGTAGCAGGTGGTAAATCCAGGAATAAGATTGTGGTTGTGAGTGGGAGAACAGAGCTAATAGATGTTGTGGATATGTCAATGGCCTGAGGGAAGGTCTGCTCTTGCGTCAGTCTGGTGTGAAACCTTTAGCTGGTGTCATTTCTGGCCATATTCTCCTGTTGGTGGAAGATTTGTGTAGAATCATAATCCCTCTATTTTTACAGCCAAATTCTCTATCCCTTTATACTGTAATCTTCTTACAAATGTATTTTCCTCAATTGCAAATGCATGTAGTTGTATTGCGTAATACCACGCACAATTGTAATACCACACCAAAAAGAGATGGAGGTTTTTGTGCCAGTCTGTTCAGAGATCACATATAACTGCATAATAATTAGTAGACTACAATATTAGAATATAATAAAGTGCATTTACTCATGCCCATTATGTTTCACTACACTCCGCTACTAAGGAAATATTGTACATACACAATCAATATTAATAATGAAAATACACTTGGTAGAATATTTTATAGTATGGTATTATAGTATATTTTGCTAATGATATTTCTGTATTTTTACTAATGCATGCAGTTTTATTTTAGGTCTTAATAAGCGTTGAATTCAGTTTCAGTGTTATATATTTCATCGTTCCTGCTGTAGACAGTAACATAACTTTTTTTTTTTTTTTTTTTTTTTTGGTATGTGGTTGTGGCTACTTGTGCTGTTTCAGTCAGCAGCAGCAGGAGCATGATAATGCCGGGAATACTTTCATACTGTGAACATTATGATCTTCATACAAAGTGCATTTTATGTGCTACTTAAAATATCTTAAAAATCTTAAATATAACTTGGTAAAACCTGATTTACTTCTAGTGGAGTATTTTTTCATCAGTGGGGTAATATTTCTGGCACTGGCAGGATGTAATGTGAGTGAGGTTTTTGTGCAGCAGTAACTGTCATATTCAGTAGCTTGTTATAGTTTATCAGGACTTTTTAGTTGCAGAGGAATTTGACATGTAAAAGAAATCAAACTGGTGTGTGTTTGTAACGTGTTGTTGGAGAGATGATGTGCAGTGCGTGTGTGTGTGTGTGTGTGTGTGTGTGTGTGTTCATTGGTGGGGGTGTCATTGCTTTTTACTGGTCTCCTGCAGCATGGTGCCTACGGAATGAGGGGGTGAGCTCTGTCCTTTTAGGGGCGTCCAACACTGACCAGCTGATGGAGAACATCGGAGCAATACAGGTGAGGACACAACATGAGTGTGTGCATTTGTTCTGCAGAGCAAATCAGTGGATTCATTTGTGAAAATGTGACCTGACCTGTTTCATCAGGCCACATATTCATGCCTTACAGTCCGTAACAGCAGCCTTGTCTCCTGGGTACAGCTTGGCCTCTCGGGCAGTTTGCCTCTGCACGCCTGGGTGCTTTACTGCAGCGAGTTAATAAGGTCAGCGGAGTATCAGTTGCCAGGGGGATTGGAGACAAGCTTATGGCCACTTCTTCCTCTCCTGATAAGATGCACTCTCTTAATGGGGTTTCAGACTGGTGGGGGTTTGTGTCCTCTCCTCACATTATGTCTGGCCAGTAAAGACTAGCACTCTCCTCTAGTCACATGCTTTCTTTATTCTTCTATATGTATATGTGTGTATGGGTACACACGTTAGTATACTACGTGAGTACACACTATACTTAGCACAGTTGATATTTCCGCTTTTGAAATGCTATGCTCACATTTCCCGAGGGCTCCGCAGTTTTCCTTTAACCAGGAGTTATACATCATGAAGCCTGAAATAGATACACAGTCTACATAAATAGATAGATAGAAAGTCCACATAAACTTTATTATATTTTACAGAGAGCAAACCTATAATTAGAGCATATAGTCTTTTATCTGTACTACATGAGAATAGTTTCAATTTAATAGTAAAGGATCCTGGATGTCTCCAGACCTCACTTTTACATTTACATGGTTACAGTTTTAACAGAAAGGACACAGAACATGTTAAAACCCTGAAGAAGAAGAAAAGTCAGTCACCCTTGAGCCCTTCTTAGAGGTTGTGATGTGCGACAAACAATGTCTTTTCATGATTTTAACTGTTGTTAAAAAATGACCAAATGCTTTCACAGTAGATGTAAGTGAAGAGAACTGTGAATGTTCATCATTTGTGTCTTTTTGTGTCTCTTCTCTGTCACAGGTTCTTCCAAAGTTGTCGTCATCCATCACACATGAGGTGGACAGCATCCTTGGGAACAAGCCGTACAGTAAAAAGGACTACCGCTCCTAACGCGCAGCACGGCCCCGCCCGGCAGGGCTGCACCCAGGCTGCAGCCGCAGCGCCCCACCTTTGCCTGATCCTCTGTTTGCTTGAGCTTTTACTGAGTGAGACCCTGGCGCATGAGTCTGGCCACACCAAGGCCACCCAGGGCACCTCATTTAGAGTTACAGGGATAAGATAAGAAAAGGGGGAAAAAATACAGTCACCTCCACAGGAAACGAAGGGATTGACAAAGAAAGACAAAAATGGAAGAGAGGTTAAGGATATGTGCTCATACTTAAAAAGTTACTCATTCAATTCAGCTGAACATATTTTAAAACCGTAGATAAAAATACCTTTTTAAAAAAAAAAAAATAAGCACACGCTTGCTTGGCAGCCAGATTTCTCTTATTATTTTTTTTGTTTGCTTTTTTTTCTAAAACTGAATGCAACTAAAAGGAAGATTAAGTTCATACTGTATGAATATACAAGAACTACTCTGTTGCACATGTACCATAGCATTGCATTTGTTTCTTGGAAGTTCTGTTTACAAACACCTGTGTACTGTATGAGTCCGTCAATATTTCTCTGAAAGAAAAACTGTTTGTGTTGTCGACATTATCAGTGTATGAGCCTTCTAGCAGGCTTTAACAATCAGCACTTTAGTATTGTCAATATAGGTGTTAGAGGGTAGTTTAAAGGAGTGGAGGGGATCGGTATTACAGTAGTTTTATGTCACAGCCATTGCACTATAGAAACGTGTCGCCTCCTGATAATTCCCCCTTCCTCATCCTCCTTCTGTCTTCACTGGCAGTGTGTTTGTCCAGCCTGATGCTCCAACACTCCTGCTGTCAAAGCGCTTCGGTAAAGTCCTGCATTCACCAGGAGTCAGAGGGCCGAGGCTCGTTCCTCATCCTAACCAGTGAATCCACAATGACAAGTCAGGAGCGTGGGCCGATGTGTCAGGGCAACTCTGCCACTGAAGAGATTAGCTATTTATTCATCCCTAAATGTAGGAACTGCAGGCTGTGTTCAATCAAACGTAGTGTCCTACTTCACTGTGTTACCCGGCCTCTGTTCTCTGTTTTTAAGGCTGTTACAGTACAGGAAATGTGCATATCAGTGCTGGTTCAACATCTCATGGAAAATTCCTCCTTGATCAAATTTTGTTCAAGTATTTTGCCTTATTTACAGTTGTGCTGTGGGCTTTGGTGTAAACAAGCAGCTGGAAAGCTGACCCTTGGCTCATGTCCCCAGTATATACGGGAACGCTGACTGGTGGAAGTGGTGTTTGTTGCTCCCTAATAGGGAGGAAAGAGCCGTATGTGTAGTTAATCAGTTCATGACAGCAGCTCAGGGAACGGAGCAGGTGGTTTCAGTGGTGTTTTGGCGTGCACATTGGTCAGGAGGTTGTATTTACTTGTCTGTCTTTCTTTTCATGTGTGGACACTGGGCAGAACCAGTGACATTTTAGCGTGGCTTGAGCCAAAGATCTTCTTCTTCTTCATCATCTCTCTTTGACAAAGACACCCAAGTGTTTCACTCTCACTTCCTGCAAGATTCTAGAAAATCATCTTGACGCATGTGCTGTCCAGCTTGTTATCTATAGTATGGACTTTACTCCATATATATCTTTACTTGACCATGCTGTTATACTAGTTAACAAATAACGTCTTTCATATACAGAATGCATAGTACAGCTAAATGCTATAGGAGCGGTAAGGTTTGTGTCAGGTGGCAGACGACCTGAGACAAAGTATTATTTGAAAAAATGTGACGCCATCATGTATCATTCTTTCTCCTCTGGGTGCTCTCTTACTGTGATTAAAGCACAAGCGGATAGCATGTGACACATCCTCAAAGCATGGACCCTTTTCATTCAGCCTACAGACAAGCAAAGTGATACTACTCAGCTTACTAACACATGTAGATAAAAGTCTTACAGCTGATAGACTATTGATTCTTAGCAGAGAAAAAAAACAAGTACAGATTAAGAAAACTGTCATGTTGATGTGAATGTTGATGTTAAGTTGTTCCCTCAGTTAAAAGTGGAGATATGTGGAGAATGAAAGTGTGTGTGCGTGTGTGTGTGTGTGTGTGTGTGTGTGTGTGTGGGGAGGGGTGACACTAATCCCTTGCTTTAGCCTGTTGTATAAGTTGATCCCTGCATACATTTGATTTGATGTGTCTTGTTCATCTAAATGAATAAAACTGGCACAAGCCAACGTTGTTTTTTCAGGCGAAGAAAATAAAAAATAAAAAGGACGAGCCAAGAATATTTATGTTCATTAGTTGGTGAAAGTCTTGTGTCTTAATGTTTCATCAGCAGGGAGCGGGGACAAAGCTTGAGACTTAAACAGTGTCGCTTTAATTGTTTTGTTTTGATGATCAGTGTTATTTTAAAGTGTGTCTGACAACAAAGATCTTGTGCTGTTAAAAGGTTTGTGCACACTGATGAAATAATTCTTTAAGTTTTTGGGCTTGAAGTGTCGTTATATCTGGTTCGCTCACCTGTGTGTAGAAGAATTCATGCTTTAAGAGGTCCTGGTTTCATCATATTGCTGTTCTAACATATTAATAACTAGTTCATACATGAAACCAGACCTGCGGATGGATAGAGCTTATTTTACAGAAGGTTCTACAGAGAATATATTTTTTATGTTTTAGCCTTTAATGCAGTAGATAGAATTAAAAGAAGTTATTTTTTATTTTTCATCATGCTGCATTTTCCTATTAGCATTGTATCAACTTTAAGACTGACAAAAGAAGAAATTTCTTTGTGTTGTGTTTGCATTGTGAGGAAAACTCTGAAGTGAACTGAGGCTAAATTTACTCTGAAGACGACATAGTGAGAGACGTAGAGATCTCCTGTACATACTTTGACCTTTGTATATATTTCTGGTTGTGATCACCTCTGCCTTTTCTCTTCTTTTTTTTTTTATTTTCTTTTGCAGGCATTGCTATCTGCACTGTGCTTGAATCTGAAATTTAGACAGGATGTACAGCTTCAGTCTTCAATGAAAATGAAATGATAAAATTAAGAATGATAAACACAAACCTGTGTATTTGTCTTTATTGGCATTGATGTGTAAAACCTGGTTATGGGTTGTTTACTGGATTGTAGTAGATTTGTCGCATTTTAAACCTTCGGTTCATATTCAAATGTAGGAAATATAAATATGAAGCAATTTATACACATTCGACTGTGGAGAAGGTGCACCTGGATGGTAGATGTGTAATCTTTACTGGCTCATACGTAACTGTCCATTAAGGCAGGAATGTGCTTCACTGCGATGTTGCACTATACAGTGAAGCACCATAGCACCATTGAACTTCAGGTAGTATTTCATACTGTATAGATGGAAGACAACTTCATAGGACTAGAAAGTAATGAAATAGGTTGCATCATATCTGGTTTCCTTACAAAATTAGAGATTATTTTATATACAGTACCTTCAAAAAGGTATTTCAAGGACAAAATATTCAACACAAAATACAGATAGTGCTGTAAAAACACAACCATAATCTCCTGACACTGTGACACAGTTTTTGAGGAGCAATTATTATCCTGAAGACTAAAGGTGTTTATTGTTCCACTTTGTACCAGTGACAGGTCAGTTCTTTTTGGCACCAAAAACAAAACCTCAGCTCAGATCCAAATGTGGAATTGCAGTTCTCATCAGTCTTTTTCCGAAAAAACCTTCCAGCTGCCTGCTGTAACTTCCTGTCACAAGCGTTCACTCGCTTCATTCACTTAATCAAAAAACAGCTGATCTGTCCCAGTTAGTTGGAGTCTTCCAGCTAGATGTTGCTGCTATAATGAGTTGTTGTGTTGTGAGTCTCCTCTGCTGCTCCCTGAGGTGAGGCGTAGAGGTCCACCTGAGGAAACACACACACACACACACACACACACGCAGAGCTGTGAGTCCAGTTCACAGTCAATCAGAACAAAGACAACACCAAAGAGAAAGTGCAGCCTCTGCAATTCTGCCCCAAAATACTGCGAGTACCTGAAGGCCGTCAGGACCTATCAGCAATATTTACTCCTGTTTCACCCAGTCAGCTAAAATGTCATTCTTGTTCTGGCTCAAGAGTCAGCCGAGCTCGTTACCTGCTGTTAGAGTGCATGTAGTGATGAAGTGGAGGTAACTGTAGCGACAGCAGAGGTGTGTGTGTGTGTGTGTGTGTACGTGTTGTGCAGTTCATGCTGGTTAGCCATTACTGTACCTTCCTGACAGTACAGCCCGATCCAGCTGTGCAGGCAGCTGCAGCGGCCGTTACGACGGTCGCACTGTCCCCCGTTTTCACACCCACAGCTCTGCATGCAGTCTGGCCCGTAGCGGTTGACTTTACAGTCTAACATGAGGACACAAATGAACACAGTGTAATTCACTTATACACAGTATGGATACACTAATGAAATGGCAACTTGTGTATGTCAAAGATTTTTTGCTTAATTCTACTTCTGTGCACGCGGTTTTCAATCAATTACCACTTGATAGTTTTTTACTAAATAAACTATTTACTCAAAGTAGATACAGAAATTAATAGAAAACATATAATACACAAATTAATTTGAAAAAATTGCATTTTTCAGCACAAAGCAACACATTCAACACTTGTAAAAATACTTTTTGAAAAACACATTGTACAAAAGTCTTTTTCATCTCTTCCTTTTTATTGATGGCTCACATTCATTCTTCAATGTAATTTCCTGAGCTCTCCAAAATAAAACCCTCCCCTTCTGTTTGTCACATGACTGATCAATAACCTACTAAGGAAACGGGAACACCTCCCTGATGAACGCACGTTAGCTGAAAACAGGTGAATAAAGCACATCATACTGGAGAAGAGCTGGGCAACGTGTCTTAACTTTGAAATTGATGAAGATCTACACCTTGCTGTGTGTTTGTCCTCACAGTTAGAAAAATAATGTAAGATTACCAGTGTCGCATCTGGGTCCGGTCTTTCCTGACGAGCAGAGGCATCGTCCCGTCACAGCATCACATGGAGTGTATTCTGCACAGTCACACACCTTAGCACAGCCCTGACCGTAGGTACCTTGCTCACACACTGAAGGTAAAACAGACCTATTAGACACAAAAAATGGCAGTAACCCTCTTATTGTGTTGGTAATTTGCTGTGATTTGACTGACCTCTGTGGCAGCGAGCTCCGTGGCGTCCCGGAGGACAGATGCACTGGCCGGATGCAGGATGACAGGAGGCTCCATTCACACAGTCACACTGCAGCTGGCACAGCGGGCCGTGAAAACCCAGAGGACAGGCTGTGGACAGGATCAAGTCCAGTGAATACTAAAAGATTAACTAAGTCAGGAAGCTGCAGTCTGTTCTCTGATTAATATTGATTACAAATATGTTGCTTTGATGGGTTGAACCTCAATACTTTTTTAAAATACCAACTGAAATGTGGTACTGAATGTCTGGTCAGATTCCTACTCTTCTAATGTAAAGATAGACAATGTATACCACTTCATTAAGGCAAAGTTCATGTATGGCGGCTCGTGTTTAAACATCTAACATAAAAATATTGGCTTCTTTTATTAAATGAAAAATGAGTTTAGTAGAAAAGCAAAGGTATCCAGAAATTTTTGTTTTTCAAGAATTACTTTTATAGAAAAATGAAGCACACAGCCAAATCAAATGTGAACAATACTGTATCAAGTTTCAACAGTACAATAAAATATATATATGACAAATATTTAGCAGCATGACTTCATAAAGAGGTAAAATCTCACCCTGTGGTTGCTGTGGCTTAATTATGTGTTTTTAATATTTGCCATCAGCATAGATGAGTAAGTTATATCAGTCTTTGGCCACACAGACAATATATGAAAGATACATTCATTGTTGGTTCCAGTCTTTAATGGGATTTGTTGGCAATTAGGAAAATATCGCAATTTTTCTTTCTTCATTCTCTGTGTGTGTGTGTGTATCTGTGCAGTTCTCACCATGTTCACACACATGTCCGTAGTAGCCTGGACCACACTGACACGTCCCTGTCACTCTGTCACAAGTGCCATTATTTTGACACTTACATTTAAGCTGGCAGTTGGCACCAAATCTGCCCACAGGACATTCTGGGACGCAGACGAACAAAACAGGAAGATAAAAAAAGGGAAAATCAATTTCATGACTTGACACGTCACTCAGTTTAGAGTTGACGTTCTGCGATATTTCATTTAATAAACAGAAAGCAGATGTTAAAAGAAAAACATGACTGCATTGAGAAACAAAATATGAAAGAGTTGTCACCTTTGTCGCAGTGTTCACCTGTCCAGCCCAGACCGCAGGTACAGTTGCCGCTTGCAGGGTCGCACACACCTCCATTACTACAGTTACAGCGTTGGACACAGTCTTCTCCAAACCAGCCTGGAGGGCAGCCTGAAGCCAAACACACACTCAAATTAAACAGAAGAAAATTACCTGCTTCTCTACACACTTGCAGGTGAATATGTCAGATTTTAGCAATAGCATTAATATCAGAATATAAAAAAATACGGAAAGCTCACCGTGTGCACAGTCCTCTCCTCTCCGTCCAGGTATGCACACACACCGACCGGTGACCGGGTCATTCTGGGCTCCATCTCCACACAGCGCCACCCTAGCACAGTCGACTCCATAACGCCCAGCAAGACACGCTGTTACCACAGAGACACAGACCAGGCACTTGTCATCCTGAGCTTTTGTGTATTTATTACTTATGTATTTATTCACTGTCACTATCACAGTTTCACACAAACTCACTGATGTTGCAGCGTGCTCCTATAAATCCTGCCGGGCATTCACAGGCTCCGGTGGAGGGGACACACGTCCCTCCATTTTCACATTGACACTCTCGTTCACAGTTTGGACCATAACGACCCTCTGCACAGACTACAAATACACATTTAAATCAAACAGTGGAAAGTTTGTACTTTTACTCACTTCCTTGGTGTAATGTGATATGTCTAAGACGTACAAATTTCCTAAATTTACATACTTTGGTCACATTTGGGGCCCTGGAAACCTGGAGCGCAGTAGCATGATCCAGACACCGGGTGGCAGAGCTGGTTTGTCTCTGAGCACTGACAAACCTGGTTACAGTTCTGCCCAAATGTTCCTGGAAGACAAACTGATAGAGATTCACATGTAAAGTGTGTTTGAGAGCTCATAAGAACAGCTAAACTTCTACATGTTCAGAATCAATGTTGAAGCAGTGGAGTCAGACGTTTCTCACCTTGTTCACAGCCGTTTCCAGTGAATCCAGGAGGACAGCCGCACTCTCCAGAGACATGGTGGCAGGACGTGCCCTGAGTGCAGCTGCAGCGCTGCATGCAATCCTTCCCGTATGAACCTGGCAAACATGCTGAAGGAAATAAAAACAAAACATTATCATATGTTTCGAGCTACAATTCAGAGGGATATTAAAATTTCCACATTCCACATCTTCTTATGCGTCACGCCACAGGTCAATAAGGCCAAACGACCTCTAAAAAAGCTTCCTATTTCCTATCCAGCTTGCATATGTCGACATGCAATTTGTCCTGTAAATGCTATATACAATCTTATCATATTTAGTTTTTACTTTGTTTGGTTTCTCCCTGTTTGCTGCCGTTTATATCTTAAATGCTTTTTCTTTCATGCAAAAAATGGACGAGTAATAAAATGTAAACTATCAAGTAAAGTTAATCCATATAGCCCAAATTCACATGTGTACAGCATATAAGACCCTATATCCAGAGGATTAGGAAACATACAGCAAATCCTTTAACTGATTAAAAATGGAGAAACAGAGGAGGCACCACTATTTCAGGACAGGCAGAGATTGTCTAATGATTAATATGAACAGGAGGAGTGATTACAGCAAGCAGAACCAGTTGCTGTGTTCATTTGGGTGCCTTAAGACAGATAACATGTGAACCCATCCACTAGGGGTTGCAAGAGTACAAAAGTGTCTTTGCAGGTTTGTACCTTTGTCACAGAGCTTTCCTCTCCACCCTGGTGGACACTGACACTGTCCAGTGATATGGTGACAGGACGCCCCGTGCACACACTGACATTGCTCCTCACAGCCAGACCCAAACAGGCCTATTTCACAGGCTGGGTAGAGGAAGATGCAAATTAGGGGTTATAATTAACAAAAATTGCAAACAGTTGAGTTTCCACAGTGCAGCATTTCCCGTGAGGTTCATTAGCTTTGCTTCAGTTATACAGTAGCTGGCTCACCTTTCTCACAGTGCTCTCCGATCCAGCCGGCGCTGCAGCTGCAGCTTCCAGTCTGTCTGTCACACTGGCCACCGTTCTTGCAGTCACACCGCTGCTGGCAATCTGCCCCAAATCGGTCTGCTAGGCACTCTGAATAAACATACAGTAGCATGCACAAAGCAGAAACACACGACAAGACATGACAAGAGAAAGAAAACAGACTTCATGACGTGAGAACACATAGGGAAGGGAAACCTTCACATTTCTGCTGAGAGCTGCAAAATATTTTTTTCCAATAATTTATAGTTGGACCGAGCATAGAGTTGGCAATCAGAGGCAGTAGCCACAGAGTTTAGAGGGTAAAGACATTCCAGTGACAGGATTAGAGGTTTCCTGAGCATGAAGAGGGAGGACGGGCCTGGCTAAGTTCAGTAAGGAAAGGTTGTAACAGGCACAGAGGGAGGATAGATGTGATGTGGAGCTCAGAGGGAGAACGAGCTGGAATGTCATCACGGGATCGAGGGAGACTTTTACAGAGCAGACTCGTCTGTGCTGCAGAAACACACTCCGCCAGCACATAACCAGACTTCAGGCAAAAACAAATGAGCTAAGGAACAAATTAAACTCAGACTGATATATTTCCTGAGCGCAGTAAAACAACCACAGGCCACTGTTTTAAGGGTTTCAGGTGATGTTATTCTTCTGCATTTCTCCCCCGACTATTGAACCAATCATCACGGCTTTTGGCAACAGCATTGTTTTGAACAAGAAGCTGAATTCAGCATTGGATCACAAGTTTGTATGTTCACCATTTCATAGACCCTCAATTTGGTTAAGAAAAAAATAGACCCTTACTCACAACTTCTCTGAGTCTTACCCAGTTCACAGGCTGTGCCCATCCATCCACTGGCACATGTGCATTTTCCGTTGGTCTTGTCACACGTGGCTCCATTCTGACACAAGCAGTGCTGCCGACAGTCAGCTCCATAAAACCCAGCAGGGCATTCTGGGAGAGATAAACACAGACCATGTTGTGACCTCTTATTTACCTCGTATGTTTACCATTGTATCGATAGTCACTTTGCTTTGTGTAAGGTCCACTTTACCTTCTGTGCAGTTGGGTCCGGTCCAGCCCGGCGTGCACACACACTGCCCACTGGCCGGGTGGCAGATGCCATCGTTGTGGCAGCTACAGGTTTTGTTACATCCTTCTCCATAGTAATGGGTTGGGCACGCTGCCAGGGGAAGGACAAACAATATTGTTACCTTCTGATGAACTCTGCTGATCAAACGTAGAAATTCCAGTGTTTGGAAAGTGATACAGGCAGTAACATGGGGAACGTCCAGTCAGTACTTTCTCATGTGTGACCGGGCTGGGTTTTCCCAAATAACTCTGAAACCAAAGATGTTCTTGGTGCTTTTGTGCTGCTGTCCCAATAAAAACTTTCCAACCATCTGTCCACCTTTTTTTCTCAACAGTGGAGTAATGAACGCATATGTCATTCATATAACTTTATAACTTCTGTGGTGCACCCGTCACTCACTCAGGTTGCAAAAAGGACCGATCCAGCCAGAAGGACAGGAACAAACCCCGCTGACGTGGTTACATTTCCCACCGTTAAGACACAAACACCTCTCCTGACAGTCCAGCCCATAGAAACCCTGAGGACACGCTGACACACATACAGTACATGTAAAGAAAACCTGTTTTTAGCATTTATACATATTAAGTATTTGAACTTGGCTTTGTGATCACAGATCTTCTCTTACGCTTTTCGCAAAAGGTTCCAGTCCATCCCACCTGGCAGGTACAAGCTCCGCTCACATGGTCGCACAAGGCCTTGTTGTCACACTGACACTGATGGCGACAACCGAGGCCAAACATACCTGCTGGGCACTCTGAGGGAATATCAAACACACACAACTTACAGGTCAGTGATTTACTGTCATACTTTATAAATGTTGGTTGAAAAATGACAGCACAATTATAAAGTAAAACTAAAGTACTCAACATTTTGAAACTTAGACAAAAGTGGAATATTTAGCAGGATATTAAAGCCACTATGTGTGTGATTTAATTGTTTTACTTTGGCACCATCTAGTGGTAGAATAAAGAATAATACTGGACAGAATGTCAGCAACAATGCTAATACATAATTTTTCTACAAACTGTTAAAGTTAAAGATAAACTCCTGTACGCTCTTGATCACTTGTACTCACTTTATTAACATTTCGGTCCTCATATCTTCATTTCAAATCAAAACATTGTTATGGTGAGTGCAAATGATTGACAGCATGCAGGATATTTTGGTTCTTTCATAATCATAGTTTCATAGTTTTTGACACAATGCTTATGTCAACAAGACTTTCTGAGATGCAGGATCTTTGCAGTAGTTTTTCAACAAACAAAAACTTGTTTCACAATGCTGTGACTAACTCACATAAAAATCAAGGCATTTAAATTGAAGGTGTATTAACACTTAATAAAACATATAACACACAAACAAGCATACTCTGATGGCAGCGTGTTCCAGTGTAGCCAGCCTCACAGTTGCACTGGCCCGTCACAGCATCACAGCTGCCATCTCCGTTTCTGCAGTCGCAGCTTTCTGCACAGTCTGTTCCCCAGTGCCCTGCATCACAAGCTACAGCACAAACATCCCATTCAGACACATTAACGACATCTTTTGCTGTCAGATTTAAGAGCGGAGTTACATAACGCTTCAGCAGCACTACTACCTTTCCTACAGTTGTGTCCATTCCAGCCAGGAGCGCAGGTACAACGCCCACTCAACGGGTCACAGCGAGCGTTGTTCTCACACACACACTTCATTTGACATCCTTGACCAAAACGTCCATTTGGGCATACTGCACAAGAGAAAAAAATAATTAAAACATCAAGCCTAATCTACCATAACCAACTCCACCAGACTGCTTAAAAACACAACTTTCCCATGACAATTTTGGTCGCCGTCAAGTGAGGCTTTTAATTTCCAAGAGCTAGTGATTATTTTTTTCTTCCCACTGACAATTTGTCCAAAGTGGTCTTTCAAGTTCCTGAAGGATCATTGCAAATGATCTTGTAGAAAAACTACTACATTCCCAAAAATGCACACTGCTGATACTCACAGTTCTGGCAGATTCTGCCCATGAACCCTGGCGGACAGTTGCATGACCCATTGTGTTTATCACAAATGCCACCATTCTCACAAACAGGGCAGATTTCAGTGCAGCTGGGACCCCAAAAACCCTCCGGACACACTGTAAAATATAATAGATGACAATTTTAATATGTAAAAATGCTTACAGTAGTTTGCACTAAGTTGTAGAAAAATCTGTTTGCACTCACAGTTCTCACAGTGCTTTCCTGATGTGCCCGGTGGACACTTGCACTGTCCTGTCACTTTGTCACATGGGGCCCCGGTGCAGTTACAAGGATGGACACAGCCTGTTCCAAACCTTCCCTCTGGACAGTCTGACAAACGACACGCAGCAGGGATTTGTCTCAACACAGGTGGACAAAAACTGAAGCAACAAATTTAAAAGGCACTTCCTTCTTAGAGCAACGCACCTTGATCACAGTTTTCTCCGTGACGACCAGGAGGGCACTTTCGTTGGCACTCCCCAGTCACATGATCACACGACACTCCTGACGGACAGGCACAGTTCTTCTCACAGCCAACTCCATAAGTACCTGGGTTGCATTCTGGAGATGGAGCAGGACAGAGCAATCACTTTTCACACTAAGATGTTCAAGTTTAGTAGAGTAATAACAGAGCAGAACACAACCTGCAATAGATGCAAGGTAAATGCTCACCTTCCTTGCAGGTTTTGCCCTGGTAACCGGATTTACAGACACAGGTGCCATGACGACGGTGACACTCCAGAGTGTTCTGCTGGACACACTGACACTCCTCAGAGCAGCCAGGCCCGAAAGTCCACTTAGGACAAGCTGAATGAGAACATGTAAAAGAAATGAGCTGTAGCAAGACTTAAATTTCACACCAGAAGTCTGATCAAGAATGGTGCACCACAATAACAGTATTTAGAAGCCCATTTTATTGCACATGGATTTTTGCAGTACAAGAAAATTAATCTGGATGTTTTGACATTTTTGGAATTTGTGGTTGTGAAGCTAGTAATGTGTGAACAGTGGGACTTACGCAGATGGCAGAAGCGCCCATAGAGGCCAGGATCACACAGACAGGCTCCGTAGGTGCGGTGGCAGCGACCATTGTTTGCACAGTTACATTTCTTGTTGCACTGCTTACCATAGAATCCCTTTGGACAGCCTGAAAACAAGTGACAGTGAGATAATGTTTGGTTAGAAAAAAAAAAAGAAGGAACATATATTGATTTGTCTGGGACAAAGTGAGACAACTCACCATCCTGGCACAAGTCTCCACTGACCCCAGGAGGGCAGCGGCAGCTCCCAGAGACAGGATCACAGCTGGCACCATTTTTACACTTACAGGGGAAGGAGCAGTTTTTACCAAAATGTCCCTCAGGGCACGCTGTTAGGTTGAAAAATAACAAGGTATCAGTCCTAAATTCTCCAGACTGACTTAGAAATAATAAAAAGCAGTGACAGTGTCTGTGTGTGTGTGTTGACCCTATCCTCACTCTGGTTGCAGATGATACCGGTCCAGCCTTTGGGGCAATCGCAGCCATTTTTCCATGGATTACACTTTCCTCCATTAGAACAGTCATCACAAGTCAAACTGCAGTCGTTACCGAACGTGTCGTCCAGACACACTGGAAGCAATAGAAAAATCAATAAGGGTTAAATTCAAAACAAACAGCCAAGTTGACAGTCATGACAATTCCTATTGAATGTTTCTTTTTATTTGTCATTATATCTCAGCTTTAATTATGACATTTGACCCACAAAAAGACAACATTTAGTTACTGCTGCTGGACCTTTTGGGACAATATTTTGTCATCAGATTTCAGGTTGACTTTTAGTGCAGCAACATTTAATGTTCATGTCAAATTAGTACATCAAGCTCATGTGATACAAAACAGACCATCTGACTTCCTATTACGGGCCGACTAGCTGCCAGAATATATAAGTCTCAACATTCCTTCCGAGGAAGCTGTGGTGTTACAGTATGTACAAACAGTCTGGGAGCATGAAGCACAGCAATTAACCCTCACCGTGTGGTGTGTTCCTGCCTGCAGTTAATGAGACTGTCAGACAGCTTCACCTCCCCAGAGCCACACTCAGGTAATCAGATACAGGTTCCTGTTGATGATAATGAGTAGTTAATGGTTTGAGGGAAACTCACCGAATTTCTCTGCCAAGTTACTCTCAGCCCTTAGCTCCCCCTCGTCATCTTCGTAGTCATCATAGCGCTCCAGGGGTTGGCTGTAGTCATGCAGCAAGGTGAGTTGGGGGCGAATGAGGGGCAGCTCGATGGCACCTCCGCTGGAGAGGGCCTCAATTGCATCTTCTAGTGCTACAAGAGAGAGCAAAAGTACCGTAAAAAAATTACTAACACTAAAATATATACATCTTCTCATGCATATATTTGTTTCTCATAATCAATCTCTCCTTCAAAAGAAGTGATCAAAATCCACTGCTTTAATAACACAAATATTTAATGTGTAAGTTTTGCATTGTACTGAAATGCAATGGTGGCATTTTAACCCAAGTGACATGTCACCCCTCTTCTTTTGTTCAGTTGTGACATTAAGCTTGGGATAGTTCAGAATAACATCAAAAAGATGAGTGTAATGAAGTGAAACATCGAGGAGTACCACCTCAGTTCCATAAACCCCCTCTTTAACACTCAAAACCCAGACTAAATGACTTTGCAGTACTATGACAACTGGTGCCAGGGTTTCCATTAGCATGATTCTGGTTGTGATTCCTGCTCACGCTCTTTAACCCTGATTGCTGATACTCACGGATGCAGGAGAGCCGGTCCTCATCCAGACGGAAACCCCGTCGGCAGAAACACTGGAACGAACCCGCGTTGTTCTGGCATGTGTGATCACAACCGCCATTAGCTGCCAAACACTCATCTATGTCTAAACAACAGAGACAACACAGAACTTAAATAATTTTTTTTACTACATCATAAAACCTTTGAGAAGCTTTTTTTATCTGAGCTGCTCTCACTTTACATGTTAAACTAGGACAAAGACAACATTGTGCTGATGGTCAAACTGAAACAGAGTCAGCAGAAATAAATATTCAGTCTCATAAAAGTGTAGCATCCACCTTTAATTGAGGGTTATACATACCATCACAGCTACATCCATCTGAGTTGAGTCTATATCCCGCTGAGCAGTAGCATTCATAACCCCCAGGATAGTTGGTGCAGTCCTGCTCGCAGCAGGAGCTCTGCTCTCCACATTCATCGATGTCTGCCAAACACAACAAGCAGGAAGACGAAAATTATGATCTGACTGCAGTGATATGCTTTCCTGCTCACTGGAGGAACTCTTTTATGAGACTGTGTAAATTGTACAGGTTTAAAAGTCAATTATGGTCACACATGAAGAATAGCACTGAACCTAAACTTGTAATTTTTCCAATATTTGTATCCGTAAACATTCCCTCATGAAGAATATATTATGGTCAACTCTACTTCTTGATCATCATAGTATAGTGTTGGGTGATCATCTATATGTACTGAGCAGTCCTCTGAAGTAATCAGTAATAATCAGGAAAGTAATAGCAACATCAGGAAAGATTTTTGGCAGTAATTCTATTATATATTTATCTATATTTATAGTTTATAATAAGGGGAGTCACAGGGAGTTATAGATCACAGTGTGACCTCCTTTCATAGGTAGGGTTGAGCTTTACAGCATCTTACTGAATGTGAAACCAGTATCATATTCGATTATTGAATCAAAACTTTTTATCTCTCATCAAATCTATTTAATGTTGTTTAATTAACAATTTAAGTGACTGACAAAAATAATAAATACATCTAAAACTCTCAAACTCAAAGATTGACATTCAAAGATCTAAAACTATCTTTGACGAATAGATTATATATTTGCTTTCTGAATGTTTTGCACATAACATTTGCTAAAAGATAGACAAGATAAAAGTTTTGATAAGAAATTTGTTGCATATTGTGTATTTTACCAACTAAGAACTAAATCCAAAAATTAACAAGCTATGAGAATCCAAGCCTATTCAAAGCTAGTCATAAACACTCATAAAAACCCAAAAAACAATAATAATTAACGTACAATAAGTTACTGTGAAGTTTTATGAGTGCTGATGTAATGCATCAGTTTGCCTTATGTCTTGTCATAAGCATGCTTATAGATCAATGTGAATGTAGTGAAATCTCTTACCAACACAAGTTTTAAGGTCGTCATTTAGTCTGTAACCATGGTTACAGGAGCAAACTGGGCCGCTCGTTGAATGCTGGCAGTGGTGCGAACAGCCACCGTTGTTGTTCTCACAGCTGTTCACAATCTCCATCTCAATTCCTTTTCACAAATTCACAGTGTGATCAGACTGTGTATTAATAAAATGGCTCAAATGTCTTAAAGAATATCTGAGAGGATTTGAACTCACTGTAGCACTGTTTTCCATCAGATCCAAGCTCATAGGCCGTGTTACAAACACAGGCAAAAGAGCCCAGAGTGTTGTGGCAGCCATGAGCACAGTTGCCCTCTTCTAACTCACACTCATCAATATCTGTGACAAAAAATATGTCAAAAAATAAAACAGGCAAATGCATCCGATTTAGATAGAATCATTTACATCCACAGCTGTGTTATGACACTGTTCACAAATCAAATCCATATGTGCACTTGTACAACTTCCACACACTTTTAACTTTATATTGCTGAGAACGGAAACAAATTTTCCTTTTCCTTTAATAGCTGTATTTCTTTTGATCATTTATTACTAGGTTTTTGTGGACTGTATTTCTGGCCACATTATCTCCTGGAAAAACAATTTTATATATTTCTTTATTTTTTACCACAAGAACCACTTCTGGAGCTTTCAATTATATTGGAGAGTATCAAGGACAGAGGTGCCCAGTTGTCATGTTAATGTCTATGAATTACGTTTACATCTTGATCTTTGAGCAAACATGGTTGAGACATCCCTGCAGAGACATATTTCAGACATACTGTCAGCTTGATTCAAATCTTCACCTGCTGAGGAAGATTGTGTGATATGATCAAAAGATCCAGAACAACTACTAAAACAGTTTTTTTTGCTGAGATTGCCATTTTCTCTACATTGATGACATACTAATTCCATTATTATTGTCAGTGGTGACTTTACCTTCACAGGTTTTCCCATCTTCAGCGAGGATGTAACCAGCTTTACAGTCACAGTGTGCTTTGCCTCCATCAACCCGACACTCGTGCATACAGCCTCCATTCTGATCTGCACAGGGGTTCTGCACTGTGACATAAAACGCACACATCATAAACATAACTCTACATGGTGTCAATCAAGTGAGGAACACTTCTGGCACAGTGGTGGAGAAAACGGTAAATGTTTTATTGTTTTATTGTTCTCCAGCATAGTTCTGTGTATGTTAAACATGTGCAAGCCTCTCCAGCATCTGGGATGAGAATTTTAATTGATTGAGTAATTTAAAATACAAAATATATATTTATAATTTCACACTCCCAGACAAATTAACTGAACTCCAAGGCCCCAGAGACCACAGAAATTAAAAAGGAAAGCACAATGAAGAAGATTGCTGTAATTCATTACAATTTCACGTCTCACCCTTTGTATGACGTAATTGTTCAAGCACAGACATCCTGTCAGATAATTACAATCAGCAGCAGATGCAGGTAATGTGTTTTTACAATCATATCTGTAGAATCACACCTTCATAATCTTCCAAATAGACTTACTTTCATTGGCACTCTTTCCTTACATATACATGAATTATTCCTCCTTTATGCCTTGTGTCATGTGTTGATGTTTATTTAGTGTTGCTTGCAGAAGTTTGAAACTTGGGTTCTCACATTTACAATGCTTGCCATCCTCTGCCAGTTCGTAATCCGGCTTGCAGCGACAACGGAAATGAGCGGCAGACTGCTGCACACAGTAGTGTTCACATCCTCCATTGCTGATGGCACACGAGTGGACAGCTAAATGACAAAAAGAATCAAATTGAGTAACATGACGAAAGAACAGACGCACTGGGACAAAGAAGAGATGTCATCACAGAGAATGAGAAAACCCAGCTTGTTTGTAGAATCTGTTTCCATCAATCCGAAACTGCAGTTTTATATTACGCTTTCTGAATTTAATCTGATGGCAGTGTCACATCCACAGGAATCTTTCTCAACATAATTGACTGCTCGACATTCCTACAAGACATTCAGAGAATACCCCAGAAATTTGCTATGCTCTAAGCCATAAGAGATCTATCATCACAAAAGGGCCAAAAATCACAAATTTGAAAGGCAGGTCCTCTGTGGTGGACAGCACTTGCCGATGAGGTTGGGGACAGATCCAGCTCAATTATCTTCCCTGTCTGTGTTTCCCCTCTTCATAGCAACATATGGAGCCTCAGGAGCCTCAATCTTTTCAGTGAAAACAACAGGTAGAGGCCGACCAGTCCACTGTTCTCAAAGATGATTTATTTTTTCATTCTTGAAGGTTGGAGTCAAGATCCATCCATCACAAGTACACGTCAAACCACAAAGTGCGTTCCAACCCAAATATTATGCAGGCACACGCTAAGTGTGTGGGATACATGTGACCTCTGCTGGCAGATCAAGAGCTGGATAAGACAAGACGAGCTGAGACTGAATTGATTTGAGAACATCTGCTCTTCTTTTTTCTCCCATGACTCTGTGCTGATTGGTATATGTTCTCCTTCATTGCGTTCATTCACATGCTGTCTGGTGCATACATGCATTGCAAACAAAAAACATCCTTTTATGCATGCACTATACTGTATAAAGTGCTAAATTTATTTGTAAGAATAGACTAATTTAGCATTATTTTCTGCAGGGCTTCTGCAGAGTTTTAAGACAACTTTAGACAGATATGTAGCCTCACACACAGATAAACTTTTTCACCTGGGATTCAGTCCACATGTGCACTGTGATTATTAGTGCAATCAGTCATTTCTTCATGCAGTACAGTACACTACACCACACTACAGTATCTGCTTTATAAGACAATGAAACAACCTTGCTTTATGAAGCCAAGAAACCTGTGAAGATTTCTACTCTATATGTCAGACAGTGACAGGCTTATACTCTTTTCTCTAAAAACCAAAAGCTAATGTATGTAGTGCAGAGGTCAGGAGTGACGATAACAATTGGATTCCTAACTAAACAGAGCACAGATTCCAAAGATACGTGTGTGTTTTATTGTAATTACTCACAGAATGTATAGATTTCAGATTGTGTTTTCTTTTTAATTCCCTCATTACAGGCTTCAACTCAAACCCAAAATGTGTTTCTTGGATAGAGAGTGAAAGTTCATTTTTGATCTTGGAAACAGCCATTGATAAAATAATCTCACTACGAGGTCCATTTTAAGCTAAAAAAAAAGTCGGACTTCTTGTCCATGTTGACTTAAAAGTTGGGATTGAAAGTTTCCTATGAGGAATGTCTAAACCCAGACAGCAGGGTCCCCAGAAAAAGACTTAATAACCTCTTAACCTTATGAGCCGTAGGCTATTTTCAGGGTAATTTCACTACCTTTACTTTTAAGCTCTTATCTTGGTCGTTATAAGGGCTAACCATACATACTGTATCTTGTTTTTCTTCCATATTTTGATATGATAACCAAGGAAAAAAAAAGATTGCTTCTTGCTTGTTTTTACATGTATTTCACCATAAAATGCTGGAAGTCGAGCTATCTTTTCATAAGTATGTAGTCTGGAATCTGGCAGAACCATGATGGTGAGAAACTCTAAGACTCAGACTTACAACACTTTGTTGCACAGAGAAACAAGTAGCATTACTGGAAAGGGTCAGTTCTGCTGTTTGATTTGATAAGCGCTACGTTAAACATTGAGGACTTTGTGACTTATTCAACCAAGAAAACAGGTGTGTGAAAATGGATGAAGAAATTAGTAAAGTAAATGTTACTTTACGATAACATAACATGAACACACTGACTTGCGTAATTATAAAGTTGTTTCGCTCTTTCTTGTGATTTATGTGGATCCACAGTTTTTGACCCAACAAAGGTAAATTCTCTGGTCACAGTATTATTTCAGAGTGGAGACAATTTTTTCCCACTTGCACAACAAAAGCACTGCCACAAAGTTACTTACCGAGGCAGGTGCGGCCGTCCACATGCATACGAGACCCTGGGTGGCATTCACAGTAGTAGGATCCCCTGGTGTTAATACATCTGTGCTGGCAGCCTCCATTATGGACTTGGCATTCATCAATATCTGCAGAGAAGGAGGGAAATAAGAGAAAGACAGAAGCCGGGAGAAGGACTGAGAGACGGGAGAAAAATGAGTGTAATTTGACTAAATCCACTCATTATGAGAAAAAAAAAAGGTCACGAGAATAAAACCCAGAGTAGCTGCCGAGCTGCAAGAGACATTTAATGCAGGCTTTAGCATATAGATGCACTCCGAGAAGAAATGAGATGATGAATAAGAAGGGAAAGTATTAGTTAAGTGCATTGCAGCTCAAGCAAACAAATCCCCCATGTGGTAACAACTACTGAACATTTAAAAGCAAATTTAAATTCCTTTGCTTCTTGTCAAAATCCCTTGGGTACAACACGCATATGGAAACTTAATTCAGATGATGCAAAACATACACATTCCTCTAAGCCAAACGTGAACATTATAAACAAATACAAGGAGAAACTAATGGTGAAGAAACATGACCGCTTCACTGTGTGACCAGATTTCAACTGAAAACAAGCAGTGTCCCTAAACACTTCTCATTTTAGGGGTCAAAGACTAATACATTGTTTTCCACAGCAGACCCCCCTGTGAGATCTGAGCTGATTTATGAAGCCCTGCTCTGTTTGGACTACTGCTAGCAGTCCGTCTACCGCCAGCAGCATCAGCAAAGTTAGGACATGAAGTCACACCCAGCTTACTTCCAGGCCAGTGACAAGTTACCTGTTTGCTTTTTGCACTAACGTTACTAAAATCATCACAAAGGAGTTACTGGAAATGTTGCTGACTGCAAGTGATGTGACACATTAAAAAGGTGAAAGTGAGATGCTTGGCTGGTTTGTATCTATAAAAAACGGCCAACACATCATAAAATGCTATTAGTCGGTGCCAGGTTAAATGCATGGTTAAAAAATGTGCTGTTCAGTACAGTCCTCACTCCAGGCTGCTATTTTCTGCAAGAAACTATTCCAAGAATTCAGAGGAGTCCCTGTGAATAGGAGCTGGTTTTTATAAGCTATTGAGGGATAACTTGCACAAAAATAAATATTACTCTAACTTAATTGTACTTATTCTTTTATTTTGTGTTGTTTAGTACATGATTGTCTAACTGTAGACCACACATTTTTGGCTCCAGGCACAATGCATACAACAGTTCGCTAAAAACAAATTCCATGGATGATTTGTTAACATTCAAACTCTTCTATAAGCTCTGTTTTAGTGGGGTAATATCTGAGGTAATACCTGGCTCTTCAGTTGCTAAATGCTTCAGTTGCTTTAACTTAAGCGCTGTGCTCCTCTAGGGAGCGTAGGCCATAGACAAATAGTCCTCCACATCATGCAGTTGTTGGCAGTTCCTTCGAGATCTCCCCAGTTGAGCCCATTCCCAGACATTTTTGGACTCTCCAGCTGTTCCTGAGACAACCTATTCCTCTTATTCATTTGGGGTTCCATTTCCGGGCTTGTTGGGTGATGTTTGTGGCTGGTTTGAGCTCTATGTTCAACAGGTACTCGATAACTTTGTCTGTTTTGTGGCGGGCAGCTGCCTGCTATGTCTGTAAACCATGATGATGAAAATGGTGAGAGTGAACCAAAATTTTAAAACTGTGAACCCTGTAAGTGACCCCTGTCACATTACACATAGTCATTTGATTCATTGCTAATATAAAATATTGATTATAGCAGCTATAAGCTAGTATTTTTTTTAGGCATTGGAGAAACAAATATGAATTGTTGGTCTCTGTAACAGACACCACACAGCTGGTCATGCTGGATGGGATGGAGACAGTGTTGTAGCTGGACAGGAGCGCCTTAGCCTCATTGCGCATATATATTACACAACACCACATCACTATCTTCATGTTCCTGCAGTATCCAGAAGTACAGGCAACCAGTATGTGACCTATGATTTACATGTAAATTACATCTTTACAAGACTCACAACCCCTCTCTCTGAGGCTAGACTACATGCTAGAGGAAACATTGTGTTGTAAATTGTGAAATCTTAGGTTAATGTGATGCATGAAACACTGATTCTGCTCTGTACAATAAAAACAAAGATAGGATTAGGATAAGTACAAAAATGCAGTGTAAGAGCATAAAGGGACTGAAATGTACTTGCTTAATATTTCCAGTAAAACCCGCTCAAGACAGCTGCATTACAGAAATATCCTTGGGTTGAACCCATCTACTCCCAATAATATCCCACATCTTCAAATATAGTGTTTGAGGCAGAAATGAGCCTATAAACTTTCCTCTTCTTCGTCTCTCTGTTGCCAAACTTCAGCTTCACTTCATCCAGGGGAAGCTGGCAGGAGCCTTCCTTTCGTTTTTCCAGGCATGCTCCATGCCGTCCTTTGGTTTGGTTTTCATGAAATGGTTCCAGCGCTGTGGAGCTCTGTTGACTGAAGTGTGCAGTCACAGAATCCCCTGTAGCCTGGTTTCCATGTCCAGAACATAATCCCCCCAGAGCTCGGAGCCAAAGCCTCAGCAGCCGTTGGCTTTACAGAAGGCACATTAATTCTCCGCCCGCAGACACCTACAGCAGAGTGTCGTCTTCATGGAAAACTATTTTGGTCAGTTTCCGATAGGTGATTTGTTGTTGATTGTGTGCAGAAGATAAATTGTTATTAACAGTTTTGACATTTCTCCAACAATGACATCTCCATTATACAGTAGATCACAAGGATTATCAGAACTATGGTAATAATAAATATAAAACATGTTTTATCTTGCATTTATCCCTCAGTGCTACAGTGATACCAAGCATGAAAAGAATCTGTCATAATAATATTAATATAATCTGTTGAAAGCCCTGTTTGTGTTAGCACTACAAAGAGTCTCTCATGATTCATAGTTTGATTCATAGTTCATGCTTTCATGTGCACTAATCTCTGTTGATAAAGGCAAGCCTCCCTTGCTCTGATCAGAGACAAAGTTATCTGCAGTGCCAGACTGAGCAGACACATATCAGCAGGACTGATTAACCTGTCACCATCTGGCTGTGGAGAGGCACAAACAAATATTGCTTCATCTGCATTTTGGCTATGAAATCATCACTTACCTGCCGCCATGTAACCCGGGTTGTAGCCATGGTATCCATGGAAACAGTGCGGCCTATAGCAAAACCTTCTGTAGTAACTTGGTGGGTAGTTTGCACCCTGTGTCAGAGATGCCATTGTCTCAATAAACGCCAAGAGAAAAATCCACCATCGTGATGACAAAACCATGGTTAGAGTGTCACCTCTCACAGAGGAAAAATATTCAAAGAATTTAACTTCATAAAATGTTTTAAAAAATCTACTATTAAAAATGATCATAAGATTATTTTTGGTACGTTCAATATGAAAAATTATAACACTTGACCAGTTCCACAGTAAAGAATCCTGGTTTGATGGTAACTACTTCTTATTCAGTCTGCCTCCTGATTTTTCTCTCCCTCTCTCACTTTCACCCTCCCTTAAAGCTAAATGTCCATCACATGAAAGATCCTCCTCTCTCTCCTCTTCCCTCCCCAGTTTTACCCCTCACCCTCAGCTGAAAGTCGCTCTCACACCAAACGTACATCCAATATTGAATAGACTGAATACTTTTGCTTTGTAGCAACTGTGAATTATTTCTTTCCGACAATGACTTATTTCACTTTTCACTACTTGACATATTTATTGTCTCTTCAAAGAATTGTATGTGATAAAATGTAAGATTCATCAGGATATATTACTCAGGTGTATGAGAATAAAGAAAGTGAATAAACTGAAGGATGTTCTGTATATATTTTTCTTCTTTTGATATTGACATGTATTTAAAAAAAAAAAAGGAACGCCAAATTTGATAGGTGCCAGAAGTCAAATTCAGTATTTATAATCCAAACATCTGAGAAAGGAATGAGCCTTTACAGTGAAATCTTCTCTTCAGGATCGAAGAACTGTGCTCTCTTACTCTCATCTGTTGCCAACATATAGGTACAAACACAGCAGCAGCAGGACCATGATAGCACTTTATAGTGCTTATAAAGAGCCATGGTCATGGTCAACATCACTCCTGGATTTGAGCAGAAACTTGCCATAGAGACCACTGCAAGATACAATGACTGTAAGCTTTTCTTCTTGTTCATGCAACCTCAAAGCCTCTGTAACATACACCTGTATGGTTATTACATCAGGCCACAAGAATCTGAGAAGTATTCAGATTCTTGTGAAAACCAGCAGAAACTGATACAGATTGCTTATGTGACACGACACGTCAACATTCACAACTCCGTGCATATAAAATGCATATTTGTGCAGACATGGCACATTAAATCATGTGGACAATGATGCCAGCCAGGTGAAGTGAACCTGCCCTCTCGAGCATGAAAGACAGATGATAGGCTTAAAGCCATAATTGTAAAATAATGCCAGATAATCAAAGTAAAAAGTAAAATAATACAGGAGAGAACCTAGCAACAGAGAGATTTTTTTCTTAAAAATCTTCACAGGAACTCTCCTGCTCTCAGAGATAACAAGAGCAGCTAATACCTGTTGATTTTGCAAGATGTTACTCGCACACAGTAACTACCTACACTCACGATTAATTCAGCTGACAAGCACTGGCAGACCATTACTCTCACCTTCATGGTTGTATTGGTCTGAGCTGTAAAGTTTATTTGACATGACAGCTAAAATGTTGACACTGTTGCACTGCACTGCAGGTACTGGCATAGCAGCAGTTACTGACGGCTGCTTATTTAAAACAAAAAAAGTGCATACATATATACATAAGTAAATAAAACAGAATTTGACCTGTATCTTAAATATAATTCTCAACATAGGGATTACTTTGTAATTTCATGATTTATTTTTATTTTTATTATTTTTTTTGTTTTAGTATATTGCACTGAACAAAAGATGTATTTGTTCGTTTCTTGTATATTAACATCCTGCAGCAGATGTCTTTCATTGAGAAATTACAGCATGTTGCCAAGGGCAGGATTCCCCCAGAGTAATAATGTGGTTGTGTATGGTCCAACTTCCCAGAATCACTCAATCTTCACAGCTAACTGAATGGATGTTGTCTCTCATTCGGACTCATGCAGACTTTTCTCTGCGGTCCTTCCAGCTAGAGGCCGTTGTGCAGAAGCAAATGTGATCACTTTCTACAGATGTTCTCCTGGCAATTACAGACAATTAGAACATGCTGCTGATAGTTGTTTTCCTCCAATATACACCAATGTCAAAGAACAGAGAGCTGTGAAAGCAGCAGTGACAACACTTCCATCAACTGCTACAAACGTGAAGTGGATCAGATATTTACTGGTTCCTCCAGCAGACAGCCATACTGCAGAGCACTCCAGTGTCTCTCCTTTAGGCTTGGCTACTGCACAGAGGAATCCTTATTCTGATTAAACCAGCCACTCACCGAAATTCCCTAATCAGAAACATCAAACTATGATGGAGCAAAAAGAAACCTCAAGGGAAAATGTTGGGAAGCTGGGCTTGATAGACTGGTAGCTGCAATTTATTCCACAGACAATCTGAGTCATAAAACAACAAGAGCCAAAATGATTTTATCATCTAAAAGTTTAAAAGATCAACTCTTGTGGTTAACTTGATTTTTGATGATATAAACATGAGAAAATAAATACCAAAATAAAAGACCAAAACATTAAACGGTGTAGTGGGTACTGAGTAATGAAACAAACCCAAATGGTAGCTGGTGCTATTGAGTTTAGATTTTGATCTTTTGGTAATAAATAAAATAAGTATTGTACAAAAAAATGATCTATAATGACACACAGAATCCATTCAGTTGCTGTTGTGGCATTTCCCTCGAAAACACAAATGCAAACCGCATTATGGTGCTAGGGGATCACACATCAAGTCATTAGGACGCATTGTCTAGGAACATTGTCTGTACAGAATTTCATGGTAATACATCCAGTAGTTGGTGAGATATTTCAGTCTCAACCAAGGTGGTGGGTCAACCATGGCTGAAAACATTTAACATTTTCTCAGCTAGATAAGAAAGGCCGTATCGTATCATATAATATTTAAATTGTACAGAATGATCCCCTATGTCTGATATAGTATGATACTGATATAGGGCAACATAAAATCCACCTCCTTAACCAAACTAATACATTAGAGGACTCACCTTGACAGGTCTTGCCATCATCATTTAGTTTCTGTCCAGGAGGACACCTGCAGTAGAAACTTCCAATGGTGTTACAGCAGAGAGCCTCACAGCCTCCATTGGTCTCCTCACATTCATTTACATCTGACGGAGAGAAACAAAGAAAAACAGTCATTTAAACCAACAACCAAGAAGAGAAATTATGAAGAACAAAAAATAATGTTTAAAAAGCAGTGGTTTGGTTAAAGCAGCATCAGTTTTTTTTTTTTTTAAACAAAGATTAAGAAAAAAAAAAGTATCTTCGTTTTTCATGTCTGTTCAAGTTTCAATTGTCCGTGAATAAATTTGGATATAACTTTAGAAAGTGCGGAAAGTGCTCGAGTGCCTGGAAAAATGCAGTTCATGAGAATCATTACAGGAAACTGCACTGTTCCCATGTTTACACTTCTTTCCTTGTACAAACTTAAAGGAACAATAAAAAGGAAAAAAAATACATAATACATCCAAAAGAGAATCAATCTAAATCGAGTGATAAATTGAGTGGGACAGAAACAAAATAGGCAGCCGTAACGTGTTCTCCCTGTAGCCTCCGTAACATGTTAACTTTCTCCAACATCAACCACGAGTAGCGTTTGTCAGTCAAGTAGAACCTTCAAAAATATTTCCACAAGAAGTTTTTCCATTTCATTTCCATCAGCTAAAAAAAACTACCAAAGCTGTCATCAACTAAATCAGATAAAATCTTTCCCTCCAGTTCCCAAACTACACATAATGACTCGGGTCAGATTCAGGTGCAGACAGTTCAGCATATACCATAATTTGAGCTGCAGAGCTTCTGTGTAATGAGAAGATATTAAAACTGAAAATAAAAAGGAATAATGTGTTACATGTTGTTCACTGTAACACATGCAGTTTCAGGACACAGATGCACACTAGCTGCAAGAGTAAATTTGGTTCATATGGGGGTTTGTCAGGAGAGATCATGCTCACAGTAGTTTTAGGCTTGATGACATTAGGCTGTTTGCAATGCCAGCAGAAGGAATCCTGGCCTGAATCCTGGAACCAATGGAGTAAATTAGGAGGGAGCATTCGCTTGGCACTAATCAGCTTCTAAACTTTCTCCATGTCCATAAAAAAAAAAGAGCGTTACAGAGGAAGAGTATGAATGCAAAGAACATAGCTTTATTGAACATTTTCCCCCTGCTAGCAAATTTTGGTACATTGCAATGCCAGCTTTTAGCCAGCCAATTAAACGATTTCCCTCCACTTCACAACATCTGGAAATGTTCACACCAAAAATACTGAACTACTTCTATTGCCATGTGTATAAAAACTCATTCTATAGTCGCAAAAAACAAACAGCAGACGATCGTAATATGACCTTTAACATAAAGAATACATGTTATTATAGTATGAGACATCATTGCAAATCAAGTGTATTTTACCAAGTTCACCAAGTTTAGAGAATCTATGTCCTGGAGTGAGAGAAATAAAGCGTTTTAGTACAGTTCTATAAACTTGGAAAAATAAGTAGGGCAGGTTTGAAGAAAATTTTACAGAAACACCTACATTGATCCAAAGCAGACAAGAGGGTTGACAGAGCAGAAAATGACCTGTAGTCAAGGGCAGGATTAAAGACCCTGAGGCATCCTGCGCAAAGATCTTCCATTGTGTGTTTGTGTTGAACGTGTGTGTGAAGAAGTCTATCTCCCCCTCTTCCTCCTTGAGGGCACACACCTGTGTGGCAGCTTGAGCAGGGGTCTGCCCAGGGTCAGTGTCATGCTCATCACTCTCCATGTCTTTCTGCCCAATAAGTAAGCAGGAATGTTGAACTGCTATGGTTCAAGGATGAGAAAACACACTGCAGCAGTAAAAACACTGGATTGATAAAGAAGCATGTTTTTTTATATAATAAAAACAGGAATTTCTCCATCTTTTCCATCAGTTAAGTGAGTCCAAAATCATGTTTAGAGGGCACAATAAACCGAGCCACAAGTTTTGTGTTTGTAATATGCAAATTAAACTTTTAGGATATTTGTATTCATGTTTTCTATTGCTTGATTTTGATATGATTGATTTTACTTTACTCAATAATTAATTCCATAGGTCTGCAAAAAAAACAAAAAACAAACAAACAAATATGATAGGACCAGATTACTGTTAACACTAATTATTAATGGTTGCAACATGGAAATTTTACCTTTATTCAAACTCTGTGTTGTACTGCTGTCAACACAGCCATGAATTTCTCTGAATGTTAAACTCAATGACCTCTTAAGGTGTGAGTACGTCTCAGGTTTGGAAAAGAGGCTCCACCCTCACTTGACTCCAGTGGGCAACTTTTTCTTTTTTTCACTTTATGTCATCCTCACCGATCAGACATATTTAAGGGAGCGAAACAAGAGCTGCAGTCTCCTTAAAAAATGATAAATGTGTAAACATCAGTCCCTTCTTATGAACATCAGATCACCAAGGTTTCTTCTCCCTGACCTGACAAAGTAGTGTGTCTGACCAATTTATGGCTCTAGTCAGGGTCAAAGGCCAAAGCTCAGGGTCGAATGCATGCAGAGGGAATCGCATGAGACCATTTCACTGTGTTGTGGATATTCAGATACATAATATATGTGGCACAAGAGTCCTCGTGGAAAGTGGTAAACCAATGACAAGCTGTTTATTACCAACACATGTGCAGTCTGATGTAATCCAACACAACAGTGCTACATACACATTATGAAAAATGGGAGGGTGGGCTGCAAATAATTATTATTTTCATTAATGTTTACTGGAATTTTTTTTTTTTTTTTGATGAATCAATGATTATTTTACTCTATAAAATGTGGAAAAATGCCCAGTTTTCAAACCCCAAGGAAGTTTTTCAGTTTGCTTGTTTTTAAAATTATTTAAAAACAAAAAACAAAACAAAATGGGGAAAAGAGCAGAAGCACTATTTCATACATTCATATAATGTAAACATTGTTTGGGCCATCTAGCTAACTACATTGATCACAAAACAAGATGCCATCAGGTTATGTACGTATGAAGGTTGAGTTTCTGTACATTGTTCTGGTAGGATAACAAAATCTCAACTACATCATTATGAGTGAGCGCCAAACCCCTCAGTGCTGTTATGTCTCCTTGTAAGGCAAATATAAAACAAAAACTCATCTGTAGCATGGGTAAAAACTTGGATTTCTCTGTTGTAGATACTCTGTTCCAAAGCAATCTGGAAAAGAATGAAAAATAAAAAAAAAGATTCATGAAAACCTTCGATTGTGTCTCTGCAAGTTCAGCTGCAGCAAAGCTCTGGGTTTACATTCCACTGCTGTATTGTGTGACTTCCTGTGATAAGGACGACCGCCATTGCTCCCGGGAGGATGAGGCTAATGTCTTGGTTGACCATAAGAGGGTAAGACCGGGCCAACAAAAACCACCAGTACTCTGATATTATCTCAGGGGGTCATGAGCCGGAAAATTGCAGCATTCATCAAGGATCAGGAGGGGGAAGACGTGGATAGCCTAACCTTTTTCCTTTCGGGGCTCTGATCTAAAAGCCTGCTGGTGTAATAATGTGCTTCGCTAGTGTTCATTCCTGCTTGCATTCCCTGCAGTCCTCACAGCTGCTTTCATTTGCCAGGTGCTATAAAGATGGAGATTGGTTGGAGCCTCCAAGCAACATATTTGAGTCAGAGATTCAACTTAGACGGTAACTGGGGAGAGGATTTCTTTACAACTGACCTGTACATATACACAGCAGGACGGATCATGACAACATAATGTTTTTCTAACAACTGACCGTCTGTGAACTGGAACTGATAATATATTTGACACTCTTTCACAGATAAATCATCCTCACCTTTGACCTCCAGTATAAACCCTTAAAATGACATGTTTCCTTTAACTGTCCAACAGCCAACACCAAGGCTGCCTGGCAGAAGCTCATGTAAAACTGATGAATTGGTGAAATATGCTCACCCAAGTTCACTAGAGTTCTCATAAAAATGTATTCATGACCCCCATAACTCCTCCTGGATTTCACATCAGCTCCCGGAGTCAGATATCATGAGAATCCCAAAGATACATTCAAAATGTTTCATCCAAGCATTACTTCTACAGTTGGGGTCATTGTGTCTACATGGTGTAGGTACTTTGATATAAGGTTTCCTTGTAATGCTTCTCTGCCAGCCTGCTGTCTCTGTGCTATGTAACGTTTACATGTACAGTAGACTTACAGGCAAACCAGAGCAGAGATCAAGAAGGCTGTTCACTTTATATGGGAAGTGTATGATATTTCGCCAAACAAATACATTTTAAGGTTTAGTAGTTTTCCTCAGGTCTAACTAAATAAGTAAATAAATAAAATATGGATAATAAAAACGCAATTATGTTTTGCAAACTATTTCAGGAGGTTTTGTGTAAATAAGAGAGATGACTAAAATTAATGAGTCTGACTCAGATGACACACAACAGATTATTAAATACATTTAAAACTGATGTATTTTTTATGTAAAATTAAAACATTAAGACGACATGTATTTCTCTAGAAGAAATCAGTTCATGTACAACATTGCCCCCTGCTGTTGATCACCTGGTACATCACAAATAGCACAGATGTACTGATGGCTGTTTAAATAAAGGTTGACATTACATGATTCAGCTCTGCTCTCATTCATTGTGAAACTAAAATACAGCTTCCACAGTATAATAACAATATATTAATTCAAGATGAACTGGACCGCACTT
This sequence comes from Pampus argenteus, assembly GCA_036937835.1. Classification (NCBI taxonomy): domain Eukaryota; kingdom Metazoa; phylum Chordata; class Actinopteri; order Scombriformes; family Stromateidae; genus Pampus; species Pampus argenteus. The sequence continues at coordinate 12,897,285 of CM072863.1, forward strand.
TCTTGCCCTGCTCCTTTACATCATTCACTCTGGTTCACTGCACTGACTTACACCAGGAAACTATGTATACCCTATTGAGCTTCCAATCATTTCCCCTCCTACTCCTATTCAATGCCTTCTCAGTGCCAGTTATGGGTATGACTTTGTTCCTGAAGCCCTGTAATTGTGGCCACTGTGGCAGCTGAGTTGTTAAGTGGCATTATCTTTAAGATGTGCGGCGGCTTTCCTGGAACCAGAGAAGTTCAAAAATGTCCCCTTTCATGACATAGGGCTACCCACAGACATACCTCCATGATGTTTATCCCGCTGATGTTTAAGATGTCTGCACCTCCATTCAGAAACCTCAAATGTTTCCATTAAGGCATTAACAATCTGTCTCAAGTTTGGAGACCTACCACAGAGCAAAGAGTAAATATAGGCTTTACAAAGTGTTCCTATTTCCTTTTTAAAACTTCTTCTTAAAAGATGCTCACAACTCAGCAGCAACCACACAGCTCAGCGCTGAGTGCCAAAGCAGAAGTGGCTGCGGTATCTCTAATCACTCCCAATAAACCCAATCTGTACTGACGTAAATAAAAATACTATAACTTCTTACTCCGAAGAAAACACAGGACGTTTTGGTTGTATGCAGGTCTTGGTAAAATTCTGAAACCCCATTGCTATATGAAGTAGATTTTACAGGTTAAAAAGGGTATGTCTTGAGATGTTTTTGCAGGTGTGTGTTACTTTTCTTCATTTATACATTATGTTTCTCATGTGAATATGCAGATGAGCTATATCTAAATGATCTGCTTATTTAACCTTATAACTATTTAAACTTTAAACTTCTTTCCAAGACATGTGTTGACAAGAAACCACAGACAGGCAGCAAACTGCACTGTCTGCACTGAGGGCGTCTGACTCTTGGTCTAAAATATCAATCATACATCTCAGTAGGCTCTGTTCCACTTAGCAGCACAACCACTGAGCCTTAATTGTTATTATTTATTCATGTTTGACCACAAGGTGTGACATCAAAGACACTAAAATCCTAAACTCCCTTCATCCCCGTTTTGATAATCCATTTCACTGCACTGCATGGTAAGCATGCACGTTTGAGCGTGCAAGTACTCACGTATGTTTATATGTTATGGGAGCTCTTGTAAGCTTTAATTTTTCTTTTCTCTTTTTTTAGCACAGGCAGCTCAAATCACCCCAGTAAGACAGTCATAAGTCAGAAAAAGATTTTTTTGCTTGTAAAGTCAATCCCAGAATTCTTTGACAGCAGTGTTGTGTGTCTGACAGTAATAAATTCAAACAAAAGTCTGTCTCCTCAAAAATCTCTACATATCCAAAGGTTTCTGACTTCTATCGATCATTTTTACTATCAGTAAAAGTTACGGACTGCAACTGAGAAAAAAGCAGGCCAGCTGCGTGCACCTATGCATGTCTCTAGAATAACATTTTATGTTCTACACAGACGAACAGGAGTAACAAATACCTCTCGGACCTCAGGGGATTGCCCTCTGACCCTTTGCGTGTGCTGTATCTGGGCTCTACCTGTTAGGACGTGTCGTTTCAAACTCTGACCCAGGAGTTTTGAGTGCCTGGGACAACACATGTAGGCCAGTAGGAATCCAAAAAATTACTTGCTGTGGTTTCCAACCTGTCTCCCTCTTGGTCATATGTGTGAGATATGCTGCAGTGGTATGTGCAGGATCTTAGGGGACAGAATGTTGCCCGGAGACATGTACCTGCAGGGCAAAAGGTGGCAGATACATGACAGACTGTCATGCTCAAGGTGTAAGTTGGGAATAAACATTGAGGCTCTGATCATTGCTTCACATGCTAAAGTGTGACATTAGAAATGTTTTACAGTTGTTCTGAGTTGAAAGGAACAGCGATCAAATGCATAACCCCCTGGATATGTAAGGCAAAGGGTTCTGTTATTAATGGGAAAGATTAGCTCAGGCAGTGCTATGACATAGTGATGTTTTCCTGATCTTGACATGAGCTTTGCCAATGTCTGGTGTTTTTAATACCCAGAACTTCATAAAGCTGGGAGTTCCATGCAGATGAGGCAGCGTGAAGCCAGATATCCAAAGACTAGGCCTGTTTTCAGCTGATATTTAGGTGATCACACCAGAACCAACACAGCAACTACAGAATAATGTTAAATAATATAGGTGAACAGCTTTCAACAGCTCCAGGCAGGAAATCAAGATACAATATAGAAGGATGGAGCATTGACTTAGTTCAGCAAGTGATTTAGCACTGAACTTAAAGCCAGGGGACTCGGATGAGACAGACAAAAAAACTTTAAGTCACTAAAAGTCCCCAGCTAATAGACATGCATCATTCATTGTTCATTCATCAGCTGCTTGGCTACCAGCTGACTAGTATCATCCTATATTCATACAGGTGCATACAACCTTTATAACCTGACACTTCGTACCCCGCTGACACTCACAGACCTCCACTGCCACAACTCTCTCCACTACCTCAAACTCCTCCTCGAGTTGTTAGTATTGTTATAAATGGTCAATTGCTTGACACAAGAGTCTCTGAAATACAAGTCTAATTTGATGTTAACTAGCATGCCAAACGAGTACGGTAGTCTATACTGAGATAAAGATTAAGATAAAATAGAGTCCAAATGACAGTTGTGAGATTCAGCAGCCTAAATATGTGAAAGGTGAGTGACCCTGTCTCATTACATTTCTTTAAGATTAGCTTCTGCTTTTCGCAACTCATGAAACATCACTGAAGCACTGGGTGTTCATCGAGAGACTCGCTGAACACTCGCCAAGGAGAAGTGACTTCCATGTGGAGATAATACACAACGGAGGAGATAATGTTATAGTTGGAGGGAAACCAAAGACTAGAAGTGAAATGTTTGGCTCAGCGGAATACAAAAGGAGCATGGTCCAACTGCAGACGACGGCATCAGGCAACACTGATTATTCCTCTAATTGTATTTTGCAAACTCCTGTCACTCCTGATTTACACAAACTTGATGCCCTCGCCTCCAGCGTGACCAAGAGCGACCCTTCATCAGGAATGCTGTAAAGAGCCTAATGAGACAGGGTGGTAGCCCGGACTCAACACAATTATAGCAGATTAGGGTGCTGTGCAGGATGCAATGGCAGGTAGGGTGGGCAATGATCTACCGCACCCTCTGACTGCACTTCACTCCCTCTCATTAGAGGATTCACAGGAACAGGGCAGTTGTCTCTCAAGTTTGGGCCCACATATCTCACTATATTTCAGGATGGAAAAGCAGACATACAATTAAGGATATATGCCTTCATCTTGGAGGAAAAGCAAACAATTGTTGTAATTTATTAATGTATTTCTATTGTATTTTATAGCTTTCTCTTCTGTGTATTTTTTGGTTTTCTGCCAGGTCAGATTCGTCTTCATCCTCAGAAAATGTTTAATAGAACTGCACTTCAAATGATCATGTAGTCACTTCATCAATTAGTAGACCGAAAGAAAACAATCAACAATAAATTAGAAAAGTTATTTTCAGTCAAAAATGCCAAATATTCTCTGGTCCCATTTCTTTAATGTGAGAATTCTCTAGTTTCTGAGATAAAAAAGGGAAAATGAGAAGGATGTAAAGACATAAAGAAGTGAGATAAAGCAACACAAGAGTTCAGGACAAAGACATGGAGAATGTGTGAGAAAATATTGGATAGGAGCTTCTGGTTCTCCCAGCAGTGCCTACATTGCCATAACTTACTTTATTTCAGCTGCTCTGGAAGTCACGCTATGGTGGCTGCTAACAATACTCAAAGAAGGATTAAACCTTCAAATGCTGAAAACATGTCAGTGACTCTGTGAACGTTATATTTAAACTCCAATTTATGGCTGACTGGAGAAATTGTGTAGTAACTAGTAGTAATCAGTAGTTATGAATAGCAAGATTAAGTCACCACCTGACCTTGTTCACTGTTCCTAAAACAGTTATACTAAGATGTCGTAATCCTTTCCAAGTAAAAAAGCAGACTTCAACCTGTTCACAGCCATTTCAGCTGTAGCCTGTTAAACCCATCACGGAGGAAAAAGGAAAAGGAATAACTTAGACTGCTTGTGATCTTGCTAGACATTTACTATCCCATTATCGGCCATTTGACTTTAACAACCTTTTTTCACTCACTTAAAAATGCTTTAAACAGATAAAGGCCAGATTTTGAGGAGATAACACAAATGTGGCAATCATTATATGAGTGTTATTTAACTTAATGCCCTGATGCCCAATACCTTTTGACCTCTCAGTGGAGAATGGACACACTAATAATGAGTAACAAACTGCTGCAGCTGCGCATCTCACAACTTTACAGTCTCATGGCTTTATTGTCTTCCATGCTCACATTTAGATATCGGTATAGCTGACTGATATGAAAGGTGCTCATGTGAATTTTGTTTTCAATCCAGCCTTCAGTCCCAGTAGTTTGAGAAAACAGGAACATTTAAAGAGGTCATATTCCCATATTCCTGGAAACAAAAGCGAAAGTGGATTTTTACTGGTCACAGCTGGTTTGTGATCAAATTGTGTTATTAGTGCATTTCAAATGGTCAGAATCATACTATACCTGTCAGTCTATAGCATGTTACTGCAAAACTCACATTCTCCACATGGTATCATGAACATATACATGTTTAGATAAAGTCAACCTCCTTTTCCTTCTGGAGTACTAAGTGGCTCACAATAAACCATGAATTATAACTACTTTCACTTGTCCTCCTCAAAGAGGGGTCTGACTAATCATCACAATGATATTACAATGAAATTAAATACTAAATCAGTGATGATGCATGGAAACTGTCCTCTCAAGCCATGAGGACCAGGACATGCATGTGGGTTTCATTTTGGTGGTGTCAGATTCCTCGTTGAGGTGCTCTGTGAACTCAGCATGGAGGTTTTACAAATGTTTTTCTTGATCCTGAGTAAAAAACTTTGAATGGGACTCACAGTTCGGGGATTTATTTTTACAATAGGGAGGTTCCCAAAGCCGGCATACTGAAAGCACCCCTCTCATTACATTCCTCAGTGGTCTTGAACATGAAGGAAGCCGAGACACTATATATTTAGCATGAAAGAAAGAAGTGTTTTTCTTTACTAATGAACAGTAAGTTCAGATTTGCACCCTTGCCAGGGGCGAGCAGTATGTGTGAAATGGTTTAACCATACGGTGCTGGGATGTTCTCTTTTACAATGTGACCCCATGTGGACCTGTATCCCCTAAACATGACAGATACCATCTGTGTCACTGCTGCTCTCTCCCATCACTGTCAGCCTCCAAGGGTGCTTTTACACCAAACATATTTAGTTCAATCAAAATGAGCTCTGATGCGTTTGCCCATTTAGTGCCATTTGTTTAGGCTGATGTGAAAGCTGTTAAATCGAACAATCGGACCAATACCACATAAAAGGGGGATCTCAGTCCAACTCCACGTGGAGCGGTTTGTTTGTGGAATGAACTCAAAATGAAACCAGCCAATAGATTTGATAATGAATTTAAAGGTCTGCTGAAACATGAACTGTGAAAAAAGCAATCTTATAAGCAATTTATGCAAATTATTTAACACTGTAACACAACATAATAACTCTCTCCTACATTTTCATCTTATTTGTACCTGATCATCATTATTCATGGCATGACGTTGAGTTGCAGTCTCAAATAATAATGCTCATAATTAGTTAATTATTTGTGGGAACTTTCACTCCAAAGCAGTAGGGCAGTAGAGTGCAACATGACATACGTGTCAGTCAAAATGATTTCAGGCTTTTGGTTTGTTTGTAAAAAAAACTGCATGAACCTGAAAATGGACCAAAACTATGAAGGAATGTATCATTTTTTCCTTGAACCAACCGCAGGTGTTAAAGCACACTTGGCGACTAACAGTTTATGTCACATTTTCAAATATGATTAGGTACCAAATAGTGTGTCCTTCTGTCTATTACTAGTGAGTCCAGTTATGCAAGTTCCAGCCCACTCTAAAAGCCACATGCTGGCTTGACCTTTGACCTCTGTGCCCCCCCCACCTGCAATCTACAGCGCAGCAGGCAGTGGTGGGTAGAGTAAACAAAAACAGTACCCAAGTAAAAGTAAAGTTACTTTAAAATAACATTTACTCAAGTAAAAGTAAAAGTACTTATAAATAAGTACTGGAGCAATTACTATATACATCTTCCAAACTGTCATGTCAATCACTGGCTAATTGGTTTGTAGAAGCAGGCACGAGTAACCTATGTACTGCTGTTCATCAGACTGCCCTTTACTTTAGCACTATATTTTTTCAACCGTTGAACTACCACTTTCCTACACATGCTGTGTACTGTATTACAGCACAGATCAGCTGTTTGGGTCAGACAGCTGATCCACAGTGTAATACATTGTGGTACAATCTTATCATCGATTTTGTTGTGCATGTGAGCTCAGCTGAATATAAAGATATGTATAGCTAAATGTATCAATAAAAGTAGCAGAAGTAGAGAAGTCTACCCCAATTTAAGAGAGTAGAAGTACATATATTTTATTGGAACTGTACTTGAGTGAGAGTAAAAAGTATTCTACAAAACAAACTACACTTAAAAATACAATTTATTATAAAAAAATATAAGTCATACATACCTAAGGTCAGCACTGTCACATAAGTTAACTCGGCATACAGTAATAATAATAATACTACAGTATAATGATTGCTGATCTTCTACTTTTCAAGGCTAAAAAAGATGAGCAACTACCATGTCATTGCCTTTTTGCACTCAAATACAAACCTGCTGTCAGTGAGCATAAAAATCAGGAAAAAGTACCACTAATGTGTTAACTGAGATATGACATCTGGCAGGCAAAAACCGCCCACATTTTTGGTCACATTTGGCCTTAATGTGCAACAGTGGTTACCATGACTAAGCTAAAGTACCTTGCGTGCATGAAAAATAATAAAAAGGAAGAAAGAAATAAAAAACATGCCTGTGAGTAGGAATTTACACATTCATCAAAATTCAACAAACACGGACCAGTTAGAGAACTACCACATGACCCGTGACAAGTTACTACGTCTACACTGAAAGTCAAGTGAGAGGCGGGGGGGACAAAAAGACATGTTACAACAGGCTATTGGACCACCATTGATCTTTAAGTAATTGCAGACTAGGATAGCTATTAGAGAAGGAACATCTGAAATCACCCTCGCTGACTACAGTTATACACACAAACTCATTCCTGGCTTAAGATATGTCTGTAAGTATTTACTTTAGTTTAACAAACCTTCACTTAATGAACAAACACTTTGAGACAATGTGATGAAGCCTGTCTCAATGTCTTAGTTACATCGTTCTACCATCATCCCTCTGGTAATTTTCTGACACTCATTCTTTCCTGTCGCACATTACAGGAATATACTTAAGACATTTTCTACATTCAGTCCTTGACCAGACGACCCTGGTTCAAGTCTGTGTACTCAACAAGTTTCATTTAACATGACAATAAATTCCCACAATAGCCTCAGAGTTGCTGTCTTGACCTTGCAACCATGCTAAGTAGGGGTGTCAAATTATCACGATAATTACGATTAATTAATTACAGTCATATTTAGCGTTGATAAACCATTGATAAATGTAGAGTGAGTGATGACGACCAAAATCAGCAAGACAAAAACAAACTTGAGATTTTGGTGAAGGATTTGCCCAACTTTGTTGCTATAACCGGAGATCACTGGACGTCAGCTGGCAACCTTCGAACCTTGTGAGAGACTGTTTAACCCCGCAGGCCACATAGTGCAAAAGCAAAGGGCAGCCTTGCTCCCAGAATATGTGACCAAGCTGCTCTGTCTCATCAATTGGCTGGAGAAGAAGAAATAAGGAGCATGGAGTCAGCATAGCTTTTATTTTATTTTTAATTTCTAATTATTTGGAGATTGACAAAAGGTTGAAACTAAAGTTTGTAGGCAGGTTCAAATCTGTTAAAAACAATAAATTAATTCATAAAGCCACTTTTGATCTGATCTGAGTTCGTTCCCACTGTGTTTCTTCTCAGCAACTCAGCCACTAGACTGTGGAGAACTCACATCATGCACCAACAGGCTTCACAAAAATAACTGACCTCATTATTTAGAGCTTAAGCCTAACTTAAACTGAACACATTGACTACTTTATGGGGAATACTCCTAAATAATTGACAACTATTGAAATTTCATTCTTTTCATATATGTATTTTGTAAATGAAAAACTGAAAGGCCTATAAAATATAAAAAAATGAAATGATACTAATATTTTCACTGACTGAAAGCTTCAAAGATAACATGACCATGCCTGGGAGCCTGCTTGAAGCAAACATTATGATGATAACAATGATAGCCATCAGTAGAGGATCTGTCCTGAGTGATGTGTGGAACAAGCTGGTCCTCCAAACCCAGCCAACACATGTTAAACCTGTGGCATAGGGTAGGTTACTAAATTTATTTGGATCTCTTTATTAAAGATTTAACTTTAATATCACATACTCCTCATATTTGTGTCAAATAACTTTTTTACAGAATCCATCAGCTTTTTGTCTTTTAGATAACTCTTATTTGACATATCCCCTGAGAACATGTCACATGAGTATTCAAAGATTCTTGAACTGAGATGTTAAAGTTTCATGTTACAAAGAGAGTCTTCCTGTCTCTCTGTTTGTCTGTGACTGAGCCCAGATGTCAGCTGGTATGAAGACATCTGTCCTGCCAGAGGTCTAAAAGCCTTGGAAGCTGTTGATCCCAGAGCACACCAATTGTCTACTGATGACAGGCTGGAAACAAAGTACATCAGGCAGCAAGTGACTAAATCTTATTGAATATACAGTAGATATGTGGACATAGAGTTTTGAAGGACCAAAGCAGAAAAACAGATCAAAACATCATAGGTACAGCTACCTTTGGTGGTAGAAAAGGATTTTGATTTATTAAAAGTTTCTGTTTTGTGACAAGATCAATATATTAATTGGTAATTAAATGGTAACTTAAATAAGTATCTAATGATGCAGAAATGTTTTCTTTCATTAATGTGAGGCCCAGTATATCCTGAACTACATGTATAGAACATGATCACCTGTGACAGCATGTGCTTTGTTAAAACTGCTGCAATCAGGACAGTAATATACACAAAGCAAATTGACATATTTCCATCAGTTATGTCAAATTATTCAACTGCTACTGTACAGCATGACAGTATGATGCTGAGGCAGGTGACATGTTCAAATAGATGTGATTTATTGTATTTTTTTGTCTAGGAAAGACACCAGTCCTTGCTTTACCACAAAGTCAAGAGTAATTATTGTCTTATACATTACTGAGACAAAAAGGCTATTAGCAAGCAAAACAGATGTCAGCTTCAGACAACTATTGAGAGCAGGTCACTAATTGGCCCCTTTGAACAACATAAACACACACACAGCAAATGCTATACACATAGGACTAACCACATCAAAAGCACTTCAAGGGGATCACAACATGCGATTGCATCGGAATGCTTACACTGTCGGGAAGCATCTAAAGTGATTAAAAGATGAGTGAATCTTTGAGTGGACTGCCTCTACACGCATACGTCTGCAGCCACATCCTCTACTGTGGACTTTTTTGCGTAAACAAGTGATAACGTGACAAGAGAGAACAAGCAATGACTGACAGTTGTGTGAAACATGTGGACTGCAGAAGTAACTGAATTATGAGCTCTGATCTACACAACCACCGAGGTTATTTATTCAGGCCTAAAGAATGTGGCACCAAAACGACCTCCATAGAGTGTTGTTCATAATGGCTGAACAATATATCAGAGCTGTCACTCAATGAACAGTCATTCATTAGGAGTGATGTTATTGCTGTTTCTCAAATGAGCCATTTCACCCTGCAGCTATTCCCTTTGCCTTCAGGACTCTTGACTGTGAAGTCTAACTCAAATTATTCCAGGTTTTGCCTCTGGTCAGTCGGAGTCACTGGCAGCCCCACACCCTTCGTCCAACAGCCTATTCAGTGCCAATCACAGAGCAATATAACTGCCACAGTCTTTACGGACTGATAGCCTCAAATAGAGGGAGGATCAGGGTGTCGGGTCCACTGCATAACTCTCCACAACTTAGGGCCCCTAGGTGCCCATTGATGACAGCTATCATTCACACTGCAGAACAATGCTGGCTGATCTCAATGTGTGGAATAGTAAAGGGGGGGGGAGTTGATGTCTGCACTGATATCAAACAGTGTAGCTCAGAGGCTGACCGGAAGCTAAACGAGACTGAGGGACAAGAACTGATGTAGTGATGTGATACAAAGATAGTTGAATGCAAATCAGGAGTATTCATACATTGAAAAAAACTGAGATTGGTGTTAAATAATAGTAACTTAATAAACATTCACTTAATAAAATGAAAGATAAACAAAGTCTGATTAATGGAATTCAAACCTCATAGTTTAAATGCTGTTGCTGGTAATGTTTCTATAAATAAATGTATTAAAGTTCTCTCAATACTAAATGTTCTGCTGGAGTTCTGATGCCTTCATTCGGATGTTTTCATTTAATCAGATTTGATTATTAATTTACAGCACATATATTTCTATTATTTCCTGTTGTAATTAATGAATAATTTGACAGTTTCCTGATAACCAGAGCAGCGATATCAACATCTTTAACATTTTCTCTTGTGCCCCGGCTGTCTTGTGTCACTTAATAGACACAAAATCACACTTGTTGGTCTATTTTAAAAATACTGTGCATCTTACATGGAGGGTTCATTTGTCCTCAGAATAGAAAAGAATATCTTGTACCAAATGCAATAAAGGATTTTAGGGTTCAAGTTTAAACTGTGGTCATTGACACATCATTATGTGTCACAGCAATATGCCCCGGCTCTGAGGATGAGCTGCTACTGTAGAAATCATGGACAGTAGGTATGCATGCGCTAGTTTTGTATACACACATACTCAGACATAAAACCCAATGTAAATCTATGATCAAAATTTTGCTTGAATGATAATTTGCAAACATCATGTTTCACAGATGGCGTCAATCTCAAAAAACCCTTCATTAAACTCATCAGGACAAGCCTGAATACGGTGACCAGTGGCTTGGCAGCACATCACTGGGCATGTGTGTTCATGGATCCTCTGTCCTGATGACTAAGTCTTTCATTCAAGCATGAAATAATCAGTAAGTAAGCCAGCTCAGCTTAGCCACCACAGAAAGCTGTCAGAGTTGGATTTCCTAAGACTTCATCATGAGTGCCATAATAAATAAAGAGGAAGTGATTGTATTGTGTGCTACAAAGGTGTCATGAAGCTACATCTGCTGCATCAGAGAACTCCTGAGAAAATCATGTGTTGAAGAGGAAGCAAAGATGTTAGAGAGAAGCTGGTAGATCCTGGCTGAATGCTAGACCGAGAGCCCAATTGCCCCTGCAGTTTGAACTTGACTTAATGCAACACATAGTTTGTAGTGTCTAGGGAGACCTAATTTGAACAAGGGATGGATGACTCTGGTAAAAAAGTTGACACTAAGAAGAATTTCCTGTCGTGCAGTATTATCAGAAAAACAACAGAATCCTCCGCTGTTTTACTTCAACAGCTCAAATTCAACAATGGAGTTGCTGATAAAATACTTTGCCTGCTGGTAAAGAAGCCAACTGTTGATGTGAGGAGATTCTCATTCACGTATAGAGAAAGAATATCACTCACACAAGAGTTCATTGGGGGAGGCTTGGAGAGCTGAGTGAAATAGACCAGAATTGTTGGCTACAACAATGAGCCAAAAGTGTGTTTTTAATTAAATGGCAAGCTGCTATCAGTTTCAATCAGTTAATTGTCTTACAAGAGTTTTTATGATTCCTACTTTTAATGTAACTATTTGTTAAACTCCTTACCACAGACATTTGCATGGGTAAGATGAACAAAGTAGCTTCATATAACTGAGCATGGAATACATTTGTGGAAGCAGCATCCAGTCACATCATTCCCTTAAAAACAGATGTTTCCTGCACTCTAATATTGAAAAATGGCTCAATAGTGGCAGATACAAAACACAGGACAAATAACCTAAAAATATGGGCAGTATAATGGATAGGAATCAATATCCTATCCATTATACTGGACAAACACATAGGACAAAATCAAATATCACAATATGTTTGAACAAATACCTTGATATTGATATTGCAACAACATTGTATGGATGACTATTGATGCTTTTACAAAATGAGAGTTTTTAAAAATAATCATCTGTAATGTAGATATAATGACTAAGTGGATAAAGGCAAATAATAAAACAGCTAGAACAGTCTGGCAAGTTAAGAAATGACATCACTAAAACCAGAACAATACACCACGTGTGCCATATCACGGATATTACAATATCCCAAATTTAAGACTATATCTAGTCTCATATCATAATATCAATATAATACCAATATATTGCCCAGCCCTATGAGAAATTAAGCAGAATGTAAAAGGAGAAACAAACACACATATGTAAAGAAGTAAATACTGAATATGAAACACTGCATGGATGTTTTTACTCACCATACTGGCAGCTGGGCCCGTTGAACCCTGCAGGACAGTCACAGAGCTGGGTGGATCCCTCCTGACACTGGCCCCCATTGAAGCACACACCATAGCTGCATACCGCTGCATGTGTACATGTGGACAGATGGGGTGGTAAGAGAAGAAATAAAAGGTTTAAAGGCGGCAGAGACACCTGTCTGTTGTCATGTCATCATCTGCTGTTGCAAACACTGACCTTTTTCTATCCCAGCCTGTTAACTCCTGTCTAAAGAGGAACCATGATCTCCTCCATTCACACTAAGCAATGTAGGAGGAATCCAACATTTGACTCTCTCTGTGTAGAGGTTTTTGGTTAAGGGAAATAAATTTCTGACTGTTATGACTGTAAAACATGAGTGATATCAATAGCTTGTATAACTTTTAGGGAAGGTAGTCTCTTTCACACGCAAATTTCGAAATTGTTACTTGAGACTTTAATTAATTAAGTGAACATTCGATCACTGTCACCATGAGTGACCATACAGATGTGCCCGAGTGAATCGCCGGGTAAAATGAGCCACAGGGCGAATGTGGCTCATCCATCTCTTGGAGCCAGCAGCCTTATGTCCATAAATCATAAGTCAAACTGCTTTGGCTCGTTAGGATGTGAAATTCAAAGAATCCAGGACGTATAAACAGTGAGAGCCAGGTAGCTCAGAACATGTGAATCCACCTCAGAAGTGTACCATCACATTCCATACACTCACAGAACACTCACATTAATCACGACAGGCCGTCACCTAAAGCTGTGCGTGTGCACATGTGTTCTGAAGTCTGCCAGCCTATATGCTTATCTGATGTGTGTTGAAGCTAATAACCCTCTGAAGTAAGACACAGCTATTTAAGCCAGGCCTGTTGTTTGCACTCTTGTGAACAGAGTACAGTGCTTGCTGATGACAGGTACAGAGGATTGATGTATATCATTGCTCTTCCCGACTGGAAACATGTGGACACCGAGTGAAGAAAACACAGTCCAGCTAATCACAAGAGGAATTCAAACAGCAATCCTTCCTCAAATGATTGTGAAGAAGTCAGTCAACTAGAAAGCCAGTTTAACATCATCTTCGTCTAACATCTTCTGCCAGATATGCATTTTTCTGCCCATCTAATCCAACTAGAGACAGCATGACCATTCATCACACTGGGCAGTGTCAGTTCTGATGCCATTTATTGGCCTTATATGGCCATAGTAATGATAACAATGTGTGCAGGACTGCTCAACATCAGTGTGACCTCTGTTTGCCCTCATATACAGAAATGAATGGGGCAGCTGTAAATATATATTTAATTTAGTGCTGAAACAATTCGTTCATCAATTGTTTAATCAAATGACAAAGGTGATTAAATGCTAATGTTATTTATCAAGAAACTATGCAAAACACTCACTTCCATCTTATCAAATGTGAAGATTTGCTGTTTTTCTCTGTTTTATATCACTGTAAACTGAATATATTTAAATGTTGGCCCCTTTTGCGACTGATAAGTTCAATTTTCTGACATATCTGGCATAGACAAAACAATAAATCAAAATAAATTAATGGTTGATTATTGAATAACAAAAACATTTTTTATTTTCCATAATTACACCCAGACATCTATTTATCTCCAGATGATTTAAGACAGATGATTTGAGACAATAGTGTAATTGTTCCACAAATGAAATAATAAAAAGATGCTTAAAGGGTGTAAAAATAATCAAAGTTGTTTTCAACAAAGTTAGCTGAAGCATATCTAGAGTCAAGCTTCTACTCTATCATATCAGCCACAGGGAGTAGCGTAACATCACCAGGCAAAGGAGACATATATGAAGAAGTGGTCTCGAATAATAATAGATGAGCCAGAGTAATTTCATGCATGTCTCTCAGCAGCTTCCTTGGAGACCAGTGCTCAGCCTAAACATCTGCATGTCATCTGGCCACATCTTCAGACACCTGCTCAACATCTTCAACAAATAACCCACACATAAACACACACAGAATACTGTACACACACGACCCAAATCAGACATTAAAAATATCTCTATTTTGCTGTCCCCTACATTTTAATGTAAAATAATCCAGCAGCAAACAGATGCACGTTGTCAAATATATCAAATATGTCTTTGTGTCCTTGTAGAACATTTTGCTTAATTTGTGAAGCCTGTGAAATCCTACTCCAACAGGAAGACCATCTCACCACTGCTAATCTCCCCATGATGATGTTCAGTTGCTCAAGACAGTATGGCTACAGAAGCTATGATACACTGCATGGACATACAGTAACATAACTATCCACACTTCTGTGATTATCTAATGTAAAGGAATGTGGTTAAAAAAACAGATGCTAGATGAGAATAAAGAAATAAACTTTACAAATTCTTTAGGATAATGCTATTGCCACCAGCTGTGAGAGATCAATTTAATGAGATGCCCCTGAATTGTGCTGAACAAGCTTTAAATCAACTAAACCACCCGCAACAAAGTAAAAGGTCAAATGTCTCTCAGAGTCATTTCAGGGTAGCATGGGTAAGTCACAAACATAGAGAATGTACATTCCTCCTTCTGAGATGTGAGACACACACAGATTGTTGGCAGCTAACCAGGGCATTTTTGGCTTCCCCCATCCAGAGCCCCTTACGCTGCTTAATCTTCCCTGGAATAATTCCTTAATGTGGCATGCAGCGTGGCATAAAACTCACTCTCATCTGTTGCAGTGAATGCCTACACTCTATTACAAAGACACCTTCTCTGAGAGGATTAGCAGCTTCTACAATAAGAAGAAACAGACAGAGCAGGGGTCAGCGACTCGCGGCAAGAAACTGAAAACCAACGAGCAGGTGTCACCCTTACAGCTTCTGAAGGGGATGACCACATCAACACAGAGACTGCCCTGTATTTGTTTAGGGTCTGTCGATCTGTTTAACCCCCAGAGTGCAACCACAGAGGGAGACCGCATTTAGGGCAATTCACAGACACAAAGGCTCCGTTTGGTGCCATAATTGGTACGCGCAGAACCTAGCACTGTATTTTGAAGCAACAAATCGTGTTTTGCTATGCAAAGGAATGTGTCATTTCAAAGAGTTCTTGTAAAAACCAGGTCCAGCTATATCAGATGATCTCTGACAGGTTTCTTTGAAAGATTTACCATTTGAGCTTGACACAAGGTTGGATTGACAGAGGCATTAAGTTTTTCTTTGTATGCAATTAGAATATCTGGAGGATTTGCTGCGCCCTACATCACACTGTATGTCTACATTTATATTACACCTATTCTTGTCGGTGAAATATATACTGTCAGTATATTTTCCACTCTACTGTTCCAGAGATATGGATAAGACAAGGTGATGACATGCATGTCACTCAGACCTCACGGGAAATGTACAGTGGCACTATACTCCAAACAAAACGGAATGGAGCACAAGCCAGTTAAACATACTGTGAGTTCAATGCAGCCTTATTCATTTTTTGCAGCTGAAAACCAATGTCAACATCTTCACCTTAACCTGCATAAAAATGTGATTCTGGTTTATGTCTCCTCAGCAGTAGTTGTACATGCTTACAGTTTGCCATCCAGCTCTGGCATGGGTGCCATGATCAGAAGAGTAAGAGACTGGCATTTGCTCCAAGCAAAGTATTCAACAGCAATTCAAAACCATAATGTGACTAACAAATATTGTATTTTAAATAAACTGGTCAGCCACAGTAACATCTGTAGCTGTCCAGCAATATCATGAGATTGCTTTGGGTCTGTGTCTACTCCTTGTCTGACATCCTTGAGTCATGCCTGCTTGCCAGACTCATACCAGTATAAATATAATTCCACAAAGATGCAAGCTCATCCGGCTAGCAAGAACGTCATCAAGTAATTGTGAGAATACTGCTTACAACAATGTGTATGTCGGCATGTTACTCATTAGATCGAAAGGAATATCTCAGACTAATCTGAGGCAGTACTTTGATGGACAAAATAATCTAATTTACACCCCTGCTAAGGCGGAAAATGCACCATGTTACGTCTCAGTTGGTTGGTTTCTGTCTGTTCCTCTGTGTGAGTTTAGGTCTGTGTCTATTTGTGTTCAGCTATGCATGATGCGGTCCCCATGACCACTGACATAGTTGTTGCTGTGTTCCATGACACACACACACACACACTCATAAAGACCACCCATGGATAGACAGAGGACCATTTCCTTTACTCTGGATACTGGGCCTATTTCACATGTAGCTACCTTCCCCAGCCTGGTTCCACCACAAAAGGGGGCCAGTTCTTATTCAGCAGTTAACGAGGACAACAAACTGGAGGAGTCATTGTCCCTGCTCCTCAGCCCCTGTCACAAAGCTTATTGTTGCCATCAATCAACATAACTGCTTGCTTCCACTTCCAACTGACCCCATCCATCCTCACCCAGCCCGTGGCTGCAGGCTGAGGTAAAAAGGTTTAACTCATTGAGTGAGTGGTCCTCCAAACATTTAAGTGGAGGAAGTCGCCACCACAAAGTCAAGAGCTCTTCACTTTCAGGAGAACCAGATAGTCATCGAGCCAATTGGAGTCTTTTCAAAACACAAAAGTCACCTCATTTGCCCATGGGGTTTTTCCAACACTGCATTCTGCCTCCACAACTTTACCGGAATTAGATGAATTGTAAAAAATAAAACATAGATTTAGCTAAGTTTTATTTATATAGTGCCAAACCATAAAAGGTTATCTCATGACACATATAGAACAGGTCAAGCACTTTATGTCTATGTAGATTCTCACTCATCCATCGTAGTCAAAGGAGTTAAGTATTATGCAACTGGACTTTCTTGGAGTTTGAAGGCGTTTCACCTTTCATCGAAAAGGCTTCTTCAGTTCTAACCTGATCATGGAAACCAGGAGCTATATCTCTGGATCACAGAGGGTGGAGCTGTAGACCACACCCCTCATTCCGTAACAAAGGGTCACATGAGTCACCTTTCAAGGTGTGATATTAGTATGAGAGTCGTTGTGGTCACATGATCCAGAGATTGAGGCTTGCTCTGATGGTGAAGAGCAGTTAAACTTCCTGGGATGAGATCTCAAGGCAGGATGGTATGTAGCAGACAGATTATGACACAGCCCCCCTTCTCTGTTTAGAGTTGGTTGTTCCAAATAGACATAGATGGCCTCCATCACGCCTCTCTCGAACCACCTGTTCTCCTTGTCCAATATGTATATATCGGTGTCTTTAAATGAGTGTCCCTTTTCCTTCAGATGTATATGTACTGCTGAGTCCTGTCCTGATGTGGTGGCCACTGCATTGTACTGCATAAACCACATTGTTGAGGTTTTGTCTTGGTGTTTTGCCCTTGGGGTGGTCCAGTCTCTGTCTGAGTATGTTGCCAGGCTTGAAATAAACTGGGATGTTGTGTTTACTGAAGATCCTTCTTAGTTTTTCTGAGAGACCAGATATGTACAGCACAACCACGTGATTCCTTTTGTTATTTTCCCTCATGTCAGTCGGTGTTTTTGTTCCTTTCTCCTGTTTTCTATTAGTCTTGATGAAAGCCCAGTTGGGGTACCCACCACCTACTTCAAATACAACAGGGAATTCTACAGGCAGAAGCATGGCTGTGCCGTGGACTCTCCAGTCTCCCCCCTTGTGGCAAACCTCTATATGGAGGAAGTGGAGAACCAAGCACTGACCTCATTTAAAGGAGCAACACCTAGCCACTGGTTTAGATATGTGGATGACACATTCTGCAAAATCAAAAGCCAGGAAGTAGAGGCCTTCACAGAACACATCAACTCAGTCAACAGCTACATCAAATTAACCAGGGAGGACACCAAAGACAGGAAACTACCTTTTCTGGACTGTGAGGTCCTTGCTGAAGAAGATGGAGGTCTCAGCACAGAGGTTTACAGGAAACCCACACACACCGACCAGTATCTACTCTTTGACTCTCATCACCCACTGGAACACAAACCAGAACCCTACAACACCGGGCAGACAGCATCCTTTCTAAATCAGAAGGGGAAGAGAACACACACACACACACATCAAACAGGCCCTAAGACATTGTGGTTACCCCAACTGGGCTTTCATCAAGACTAATAGAAAACAGGAGAAAGGAACCAAAACACCGACTGACATGAGGGAAAACAACAAAAGGAATCACATGGTTGTGCCGTACATATCTGGTCTCTCAGAAAAACTAAGAAGGATCTTCAGTAAACACAACATCCCAGTTTATTTCAAGCCTGGCAACACCCTCAGACAGAGACTGGACCACCCCAAGGGCAAAACACCAAGACAAAACCTCAACAATGTGGTTTATGCAGTACAATGCAGTGGCCACCACATCAGGACAGGACTCAGCAGTACATATACATCTGAAGGAAAAGGGACACTCATTTAAAGACACCGATATATACATATTGGACAAGGAGGACAGGTGGTTCGAGAGAGGAGTGAATGAGGCCATCTACGTCCATTTGGAACAACCAACTCTAAACAGAGGAGGGGGGGCTGTGTCATAATCTGTCTTCTACATAACATCCTGCCTTGAGATCTCATCCCAGGAAGTTTAACTGCTCTTCACCATCAGAGCAAGCCTCAATCTCTGGATCATGTGACCACAACAATTCTCATCCTAATTCACACCTTGAAAGGTGACTCATGTGACCCTTTGTTACGGAATGAGGGGTGTGGTCTACAGCTCCACCCTCTGTGATCCAGAGATATAGCTCCTGGTTTCCATGATCAGGTTAGAACTGAAGAAGCCTTTTGAGCATTCTTTGTAATACTGGAAAACAGCAGAACTTAATAACAAATTCATCGAACATTCAAGAACTCTAAATTCATGTTAGTGTATCAGTGGAAAGCTGAGCTTCATAATAAGATGATAATACCGGTAGTATGAAACAGAAAGATACAGAAAACAATAGGAAGACATTTTCTGTGCTGTGGTATATTCTTTCTTCAAATATGTGACTAATTAAGCACAGCAAATAATGCTGGACAGCACAACAGTGAGAGAGTAGTCTAGATTTGGACAATTATAGTATAGATGGAATAGAGAAAGAGAAAAAACATGCAGAGGCGATAAACAAACTACTCAACTTCCAAGTCACTGTCTGACTACGACATGATTTGACCCTAAAATCCGCCCAACTGCCTCACAATAAACACAGGTCACAGATCATACACTTTTTTTATTATTTTATGAGGAAACACACAGGGAGAGAGCAAGGGGGAAGGAGAGAGACAACACAAAACAGAAAGAAACTTCAAAAGTGCCAGACACTAAATCACCATCTCAACACAAAGCATTCCCATCTTTACTTGTTTTGTGCTTTTTTTTTAGGGGATTTGCTCAAGCTGTGCATTTTACAGAACCAATTTTTCTTTTTGGATGCTGTAGGTGCTGTTGAAATCAGCCCCACAGATTGCATTGTGCTGACTGAGGTACAGTACAGATAGTACATAGCAAAGTGCACAGGAGTGGAAGAGGGAGGATTGTGGTGTGAGCTTCCTTTTATCCTGGTTCAATGGCTCAGAGAATAGGGTGATTAGTTTGTCCCATTTCAAAGTGCTGCCACGTCTTTGGTTACATAGATAAAAGACCTGCCTCATGTCAAAAAGAGCAACCATTGTCACACAAAAAAGAAACAAAACCTACGTCGACTTAAGTGAGGGGAGATACTGGGCAGTCCTGAGGAATGTCTCTTTAAGACATCTCTTAAAAAGTGTTTCAAAACAAACCAGATTCATTGAAGAGCAGACAGTGTAATGCTTCCTTGTATAATTTAATACTGTAACCTTTTCCCTGGAAACAAAAGGCTCTTTGAAGAGAGCACAGATGCCATAATAAGACACTGATGACAGGCACATCCAAGAGATCTCCTCCCTCTCTCCATCCCTACCACCTCCCATCAGAAACTAATGTGCCTGTACTGGGGATGCGAGGGCTGGGCATTAAAGTGCACAGGGTGTTTCCAAGAAGGCGATGGAAAACAGGGAAGTGAACTTTCTTATCAGTCTCCTGGACTGGGGACAAACTGTTTACAGGAAGGCTTTGCCAGGGGTCTGTCTATGGTATGCAGGCTATGCAATTTGGATCACTGGGTGTAAAATCCCATCAAAGGAGGCTTCTTGGTCACAGCGGTGTGAAGCTAAGCTTATCCACAAGGAGATGAGCTGTTGGCAGCCCCAGTGTGACAAACAGAACTACTTTTCCATTCATGGACCTATGGATTGGAATTACAGTCCTTTTTGTATCAGCAGGTGGACCCTTCAGTATGATCTGATGTTTTATGGGCCTAGACTGTGGTTGGTTGGGGTAAACACTGGATCCTCTGACCTGTACTGCCATGTAACATCTCTGAATGAAACATGGAAATAAAGCTAGGCAGGGAATGTGGACATTTGGAGCTCTACTATACACTGTTAATTAGTTTCCAAGAAAATGCTAACTGCCAGTCAGACTATTTCACTACAGAAGTGCTGTGGAGTCATGACCTCGCTCAGCACTTCTCTCTGGTCGTCTGGAGATTGCTTTTTTTCTGGGTGCAGAACAAGATCTAACAATGCAAAACTGTGTGATTCAAGTGAATGTCAACACTTTAGTCTTTCAACACTTGAGTTTTTTTTTCCCAGCATGCACATTTAAACCTTGTAGGACTACTGTGACAACACAAGTACTGGAATTGACTGATAACATCTGCTGAGGAGTCTGGATGGGCAAAGCACCTCTTGACCCTTTTGACCTTTGTCTGAAAACCTTTTATTCAGGTCTGTGCCAAGTGTGAGGTGATGTTTGAAGCACCGCTTGTTCTGCCGAATCAGGAAGTAAACATACCTACCCACATATTTTCTCTCTTTTACATAAAAACTGCGCACTTTGAAAGATTTTTGTGTTTTAAAAGCTAAGAAAACAGATTTTTTTTTTTGACGTAATGATGATACTTACGATACAGGCAACCTGCCTCTCCATTAAGTTGAGACCATCCAGGGCAACACTTGTACACAGTCTGATAATCCTGTCTGTACACTTGTCTGTATGCTGTGTAGTATGCCGTCCTGTCAACAAGACAAATGTGATGTTAAAAATATTCAATCAAACCTATTGCAATAAGAGTAATACACATTGTCTAAACATACAAGTTTTTTTCAGTTTTTCAGTTGTAAGTTTATTTGACTTGATAATTTTTACAACATTTGATCTGTTTGAAAAAGCAAACATCTTATAATCTGATGCCAATGACTCCCAGCACTTTATGTTACATGCAGAACATGTTCAGCCAACAGTTCCCAGACTCTTAAGGTGTGAGACTACTTCAGAGAACGGTTCCTATCCCTGTACTTTGGGACCCCTCTTATTGCCACACCACCACAGTCATTACGCATTGTAGAAACATGTTTTGTTCACAGCGAGTAATTGTGGCCTTGGCTGCCTTCAAAGCAGCCTTTGACTGCAACACGGTAAATAATGCAGAGAAAGCGAGCGTGAGCAACACAGTGAGAAACTCCTGAAACCGAGTCTCAGTCACAGACTAAGATGCTAGCATTAGGACTGTCCTTCGAAGGAATGTTGGCTGCAGAGACTCCTGCGTGTTAAATAGCTGTAACCCCAGTGAAGTGGGGCTACACCTTGCACTTAACTGTGTAAGAGGCTCAAAGTTGTGATTACAGAACAAGAGCAAGAGAGATGTAAGGGGAGGGAGGAGATAAAGGAGTTACATCTTGTCCTGCTAGACACTGTTTGGAGACGGAGTTAAGTGAAGGATCATGCCCTTTCTGATGCATGATTCATGGAGACTACACAAAACGATTAATTAAAGCTCTTGAGCCAGAGCTTAATCAGCAAAACGCTACATACCCTGCAAGTGAGGACGAGAGTGCTTGTCTGAGAACAGAGCCAGAGGTTTTGACTATAGAAAGAGAAGGAGGAGGGTTCATGAGACCACAGACAACAAATGATGTGTATTTCTCACCTCCTCTCGTATCCCATGCACCAGGACTGTCCCACACAGCCTTGCTTCCACACTTTAACCATGCGTGTGAAGGCCTGCACACATGGCTGCCTCTGGGCAACCAGCGTCACCTCCCTCTCCATACAAACATTGGGCCTGGAAAAAGAAAAAAAAAGTGGTGAAAATACTTAAGGTGTCCAAATGTTCTGTAGTGTTTAACAGATGTACAGATGACAGTGGGGCAATTTATGAGTGCTGTAAGAAATGCTGCTGCAAAGATAGATAGACAAATTCATTTTCTAGTTGTTAACAATGTAATACCTCTGAGAGCATTAGCTGTGTAGGGCTTCTTATGATGTCTGGGTTTGGCATTTTTAATGGTTATGTGGGGAATTCCTCATGCCTCACCTTTCAGAGCACTGAGTTGCAAATCACGGTAGATAAACCTTAAGTTAATTTATCTGAAATGGGTTGCCTGAAAATATTTTTAGGGGTGAGATTGATATGAAAATAGCAAAACATTTTCTGTTTAATTTGATATCTTCCACACCAAATGTAAAAAGCAAAACACCAGACAAGATCAAAATGTTTTAGATGTAAGCCAGGTTTGCTGGGAAACAAAAGCATATGATGTACAATCTCTGTCACCAGTTACCACTTAACTGCACAATATTTTCTCCTTTTTTTGTACTGGAAATATGTGTTTTCACTTGTATGAGCAGAAAGAGGAGATGTTTTTTCGCCAGACATTTTTACCCTCAGGTGAAAAAAAAAAGCCTTCAACTGTTGTTTTGTCCCTCTGACACAAAGTCTGTCTGGGTTAACAGAGAGAGGTGCCACTGATTGTCTTCATACCATTCGCCTCACCACACAAATGACTCAAATCATTGCAGAAGTGCAACATGATCTTTGAAACATTTACTTCTTTGGTAACTCTCCAAGACAATCTCGAATAGTAATCACTATCACCTCCATCTGTACACATAATTACATAGAAAAGCTCTTATTGCTGAGAGCTAACAGCGGAGGATTCTCTCTCACATAATTCAAGCTGCTTATATATTATTTGGTGGTTTAAAATACCTGTCATAATGACTGTCTCTTCACTTTAAGGGGCTTAAAACCAACAGCCACTGACAGGAATGCAGGGAGGACCATCAACATGGAGATAATCAAGTAAATTACAGTTATACTATGCATGGAATCCAATACATACTATCACAGGAGCATAAATAGAGGTGTCATCTAGCTGCTGTATAATAACTCTGAAACAAGAGTCTGTGTTTTCTGCCTCTGGTTGAATCTTTGGCACAGGTTTCTGCATGCACAGGTGAACTAGCATCTCCAACTTCACAGAAGCTGTAAAATCAATCATTTTAGGGAGGATGAAGAATAAACAAACAAACAAACAAAAATATGTGTACCAAGTACATATAAGTAAAACAAAACTTAACCCTATAACAACAGAACATAAGAAAATATGTTACTCACATATAGGATTGGAGATTGTTGGCGATGCCATAACGGACGGCATGAGCCCCTTTAATACATATTAGGAAAACATAAAAAATGACACTATCCATTTTCCTCTTCCTGGATTACAGTTTTTAAAAATGTGAATTACTCGCAAAGTCGTTCATCGGTACAAGTCGGCGGTTTTACCCAACAAAAATGTCACCTTATTAATAGATAACCAACTAAAAAAAAAAAGCGAGCGGTCAATTTCAACCAACTTCAAAAGGCGCGTGAGGGACCGTCCTCGTGTAAGTGACCAAAAATGTCCAGAAATGACAGAGCCATTACATGCGGTGTGTTTTCTCTCTCTCTCTGTCTGTGACACTGACTGAAAACCGCAGCTCACCTACACTCAGTCACTGCAGATGTTGGACTGACGGTGGAGGCTGAGCGCCTTCTGCCTCCCTCCATTGACTTGGTAATGTTGGCAGGGTTGTTTCTTTTTTTTTTTGGGAGGGGGTGCTATGTATTATTCAAAGCTTCAGTAGCTTCTGTAACACACACACACGACCTCCTGCAGTCGGCAAAGTGCACTCACAAACACAGATACTTGAAAACACAAAGTTTTCCTCAGATTACGATTTAATTAAAAGCCAACATCAAACTTCTCTTAACTGGGATTAGGGGTCCGCACGTCTTGCTACCGTAAATAAAAGCTGTTATTAAACTTATTTATGTGGTTTGTGGTATGGCGATATTTGCGTTGAGTATTTGTGGCGTTTATTGGCAAAAACATAGTGCGTGGAGGCATATAGAAAGAGATCATGAGAGGGAGATGTAAACCACATGGACATGTAGGTAAAGTGAAGTGACAAACCAAACTGCCGTGGAGCAATAGTGGATGTTTAAGGTTGAGACAGAGGAGGTCTGAAGCAGCAAGTGGTCACTCTGCAGGGCAAGCAGCTGATGGTGCGGTCAAAGGGTCACCCTCCAGGACCGACTACTGCTGCTCTCTAAACAAAGCTTTCATTGCACGCATGTGTGTTCATGACCCAAACGAGTCTCGGGTCACCGCTGTCCGTGCAACCACCAACTACAGCATGTTGTTTTAATTAGTTCAGAGGCTCATCTAGTGAGAACATGAACATGTCTTTGTTACAAGTCACTCTTTCTGTGCAACAACCAAATTAAGTTGTGTTTGTTTCTATGGCCCTGATAAATATATACATCCAAGCATGGTTGTATTAACCTGTCTGAAAGCCCCAGGGCAAAGATCAGCTGGTGGGCCACTATATTGAGCATACACTCATGACTACTGCCCCTTGTGCATTGTCTACATGTCTTCTCCAAGTTCCCATCAACCCCTATGAGCACAGCAGACTACACATGGCAGCTTCATTATATGCCCAGAGACCAACCGGTGCTATGAAAATTAACTTAATGCCGACTCTCGCACATTAAAAAGATGTGTGGTTGATCCAAGATCCCTTGAGTATCAGAAAATGTTTCCCTAATGGTTTTAGTTGCCTGAATTTAATTATAGGGTGGTACAAAGCTGCATTACCAACCAGGCAGAGCAGGCGACTGTAAACTCACTGCAGACCATCTGTGGTAATTAGATTAATTATGAGCTAGCAATATATTTCATTAAACATGGTAATCTTGAGTCTGTTTCTTAAAGATGGGCCATTCCTGCTTAGAAATGCTTGAGACTCTGGGTAAGATGGGTTGGAGAAAAAACGTGTGTGTCTGCAAGGGTCTAATAAGGCCACACACAGGTTTATCTATAGGAGCAGAATGGCATATCACAAAAATCTTAATGGTTCTTAAATTAGGATGCAGTGAAAATGATATAGATTGACAGTTATGCCACTCATCAGACTAATCATTCCTTTCACTTACCCTAAATCGGTTGCCTGACTCTTCCTTTTGTACGATGGTGATTTGCTGACACCTTGTGATTAAAAGTAAGAACTACATGGTAGATCTAGATATAGTATAACAAGTCATCTACCGATGATGCAACGAAAACAACTGAACAATTATTAACACACATGTTTAAAGTAACAGGAAGTGGTCACAGCAGACGAACTTTACACTGCCTCAAATGTATATAAGCAAAAGTCCAAGATAATATACCACATGTCCTCGTTTTAAACCGGTGAGTAACTTTACGACACTTACAACACTACGACACTAATTACACGACCTTTGCCCTCTGTCTCTTTCCTACACTCACTGCTGCACTGTAGCATGCAGTGTGTAATAACAGCCAGACTGTGTACACTTAGACAGCGACACATTATTACAGACGTGTTCGCGCATTTGCCGAGGTTTGTGGCTCGTCGAAACATGTCGTCGTCTCAAGCTAAACGACCCGTCTCCTTGCTGGGGACGATGGCGTTCGGCGGTCGAGCCGACGCTGACCAGAGCCTGGAGATGGTGAAGACATTTCTGGACAGGGGACACAAACATCTGGACACAGCCTTCATGTACATGGACGGGAAGTCAGAGACCGTCATAGGGGGCATGAATCTTCCTAACACAGGTATATCTAGTCATATCCGTGAAACACCACGGTATGTAGTTAGGTAATAATATGTATAACTTACGTGATCACCATGGATACCAAAAATGACCAAGGCAAAGTGTTTAACATTAACTAGTTCTGGGAGATGTTTGCAGCGCTGTTGTTCTCAAACGTTTTCAATCATTCCCCTTTTTGCCAGGGAACCCCCCCTGGGGGGTCCCTGGACCCCACTTTGAGAACCACTGGTGCTGAACATTGGATTTAAACGTTACCATTTGATATATTCTACCAGATCTTATATCTGCAGGTTTTTTTGCCAGATAGGTCACAATCAGGCTCCAGAAGCAATGGAGCCTACGTTTTCCATGTTGCAACTCATTAACTTCTCAGTTTGCACATTTGTTATATAAAAAAAAATCTATTGTAGTTTTAAAATATCTATTATTTTAGTGAATACTATGTTTACACGGGGCACATTTAGCAAATCAGAAAGTATACTTTTGCCACTTTGATGATGACAGTGTTTTGATTTTCAAGTAGAGGTTTGCAAAAAGAAAACACTCAGCTCTGTTTGCTGTAAATGATATGCTTACTTACTTATTACTGTTTCTATATGACAGTAAGCATAGCTACAAAGGCCAACCCCTGGGATGGGAAGACACTTAAGCCAGAGAGTGTACGCTCCCAGCTGGAAACCTCCCTTCAGAGGCTGCAGACTGATTGTGTGGATCTTTTCTACCTCCATGCCCCTGACCACCAAAATCCTATCCAGGATACTCTTAGGGCCTGCAATGAACTCCACAAAGAGGTTAAGAAAACAAAAGCTTTATGTTCTATAACCCCAAAACATGTTGCTGAAATCTTTCCTGTAACATAACACACCAAAAAGATGACAACACCTTTGTTCACAATGTGTAAAGCTTAAAAGTTGATGATATTCTATCCATCATGTTGAGAAACTATCTACTTATTTTACAGTGTCTCATTAAACATTAATGCAATGTTAAAATATCACCCTCAGGGAAAATTCAAGGAGTTTGGTCTATCAAACTATTCGTCATGGGAAGTGGCTGAAATAGTGTGCATCTGCAGACACAACAACTGGGTCACTCCCACTGTGTATCAGGTATTCTTTTTAAATCAACCTTATAGTCTAATTTTGTCATCTCAGAATAGACCAGCTGTTCAATCAATTATGTCAATGTTGCAACCCTCCATATAAATGGATGTGTATTAGAAATCCCATTTTTATGTTAACATGTTCATAGCTGAACTAGTAACTCTAAGAGGGAGCCAATAAAGGTTTTGTGCAACTGCTTGTCTTGAATTGGTGTAGTTTCTGTCAAGCAAATAATGCTTTGACTTTAATTTAATGTTTCTTCCTTTGCTAACCATACTTTAGTTGAATTTGATCTCTTTGACTATTATATTCCCCCTAATTTAGACTTTGACCTTTTCACAGGGGATGTACAATGCCACCACAAGACAGGTTGAGACAGAGTTGCTGCCATGTCTAAGATACTATGGAATGAGGTTCTATGCGTATAATCCACTAGCAGGTACTGCATATCTGCCTTGAAACCTAATGACTTTGATCCCTTGACTTTTACTCTGGTGCAACCATGAGGTTCACATTTGTGGTTGGATTGAAATGTCTCACTAACCATTAAATTTATAGTAATTTGGTAATTACTCATGCGTGTCCCCCTCTGGATGAATTTTACCAATACTTATGATCAAATACTTCCAAAATGACATCAACCTCAGCTGTATTTTGTGTTAATTAACCAGTAGTTAGTATTCCAACATGCTAAATGAAGATGGTGAACATGGTAGAAATTATACCTGCTTACCTACTGTTGTCTTGTTTTAACATTAACTATAATGTCTTTTCCAAAATGTTTTATCTATGTTACAGGTAGTAAAACCCTAATAACTTAAGCTTAAAGTCTAATAAACACTGTTTTCTAGGTGGCCTTCTGACTGGAAAGTATCATTACCAAGATAAAGATGGTTCCCAGCCTTTAGGACGATTCTTTGGTAACAACTGGGCTACAGCATACCGGGACAGGTGAAATACCAGTAGTTAGCTTTTGAGATTTCAACAATATGTAACATGATTTAGTCAATATTGTTGCTTGTGAGATATTTCTGCACGTGTTTATATCAATTTGTTGATAAAGCAGCACATTTGAATATTGTGACTGTCATCCTGTGTCAGATACTGGAAGCAGAGTCATTTTGAGGCAATAGACGTGGTTCTGAAGGCCTTGGAGACAGCGTATGGCTCAGACAAACCCAGTCTGACTTCTGCTGCTATACGTTGGATGTACCACCACTCCAAACTTAAGGTACTTGCTGTGCATGGATAAGATTACAAAATACACCATGAGATGATCAGAAATTTTAACTCATGAGCAAAATGTTGGTATTTTAAAATGAACAATGTTTTCAATTTTTATGAGCAAAGGCTGATCCTACCTCATCACCCTATTAATATTAATCAACTGAGGTAGAATTTTAAAAAACGCTGCTGTCAACACTGAAAACAGTTGTGCACTAGATGAGGCCTTTGAAGTGATCTTATATGGTATTATCTTTCCGTGCTTCATAGCATTTGTCAGTACTATATTAATAGGCAGCGGTCAGTATAGCACATACATCAGTAAATTATATTATACTGCACAAATCATTTTTTCATTTGTCATAAAGCCTAATAGAAGTAATATTTTAATTAAACACACTATTTAAATTTGTACAAAAGCCACATTTTGGGGGGCATTTCGTTTTCCATAATTGCCTCACATCACTGGTCATTTGTAGAATTATAGGTGGTCATGACTTGTCCATGCTGACCGTTTTTAATGTCAACATTTTAGCCATTTAACCGTTTGACAGTGTCTATTGAATGTATATTTCAACTTAACACAATAGAGTCAATAGCTATATTGGTGCTTACCTGGAAAATGCTACCACAAAACAACTTGAAACTGTCTTTAACTGTGTCTTTGTGTTTTTCCAGGGTGATCTTGGAGATGGAGTCATCATTGGCATGTCAAGCATGGAGCAACTTCAGCAAAACCTGGCTTGTACAGAGGAGGGGCCTCTGGATGAGAGAGTGGTAGATGCCTTCAATGAAGCCTGGAATCTCGTAGCCCACGAGTGTCCAAACTACTTCCGCTAAAAAAATCACCATAACAGGGCATACAGAAATTAGATCTGCTAAGGGCCATTTTCCTTAGTTACCTACTTTTCTTTCTCAAATTCACACATAAAATTATTTTCTTATGCATAAATTGGAGACCTATGTGTTAATATGTAAGAGTGCTTGATTGTTAATGTATGACTATAAATTAGAATTTGATATCAATGCAAGAAAAGAGTCTGCCTTAATTAAACTGTTGAACAGTAAAAAGAAAACAAATTTATCACACTGACAAACAGTTTTTCTTAGACTGTTAAAATCCACCAAAAATGAAAGGGCATGTTCTATTTGTACTGACATTATACTGTCATTTTTTACATCAAGAAATGGCATCACTATGTACACAATCATTACATCTTGACTCCAGTCACCGGTGTTAACTAAACAAGTCCAAAGTTAAAATTCAAGGAGAAGGACAGGAGTTCATGTTTTGGGATGAAAAAAAGGACAGAGGGGGAGAGATTACAGATTCCAGGGGCAGTATTGGCAGTTACAATAAAGAGTTTCAACATCAGTGTCCCTCTGCTGTTTATGGTCAGCAAAAACACTCGTGCCCATGCAGATGTTTCATTCTGCATCGTCACCATCTTCCTCCTCATCATCATCATCATCATCGTCCTGCATGGATTCTTCCTCACCAGCAAGGTTCTGAAACTCGCCTGTTTCTGAGTTCCACATACATTTGATCTGCACCTTAAATTCTGCCATCTCAGTACCAAAGAGTTTCTATAGACAAAAAGAGAAGAAAGAAACTGCTATTTCCAACACAATACTGTATGTCACATTCAACATTTTCTGAAGTGAAAGTCAAGAACCCACCAGAATACGAGCCTGCTCAGGAGTTAGCGTGTCCCCCTCCTTACAAACTTCATGGTCCTTCAGCAGAGTCACCACTCCTTGGATAACAAAATATAATAATGTGATCAATTGTCAAATTTATATGAATGAAAACAAAAATGTTTAAGCTGCCCATATGAACACAAAGAGGTCTTTCTTCAACCTTTTTTGCACTCAAAGATGTTTAATCTTACCTTTCTTGAGGGCAGTGGGGAGGCCTAATTGCCTCAACTGAGGCTCCATTGAGTGAGGAAACTGTTCCAGAGGTCCCTCATCCAGAGTTATGTCCATCCGTGCCTGGTTGCCTGCCCGCGCATAGTCCATATCTTTGAAATTACTGAAAAACCTGAGGACAGAGAACATGATTTTAACAACTTATGAACAAAATCTGGGATATCTCAACAATGTTGCATTAAGTGAAGCCTTACTTACTCGTGTACGTCATCCTTGGTTTTATTTGTGAATAACACACCCACTTCTCCTCGTAGATGTTTGCTGATCTACATATTAGTAAATGCAATAAAGATAATAGAAAGAATAAAGGAATTTAAGTCTTTGCAATAGATTATGGTGATATTTTATGGCTCAACACCACACTTAAGATCTTGTCTACCTTGTGCAAATTATCCTTGTATTCATCTGTTTCTCTTTTACCCAAGGCAACCATCATGACTTTATTTTTGCCAAAGAAGAATCTGTGGAGCAGAAATTACAGATTATAGTTAAAACTGTTTCCTATTACACCTGTAATGGGTTCACAATTTTTCAAGTCTGTTTTGAAACAACAGTCAGGTGACCATATGAACACTGAAAAAGGTTTCCCTCGCTGTGATCATTCCTCCTGTTTAGCCAAATTGATTTAAATAATACTAAGAAAAAAAAGATCCCAGTGGGGCAAAAGTATTTCATCAGCTACCAACTGTGCAAGTTCACCCACTTAAAAAGATGAGAGAGGCCTGTAATTTTGATCATAGGTACACTCTAACTATGAAAGACAGAATGGGGGGAAAATCCAGGAAAATCACATTGTAGGATTTTTAATGAGTTTACTGGTAAATTCTTCAGTAAAATAAGCATTTGGTCACCTACAAACAAGCAAGATTTCTGGCTCTCACAGACCTGTAACTTCTTATTTAAGAGGCTCCTCTGTCCTCCACCTGTTACCTGTATTAATGGCACGTGTTTGAACTCATTATCAGTATAAAAGACACCTGTCAAACAGTCACACTCCAAACTCCACTATGGCCAAGACCAAAGAGCTGTCAAAGGACACCAGAAACATGCTCTAGGGTTGTTTTTCTGCAAAGGGACTAGGACAAATGAATGAATGGAGCCATGTATCGTGAGATTTGACTGAAAACCTCCTTCCATCAGCATGGGCATGGCAGGGTCTTTCAGCATGACAATGATCCTAAACACACTGCCCAGCCACGAAGGAGTGGCTTTGTAAGAAGCTGCTCTAGAGGAGATCTGTATGGAGGAATGAGCCAAAGAACCAGCTACAGTGTGTAAAAAACCTTTTAACAGGGAAAAAGGTGAAAGAAACCTCAGGAAGAGCCACAGAGGAGGGATCCCTCTCCCAACTGGTGGCTGACTAAATACTTTTGCCCCAGTGTAAGATGAATGAAGCTTCATATTAGCTTCTGATAATCTTTTTAAAAACATTTTGGACACTCGTTACACATTTTTTGGCCTGTTTCAGTGTTCATTTGGTCACCTGACTGTCTTAACACAGACTTGTGAACCTGTCCTTTTGAATTAACTCGGATGTCAAATCAAAATGCAGATTAAGTCCTGCTTTAATTACCTGCTGTGTTTCCATGCTGTCCTGATGTCTTTCAGTTTGTTATTCCTCACATTAGCCACAGAGAAAATAAACAAATGCCTGTAGGTGTCCACACATTTTCGTAACTAGAGGGGAAAAAAACATAGGTGAATTAATTTGAAACAACTTCACTTGTAACACTTGATAACGTCACTTTTGTCTTTTTGAGCATCAGATCAGAGGACAACTCACTTCCTCGATTAGTTTCTGTTTGGACTCCAGTCCCTTCTTGGTTGTTTTCGTTAATGAAACTGAAGAAAGAGTTAAAAATCACGTTAGTTATTAAGCTCTGAGTTAAACTAATTAATTAATGTAGGTAGTTAGTTAACTGATTCATCTCCCCGTCTGTGTAAACTGCCATTTTCCTCAGAAATAGCGCTGTAAGCTAACAATAGCTTCACTTATTTTAGTTTTTAGTTGTCGCGGACAATTAGAAAAAGCTTAATTGCTTACTATGTTTGCACATATTTCAATTCAAACGTATATTTGCTTACTTTTCTTGTCCCTCTTTGACTTCGGCATGGTTTCCTCTCACGATGCCAGAGCAGCAGACGCACACGTGAAGTCAAAGGACCCCAAATGTTTCTGTTAGGTGATGCTGACCATGTGGTGCCTGAGTAAAAATACAAAAATACTAGTCGCGATTAATTTGTGATTTACTTGCCTATGATAGGTTATTGTATTTGTCATATTTTAGTGGATAACAAATTCATTAAAAAAAAGCATTTTCATAGTGTCCTTCTATTCATTTCGCATCAGTGTGTGACATGACAGGATGAAGTAGTCATCTGTCTGAAGAAATGTGGGACTACGAAAATGACCTAACAGGGGGCCTAAAATACTGTGCTCAGGACAGTCACGACACAAAATATAATTTATCATTTCAACTTATCCATACAGGTATATGTTGGCCCTTATGGAAGTGGTCACGTGTCTGTCCAGGTATGCGAGGCTTGGGCCTGTAAGTTATTATATTAATTTTCAAATGTTATGGGACTGATCCTGTATCTCTTTCAGAAACAGACAGCATTAAGTGACAGCAGATGTAGACCTACAATACACCCACAGTGATTAATACTGTATATTCAGTTTGTATATGCTATACATACATACACACACATATGCATATCCTATTTACGTAGGCTTTATAAATACAATCTATAAATACTAAGTACTATATAGAACATGAACATATTGTCCATTACAAGGAAAATTAAAATTAGTCTTTGATGTCGATTATAGATAAAATCATAATATAATGGAGTACATTACATTAGGTAGAAAAATACAAGTAGGATCTCACAAAGTGAGTCTTCATGGACATACTTATTGTGGTGGTAGTTTTAAAGGAGGCCTTGTTTGTTTTGAGAAACAATTCATCTTAAAACAACAGGTCTGAGCATTATGTGTAAAACAAAATGAATTGCTATAGCCTCTATTAATTAGCCTTATGTTTAAATGCTTTCAGCCAGGATGTGATCCCTCTCGCAGCTATGAGAGAGGGAGGGGTAGCTGGAGGGATGTGGGAGGGGCTGATGTAGGCGACTTTCCTAGTTTAGGGCTTTGTAACAAGATCCCTGCACACCACCGAGAGGCCGGGCTCTGACTGCGTCCTGCGTCCTGCCTTCCCACCGCACCACATGGGGACTGGAGAGCGCCTCAGTACCGGGGAATGATAGGCTACAGAAAGAAGGTGGACCATTTTTCCTCTGTCGGCTATATGAACCCGCACAGCATCAGCAGCCCCTGACAAAGCAAACACACACAGAGACAGAGACAGAGAGAGAGAGAGAGAGAGAGAGAGAGAGAGAAAGGGGAGATGAGGGTGACGGGAAGTAATGCAGCTGCTGCTTATTGCGGTCTGCGTCAAATATCTCGCTCCTTCAGAAGATGATGCCCTCGGTGCATCTTTAAGGACCTTTGGTGTTTATGATTTGCTTGTGAACACCCATGCTACAGGGGTCCATGTTTAGTATCTCGGGGTACAGACCAATGATGATGGCCACCTCATCTACAGCCACTCACTCAGCATCTGCATTGTAAGGAGAAACTCATCCTGTGGAAGTGGGACTGTAAAGGAATATGCAGAGATAAAAAAAAAAAAAACAGCTTTATTTTTGCAACCCATACTGAGCCATAGTTGGATTATTGGTGTTATTGTTTATCAACATGAGTTCGCTGTTTTTTTCTGATTCTCCGGCCGGTTCGGGCTGCAATGTCCCGGCCGGGACCAGTGGCCTGCGAAATGACCTGGGCTCCAACATCCATGTGCTGAAAACCCTCAACCTGCGATTCCGCTGCTTCCTCGCCAAAGTCCATGAACTCGAAAGGAGAAACAAACTACTAGAAACCCGGCTGCAGCAAGCCCTGGAGAGACCGCAGCACCGCACACTCTACACCCGTGAAGTCGCCGTGCAGACGGACGGTCCCGAGTCGCGGCTGCCGGGCACTATTTGGAGCTTCACCCACGTCCGGAGGCAAGGGGAGCGCTATGAGACGGTGCACGGACCCGGGGTGACGTGGACGCATCCGGATGGAGTCGGTGTCCAGATAGACACCATTACCCCAGAACTGAGGGCTCTGTATAACGTGCTGGGCAAAGTCAAGCGGGAGAGAGACGAGTATAAAAGAAGGTGAGTAAAGCTCATCATCAACATGACTATAGTGCGCCTGTTGCTGCGTTTGTTGTTAATAACAAGTTGTAAGTTAGAGTGTTAGTGTCAGGATACCACTGTCTACAGCCACTTAATGTCCTTAAAACAAGTAATATAGTTGATACTGAAATGTACAGAAGCAGATCATCTTTATTGTTTTGCAAATATGTATCAGAAATTACAGGGGCCTGAATGCTATTGATCTTATTATTTTCATATCATTATCCAAATTCTGTGGGCCTTCCCCTTCACCAAACTAGCGGCAGCATCAACAATGAGATTTATACTACATAAAGGAGTCCAGACAAGACATTCATGTATGAAAATGTATTTGTAAACCCTCTATAGATGGTATGTAGTTCTTGTAGGATTATTACAGGTATATTAAAGTCATTTCTCAGTCATAGTTTAAACTGCCTTCAAGTTAAATGGTTGATGACATAGATGAACTTGTTTAGAAGCCAGGAAGTTGTTCAAATGTGGTGCCACAAGACACAAATCAAGACACAATCGATATTGCCTTAAAAACAGACTTATTTTTGTCATGCGTTACATTGTTCATATGTTGGTTGAGAGACTTGAGTGTTCGTCTACTCACCTCGTTGTGATTTCTAACTTATTAGTGTGACTTTTTCTTCCTCTCACACGGATGTGACACGCCATATTGTACCTCATTTGATAGTATATATAATTGTTGTGGAGAGATGACAGACATCACAGTGATAGAGTTAAACTTGAGATAGTTTTCACATGAAAGATACCCGATCTGAGTGAGCACTCAGCATTTGAGTATCACAAAGACATGTATATTGAATTTAGACAACCCTGTTTCTCACGCTCTTCTGAGGAAATTCCTTTGCATGGCTCAGTCCCCACCAATTGTTCTTCTTCAGACATATTAATTCCTTGAGAGCTCACTGCAGCATCCTGGGCTGACCCACGTCACTGCTGGCCTGCTTGGCTGACTACTGGAGGGAAAGGTGCCAAAGCAACGGTCTGCTTCTGTTTGCTGTCATGATTTAAGCAGAGAGGCATTTTAACAGGCCCCTGTCTGCTCCGTTAGTTTGACTATGACTAAGACTGACTTCCCGGTGAACACACTGACTTAGTGACACGGAATGTGCGTGCTCTCCCAGTCCTCTGGGAAACTATATATCCTGTCCAGTCATTCCCTGTAACAGGAACATTTCCTTTTTTTGTGCATTTCTGCTTGAGAAGACCCGCGGCAGTGACTGGTACAGCAGCTACATTAGTTGCTTAGTTGCTTTTTAATCAGGTTTTTTTTTTTAAATATATCTGATTACTCCACTTGGCACATTTCATGCTTGAAACATAAATTATGTCTATGTTGTCGAAATAACCGTTTTTTTTAATGTTGTGTGTAGTCTGGCTGACTTTATGTAGACTGTGGGTATAAGCCTTCCACTATCTGCGTGTTACCGTTTGCAAAGGCACCGTCGATGCATCCTGGTCTTAGCACCACCCAAGATGACAGTGAGTGGCCAGACCATTCTCCAGCGCTAGCATAGCAGGTGAAGATAGGTCTGGCAATGTGAGATTATGTTGTGTGTAACAATTTATTCATCATTTATATACTTATAACTACTGTAGGTGGAATGTGTGTATACATGTGTCTATAATAACACAAGTATCGAGTGTCAAATACATAAAGAGAGCCTCTTTATATATTATATACCACTAATCATGGTAGTCAATCTCTATCCCTGCCTCTGCCGTTCCTTCTCTGCCATGAGCTCAATAATTGCATCATAGCTGAGTTTACTGCCCTGTTGTTTTCTCTCTGTCTACCAGTCTAAATCCTCTTTACTAGTCACGTTTCAGCATTCAGTCCCTGAGCCCCGTCCTGCCATGCCTTTTCTGTTATGTGCTCTTTTGTGTTCAGCCATTCCTTGTGTCCTTCACTCCAACCCCTTCACATCCCCTCCACCCCTCCACTCCTCTCTGTCATGTAGACTGCTTTGTAAGGCCTCCCTGTGCTCCCACACAGCCTTGGTGATTTATTAAAGCCTTACGAGTGTGGACACACACAGATGGATGACCACCTATCCCAATTCTGATTGGACCACTTGCTTTTGTAGCATGAAGTACTCGGTTGTTTACTTCCTGTTATTTTACTGTACCCCTCTTCTTGATAAAGAGACTTTTTTCTGAGCCTGAGGCAGAACGGTGTGATTTGTCATAGTTTTTGTTATATTTTGTGAAGTGAATTCAGAGGCTGCTTGAATACATACAACAGTATAATGGAGACAAAGATATTTGCCAGGAACATACAGACAATACAGATATACAGTCTGGTCCCAGAGATGTGAAAGTACATGATTCACAAATGTGCTTTTAAGATGAAACTCATGACGTTGCCTATTACATTTTAGGATGTTGTTAAGCTCTTGAGTCCTCTTGAGTTAAGCCCTCTAAGTAGCCTTATAGTAAAAAAAAAACAAACAAACAAAAAGCACTGTACAAAAAAACTTGTAAACAAACATTAGATAACATTTTATTTTCAGTAACTTTACTGGTTACTTTACCTTTTAATTCAAACTCATCTCCCTTTAGAAGAATATGTCAACACCAATCAGTACCTGCTAATGCAAACCTTATAATAACATTTGCAGTTTAAGGCTGAAATACTGTATACGCTTTAAAACACTTTACATTTACAAGAGGGATTAATAGAAAATGATTGATACAATAAAATAAGCACGTACTGCATAATACATAAATCATGAGGTTTAAATTTAAATTGACAGGTTTGCTTTCAGTTCATTTTTGTAAGCGTCATTCTCAGCAACAGAGTCATTTAAGAAAATACAGAAATACAGATCTAAAGAGCTGTTAATGTCCATCCAGCTAGCATATCCAACCATCCAGAGTTAAAAGCTGTTACAGAAATGACCTTAATCATATTTCCAAATCAGCTGTTCTCCATAATATAATATCCGATTGATAGTGAACAGTCTTGTTCTTTCACAGTTGGATAATTTTGTGGATCTGGAAAATCTCTTTAACTGATTTGGTCCACATGCCTAACTCATTTATCTGATTTGATAGCTTTCACAACAAAGCCATTTATTCAATTCTTGTTCATAGATGCACACACACACACAGGACACACTGATACAAAGCATATGTCCAACCAGCTAATGTGAGCATCCAGCGTCCAGACACTGTAGTGCTACAATGTCTGGACTGTGAAGTTACATACCTTTTACGCTGACAAATGACGGGTAAGGTAAATGCGAGTGCCTCATACACACATTTTTAATCCCACTGTTTTACATCACTGTGAAATGTATCACTCAGGGTCAGTGCATTTTGGACAGTAATTGCCACCAGCAATAGTGCTTAAAAGGCCATGAAAACGGTGGCTGATATTGACGAACAACATCTGATAGTCAGCCACATACTGCATGTTAACTAAGGACAGAAACTGTGTCTAGCTGCCAATGACAGATACCTTTATGTGACTAATTTGTTTAAACATTACATTTTGGTATAGATAGATAGCTTAAGCCATTATGCAAATTCATGCCCAGACAGAAAGATAGGGAGTAAAATACAGCAGTTATACTTACAGTAATATGCAGATATATTTTCAAAGAGCTGTATAAATAAAGATAAGGAACAGTAAGAACAAAGTAGACAGTGTATATTGCTGTAGTTCACTTAAGTTTATCTTGAATAGCAATGAGCTGAGCTGTGGGATGTTTCTATAGATAGAA
This sequence comes from Pampus argenteus, assembly GCA_036937835.1. Taxonomy (NCBI): domain Eukaryota; kingdom Metazoa; phylum Chordata; class Actinopteri; order Scombriformes; family Stromateidae; genus Pampus; species Pampus argenteus. The sequence goes on from CM072863.1 coordinate 12,935,995, forward strand.
AGGAGGAGATGCAGAGGGCAAAATAATTTACAATGCTTGCTGCAGTCTTTTCTGTAGTGTTAAAGGGCACATCAGCTTGCTAAAACGCAATTGGGATTTGAACCAGTTCCACAGTTATTGTCACTAATTGGTTGTTTATTCCAGTAGAGGCCAAACAGCTGTCCTGCTGGGTCACATCGTGGGTGATACGGGGCATATATTGAAGCAGAAAAGTCCCAGTGCCTCCTGGGCATGTTCTTCCTGCATGAATAATTCAAGTACAGCTGAATTTAGCAGTGTGTGGATCAATGCATTGAGGATTCATTGAAGACATTTTCCCGTGGCTTTGATCTTGCTTCCTGTGCTCTTCTTTTCCTTTCTCTTCAGAAAGAAGGATTCAGGCTCTTCTTAGTAAAGCACTAACTAACCACAGGGTGAGATATAGCTGAAGGCTGCATTGTGTTTCATATATCATATTTCCACACAAAAAGCAACAGACTGTGCTGATGAGCTCTTCAGCCTCTCTGTCTGTCTTTGGTGTTGACCTGCCCTGTGTATAATCCAGGCTGTCTATTCAGGAGAGGGATTTTCTCTAAGCTGTCACCTAGCACCGTGGCTCCAACCTGGATGACTTCCTGCTGCTCAGATACGGCAAGAAAGAAAGAAAGAGAGAGAGAGAGAGATAGAGAGAGAGAGAGAGAGATCACTAAAACCATTGAGCTCCAGATTAGAGTCTGTATTGTTTCACTCTCTCTCTCTTCCTGTCAGGTGTGGGAGCTTTTCTCAAGTTCACAACATGTTTTGGTATATTTCCAGACAAATTGCAGCTTCTACTATTATTATAGTTAATTTTCATTACATTGACAAAGTATTGATTTTGTAATTATAATCACCATTACAAACCTGGATTGTGCTCTGAAAATGTTAAATGTTATTCATTTCCACTTATACAGTCCAGGTGCCATAACAGCTCATTAGAGCACCAAATGTGTATTAATCCGCAGCTGAAAAATAGTCCCCAACAAATGCACTATTTACTTCTGATTGAGTAGCGTTTGTTAAAACTAGTGCCCAGCTGTTTTAGGAAATTACTGAGCCTTTTTCAAACTGAAACTAGAGGAACACACCAGTAGTTGTCTGTGGACACAGACCATTATTAAGACATTATTAAGAACAACTGTGGCAGAAAACTGCAATGAAAAAATATAAAGTAAATGTGGCCTTTTTTTTAGTGTAGTCAATGGAAGGGACATGTGGGTTCCTTGCACTTTTGTCCTCTCAGTGCTTCTCTCAGGAGCCACTGCTGTGCTGCTGTGGTTGATTATTCATGCTTATTGATACAGCTGAGAGCAGTAGCGTGTTGCCATATTTACCGTAAGTACAGAAATTTATTTTTCCTTTGTAAGTGCAGACTACATTGGGAGAGCATACCGTAGGTTTGGTTGGTGGATTTGAAAAATCACTGCCACACCTTGCAACAGTTGTGACCTTAAGTGTTGCAGACAGGAGACATAGATTTTATAAGGTAAGTTAAAAAAACGTGTTACACTAATGGAGAGTTTGGTTTGCTAGTCACCTGTAAACCGATTGCATGCACCATTGCGAAATGGTGTGGTGTGAAAATGTCATATCTAATGTCATACATGTGACACAAGAAAGAATGTGTGCAAGTCTCAACAGGTGCATCTTTCTCTGTCCTCTTGTATGCTTGACCTTTAAGCAAACCAGATCTGTCTGCTGTTTTGAAATCTTAAAGTGCATTAACGTCCTCTGGCAATGTTTTCTTAATGGCTTTTACAACAGTAAAAACTAGTTTTCCTCTTAAAGGCACAGTGATCTAAACAAAATGAAAGTGTCAACACAAGATCACATTGGTTTATCTTCTACTTAATGTACTAATAACTGAGGAGCTTAGTGTCCTCCCTCAGAGCTTTGACTTTCTCCTTTACTTGAGCAACAGAACATTAAATAAATGCTTTTTATCAAATTCAAATTACCTGGGGGGACACACATGAACTCTCTGTGGTATAAAAAAAAATCCTTAAAAAAAAAGGTTTATTTCAACATTAAATTTCAAACTGTATACACTTTGGCAGCTTTTCCTCACAGATGAGACAAGTAGCAGTCACACTAATGCCACAAAACAATCAGTTAGGCATCTATATTTAAAATGTTTATGCTCCAGGTCAGTCTTTCATTTATGTTTAGAGACATTTTTGATTTTGGTGCCAGGCAGTAAATCAATGTGCTGTTAGTCCTAGCTAAAGTGTTTGTGTTGACAAGATATTTAGGTGCTGCTAAATTTAAAATTGAAAGGACATTTTTTTAGGGCTTCAATACTTATTTCCATCTTTAATTATCAACTGATCAGTCAATTATTTTCTTGATTAATTATTTGGTTTATAAAATGTCAGAAAATGACCAAGGGATCACAACAGGAGTCCAAAATCCAAAGATGTTCCTTTTACAATTGTCGAAAACCACACAGCTATTAAAATATTCATTTACAAAGTTGGAACCAATTTAAATGATTACTCTTATTAAAATAAAAGACTGGGATGACTGTAGCTCAGGAGGTCATGTGTGTTGTCTGTTAATCGAAGTGTTGGTGGTTCAATCCGCACTTCTTCACATCTATCAGTCCTGAACCCCGATGCTGGCAGTAGGTCAGTGCCTCCCATGGTTCACCCCAAAAAAAAGCACTAATTACAGTCTATTTACCAAAATGTCAAAATGGAAAAAAAGAATAAATCATTGTGAGTGTGGGATGTAATGAAACTGTGGGCTCAGTCTGGCCACAGTACTTAGAGACTTCTTAATAGAGCTGTCGCAGATTTCCATTTAGTCATGGGATTCATCATGCAGGTGTGTGTACCTAAAGGTTCAAAAAATATTTGTTTAGTGGTAATGTCTCATAACTCTATTATGTCTCTCATAATATGATACACACACCCTGTGTGCCACAAGTGAACATCTCTGTCTTTTTTTCTTCTGTAATGGGATGTTACTCCACCCAAACATGGCCTGGGCATGTAGCCCTCATCAGCGCTCTTATTCTTATGCTCTTACAAGAAATCTCGCAAATCTCAGTATACATTTATCAAGCCCCCCATTATGTGATTGTTAAAAAGGCTGTTTGACTCTCTTTAGTGAAGTCCTTGTACAAGTTACGCCTTTACTGTCTTTGCGCATTTAGATGTATCTCTAGGTGTACTGTAAGTTAAGCCAATAGCCAAGGGCTCTGAGCTATTATAAAAGCACTACAATATGGACTGCAGCAAAATAACTACTTAACAGCACAGCAATGTGCTTAGTAGCGTGCGGGGTGGGGTCAGTTTGCAGTGTGCGACTCAAGATGAAGACTGTGGGGAAAACAGATTTTCTGTCACTATGCTTTGTCACTCTGCTGCAGAATGCACAAATAATCAATAGATGAATCCTATCCTAATCCTATGTGCATATATATATTTTGTATCCTTATTGCTTTTTAGTGTATTAAGAAGAAAGAGAAAACAGCAATATAAATATATATATAGATGTTACTTGTTACATATATATATGTAACTCTTGTTGACAGAAACTCATTTGAACTTTCTGCCAATTCTGCCAGCAGAGACATACAACCGTCAGCCATTATGAACATACATAAACCATTAAGTTTGTTTTCAAAGTGGCAACACCTTTGCATTTCCTTACAAAGATTCCTTTTTTGTACATATTAGTTGCAAACTGATGGTAATTACATGTAAACACCTGTGTTTGTCAGAATGGTTACTATTGGTTACTATTAGTGTTTTACGCACTGTTTGAGTGCGTAGAACATTACTGTTACAAGAACTATAATTAAGGGCAAGATAGTATGACATCATTAGTGAATAGCTTAATTGCTCGTCCAGAACTGAGTCATGTTTTGAATTAATGATTTTGAAGTAACAGTGAGTCAAGTTATTATTGTTTTCATATTTCCATTATTTAGAAATATGATTATCACACAACTAGATGTTGCACTAATTATTTCTAATAATCAATGTCATAATGTGATGACTTTGTTGTGTGAATTGATAACCCTTTCCTACAAACTATAACTAGACTTGCACATTTGGAAGGAAAGAGGTCTAACTCACTGTTAGATGTCTTATGAACAAAGTGTTAAACAAATAGACTAATTTGGTTGGAGGGAAGTATCACTAATAAAAAAATACGATGTTTGAGTTGTTCAAGATATCAGAATACCACATGCAAATGCCAAGTAGAATAACGGAAAAGAAGATAAAAGATTTAATTTGTATAAAAGTCAGTTATAACCTTATATGTGCCTGCAGCTTACCATTCAAGACCTTGAGGAATGTGTTTCTCTTGATCCTTCCAGATTTTGATCACAGCTGTGTGTCTGTCTGACCTGAAGGAACTACCTCATAAGGAGAAAATGCTCAAGGAGAACTATCTCTAACAATGTCCAAAGCCTTTATATAAAGGCTGGTTTTGTTGATTGATAAAGGAATGGGAGGAAATGATGAGTAATTTCAGATACAATCTACAATATTTAATCATATTTTAATTAGATTTTTCTTGGTCACAGCATTCACCATTTACATCCTCACAGTTGCTTTTGTTTTCCAGTGTCACTGATATGAGTTATAAAGGTCTGACTTCCCAGCTTAAATCAGCTTGGTTTCCTGGAAGAGGTACAGCAAGTTCTTAGGAAAAAGGCACCAATTCAAGTGCAGTAGTTACAAAGACATTGAGTACAAACAGATGTTTGGCTGATCAGTTCCGTAACTTGAACGTATTGTAAAAATACCAGGTAACTCCAGATTTTACAGTCCATTTTTTTGAAAATATTTTTTGAGAGGCAAAACAGTCATAACAGATCTCGCCCATGGTTGCAAGACACAGGCTGCATACTGTATATGCATATATACAGTATACATTCCCATATCAATGTACTTTTGTATTTTTTCTCCTTTCTTTTCTGGCATTTTTTCTATATTTTACTAAAGCAACAATAAATAAAATGTTTACTTTTGTTGTTTCAATAAGTAATGGTGGGTATTTCATACAGAACAATAATGAAAAAAATAGTGTGTTTTGCAATGTCACCTATATTAGCTACAAGCCAAATTCAGGGGGGCCAATGATAATGGTGCCTTGGAAAATGTCTGTGGTGACATAGCAACTCTGACATTCCCGCTGCTCGGCTGCTCGGCTGCTGGTGGTGTCTGCGTGCTGTCAGGGTTAGGAGTGCTATATTTAAGACTGGCTGTGCTTGTGGAACATAAAGCTAAGGAATCATCATCTAACAGAAAGGCACAACAAATGAAATGAGCTTTGTCCTTGGGGTGTTGTCTATTCAGCAGAGACCCTCAGAGCAGCCAGATGTTGGGCTCCTGGGCTGATTTACCTGTCGGCCCGTTTCATTTCACATCGCTACATCATTAGCACGCCACACATGTCTGTGAGGCCTGGGGAGGCTATCGATTACAGAGCATCGTGACATTCAATCAATGACCTACTGAAGTCACACCTCCCCCTTTTCTCTCTCAGGAAAGCTTTACATTGCTCACTATTCCACTATTTCACATCTCTGAACCACAGATGCTTCTTCCCAACACGCTCCGCCTCTCCAGCTAAAATTATAGGAAAGAACCTGTACTAAAAGTAAATCACGGCTGAACCTCCCCACCCTGTTTTGGTACTGTATAATCGCAGATAGGGAATGCTGTCATGGAGACAACATTATATAGAGACCTATAGAGTAACAGGAATCATGTGCACTCAAACATTATTCAAAGCTGTCAGTGGCCTGATTTCATATGAGCAACTGAGCTGAATGTTTGTCCTGCATGTAGCCAGATGTATTGATCCTTGCATCTGTTATCATGTAACACTTCCGCTTATTGCTTGCCCTCATGTGAATTAATTGTAATGGTGTCTTTTAAATCTCTTCATATTGTTCATATTTTGATTGTTGCTGAGTTGTTGTTTGTTGTTTAGAAAGAGAAAGACATTTTCATAAATGCAGATACTTTTATTCCACGAATAAGACACACATGTCTCACTTACTGTTGATATGGACAAGCATTGCAACAGTTTAATATATGCATAAATTCTGGGCGAATTATCCAATCAATTATCCAATCCACATGCAGCCATCCGGGTATTAAAGTAAAGCTTTTTCTTAAAAACATCACTCTATCAAAACACTAGAAAGGGTTTAGAAAAGCAGTAGTGAATAAGGACAAAAGAGAACAAAAAGTCAAATAATTAATAAATGATAAACAAAACATTAGGTAAATAGGTGTATTTTGCCTTAAAAACACATTTAAATATGTAGGAATGGCTATGAACTGATGGTGAAACAGAATTAAATAGATTACAAGGTGTGTAATATGTACTCTAAAGGCGTGCTTTAATCTGCTCTAATTCGATGTCTGGTCACAGAGAAATTCCACTTGATTAGTCAAACTTTCCAGCATGTCGTATAGTTTAAACAGGGTGCTGTCCGACTCAAAATCTTCTTTGCTATGAGCAACAGAGGCTTTGTGGGATGATTCGCAACCACACCTCAAAGTGTTCCCGACGCTCCTTTTGGTATTTACTTCACATTCTCTGATCTCTGATCACATTTACAGCCTCAGGAAATCAGAACATTTTGATCAATAAAATAATTAATAAGGATACGCCCAGATATAATCTTTTAGCGTTTTGATTCCGGCAAGCATAAATCAAGATTCAACTTTAAATCACTATGAGCTCCATAACACACCATGAGCACACACTGCAAAAATAATCAAGACCAAAAACCATTAATAGCAACAACTGATTTTGAATTTGTGCTCGCTTTGTTAAGATTCCTCTGTGCCCTCAGGCAGTGACGGGAACACATAGAGGCAGCTTGCGTGCAAACGTACCACACAGGGCAGGGAGTGTTAGTTGGCAAGTGCTGCTGGAATGCTGTTGTTCACCAGACAAACATAGTATGAGAAAATGTCCATTGTATGCGAGACAGTTCGTTTTTTCCATTTTTCAGGAATCACAAAATATGTAGTTACTTTTTGCATTCATTAGAATAATTCTACCTAAGTAAATAAATAATAATATTCTAAGTGCTTCTGTAGTTAATCACTGAACTTGATATTCATTATTAGATTGGATTGGAAACAAATTACATTTTTGAAGGCCTTTTAATTTTCTCAATGGAAATTAGGTACTGTAGTAGCTTTATGTGGCTGTTAAAGAACATCTGCCATTTAGTTTTGTTTTTGTTTACTATCTGTTTTACTTTGCACAAGAAAAAACCTGCCTTTTATTTATTGCTGCAATTTCTGGTTTTTGTCAGCTGAACCGGCACATCTGTGACACCACAGTTTCTGATTTTTTAGAGCATGCTTGCATCTGGTGGTAAACAGATGTCTGTGACTTGACACAGGCTGCAACTCTCCCGCTGTCCTTGTAAGGAGACTCTGCGTGAGTTAGCTTGACTGAGTCACGCTAAAGGTACAGGAAAATCATAACCACCGCTATGACAGAGAGGCCAGATAGAATACCTTTGCCATGCTGTAGTGTCATCTTTGTTTGGATTAGACATTTTAGGCTCTGCTTACTTGGATGCTTAACCATTGGTACTTTTCCATTTAACTTTTTATGGATTGATAAGTGCGCCAAATAATGTGGAAGCACTTGCTGCTCAGGCCCATCAATGACTCCATTATCTTTGATGGATGGCATGAAAAGCTTTGACATATTGACAGAAAGGGGCATCAGTAGGTTGATTTAATTGCGCTGTCCAGTTTTCACCCACAATATTAAAGACAGGTATGTGGTGGCCATTCAGGAAGTGACAACACAAGTGATGCAGATGCTGTGACAGATGAAAGATGAGTTGTGTCTGCAGAGGATGTGATGCAGTTGTGACCTGAGCCAGAGTCCTGCGGCAGACAGGCAGAGTATTGTGGACACAGTACAGCAGCATTGCCAGCATTTCTAGAACAGGGCTTTAATCACACTGCGAGCTGGCATGCCTTTGCCAAGGAATACTTCTCTCTAATTAGACAGTGTACATTCAGTGGGTCCTGAATGGGAACAAGGCTGAGTTTTGTTGAGAAAGTGAATCTCCAGTGACACATGTTGTGACGTCTTGGTGTGTTTTTGTTTCTCAGTGGTAAAGGGTATGGGGAAGCTAAGGTCCCAGAATTCAGTAGTGGTCATCAGATGTCAACTTTCTCCCTTTCAGTAAACATATATGGTCAGGCATGCAGTATTTACATGAGTACACACAAATCTTCCCACTGGCTCACCCAGTGTGTGTCTGTCCCTCTCTCTCTCTCTCTCCCTCTCTCTCACACACACACTCACACACACAAAGAGAGAAAGAGAAAAGAAAATCCCTTCTGGTTTTCATCCTCCACTGTCTCATGTGTCTCAGTGTCACATGGGTGTCTGACACTGTGTGGATAAGTAATATTGCTCAATGAGCTCCTTGTCCATTCTGAACCTCAGACTCTCTTTGAGGAAGCATCCATGACTCAGCATGCCTGCAATCTCATATCCCAGGGAACAAGATTAGTGTGTATTAAGAGCTGAACTGACCGATGCCACCCAGGGCTGAGCGCTCTGTGGCATGTGTGCGGCACATACTGTAAGGCAATTAAATAGGCTAATTTTATTTTTACACAGCTTCCATGGTGCAGATGAGTGATATTCTGTCAGCAGAGAGGAAGATGACTGTGTTGCTAATAATAGCTTGCAGCCATGATGGGGTCTGGTAGTTTATTTTGAGCCATGTTAGTATAGCAGGGCTTTGGTCCCTTGGTCAGTCAATCTGATTGGTCCCCACTTAAATCCATACTTACAGACTCATGTACATACTTTCATGGCCCCAGAGGATAAACCCCCCTGACTTTTCATCTACTAACATCCACCAGCAGTTTGACAATTTCATATATTGACATGGAATGTGGTGCAGACAATTATATCGCTGTGAACAGGATGGACTGTAATAACTGTGGTGATCCCCTATTTTTCCATTTAGAACTATGTTGGGTCAAAGTTTCATCTTGTCCAATACTTTGGTTTGCATATCTGCAAAATGAATGAAACGAATGACATTCCCATCAGCTTTGCTTTGTGTTTAATGCTACCTGCCAAATGCAGCAAACACCTGAAACAAAGATGAACACAGCAAACATTAAAGCTGCTAATCATCAACATATTAGCAATTAGCATATTTATGTTAGCATTTAGCACATGGCCTCACAGAGCAGCTAGCATGGCTGTATCTCTTTAGTATTTTATCATCATATATAGTAGCTTGTTTTAGTGTCTGCCCAGCTGGCGACTATGATGTATGATGTATAATAAATATTGGAATTTCTACTAATACCTTTACACGATGGTTGGGAGCTTTAATACATGTTAAGCTCCATCTTTTTTAGGTTTTTATCTCAGTATCAGTAGCAGAAAGATCTTGTAAGCTGACTCCCTACTGCTGGGACTTCATGAGGAATGAGACAGTTAGCATAAAGGAACTCAGGCTGCAGCATAGATACCCCACCCTTTTGGGTGTGTTAAAGATCAAATGTCCCTCTGCAGACACCCAGAGGTGAAAACTATTCATGAGCAATATTTGTTTTGCAGGGCCATTGAACGTCATTCTCGTTATAGTTTTTTTTTTTGAGGCAGAGGGGTGACCATACAAAGAAGGAATGAGACAAAAAGATTGGAAATAGGGGGAAGTGGGTGTGAACTCTCACTGTCAAGGGCATTTTGTAATCAGAGATGGGAGTATTATCCCCACAAAAGTACCATTACCCTGTATAGGGGCCCCTAGGGGACCAGGCCCTGCAGTAACTGACCCACCTCTGTGCTCTGTGTTGCAGATGGGAGGAGGAGCTGTCCAAACGAGAGCAGCTGGAGTCCATGGTGGGATCCCTGCAGCAGGTTGGGAAACATAAATGTTAAAATATATTATACCTAAGATGTACATACCTACATTTTTGTCTTTTATTTAATCTGGACTCAGCAGATCTGGTCGACAAGCAGTTACAGCAAATAAGCAGTGTGTCAGATTAGAAAACCATATTACAAACCCATCAGAAGGAGTCTGTTGGCCTAGATATAGATATAAACATTGGATATTACCAGCCTTCAACCATTATGGTTCTGTCCAGAGCAGGAAAGGGAAATAGATGTAGAAGCACAATCAATTTAAAGTGTAACACCTTGAGGCCAAGCTAGCTGGTGTTAATAGCGCCTCTAGTCTAGTCCTTCCCTCTTTCTGCTTTTGCACAAATCAGTCGTGTTTATCTTGTATTAAGGGTCAGCAAAACCCCAGACAGAGGGCTGTTACTGTGTACTGACTTAGCACAGACAAATTTGAACAGTATCCTTGTTTATCTGTTGTGTTTCTTGTTTTAATTTCCCTCTCTGTGACTCTGTCCACTCAGAGTGCCCAGGAGTCATCAGAGATCCAGGATGATCTAAACCAAAAGGTGGAGAGACTGAAGGCTGAACTCGTGGTCTTCAAGAGCCTGATGAGTGATGTAAGTACTTGTTCCCCACCTAGCATGATGTCATCATCACTCGTCCAAGTCTGACAAAGCTTTCACACAGTCTAAAAAGTGCTGTGTTGACACCCATAATTAAAGCAATCAGGTTGCAACAGTAGTGTTCAAAGAATTCTTTTTTTTCCCGCACATTTTTCTTAATCCGGTCCAAAGAATAACACTAAACACACACCCTTCCTTCCTTCCTTATTTGGGTTCAGGAAACATGTAGTGCTAGAAAGCCTATGTTCATTGAAATAGCTCAAACAGCAGCTGTAGATCAAGAGCACTTCCTGTTCTGTACGGCCCTGTATTATTCCCTGGCAGCTCTCCTCTAATGTGATATACAGCTGAAATATACTGCAGTGGGCCCAGTCACAGCTTTTGCTTGCTCAGGGATAAATATAGTTGGATGTTGTTTTTAGTTTTTTGAAAGCTTTGTTGTTTATCCTGCTTATCTTCACCTTTGGCATCTGTACATTGTAGAATTTTCATGTTATTTTCTGTGCTTTACTTCAACCCCAATGTGTGACTCCAGAGACGGGTAAGTGTTAAAGGAGTAGAGGATGATAGGAAGCTTAAATTATTTCAATGACTGTTAGTGGTAATCCCCTGTGTAGTGGCTGTGGATGTGTCTTGTCTTGATGTAGTGGCCCCTCTTTCTATTGGTCAAACAGTTTGCAATTTTCTATATTTTTCTTAATGTCAACAAACCTCATGTGTTACAACATATGATTATGAAGTCATAAATAAAAATGAAATTTTTAATCATGTCATCTTAAAATGGCAAAGATGATCAAACAATCAATTGTTGTTAGCTGTCAGCTTACATTTTTGCCAGTAAATCACATTCACATATGTGTACACAATCTGATGAGCAGTTTAAATTGCGATTGTCATTCTAAAAAAAAAACTATCCATCCCCTATATAGCAAATGTCTGACCTGGACACCAAGATTCAGGAGAAAGCCATGCGGGTGGACATGGACATCTGCAGGCGAATTGATATCACAGCCAAATTGTGCGATGTGGCTCAACAACGCAACTCAGAGGACATGTCGAAGATGTTCAACGTCAGTCCAGCCAGGTCGCTCCCAGACAGGCCGTTCTCAGAGAAGGTGGGTATCCATCCGCTGTTTCACAGTTGCTCAGAAGAGCTGCCAGTAATCACAGAAGAAACACTCATTATTTGTGAAGGAAACAGTCAGCACTCTACACCTGAAATCAGAGCTTGCAGGGATGACTGTTATTAGTGACTGTTGCTTTTTCACTTGCAGATATTGTACTGAGTGACCACTGTAAAAAAAAAAAAAAAAAAAAAAAAAGATGTAGTTATGCATGCTTGCATTGTAGCAAATGCACATGCATATAAACATAGACATATAGAATACTTGATGATTCATATGCACAGGTACACATAGACTAGTGAAATGCTGATGTGGTAACTCCTCACTGTACACAAGGTTATCACATTGCACAGACATTGTTGGCTGAAGCCCAAGTATAAATCCACTGGGAGCCAAGCTGGTGGCTTCTCTTATGTTGATTGTCATTGTATGTACATGTACCTAATGTAAATGGGATTTCTTATAATATATAAAGTATAAAGGAGATGTCTGTGTCAACCAGGTCTCTTTATGAAGCAGCCAATGTGCGTCAAAATAGATTGTCGGAATAGTTCATTTTGCAAACTGCCTTACACACACACACACACACACACACACACACACACACACACGCAGACAGACCTATGGATATAGTTTGTTTTATCTGTTATGATGTTTTTATCCTGAATCTGTTATCCATTTGTTTTTTAGCAGTTTTAATCTGCTTTTATAATCTTAACCAGGGAAAAGTACTGCAAATTAGCATGCAGTGAAAGTTTATGTTTCTTTGTGTGATATCCAGGGTGCTGCCATGGCATGCTGTAGGAGGAAAGAGCATAAAGTGGTGTCTGATGAGGAGAATTCAGAGATGGATGCCGAGCCCAGCCTTTCAGAGGAAGAGGTCCCCGGGTCGCTCAACATCACAGATGAAATGAAACGCGTGCTTAATCAGCTGTAAGCGACACACACACACACATAAAGAACATATGTTCCTTCATCTCCCTCTAGTGTTTGTATGAAGTGTTGCATCTAACATACAGTCTGCTCATTCAGCTAAACTCAGCTGATGTCAATACAGAGGGCATGTATTTGCTTTGTTAAGGTCACTGGAGTTATTGTTTTGAATGCTCTCTACTTTTTGTCACTCTCCAAAGACATTTTTCCATTTGTAGCTGTACATTATGCTTAACTGGTCTGCAGTATGTTTTCATATTCCCCTTCACATCCATCTTTTTGTCTTCTTCCTTTAAAAATGCATCTCCCTCTTTGCATATGAACTTTGCTGGTGTCTGTTATACTTGTGTTTCCTCTCCTCCCTCTCTTTCCCTGTTTCTTTCCATTCTCTGTCCTTGTCGTACACAGACATTGTTCAGATAACTCCTTTGTTGCCAGGCGCGAGACGTTTGAAATTGACGATGACTGTGACAGCCTAACATGGGAGGAAAACGAGGACACACTGTTGCTGTGGGAGGACTTCACAAACTACAACATGCCAAGCAACATCAACACAATGACCTGCACAACCACCTGCCCCAGTGATGGCAACGGCGAAGGCGCTGAACCAGTGAGTCTTGTCTGCATTTATTGTCCCGTGTTCACCTTACTCATGCAAGTCGGAGTGTAGATCATTGCTATGCGTGCTGTGTAAGACATTTACTCATGCATGATGAATGAGGCCTCTGTCTCTGCTCTCTAAGGACTCCCATGATGGAAGTCTTGGCAGCCTAATTGATGAAACAGAGTCACTATTTAAGACCAGAGAGCAGGAGTACCAGGAGACCATCGGCCAGATCGAGGTATACAAAGAAGAAAAAGTAACTTACAAGCATATAGCAAGATTAAAGCTAAAATAAGAGATTATAATAAAACCAAGTAATGATACAACTTTATCCCTCTTTCAGATGGAATTGGCCACAGCAAAGAGCGACATGAACCGACATCTACATGAGTACATGGAGATGTGCAGCATGAAGCGAGGCCTGGACGTGCAGATGGAGACCTGTCGACGGATGATTAAAGGTGGCAGGAACTCTCCCTCTTTCAGCTCTGTGTCCAGCAGCGACTCAGGGAACACAGACGAGATCCAGGACGAGATTTTGGACAAGGATGCAGAGGCTGAAGGTCCCGTTAGTTGATGGCTGCATAGCTTGGCTTTGACCCACCTCCTCCTTGTTGTCAAAGGGGTTGAATGTGTATAGATCTCCACCCTGGTCAAACCTAAATGTGGGCCTGTTTGACCTATTGAAGTTCTGATGGTCATGCTCAATGGTGCAGGCTCAGAACTGGTGCTTTTATACTATTTGTGTTGTTTAGATAGCGGTGGGGGGCGTCACATTGCTTCACAAAGAGAAAGGTGTGCATATATATAGAGTTCGAGCTGTGCTCTCTTCCTCACTGCTGTCTCGTTGGATCCTTGCTCAGAGCTTCACATCATTTTGGATGAGAGACAAAAATATTCTCAATTTTTTTAGACTGACTGACTATGTAATTTCTAAAAATGAATCTTACCCTACTTAAATCCTTTTTTTTTTAAGTAAAAAAGTTAAAATAGTACATATTGTGCTCCTTACAAAAACAAAATACATCAATTTCTACATTTAATATTTACTTTTGACTGAAAAACATCTGCATCCCCCAGTTGAAATGAAAAATGTTTTTGACACGGTTCACAGAAGGTGTGGTATTTGCAGTTAAACAAAGTAAACTGTTGGGGATTTGAGTGTCTTCTACCGAGGAGACAAAAACAAGTGGAGACAAATGATGTTGGAGTTCTGGTGGTTTCCGAGGGAACACTGCAGCGTTTGCCAAAGTTGACAGAGGAAAGCAGCACAGCCTTTTGATGCATCAGTGCACTACTAAAGTTCTATGCAATTTAGCTGGCCTTAATTTTGGACTGGCTTTCACCCTTCCTCATTTCTTTTAAAATCAATACAATTAGCCTTTTAAGCAAAGCAGGTGTTTTCTATGTATCATTTTAAGACCTCCTTTTTTGTGTTTGCATTTGAGTGTGAAATAGTATGGAACATTTGTTTTTTTCATGTACATCAAAGGTAAAAACTGGAACAGCGCCACCCCTCAATGATCTTCAACATTTACTCTGCCTTACGCCAATAGCTACTGAAGCAGGCGGTGCATTGTTCTGATTCTGACGGACTTTATAGGGAAAACATTTGTCTCGTCTACTGCAGTTTACTTTGAGCACACTAGGGCACATTATTTTAAATGGATCAAATCCATTAGTTGTTATAAATTAAATCAAGAACATTATCAAAGCCAAACAATGCCCTTAAACCTCTTAAGCAAAACCAAAGGACACATTTTAAAAGCTCCCCTTTCATACACTCACTTATCAACATATTCACTATTTTTTTTTTTTTTACATTATTTCTTTTATGTAGTTTCATTATAAGTTGTCCTCTGTATTTCCTGCTGTCCTGGTATTCCAGGCAGGTTGCACTTCCCGCTTTGTTAATTCAGAATCGGGGCTGATATTGTCAGACTGTACATAGAGGGCTATAGTAATGTGATCATATACCCCAGAGGCCTTTTTGTTCATATTAGTCTTTTTTGCAACAGATTTAGATGTTTCACTATTCGCTGGATTAGCGTAGAAACTGATTGATGCATGAGGGCGAAAGTGATTTTTTTTAAATCCCCTCTTTGTATTATAATGTATGTATGGTGCTGGATCAAAGATAAGTGCTACTTCTATCTTGAAGTTTTTAAGAAGCAGAATGTTAAAATACAGGCCTTTTGTTATTTCAGCATGTATGTATGTATGAGGAAAAAGAGCTGTGGGTCTTCTTTTATTATATTTTGAGCAAAATAGCTGCAATGCAGACTGTGCGCTACATTTTTAATCAAAACTGTCTTATCCTAACCATAAATGAACTGTATTTGTGACAGAAAATGTATTTTTCACTGTTTTTTAATCATTCTATGTTAACCAAAAAGTGTGCTATTGTTGCCACATTCAGCTCTTAATTAATTTAGCAAGAATATTGAAACTTCTTCTAAATGTTTTGGTCACTTACTGACCATATCAGATCACCCAAAATAAAAACTAATTGACTATAATCAGACAAATGTGAGGAGCAGCTTCACGCAGAGAACCTTCATATCCTTTTATCTTTACAGTGCATACGCAAAGTATTCACAGTACTTCACTTTTTCGTTGTTACAGTCTTATTCCAAAATGGATTTATTTCAATTCCTCATTCATTTTTTTTTCCTCAAAATTTTACATAGTTCCCCATTGTAATGACATGATTTCTTTAATGTTTGCAAATTAAATATAATATCTACATACATAGTCACAGCCTTTGCTCAGTACTTTGTTGTGGCACCTTTAGCTGCAATTACAGCATCATGAACCGTCGTCCCGGTCTGAGGTCAAGAGCTCTCTGGAGCAGTATTTCTTCCAGGATGTCTCTGCACATTGCTGCATTCATTTTACCCTCAATCCCGACTAGTCACCCAGTTCCTGTCACTGAAAAACATCCCCACAGCATGATGCTGCCACCGCCATGCGTCACTGTAAGGATGGTATTGTGCATGTGATGAGCAGTGCTTGGTTTCCAACAAACATAACACTTAGTATTCATGTCAAAGAATAGTATTCCATCTTTGTCTCATCAGACCAGAGATTTGTGTTTTTCATGGTCTTTCAGACTAGATGATAGTCTTTTCAGGTGCCTTTTGGCAAACTTCAGGCAGGCTGCCATGTGCTTTTTACTAAGGAGCAGTTTCCATCTGGCCACTCCTCAGGCCTACAGGCCTGACTGGTGAAGTGCTGTAGCTATGGTCGTTCTTTTGGAAGGTTCTCCTCTCCCCACATTTGTCACCTCCCTAACTAAAGCCCTTCTCCCCCGATCACTCAATTTAGAGGGACAGCAGCTCTATAAAGAGTCCTGGTGGTTCCAAACTTATGCTAATTGGAACCTTTAAAGCAGCCGAAATGTGCCTCGACACAGTCCAGTCTCAGAGGTCTACAGACAATCCCTTCGACTTTGTGCTTGTTCTGTGGTCTGACATGCACTGTTGGACTTTATATAGACAGGTGTGAGTCTTTCCAAATCATGTCCAACCAACTGAATTTACCACTTTTGAACTCCAATTAAGCGGTAGAAACCTCTCAAGGATGATAAGTGGAAACATAAAGTACCTGAGTTTAATTTTGAGCTTGATCAGAAAGGCCAATACTTATGTAAGTGATCTCTTTTTTTTGTATTATTATCTATTTTGGAATAAGACTGCAATATATCAAAATGTGGGAAAAGTAAAGCGCTGTGAATGATTTCCATATGCACTGTATATTGATGTAAAACCAGCCTGATAAGTAACTAAGAGCCATTCTTTTATCAGTACTGTACTTTGTAGCGACATCAAACACATTATTTATTTATCGTGTGGCTGCTATATATCGAGGAACAGCAGGCCTAACAACACAGTTTCATGCTTCCTCTTCGAGACTGTAGCCCACACCACCGTGATCATCACACTAACCAAAGCAAATCTGTACAGAAACATATGGCAGATACAAATCATGCTATGACTCCTACTAACCCTGGAAAGTATCAATCTCAGTGTTCGTACATGCCATCAGTGTTAGTTAGCAGATATTAGCTGATTTAGAAAACAAAGTCAGTGATAATTCTCGCAAACTACTCCATGTTAGGCATTAACTCTCCCGTCTCTTGAAGCAGGAAAAGTTCCAATTACATCTATTAAAAAAAACTGCAGCAACCCCTCATGTTGAATGTAGCTTAATTTGAGGTATCTTCTGAAGACTTTAAAAGTAATAGCAGAGCAAAAAAGAAAAAAAGACACAGTAGCCGTTAAAATCCAGGTATATGGTGTGCTGTTAGTTACTGGAGATCTTGGTATGTTTCGCTTTACTAAACGGGTTCTTACCTGACCAACTTACAGTATGTGACCTATGTATGTAAATTAGGTCGTGGTGGGTGTGAATGTTTCATACTAAAATAAAAGGGTTTTATACGAGTGGTTTTTATCAGTGTAGCACTGCGATTATATGGTTGTGTTAACTGTTGTGTCAACATACAGTTTTACATGTTCATCAGTAGCACACCTGTTTGCTGTTAACATCATTTTCGCCTTTGCTTTCTCCTTTCCTGCATAAAAGGTGCAGCAATACTTGTGGCCATATTTGGGTAAAGTACAGGACAGTATTGGATACTGGTAATTTACATTACAGGGACAGTCCTGGTGATCCATTTTATTTATGGATATCTGCTTTAATTTAATTGCTTTCTCTCATAGATTTTTGGGATTATTATTATTTTTGTTCAAACTATTGACACAATGTATTCATGTGGGTCTGGGACAGATTGTTTCAAAATAATGAATGTAATAAATTGATACTGGGGTAATGAAATAAAATGGTGGATTGGATAAAAAATATTTTTATATGTTTCCTTTTTGTTTTGTTGTTAAATTAATATAATCTAGTGTCTACGCTGCAGTTGAAGTGAATCATACTTAATAGTTTTTATTAGTGTATCTACACCAGTCTCTTGTGGTTATATGGTAAAAGTCACCACTTACATCTTGTTTAGTTTAGTTTAGTTAAATGACTCTACTCAAACTGATAATTGTTGTTATTAATTCAGCATGAGATGTAAAGTACTTTGGTACTAAATTAGTAACACATGTTTTTTTAACACATTATTTTAATTTAAACATGTGCTGGATGGCAACTGTTCACACATAAATCAGACCATTTTAGTTAAATAATACCAATGTGGACCTAGTCTAGTTTTTTAATAAATCTGCAAGAGGACCTCTTGTCACTTTTTATGTCAATTCACACAATTCTACAAGGGTTAATTGAATATAATCCTTTAAGCAATCCAATGTAATCAGTTATAAAATAAGTAGGGACACATAATAAATGACCAATTTCATTTTGTATAGCAAGGGTTTTAAATATCATGACATTGATTGATTTATTATACAATTGAATGCAAACAGACTAATTAAAACACATTAAAAACAAATACAATAAAAGCATTTTTATGCTAAAATACATTAAAAGATTCTGTGCCCAAACAAAAATGTAAAGCAATCACCTTTAATTACGTTTCCTAAAAATGTAAGGAAGGAAGGAAGAGTTTTCATGTTGAAGCCATCAACATAGACAGTGGAAGTTGGAAATTCAAACTAATGAATGTCAGCTACCTAGCTTACTGGTTTCATACTACTTAGTTGATATAACAGACGAGAATACTCTTATATCCAGATCTCTTCCTATTCCTGTTTTTGCTGTTTTTCATTTTCGTCCCTCTATCTCAAGGAACACTATTCTTTTGGCCATGCCCTCCTCACCGTATTTCTCCTGCAGCTGCTGGCGCACCGCGGGATCAGTTGATTGCAAAAGACTGTCATCACAGTAATTCCAAAAAGGTCCTGAAATAGAGGAGGGATTCAAAAGCAGATCCAGCGCAGCAGAGAAATCTCCACTGGTCCTCAACAGGGCTTTGGTCACACAAATTAAGTCCTAGATGAAAAAGGTTAGGAGAGGTTAGACATTATTTGAAACAGACTGATAAGTCTGTATATTTTGCATTATTACTTCTCTTTAAACATCTGTGTGAACATCTGATTTATAGTTGACTGTAGAGTAACAGACTGTATAATGGCAGTATGAAGATCAGTATAGATTGATAAAGTCTAAATCACACTGCAGTAACCAAGATGCATCTACAGCCACATTAACACTCACCTGGTTTGTCTGGCTTATCAGCTCTCTGATTCGCTGCTTGTCCTCTTCTAACTGGACCTGAGACAGTGCGAGTGCAGCTTCTTTGTTCACTGTTAGCTGTGGTTTGGCTGTGGTGCTGTCACCAACAATCGACTCAGAGTCTTCATCCTGAGATTCACTGTCAAATATGAAGAGGTGAGCCTTGGAGGTGGCCTGGACCACATCAGCAGCTGCAGGCTCAGAAGTGTCAGGCTGAGGACAACTTGTCTCTGGTAGGTGGTTGCTACTGGAGGCCTGGACCTCCTGCACATTGCCCTGAAGCCTGGGTCCAGAGTCACAGTTGGACTGCGTGGGAGGAGCATCCAAAGCTGTGTCTGAAGAGGGGAGGAGGGGATCTGTCGATGCGGGTTGTATCGATGGTGTTTCAGTTAGGTTTTGGAGATGTGGATCTTCATCCTCAGGCTAAGAAACAGACATATAACAGTCAAGAATATGACTAGTTACTGTATGTGTGTGTCTGTGGTTGTATGTCTCTTTTCTTTTTTTTCTTCTACGCGCTCAGGAGATGAACCTGGCTGTGGCCGGAAGATGACACCAGAGCTACGTTGATAAATTGTCTGAATTGCGCCCACATGCTGTCCATATCCCACTGAGATCCAAACTTAATGAGAGCTAGGTTAACTCGGTATGTGGTCTGGCTGTTCAGATCTTAACGTGGAAACGATACCATCGCGGAGCATACAGACAGGTTATGCGTCCTGGCATGATTGGATGACAAAAATCATATTGAAAAGACAAGTGTAATCACGACCAGTGCCATGTCTTACCTCACTTTCAAACTCCTTTGTAGCCAACTCAAGAATCCCCAACTTCCTCTTTTCTTTCTTCTTCTCTCCTGTCTGTGGCACCGAATCAGATTCTTCATCTTGAAACAGCAAAAGAAATATAAGTAAAGAGAAGAAGAACTGATGTTTTTGTCATTCTACTTGAATCTTTGTAGAGACATTAAGATATAGTCTATAGTTTGTACTTTGTGTCCCACACAGACAGATGTATAACAAACCTGCTTGCACAGAGACAGTAGCCTTTACACTCTCCTGCTCTTGACTCACTGTTGCTCCACTCTTTTCTCTGGCTCTCTTAGGAGGCGGCTGGTCTACTGTTGTGTCTTTTTGAGAAGCAGACTTAACTGCTGATCTAGTTTTCTTTGACGGCTGGGGAGATGATGACAGTTGCTCAACAGAAGTCGGTGCTGATCTGAGTTTTTTGCTGTAAGGTTGAGATGACTTCTCCTCAAGCTCGAGCTGCCTGCGTACTGACTGGCGCTGCGGCCGCACCAGCTTGGGGGAAACCTCCTTCGTTGGAGAAGAAGTGCTGGGAAGGAGCTCAGGTTGAGTTGGTTGGAAGTCCTCTGGCACATTTTTTTTGGGAGGGGAAATGGTTGTTTGTGATGCATCTGTCTTTGGTTCGGTACTCTCGGCTAGAATGGCTTCTATCTGTGGCTCAACGGGAGGCTCCTCAGGTTGGGGAGAGTTAGATGTTTCAGCTTCTACAGTCTCTACTTGTGTACTTTCAGCTGGTTGTTCATCCGTCTGCGGATTCACATGCTGCATTTCTTGTTGGAGAGAGCTGGATGTTTGAGCTTCTAGGTTTTCTGGTTGTGTTCTTTCAGCTGGTATGAACTCAGTGTCTATCTGTAGAAACACCAAACATGTTCTGTTAATTATTAAAACACATACAATAATTGTCTTGTTATTATCACCTATAATAACTATATAGAATACAAATACTAGTGGTATTTGTGTTTTCCACTGAATGTATTTGAAGTTGGTCTGTTGAAGTTGATCTTCTGTTTCTTGATTTTCCTCTTCCTCCTCAGAAGAAGTTTCAGGCTTTACACCTATAAAAGACGCCCTGTTCTATCCTGGAGCAGTCCCAAAGCTTAATTATGCCTAAACACTTAAAATGGACTACTTAAAGCTAAGCTACCACAACTACTTTGTTAGAGCAAGTTACATTTTGAATTATTATTAGAGTAATGGTTCACAATTACTTCAAAAGATTTTCCATGATCGAGATAATATAATTATTTTGATTTTTTTAACCATACAGAGAGGATTTTATATATTGATGCCCTGATCTGAATTACAACATGGAGGCAACATTAATACTAAGTTAAATGCTAATATCAGCCATGTTTCCCTAATATTACTGGGGGACTACCTCGTGCAGGGGTGGCCAACCTGCGGCTCCCGAGCCTCATGCGGCTCTTTAACTAGTTTCATGCGGCTCTTCAGGAGCCTTCACATGACATGCGTCAAATATGATTGGCTGGCGTTGCCATTCATTCCCCCTACGGCTAGATGGCACGCTGACCAGGTAAGCCTGTTTGAGTGATATCAAACGGGTGACAAGAAAATCTTTGGCGCGACATCAATTACGTTCCTCGTCGACCCATTTAATGCGACAAACTGTTTGAAAGCCCCGCTCGTCACAGATGAGGCTGCGGCTGAGTTGGAGATGATCGATCTTTGTGAGGAGGATCAACTGAAAGCTGTTTTAAGGGAAGGGACCATTGAGTTCTGGAAAAGTGTGCCAATGGAAAAATACCCCAACATCAAACGGGCTGCGCTTAAGATACTGTCAATGTTTGGGTCAACGTACGTCTGCGAGTCTGTGTTTTCTACCCTGAAACATGTGAAATCAAAGCATCGATCTGTTCTGACTGACACTCATTTGAAAGAATTGCTTCGAGTGGCAACAACAGAATACAAGCCACATTTATAGAGGATTGTTCAAGATAAGGAATGCCAGAAGTTTCACTAAGCAGCATATAAGAGAAAAATATTGAAAATTATTCTATTTTGTGGACTTGCTTGAACTGAGAGTTTGTGTGTGTAAGACAGTGCACACAATGTTAACTGTTTAAAATAACTGATATTATCATGTTGGTGTGGTTATTTTCATTAAATCTGGCTAAGCAGAGGTCTGTGTGTGCGTGCATACATGATTAAGGAATGGGATGATGTTCATGTGTGCCCATGTGTATGATGTGGCTCTTTGCAGTAACACAAAAATAAAAGTGGCTCTTGGTCTCTGACTAGTTGGCCACCCCTGACCTCGTGCATGACCACCACTAATGACTAATGATTAAATATTATTTATTGCAGGACTATTATGTTGAATTGGATATGATTGTAAAGGTGTACTGTGGCTGATACTTGCACCTGTCACATTACTTTTGAAAGTAATGTGCAACACATAGAAACAAACTTCCAGGTAATTAATTACCTTGGCTTCTTCTGCTGCTGCTGCTTTGACCTCTTCCTCTGTTGTTTCCACGGCCTCCACCTCTGACTGTTTCTGAGCCAGTTGTACTCTGTAATGGTATTTCATTGACTGCCAACTATGAGCAGTCACACGCTGCTTTTCCATCTGTTGCCAAAGCCGGTTCCCCCCAATCTCTGTCTTGTGCTTGCTGACATAACTCAAAATGGCGGCATCTTCTTCAGGGGTGTAAGCAACCCTTCCTAAATAGAATCAAATAATAACAGAGTGTGTATGTGTGTATATATATATATAAAAGAGAGAATGGGGAAAGGTGTCCAAACCAGACTGTGCACTAGTTTTGCACACAGTGTGATTTAACAGCATTTTGTGTTAATTTTAGAAATATTAGGCCTTTACATCATACCTCCCAAGAGTCCAGATGAGTGCTTTTTTCTGTTGCTGAGTATAGTGGATTGTTTCTGGACCTTTTCAGGATTTAACCTGTAGGACTCTAAATCCAGCTGCTCTTCCTTTTCAATACAGTCATGAATGTACTGGGTAGACACGTACCTGAGGAGAAAATGGATAGAAGCCTTATTTATGTGTTGGAATTTTTTTCAAAAATTATTTTATTATTACAAGGAGACATACAGTAATCCACATTAACATACTGAATTTAATATAAATTTAAAAACATAACCACTAAACAAGGCTTGTGTGGTACAGCATTAAGGCCATGTAGTTTTCTTCTTATTGAATGAATGTATGTATTCTTTTTAATGTAACACTTGCTAAAGATATTCCAGTCCTGCTCCTACCAGTGAGCAGTAGTTTCAGGAATAGAGCCTCTTTCCTCTGGGTCAATCAGTAGAATTGCTCCAGGCTGTTGCACATTGCACAACAAGCCTCCCCCAGCTGTGATGAGTGGCTGAAGCTTGCGCTTGACAGGACCCGGTCGCAGATAGAAAGACATGGGTTCACCATCCACGTTCATGAAGAGAACCGAAAACATGTCACGTTTGGCTGCATCCTGCTGTTTGGACCGCATGGTCAGGTATCACCTGGTGGAAGAGGTCACATTACAGGTATAATCTACATGTCAAACATTAAGAGTTTTCATGGCCATTACAATTTACTAGTTTAACACCTGAACATAACAATAGACACCTTTGCTTCTATCATTGCCATAATACAAAACATTTTATAGAAACAATCTCAAACTGTCTGTAGACTTAAACAATTAGTCAATCACTGTTCCCCAAAGACCCACTGTCTTCAAATGTCTTGTTTTGTCCACAACCTAAAGATAGTCAGTTCGTTTTCATGGTAAACTAAAAACAGAAAAAAATATTCACAATTGAGAGTGATTGCAGATTAATTTAATACTTGGCAACTAATCTATTAATCGTTGTAGATCTTTTTCTATATTAATTATGAGTTTTAGACTTAGAACTAATTGAAAAACGTCATTGAAACTATTCGAGAGGTGTTGAATAATTGTTATAATACTTTTAGAGGCAGCACAAATATATATATATATATATATATATAGAGAGAGAGAGAGAGAGAGAGAGAGAGAGAGATAGAGTTGTATCTTACATGTTGTCCAACCCATTTATATCAATGAGTGTATGTTTGCATGTCGATTTAGAAACAATACATTGTAATTCTTTGTTACGAGCATTTACAGAAGTTGGCCAAAACCTGGTTTGTATTTAACTGCATTTTGACCTCGAAAGTAAACTTCTTGACTAACACAATCATAGCTGCCTGCAACCAGTAACGGCGGTTATTTTGAGATTTATAATACTACTGCATCTAAGGAACAATGTCAACATGAGAG
Source organism: Pampus argenteus (assembly GCA_036937835.1). Taxonomy (NCBI): domain Eukaryota; kingdom Metazoa; phylum Chordata; class Actinopteri; order Scombriformes; family Stromateidae; genus Pampus; species Pampus argenteus. Next base: position 12,960,460 of record CM072863.1, read on the forward strand.
CCACAGAGCTGTCTGCGATTAATGGATTTAATTTAACATTATCAGATGTTTGTTGTTGTCTACAGCCTCGTGTTCATCGGTAGCTCTCACTGAAACAGCTAGAAGCAGGTTTCCGTAATCGTTGCTAAGTCTAGTTAGCACGTCTAGCTTTGACGTAGCCCGTTTAACTATAGAATTTTAATAGGTGCTAGTGCCTAATTTGCTTATGTTATGATAAAACACATCTTGGATTAAACACAGAGTTTAAAATTTACCATTTACTTTGCTGACTTCCTACGTGACTTTCCCGCCCCGACAAAACCAAAACAAAGCTCTACTTCCGGGTATGATTCTTCTTCGTGTATTTTTTTTCGGGCGGTCGTATGCAGTTAGTTTCATTACTGCCCCCCTCTGTTTCTGTTCACCAATGATACAAGCTATTTCTAGCTAAATAAACATCTTACTACAAGATGAATGATGAAATCTTTTTTTATTGTTGATGGACTTCATACATGTCTAAAACTATGTGTAAAACTTGAACAGAACACCTAAACTGGGTCACTTTTTGGCCACTGTAAATCATACTGGCTGTGTGTGTCAGGACCACACACAGCCAGTGCCGTTAGTCTTATGCTCACAGTATAAAAGACAAAATAACACGCCTTTTACCACAAACAACCCAGCTGTGCTGTGAGCTTGGCTCAGCAGAGTATTATACTTCTTGAATCAAACAAATAAACAGACTGTCCCATGAGAGATATCAGTTATGATTTGTTGATTGTCCCCCTGAGGCACGGGCCTCTTGAGAAAGACATGATGGATATTTGTTGCACTAATTTGACTCTTTGTTTAAAAAAAAAAAAGTTTAAATTTGTAAAAAAAAAAAAAATTAAATAAAAAAAATTGTGCACAATCACAAACTGAGATGTGATTTATTTTTCCTCATTTATTAGAGAAAATAAAGACATGAAGACATAAAGAATCAATACACAGTTTCCTCCCGAGGAGCAGAAATGCTATGGCAAAAACAAGATGCTACAATAGTTTTTTTTTCTGTGTTTGCAGAGAATCAGTCAACATTTGTAGCATCAACTAACACACAGACATTTCTTTGCAACATAATCAGGAAACTTTGACAACATTTGTGACCATGCCATTCTGAATTTTCCTATTTCTATCATTTTCAGTAAATATCAGACACAGGGTTTTTGTATTTACAGGTTACTTCTTTCAAAAAACATAGTCCAATGTTATGATAGATGCAAAACTAAAAGTGTATGTTCAGAAGACACTTAAATCTTGCTTATGCAAAAAATCAATGACTTATGGGCATGGCAGAGTACAGATCCTTAAAGAACTTGGAAGCAAGTTTTTGTTTTCAAATATATGGTGACTGTTTTGTTTCACACATGGAACATTGATTTCTATTTGTGTTTGTGTAAGTCTACACACTAAAAAGTTTGGAAATAATAATCAATACAATGCTGATAAATAAATGTATAGTTTTTTTTTATTGCACTGTCCATTTTTTCTCTTGTCATGTGTCAGTTCAGTCACAACATAAAGATAATAAAGGAATTTCTTTACAGAGTCCAGTTTAAACTTGACTTATTCTTTATCTGTTAAATTATCTTTATCTGTTAAAGCAGGAGGCCATGGGAAGGAATTGGGCTGGTCTGTTTACTATATCACCTCCCCGACCTCGCCTCCCTCACAGTCCTGACAGCTACATTATTGTTATTGGCCTCTATTGTTTCTCTCCGTCTTTAACTCAACCAGCTGAAATAATACAACAGCCACTGATGTGTTGCAGCTCCTCCAAATAAATGCATGTTTATGCACACTCTGTAGTAATTAAATAGATGTACTCTTTACTCCTCCAAGCTGATTATGATCCATCTTTAACTTGAACATCTGTCCCAAAATAATAAGCAATGGTAAAAGGTTGACCTGCTGTGTTGATCAGTTAATGAGTTTTTTTTGTCAGAATCAGCAGCTATAGAGGATGTGCAGCCAAGATGTGACCACCGCGCAGCACAGCTTGGTTTGGTTTGGCTCTGGCAGAGGAAAACTCCCCTGCCGTGAAGCTCAGTTTGTTGTTTCCAACCTGCAGAGGGAGATGTTGCACAACTTTACTGAACACCAGTGGTTTCAATAATATACAGTATATCCTATTAGTGTTAAATTTTGTCTGGCAGAAAGCATCGATATACTGATTCAAACTAAAACATAGTGTAATTTCGTTCAGCCCAAATCTCCATCAGGGTAATATGCTCATTATCCACCAGTATTCATTCTTTCATTCTGACAAAAAATCTTACTTGATGAGGCCACTGGACTACAAGAATGGCCTTGACCTCTTCTATGTATGACTGTTAGTCTATTGGGTTACCAACTGAAGCTCCTCAGGAGCAGCTCACTGTGATCCTCCCTGAGGATGTGTTGCTTAGCTAAAACAAGGCCAAAAGGGACCCAGGTCGCGCTGAACCAATTTCGTTTCAGTCACATAGAGCAGCATTGTGAATGATGATAACCAGGCAAACTATGGTGAAATAGATTATGCTCTTTTTTTCTTCAGACCTTCAATAATAATAGTGTGCTCTCTGTGAATACTGGAGAAGATGGTGTCTACACTTTTGACTTGAGAAAGACAAAAACTTTCATTTGTCTGTTCAGGCTTGACCTTCAGAAATGTAACACAATTTCACAATGCTCACAATGCATAGGCACAACAGATAATTATTTTCTCGCACTCTGCCAACCGATTCACCCTTTTTTTTTTTGGACTCTAACACGAAAACTCCAACACCATGTTGGACTGCAGGATCCGTCCCTCCCTACAGATCTGTTTGCTAGGAGACAGACAGGAGACAGAAATCAACATACCAAACACATACAAGAACAGCTTGCTCATTTTTCTAACTGACACCAAGAAAACAATTGTCTTAAACTGGAAATTACAAAATTCAATAAATATTAACCATTGACATAACCTCCTTTGAGAATACATATATGTGGAAACAATCACTGCTTACAATAACAACAGCAGCACCGGGAAAGCTGGTCCCCATTCTTGTGCGTTTTAGGGTTGGGCTGGGCTGTATATAATAACAACAATATTACAATTATATTATTATACAATATTGCTGTTGCAACATGTACTTATTGACACTATGGATTTTCCTTTCTCTCCACCACACATGCCTTACTCCTTACACAGCAACCTGTGTAACTAAACACATACACTTATCACTGTCCCTCATACAAACATCCAAACATACCCTACTCAATCACATATATCATCACATAACTGTTTTATGCTATTGTCTCTATGGCTGTGTCCATTATAGGTCTTATTCTTCCATGACATGGCTTTGTTTGTCACACAATTTCACCAATAAAAGAAAAAAAAAAAAACATTAAGCCAGGTGACATCACTAACTTTCCACTGAGTCGTCAATTGTTCAGTGCGCACGAATGAGTGAATCATTTCAAATCCACCTGACTAAAGTAATGCAATGTTGTGTAATGGTAAAAATAAGCCTGATGGTTTAAATGTCATGAACTCTTGGTGGGTGGAAGCATGATGATGTCTAAAATATCATAAAAGCATTTCTTCATTGTTGCAATAGAATGTTTATTACTTTTATACCAACTATTATATCAAAAATAGTGTTTTCATGTTGCACTATATTTAATCAACAATGTGATCTAGCAGCATTATCTAGTATTATCAACGTGATCTAGTCATATTACTTACAATAAAGTACAATATAATACAATGTAATATGATCTTACTCTTTCTTCGTAATATTTCTACTACTGAGAGTCTAACCTATTTTCCTGCAGAGCTCACTAGAACATAAAGTGCCTTACTATAAATTGCAGTGTTTTCTATGAAAACAGAAGATTAAACAAACATATTTCTCGGGAACTCTATCTGTCCTAAAGTGGCAGGTGTATCTCTTCAGAAACAAGGCTTGTGCAAGGTCACACATATACACAGGTACCACACACTGGTGGGAGTGAAATTCCTCTGATATTAAAACAAAGGAGAGTAAAGAAGCAAAACTGCTGTTTCTTAAGGAACTCAAACAAAAACAAAACTTCCTTGTGTAAATCATACAAACGCTATCTTTGGACTTGGCCCTGCGGACAGAAAACAGCAGAAATATACTTCTGAAAATTATTTGGCAGATTAGCTCGGGAATCTTGGCAGGATTTGGTCAGCAGAGACCGGCCGTAACAAAGTGAGGATATGCTGACTCGACATAAAGAACACATTTAATTACCATCATCATCAACCGTCCAAGAGGACCATCCGGCCCAGAGCCAGAAAACCCCCCATCATCTGCCAACTCAAGGGCTTATTTTTAGGGGCCAAACTTCTCCTTTACGCTGCTGCTTTCTCACGTCCTTCCAGTTTTTCTCTCAGCATGTCCTCACTTATTCCCAGCTTTCCCTTTGCCTCATTATTTCACCTTTTTGCTACTCACACACACACACACACACACACACACCTATCTTATTCTTATCATAATTCTATAGTCACACATATAAACATGCAGTAGATAAAGAGAGACATATCGCCCTGTGTAAAGAAAAAGTCGCACATTTCATAATATCCTAATTCTTACACATTTTAATATCTGATGACATGTTTCTGATGAATCATATGAGGAACTGAAATGGGTATGATGTGTCATTTTGATAGGATGCAGCCGCATGTTGCACAGTAAAATAAATTTAAGAAAAAAATTTAATTTTTTAAAACGAAATAAAAATCTTAATAATAAGCATGTGCCTGCATCTCTAATGGGACATACAGTAATTGATGGTTTAAATGGGCAAAAATCTTTTTGGTATTAACAATGGATTACATGACAAACCAGAATTACTCTCACACACAGAGCTGCACAGAGATGAATTCAGCAACGACAGCAGGTAAAAATAGTCGCTAAAGAGCAAAACAGAGCCAAAAGTAGTAAAGTAAATAAAGTAAATATTGATCAGATGAATGATAATGTTGCTCAGTGACTGCAGGATGTGTAAATAGGCAACTGTCAAAACTGAAACATGTTTGTTAATCACTCATGCTTTTCATAGACCTACGGGCCATTTTCAAGATATCTCCTGAACATACTTTCATTGGAAGTGATGGGGGATAAACTCCACAAACTGATATCTTCCAAAGTTCTTCTAAAGTTTTAGTATAAAATTCAGCAGGGGAAGGATATTAACATAAAGACTGACCATCGCACTTTTGGAAGATATCCACTTGATGAGACTCATTTGGATGATCAATACCTGATATCTGCTTCAACTAAACCTTTTAATACGTAAGTGCACAGTAGGAGGACTGTGGTTTTTGCCCCCCATCACTTACATTAAAAGTGCATTATGAAGGAATCTTTTAATGGCCAGCGAGCAAAACCTCTTTCAGTGTTCATTTGGGGACCTGTCTATATTTTTAAGACAGGTTAAAAAAGAAAAAATATGTATACTGTATATACACTCACCGGCCACTTTATTAATTATTATTATTCAACAAGGTGCTGGAAGCATTCCTCAGAGAGTTTGGTCCATATTGACATGATGGCATCACACAGTTGCCGCAGATTTGTCGGCTGCACATCCATGATGCGAATCTCCCGTTCCACCACATCCCAAAGATGCTCTATTGGATTGAGATCTGGTGACTGTGGAGGCCATTTGAGTACAGTGAACTCATTGTCATGAAACCAGTCTGAGATGATTCCAGCTTTTCTGACATGGCGCATTATCCTGCTGAAAGTAGCCATCAGAAGTTGGGTACATTGTGGTCATAAAGGGATGGACATGGTCAGCAACAATACTCAGGTAGGCTGTGGCGTTGCAACGATGCTCAATTGGTACCAAGGGGCCCAAAGAGTGCCAAGAAAATATTCCCCACACCATTACACCACCACCACCAGCCTGAACCGTTGATACGAGGCAGGATGGATCCATGCTTTCATGTTGTTGACGCCAAATTCTGACCCTACCATCCGAATGTCGCAGCAGAAATCGAGACTCATCAGACCAGGCAACGTTTTTCCAATCTTCTATTGTCCAATTTCGATGAGCTTGTGCAAATTGTAGCCTCAGTTTCCTGTTCTTAGCTGAAAGGAGTGGCACCCGGTGTGGTCTTGTGCTGCTGTAGCCCATCTGCCTCAAAGTTCGACGTACTGTGCGTTCAGAGATGCTCTTCTGCCTACCTTGGTTGTAACGGGTGGTTATTTGAGTCACTGTTGCCTTTCTATCAGCCCGAACCAGTCTGGCCATTCTCCTCTGACCTCTGGCATCAACAAGGCATTTCCGCCCACAGAACTGCCGCTCACTGGATATTTTTTCTTTTTCGGACCATTCTCTGTAAACCCTAGAGATGGTTGTGCGTGAAAATCCCAGTAGATCAGCAGTTTCTGAAATACTTAGACCAGCCCTTCTGGCACCAACAACCATGCCACGTTCAAAGTCACTCAAATCACCTTTCTTCCCCATACTGATGCTCGGTTTGAACTGCAGGAGATTGTCTTGACCATGTCTACATGCCTAATGCATGTCTAATGCATTAGACATGCATTAGACATGCATGTCTAATGCATGTCTAAATGCACTGAGTTGCCGCCATGTGATCGGCTGATTAGAAATTAAGTGTTAACGAGCAGTTGGACAGGTGTACCTAATAAAGTGGCCGGTGAGTGTATATATGTGTGTGTGTGTGTGTAAATCTTGATTTTTAATTTTTTGCACGTTCTAATTGTACGTCTATATGTATATGCTACTTATTAGGACATTATACATTTGTATGTAAGCGATAAAGATGTACAATGACCCTGTTTTTGCTATTTACTAATAGTCACTGGCAATCGTGGATACAGGTACATTTTATAGTCTAAAGAGGTTCCTTTCACCTCATAGTTACACAAATAAAGTGTTTTAATGTGACTTGTAGATCTGATTGCTTCTACTGACTCAAATCCAAATTCTACTGATCCTACAGTTTGTCATTAAATCCCAATGGTTGATTTTAGTGAGTGTACATCTCCTATATGAAGGAACGTATAGACCTGAATAAGAAAAGAGAAATGCACTTGTGTACTACATGCTTGTAACTTGACAAAAAGCCAGACAAGGAGAAAACACGACTGTAAATGAACCTGTGTGGTGTGTTGAGGTGACCTGATGCCTCTGACCATGTTGTTAAAAAAGAAAAAAACAAGCCCCATGTCGAAAACTATCCACCACCACCTCCCCACTTGCTGATCAAATTCGTATCCACAGATTTTGGTCTTCCGGCACAGTTCAGCAGAGTTCAGATGTTGCAATTGTTCCAATGGGGTGGGTGTGTGTTTGGTAAGAAACACAGAGGACAGCTGATGTAATGGCTATAAATTTCCAAGAGTTTGGATGACTGGGATGATTTCAAGCAAGTATTAGATCGAATGGTTTTAATGGCACATGTGCATGCACACTTAAAAAAAAAAAGACAGATTTCAAAGAAAAAGTTAGAAAATATTTTTATTTACAACAAATTTCTCTTTTTTCACCCATGAATCCAATCCCTTTGTCTGTGTAACCCCCCACCCCACCCCACCCCACCCCACCCCAAAGAAATATAACAACATCTGATTAATCAGACACTTTGCATAGATACAAAATTTCATAGTAAAAATTATAATTCAACATCTTTTTTGAGATTTGAAATACAACAGCTAAGGCTAATGAGCCAATTGTGTTTAAGAGGCATTTTCATTCATACAAAAAATTACATAAATGAATATATATTATACATTATATATGTATAATATATATAAAGATTTTAAACAGCAAATCTTAAAAGGCACAATATGGCGTATACAGTTTCACCTTTCAACACAGAGCTAGCAATATTGTGGTTATGTGCTGCTTCTTGGCTTCATACTTTCTCACAGTTTCTTTAGGTGTCTGAGACCGAAATATGTTGCAGGCGATAATCTGATTTCTGTCTTTGGATAAAGCTGATTAAAAAGAGATACCACTGCCACTCTGATGCCAAAATAGAAAACTACATGTTTGTTTGTGTGTGTGTGTGTGTCTGTGTGTCCGTGTGTAAGTGTTCAGCCATTTGTATGTGTTCATCGAGGTATCAAAGCATGTAAACTCTGCTGCCTATGACGGTTGTAATGCAACGTGTAGATAAGCTGCACATGAACAACACATACCGTACTGTGTGACACATGGTGTAAAATATTCACATTGATACTTTTCTTCTTAAGGCTCTTCCAAGAGACTGAGGGATGCATTCATAATATTTTGTTTGCCAATCAGAAAGTCCCCAGCCTTTCAGTTTGAGACGCTCATCCTGATCGGCGCAAAATGTGTTAGTTTCATATTTAAGTTGGCAGCCTACACAAACTGTCCAGGCTTAGCGGTAAATAAATGACTGTGCAACACACGTTATTCACATGCTGCTGTCTAGACAAGATCTAACAGAGTCTGTCTTTCTTTCCTTGATTTCTCTTTTCCTGGTCGTCCTCATCTCTTTCTCAATTTCAGTCAGTCAGCCTGTCTGACTGCCTCCCTTTTTTACACATCAGCAGCACAAGGGCTTCACCTTTTCATTTACCAACTCATGATTTTAAAAATATGTCCCTTCTCTCCCAGCAAATTCTAATATAAGTCCTTCATGATCTCCTGCAGCAGTGGGTGTAAGCACATGTCCATCTCAGTTTTCTTCAGTAGCTGAATGAGGTGGACGTGATCGGTGACGATCTGTCGCAGATCGGTCATTTTCTGGAGCAGCTTGGCAAACAGTTGCAGAGATTCTGGGTGGTTGAGCTTCAGCTGCAGCTCCAACGAATGGAGCACCGTCTCCTGAAGCTGCTCGATGGGCTTCACATTCAGAAGGCCTGGACGATCTAGACGGGTGACAGACAAGGGGAAATTAAAGTGCCATTTCTGGTGATTTTAATCAGAGGGGTTCAGGGCTTGACCTCTATCGAGCAGGCATGTTCTAACCAGTAATATTAGAGGTATGAACATTTCTGTTTTCCCAGAAATTTACTACAAAACAATAAGTCATTCAAGTGTGTGTCTGTGAAACTTCTCCTTTTATTTTCTTTCTGATCAAAATGTAAATATATCAACTAGAACTGCATTCTTTTTGTAACTGCACAACCTGAGTAGATCAGTAAATGATCAAAAGTGACATTAATGAAGACATTAAGAATTTGAGGCTATTAAGTGTACTCAAATGACCACTCACCCCCACTGAGTATAATGACAGCCAGAAACAGGGCCATGTCGCTGTCGTCCAGCTCCAGAGTGTTGAACTTGACGGAAAACTCAAATTTTGGCTCCATCATTTGGCAGAAGGGTTTCCTGAGACTCTTGAGGAACTCCCGTGTCATGAAGACCTGTCCGTAGGAGATCAGGGTCCCATCTTTGTTCATCAGAGGTGACATCATGATGATTAAGACCTCAATCACACCGTACTTCAGCAAAGTTACCTGGGAAATGGTAGTAATGGTAAGCAATGGTTTCATAGACATTAAACCTTCACAACAAGTCAATAACAAAATTATTTACAACAGACTGGAGTGGTGTATACAAATGAACGAATGTACAGCTAAAGCATCTCACCTGATCATTGAGATCCAGATCGATGAATCCTGGGATGCTCTTGGCGAACTCCGTCACTTCTCTCACAGCTTCAGCCGAGCGCGACTGACAGCTTTGGAAGAAACGCAGCTCTGCAGTGTCTGACGTCTCCTGTCTGCTGATGTTTGTTGCTCCCATGATGCTGTATTCTGACCCTGGGTGAGCTCCTGTGATCCGTACCATGAACAATATGTGAATAAGGGAAAAAATGTCACGTCCCCGCCCAGCAATATTTTAAATATCTTTAGACTATATTTATTGATGAATAGAAAATTATTTGGAAAAACCTCCTTGTCCTAGTGTAAGGATGGACGTCTGCTGCTGGTTCTCCTGGATGGGTATCTGTCTACAATTAATGAACTGCTCCCCTTCCATTAGAGACTTCATGTCATGGATGACAAAAGGCTAGAGGTGGAGAAGAAAGAATATATATATATAAGAGGAAAATGTTGTGGGACCAGAAAATAGCAGGTAGAGGCGAGACAGAGCAACAGAAAGACAAAGGTAAAAAAAATAAAGAAACACTTTCAGGTGTAGGTCATCTGAGGACATAGAGGCTGCAGATGTAATCACATACCATCTATGCACTTTGGTCATGGCTCATTCATCAGAACTGCAAAAGCAAACAGTGCACATCTCATATGTTTGATGGGCATAGTAAGTAAATCTTAGCTGCAGGTTTAGGCAGACAAAAACATAATTTCCAGGCTTAATGAGGCTTAACTGAGTTAGTCCTGCTTTTTTGTTTGACAGATGAATTGCACTATTCATACACTTCAATCTTGATTTTCCATAGTGGGGAAAATGAATAATGAGACGTCCCACAACAGGTTATTAAATAAAAAAAGCTTTGATGTGAACAATTGATTCCTACTGTATGTGAGGGAATTAAACAGACTGCAGCTCAAGGAAATGTGTCGTCTTTTATGCTATACTGTTTATTCTGGAGACTCTATGCAGCATTATGAAAGTTGCACTTAGGTATTTGCTGCCTTTGTTGGTGACCAGCCGTCATTGGTGGCTAATGTTACCTAATGGTAGTGAACATTTGACAGATGTTGTTGTATAACAATCGTTGCTATCTCAGTTTGCTGCCTTTGTTTCTTCTACTTGTGTTATTGTTACACTACATTTTAGCATTTGTTGTTATTCATAATTGCTCATAACAAAAGCGGTCAACAAAAGTTAGACAGACTAAGGTTAACTAATATAGTATGTGCATATAATGTATGATAAATTAAACACAAATCAAATGTTCATGCTTGTAGTTGAAAATGCATCAGAAAAATACAAAAACACAAAAATCACTGCTCCACTGTTTGAGCATCTGGTAAAGGTTGTATTTTGGGCTTGATTATCTAAGAGTTTAAAAATAAACATACAGCTGTCTGGAAAAGTTTGGGTTTGTGTTTTAAGGTAAAATGGCCATTCCACAGAAACATCACGGGCATCCCATTTGATTGTTTTAATTCATTGTACACAATCTTGCTTGTGCTCTCTGTCTAACGTTGTGATTTAAAACAGGCGGTACAGGTATTGACGGTAAGGATTGTGAAGAATTGTCTTGTTTCAACTCTGCTGGTGTGTCTAAAATGCTGGCAGAGTTAGTTAAAAGCTGATTACACATCAACTATCAAGGCCCTGATTGTTAAAAAAAATGTAAATATTCTACTAAAGCTAAAATCATTGACTCCCAATTTTGTTTCAGTGGGTTTCCTGTGGTTTAGTAAATAACCCAGGACTCCCTCAAACAAACACATGATTCAGTGCCATTTATCTGCTAACATTGTGATGAACAGTCATAACAAGCTGGAAAAAGAGATGCGGTGAAGCCTTGAACTCTTCTGACTTAACACAAAGGAGCTACAGAAAAGAGAAACAACAAGCGTATACTTCTTCTGCAAGTGGTTCAGTAATAAAGCCAATAATGATAATAAAAAGAAGAAGAAAAGAGTTTAGGTAATATAATTACATAATTTACTGTGTCTAGGTTCATTAGCACCCTCAATTCCACTGGTTACAGAACACAACTTGAATAAACACATTCCTAAATTTTAATTGCTTGATTGGTTTAATTACTACTAAAAAGTTTCAAAAACTACTGATTTTGACCATTTCTAATAATTAATTTGGCTTCATGACTGTTTACTTGATTGAATCCGTTGGTCATTACAGAAATTAGAGATCATTATAGCATAACAGTTTTCTATCTGCAACCTATAATGACATTCCTGATTATGTCTCTTTTTTTTATACAAAGGTTCAATATTTTAAAAGATACAGATATAGATGATATCAGATATTTTCCTGCTGCCCAAACACATAAATTACCAACTGTCTGAATAAGTTAGTTTGAAGTTTTGAGTAGGAATGTTGAAGCTGAATCAAGATACAGAGAAACAATGTTATCCTGTTGCATAGCTTGACCACTGTAATCTGAGATGTTCTCTAACAGCCAAGACATGTAGAAACCAGTTATTCCACTTTTTCTGTTAGAGCGGCAATTATAGTATGAAAGGACTTCGTGTGAACTGTACTGAGCATGCGAGGACAAAACGTTTTAACACAAACAGCGAGTCAAACTGTTTAAACTCAGAGGAGGTGCTTGTTTCATTTCAACTCAAGGCTGCAAATGGAAGCAAATCGTGGCAGTTCTATTTGTGATATAATGTTTTTGTAAGTGAAGATACAAAGAGATTTCTCACGGACAAGTAGGTTTGTATTTCCAATATGGAAGCTTGCAAAACTCAGTGTGTGACTACTGTACATCTTCTTGCCTTTGTTCCTTATGATATTTCCCAGAGTGAAATTAATAAATAGACTAAACATATGGGTCAAACTTGCGCTGTCCATCTTATTCATAGTGGACAAAAAGCTGACAGAGATGGAGCAGCTCAGATAGCATGATGGGGATATAAATACAGATGAAAAGATAAGTGCAGCAAATGCAAACAACTTATCAATGATATACAGTCACCATAGTATGATTGATTTTAATTGTATGAACCTAATCAACCATACCCATCATCATATCCGTGTACACAACACCAAGGCAAATTCCTTGTATGTAGTGTACTTGGCAATAAACCTGATTCTGAAATGCTGACTTGAAAAAGTAACTGAACACTCATCATTTTTACATCTGGAAATAAATGTCAGGCTCTGGTCTAAAATCATCTGTTGCATTTTTATCTGTCCAGTATCCTGCATAATTTACTTTATTTCACTACAGACAAGTGCATCTGTAACAAATGGAGTACTCACCAAACAAGGAAAATATTGCCTTGACCCTAAAATATTACAAAAAAAAACCCTGTTCATGTGGTGGATGTGCCTCATTCTGCCCCCAGTGTGTGAAAAAAAAAAAAAAAAAAAAAAAATATATATATATATATATATATATATATAAGGTAGAATTAAAAGATGTGCTGCTTACTGCGCTGTCTCCAGTCTTCCCAGAGAGGATGGCCCTGGCCTTGGCCTTGGTGAGGGGGAAATATTTCAGATAGGCCTCGTACAGATGCCGTGCCAGAGCCCTCAGATCTGCTGCCTCTGGGTGCATGTGCTCCATGTCAGATGAGAACTCAGCCAGCAGTTTCTCCTTCTCTGCCTGGGGCATTCGGCCAAAACGAATGGCTGGGAAAGGAAACGCATATATGCATTTAGCACACAAATAAGCACATGTACACAAGGTAGCAGGCAGGCAGATATATACAGTAAAACCATGCAGACAGACAAACAATAGCATAAATAATCACACAGATAAACAGAATCTTATCTTTCCATGTGATACATATTTTCCTTTATCCTTTAAACTGCGAGTTATTCTAAATGAGTCGATGTGATAATTGACCTTAGGTGATCCCGGAAATGCCTTTGTCATATAAAACATGCAGATCTACTTTTTACTTCAGCCATCTATGACTAGCAGCAGAACAGGTCTGTGGTGTGTAACTATTTACATCATCATCACATCACATCACATCACACGCAAATCTCTTGCTGTCCAGCTATAAGTAATACAATTTCCAAGTATTGTGCTATTATGATGGTAAACCAACCAAACATAATAACAAGTAGCAAAACGCTGATATATTCTATTTGTTCCTGTCCTGAGCTCCATCTAGCAAAGTTATTGTTGAACTTTTCCATTCTGGTGTTGGTTTAGTGATTTTCTATTGCAGAGTTGTTTGACTTCCAGTATATATTATTTGAATAATCCTCTATGAATCAGATTGGCCAGCTATTGTCCACAACATTACCTACTATCTACAGTAAACTAAAATCCACACACCTTATAACTAAATACTGTAGTAAAACTAAAATAGTTTCCAATAAAAGATGCAACAATTCAGTTCAGGTGTTTTATAGGTGAAATGTTTCTTTTAGCTTTTTCTTCTTAATAATTTTTGACTGTTGCTTTCTTAATTAATCTTTTCATAATGACAGCATTAAGTAATAAATGTCCTGATGTCACTACATCAAACATTCTTTTCATACATATTTTAAAGAATGGAAAGATTGCCAAGTTTGTTGCAAGAAATTAGAATTACCGAATTTCAAGATATCAATTACAAAAGAGCTGCTCAGTCACTTCACAGACAACTTTTATGAATGACTCACACAGTTCATACCATTGTTCGGGAAAAGAAAAGAAAACAAAACAGGTGTGTCTCATGAAGCAATGAGGCAAATTCCACATGAACATTTGCCAAATTTACTGATGCTGTCATTGTATGCATAAATTGACAATATCATTTGTTGTACACATAAGCATATACACTTTTTTGCAAATGAATTTCCCACTACTCAAGTTAATAAATATTTTATTTAAGTGGAATTATACTTGTAGTCTAAAAGTTATGATGAATGTGGTGAAAATGCTCTTTGTAATGTCGAGTTGTGAAATAGTTAAAGCTTTCTCTTTCTGCTAGTGGAAGTCGTTTATTATACCTCAAGCCTCGACTCTGCATTTACTTCAGCATTTATGATTGTGTAATGCTGACTGTGTGATGAATACACACCTTAAGCAAATAGATACAAACTAAATTGTTCCTACCACCAAATGGGCAATGAGCCCACAACAGTGACACAGCAGCTTTAGTTGAGGTCTATGTACTCTGAGATGTCAATTATTGATCAAATAAAAACCCACAAGGAGCAGATTTACAAAGCACTGTCTGTCCCTAGGAGAGAAAAAATAGCAGAAAGCAAAGAGGAGCAAGAAAACTTAATATAGTAGGTGCTAATAGTGTAAATGTGTGTAAATGTTTTTTTTTTTGTTTTTTTTTTGCATAGTCTCATAACCTAAGAACTTACTTACTTTGACTTTTGTTGAAGTCCCTAATCAAGCAGCTCCAATTGTAAGGCCATTAACTAACACATATCTCAAGACTTTCAGTCTAAAAGCATCTATTCTAAAAACTGGACCGTACCTGCCAGGAAATCAAACACCATACACCTGTGTCAACAGTCCTGTGAAAGCACAAAGTTGTGTTCAATACACCATTTCCATCGTTCAATTATGAGGACACTGTGACGCTACATGGTAAATGGACTGAATTTATATATTATAGCACAACTCAAAGCGTGCTACAATAAATGCCAACATTTTTACAGTGTGAGTGGCAGCAGGCATAGCTGAGCATAATGATGATTTATAGGTACAAACTGTTTAAATAAAAGTAGAGTCTGTAAGTTGAAAAAAGGAGCACGTCAAAGAATTCAGCCTTTTCAGTGACTATATGAAAGAATGATGCATTACACTATGTCTGTACATAACAAAAGGAAACAAAGAATAGAGAGAAATATCTCAAAAGTTAAAACAAATATTAGTTTTAGTTTAGTTTTTTATTAAAGCTCACACACTAGCCAGTTTATTTATTACAGTGTGCTAATGTTTCACTGCACCCACACAGGTGTTTCTTATTATCTATATGATTATACTTCTTAAGGTGTAGCTGCATTGGCAGCAGTCTCTGCAGATATGTGACTGAAAAATATATGTGTTTCCTGTGTCAATGCAATCATCTTTGACAGACTCGCAGCTTGTAGCTTACCTTTGCGCAACTATTGGGCAATACCCCATCTCCCTGTTTTGTACCATATTGCACTAGCAGACAAGTGTTCTCTCTCTGTGTTTATAGTTCATGTGCACTCGGCTCAATATTTATTTATTATGTTTGACCTATGACATCGCACCCTATATCAGTTTTCAGAGTTGTACAGAAGGTTAAAAAAGACCAGGGGCCAGTTTCAGAAAGCAGGCTTAACAAACTCTGAGTCTGATTTTTTTCAACTCCGAGTATGTTCACCCTGAGTTAAGCTTGTGTGTGACGACAATAGAAAGCCATCATCAATGGAGCTCAGATACTAGGATTCACCATGGGAACAGGTAAAGAAAAGACAGAGCTTCCATTTTAATCAATGGACACAGATATATTAATGAATGTATATGCAGACCATCTGATTTATCTTTAAAACAAGAACACAAATTTGAGCAGGGGAACATGTCGATAAGTTATCAAAATAAAGTTTTATTTATTGTTGTCCATTAATTTATCATTTACCAGACTTTCACTTCCTTAATAATGATAAAGTGGTGGAATCTGACTTTGTATCCAAGCTGGAGCTCCATTACATGTTAAATGTTTTTGTTCAGCTTTAATCTGACAGGGACAAACGCAGGAGGCAGCAACTTAACATGTAAAATACAGTTAAAGAATTGTGGTTAAAATACATAAAATTTTAAAATGTTAGACATCTATTTGTATCTTGGCTCAGCGGCATTCAGTGACTTTATTTCAGCTACTTGAGAGAATGTAGTGAATTTAAACATTGTCACTAAAATGCTGTTGTTGGTGTTAATAATTAATTAAAATTAATTTTAGATAGTCCTTGGGTAACAAATAGGATTTTGATTCTGACATACGGTAAACTTCCACTAATTAATGCACTTCAATATGCGCTTTAATACAGTTTGAATGAATAAGGAAATGAAAAAGGGTGTCTGGTTCTGTAAGAGGGAAGAGACAAAGATAAACTCAGGGTTTGTTGAAGGAAATCTGCCAGTGAGCACGTAATGGAAACATCGTGGAAACTGAGTTTAATTTATCTTTCTTTCTGGAACTGAAAACCTAGAGTTTCCTTCATCTCAGAGTTAACAAACTCAAGAGTTTTACCGAATCCCGCTTTCTGAAACTGGGCCCAGATCTTAAGACTTAAATTATGTGCAGCTATGCTGAATCTTTTCAATAGATTGAAAGGTTGACAGATAGGTTGATAAATCAAAAGAGGGTAAACTGTAAGCTGCACCACCCGAACAGGTGCAACAAATCTAACAGGAGAGTCAGGGACATGTCAGTCAAGCACAACCTGTGCTCACCCACACAGTTATGACGTCCATGCAAAGACTCAACTGTGGAGGCAGATATGAAAACAGGCTAATGCCGTACCGGTTGAACAAAAGAAAAGCTCGCTCCAGCTGAACAGTAATGGTTTAGGGCAGATGCTTCTTTAGAGAAAGACACACCTCTTACTGATTAACCTAAATCATGTTGGTAAAATGTGAAAGTAGAATAGAACATTTATGTTAATATTACTGTGCTCAAAAGTTACAATAAATTAACAACAATTTATGGCCCGAAAAATACAGTACTACAATTTATTTTATTGATACAACTGGTGACTCAGTGCCTTGAGAGCAGTAGAACAAGTAGAAGAGAGTTTTACAAAACATTTGAACGCAGTTACTGCTTTTTGTTGTTTCGATTCTGCCATTATGAGCCTTGGGAAGCCTAATATAGACAACCACAAACCCAAGCAGCAATTAAGGGCATTAAGGGGTGGGAGGGGTGTGCTGTTGGGGGTGGCAGGTACATTGCAGAGGTGATGGGAACTGAAACATGATTTAAGATTTGAATCAAGTCTGATGACCAAAGATGAAACAGCTGATAACATATAAGACAGTGTACAATGCTGCATATATTACCACCACAACTCAAAGACCAAATTGGAAGCAGTGGAAACATATCTGGGCACATATTAAGTGCATCAGAGGCAGAAGAGTTGGTCTGCAAAGACTTACATCTACTTATTTATGGTGAGCGTAAATGGGGTGATCATTGCCTGCCTAAGACTGTATTCTCACCAAATCTGGCAATCCAGCATGTCGACACAGGGGGTTTTAGTGGTTGCAGTGTGTTGTTTGAGGTACTGGTCAGACAATGAAATATGATCCAGGAAGTGGTGTTGGAGACAGATTAACGCATTTAAGGATTTATTAGAAGCCAAAACACCATACAGTAGTATGATTAGCCAATGCAGCGTAATGTTGGGTTGAATTTTAGCAAAAGTTTATTCCGGTTCAACTTCTTGTCGGACGACTGCTGAGCCCTATGTGGTCCCACAATGTACCGACCCCATTCAAATGAATGGGAGGGCTGTCATTTTTCATGTATTTCCAAATTTGAATTTGAAAACCCCTGGATGCACACCTCATCATGTCATTTGGCTTTTTCTGGCCTTACTGAAAATGTTTCAGGTTCATACAGAAATGCATCTTTGCTAAAAAATAAATCAAGCAGATCATACATGCTATAATCAACCATTGATAATTATAAAAGATGTGATGACTGAGTATCGACTATCTTACCGTTGTGTGACATGCCGACATTGAGGCATTTCTGGAAGCGACAGTATTGGCATTTGTTCCGAGACTTCTTGTGAATGCGACAGTGAAGATCACAGTGATCGTACACCAACTTTAACCTGATTGTGCGTCTGAAGAAACCCTATGGAAGAGTACAAGAGAAACAATTACTTACAGACATTGACATTAGGTATCTGTTTTTTTTACTACTACTTCTAAATATTCTACTTTTAGATTCTGTGTGAGATGTGTATTTTTTATTTATTAATGTAGCTCTTTGAGAAAAATATAATGATTGAAACAGTATGTGTATTGGACTGGCAAATAAAAGTACTGTTCTAAGTAATGTTCTTTGTAAGTACCAGAAAAATCAACAGTATTTGTTTATTATAGTTGACAAGAGAGGAGAAAGTGGAAGATTGCAGGTAAGAGAAAGAACAGATCTACTGTCTTCCTTAAAAACAGAATAATCAATAATCGTTTTTGCATTTTCTTTTTAAAATTGTATATTCTGATTTAAGTTACTTTTTAGTGAGGCAGCACAAAGTGTCTGTTGGCTGCAGATTAGATATCTGGTACTTTCCAATCTGTGAGGAAATCAATCACATTGTCCACAAGTGTATTTTAAAGCAGATTGCTTCTTAGCACTTTGATGTTTTCAACCTTAGGACCAAAAGGGGCCATAAGACGTGTGCTTATCTCAGCTATTAGCTATGTAGCCATGGTCAAACTTCCAACACACACTCCTACACCCACTGACAAGTTTGTTGATGGCTGAACTGTATGTCTAAGAAAGCTAATAAAAAGAAGAATTGATCATATTAACACTTTTCTCAAAGTGAAAACAATCCACATCTGCACACTACTGTAAATTGAGGCTGGTGTGTCTGGCATCTTCATTCCTATGATCCACAGATGTTCTGCTTTTAATCATAGGTTATTTAAAGGACAAGGAAGTTAAAGGAGGTCAAGACTCCGCCTCAATAAAGAATGTTTTCTGTTTTGGAACAATTAAGTGTTTGCCTGCTTGGCTGACCCCCTCTTCTGGTGAATCTCCCCCGGGACTCAAGAAGAACAATGACTACTGTACCTTACCTTCATTCAGCCTCTGAAGGTACAGTATGATTTACACTAATACCTTTTGTTCCTTCAATATGTAGATGAGGTGAACAAAATGTACCACAGCATTTAGTCAACACCCAAACTAAACAAGCAGCATATCAATAATGGAGGTCTACTGTATGTCACAATGAGTGGAATTAGTTTTTATCAAGTTAGTGAGATCAATTCCTTGCTGATTTTGGCCTTTTGTTAACAAATAAACAACATTACCATATTCATCCTGTGGTAAGCAGTATTTAAGTCCATTGTGCTGTATTGCTTTGAGTTACATAATACAGATGCTACAGTTTTTTTTTTCTACACGTGACTTACTCATGTAGTATAATTCAGGTGGTTTATTAATTGTTATGGTTATCTATGAAGTCTATAGATGAATGCTATAGTAAATAATACAAGACTGTGTTGTAAGAGGTGGAGTATTCACATGGTAGATGTATCTTTATTGCAATAAAAAGACATCTAATCTAACATAATCTACCATATTCTATGAAAAGTCTATTGCAGGGTAAGTGTAATCTTTTTTTGACTTGATGGAACACAGCATGTCAAGCAGCTTTTGATTTGTGAAAATTTCTTGGAATAAAACGCGTAGTACTGTTGCCGTTTCATTTCTGTGAAGGTCACATGTTATAGCTCTTCTTATAATGTCTTATAAAAAATTTTTTTTTAAAAATTGAAAGGTGTGAAACCTCCCCCATACACTATCAGTTATTTATATTTTATACAGTCAAACTCTGTTTGAGGGGCTGGCTGTATAGAGTATAAATAACTAATAGCGTATGGGGGATGCTGAGCATGAGCAGAAAACTCTGTTGAGCCGTCGCAGAGTGGAAAATGTATGGGGTCTGTGGTTAGAGTGACAGACATCAAAACATACACTTTCTCCATGCATATTATAAGTATTTATTCCACACAACATGTTTCATCTAAGAATGACACATAGTGACAGAAAAAGGAAGACTGCCAGAGAATCAAAACCTACCAATTCGTGGCAGAAATTGTTACACCCATAAGTCATTTCCTGACATGACTCAAAGGTGGCATAGCAGTAATTTTTTTTTCTTGATCTTGAGCATTTATCTTTTAAACCAGCCATCACTGTACACTGTAATTAAAGCAGTGTGTGTTTTTAAAATGATTGGTAGCCAGAACATTTCCGTACAAATTCTTGAAAACTGAACAGTGTGAAAACAAAACACTGGTGGATGCGATGTGTCTTCTCATCCCAACAAAGAATGAACACTGACAAAATGACCCTTTTAATTTTAATTAACTTTCATGTGATGTGTCTTTTCTACAATTGTATAACAATTTATAGACCAAATGAATAATGTGTGTTGAGTTTTTACTAATATCTTTCAGTCCTACCTTACAGCCCTCGCAGGCATGGACACCATAATGAAACCCGGAGGCTTTATCTCCACACACACGACACTCTATGTTTAGCGATGGCGTCGATGTATCATCCTGGAGCTTGGAGAACACGGGACTGTCAGAGTACTGTGGCGGTGACTCTGGCTCCAGCTTGATTGAATCTGACAGAAAACCAGATCATCAGACAGGTAGGAAGCCAAGTAATAAGAGAGACCGAAAGCTAAAGGTAATACACTTAGTATATCCATTTAACTATGTAATATCAAACTAACTAAGGTTCTAAGTTTTTTCGCATGGCTAAATATCTTAAATACCCCCATAGTAACCCTGCAGCTTAAAACAAGTTGCAAACAAATCAGTTCCCACCTTACAAGCAAATTTTGCACTCAAGTGTTTACATTTAATCAGGAATAAGAAAGAAACAGTTTTAGCTCATCAGGCAGACTTACTGTGCATATCTAGCTCTGCCCTGTAGCTGTGCATGTTGGTGTAGTCCATGTTAGTCAGGTGGTCTTCACTCTGTGGCGGACTGGGGTCATAGGCCACACCGACAGAGATGGTGGATACAAACGAGGGAGACATGGAGGAAGGGATAGAGGAGGAGGAGGAGATGGAGGCATAGTCTAACGTGGACAAATGCTTCATTTCGAGGGAGTGGGAGCTGTCGTCCAGCTCTGGCAGATCCACAGTGCTCAGACTGAAACCAACAGGCCAGGCTAGGAGCTGCTGGGTGTCCACCATGTCTACTGTGGAGAGAGATGAAACAGTGATGCGTCAGCTGATGCAATATCCGTTGTTGATTGAATGTGGCCTTGGTAAAAAAAAAAAACAACACTACCAGAATCAGCAATAAAGAGGGAGGGATGGAAAGAGGAAAGGGAGAATGAGAGAGAGGAAGATAAGAGAAGAAGAGCAGAGAAAAAGCTGAGGAAGAGATGACCATGAAAATACAAGTAGACAAGCCCTCATGCAGCATTGTATGATGTGTTAATGATTTATGTTCGTCTGTTTAAGAAAAGCCCTACACATAAACAATGCATACAAGTACTGGCTTGTTCCTGCAGTCTGTCTGTTATCTAGTAAACAGGGAGGCAGATTGTGACACAGGGAGAACAAGATGAACTCTGGCACTGAAGAACGTCCCTTCGACTCATAACACCATCTTCCTCTGTTGCTGTTTGGGTGCCTCACTCTGTGATTTCCCAACCAAAGGATACACAAAGCAGCACTGTTTGAGCCCCAGTCTGTCTGAGGCCAGGGATGTAGGATTCGAGCTTTTTGAAGTGTAAAAGATGCCAAAATGTGTTACTGATTGGTAATTATGTGTAACATGTAGCTCAACATTTAGATCAAGCTCAAATCAGCACAACAGCCCATCTATCAACGTTCAAATAAAAATGCCTCAATACGATTTAGGGCTGAGGGGGGTAAAAAGGAGCCTTTATCAAGTGAACTCTGTATTGAGACTGTGTGTGTTACACACACTTAAAATAATGTATTATATATATATCCGCTCACCATGGCATCCTCCATCAGCTGTGTGAATGAGTCTGTGACATGGTGCTACTAACTAGCTTAAAAATGCATATGATGTTTGCAGTTTAAATGTGTGGTATTCATTCAGTTTGGGAAATCCCACGATAACTAGAAAGCATTAGCTGGTTCACTTCTACTACTTCTACTACTATAGTCATTATTATGGGTCGCCCTACTTGCTGGAGTAGTAAACTAGGTTCCATTACACAGGAGTCTACTGACATTGTTTTCTAGGTATTAGTCATTATCCCATGTATCTCCATGGAAACAGTGATAACATTAGCATTTTTTTAAATTTTGCCCATTAGTTCCTACTGAAGACATACAACCTTTACAAATACCTAAAACAGTTGGGTGCAGTAGTTTTTACTAAACAACACTTAAATAGGAATAAATAGTATATTTGTTGGGGGTTATTTATTTTAGCTTTGGACACGTTTGGTGCAGAATGATGTTTGTGGGATTGACAGTTTTCATGTATAAAGGAATTTATCCAGAAACATGACACTAATGATGAGTATAATGGAGATCTACAGAAGAGTGAATAACCTTTCCGTTTTGGTGTTTTCATAAGGTTTGTTAACAGTATGTAATATCACCAGACTTATCCTTTAAGAAATTATCTGCTCCAGAACTGATTGACCTGAAAGTGTTTGAAAAATTAATCAGCATTCAGAAAGTCTCTGTAACAGGTTTCTACCACACAACTTCGGTCTAAATATTCAGCTTTGTGTTGTAAGAAATGAATGAAGGCTCTTCTTTTCAGCCTTGCCAATATCTAACTCAGATGATCAGACATTGGAAGAGAGAAGTGAGCCCAGTTGGTCAAAGTCCAGTCATCAGAGTTTACTACAGTACATATGAAAGCCTGACAAATCAAGGCTATATAATCAGTGGCATGTTTGTACAAGGTTGTATAGTAATGTAAAAGATAGTAGAATATATTGTGTTTCTGATCTATTTACTTGTGAAAATGACTTTTATAGACTACAGGCCCTACAACTGAAGCATTTTGTTTGAAGCTGTTTGAATTCATGAAAAGAAAAACAGGCAATCATTTTCAAGGAACAATGGCCACAAATCAAATCAGCAGCTGGATAATACTGAGCATACGGTGTACTGTGCAGATGTAATGCAACATGACATACTTCACACTGAAACTTAATATTTGAGGGGCTCACAAATATAGACGAGATTTAAATCAAGTTGTTTGCAAGTGTGTGGAGATTAGCAGGATATGGAACTGTAGACAGAAACAGAGCTACAGAGGACTGTTGGCTTCACACACAAGGGGGAGATGAATGAATCAGACCTCAGCCATGTTGTTTTGGAAATGAAAACAAAGTTTTTGCCCACTGATATCCAAATACACATCTGTCTCTTCCTATCTGTCTCCATATTGCTCTGTTAGTTACCCACGAACGGTCAAATGTGGTTTTATATGACCAGTGTACCTAGCTACTTATTCAAGGTCACTATTTGAATGAACTTTTGTAAACCCTCAAACATTTGAAATCATTTTACAGAAAGAGAAAAGACAGGGATGTTGAAGTAACATACTCGGATATTAATTCTTTGACATCAATTTGGCATAAGAGATTAACTAAGACAATTAATACAGGGACACAAGATTAAAATTGTGGAAATGTATTATTTTATTTCATGGAGCCTTTAAGACAGCTGGCTGCTATAGTTTTGTTACTCAAACAGGAGCAAATCTGCTCACTCTATATTGGATCCTAGATTTGTTAGGGTATTATTTTCCACTGTGGATTAATACATATTTGGTGCTCTTGTAAGTATTTATGGCAGCAGAAAGGTATGTGTAGGAAAAAAACATATATATCACAGTGCTCATGTTTATTGTAACAAAGGAACATTGTAATAGTTCTTGTACAACAATGTAGATCTATGGCACAGTGGAATAAGCTAAATCAGGCTTAGGCTACACTTGTTAGAGGGATCAATTCATTGGTGGCTGTGGTCTTTTCATGGAGTTTGTTGAAAGTAATAAGAACATAGACGATCTCCAGAGTTATCCGTATTCTGAATACTTGTAGTAGGGGAAAAAACTGGTCCATGTCTTTTTAAACATCCAAACTGGAAACTAACTTATATCCTTTCCATCTTTAAGAGGGAGGACGCTATGTTTGAATTCCCACCTTGATTTAACTAAGCAAAAATGAAAAGGAAAAGACAGACTAACTACAGTTTATAATAATCAATAGAGTAAAAGGTCTGTGCACTAAACCACCTGGCCTGCCAAACAATCCTTTGTAACCAACACCAAATCTAAAAATAAACCTACCCTATGCCCGATGCAACAAAAAACGCAATGAATTATGCAACAGGACAAAACTAAAATAAGAATACTCAGATGGCACCGTAACACCAGGTATAAAAATGGCTTGAAATGGCTCCAAATTACTTTGCAAAACATCCCCGTGGAACAACATCCTCCTTGCTCAATTAGTTATTGTTTCCTTTTTTGCTTGCTTGGAATGTGGCAACAGAAATCAGCGGGGGATCCACTTAAAATTCACACTGACTGACATTGTTTCAGAACAAGAGAGAAACAGAAGCGCGCGCGTGTGTGTGTGTGTGTGTGTGTATGGGTGGGTGTTTGTGTGTCAGCAGGCTGTAGCTTCCACTGCCTTGGAAGCTGCTGCGGGGAAAATGCTGACTATTAATAACCAGAGAAACCTAGTTATTTTTCCGTTTGTTGGCCGGTCGCCAGTCGATCCAAACCTAAAATAGAGTGAGCTTTGGAGCAACTCGTGTCCTGGCTGGCATAAAGTCATTATACAGATATACAGAACTCTAGTGGGAGAGAGAGCCCTAGAGATGAACAGTGAGAGACACAGTGAGAGGGGCAACAGTGAGTCCCAAGACCACTTCAATAAATCAATCTGCACAAAAGAGGTTTTGAGAAAACCCCATCTTTTAGGAAATGAATGCCTCTGTAGTCAGAGAGTTTTTCAGCACACAAAGAAAAAAAAAAGGAAGGCTGTGTCAGCCAGGCAGTTAAACCAAAGTGCGTAAATCATGTCATAATCAAAGGTGAAACAAGTTTGTACTGTAACTTTTCTTGTGACAGTGTTTATTGAAACAGATCCAATCTACTCAAATCAACATGTTTGTATCTGCGACTATTGTGTTGGCAAATACCCTGTCAGACATTATAAAAGGTGACAGATGATTAGCATGGCTTTGCAATGTATATTTTGTTTGTGAATGGGTGTGTGTGTGTGTGTGTGTAAGTGTGCATGTCTGTGTGTGTAAGCATGTGCATGTCTCATGCCAGTTCTCAAATTTCCACGTCAGAACTTGTCTTCCAGGTAGGAGTACAGCATGTAGGAGTACTTTCTATCAGCTATTGCCTCAGACATGACTTAATAACAAAAGGCCAACGGCAAACTGGTAGGCAGGTCTGGCAAGCTACTGTACTTAGGAGCCAGACTGTGGTGTGTGAGCCAACACACTTAGAGCAGCAACAACAACAACAATTAACTAATGCACGTTATAATTTAAATAGAAAATGACAAAAGTAATATTAACATGGGAGAGAAATGAGATAAAGTACAAGCTGACCCACAAAAGCTGGATAATTAAACTAAATTATAATAATGTAATCAATAAAAAAGGAGTGGTAAAGATGTTGCATTGTCAGCCGGAAAGTAGCAGTTCAAGAAAAAGAGGCCCAACTAACAGCGAGATGTGAAATCTTTCCTTTAGGGACAAAGTTGCAAAACAAATGAAATGTTATTTCACATTCATATTTCTTCAAAACGACAATGATTCAGTCCAGAAGAAACTGAAGCATAGGCTGGGTAGCAGATTTCAGTAGAGAAAGTGGCTGAAATCCTTTAATGTTTGTGTTATACTGTATGTTGCATGTCATATAATGTTACAATTAAATTCGGCAGATACTTTTTCCAAAGCGATAAGTAATGCAAAAAAAAAAAACTCACAATGAAGCCTGCAGTCAGGAAATATTCAGTATCACCACCATTTCTTCCAAGGGTGTAAAATCCTCCTACACATTATCGTCATTTGACAGTTAAGCAAAAAAAATGCTCAAAGAGAGGAGTCGTTCAGGACACAACAGAAGTCAATACACTAGCCAGTCTGGCATAGTTAGTGTGCAAGACAAAAGGCAGAACCTGCCCTGCTGCATTCAGAGGCATTACCACTATCTCTTCTCTGTCTGAATAAAAACTATGTGGGTGAGAACTGCACCACCAGTGTCAAACCATGCAATCGCACGATCAGAAGCACTGTTAGAAACAGATTTTGATATCTAAATTCATTTTGTTGGAAAATATTTGCTGATACATGTTAAATATATCAGCAAATAATAATAGATATTTGGATACAGTATATAGAAAGGAAAATTCAAACATGTGCCCAACTTTAGCTCATTCAACACTTAACAAGTTTCTTTAAAACATTCTAAAGACATACTGACAGACATAGTATTTCCCCTCTGGAAGGCGTAGTGTGCTTTCTTTATTTTTATATTATCTCAGTTGTCCAGTGTATATAAATGTGTGAGTGTGACACAAGCAGAGGGAGTGAGTGAGTGAGTGCACAAAGCTTGTTGACTTCCTGACCTCTTCATGTAAAACAACATGTGGTTCAGCAGCAGTGACTAAAACAAAGATGTGGCTGCCTGCACATCAGCCTCACAGTCCCCACAATTTCTTTGAAAAGATTCAGTGTGCTTGGTTTTTGCCCACTTAGCGCTGTTTGAGGAAAGTGTGGGGCACTGACAAAAAATCACGTTATAATGATGCTATGCTATTTATTCGTAAGTAGCTGTAAACAGCAAGCAAGTAAGGTGCTCACACATCAAAATTGTCACTCTTCAAGAAATTTGCACTTTTTTTTTTAACTTTGGTGGTGTGAAGCCACTATAGGAAGAACTACTTTAAAGGGCCTTCCCCCTCTTCACCTAAATGATCAAACAGGAGAGTAATGGAAAACCAAGTGCACCCAAAGTGTCAGCCACTAGGTCTGGACTGCACTCATGTTAAGAATCGAGAGTCTCCTCACACGTCTGAAAACCCACTTGCTCATTTGGTACTGAACTTACTCATGAAACTTCAATGCTTGGCACAATGCAAAGTTAAAAACCACAATCTCTGTCTGCTTGGCACTTCTGAGTAAAACAGCACCCAGTTAACCTTTTCGTGATTTCTGTTTGATTTTTTTTTGTCACATTTCTATGATAATCATCAGGTCAACCTGAGGTCAGGTTGAGGGGGAGAGGAAGAAAATAAGCTGACCTGCATTTTAGACAACACAGTCATCTACATACTTTTCAAACAGACACACACAAGTTTGAAGTATACTGTAGAGTTCATATTCTTCAATCCTAAAATAATATTACATTAATCTTTCAATCTTTTTTTAGGTGTCTGAGAGAAGTCAAACTGTGTATTAAAAAACAAGGTCAACCCACAATATCTCGCTGATAAGCACTGATGTCAGCTGATGTTAGACTAAACATGGAAAGCAAATTCACCACACGAAAGACTGTAAAATTATATTAAATATCCAAATGTCAGCTTCCTGACAGTCTAAAGCATGTTTATCATATGTGGCAGAAGACTAGTCTTTGAGATCACTGTAGCTATACACAGCTCAGGCATTGATTTAACATGAACTGAATGACACACACACACACACACACACACACACAGCTCACCTCGTTTCTTCTGTTTCAGTTTAGAGTGTGGGTAGTGTGAGCTTACTGACCAGCATCTAAGTGATAGTGGCAGCGACAGGAGGGAGAGAGTGTGTGTGGGAGTGTGTGTGTGTGTGGTCATGCTTTTCCTCAGGAAGTGATGACCCACAGAAAGGGAACTACATGCACGCATTTGCTCCCTCTGACAGAGTCTAGGCTCAGCAGAAGTTCAGACAGCTAACTATCATGTGGTCTGTGCATATGTGTGTGTATGCGTGTCCTTTATTCCTCATTTTAAAGTGTATTGTATGCATGTCCAAACAGTACAGTATATACTTGTGTATGTGTGCCTATGTGCTTGACAGTATTCGTTGTATTATATTACTTACATGTGCTTGTGTGAGTGAGTGTGTGTGTGTATGGAAGGTGGTAGACATTAAATGCAGATGATTTCCTGTTGCTTCACTCTCAGGCAACCTCATCATGCCTTTCTGGTTGCACTTCTCTCCCACCACACAGTGTCGTTGTGACATGAGTGACATAGTCAACTTCTGCCTCCCCATGCAATATTAACAAAATACAAACGTGCTAACTCTCTCTGCTTTAATTTTATATTTCACAATGGTTACTCATTGGTATCAATATCTAACCAGTATGAGAGCCTTTATGTCATGAACTTAAACCAGGGGTTCTCTGTGCCCTTTAATGTTCTGATTTTATCAAAATATAACCAGCTTTTAGCTATATTATAGCATATAATAACATTTTATCGCAAATCGTAATATCACTTCAGTTTTTAAAAGATATATCAAAATTGTATAAATTTTTAGTTACCTGTCTTCTCTCATTTTTTTTTTTTTAATATAATGTCCATTTTAATATAGCTACTTGCTACTATAGCTAAATGTTAATTCAATATCTTCCCAAGGGACTGGAACAGTCCAAAAGTAGCCTTTCAGATAAAACTGGCACATTTACAGTAATATTGATCGATGTGCACTGTCACTGTCATCACGAGACTGTTGAACATAATGTAGCGTGGCATGTGCTATTGAAATATTTATCTATAACTATAAATGTCTTCAGATTCTACTAAATCAAATTCACAGAATTGCTTGCACCTTCCCAGGCCAAACAATAGAGAAGTGGTTTGTCTGCCTCCATCATCTGTGCACAGGTTACGTGACTAAATGGGGATGAACAAATATTTACAAAGAATATGATCCTGACAAAAATGAAACAATTATCGTGTAAATGAGAGACAGGAGAGGCAAAACTGAACAATCCAGAGAGTCGTATCTATTTGCTGCCATCAATCATTCACTCACAGTACTTTCATTTCATTCAGATTTTTGTGAAGCTGAATACAATCGGCATTGTGCTCAAGGTCTTTATTGTGTTGATATCCAGATATGGGAATGCCATTTATACCTTTAGATGCACATGCGTGTGAAATGATTTGTGTTTTGGCCTCATTTCAAGGCCAAGCTAATGTTAACCTAGCTCACAAGCGGCGGCTAGTGAGCTACAGACAGATCAACCACCATGTTTAATCTGACAATCCTCAAGTGTGGGAGAAAGAAAAGAAACATCTGATTATATCACAGAGAAAGGGGGTTCCATCATTCAAGAGACCAGGTTTTGTGTTTCCTTACAAGTTATGCATTTTTATGCATGCTATGTAAAGTAATCATGTAATGCATGCATCAAACTTAAATGCAACATGTTTGCATTAACACATTGCATTAGCACAATAGCACAATGCCCGACAATTTGTCTAGTGACAGCGTTCTATATGTTCACGCTAAAAGGTGTGAACACTAAAATGCACTGTGGTTGGTGGTTGCCTGCTACCCTCCCTCTAGAAGCCATTACCAAGAGGCTACATCATGTTTTTTGATGAGCCAACGGAAACTAGAGCAGTGAAGTCTAAGTAAAGCTGGCAGCCAGAGAGAAACACATAATAAACAACTGACAGCGAAAACTCACTAAATGATGGGTATGGAATATGTATGGCTGATTATTGTAGAATGCACACCAATAGCTTGGTACTGGTCATATACCATATATGTAAAATCAGTAAAAGTAAAATCACATTGCAGCGCAATCGCCAAAATCTCACAAGCACACAAATTCTCACATGTTGAGATGGACATCAATCAAAAACTGCCTGTCTGCTTGATTTATAAGAAACACAGAAGAAAAAATGCCAAATTTGACAAGATAGAGAGATGGGGCAACACTGAGAAAGAGAGCACTAAGTGGTACCACTCTAATATCGGTGTGACAGAGTTCACTATAGGGCTAAAGCCACGCTTTGTCAAAAGTTCACTAGTGAACATATGTTTTTAGATGTGTCTCATGTTAAAATGACAAGTATACAAGTAAGTATATATATATATATATATATATATATATATATATATATATATATAACAAATTGTATGATTGAATTGTTCACCACACGCTTTTAATCTAATAATTAATTTAATCTCTCCACTGTCAATATCAACTGAACTGAACAAGACTGGACAGACTTGGTCAGGCTTTGTCTAATCAGTCATCATGCACAAATCATACATTTACAGAATATAAATGTCAAAATGTCAAATGTCAAAAACATTCACTGTTTTAGTTATAATGTATTCCTGCAACAATTTAGAAACAAACAGGGCTAATCAAACTCTTCAATCTGTCAAGCCGTCTTTTGATCGTCTCATAATTTAATTATCCATTGTAATAGGAGGCTGAGCCTGCCAGATTTACACACACACACACACACACACACACCTGCACACACACACACACACAGGATATGTTCTACACTGCTGTCAGAATCATAATGTGACTGGGACGTGAGGTGGGTCTTGTATCAGAGGACACAGGATGACTGAACTCTGATGAAACAGCACTCTGGGGAATTGTAAAGAAAGATATTGAGGAGCCATGTAAATACACCGCAACTTAACATGAACTAACTTTATATACAGGTATGCGCATCACATGAGCAGGTCAGTATACACACGTAAGAGAAACACTGAGAGAGAGGATAGTGGGGGGTATGGGGCATCCATTGTTGTTGCATATGTGTATGTCAGCTTCATATGCTGCTCTCTGGGAATCTGTAGTTTTCACAATAATCTAAGAGCATGAACTTTCCCCTAATTCCTTTAAATAGTTACGAGTTAATGGTTGATGAGTCCCTCGAGCCTCAAGAGCTTCCTCACTGGATAAGGAGAAGGAGTGGTGCATGCTGTCAAGGACTCACATGTGCCATGGTGTTACATGGAAAGATGTATATGTGTATGAGTAGCATAAACAAAGTATGATTTAGGGCACACTGCACATGAACACACATTTTTGAGTCTGAGATGTGTTGTGGTGAAAACAGACACAAACGTGTGTTGGAAAGAATTCAGAAACAGAATGAGGATGAGAGAAGAAGGCAGACATTGAGATAAGTAAGTGATTCAATAAAACTGACATTCATGATGATGTAACAGGTTAAGGATCTCTTCATGTGAGCGTGATCTCACCTGTGGGAGTCATGCGACTAAGGGTGAGGATGTAAAGCTAAACTTGTGTTTTGACAAAGACAGGGAGTGAGAGGAGGGCAAGACGGTAGGAAGAGGGAGAGGTACAATGTTGGAAGGGTCATGCCCTGTTCCTCGAAGTGCAGAGGAAAAAACGGGAGTGTTTTGCCTTCAGATGCTGTTCGGCCGGATAATAACAAAACAACACTTGACGTGACTCTCATTCGCGGAACTTACTATAAGCATGTGTGCTGGGAAAGGTCCAATTAACTGTAACTAGGCATGGCAAGTCTGTCAAGCGTTGGCTTTTTCACATGTTGAGGTAGTGTGCTATAGGGTTGTAGTAAGAGCAAATACTCAGCATTTAAAGAAATTAGCCTTTCCAAAACCAAAAATGAGAAAATGCATACGGCATGAATTAAACTGTGTGTTTATCTGCTCTCACGTAAGCTGTAATCATTAACATGTCCAGCTACCTAGCTAACTAACTACCTACAGTAGTAACCATCCTGCTCATTTTACACTCCAGGAACCTCAGAGATGTTACCTAAGATAGCATTACAATTTACAAACACATCAGTTAGTCCTTACATACTAAAATCCATTTCTTTATTAACATCATGTAAGTAAGTAAGTGAAAGCATAATGTGTTAAAATACAAACAAGTGTATATCATAACAAGTATAATATCATGATATCATGTATTTAGCCATTAATTGCATATTTAAGAACCCTTTTACAATGTTCTCATTTTTATAAGACTCAGCTGGAAACAATACAAGTAATTTGGAGATAGCGCTTTTACCAACTCATGGAGGTAATATTAGCTGAATTAGTTCACTATCTCAAAATCAACAGTTGGCATCTAGCAATGAGACGTCTGTTTTGGTCTACCTATGTCTTAAATCACAAACCCATTATTTTATGCTAAAAAGACAAATAGGAAGAAGAGGTATAAAACGTTTCCAGAATCAAGAAGCTACTGACTGTCTCTGTTCTTGCTTTTTCTCCAAGATCCTCTTCCATTTAAGAATAGACATTATACTCAACGGGACTGGTTTCTGTACATCACATCTTCCTCAAGTAGAACTGCACTGGTGATGTCTCAAGCAACACCCACATCCAGTAAACTACGCAGGACCTTGTGCACACTGAGTCTGAGTCAGTCTGAAGATGCCATTAGAGACAGAGGGTTTGACCTGAGGAACTTCTGTTTGCTCCCACATCTTTCTAAAATGGAAATTGGGACAAAGGTTGCTGGATATCCTACTGTTTGTTGAATAATATCTAAGTCAAAGTGCATTGGGAAGAAAATACCATACTCATTAGTTTCTTACGATTTGTTTGGGAAGATGCACTGCTAAAGCATGGTAGTATCTGAAATGATAAGGCCTTTGCATTATTAACTGATCTTGTGGTATTTAGTGATAATTACATTTTTATCATTAATTTGTAATGGTAATTACAATAGATATATTAGTCGGTCTGTGAATTGTGATGGATGTTGGATCATACTTTTGCCTTTCCTTTTCCAAATATGTTTGGCTAACTTGGGATTTTGTTAAAAACCTGTATGACTGTCTAACCACTAATATTTCATGGCCCGCCTGGCTTCCTTTCATTGGTGATCTCAGCTATTAAGTTACTGTAAAATATTATTAATACGAATAGGAATTATGACCGAAACTCCAAGATAAACTAAACTGCATAAAACCAGCATTATCTGTTTTATTTTCAACATTATCGGTTTTACTTCCAGTATTGCTAAAATGTCTTGATACTGAACAGGAAGTGTATTTGTTTTATTATTATTTGCTTACCGTATTTTTGTTGTCAAAGTGGCTTCAGCTGCTCTGTAGCCTTTACTATTAATGAGCGACAGAAAAGTTGCTTCTCAACATAACTGCCCTTCTACGTGTCTGATTGGGAAAACTTTACCAGTCTGGTAAAGTTCAAATGCAATTGTTGTATAAGATTATATATTTTTTTCATTAACATGTGTTCTTCTTGCATGTGATACCAAGTGTAAAAATGTTTAGGGTTAGGACTAAAAACTTTGCTTTGACATTGCTTTCAATATGAATATTTTTTTAGATGGCAGGCGTTAGGGGCATTTTCTTTCCGCAATATCTTCTTGTTGTTGAGAGAAAAAATATGAACAGTGTCACAATTACAGCTATTTAGTAAAATCTTTGGTAAACTTAATAAATACAAACAATAAAAACAAAACTGTAAAAAGTAAAAAGTAATACAGACAGTTTTTATATCACATACATCTAACAAATGAACAGATACGGCTAAAGATATACCACAAATCTAAATCATGATCATCATTAATTACCAAAAAATCTGAAGATTACTACAGGAAGATGATTCATATTGAAAACATTTTGTGCTGTACAT
This sequence comes from Pampus argenteus, assembly GCA_036937835.1. NCBI lineage: Eukaryota > Metazoa > Chordata > Actinopteri > Scombriformes > Stromateidae > Pampus > Pampus argenteus. The sequence continues at coordinate 12,994,406 of CM072863.1, forward strand.
AAAAAAGAGAGAGAGAGTCACAGTTTGACAAAATACGGTTGAGACATAAAAGATTAACTAGCTAAGCTGAATTTTTAAAAAGCAAACAACCTGCTTGTGGACCAAAATTTGTTTGCTGTCAAAAGAAATCCAACTCTGTAACCAAAATGTTGCTGTCAGTAGACAGTAAATGGCAGCATAATTGACCTTGACGTTAATAATTACACCTAATTTAAAAAACAAATGACTTCACGCAGGCTAAAGGCTAAACAGAATCATCACGGTCTCAATGCCATCTGATAAAAATTTCACAACAACAATATGAAAAGTTGAATTATAGTAAACAAGAGAGGATGTTGTCGATGTGTAAAGGCAAAAATAGTTTGTTTATTATATGTGTGCTGAATATGTGTTCTGATTTAATATCTTTCATCTATTTCACAGAAAAAATGTTTTCCTTCCCTTTATCATATATTCATGCAATGATTATGTTTAGCTCTTCCAGAGGTTTTATATATATATATATATATATAACGACTTAAAGTCACTGCTTAGAACACAAACAAATGTTGCTTCTGATCGTTTGATGGATCCCGGTGTGAGAAATCCAACAGGTTTCTTTAAAAACCTGAGCTATGTCTTCACATCGACTCAAGCAAAGCTATGTGTTGAGGTACGGTGTCTGCAAAGAGTTAAAAGTGACATTCAGGCCATGTGAGAAACAACATAAACATAGCATAGCATGGTATCTTGAAACACTCCTTTTATTTATGACAACACACACACACACGCGCGCGCGCACACACACACACACTGATTTAAATAACCAGAGATTGCGTCCCTTTGGTGTACAAGACAACATCTACACTTGGTGCACAGGGGATCCAAACCTCAAACACACAAAGGACACATGAACCACAAATATTATATAAATCGTATAGTAAAGGCCAAACAATTACTGTATGCCCTGTTTCCCCATGATTTCCAACTTAACATGAATGTTACGCAAAAAGAAAAAAAAGAAAAAAAATGTTAAAGGGATACCGTGAGATCAATACAGAGGAGAATTCTTTATCTTAGAAAGCGCCTTTCATAATATCTTCAAAATAAGGTTATTTCTCAACCAGAAATTAATTTCTTCTAATCTAAAATAGCTTTCTTACAGCAGTGATGATATTTTATGTTATTATATTTTAACATTTTGTGGAAGAAGCTGATTTGCTCTATATGACTTTCTCGTTAGCATCTCGTAATTTTACTATTTATTTCCAGTCATTCATTTGAGTATATTTAAAACGTCAGAGAACATCTTTCTTCTGTTAAAAACAATTTCTTGCCTGTTGTTTTTTATTGTTACGACGGTATAACTGCATCAAGTCTTTGAAACTAGCACCACTACGGAGGTTGGGCACATTTATTATCAACAACATATTACCTACCTGACATTAATGTCAACCAAGGCTGCTGTGAATTGATTTCTTATCTTTCTTGCAGCGATTGGTTTTAGGTGACATCAATACACAATTAAAATAAACTTGCAATGACTTGTGACGAATAGCTTCAAACAGATAATAATTGCTCAAATCAATGAATTGTCTATGAAATGTGCAAAATCATGAATAATTTGTTTCCCAGAGCCCACAGTACAGTAAAACAATCAATCTAAAAAAAGGTACTACCATATATGACAGTTCAAAACAGTAAACGTTTACCAGAACGTTTGCCATTTCTGCCAAAAATGACAGAAACCAATGATCAATTTCTGTTGATCAAATAAATTATTTCAGCTCTAAATGGATATGAAATGTCAAAAAACTTTATAGTCACTACATGATTGTTTCTCCATAGAATAGTGAACAAAATACTAAAAACAACCTTATATGTTAGAAAATAGTTTGCAGTAATGTTAAGTAAACGGACAAAACCCTGCATGGTTCTTTAAGTGTCACAACATAAATGAGGATCCAATCTGACAGCAAAACGAAAAAAAAACAACAAAAAACAAAAAAAAAACAACGTAGCATAAATGATAGACTTAAAAATATATGTCAAAACATTTCAATTCTCCCTTAGTGCTCACTGTGTGGTATGAGGTCATTTACATCACCAACTGATGAAGAAAGATGTCCAAAAATACAGGGGAAAACCAGACTCACTGTTGGCAGTGGTAGTCCAAATCTTGTACAAAAAAAAGTGATAAATTCTCTTTCCATCATAAAACAACACCAGGCCATTTCACACACATGAGCATTTCACCACAGTCCTACTCAACTAACTCAACAAATCAGTGTTGGCCTTGTGTGCACTTTATGCTGAGTCACGGCCAAGATTTAAACATGAATGTTGTGTAATATCTACAAATGTCTTACATGACGGTGAAGATGAAGATGTGACAGAAGAATATATATATATATATATATATATATATATATATATATATATATATATATATATATTGGATGTATCCCTCTAATTATTAATGACAATTTGTCAACATTTAAAACTATCTCTTAAACAATCTCTTACCTGTGAAGCTATGACCACTTCGGTGGTGAAAATCTCTGCCTGGTGTTTGCATGTCAAACTCACATGTGGACCGCAGAAACTATGGACCAACACCTGATTGTGTGCCAGTTGTCAATCCTGCCCCCCACCCCACCGCCCACACGCCCACATACACACACACACACACACACATACACACACCTTCACCACCATCTGTACAGCAGTGGAAGTTTGTCACACTGCAAACACTTTCCACAAGACATTACATCTAGTGAAACATAAGGAAATAGCGATAGCGGTGTTAGGGTAACTGAGTTTGAATTCATTTTTCAACAATCACTGTAAAGATATTGATTGAATACATCTTGATTTTTCTCAGGAAATAGGCATAATTATTAAATATCGGTGGTATATTTTTATAATACCTTTCGGTCTCGCAATGCAAACTGCATTTAATAACATGTTTTCTTATCATTCAAGCAGCAGTCACAACACTAACGACGCAGATAATGTAAACTGAGCGGAAGGTGACTGACCTGAATCAGCGCAACGCGGAGCACACTTGCTTGTTTTGGGTCGTTCCTCTTCGGTTGTTTAAATTTGCGGGTTAGCCTCGGACACCGCGGCGTCTGGTCGCTTCCACAAGAGCGCAGCGTCTGTCAAAGTGGTGAAGTCTGGTTGCTGAGAGGGTTTCTGGTCATGTTGGTGTCTGCCTGCCTCTCTCTCTCCTCCCTCCTCTCCACACACAACAGCTCGGGATCCTGAGGACACACGCAGAGGCATCAAATTACCCTTTACAGCTCTGATTTACTCAATTTCAATTGTGTCGTTTGCGCTTGATAGAGAGAGAGAGACAGGTAACAGTCTGACTTAAAATTAAAAGCACATTTGTTTGATTGTTGGTAAATACTGAATTTTGACAAAATCCAAATTGACAAAAGGAACAGATTAACATTGAACGCAACACAGTGAACGTTAACGCTAACTAATTTAGCTAACTGGTGTCTGGCTAACTTATTAGCACAAACTCAGACTGAAAAGAGGAGGAAATCACCTGCCACTCAGCTCTGACCAAGAGTTACAAAATACACACACCAGCATCTCCATTCGCCCATTGAAATTAACACATTATATCTCGTTTGTTTAATCAATACAAACATTGATAAAGCCTCAAGTTGTGCCTTTACGGCCGTTGGGTTATGTGTCAGGCTATTTCTTAGCAAACCAGAAAAGACTCCAGAAAGTTGCTGCTCCTCAACAAGACATAGTCTTGTAGCTAATGTTACATAACCACCACATACGCGATATAATGTGTCAACAAGTGGTTTTCAGTCTCTATGGTAAGGCTGCTGCTATTAGCTACATATTTATGCTAACGTTACTCTACAGATATGAGAGTCGTATTTTCATTTACCTCTCAGTAATGCAGGGTTACCCCCTCTTTGTGAAGCAGAGAACTAATAATGACTAATGAGGTCACATCTCTGGTCTCATAATCTTGTTTACGCTCGAGCTTTGGTCTGATAAGCTCTACATGTTGAGAGCAGATGACTGAGTGCTGAAGGATATTAACAGTGGAGAAACATTTCTGACAAATTCTGCAACTAAATAAACTACTTCATTAGTTTAAAAAAAACCTCAGTCAGTGTTCATCGTCTAAGTCTAAGACAGCCTGATTGTGTTGATGCTTCCACTTTTTTGATGTTAAGACCGTAGACTCTAACCTAAACCACACTCTAAACCAGAATCTGTCTTTTACTGTGTTAGTTGACAGCAATTGCGGTTCTCCATTTTTTTTTTCAACTCACATATCATGATCTTGGTATCTTAAGATATTGGTTGTTGATTTATTGTAATTATATAGACTACAATACATTAGATAATTTGTCTTTTCACAATTAAATTATTCATTATTAAAATGTTTAACAATAAACGCATAACATTAGTAACTGAGATGTAAATAATGCAATGTGCATGTGCAAAATGAAATTAAACATGAGTTCAGGCTAAGATATTACACCACTGATTACTCAATTTTCTCCTCACAAGCTGAAAGGTTCTGATTTGATTTGGTTTTAAAGCTTCTGGTAAGACACAGATAAATTTAATAGAGCGACTGGGTGAAGAAATGTTTCCAAAACTAAAAAGGTCAGTCCATGAAGAAATAAATGTTCCCGTTTTTGTCCAAGTGTCACTTGACCAGACTCTGACCTTCTGTCTGCCCCACTGACGAAGCTCCTAAATGGCACTGCGTGGTGGATGGGTATGTGGGCGAAAGGGCTCAGCGACAATTCATTTTGAATCATTGTATGTCATCATTCGCATGCATGCTTTTGCTGGTATGTTTAAAAAGTAAAAAAAAAAAAGCTTAATATCTAATTGTTTAAAATGTAAAGTTTAAAATTTTTAAATAAAAATATCCTAAACCTGAAAAATGAGACACGACAGAAAATGAATGTGCAGAATCTCATTGTAAAAAACAAAACAAATGTTACTTCTCATAGATCAAGGTAAGGTTTAACTTGTGTGTAGCTTTCCAACCTGTTTGTAAGGCCTCGAGACATCAAATATGTGAAACCCAGCTACTTGCTGCTCAGGAAGTCGCCATAAAGTCTTGTGGTCACAGTCTTACAGGCAGGAAAAAGGTGAAATGTAGTTAAATAATGCTACTTTCGTTATGCAGCTGTCAGCTTGATTTCAGATACCTTTGATATATCATAACTTGATACTTGATACTAAGACAGCTGGCATGCTTTGCTTTTTTACAGACACACACTTACTGACTCACTGTCTCTCACATACATAATGATCCTCCCCATGCAGTTTCTTAATGCTGAACTAAAAAAAATAATATTCCCGTGGGAGTTTTTTTTTTTTTTTTTTTGCTGTCACAAACAAAACAAAGCAATAATTTTGAATTGCTTACACAGTTGAGTCCCAGTAGTATTTATTTTGGGTGGATAGACTGGAACTCTGGTATATGAAAATGTTTATCATCCAAGTGCTTGTGTATCTTTACATCTTTACCAGACTCACCTACACTGTATCGACACAGTATTTAATTATTATGAGGTAGAACTGACATGTAATTTTTTACGCAGAAGGCAGCAAGATGTTCAAAATCGAATCGTGGGGATAAAAATGAAACAAGGTCCCCGACACCCAGAAATAGGTCTTGAGAATGACTTGATTTTCACTCCATCTGCAAATGTTTTTGATGAAATAAGAACTAAATATATTAAAATGTTTAACCGATGTACTGGTTGGTCCTTCCTCCTCATGTCCACATTCTCTGGCTCTTAGTCGGCCTTCTTTTTTGAGCTTCTTTGGCACCAGCAGGTTGGGATGAGCACCAAGACAAACAGCCTTTGGCTAGTATAGGCTCATATTGGTGCATTAACCGCCTACGTACATGTCCCGATGAGCAGTGTGATGCAGACGTTCCCACAGATCTCCTCTGGCTGCTCGTCCAATGGACCAGAAACCAAGAGAGTGTGTTTCTCTGTCTGCATTGCACATATTTGTGTGCAAAGAGTTTATCTGATTGTGTGCGTGTTCCACATCGTCTGTAAAGGCTAACATTGTTAATAAAATGCTTTGTTACTCAGGTTCGCTATTAAAAAAAAGAAAAGAAAGACCTATTTTCAGCATTAATGGGGTGTTTTAGGTTAAAGATTCTGTATAGCAGCACATTAAAAAGGGATCATAATGACATCACTGCATAGACACACACAGTTTAGTAAAATACACTGAATGAGATATATGCACAGTATGTATTTGTGTGTGTGTGTATATATATATATATATATATATATATATATATATATATACACACACACACACACACACATAATGTGTGTGTGTGTGTGTGTGTGTGTGTATGCAGTGCCACCTGCTGGCTCACCACATGAAGTTCAACAGTCCATCTTCATAAATACACAAGAATACAGGTCTGAATGTTTGACTTGTTGATACCACAGGACACTTACAGATGACTTGAAGATCTTAGATCCTAAACAGCAACAGATCAGTCAAACAATATCTGGGACATAAGTTCATTCTTGCATGCTGAAGCATTTTGTAAGCTAAATTAATCTCTCCTTTACCCCCTCTATAGTATTAAAGATATATATTACAATACTTCTTAAGTGATTAAGTAGTTACATACAGGTAGTGTGTTTTTCAGTTAGAGGAAACCAGTTCAAGGTCTTGTTCAGGCATCATCCACCTGCCCTGCTGATGTGTCCTTGAGCACGATCATAGAACAAACAGAGCTGCCACTGACCTTACACTGTGAACTCATAGGGTTTCACAATCTATACAGCATATGAGTCTCTTTCCTTAGACCAAGTTCAGATAAGGACAAGCCACACCAAAAAAAAAAAAAAAAAGGAAAAGAAAAGAAGACCTTTACACTTGAAAAACATATAAAAAGAGAGTCAATGCAACTGAAGTGAAACACCAGCATTATTCTGTTTATATTCTATATTTTGATTTATTTTAGACATCCTGTTGCAGTCAGTGTAATATCGACAATAATATAAATCCTACTAATTAGGTGCTTCGCAGATTTTTTTGCTGGTCCTTTGTAAAGTGTAACTGGTTTGGTTGAAGCAAAACCCTGAGAGAGAAATTGTACTTGTATAAAAGTTGTACTTGAATAAAATCCTAACTAAGATAATAATCCTGGTGTGCTACACCCATTTATCTGAAGGGCAGCCAGTTAAAGAAAGATGAGTGTTTTTATTATTAGAAACATTTGAAGTCAAGTACTAGTTTTTAGCATCTGAACACATGTTTGCTCTAACCACTAAACACTGTCACGTAATCATAAGGCACAGTCATCAGCATGAATCTCACGTAGCGAATCAGTGGAATGATCGAAGCACATCTTTATTCACTTTTATCTGTACAGAAATTATTAAACACTATCGGTCACCAGATCATGCAAAGCAGTATTGCGTCACAAATAAAAACACTATACAAAACAAACAACATATACTGTACCATAATTATGGAGCCTCAAAAAAATAAATAAATCGATCAATATATTACAAAAAAATAAACTCCTGAGATGACACATACATACATACATACATACATACAAATACTATATGTTATCAACTACTTGCAACATAGTACTGATGATAGGTTAACAGACATGGTTGATATTTATCCATATAAACTTGAAATGCAGCAACTCAACTGAAAATGACCGGTCGAGGATACTGGATGTATTCCAGGTTTCCCTATTTCAGTCCTGTGTTACATGAAGAATTGATAAAGCATAATCTGACACCCAACTGTTGACTGCAGTAAAAAGCAACCTGGAAAGTCATCACTGAAAGGAATTTTAAAGGGAATGTAAGAATAAGGTATTTAGCAGATACACAGGTCCTGTATGGATGGTCATATTTATATTTATAATAGGTTGATAGCACTCAACAGTCATGTCGAGGTGTTATTGCACTACTGTCTCAAAGTCTTCTTATGAGAATAATCAACAACTTACAATACTGTTGATAGATCTACACAGAGGTGAAACAAGAAATCACCAGTCACAGCTACAGACATGAGTCTGTTAACTATTTGAAATGCATTCGTCTACTTTTTAGGATTGATTTATTTTGTTTGGCACACCAAATTCAAAAGCTCCCAAATGTCCCAATCAATCTTGCCCTCAATACGGTTCAAGCACTTGAAGTAAACGAATAGATTTCGAGTTGTAATCGACTCAGGTCTGCACAGCTAGTAAATTTAGCTGTGAATTGAAAATGTCCACAATAAGGCTACAACATCTAGAGAGAGAGAGAGAGAGAGATAGAGAGAGAGAGGCCACAGAGGGCAAAACTCAATGATGGAGCTCCCTTCTGCTCCAAAAGTCACACTAAGCCACTTGGAGGAGCCATGCATAACAATTGAACACAGATGAACATACACATATCTCTCACACAACGATGAACTTCAAGGCTTTTAGACAAAAAAGAGGGCGCTACAGCAATGACAAGCCCAGTAGTCCAAAGACCAGAGACACAATGGCTGGATTTCCAGAGGAACAAACTGTTAAAGTTTTTTGTTTTTTTTTTCGGTTACTTACACACTTTAACTTACTTATTGACCTATACTGATTTACTGCAACCACAGGGGAATCCATCAAATTTTAAATATCTGATTATTTTTTAAAATGAGTATAAATCCAATCACTGAATGAGTTATGTCAAAGACAAAAGCTGATTAAAAAGTATATACTGGATATTTTTAATATTATTGGCTTAACTCCTTTTCTAGTTACACACACACACACACACATATATATATGTGTATATATATTTGTATTCTTGAATATTATATACTTTGATATACTTCCGAAAGTATGCTCTGAGAAAAATAAACATTTTGTTATTCTATTCTATACTGTTCTATTCTTCATCAATGACGTAACTCTTTCAGTCCAATTACTCTGGCACAGCATTGTTCACTGAACATCCTACCCAGCAGGCCTCACTATTACAGAGAAGCTGAAAATAGAAGAGAAGATGGACCAGGATGGAAGGAATACAATACAGTTAACACACAAATTTTAATCTCAGACTGGTTCACATTTAATGTCAATCAAGTCATCACTGGCCAATGGTAAAAGGAGGGTGGATAGGGCAGAATCAATAAGGGGCTGACTACGGTACGGCTGTATCTAGTCAGAGAAAAGGCTGGCGAAGGACTTTCGGAGGTTGCGAATGGTTTCGGCCTTCGTCTCTTCTTGGCCATCGCCTCCAGAGCTCGAGACGCCGCGGAAGAAAGAGGAGTCGCTGAAGGCGTTGAAGGCATTGGTCAGGGACTGGGACTTACTGGGAAAGGGGAATGAGAGGATAGAGAGTGAGGAGGACAGGGGGGGCAAGAAAGGAAGGAAGGAAAGGAATGACAGGATGCACGTGTGTGTGTTTGGGGGGTGGGGGGTGGGGGTAATGTGAATGTTTAATAGAGTAAGTGAGAGGGACAGTAAGGAAGGAAAACAAACAGGGAAATGTGTAAGTGGGCCAGAAAGTCACACAATATTTGTACAGTGATCCTTGAGAAATTATCTTACTACAGCGGGATATTTTTTTAACACAAAGAATGACCTATTGAAATGCACGTCTTTGCATTATCAACAGTGCGTTGATAATATGGCGCTTACTTCAGTAGAGGATGGGTCTTTTGCTGGGATCCTGGCTGTTCTTCCACAGGAGCTTGAGCCTCATCAGGGGCCGCGGCTGCTTCAGCTGGGATGGGTTCGGAGTCTGGGGAAGGAGAGGCTGGCTTGGCCTGGGGCTGAGCCTTAGCTGGAGACTGGACATTAGGCGGGGACTGGCTGGCTTCAGACTGAACCTGTGCTGCGGCAGGGGTTGAAGCAGTATCTGAGGCTTGAGTGGAGATCTGGGTAGCGGGCTGGATTTTAGGTGAAGTTTTGAGAGGAGGCGTAGTTTGCGGCTTTGGCTGGAGCTGTGGCCTGGAATTCCTGCGCACAGGAGGGATAGGTTTTGCTGGTGGTGTGGGTTTGGGGGGTAGCTCTTTTGGTTTGCCCGGAGCTGGGGATGGGGAGCCCTGAGGCTGGGCCTTGGGCTGCTCTATGGTGGGAGCTGAGGTTGGGGGAGAGGCCGGGACTGGGTCCGGGGCTGAGGCTGAAGCTGTGGCTGAAGCTGTGGCTGAAGCTGTGGCTGAAGCTGTGGCTGAAGCTGTGGCTGCTGCTGCTTTGGTTTGGGGAGAGCTTGGAGCTGCGGCTGCTGCTGATTTAGCTGGGGATGATGATGAAGCTTTGGCTGGGCCTGGGCTGGAAGCAGAATCTGGGCCCGACTTTGTGATGGATGGGGCTCTTGTCATCGGGGGAGGCCTCGGCACAGGAGGCTTTGTGACTGAGGCGGACTTCTGGACTGGGCTTGGCTTTTGAGTCTGACCTGGTTTCTGAGCTTGACCTGGACCAGTTTTCTGGGCCTGGCTGGGCTTTGGTACTGGTTCAGATACTCTCTTAGCTGACTCTGATGATGGGTCTACGCTCTGTGATTTCACTGGTGCACCTAAAAGGTTGAGATAAGATAGTTATTAGATTGTAGTCCCACAAAGGCAAAATAAAGGATATTAAAAAGCATAATTATTATTTTTTTAATCTAGCACCTGTTGTTTTAGTGCAGCTGATAGAAAACCAAATGTCTGTAACACTCATCAAGAGACCAAAGCAGAACATGATACTAGAGATGTAGAGATAATGAGTGTGACTCTTAACATGCTTGTTCACAATAGGACCTCTCACATTCACTCTCAGAAATCCTGACCTCATCTATATAAGACGGACTGAGGCAAAGCAGACTCTGAATGTTTGGACTGTGATGACCAGCAGGGGGCAGCAGATCAATAGAGAGAGGAGAAGGAGTGGTGATTCGCCTGTCATGCCAAGTGTTTATGCACACCAACTCATGTGACCATTAGGAGGAGTGTGGTGATGAAAAGGGAGAATGAGAGGAAAGGAAACAGCAGGAGAATGAAAGGAAATGAACAACAAAATGAAAGATGATACAACCAAAAAAGAATCGTAACATTAAATGACTCAGTGATTCAAACACAGGCAGCAAAGCAACCAGTCAAGAAGCATAAACATGCTAAGTAGTAAAGGACTAGGCAGGGATGAGTTTCCAATGACTGCGCAAAGATTACTCACTTTCCTGGATGGAAGATTGTAGTTAAGTATGTAAAATATATCTGAAAGCCTTGTAAAATATGTATTCATGTATATTTATGCATTTGTCCATTTTAATAAATTTTAAAAAACCTTCATGAAAATTCATCCCATTCTCAGTTATTGCTGTCAGGCGGCCAAATGGCCAGTCTTACGTTTTATCAGTTTGTCATTAAGCATCCCAATGGTTGCTTGGAACTCACAACACATAAAAACCAAAGAAAATACCATTTGTACAAACATAATTTATAAAGGACACAATAAGAATTCGCTTGGATACAACCTGTGAATTACTTTTAGTTTTCTTAGAAATGTGTTTACCTATGCTTCTGTCTATCTATAATTAGTTATGTTATTTATTTTTTTAATTAACCTTTAACCACGTAAGTTGCATTGAGGTTGGAAACTTTTTTTGCAAGGGAGACCTGGTGGTAGCATACCAAGTTGCAGATAGGACTACATCAGGCACATAGAATAAAACAATAGCAGTTGTTGACTGCTATAATGAGATTTTGCAGTGTGCACTAATCTAAAGCTCTTTTCATGAATACAGACTTGAAAATATTTGTAATCAGATGTTTATGAAGATCAAATATCAGTAGTTCAACAGTCTGGATCCAGGCAAATAAGGAATGACCATGCAGAGAAAGAAAGAGATGCTCATTTTCTTTGAAATGTTTCATTAAACTTGTAACCATGTTTTGTAATTGCCAAGAAAAACATGTAATGTGTACCATATTACACCACTTCCCTTATCTCAGGTATTATAACACAGAATGGCAAAGGTTAATTTACAATCACAGAGAACAACAAGCAGTTATTCACAAAAAATTGATATCTTGTAAAATGCCCTTTGGTGCTTGACAGGAGGAAATCAATTTGTTTATCATAAACTGATCTACACCATGATAATATATTTATTTAAAGACGATACTGAAGACTCAACAACCAAGCGTTAATCACAAAGATAAAAATCCAACTCAGCTGACCCGAACTTAATGTGCACAGTGATCACAAGCATGAGCACATATTGAGAATATATAAAAATGAACAGATTCTGATGATCTATAAATAAGATTATGTCTGCCACTTTCCAATCATGTTTTTCACAGTGTAAGATTATTATCTTAGAAAAGCAATATTAATGTAACAGCAATGTGATTTTCACATCTTAACATCTCAAAAAAAAACTGTAGGCACATGTTTATCTCTAACAATTCTTGTAAAACATAAAAAGCCAGCAAAACTAAAACAGGCAACACAAACATAATAAACACCACGTGGACTACAGGCTTTTACCATATTCATGCAAAAAGAGAAAAACTGAATCCAAGATAATAAAGATGTAAACACGCACTCAACGACAGACAGTATAACTTAGTAATGCTATACGCTGTTTTAACACTACTTTTATCAGGCACATTTAGTTTTAGCACTTCAGCCCTGAACACAAACAACACCGTACTAACACAAAAGCTATATGGCTGCAATTAAAGTCAATATGCCACTTAAGTGCACTGTACACTGGCTTGTTACATTAAGTGAAAGTCACAAGTTAAACAGAGACCGACCGATGTAGTTTAAGGCAGTTTGACCTTTGTTACCTTCAACAAACAGAGATGAGGAGGAGAATATAGACATGACATAAACTGCTGTTATTCATAAGTATTTGCTATATTACCTCATTGTTGTGACACCTGCAATGGTAATCTTGGATATGGGGTATCTCTAAATTTACAGGGGTTTTTTTTCTCGCTTAAACCTCAAATTAGATGCAAAAATTCCACAGACCTCCAATAATTAAAAACTACCCCATATTCATTCCTCACTGTAAAGATATAAATATTTTTTTAATTTAAGGCATTTTCTTCTACTTAACTAACATTTTAAAAAAAATATTTTCCTTATGAGCTTTTTCCTGTGATGGCAGTACTTGTTTTGACAGAGAAGGCATTATTTGTTTTGCAAATATTGGATTCTTTTAATACATTTTGGAAAGAATTTCTTAAGGTGTCTGAGAGTGAACTGTCTCGAATGATTCAGAGTGTTTCCTAGACACGCTTTGACCCTCCACCAGCAGCACTCGTATTACAATGGAGAACAGTGTTCAGACAACCTTGAGGTTGTGGACGCTGGCCTGTGGTCCTGTTTGGATCTGCCAGTCCTTCCTTAAGGGCAGCACTCTGAGAGAGAGTGAGGGGGTGGATGAAAGAAAGAAAAACAAAGAGAGAGAGAGAGAGAGAGAGGGTGAGGAAGAAAGAAAAACACGGGTTAGAGAGGTTTTGGTAAAGCATCAGCAGTGAACTGTGAAGTGCTGCTACAACTAAATGATTTCCCTGCAGGCAGAAAATCTGCCTCTTATTATACTTCCAAGGAAAACTGAAGCAAATGTGCTATTGTAGCTATTTACTTTAGGTCATACATTACAAATACACAGGTTTTTGTATTTAACTGAACCAAACCTCTACCTGCTGGGGCTGCACAGTAGTTGGCTTCTGGCCTTGAGGGGAGCGAGCAGGTGAACGGGAAGCCGATGATGCATTGGCAGCCAGTGCTTGGTTCATCTTAGTCAGCACCACCTCTGAGATGAGTTGGCGGTCTTCTGCCTGGTGATCACCGATCAACTGCATAGATGAACCCACAACCTGGACAGCCACAACAAGGGGAATGTTTTAGAAAGTGTGTTCTTTAAGACAAAGAAAATTAATCGCATAACTGAAAGGTCAAATTAGGAGGTTAAATAGACCATACAACAGGTGTGGTAAGGTAACAGCAATATGGTATGCTAAGGACTTTTTTTTACATCTTTCTCATTGTGGTATCTAACCTAAACCCTCTACATAACTACTGCATATTTCATTATGACAGTCAAACTATCTCTATGAATTGTAAGTGGGAGATGCTTAGAAACATCACATGGATGCCTGACACGCTGCCTGTTTGATCAGTTTGATTTGTTTCCATGACCAACTGAAAGCTTGTTTATTAACTTTTAAACGCACCAGACTGTATTAACCATATGTGCAGTATCACTGCCTACACACTACTCACTGCCAGTTAAAAATGATAGTTACCAGAATTATGACAGAAAATGATCCAGCTCATCTAGCTTTCTTCATGGATGAGGGTGTTATATTGACCTACACGACTGAGTAACTCTCTACGTAGTGCCAAAATCAATATCAAGTAAAGAGCAAAGAGAAGCAGCTTTCTTTATAGCACTCCAGCTTGTGTCCTAAAATGTGTGGCTTGTTAAATTGCTCCCTCAGCTTGGATACTAAACAGCTCAATCCTATGGCCAAATTAGCCCCTTCTTCAAATCATGTATCTCCCAGATTTGTCCAGGTCCTGCCTGGTTACTGCCTACTTTCTTGTCTTCTTTCCTTCTGCAACCTTCTGCCTATGTCCTTGCAGTCTTTTCCTCAGCAGAGAGACACCCAAAGTCCCAGTAAGCATCATTTGTAGCTTTGTCATATTTGTGTTTTCCTATCTGGGCCTTTCTCCTCGTCTTAACCTGAAACTGTTTCTCCACCAGAGTTTCTGCTTCTCACCCTGCATATATCCTTCTTTCTCCAAACTCGCCCTGTCAGATCCCTCCACAGTCCTGTCCACCTGAACTGTCACCTTCATCTCCTTTTGTGCCCAGAAACTCCTCCTGGCTACTGTCACTGCTACTAAGCACCAGATAAACAACCTGACAACCAAGCAATGAGATTAGTTGACCACCCCTGACCTGCCTCTTCAGATTTAACTTCACCAGCTGTGTCATAGTGTCTGTATTTGGTTCCTGTTGCTCTGAATTGAGATTGCTGGAGGTTGCTGCTCTCCTAAACAATGACAAATTCTCAATCTTATGTATATGTATATCTTCTCAGTCTCATCATATTCTGTGTCTTTGTATCTAATCTTCTACTTGCCTTTGAAAGCTTACTTGTAAACTGTTTTTTCCAAAACTGATTGCTGGGATCACAGTATTTCCATACTGAGACAGTACTGATAGTACTTACATACTGAGAGTCTGGCATTTGATTTCAGAAAACGTATTATTATAACAAACCCTCTCTACTACGATGTATTATTTACAACCATTGTGATATTGACTTCAAGACAAACATGAAGCCATTATGTTAAAAAATGACAAGATGCTGTCAGCAGAGGAAAAAGACACATACAATCTATGGCCCCAACAGTGTAAAATAGGCCAGACTTTTTTAAATTAAGACTCTATTAGTACATTTCTGAAACACAATTGCCGCAGGCTGATGTCAACATGGTCTAAGTTTTTAGACAATAGGCAAGTGTCAATGAATACAGTGACAGTAAAAAAAAAAAACTAAAGTTGTTTGTCTGTTTTATGACTTTATCAAATGTTTGACAGGGCCATCCATCTATCCACCAATCTCTCCCTCCTTTATGTGTTTTTCTTACCTCAGTAATGTAGTCATTACCATCCTTCCCACAGATGGCTTTGACGGCACAGATATCCAGCCCTCCAAAGATCTCTGAGCAGGTATCAACCCACAGCTTATACCTGTCCACAGAAAGAAGAATGCATGACAAAAGTGTTTTTGTAATCTGTACACAGTATGTACAATGACTGTGGGCGCTTGAGGTGTGTCAAGAAGAGTAGGAACTATTTCACGTCACTGTATGAAAACAGGAGTGGGAATAAAAACAGACCTTTTCCCTGTCTTGCACCAAAAATAAAAAATATTTTATCAATAATATTGACTTATTTGACTTAATATTGACACTCTCTTGCTCCAGGTTGTCTGAACCCCATGAAGGTGCTGTTGCTGCACAAGGAGAACTGGAAAACTGAACACAATCAAACTAGGAGAACAAACAAACATGTCAATACTGACCTAAGTATATGAAACCATACTAAATTATTACTTTTTTTTCACGTTTTTTTCCCACAACTGTCCAAACTACTTTTGGCTTAAATTTGCAAGATTCAAAGCCAACACTATGTGGTCACATGATGTCAGAAATTAAGTTGGGGTTTTTTTTGCACTTCTGTCATGATATAGTTCAACAATTTACAAATGATAACACATAATTTGGTATTTTAGCATTTTCTTTGGACAAGGCAAGGTGGCAAATTCTTCCATGATGTGGAGTTTAAACAAATATTTGGGCCAAAAGGCATTTGATGAATGAGACACTGTATGTAAATGCTCTGCTACAGTTTCATATACTTTGGAGTAGTATTTATGCATCTATTTTTTCAAACTATTTTGATCATCGTGCACTATTGCAGTTTTTTTTCAATGGCACCTCATACAGACATTGGTGCAGCAGCTCTGATACACATAATTACATTCTATTCCCCTGTTATCTGACAACAGACCTTTTTCACTGCTAATATTTGGACATGTTATAGCAGAAAAAAGCACATTAGTAACATTCATAATAGCTCTGATTCATTTGGGTATTGAAGTAAGCCATGACACTGAGTCAGCATGCATTATTAACGTTATTACTGTAATTAACATCAATCAATCTGCAGTGAAAAGGGTCCATAATTCTGATTTTAGTCATGAGGAGAGCAGTTCACTGTGAAAGCAGTAAAAACCTAACTGTTATCTTAAACCAAACTCACACCAAGTCTACATACCTACAAGTGTACATACACAGAATACACATTAGTAGTAAGAAGAAGTAATGCTCAATGCTGCATCAGTCCACTGAAAATATCAACATATTTCCAAACATCCACATGTTTACCCATGTGAACTGGTTTCAGCTGAATAAATCTGCTTTGTGAGTATAATGTGACTAACTGTGACACAAGAGGGACATGTGTGACACAAGTGCATCCTAAGCGAATCACAAATGTGGTGGTGACGCTCACTTGTCAGTCATGGCTACTTGTTCTAACATGGCAGATCCGGTGTTGCTCTTCCAATTACCAGAGATGGATGTTCGCCTAGAAAAGAAGAGGAAATTGTGCATTAAAGTACTTCAGACACAAACCTTCACTTGCAGAGATTTTAAATAAAGGCAAACAGATTTAGACAACCTTGTAACAGGAGAGCTTGGGTTTCAGCACAAAATAGCCAGTGTTGTCAAGCAACGGGCACAGCTGCAGGTTATTAGGCTGATTAGCAGCTTTCTAAATAGGCCAGTTATAGTATGATCTTTGTTTTACACTGAGAGTACTTACAATAACAAGCATGAAGGACATACAGAACATGGCATGTTAAACGGTGTACTTTAAATTGAGCTTGCTGAATGTTATTAGAGCAAATGTCACTGTTATCCTGACAGCTGATGTATTTTCCCTAAGCCCATAATTCAAAATATGCATATAGTACAGTAAACACATAAACACACCCAATATACATGAAAGGAAACTCTTGACACTTACATGTACGCCTTGTAGTCAGCTCCAATTTTTTGGACCCTAATGTCATACTTGGCATCTACAAATGGTTCTGTAGTACAGTAGGTCTGAGTGATGGCCACCACACTTGCAATATCCTGGAAGTCACTGACATTGTCCACTTTGACCTATAGAGGAATATAAAATGTTCACTATCCATGTTTTGTTTTTTAAAATAGTGATTCTGTTATCATTTTAAACAGTGTTTAATTAAAACTGTTTTAACATTTTGCTAAGAGTTAGATAAGAAGATCTATAATCAACTTAATTTTGTACTTTTACTACCACAAGGAGAAGGGTAATGAAGCACAAACATTGGAAATAGAAATATTGTGGCTCTGACCAAAAGTAATAAGTACAAATAATATGCAGTCCATCAGCTCTGAATCTTAATTAATATATTATATCTTGTTAGTTGAATCCCAACAAAATCCATGTAAAAAATGAAATTATAAAAATGTTTAAAAAAAAAAAAGCTTTGGACAGAGTGCACTGCAGTCATGAAGAAAGCAGAGAATGTATATTGCAATATAAGCATTACACAGTATGTGGATCCAGATGTGATGGGTGTGATGTATTAGGGTTAGGGTTAGATACATGTACATCTAAGCACATCCCAATGGAAATGCAACTTTACTCTATGGTAAAATGATGCTTTTGCATTTATACACTAATTACAGAAGTTAAGTGATTGTACAACAATTGAATTAAAGGAATCAACATTACCTTTCCCATTCCTGAGTGGGCGTGTCCGATCTTCACCACGACTGGGAAGCTCGGTGTTGTAATCTGAGAGGATTAGGTTAAAGGATGAATAATATGAACAATACAGAATAACTACAGCTGTTACTCATATCAACACACTGTTTAGAGGTAAGCAAACCTTTATGAGCCAGCACTACAAAAAGAAAGGAAAAGGTAGAGTGATAAAACCTGATTATCAACAATTACTAGTTTTTATCAAAAATAAGATTTAAACTGTGATGACAAAAAAAAAACATTTCCTCCAGTTCAAACAAGGAAACTGACAGAGACACATAAAGATCTACTGAGATAATATTACAGAAAATAGTGTTTATAGTCAATATCAGGGTTTGTTTGTTTGTTTGTTTTTAACATAAACACACAACATAAACAAGATGTTAGTCAAGTTTTCATTTTCAAGTTTCTTATGTTCATTGATGTTTGTCTGCTACATTTCCCACCTATACAATACTTAAACTCTTAAGTAACATTTATCATCATAACTATTTGCATTTATGACTCAGATGCTCGACTGATGATCACACAAGCTCAATCTGAAAAGCACCACAGAACTAATCTTGATCTTTACAAACCAAAACTGCACAAGTTGATTTGAATCATCCATTGTCTGGAGTGGGAATAACTCATCACAATTGTGACCAACAACACCTTTTTTTAGCTCAAACAATCGGTCATAATTTTCACAACAATCATGAACACACGCTTACGGAAGAAAAGAGTAGACATCAAAAGAAGGTAAAAGAAGAGGCAAAGGATGGTAGCTTTTTTCCTGCCTTTGAGGAGGCTGTCCCTAAGTTGTTGAGTACATAAGAGGCTCCCTGTGTGCAACCCTCTCAGCATTCAAGACCAGAGTGAGAGGGGATCCAACTATTGTAAGTTTCTGTGTGTTGTCTACACACACACACACACACACACACACACAGAGAGAGAGAAAGAGAGAAAGAGAGAGAGAGAGAGAGAGAGAGAGAGAGAGAGAGAGAGAAAGAGAGAGAGAGCGAGCAGTGGCAGCAGTGCAGAAACAGCCGTCTACCATCCAACTCAGTCAATTTCTTTGCTCTAGCTTGAATTCAGAGGTGTACTTTAAACTTATGAAAACATTTCTATCCACAGCTACCTTTCAGCTCATCAGAACTCATCTAACTTCTTCAACTCTACAGTCTCATCTGTCTTCCTTTGATCACGACCAGCCTGATTTGCTTCCTGTGGAAACTTAACAGGATCAGAAGCGTTTGTCGAGCGGTGGATAAGTCAGCCAGAGTCATCATGGCCATGTCCAAGGAGCGGAGTGTGTGTCTGGGGCTCTGGGTGCTCCTTTTGCTTGGTGCAGGCATGGAGGAACGTGTGGAAGGATGTAGCTGCCACCCAGCACACCCACAGCAGCTCTTTTGCAGTGCTGAGATCGGTAAGCTATTAACTGGAGACCACAGCTGTAAGGCCAATTTAGTCTCTGTTCACTCAGATAAAAAATATAGAAGCAGCTGCATTTAATAATAGCAGAACATGGTTTTAAGTTCTTAAAAGTGTGAATGCAATAATTCAAAAATGGAAGAATGGACCACTTTCTGAACTGAATGATTGATGATTTGGCAACTTAATTAGATTTATTTTTTTTCAGAGAGGAAGAAATCAAATCCACACTAGTAAAACTACAGTGACGGGACTCAGCAGGACTCAGCTTCACATGGTAGTTAATTGAAATTACGTCTGGCTTTGTTCAGTTATATTCATAAAAATTAGCTGTTTTATGCAGAGAAAGTAGACAGTCCAAGTTAGTAAAGCTCGATATAGAAAAGCCATGAAGGATTCCAGTCTGTTAGCTGATTGATAAAATAATCTGAAAAAAAACATTAACTTCTTTAAATTAATATGCATACATATTCTGCTTCTGTGACACTTACTGGCAAAAAATAAATAAATCACTACCTTGTATTATCATCCTGCTGTCTGTTTATATATTTGAGTCTTTGTGTGGTCAGTCACATAAAAACAAACCCTAAAAAACAGTCAGCATTGGATTGGCCTACTTTTTATCTGTCTATCTGTTGGGTTGTCTGCCTGTCTCTCCGTCTAACGCCCCCCCATCATCTAGTTCTTTTTTGTCTAAGCGCAGGCCAAAACCAACACTCTGCGCTGACTCTGAGTACTTGGCTTCAGACTGTGGAAAGCTGGAGTATGCGCTTCAGTCAAAGGTTACACTCCAGCAGAGGAGAGAGCGACAGAGAAAGAGGAAGTAGAAGAAGAAATTGCTTTATATATTTTAGTAATTTTCTAATTGCTTCAGGTCAGCTCCTTTAAAACTGTGAAAATGTGTCTCAAATAATAGTTGGTAAGAAATGGAAGCTGAGACCTGTTTTCAAAGCCTCCATAATCTTAAATTAGATCTAGGTTATGAGAACACAATGAGAGTATTTGGAGCAGTGTTTTTAGGACATATGAAACGTGTCATCCATGATTGAGATGGTGGTCCTTTCAGTCTGATTATCCTGTTTTCTCTGACTGAACAGACCAGCCATTACAAAGTTAGACCAGAGCAGATCTGTACCAAGTCGCAGTCTGGACATTTTAGTTATGTTTGGCATTGAGTCCAATTTTATGATCATAGATTTTTTTGGTTGGTGTGCACAAGAGCCTTGAAAACAAATGCATTTTAACACTTTTTCCCAGCTTGTGTCTACTGGAACCACTGGACCCAAACAAAATTGGTTCCAATTGATCACAGGCTGTATTGTAATTGGATCCCATTTCCTTTTGGTCTGTTTGAGGCTCAGGTCTGTCAGCTTTAAAGTTTCATTTTAATCTTAGATTTGGGTAGAAAAGTCAGTGGTCCATTTAAACCAATAAATAAAAAACTAAGGAAAATTGCATCTTTCTGGTGGCATCTGTGCTTACACTGTCTTGGTTGTTTTTAAGCATTAGCTAGTGGTGGCCTTCAGTTGACCTAACAGTGTTGTCAAAGTCAACGAGCCCTTCGAATAAAGCTGTACATCTGAGTAATATCCCATCTGCACAATCCTTGGACGATTCCATGTTTGTGTGTGTGTGTGTGTGTGTGTGTGTGTGTGTGTGTGTTGGATGGAGGCCAAGCCATGCCAACACAGCCTACTCCATCTCTCTCTTTCTTTCCCCTCTCTCTCCCCACTTAATTTCCATGTCTATAGGCTTGGTCTAATGTTCTGCATACTAACAATATCAGTGTGAAAGCCTGCTGACAGTCCAGCTTTGTGAGCATGACAAGGGTGCCGATTCATCTGGCATCGAGGAGGGGGGAAGTTACTTACTACATTAGTTCTCATGGCAAAGTTTGCAATATTTCTCTTTGGATATGCAGCTTTTAACAACGCCACTTTCCTTCTGTAGGCGTACCTACCTTTATTCCCGTTCATGCCACAGCTGCAGCAATTAAATTGAGTGGGTAACTTTGCATGCACAGTTCAAAGATGTCTAAGTAGGGGGTAAAAGATTTCAGAGAATCTGGGCCAAGAAAATTATTTTTAAAAGAGAGAATGAGTAACTGATAAAAATGATTTTTGCAGTCCTGTAATTACATGTAATCTGCAAAAAAAAAAGGCCATTAAATGTACTATAATTGCCCAGAAACTATTTTGTCTGGAAGGTGACCCAAGTCAAATTTGTCAGTTTTATCTGGTATGTAAAGAAATTTTCTCTGCAAATTACTAAATCCACTAATCTACTGTAAACAAAAATGAATGTACTATTCTACTTCGTTTCTTTCCCATGTTGCACTGATACACAGCCAAAGCACAGGCTCCCAACTGTTTGATCCTTACACACAGCACTGTTTTACTTACCATTAATAGGCCACATAGACAAATAATTCTGTTCAGAAGGGAAGATTTAATTGTCATGCCTAATTTGCCAAAGAAACTCATCTACTTTGACCATATGGTTCTTCTTGCCAAAGGAAGGGCGGATGATAGATGAGGAGGTGGGTGTAGTCATGATTTAGTGTTCAGTATAACCTATATTTTTTTTCTGAATATCATTAATTTAAAGTAGAAAGTGTTTATGGCTGGATTAGGTGGCACTACATGGAACTACTATGGAAATGTTTAAAATTAATCCTATGATCTGAATTCAGTATATCTTTGTAGTCAAATGTAACAAAACTAAGAGTCTACAGCCAAGTAAGTGGCTCAGATGTTTACCACCTTTGTTTTCATGTAAGCATGCATTTGTACATAACATACATAGCATGTTAGCTAACATTTGCTGATCATGAAACACAAAGTGCAGTTGAGGCTGATTGGAATGTCATTAATAAGTCTTGCAGGTGTTTGGCAGGTAGATGAAACGACAACAAAGTTATTACAATTTATGATTTTTCAGGTCACAGCTATGCGAGTTGGGGAGTTTTTAGGCAGGTGTGTCTTTTTTTTAAGGTCAGAATCTGTAAAATACATTACAAAACCTCAAATGTGTGCTCACTAAATTATACTAACTCTTGCAGTTTCTAAGCTCTGTTAGGTCAATTTTCCTTTGTTTTTGGTTTTACATCCTCACTTGTTTTTTTTGAATAACCTCAGCTGCAACAGCACTGTATTAATATATTGTTGGATGCAGGTCTAATGTTTTCAGATGTATTGCCATTCCCTATTTGGGCCTCTGGCTACGAATTATGCAGTATAAGAATGAAGTATATCAAACTATCTAGGGCTGTGCTCTCTGACGTTTTCTATAAAGTGAATATCCCTGAGACCAGCTGTCTCAACGTGGGCGATGCGATGTGTTTCAAAAGAGCACTCTGACCTCGCACCTTGCACAATTTCGAATTAGCTTTCAGTCTGTGCGTTTGTTTGTCTGCTTGCCTTCCAGTCTTCTTGCATGTTCGTCAAACAAAAAAACACATCTCCCCCTGAACCAATTTCACAGAACACGCCAAGCTCCGCCTCCTCTTACTAACACACAAAACCATGGTGTAGTTATGTGATGAGCGAGAAGCAAAAACAAGGGGGAGGTTTGCTTAGCTGTGTGAGAGGGTGAGGATTAGGGGGGGTGCCGGGTCAGACTTTATTCCCCTCTCTTATACTGTAGCTTCTCTCTCTTTCTTTCATGGATTTACCAAGGTCACTCACTCCCCCTGCCTTTCTGTTTGTCTGTCTTTCTTCCTCCATCTCATTCTTGCAAAGCTACAGGGGATCGTCTTCGCTCATCCAGAGAGAGAGTATTGTGGAGGAAAAGGAAATCATTTTTTGTGTGTTGCTGGGTTAATGAGAATTATAGGCACTTGCAAAAGAAAACTTTCTGCTCAATGGGTCAAATGACACAAACATTCTAGTAGCTTATATTTATATTACCGATTATGCACATAAACATAAAAATGTGTTATTATAAAAGTGTTGGTGAGAAGTCATTTTCAAGGAACTGACCTCATTGTTTGTATTTTCAATTTTCTACATTCTGTAGATGGAAAGCTAGTTAGCCAGACGTGCTAATGACTGCAGTGTCCTACAATACAATGTACATTGTTAAACGTAGAGCAATCCAAAGTATGACAGGCCTGCAGTGCCTAGTTATGGTTGCTAAGCTATGATTGGACAATTGTTCAGTCGAGGGGTTTAGTAAATGGTTGTTGTAAGTATATTATTCTACACTACTATTCAGGTAGTCGCATATTTAATGCAGCTGCAAATTACATTATGATTAATTTCATTTGAGTTTTGAGTTTGGTGGAAGTCTAATAAAACAAGAAAGATATGGCACAATGTGGACGGCATGTTGTGGCTTGGCTGGGCAACGCAACAATATTTTGAATATAATTCTTATTTAAGATTGAGAGAATGAGAGATTTCTAAAATTACAGTACTTCACTTTTACCTCCCTTTCGAGAACCACCGACCAATTATCCTGCTGCTGTACCCCCTCTACTTGATTTATAAAATAATGTGTCACTTGTTCGCCAGACATGGTTTGGCTTAAGCACTTATGCATGCAAAGTGTGAAGTGTGAACTATGAAGGAATTTTCCAGAAAGCCAGCTGTCTCCTCTTGGGTCAAGCTGACCATGAGAACAACGGTGCTAAAGTAAACTATCTTATAGCAAGGTCTCAGTGTTATAACTAAGTCTGCTAAGTCCTCTTATCTGACATCCAAGGATTTCCATGTATTTCTGCTTCAAGAGCTCTCTACACAACATATACTCATAATACTACATAAATGTGTGTGAAGTCTGTTAATGGGGGTGTGCAAGCAGAGAGCTACTTGTTATTCTATGTGGGTTTTGATTTCCCTCCCACAGGAGAGGAGGGACACATCCTGTATTACTACTGAGAGGGACTGCTACACACTTCTCAGTCTGTGTGGGGAGAAATGACAGAGGATAAATTGAAAAGGAGGGAGTGCTGGGTGGGTGGTGGATGGTCAGGAAGATCTCTATATTCATCTTCAGGTCTATCTTTATATCCATCTTTTCATAAAACAGTTTAAAAAACAATAGAAGGAAATAAAACCTCTAACCAATTAACCATAAACCTGCATAAATGTGTGAAAAAGTGTTTTCCATTGTTTCTGGTATGTAAATCACACTCCAATATAAATAATCCTTCCTTTGCTTTTTTCTGCCCTGACAGTGATAAGGGCAAAGATCTCTGGAGAGAAGATTGTGTCGCCTAGCAACAGTTCCTCACCTTACATGAAGATGATCCAATATGAAATCAAAATGATCAAGGTAAGCTCTCTGGACAGCTGCTGGCACAGACTTGTATAATTTTTACTGTTCACGCTGCTGTGTATAGTTGTACTGTTAATGTGTGTGTTGTTTGCATAAATGAAAATGAATTCCAACAAGCAGTTCAGACCTAATCAAGACAACAAATGCGGAGATCAAATCACAATTACAACCTATTTTTGCTGCTGCACTTGTTGTATTTCTTGTTGGGCTAACTACTGTTTTCATTAGCAAATAATGTGTCTATTACTTTCTTGATTAATTTATCTGTTGTTTGGTCCATGAAATGTCAGAAAATGGGGAACAATGTCAGTAACTGTTGCCCACTGGCCAAAACCAAAGATATGTAGGTTATAACTCTAATAATAAATTACTATTTATTATTTGATAACGATTAATTTAATAGTTAACAACTAACAGTTCATGTACATTTAAATGTGCTCTTGTCCTTTAATAATAATTCCTCTTTGCAAAAATGTAACCATAGACATTTACTTCTCCTTTCTTCAAAACTTTCCACTCTGAATATCCCTGAATGTCTCTGTGTCCAGATGTTCAAAGGATTTGACAAGGCTAAGGATATCCAGTATGTGTACACTCCAGTCTTCTCCTCACTGTGTGGAGTCAAACTAGACTCCAACAATAAAGCGGGATATCTGCTCTCAGGTACAGTTGCAGGATTGTCTTTCCCCAAATGGCTTTTTTTTTTTTTTTTAACAAGCATATGTGTTGTAATAAATGTTTATTTCATTACAAGGACTGAGGCTGTTAAACAGGGCAACATAACTTTATATGCTGAATGTAAGATTCAATTTTCAATGCCGATGTGGTGATGCTACTAAACAGGAAGTATGTGGAGTGATGGGAGGATTTCTATTGGCCAATGTGACCTGGTAGAGTCCTGGGACAACTTATCACTCTCACAAAAGAAGAATCTCAACTACAGATACCAGATGGGCTGTGAGTGCAGAGTGAGTCAAGACTGTTCTTTCTTTCTTCATATTTATCCGTGTCCCAATCATTGTCTTAAAGTTTCTTTCCACATGGGAACAAAATATTTCCTCTTCTCCCTCCTCAGATCAACACCTGTTACACGGTGCCATGTGCATCTACAGGAGAAAACGAGTGCTTGTGGACTGACTGGCTGCTGGATAACAGCCTAAATGGGGAGCAGGCTCGGCAGTACGCCTGCATCCGCCGCTCTGACACAACCTGTAGCTGGTACCGGGGTGGGCCCCCTCCTGAGAAAGACTTCTTGGACATGACTGACCCTTGACCTGTAATCCTAAAATTCATGTAACTTCATATGACTCCTGCAATGCCTCAAGTCAAAAACATTTCCTGCTTTGGATTACAGTACGTAGCTCAAATTCGGCTACTGATGCTAATTTGTTACATAGCGACTGATTTCACTGAAGAATTGGCTGATTTTATATCTGAGGGAGCATAACCTGATGCTGAGCTTCTGTTTAAGCAGAGCTCAGGTGGTTGTTACAGCAATGCTATGATCTTTTTTTTCATAAACTGCAGGGGCTTTCAACATTCCTCTGAGTCATTTTCTCGCTCTCACACATTCCGCATCACTTGCTGTTTTCAACAGAATAAAGACAGCAGCCGACCATCCACATTCTGTATTCCTTTCTGAGAGCGTGGCAGCAAATGCCCAACCTTTACAAATACTGAAGGCCTCAAATTTGTTTATGCATAACGTACAGTAGAAACATAACAGTTATGCATTCACAGCAAATAAACAGGCATTCTAATAAAGGCAGTTAAATGAAAAGTACAGAAAAGCTGCCACATTTATCCGTAATTAATGCTACAACCTTGCATTGCAAAGTGTGCTTTGTGTGTGTTTGCTCTTAACATTTGCAGACAATGCAGAAACACTGCCACCTTCCCTCTATACATTCTGGTGTTGAACTATTTTCCTTTACATATTCTCAAATTGCACTGTATATACAGTAAATATAAAGCAAAACAAAACAGACATTCTCTGATAAAATATATTTTGACAAAATCTGACACAGGAATTATATAAGACAATAATTCTTGAGATTGTAAATATTGTACTTCATTGAGAATTAACATTTTACAGGCTAACCGGATCTTGTCTTAGCATAGAGGTTCTTATCTTGTGGTTTTTGTGTGTTTTAGTTTCCTCGGTTGAACTCTGTATTATTTCCTGAGCCAAAAATCTAATCCAGCGCTTTAACAACACAACTGCCACCTGTAGATGCCATGCCACCTCCTCCTTAGAGGACATATGTAACCGGACAAGGTTCAATTCACTTTTTTAACTCCTTAAATACAGGAAGTGGATTCTCCTCAACGTTTAAATTAAAAGAAATTATAGTAAAAAAATATTTGGCACAAGAAAGAAATAACTGCTATTCATGACTGAGCTATAATTAGAGAGTAAAGTGTTGTTTCTATAGGCTTTATTTAATATAATGACTCAACATGAAAAGACCCAAATCTGAATTGACCCCTTTCTTGTTACTGGAGTACTTCACTGAAGTCATACAGATTAAAATGCATGATGACTTGCTATTGTCATGCATGTGCCACTATTTAAAGATTATATCAGAGTCTCATTTAACAACAACAAAAACGAAAAATAATAATTGTGCCGTCATTTGCCTGATACATTTTAAAATGTGTTAACAATTAACAAACCCAATATGATAATAATGCATCATAACTGTATGGCTTTAGTGAAGTGTTATCAAACAATTTTTCATGTTTGTTTTATACTGAATAAATTGTTTTGGTTTGTATTTATGTCTCTGTTTCTGTCTAAATAGAGTTTTCTATTTCCATGTACCAAAAAAGATTGTATATAAAATGTCTCAATGGAATATTGTGTCACAGACTCTTTTTTTTTTCTTCTATTCTTCTGAAGTTACCAAAAGAAAATATGTCTCAAAAATATACTATAAAAATATACTATATTTACCTTAGAGTATCAAGACATCAAAGTACCACAAGGTTATCACAAATAATTAATTTAGGGAACTGGGTCTTTAGCGGTAGCTCAATATAAAGTATTTGCAGAAATGCATTTTGGAATATTAAAATAAATATGATTTTTATTCTGCCAGTGACATCCATCAGAAATCTAAATGGCAATCAATTGTCTCCTGCTTTTAGAGCACATTTCACTACCCTGAAATAGTTAAACTATTAAATATACACTACATATGTAATCTTAAACACGTCAGTCAAGGCATTTTGTGGATTTTGTCAATCAGCAAGTTTGCTACAGAGTTATTGAAAACTTACAATGGTTAAACATTAAAAACATTCTTACCATGTCTTTATAGTTGGGGTAGAACGTCTGATCAATGAGAGGAAACTTCTCTGAACCAAGCCTCTTCTGATTATTGATCAGCTGGGAAAACTGGAGGAAAAGTGGAGAAAGACGAAAAAAAACAGAACAAGAGTGTCAACTGCGATTGGAACACATTGGATTTGATGTAATACAGTACTATATATGAATACTTATTATGTATACACATTATTTATCTAATTATAATTAAAATGAAATGTATAGCTTTTAGCACCATAAAAAAACATTTTTGCAATTTACTAAAACACTGTGTACGTTGTTGCAGTTGTGAACTAGTTTTGCTGAAATTGCTTACAGCCCAAGGTTTGTCACAGAGGTTGTAGATGGAGTCCAGAGAGTTGATGGAGGGAACGCCTGCATACTGCAGACCGATGATTAAGTTCCTAAAATCTTCATTCTGGGCCATGCTATAAGCGTGCTGGCGCACCAAGACAAAGTCAGGTTTGAAAGATCTAGTATGGAAACAGAAGAGGACATAACAAACATTATCGATTTGATTAATTTATATGTTTTCCTCTTTTTTTTAACCACAGTTAGCAGCGCTGTCTGAAGTCTTGCCCCAGCCAACTGTACAGAGTTCAATAGAGTACAATTAATGACTTCATTGCATAAGGGGATTTTGCATCCAAAAACAGATAGAAAATGCACAAACATAATAAACATAATAGCATAAACATAATTCAAAATGCTAAATGTCACCTAAAAATGAGTTTCAAGTTTCACATATATGTGGGTCTCCAAAGAAAAACAAAAACAAAAAAACGAAAACCCACACCTCTGGAGGTAAGTAAAGTAATTTGTGACCAGCGGTTTAAAGGCAAAACCAATGTTCACTGCAGTTCAGCTCAGTGGAAGGGTGATGGTGACAGGGCCTGACTTCAGTTATTTTTCCTTTTGTCTCTGCATGTGTGCAAGAGAGACAGGGTGTGTGAGGAAAGTGTGAGGAAAGAGAGAGTGGAGAAGGTATGAGAAAAGAGATAGAGAGAAACAAATATAGTGTAAAGGAGATGTGGAGAGGAGTGAAAAAAAGAGGCAGAGAGAGAGAAAACAAGCTCAGTGTGACCACCACCAACTCTTCATGCACGGGGAATACTAATCGGACACTCTGAGGAACTGAAAGAGTCTGGAAGAGAGGACGCAGTAATTAATGTGACCGTGATCTCTTTATTAGTGACAGTAGAAAGCATAGATCAATGTGGCCATGACTCTCAATTTTATACCCTGAATCAGTGTTGCCAGCGAAGCCACGGTCACCTTAACTTGCTTTTCACTTCAGATTTTTTAGTGTGCTTTGTATTTCTAACCTAATGCATTGAACCAAATGTGAAACATCTCCAGGAAGAATAAAAGTTGAAACAACTCACAAAAGGACCTGAACTAATATCAAGTCTGTCTGCCTCATTTCTCTATAAAATTTAAAATGGTCTCTTGCACTTAATTTATCAAGGCAGGCGCTACCGGTACGAATTCTTCTGCATCACTAGTCAATTTATTTTTGGCAAGTAATTGTAACATACAATATATGAAAGTCGAAACTAATTGAGAGACAGGCCAACACATGATTAGTTGCTGTCTTTGCATGGGATTTGTTGCCACCAAGAAAAATATTGAATAATACTGCACCAGTCAAACATGTTCTCTGCACTCTGTATGTTTTTAATGGTCTCTTGATCTCTTCATCACATATAACTGGCCATTTAGTGAAGTGTGCCGTTTGTTTTTTTTCTCATTTGACCTGCATGTACATGTGTATGGCTGAACATATGGAAGTTAACCATGCATGCATGCCCCAAAAGGATTAACAAATGTTCCAGCCAAAAATGACCAGAGTCCATCTGCTGTCACACAGTACAACTCAAAATGTAGATTTTTAAGTGAGTTTATCCCTGCTGTGTGCTGATGTTGTATAATTTTTGCTAAATGATCAATTACAAATCATAGATATATATGATGAAACTTCTAAACATGTCATGAATTGCCAATTCAATTATAGAATTGTAGGCTATAGTATATTGTTTCATCTTTTGATGTTATTACTCAATGTTTGTTCATTCAGTTGCTGTCAGTCAAAAAAATAACAACATAAAAACAGATAAATGTTAAGAAAATAAACAAGAAGAGCTATAAAACATGTAGTAACGTGCTTAGAGTCTGGATTACATCTTCGGGTTACTTAGCAACACGCAGACTCAGCAACTAACGCAGTTAGTAAAATCCCTGCTTACATTTAAAATCGATGGACACAGTACAATTGCAGACAAATGTAGATTGTTGTAAAAGCCGTCCCAACTCTAAAAAGCCTGTATTGAACCCAGACAGGCAGACAAGACAGACTGATGATTATGTTGTAAATTCAATTTTCTCTGCAGAAAGTCTAGCTGAGGTCATGATATGACTCCTGACGTCTATGAGGAGCTGAAATGACACCTGTTCGAGAACAATGCATCTGCAGACATGACATTTTTGGGACAGGTGGATGTGAATCATTCTGTCTATGAATCAAAGTTTCTCTGACTTCACATGATCTCAGGCAGTGGTCACTGTTGACTGTGTGTTTGTGTGTGAGCGTGTGCAGACCAACGCCCTCATAAAGCATAATTACAGGGCAGAGATGGTCATTATCAGACTGAGACTGCAGTATTCATTTCCTGTTGGTTTTGTTTGTTGGTGAGCAGTGGGAGTTACTGTCTTGCTTAATCACTGGCAGTGATTAGCCACAAATTCATGTTTGTGTCAATGTGGTTTGTAGTGTGTGAGTGTATGTTTGTATGTAGAGCTACTGTTTGTGGGTAATGGTTGTGGTCTTATGCCACTGCCCCTTTTCCACTGATCAGAGTGTGCAGTTAACTCTAGTCTATATATTATTTCCAATAGCATTATGTCTAATCTCACAGAAAGGTATTTGGATTATCATCATTTATGCACAAACATGGTACAACAGTGCCATGATGCAGTTTGAAGAAAATAAATCAACATTTTTTAAACGAAAACAGTACGTCAGTCTCTGAAAATATGGTGAGTTTGAGATTTAGATCCTATTTTTTGCTTCTATTTTAGAGTAATTCAGCTCTAAAAAAGGAATAATTACTGTCATGCACAATCAAAATGAAGGACATAACATCATAAAAGCAAACATCTTTGCAACAAAAGTCCTCCAAACCTCCAAAGCAGGTGCACATTTGTGAGGAAACACGTTTATCTATCAGGTAGGTTTTTCATAGAGGGGTTATCAGGTTTATATTTCTTAGTTGCCGTCTGGGATTGGGGATTAGATTAATTTAGTCATTCTTTCAATAAAAGCTGTAGAAAAAAAAAGAAAGAAAAAAACAGCAACATTTTTGTTAGGACCCAATATTATCTCTGGTGTAGGTCACAAATTAGAGGATTTCTTTTTATAGCATGTATTGTATTTTGAAATAAATGTCAAAGTCAGGACAGCTGTTGAATTTTTAAAACACAGGGTAAACGTTTAGGTTTGGAAAGATCTGAGTAAGACATTTTTCTTACAACACAGAAGAAACAGTCCTTGTGCGTGTTTGTGTGTGTGCGGTGCTGACCTGACCACTTTGGTCCCGCCCCTGATGACCTGCATGTCCACGTTACAGGTTCCATTGGAATTTGAGACGAGGTTGATCTCTGAGAACTCGGCCTATGATGATGGAAAGAAGACGCAGGACAATTTTAAACATTAGTTCTTGATATAGACAGTGATGAGAACACAGGAATCCTGTTATATGGTAATTGCTGCATGAATATGTCTGTTATAAATGCTTCTTTGTGCTTTAAATAAACAACTCTGAAGAAGCAGAATAACAAATTAGTATAGTCTTAGTGTCCAAGGTCATTGTACAGGGAATTATGTGTAATATTTAATTATTGCATAATTACAGTCATTTTCATATTTCATCATCCTTGTTTTTATAAAAATTCATAATTAACTATTTACTATATTTTTGCAGAGGGAGTGCGAGTAAGAGGAAATGCTTAAGTTCTGTACGCATTTCTGAAGCTTATTTTTATAGTTTTAACACTATATTCATTAGGATACAAACCATTCCATAATATTTTATACATAAACTGTGTGGTTATACTAGTAAAGTAATGCATGTATGCGTCTCTTTGGTGTGGCTGCAAACATAGTGACGATTTCTCGGTGACTCATAGCTGCCGACTTCTGTCTCCTCTGGTGTCTATTTTCACTTCTGTGGTGAGACTTGAGGGTTTTAATTTGACTGTCAGCATTTATTACGCGTGAAACCATTTGGTGTGAAACCCCGGAGAATATAGTAATTTCAAATGCAGTCATCAAGTATTGGAAAATGGTTTGCTGGTTAGGTGGTTCAACCAATGTGAAACCAGGATGTCATACAATGTTGCTTGAAAGCGAATCCTTCAGAATGTGCTCCATTTATACATAAATATGACTTAAAATATGATCAGATTTCCATGCAAGTCTAACTACATTAAGAGACAACAATTACACAAATGAGACATAAACCTTACACTTATTTATTTATAGAGGAAAGTGATCCAATGTGACATATTTGTATGTATGAACCTCTGGGATTAACAATTCATTTGAAGGGGAAATTAGAATCAGGTGTTTCAATCGATGCAATGACAATCAGTAGTGAGTCTGGAAGGATCCGTCTTCTTTGAAGGAGAAAAATCTGGGTCTTCACAACACAAGATTTCTTAGCACCTTAGAAAAAGAGTTATTGATACTCCCCAGGCTGGAATGGATTACAAAACCATTTCTAAAGAGTTTGGATTCCACCAGTTGATTGTCAGGCATATCGTGTACAAGTGGAGGACATTTAACACCTCTGTTACCTTCCCAGGAGTGGTCGACCAACAATGATCACACCAAGAACAAAGGTTTGCGACAGTCCAATTGGTCTGAAGGGACCACAAGATAAAGTCTAGGAAACTAAAGACTGCTCTTGCAATGTCCAGACCACTATCAGGAGAACAGTGAACATAAATGAGGTACACTGCTACTCGTCTACTGTTTGATGAAGACCACTTTTGTTTCTGTTCACATCTCTTTCACTACAGCCTTTTATAAACAATGGTTCAGCATCATTGGTCTATAAAAATCAATGTCATACCTGCTCCACTTTGATATCGTAATCCCCAATGACCTTCTTTCCCCGAAACACTTTGGCCCTGGAAAAGAAGAGTTTTCCATTAGTACACTCGAAAGCTCTCAGTTGTCTATGCTGCCCTCTACTGGACATCACATTGCCTGTGGAACAAATAAGACAGGAAATGGATGTCCGCTTGTTTTTAAAGGCAAAACTCTCTCAGAAGCAAATAATCTAATGAGCTTCAGAACAGCTCAAACTGACACAGGAGATCAGTGCTGCCATACCAAAACTGCAATTAGTGTCATATTCATTGGTGGTATTATTAAATTCTGATTAGGGCTGCAAGTCTTCTACAATATTAAATGCAGTCTTGAAGTTTGAATGATGAATGGATCCAATAACACTGTGGATTGATGGTGACCTCTTAATATCTTGGCTGCTATTTGCTCAAGAGTGATGTAGAAACAGATTAAGAGTAAATACAAAGGCAGACAGATGGAGCGCAGACAGAAAGAGACAGACAGACAAAGAGAATGAGACAAGCAAAGAGGCACAGACAGCCATCCAACAGACAGACAGACAAAATGTTCAGGATGTTTCATTATATACAACATTGTAAATTAATCGCAGATGGTTTACTCAGCATCCATCATCAGCAAATACACTGATGCTAAACAAAGCAACCACGAGCCCAGAAAGGGGCTTACGTGTTTTTGAAGTTATGGCTGACAACAAAAACAAAGACCATGCACCTTTATAGCATCTAACTTTCAAGAAATCATTATTGTAGTGTGTCTGTATAATATAATAATAATATATTGTCTAAATATAACACTGCTGCAGTCCAAAGCCAACCTCATTCACGTCTACAGGTTCTTGAACTTCTTTGACTCATCTAATAAAACTATTCAATCTTTGCCAGCCTGTGTACAATTATATGTCTTTACATCGAATTGAATGTGCGCTGATGGTTCTTCTTTTTGCCATCAATTAAAAATGCACGTAAGACTTCTTCTATATAATCTCATAGGACCGTGTGTAGAGCAGAAGCATCTGGCTTGTTAGTCTTGCTCATTAGGATCAGACCATCTGTGAGAGAAACACTGAGGGTATGATGCAGTCCCTTCCAACAATCAATAATCATGCCAGCAAAATTGGTGACCTCAGAATTAATATATCTTTTTCAGCCCTGCGGAAAGGTGTAATTCGGTTATGGTGTGTTTTCTTCTTGTGGTTCAAAATGAGCAGCTGCTTGAACACAATGCTGCGATGTTGCTATGACGCCTGTAAATTAAACATTGAAAGGTCACTTACGTCATTAAAAACATCCTGTTTTCGACTAAAAAACGTCATCACTCCCTGCAACTTCAACTCAAAATTTCCCTCACAATTTCTCAGACAAACTCATTACAGAATAAATGAGGCTCCACATTCAGCATGTGTTCAGCATCTGTGATGAACAATACAAAACCCATACACAAAGATATGGGTTGTCAGGTCAATATAGTAATGGACAATTATAGTGTTCTGCTGAAAGGCTGCAGATCTAGCTTCCTCCTTTTATTCCATCAAACTGCATCATGTGGTGGTTTGATAAAATAAAGCCAAATATGAATTATTCTAAAATAACCTTAAGTGAATGGCAGTTTTGACAGGAAACAGGTACTCTACACAAACACTTTCATATTTATTCTTTGTGGGAGACGACAAAAATTTGTTTTAGCATATGCCTGCATGTTTATGCTGTAAATCTCATATTTAGTCTCCCTGTAGTCTGTAGTCTGTTTAGGCCCTGATCAACTCCTGAGAAAATATCTACTGCAGCTTTTTAGCTGCTCCTTCCTCAACAGTATGTTTACTACTTAACTAACTTTGTTTGCTGTTTGGTGTTGGGCTGGCTGTGGCTATCTAATGCATAAACAAGATTTATGAGAGTGGAGTTTGCAGGCCATGAAACCAAAACAATGAGCTGAAAGGTGCTGACTTTTACATTACAAATAAGTCATTTGATTCCCTGTTAAAATAAAAAATATTCATTATTGCAGCTTTAACAAAAATTTCATTGCAGTGACCTGGTGTGTATAGTGTTTCATCCACCTGTAACATGGATAGTGTAACCTGGTGGTCTGTTACCTCCACCATCACCACCACAGAGTTTAAATAATGTGAAACACAAACAAACTAGTTTGATTTGTAGGATCCATTTCAGACTATAGAGGGGTAATATTTGAGTTTGGATAACTGTGTATGCAATAAAAAATGGTTGCACTATTGCAAAAAGCTCTACCAAGTGCCAAAACAAGTTTACAACTTTGGATGCACGCCCGCAGATCAACCTTTTACTCCACATAGTAGTGAAGAAGAACATTTGTTTTCATCCATCCAACAAATGTATTTTCTGTTGTGTCTCACCAGACAGCTAACATATAACTCTTTAGTCCTGTTAGGTTAAAAAACACAACACATTATGAAGTTGCAAGCAATTTATCATCCCTGGCCAGTCATCCCATTGTAATTAATTTCCTGTATCTACTAGTGTTTTATAATAAGAATTAAAGGAATGCAAGTCAGACCAAAGAACTTGAGCACTAATTGATTTTGAAAATTAGAAATTAAGCCAGCATTGCTTTAATAAGAAGAGGGAGAGTGATTCAGATGCTGTTTTCCTACACTATGAACCCACATTTTCCATCCTCAGTCACATTTGGGAAAGGTATTTAATGAATTACAAACGTACACCATGTTGATGGATACACTGCAACACAGATCTGCATCTTTGTGGAAAGCTCTAAAAAAAACTGAAATAAAGTTAATTTCATTCTCTACACGCTCTTCAATTTATCAGGTTAGAAGCTCAAGTAGACACATCTGGAGTAAACATCTGAGGAATGGAAATGGTTAGGGTTTTCAGGATAAGAAATATTATCTCTGTATACGTGTTAGAATAATATTAGATGGATAACTGTAATTTTAAAAAGTAAGTAGCACACACTGTACAATCATTAATAATGGCCTTTGGGTAAAGTGGACATACAGCCTAGCACACATAAACCCTACATGTTTTGCCCACAAATCTGCTATTATGACTTCACATTATCGCCACATTATGGACAAATTAGATGCACAAGTCACCTAACAACAGCTCTGATGCTGAATTGTGGAGCTGAGAAAGAAGCTACTAAAACAACATGGCTGTGTGCTGGGCCGAATTCACCAGCTGAGCTCTGTTGACTTTTTTTCAGCGTCATTTAATGCAATCCCACTTATTGATCTATGGAGTCCGACAGTCTGAGGCAGACACAGGGTCTTGTAACAATTAAGCCTTTCAAATCAATATGTGGTAATTAAGAGAGAGACAGAGAGAAAAGGATAACAGGAAAACAAAATACAGACAAAACACCCTTTTGTTCCTCTCCTCACTAGTCTATTTTTCTCTCCACGCTGTGGTTATCTAAATTGATTCAAGGAACCATTAATGATAAGCGACTGCATTTCTATTGGTTTAGTGAGACAATAGTGATTGTTCAAGACAGATTGTGTTGCCATGTTGTTTTAAAAAGTAGAAAGTACATCAATCTCTGGTAACTGCGTACTGACGATAAAGAAGTTACATTCAAAATGTAATATAGTGTATATTACCGGTTACTTACATTTGAAAGTAATAAGTTAATTTACAGTATTACTGTCTGTGTAGAGCTGCAAATGAGATGTGTTGATAATAAATACAGAAAAGCACCACCCTTTATGTAGCTCACTTAACCCATAATACTTTTTTTATTTAAACTCATATAGAAATGAAAGTGGGTTTTACCAGACCGTCCTACACTATCATTCTGGCATTGCAAGACTATACATGCCCAAAGCATCTCATTTTCTCCTCACTTAATCCAGAAGTGATTCTGTAAAACAAGACTGACTGTTGGGGTGAAAGGGCTCCAAAAGTGTTAGCAGTTCAGTCGGCTCTTGTGTGATGTATAATCATTTGGCTAGTGGGCCTGCTGTTACTGCAAGTGCACAGAACTATATACAATATAGGAGCAGGAAAATTAAAGCGCAGTGAAAGGAATAATTCAAAGGTTGTTGAATTATCTTCTAATTATCTTTACTTTCACAACCCTTAATTGATTTGACTTCATTGGCTGCATAGACCAAAACATGAGCAGCATACAAAGCTTCAAATCAGTAGTATTGGCTCATGTGTTCTTCCCTGAGGTGAAGTTGTTGCCTGACTATCCTCACTATCCTACTTCTCAGGCCTGCAGGAATGCAGGTAACCCCTTGTACTGTACAACAATACAAAGGGTTACAAGTAAATGGTGTCCTCTTCTTCAACATCTTTTATACAATATGAAATGTAGATTCAATCTGTTTTGTTAGTCAGTAACTGCGGGCCTAAATGTGCTTTATAGATTGGTGATTATCAATATGTTGTTCATTAATACATTAACAGTTCTTTAACTCAGAAGCTAACTGAAATCAAATATTGAAATGTGTGGAAACAGGTGAATAGTGTGAACAGAGTGGGATCATTAAAGATATAGGAGCTAAAACAGCCTGATTCAGACAGAGGAGGGCTGCATAAAGAGGTGTGACGGGTGAAATTATGCAGCATTTACAACAACATGCAAATTGTTAGTTTAGTGAAGCTTTTGCTTTCCTTTATATCTTTACAGAAACATACACATTTCCTAAGATTTCCTCCTGGTTCTTTAATTTTATTTTTTTTTACCTGTCAAATTCTGAAGCGGCAGCCACTCACCAGAATATATCCATAGCGTTTCCAACTACCAAAGCATGACAATTTCACATCCATTAGAGTCCGTTTCTGATCATACTTCAGACATGAAACATCCATGTATTTGCTGAATTTTGATTGATTTGTAATTATGATGGCTAAATCAAAAGTTTGTTTTGGAGCTAAGTGGGAGAGAGAGATTGATATGCAGTGTCAGCTCATCACAGCCTTCAGTCATTAATATTAAAATCAATATGTAAATGAACAGGAGAACAATGAAAGTGACAAACTGAGCAAATGATTGAGAGTAGGAATAGCATTTGTCAATGTGTTTAAAAATAATAAATTAAAATAAATAAAAAAATGTGTCAAAAACATATTTCAGATGATGCATTTTTAAATATGTGACTGTTAACAGCATCAGACACCTTTTACTGAGCAGACAACTATTTTTTTATGCACTTGTTAACAGCCTTGATGCTGCATTATCAATTTTCCGCTACCCTTTCTCCTATCAGAGTATGAGCTGTATCGCCAATTAGTCAGTATTAGTTTTGATAGTTTTCATTCAGATTGAACAGTGGTATGTTGTTTTCGGTTCAGTAATTAGTGGGAGTGACAATGCTAAACAATTACTGGCAAATATGGGACATGATTGCTCATTTTAAAATGAGGTTCTTCACACAGAAGAAAACCAACCCCTCTCATTACAGCAAGTTGTTAGCTGTATCAGAAAAGCCTCCATGATTGTGGTAAAACAGTCTGGTTATTGTATTTCTCTCCTTAAACTGATACCACCAGAGAAAAAACAACAATTTAGGTCAAAATCGTTGTAGAACTATTAAACTCAATTATTGTTGATTAATTGATTAGCTGTTTTGGCTATAAAATGAAATATATATATATATATATATATATATAATATATATTCATTATAATTTTCCAGAGCACAAGGTGGCATTTGAGAAATGCTTTGTTTAATCGGTCCAAAATGCAAAGATATTCAGTTTAGTATTACATGCGGTTTGGATGATGTTTGCAACATGAGGCTGGTGGCGCTATCACTATGACTCAATATTGACATGTAGATGTGTTCAGGCCGCAGGTTTTATCAAGCATGAGAAATTTCAGGCAGATTGGACAAATGTGAGTTACAACTACTTCCTGTGTCCACTATGTGTTGCTAGAGAGCACTCACTAATCATATGTCATGTGGCTGTATATCATGTGTAGACTGAACCATGGACATTTCATGTGAATCAGACATGTTTGTCACATGAGGCTGACTTCCTGTTGTCAGTGGGTGGTGCTATTAAATATTGGCCTATACAGATCTTCAGACCCCTACTCTTATCAAATATATGAAATCTGGTATTGATCTGAGCATGTGAAGTGGAGTTAAATTCGAAACTTGCTATGTTGTCACAGCAACAGCATTTAGTGAAACCTCGGGAATTTGATAACTTTTCATTGCATATATCTCTAGATGACCAAATTTGAAGTTGTTTGTAAAAAAAAATCTGTAGGTGGAGTTTGTTAAAATGCAACGCCTGCAAGTGGCAAAAGATGCAGCCATTCAGTGCCCGGGCCTTTATAAAGGAGTTGACAAAAGTGCTCACATTACGCAGAATAAGCTCTGAAGAAACTGTGACTAAGACTGATGAGAAGTCTCATCTGTTTCTCTCCAAAAAGTGATATATGTCTCACCAGGATACATGGCCTTGAATGTTGTGCTCATAGTTTTAAAGACTGAGATTTCCACTCTGGCTCAATGTTTTTCTTTACTGACTAAAAGGCTGAGATGGATATAGAGTGATGATGGAACAAAAGTGCAAC
This sequence comes from Pampus argenteus, assembly GCA_036937835.1. Lineage (NCBI taxonomy): Eukaryota > Metazoa > Chordata > Actinopteri > Scombriformes > Stromateidae > Pampus > Pampus argenteus. Next base: position 13,034,447 of record CM072863.1, read on the forward strand.
AGTGTGTCACACATACCAGACATCTTTATATTTCTTGAGTGTACTGGATGGACAATATTGATCCCACTGCAGAGGAGATGTGTTACTTATAAGATCCAGGGAGCTTGAGCACACAATCTAAAAAGCACAAAATTGCTGCCTCTGATCTTTGCAAGAAGATGACCAGTCTTGAAATGACAGCCACAAAGCTGATTCATTTTTCAACAAGGTGAAACTAAGGTGAGTGCTCTTCCTGGTTTAATGGGAGGTTGAGACAGAGCGTCTGTCTGCAGCAAGATGGAGAGCAGATAAATCATTGCAGACAACCCTCCTGTGGCCTGGCACAAATGAGAATTTATGTATACTTTATCCAGATCTCTGTTGAGCTTTGTGTTTCCAGTTGGTCTGGTGTTTTTGGAAGATAATAACACAGTAAATGCATATATATAAAGGAAAAAACAAAATGCACACAGTTGCACATGAATGCACAAACACACATAGGCAGACGCACACAAAGATTAATCACAGAAATATGCAAGAGGTCTATTTCAAGATCGAGAGAAGAAGTCAGCTGCAAAATTGTGCCAGTGATACGGCACTTAAGTTTTTAATTTTTTTTAAATTAGTGATGAGAATAACCAGGCTGCTCTCAGCACGCATTCAGCCGGTGTAGGAGGAGCTCAGAGAGAAAGACAGCGATCATACTTGAGTAGAAAATAGTTCAGAGTTTGTCAGATATTATTTTAGATGGACATTTTGACAGAGACAGGCTAGCTGTTTTCCCCCCTGCTTTAACTGATTGCTTGCTACAGCTTCATATTAAAGGAGAAGCGTTCACCCACTACTTTCTCTCACATACACATCAACACATGCAAATTAACACCGTAAACAACTACCCTCACCCTTATCACTATTTCACTGTCTATTACTGTTTGCAAAATCATCATCACTTCACTTATTGTTCTGCTTTGTATGATGCACGGCTGTGTGTGGTTGTATGTGTGCGGTTGCATGTGTGTGTGTTCATCGCCCACACCAGTGCTTGGAGCATATAGTGTTTCATTTTAGAGGGAGCGAGAGAGAGAGAGAGAGAGAGAGAGACAGACAAGGACACAAAAACTGCTGATAGGTAGGTTTACAAACAAACAGTTCTAGGTTACCACAGCCAGCAAGGGAGATGTGGATTATAGTGGTGTGTAGACTGTTTTACTGTCACTTGTAGTTGATTGTAGTAATTAAAACAATTATTAATGTTTGCTGAAGTACCACTATACTAAACAGTGTAAAATGTTTGTGAAACTTCACAGTTCATTCAGTATTCTTATAATTTAACTCTTATAATTTAATAAACAGATTATTATCACCAAACTCTGCAACTCTATCGAGGTTTTTAACATCTTACAGAATCATTTTGTCGCAGCAGGCTGTTGTTCTGCGCCAAAAGCAGACAGACAAAGTGACTAGCTGGTAAACACAGTAGAGACACACACAGAAGAGCATTTACCAGCTAAAGAGCTAATTATATTTCTTATGAGTTTGTTGGATATATAAAAAAACAAAACAATTTTTCCTATTTCTGCACATTTTTTCCTTCATGGATGAGAGTGACTTGTGGCTCAGTAGAATAAGAAACAACTCTTTTTTTAATTAAAAACCCTATCAGGGTTGGCAGGTTTACTTTAAAAATACATTCCAATTACTTATCAGGTTACCTATTAAAATGTAGTCAGTAACCTCATTGAAATATCACAATATTTAAGTAATGTAACTTGATTACTTTGTTATTTTTGGATTACCTAAATATCAGATTAGCCCAATTAGTCAACTTTTGGACATATTTATGTTCTCTTCAAAAACAAAAATGCACATATCATAGATATATGACCTACACATTTTTCTCATGGAGCTTCTTTACATACAAACATGAAGGACTGCTGAGACTAGGAGAGCCTCTGCACAGAGCAAATTCTGAATTAACGTTATTCAAAGCCATGCAAGCTTTGTCCCTGTCAGTGTGTAACTTAATCAGCATGACAGCCTCAGTGCCCAGGCAAACAAGCATACAGTATAACCTTTATAATAAACAAGAAGACAGCAAGGAGTGAGGAGAGATCCAGAGAAAGCAGCAAGAAAGAGACAAATAAATACAGAGACAGACGACAGAGGGAATATATCTGAATCACGTTATCTGATGTCAAAGCTCACCTTCTTCTCTCTTTCTCATTGAGATAAAGTGTCTATAATGTTCCACTGTACTCGATGCTTGATGTTGACATCTTACTCTTCTGGTTTTCATTTAAATGATGTTATTTGTTGTGAGACCACAGTGCTGCAAGCTTCACAGTTAATTACCTAAGAGTTTATTTGCTTTTTCACTAGAGGCCACGATAAAGAATTGACAACTGTAATGATTAGCTATGGTTTCACTAGACCACAGTGGTGTTGCAAAACCTTCTTTTATACAGTCTGTGTGAGATTCATATCATGAAGTGTTGATAGAATAGAAATTGTAATCCTGCTAATAATCCCCATTTTTACTAAAGGTGTCCGTAATCTAATTATGTCTCTACTGTAACTTTAAAAGAATAGTTACTTTTTTTTTTCATATCCTAATTATGTAATGCCCTTTCATGTATTATGTTACTCCCCAAGCCTGCACCGGGCACAAACGTACTTTTGCTTATATATTTTTGTAATTTTGCTGATCTGGGGCAGAAGAATATTCCTGGCACACTATGACGCAATCTGAAAAAGTGGCTCAAGCAAGATGAATCCATCATGTAGATATGGGAGGGAATACATTATTACATCATTAGCAGGAGGAGCTGCAATGGGAATCAACAACAGCCGCTGTCATCAGTTCTTTTCCTTTAAAAGCAGCAGACTAATCTATCTAAGCTGGGTCATTTTTGCCTCAGAGAAAGCAGTCTGAAAGTATAAATATACAGCACTACAGATACATTTATATAGACAGATGATATTCCCTTTTAGGTGAGATGTACAGTGTTTCAGGTTAAAAGAAATGAAATTCCTGTTTCATGGCAGTGGTCTGTAAAACAATTAAATGTTACCATAAGAGAAAATAAAGGTTTCACTGTTCACATGATTGAAAAAAAAAAAAGGTACCATAACTTTAATGCACCACCGAATCTATACAAATATTCAGCTGCACGACTACACCCAACCTGGCACAACAGTACAAAATAACTAAAATGAAAGTGTGCTTTGCACCTGCACAAAAACCACAGCGAGTCCTCCTCTGGGTTGCAATTTAAGTAATTACCTGTGTTATCTACACGTTCTGTTTTCCTCTCTCACTCACACCACCTTTAAAACAAACATAAAGGTTTAAATAGCCTCCGCTACATTATCCTGTAATGGTAAAGCGATTGACTCAACGCAACTCCAATGCCACTCATACTAACGTAGAACAGAAAACATAGTAATAAAAGCTTTGGCAATTTACTGCTCTACTGCCCTGAACGCTATCAATCCTACATCGGCCTATCAATCCTGGCAATAAGCCAGGTCTTTAACTAGTCGATGCCTCAAAGACAGTTTCCCAGAGGCAACATAGTAGACAGTTCAGATGCGAATGATAACCTCTTCCACCACAGTGCAATGCAAATATTTATTCTGTTATTCTTATCTTTATTTTTCTCCACTGTTTACTTTAAGACTAACAAGTATTTTAAAGTTATCTTAAAGGATAGGTTCACAATTTTACAAGTCATGTGCTCAAATGAACACAGATATTTTCCTTAATGTTATTATTCCTCCTGTTCATAGCTTATATGATACTTCATCAGTCTGAGTTAGTCACATGGATATCCATGTGACATATGTACACTCCTTTTAACATCAGATTCTTTTTGACATTAAAAAGACTGTAACAATGAAAGATATCTACTTGAGTTTACTAATTTGTGGGATGTTAGCTTCAGATAAACTTATAAATACATTTTTCACAGGAGGAGGTTTGCGGATTTTGACCTCGACAACTTACCTTGAAAGTGCATTATGAAGGGATCTTCTTCTAATGGTCAGTATGAACAGGAGGAATGATTATGGCAAGAAAAATACAAATGTTCATTTGGGTACCTGATGTTGACCAGTTGAGATTAGTTGAGCTCTTTTTCTTTGTTTTGAAGAAATAAAAATTACTAGTTTTTTACAAGAAGAAAAACAAAGATGAAAGGAAAATGTGGAAAAATGAGCAAAAGTTTGTGTAGCAGAAATATATTTTTCTCCTAACTTTTCCTGTCAATCATCTCGTGACCCCTCAGATTCATACTGCGACCTCTAGTTTGAAAAAATTCAAATATATATAATAACTCAATAATTCAACTTTAACTATTATATTAAATACAGTTACATTGAAATATGGGTATTATAAGAAAAAGGGGAATATTTCTGCAGTCCTGTTGGGATGGGGATTAATAAATCTTGTTTACATTAGCAATGTGGTGCTCACAACAAAGTAATTTCAAATTAGTAGTATTTAAATTCATATTATTATCAGAGTAATCCTCAAAAGCAGATGTTTCTGTACCGCTAAGTACAGGACTAAATATAAAATACACCGTTGATTATTGATAGTTTTATGCTTACTCTGTATACAGCACAGTAATTAAAACTCCAGTATAAATCTACCAGAGAGCTGGTTGTGTCAGAGCTTATTTAATGTTATCTCCTAAATGCAATTTGCATTGCTAAGCAGTCTGTCCTGTGCATGCCAAAATAAAATGTACTGATGGTTTATTCCTTCAGGCTACAGACATTTCATCAGTATCATGATGGCAAGGTAATACTTTCTTGAATGATAGGAAAATGTTTTTTAAAAGACCATTTGTAAATGTGTCTTCTTGAAAATATTCATTTTTATTTATTGCTGCAGAGAAAACCTTCTGGTCTCAAATTCAGACATTTGCTTCATTTATCATGCAGACAAATGGAGTGGAGCAATGCTTTTTTTATCCGTTATTATTATTACTAAAGCCACAAAATCTATTCTTAAATCAAAAACACGGCACAAAAATGACAGACTTTAGGAATATAACTATCATTTGGCTACAAGCGAATTTTAATTGGTTCAGATGTCTTAGAAAAATATCATGATAGTTTCAACAGGTGATATAATGTTCCAAAGTATTTTGCTACTTTTATACACTGTATATAAAAGAGAGATCTTATTTCAATGTAAGAGAAAGGGGCCTATGACAGCACTGCAATAACATTATTTTTACAACAGCACCACAGAGGCTGCATAGGCTGAAGTGATTCACCATATAAATCCATTGTAATTGAGTGTTTTATAGCTGACAGCCTCCAAGTTGCCACTTAAGTAACTGAACAAAGGATTCTGTTTCCTTCAACTGGTTTGTTTTAACTTCTACGCTCTCCAACAGAGAGTGTGAGTGGAAGACAGAGATGACAAGAGGCATACAAGGAGATATTATGTTACAGCGAGAGGGAAAGAGAGTTAGATGAAAACCATGAGATGGCTCTCTTACAATTTCTAATGGATTAATCAATTTAGTCTGTGAGAGGTGGACGTAGCTTGCATCGGGGGTTAATAGAGATTTAACCTAAACTGTAACTTACCATTTATCACAATAATGAAAATGCTCCCACACATACACATACACAAACATAAATAGGCACATTCATTATAAGGAGGCTTATAGTTAGATGCCTATTATTGTTTATATCCCAACTAGACAATTCACAATCCAAGGATAAATACAAGAAATAGTCAGGTTCTTCATCTATAAAACTCTATAATTGTCACTAATCCTAAATGTTACATACACAGATGCAACCTGGGAGGCCATTTAATCTGCATCTCTGCATAAAGAGCACAAAGAACACTCCCCGTCATGATAAATGTACCAGTCAGTGAGATTACAAAACTCTGCCCACACAGAGGGATAAATTAATGATTTTTCAGTTAATCCTGTTTGGCTCGATCAAATGCAGCGTTTGTAGGTGGGAAGACTGAAGACTGGTGGCTGAAGTAGTAACTCCTGTTTGTTGATGGTGTAGGGGTATAATGTAAACCTCTGTATATGTGCTGATGAAACTACAGGTGGCTATAGAAGAGGCTGGTATCGTATATATCGGAGGAGAAAGTGGCATTTTGCATCTTCTCCAAGCGACACTAGAAAATCACCTGTATTGATTGGTTGCTCAAACATTGTATTTTCACCTGACTGACTTCTTGCAAACTGTCCTCCCTAAGAAGCAAACAGTGAAGGCAGTGTGATATTATAGCACCATGCTAACACCCACCAAATAGTAAAACATACTCGTCTTTGGAACAGCTGCATACAAGGGAAAATGGCAAATTCCATACAAAAGTCAGGAGGAGTGGAAAGGTACTACTAGATTAATAACAACTGTCCCCTCTCGCTTCAAGAAGAACTTGGAAGATAAAATGATTTTCCAATCATTTTGGAAATCAATGACAAACTGATTGTGTCGTTTAAGTGTGAGTACTTGTTGTTCATTTATGTGCATTTATATAGTACATTTATGTGAACACTCAACTGAATAAGAAATACACACATAGTATGCTGTGTATTAGAATTTAAGATGAGATCCAAAGTAAAAGACTCATTAGGTTTGTTCAGCTCTGCGTGCATACATGACGTAAGTGCAAACTCACAGAGTTTGTTAAATGTGGTCTCCCTCTTTCATGGTGCAGCATAATGGTTTGTAGTGACACAAACAAGGACCTCTGCTTCTTGTTGGTTCAATGCAACTCATTGATTGCATCTGATAAGGCTTCCAGCATTGTTGTTTTGTGTGTGTGTCAGAGATAAAGAGTGTAAAGTGAGACAGAGTACCGCATTGAATGTACAGAACAAGTACAGTACAAAACAGCCAATTTTAGACAGAGGTTGGACTGAGGAGCTACATAAAGGTAAGGCTGCATGATGTATAAGAGTCATTCTTTCAGAACGGTAAACCATGTCAAGATATACCAGTAGAACCACAAAATAAAAATATATACCTGGAAATGTGCATGTTACGTCCTTTTTAACAGCATTGTTAGTAGTACTACTTAATAACATGAGTCATATTAGTAATTGGTGCTTAAGCAAGTATGCATAAAACAAAAAACTAAAAAATAACCATAACAATACAAAGGCCTCAGTACAGAAGTAAAGTCTTGTTGACTCAATGGTCACAATTTTCCATACAAGCTTATTAGACTAACATTTAATATTTTCTAAAGCTCATGCCCTGCAGTACCTCGGGTGTACAAAGGGTCTCAAACACACACAGTATGTCATAATAATAATTAAAATAATAATAATAATAATAGTTGAGCTTCTGTATCTCAACAGGCCACAGGCAACTGCAGCTCCACTCAGACTCAGTGGCCTTACTGAAGCTTTACATTGGAGAACCGCTGTATTTTTTATTATTAAACCAACACACTGCCATCACACTATATAATGATTTTTTTTTAGCTTTGATTTTTTAGGATATTTAGGCCCAGCTGTGCACATATAATACATGAATCAGGGGGATAGCCTAACAGAGCTGGTGCAGACATACTGTAGTAGTAATATTTTCTCTTTCTGATGTTCCTGCTCCATTTGTACATATGTATCTGGATAGTCAAGATGTCTCAGCCTTGCTGGTCTAACATTCTCACTTTCACTCACTGCCCTTCCTTCTCCGGCTTATCTGACTTCCTCACCTGACATCTCTCCACACCTCAATCTTTGTTTCCTCTGATTATAACCTCTCTCTCTATCTCTCTCCCTTTCTTGCTTTTTCACCCTTCAATCTTCTTGTAAGCTGAGATGCCAGAGTGCAGAACCGGGTCATGATGCTAAGTCGGACAATGGAGACACGTGTCACAGATCTTTCTGGTTACCATTCAGTGCTAACCTCTCTCTCTTTCTCTCTCTCTCTCTCTCTCTCTCTGAGACATTTTCTCTTTGATGTTTTCTGTTGGCCTTTCTTCTCCCTTCTTTTATCCGTCTGCTACAGTTCACCGTGTCTACCTCCAAACATTTTTTTTCCCACTTTCCTCCATACATTTGTCTGCTGTAAGACATATACATATGGATTTTACCATAATATCTTAAATTAAATTAATTGAAGATTATACACAGATTATACTACCATTTAGTTGTTTAGTCAGTATGGCCCTGTTGGCCCATTGAGGGAGGAATATCTAATAGTGTGATCTGTTGCAGAGGAGCTTCCACCAGGCTCTGCTACATTGATGCTAATAGAGTAAAATCTTGTAGCGTCCCAAGAGATCAAACAAGATTAACTTTCCCTGACCTCTTCTGGCTGTGGGACTTGTAGCGTGTTTAAATTGCCTTGTTAATCACTAGTGACTCATAACCAAAAAAAGGTTTTAAGAATTCTGTAGCTGAATGAGAAAGAAAATAGGTTTTTTCATTCATTCAATATTTCTTTCTTTGATTTGTTGTTTTGTGGTGTCTGTGTGATATCTGGTTTGTTAAAAAGAATGTCATATCCTGTTTACTGAAAAGAAATGCCACATAAATGAGAAGTAAACCAAGGCTGATCTTTTGTAATAAACCTACAAATTTTGTAATAAAGAAAGAGAAGTCAGTGTCGGTGGAGATTCTTCAAGTCATCTTTACATCATGGCAATGAAAGAAAAAACCATTGGACCAAGAACATAAGCAACACAGAGTGTCAAGATCAGGATGACACACACACCATCAAAAATACACAACATAGGTGGCATTGTCTGCAGGATCCAAAATAAGATAATAAAATCAAAAATATAACAAAAACAAAAACAGTTTAGTTTATGAAATATCAGAAAATGGTGAAAATCAATGTTCTCTGAAGGCCAAGGTACAAACCTCAAATGTTTTTATCCCTGATCAACAGTCCATAACCTAAAGATACTCATTATATATATTTAGTACTCGAGTTGAGGGGGGATGGGGGGGATGGCATCCCCCCTGCGGGGAAAAATGGTCAAAATCATCCCTCTTCTAAATGGTCATAAGTTTTAAGTTTTTATAAAGCGGTAAGCAGCATTTTAAGTACAAAAATGAGGGAAGAAGAAGAGAAGCAGATGAGAGAGATGATCTACAGTGAACTCTATCCAGGTCTTGTCCTGTCGCCAAAAGTCAATGAAGTGAAATGAGGCTCTTTGATCAGCAGGACCTCAGACTGGCCCTGAGGACCACTTTCCATCTGTCTTATGCATGATAAATTGCACACTAGAGGGTTAAACCAAAGGGTTTCCTAAAGACAGTAGCACCTCTCCAGAAAATTCACCTTCTACAGACAGCCTGTTCTCATTCCCAGGTCATTAAATGTCTCATGCTCACCAACTAACTGTAATGTAAACCCATATGTGTCATTATTAGATGCCATAAGACTGATGATAACATTTATAAGGTGACAAATGTCCTTATTAGGATGAGGTAGGTTAGGTTGGTGGCTAGATATTTGCTGCAGGGGACTACTATGTGTGGACAGTGTTGTTTTTGTTACAGTGTTTACTGTTGTCATGATGACATTTCAAGTAATCTTTCCCCTTAAAATGTGTTTTTTATGCCTAAACCCGACTGTACCAGTTTTTCCGAGCATGTAATATATTGTTGATTGGTCTACATTGGATTTAGTTGAAAGCCCATTGCATCGTTATGCAAAGGCCAAAGGGTACCTTGTGCGTCTGCATGCGATGCCAGAAGGGCAAAGTGGCAGTATTTGATGACTTGGGATGAGAACACAGAAGCTGCACCACCTGTGAGGAGGACGCTACAAGCAGATGATGGAGCAATCAAGCCTCATCACTGCTGCCTTAAGATTTCTGCCAGCTCGAAGTTGATGTTTTAAAGGGTTCCCACTGTTTTGGAGAGAGTTATCAACTATTCCCTCTAACCCATTAACATCTTACACTAGCACATAAACGCACAGCACAGTACAAACTGCAGCTCCCTATCAGCAGCAGCAAAACCTCAGTGTGGGTGTTTGACATGAGCTCAGGAGAGATGAGATTTTCTGGTCACGACTTAAAGGCAGTACACGTTTAACTAAATGTTGACATATTCAAGCCATAATTCTTTTTGGCATTTTGTAAAAGTGCTTGCTGAGGCATGTCATGTGACTTCCCCTGGGGCGTGTGAAATGCACAATGTGTGTATGTGTGTGTGTGTGTGTGTGTGTGAATGGTGGATATATATGCAGAAGGCAGCCCTACACACAACAGCACACACAGGCAGTCACTGCAAAGTCGCCCACGCAAGCCCACACCTACAGTGGAAGCACATATGGAAACATGGAAACACACACACACACACACACACACACACACACACACACACACACACTTATCTACAGAAGACAGCCCCCACAATTAGTTTTCAGGTATAAAAAAGCATCTTTGACTCGTACCTTCGTCTCTCCTAATCTCTTTAGTGAAGTGGTGGTAATTATTCCTTTAGAGAATAGTTGGGGTGTAGTGACATCCGCTCCCAGCTACCACATACAGTAGCCTAATTACTTACTGAAACAATGGCTGTCAATTAGAAAAATGACAAAAGGAGTAGGCAAAGTCTCAAATCTGCAAATATTTCCAAAATAATTAAAAAAGGGAGTTAATGTGACTGAACCAAAAAAGGAAGAAATGCAGTATCTTTGAATATTAGACTTGTTGTTTACAGAGAAAGCTGTAGCCTATTCGATCAAGAAAACATGAGTCATTATAGGAAATAATAAGGTTAGAGTGCCTTTTGCAGTTTTGAGTGACACAGCCATTACAACAACATGCATCATTGTACTCATTTGTGTCTGTGTGTGCATTTACATGTGTGTGTCTGTTTATATGGAGGGTTGAGAGTAAGCGATCTCCCACTTGGTCTTTGCAGTTTATAGTGTCTCCATATTGACAGTTTGACACTTATACCTGCTACAGAGCTGCATGTCATGGATGACCTATGCAGCAAGTGTGGAGTACGTATGTGTGTGAAAGACACAGAGAAGGGAGGGAAAGAAACAGTTAATACGAGAGGGTTATTCTGTCTGTGTGCTGTTAAGATAAAGAATCACAAGCTTTTCTCATTTAAAGGTTCACGGCTTGGACACATCAGTAATTAATAATATTTCAATTAGAATCACATCAATCGGCAGACTTGCTAGTGAAGACCAAGTACATTGTGTGGTGCTTAAAATTATTACTTTGTTAGTGGACTTTACACCATAAGGTCGACTGAACTATTTAAGACGTCAGAGAATTATTACTCACTGCTATGTATAGCGAATGAGGTCTCACTGAGTTTACAGTCACAGCTAGATTCAGCTCGTCCACCACTGCTGCTTTCATTGCCGCTGCTCTAATGATGGATTATTGTAACAAAAAAACATAATTCTCTTTCATGCACAGAAATAGACAAAATCTGCTCACTTAAGAGTGACAGTTTTGTCGCAATGTGGCATTTCAGTTTGGTTATTACAACAACTGTGGCAAGAACAGGCAACACATCAGAACTAATGCAGGATGGGAGACAGCATCTGTATTGTATACATGTATACCAGTATATGTGTGTCTGTATGTCTGCAGAAAATGATGACAAAATACTGTAGAACCAAGGTCAGCGCTATCTCATTATCTTAACCACTTCATCTTTCACAAAACACTTTATCTGATTAATGGTAGAGGGCACCAGAAGCCCACCTTTCTAAAAGCATATAATTTCCTGCTATTGATGTCAAACAGGTTTGGGTGATGTGACGATATTGTGAGTCAACCTGTGGAGATTTTATGTCGCTAGTAGATTCCCTGATTCCTGTGTTGTTTGTACAATAATTTAGTTTTGTGGAAAAATGTAGTCATTCATTATACTATATTTCTATCATAATATAAAACTAAATATACTTTGACAGAAAAGATTATCTATAAATGCCCACCTTTAATATCAACAACTAAAGGTCTATCCTCTAAAGACATACTTTAGAGGATTATAAAAATTGCTGTCTCTTGTCTCTAACAATAGAGGGATAGATTATTTCCGATGTCCAGAGACTTTTTTGATTTAGGAAAAACTGCATATATTCGTACTATGTACAATGATCTTGGAATCATTTACAAAAAAAGTTGTACAAAACCATGTGTTGACCATTCAGTGCTGTAGTTTTGGCAAGTAAAATAGATATTTATCATATACAAGGAAACTCTACATGTACCTTTAATCTAGTTGTTTGGTCTTTAAAATGTCAGCAAAAAATCTCAACCACTGTTTCTTAAAGCTGAAGATGCAACCTAAAATGTGTTGTTTTGTATCAACTAACAGACCACAACTCAAAGATTAACTTTACAATGACTGAAAAAAAAAGTGATTATCAGAATAGCTAATATTAAAAACAAAACAGATCTCGGCTGAATCCTGGCTGAATAAATAAAATCCAGGAATATTGTCTGTCATGTCTTTATCCCACTGCTGTAAAACAAAGATGGCAAATGATGTGTGGACAAAACCAAGAGTCAGTAGGAAGTGGAGCAGCCAGAGGCTCAGACTGGCTTTACACCTACCTGATCCTTTGATGGATCAAGGGCTTCTCATCATATGGATTGAACTGAGACAGCCACAGAAAGCAAGACGGGAAGAGAGGAACATAAACTAAGAGTTACAGAGGAAGAGGGAGAAATGCTCACAGCTTTATATGGTACAGCTCCTTGATAAAGTAGCAAATGGTTACAGATGGATCTTTGATTCTGCTGAGCGTAATCTCCTTTCCTGCCATGTCTGCTTCCTAACCATTCTGTCTTTTCTCCCTCTTTTTTCTATCTTTTAGTCCTTACTTCCTCTGTTTGTCAGATACTCCTGTTTCCTTGCTGACTCCAAAAACTAATAGTTCTTCACATCGACTGCAGCTTAATGGGGCACAAAGGCAAACTGAACCTACTTTTCTCACAGCACACAGACAAAAGGAATACACCAAGTAGATATGACTCTCCATCTAAATTCTGCCAGAAGGAATCTATAAAAAAATCAAAATTGATTTGGGAAGCCCTCAGTCGTGTATTTTATCACACAGCAGAATCACTGTATATGCCATTAAGTAGTTCTGTGCAGTGTTCTGACTACATACAGGGCCGACTCAGGGGGAAAAATTACCTTGCCCAGCCATCTTATTGCACTGCACTAATCCTGAGCTGATCAAATTACATGTCCATACAACAGTTAGACACAATAAATATTGAATCTAGTTGAGACTTTAAGTCCAAATACAAAATGTGAATGGGTAACTCCAGTAAATGGGCATGTATTATGGAGAATAATAAATCAACAGTAATACCTACATATATTTCCCTACTAATCCTCTGAGAACAGCCATCCGCTGACTTCTACAAGGCCCAGTGAAAATGTGTTGCAGTGAGTGCTTTTAAAAGACTGCAAGTATACACTAATGACCACAACAATGCTGCACATATTTCATGTCAGCCAAAACAATCCAATTAGTATGTTTCCATAGCAACAGCAGAGAAACACCATGTCTTTGTGTTGCTGTTAGATCTGAGATAAACAGAGATTTGACAATGGAGAGAAGTCATTATGCTTAGCAGACTGCATGCTAGATTTCCCTTTCACTGTAAACTGAATGAATACTACTAATTCACATATGAATAAAAGAAAGTCATATCTACATTCACAGAGGACTGACAGTTAAATTTACTTTTTCTGTTGGCCCCTAAAAGTGTTATTTATGAATAGCTGGTGCAATTCAGTTCAGGCATATGCACTGAAAACATTTTCTCCTGCATGCTTGTGCATTTGGGCCTATAGAGTCTATGTTTGGTCGAACCATAATAGAATAATAGAAAATGATTTACTTAGACATGTGTTGGACTTTTTAATTTTCATTGGAACTAATAGTTCAAACTGTGATAGTCCATAGAATAAAATGTTATTTCTTTTGTATTCATTTGTAACGTAATGTAAAAAGTCTCAAACAGCTGTATCAGTATATGATTTTCTTGTTGCTGACGTGCACATGGTGCCAATATAATGTCATCCAGCTCAATAAGCTCGAAAACGTTTCCTGCATATGTACCTGGTGGACAGCGTTTACTGGAATTAACAGTTGAATGACGCTTTAATATTTGTGGTTTGGTTTGTAAATACATGAGGTCATCAATTAACTGACTGATGTCATTTGAATGGCTCCTTCATAGTTGTAAAATGTCAACAACAACAGACACAGAGAGACAGCAAGTGACAGTGAGATAGAGAGGTGAGTTGAACATCTTTGAAATTTTTTGTGCAAATGTACAATTTTGATGTCTCATTTATCTCATTTATTTGTGCAATTGATGCAAGAAAACTAAATGGAAACTGTGAACAGTTCTTTTTGGTAGAATCATATGTCTCTTTAGAACCATGAATGTTCAAGATTATTGAAGGAGGATTACATGTTGCCATAGCAACAGTGGAATGTTTCACCCGGGGTTGTGATGCTGATTGGTCTCGTTTATGGTCCTCTTAGGTATCTGTTTGCCTCATGCATAGTAACAGGTTTATCTCTGGAATACTGCAGAGGACTCAGAGTAGCATTCAAAAGAAATACAATGATACTAACAACAAACTCCAATTTTTTTGTATTATTGTACAAACAAAGCTTTTCCCAGTTGCCCTTTTCTATATATTTTAGCTGTGAAGAGGAGTAGTAAAGGGCACTCTGTTGATCAATGAGTCCATTGCAGCATACATAGACTCAATGGGAGCCATGAAACAGACCGCCTCATTACTTCTAGTTTGTATTAGTATGATAAAGCAGAGCTTTCCAATTATAGAAGATTTTGCTTTACTTCCAATACATAAACAGTGCATACATCTTTAAAGAGAGTCACAGCTTTTGTGTAGTATCGCCAATAATAACATCTATCCAGAACTTCCAGTGTTATTTGGTCGTTAATAGAGCCTCCTTATCCTGCTGAAGATACATTTTAAATAAAAAGGGACTGAAGAGGTCTGTTTATACAATATGCACATGCCACAATTAGATTAAAGGCCGGAAGGGACAAAGATTAAATTTAAAAAGATATATGATCCCTAAAAAACAAAAAAAACAAAAAAAAAAAACACTCCCATCGTTCACCAGGCTGATTATTTGTTTTTTCAACTGACACAAATGTTCTTTAGCCAGCTCAGTTAGCTACTATTAATGCTGCTCCCATCATCCATCTGTGAATTTTTAAAGGCTTCTATTGTTTGTAATGTTTTTATCTCAAGAAGCAGATATTTCACTGAGGATTTGTAGTGATAATAATGTGAAGAAAAACAGTTCCCCTCACCCACCTCACAAATGAAGAGAAATCAGCAGCTTAGAAAGCTCTACCAGTTATGATTGTGGTAATACTGTTCTAAAGATAAAGAAAACCTCATTGAAATCCTGACATTTCAAGTATAATTATAATCAATTGAGTCAAACTGGTGTAATTTTATCAACTGTGTATCCTAGAAATTAGGTTTTATGCAACAAATGTGCAATTAAATTTTCTGCCCAAATTACATTTACATAATGAGGATTATTTACATAAATTTTTTTGGTGAGTCATAAACTGTTTGTAAAAAAATGTACAATGTAAAATGCACACTTGCAATGCATTTTGTTGTGGCCTATGTAATCTTAATCGTGATATAATATCCACTAGTATTGTACACTAAAGTATTATTAAATGAATTTTGTATTTGTACTTGATTAAGGCTAATTAAAGATTATCCTGGTTTAATACAGAAAATGTCAGATCTGTCTACTAGTCAAGACACAATGTGTTTATTCACAATCAATCAAAATCATGACCTTTTCCAAGTGCCAAACCATGACTATAGCAATGGCAGAGTTTTGGAAAGCACTGAGAAGTGAGTCATCCTCTCTATAAAGGGGCCAGTTTAAAAAAAAACAAAAAACCTCAAATGGTTGTTTTGAAAAGCAACGAAAAATATCATATTTTTTTGGTTTAATCATATGCATGCATTGCTCCATATCTACATATAAAGAAAAAGCTCTATGGTGTCACACAAAATAAAACCTAGTTGACCAAATAACTATACTTAAAAAGGTCAAATATTAATAAATACATAAAATACATTACTGACTAGCCAGCATTAAGAATAGCTGTTCCTAAGGTCTGTTAGCTCTTTTATTATTTTTACAGTATGTCAAGATGTTTATACAGTATGACAGTATGTTTATTGTTTTTTACATGCTTTCAGCAGACATCTTGCAAAGGCAATTAGCACAGCCTTTATTGCCTCCATAAATTTACACCTCAACTGTTAAATTAAAAAGGTTTGAGCGGATTTATCCAAGAAGCCACAGGCAACAGTAGACAGCAGCCTGAATAATAAATGATGCTAAAACATACTTAAATACATCTTTTGTCATAAGGAACAGGGATGCGATCAGACAGCAAATGTTTTGAATTGGTATTAGACTATATTTAACTAGATGTCCTACATCATAATGCTATAAAAATAAAAGAAAATCACAAAAAAGTATGTTGTGTTTAAACCCATAAACAGGTTGGAAAACACACTTTGAACATAATAACCACATATTAAACTTCACAACCCTTTTTGGAAGTTACAAGGTTACACATTTTATATCGGAGTTGTTTCTGTGTCATCTCTGGGGCTCAAAATGCCACTGGTGTAGTACGACAGCAGCTGAGAAGTACAAGTACCCTCTTAGGCCAACATGATATTGCCACTGGCTGTAATAAGGTCAGTTCTCAGCCCGTGTGTTTCGAAATGGGACCTACAGCTGAGAACCAAAATGCCACTGATTGTTTCTAATTACTGCCATGCAGTCAAACCTACAGTGCATGCAGGACAAAATCACAAACACCCTTGAAAATGATCTGACCCGTTTTGCTGTGTATAGTGTACCGGTATGTACTGTGCTGTCCTTCAAGGCTTGTATAGAGGAAAATAAAACACTGTGTTTATAGTAAAATGAAATGAAAAACAGTATAAAATACGTAATTCTTTTTTCCTATCATGTATAATTAGATGACAGAAAATAGAAACAGAGCATGCAGGTGCTTGTGTGAGTGTGCATGTGTGTGTGACGTTGATGGGAGATATTCAAAGCTCCTCCTCCCCACCTGCTCTCACTGTGTACTTGTGTCTCCTCTGGCAGCAGGGAGGTTTTTTTTTCTTCTTTTTTTTTATAAACACATGCATGAATGCGATTGCATTCAGTTCAGGTCATTAATATCAGCTAACCAGCTGAGCAACCACTGGAAATCAAATAACACCAGACAAAATATGGTGCTGTTTTTTCCTTATTGTTTGGATTTTATTTTTTACTCAATCAGTCAGTTACTAATGCAGTAACGAATCTAGTTCTATGAAGCAATTTGCAACTTCAATGCTGCCAGTTGTTGGCTTATCAGTATACTTTCAAATGCCAACCAGTTAAAGCTCAAGGTTTGACTGCAAGCCAACTGAGTGTCATTCATCATCAATCCCTAATTGTTAGTTTAAAACCTTCTATGAGTCATATCGAAAAGTCAACAGTCCAAAACAATCTCAGGTGGATACTTGGGTGGTGAATACACTCACTGGTGCTCGGGCAGAAAGTGCAGAGTGTATATTCAATAGATGCATAGAGAGATAGAGGCAGGGAGAGCAAAACAGGGAGCAAGAGAGATGTAGACAGATATAGAGAGAGCAAAGGAAAGAGAGCAGATGTGGCCTTTGGGCTGAAACTGCTGAATCACCATGTCTCTTCTCATTACTTCATCACATCATGAACCCGGAGCACTTCCTCTGGAGCCACACAGTGAGACCGTCGTGATGAAAGAGAGGCAGCGAGAGAAAAGAGACAGAGATAAAATACATAGAGAGGGCGGGGCAAACAGGAAAGAGCATCACACGGACATTCAGAGAAAGTGATGACGGGTGATTCCCAGATCTTCTCCCTCTCTTCCTGCTAATCCCCTCCTCTGTGCTGATATCACCTTGAGAGGCCCTGGAGGACACTGTCCATCACAATAGACTCGGTTTGTTACATAAGGTCTATATGTAGGCTACACACACACACATAGCCTCAATCTGAATTTCCTGCCAGTACACTCACTCTTTCATCTCAAAGCTTTATTGCTGAACTCCCATTGTGGTCTCTTTTTGTGGCACAGTAAGAGAGAGCCACCACAGTAGCACAGGCAATATCGAGGAGCTTAGAGAACGAGCCGTCAGATGCAGAGAGACTCATAATGCCTGCGGTTGCTTATACAACATCCAGCCAGTATTTAGAAAGAAAATGCAAGCATCATTTAGAGTCTGTTTATAACTGCATGTCTAGTTTCTTCTAAACAATTTGAAATGTCATTTTCAAGATGAAAAAAGTAAATAAATGGAGGAAGGAAAGCTGAAATTAGAGATTCGTCTCATTACATCATCCATTCTAGACGTTATTATAATGTTTTATCTCTGTTAATTGTAATTGACAGATGGAAATGACCAGTACTAATAGCATGCTCGTCCCTTTTAGCCTTTCCATCAATCTGTTCATCAAACTTTGCTTGTCATTCATTGGCGTGGGTGTAAACTGGGCCTTCTTCGTGGCAGATTCTTAGACGACAAGTGATCTGATACTGTATTAAGATGGGAGTGTTGGCTAATACATAGAAACTTCTTATAGATATAGATCAAATGCATCCCAGTCTACTTTATGTTTGGTTTATAAACTAAAGACCAAGATTTTCACATACCAGAGACTGAACACACTTATTGTAGATCACTTTGGACAAAAGTGTCTGCCAAATTGATGTAACATGATTAGTAAGTATAAGTGTCTCCTTCAACTGATTGCATTTTCATCCTCAGAAATCTGCGCTCATTTTGTACAAGAGCTTCATGATTGGATTAAAAATGAAATGAAAGAAAGATGGTAAAGAAGATCACTATGTGAAAGTCCAGGTTTAGGGTGATGTCATCCATCAAGGAACTGTTTATTTTTTTTATCATGCAGATTCCAGTAGTGTCGAAGTCTAAACCACCAGAGAAATAATGTGTCTCCACATCCAGCATAATCTACCTTTGATGTGAATGTGAACGATATACAATTTTGTACATGTGTTACAAATGTAGAGTAATTATATCCCCTCACTGTAAAGCCATTATACCTCACCTGAGTACAGAATAGAATATAATTATATAATATAATTATATAATAAAATTATAAATAAATGATAAAGTATTATAACCAGATATAGGCTGATGTTTACATTCATTACAGATTTTGGAAAAGCAGGATTGCATTCATTAAAAGCTATGCAGCCAATGGTCTCTTTTTCTGAATATAGACTGCAGTGTCTTACATTCAGACATTGTCACGTTGTGGGTGGCAGCCATCCAATCATAAGCCACCAAAACACTCACGACAAGAGACACAGGATTACCATAATGTAGAGCTGCTCATGCACATTCCCATACAGTCTGTACAGCGTAGTGGATCCTCAATACTCTCATGCATCTATCCACGCACACATACGTACACTTATAGAAACAATCCTGTGCTGATTGCGTCTTTAATAATATCCATTGCAATCCCCAGTGAAAATTAGTTTGTTCATCTTCAAGCTCCAGTGTTTGTGACTCAGGCATTACTAAATTTACCAGTCTAGTTCAAAACAGCTATACAACACTATAATTAGTGTTTTAGCATTGAAATACAGTACGATACCCTTTCAAAGACTATATAATTTGTGCCAAAGTTGACATTTTAAACATATGTAAATGTCAACATGTTCGGTCTTAATCAGTTGATGGAGTTTACTCTTGAACTGTTCAAACGTTTCTTGATTCCAAGCACCCAGTTTGTTTCTTCTTGGCTTTGAAAACAGCAAAATTCAGCCTCCACTTGCTTGTTCTGAAGCTTTTCCCTGCATCAGATGTTTGTTTGGTTTGCAAGCGTAAATACACCCAGTTTGATGCGGGGTGTTAAACGATAATGTCACACAACGCCACAAAATTATCCATTAAATTGAAAAGGTCAAAAGTGTTTCATGTGGCTGCCACGTAGACACTGACAAGATAAAACTACACCCACATAACGATAGCAATAAACAGCTGTAAAATCCATCATCAGCATCCACACACAAAACCTTTATAGCCTGAGAATGTGATTTGCAGAAACAGAAAGCAGCAGAGTTGGACAGCAACATTATTACAGCGCCAAGGGCTTACATTTCACATTTCACAAGGTGATGTTTTATTCAGAGCTACATGCTCTTATATGACAGCATATGATGTACCAGTTGATAGCATAAGGGGATAATATAAGTTAGCCAACTTGTGCTGTCAAGGAATAAAACACTTGCTCTGTTGCTCTGACACACACACACACACACACACGCGCATAAACACACTCACACATGCAGCCATAAAGCCATAAAGACTCATTTGAACACATAAATCAGAGGCAGGTGACAGTAGTGGGATGTGTATGAATCTGAACCACAGAAAAACTGTCTTGTCTGTTCAGATAAATGGAGCCGTTTCTATTTTGGGAGCAGCTTCAGTGAGACATTTTTAATATCTTAATGTCTCTTTTTTGAGACATAAAGCACAAACAAAAACAGCAGAGGAAGACATAAAGATGTAAAAATTAATGTCACGATTCATGCAAGCAAAACGTAATTGTAAATTAATGTGTGTAGCAGCTATATTAGAACGGATGAACCACATAACTATTCTAACCTCATCAAGGACTGCACAAATAAATCAATGTCTTATTTCTAACCAGGCTCAGTCAGCATTAGGCCAATGTACCCACAGTTAAATTAGCTTTATCAAATTTTCTTGGAAACTCAGAGACAATGAGCCTGCTTCTTAATGATAAGCATTTCAATTTCATTCAGTAACAACACTCAACACGGGTCAACTTCAGCTTCCCATCTGTCGGACAATTGGATAGTACTCAACCCATCACTGAAGTCACTTACCAGTCATGGTGAGGCTCATCAATGACCAGCAGGATCTTGAACTTCTTGGAGAGCGAGGGAGAAGGTGCTGACTGCTCCACAAACCCGGCGGCAGAAGCAGCCGTCTGTTTGACCGCGTTGGTGATGGAGCTGAAGGAGCTGAAGAAACCAGAGGAACCACCAGAGGGGGAGGAGGAGGACTGGGCCTGTTGAGGCTGTTGAGCCAGCTGCGACAGACGCCGCTCCTGAGGTGCAGGGGAGCTGGCTGGCCCCTGGGATGGCGCTGGAGCTTTGGTCGGGGATTGGGCAGGGACAGGTGCCGTGGCAGGTGCTGCACCCTGTTGGGAAGGGGAGGAAGCGGTTGGGGGAGGAGGCGCAGGTGGGTCAGATCTCTGGAGGTCTGTCATGTAGCCGTTGGGCAGGTTGGACATGAAGCTGCTGTCTGAGAGACGGCGTCGGAGGAAGTTCATGATTGCAGTCGAAAGGGTCGGTCTTGTACTCGGTCGGTTAGTTGCTCTTTAAGAAGTGCCTCTTGATTTCACAGAGAAACACACTGATCACAGGTTAGATGAATGGCAATAAGAGCAAATAAGTCCAAATGATTGAGAGCTGCTTCTATGTAGGAAGAATGGAAAGCAGGGAGGAAGGACGGATGGATGAAGCGATGGATACAGCTCTGGTCCAGTCTTCAAGAGACAGCTCTCCAAAGCACAGCGAAGCCAGCAAAACAGCGCGCGTGAATGTGATGTTCCTCCTCGTGATCCTCACGCCTCCTCGCAAATGCGTGGGTATGACGTGTGAGAGTGTGTATTTTAGAGAGAGAGGTGTGGTGCCGCTCCCTTTGGTGAGGTGCTGGTGTTTTCCCCCTTCAACTCTGCCCGCATGCCTCCTGAGTTGAAGCTGAATGCGCTCAAGAGATGCTGATCTCTCTGCTTTTCTCACCCGTTCACTCACTCACGCTATCTCTGCCCTTTTCTTCTGCCTTGCTTGCTTGCTTGTTCACTCACTCACTCACTCACGCTCTCTCTCGCTCTCTGCACGCTCACTGGCTGCCTCCCCCTCCCCCCTACCCTTGCCTCCTCTTCTCTCCTGTCATCCTCCTCCTACATCATAGGCTACGTGTGAGTGTCGTGCTGCAGCCTCCTAGCGCTGCGTGCCGTGTGCAACCAGTGGAAGGGGTTTCCTGCAAGCATGCATAAGGTGAAGTTCACAGATGGGAACACCATACACTCTGCACTGCAGGCCCCACATCCTTCTCCCACCATATTTCCATCTTTCTACCTTCTTCCAAACCTGCCGTCGCCTTTCTATTACCCTTCCATTGTGGGCTCATGTGTTTGAGCGTGTGTTAGATTTTCTAGTGGATTAATCAGCCCTTCTGAGAATGTGCCAATATTTTGTTAAGAGTGTGGGGCATTAACGAGGGCAGGGTTCAAATGTTATTTAAACCACTGTAGTGAACATGCCTGAGGAGAGCACAGGAGGAAAATCAAGGGAGCAGAAGAGGAGGACAGAGATTCATCCATCTCTCCTGCTTTCGACAATTTAATTAGTCAAATGATTCCCTCCAGTGGAACGTGTTGCTCTTCAATAATGTGTCCTGCTCCGCAACCGGAGAAAGCAGCACGTGGGTGGTAACAGTGGTGCTCACCAAGGGTAGCCGAGATTGAGGAGACCCTACTTTTGTGTGATTTTAGATGTATTTTGCATCATCATTTTATCACTGTACTATGATCACTAATTAGTGCAGTACAAGCCTTGGGTTTTGACTTACAGGGAGCATTTTTACATACGTTCACCTCATGTTTTGGAACTTTAACCGTGTTTGACACAGACATCCAACATCATAGCAGTATAAGAATAACAGAAATCACAAAAAAACACATGTTGTCCTTAAGCCATCGCAGCATCAATATGTAAAATAGCAGCTATCCGAGGCAACCAAAATTGTAGATTTCTATGATGACTAACACACTTGCCAAACCTTGGTCTCCTTGCAGTACACTTGAAACTACGGATGATGAAGGTGAATAATAACGCAACCTCATACTGAAAGCCATACAGTGCACTCCTTTCAGTTAAAGAGAAGATAGCTGCTTCTCTAAACCACTCACTGAAAGCTTCAGACTATTTGTTTCCGTGTCTCTTTCAGTTCTCATTCTAAAACAAACATCTCTTTCCCATGTCTGCCTTCGTTAGACATTTTAGGGCATGAGAGAAGCACAGTTGCTAAATGCCGACGGCAGAAGGATGTGTCTGCACTGTTTGTTGCTCCGAGCTTTACTTTAAAAAGAAAAACAGCCAGAAGATGACAGAACAAAGAGGAAGAAAGAAGATTATTCAAGCAAGAAGAAAACTCTAAGGAGAAGAAATGAGAACAGCAGAAGAAGGAAAAAAAAAACAGACCTACAGTACCCTCTTGTATCTAAAGAGGTACAATAATTGTTCCTTAAGGGATGTAAAGCCAAATCCTTCTTTACATTTGACTGTCTACTCACTGCCGAACATTGAGATTTCTGGAAGCTTACAGCATTGATATTCGCTCAATAGATGGAAATGTATTCATTGACCTTTATGCAACTGAATGGCTGCTTTTCAGCTGTACCCTAAACCACTCATAGCCACATTTTGAACTTCAGCTTTCTTTTTTCTGTGCAACACATAATTTGTGTTTGCCAGTTTTTTACCCCACAAATGAGAAATAGTTAATTATAGATAATTTGCAGGCGGGTTAGGAATCAGCCGTCATCACTCACATGTTACACACATCTAATGTTTAGGATTTAACAGTTGAAAACTACCACAGAGCTGCTTCCAGGTTCATATAATCTGCAGCGTGACAGAAAATGTGCTGATGACAGAAAAAAAAGGACATAGGAGTGGACAACCCATTTTTCATTTTTTAGAGTGCAGTGCTGTCGATCTTTGAACTCAAGCAACACAGTGTTAAAGTTGAATTTCAAACTGCTCAATCTTCAGAAGAAATGTTTTGCATAACACGAAGGATGCACATTTGTAGCAAGTCACGATGAGTCAAGCCCAATGAGGGGGGGGGGTTGGTTGTGTTTAGTCAACCAGAAGAGAGCCGGAGTGAGTCACAGTGCTGCAGTGTGAACTATAGCGACATCCTAAGCTCATCCTGGCCTACATGTTTTTCATGACACACGTACACAACACATAACACATTTCCGAGGATTATATAATATGTGTGTGCATGAAATATACAGGCAACGGAGTTAGAGCAGAACACGACTTCAGTGTCAACATCAAACTGTAGCATATTTTTTTTATTTGCACTACCGCTTACAAAGACGCACTGTACTACACCATGAATATATAATATATTCACAGCATATGAAAATTATTATGGTCCGATTCTTGCTCCACTCTTTAGACTTCACTGTGTGTGCTTATGGTGATAGCTCAGACAGGAGAGTATGATATGATCTGCTTTGCGTTGCTGTGTCGGAGGAAACACAGTAAGGATATGCAAACATAGCAAATCCACAATGTCTTCAGCATCTGTCAATATATGGAAGTGCATATATACTACAAGCACAGAATACACATATGTATGTATATCCACATTCACACACTAGAGCATATACAGAAGCCCAGATTCTAACATATAAGCACATTCAGCCCTCTGACTTGAGTGTCACAACTTTTAACACACACACACACACACACACACACACACAATTCAGATAATCCATGAAAAATACAAACAACTGCACTTTGTGCACATCTGGCATCAACAGTAGGCTCTCGTGACATGGTGTAACACATGCTGCAGCCTTAGAGAGGCAAGCACATAATTGCAAATTCGAATATTTTAATGATTTGATCAATCAATCACTCAATTCAATTTCTACTCAAGTTAAATTGATAAAACCCTGTTTAATGAATTGATGTAATGGGGCAGCTAATACTGGAGCATAAAAACTTGGTAAACAGAAGATTGTTTTGCATGGAGAAATCTCAGATGCACTGGCAGGTTAATTAAAAACATGGGAAAACAAGTGAGGAAAGAACAGGGTTATCATGCAGCTATTACAGTCCTGTCCTGTCCTAATACAAAGACCCGCAACAGACCTTCACAGATTTCACCTCACTGAGGTTCCTGCAATATAAATGAGTGATGATTCTAATGCGGTTGAAAGAACAAGAAACAAATTCAAATGTCTATTTCACCCTTTAAAACTACTTCAGGGAACAGCAAATACCGTAAAACAGTTTAACCAACACACACACACACACACACACACACACATTACATTTATGTAGACTTACATTTATGTGATAGGTCTGGTTGTAATGTATTGTTTCAGGCACAATAAACAACAGATTTAAAACAGCCATAGCCACCAGTAGAACAGAAGTACACTACAACACATAATAAAAGCACTATAATAATTATACACATTAGCAGTTTACAAAACAACAATCCATTATTTAGGCTTAGGCTCACAAAACATCCCATGCACTAAAACCACATTTTAACCAGCCAAACCAATTAGCAACCAATGTGAAAGTAGAATTTCTACAGTTGATATTTGGTGTTTGCTTGACCGTGTTACTGCTCATCACAGCAGGGATTGGGGAGTGACAGTAATAACTTTGCCTCAGGGTAACTTAAATGGATGCTGGGATGGAGGTGAAGCTTATGAAATCCTGTGTGAAGAACAGCAGCAGCAGCATCATCAGCAGTAATGTTTTCAAAAGAGCAATGCAGTAACAGCAAGAGAAGGGCACTGACAGCTTCAATACAACACCATATTGTAATGAGCACAATATGGCTTACAAAACATTACACTCATGTGAATATAGAACACCGGAGGCTAGTTTGCTTGTATTTATAATATCTATAAATGAAAGATCATCATGATAGAAATAATCATTAAATAAACAGTGGCTATCATCCATTTTGGAAATTTGGAAGATGGCACAGAAATTACCTGTGAAATGTGCATATTTACATGTTCACAATGAATTTTAGGACTTCAGGAGTTTAGTGTAGTAGGCAGATACTCAGCTACACAGGGGTTAAATGAGAAAATAAACACTTGAGTGCTAGATGAGATGTTGAATTCATTTAGAAAGCTGAGACAGATTAGTGTGTGTGCATGAGCATGTGTTTGCAATAAAAGCAACTAATGAGCTAATGTAGCTCAAACAATCTAGCCTGAAATTACATATTGATTAAGTGTCCAAAAGCAATTAACTCAATACCAACATACATGTTTATACATGACTGACATTTCAGCTCATTATTTTGTGCCATTACAAATCTTAGTTTTAACTATTTCAAACCAAGATTAAATTTTGGTGTGAAATTGTTCAGAATTTTATTTATTTATTTATTTTTCATTTTCTTGCACTATTGTCAATCAAAGTACTAACCTGTGTCTCATTTTACCTCAAACGTGGATTTAAGTTTGGTTTTCACTTGCCTTTGACTCATTCTGACTCATCCGACTAATGTTGTGAATATTATTGGCTTCCACCCTGCTCAGTGACATGAAGCCCTTCAGCGAGATAAGATATTAATGGCTGCTTCTCTTTCAGTCTTTCACAAAGGGGTCCGCAGCAGCTGTGCATCTACAGAAGTGTGTGTGTGTGTATGTGGTTAATGGTGCATTTTCTTTTGATGTTCCATCACTAAGCACGGACAGCAATGGCAATCTCCATGGCAACAGGCGTGCAAAAGCTGGAAAGATTCTTCTAGTTAGAGCATGTGCATGTTTGTATCACACACATATGATATGTCTGTGGAGGCTGGTGTACTAAAATCATGCGTGCCTCGCAGGATTTGCATCATTCACTTCAACCTGTTTTCTCTCTTCCTGTAGTTTTGTTATAATATGCCTCCTGAAATTCCTGTCAACCCAGGGGAGGTGACAGAGAGATTTTAACAGCAACAATGAACTGCCGTCTCTAGCAAGCCAAAACAATCAAAACTATGTACATCCAAATTAACTTAGTTTCTGATGCAATCACAACAAACATCGATTCGGTTTAATTAGTTGTTCTTGTACCAAAAGAGAAGTTACAAAAGCAGCATTTCCTTTTTCATTCCACATGAATGAAATATTACAGACTTATTTTTATATTTCAGCTCATACAGAGGTCTATATCAGCCACGCCACTGTAACCTTAATCTTAATTCATGTAAACCACCTCATCTGGCCTTACATTACTGAATAAGTACTGTTTTGCCATGAAAATACATAACAGGATGAATTCTGTGGGGTGTGATTCACACAGTAGAAAGCCACACTGATTATACAACACAGAGATAAATAAATGGCTTCCAGATATCAGCTAATACTTGGGGTCATGATCACAGTCATGAATTCAACATGGTGAAAAAAATACATTTTTACTCCAACAGGTGCTTCCCTGTCCCTGAATTAACAAGGCACTTATACAGAGTGAGTGAGTTTTTTTAGTCAGGAGTCAGTGACCTTATCAATATTCATTTGACTGAAAAAAATGGCTCATTGTCCCAGCCTTGACAATGCCATAATGACCAGCAGACATATTGCCAACTATCATGAATCTACATTCAATATTAATTCAGTCAAATAGATTTAAGCATTGGACATGTGTGATTAGCAACTAATGGAGTGGTGAAGACATTGATAATGGCCTCTCCTGCCTTTTGGCTTTTTTACATGAATATCATTCAGTATTAATTTTGATTTAAGCAGGCATTTAGTATAAAGCATAAGCCACCAACCAGCAAATGTTTTTTTCATACTTTTTTTATGCTCATTGCGGATGCTCTCACAATTAACGTTTACATCTGAAAAATAAATGAATTTAGACAAAAGAGTGTGTTAAAAAACAAACAAAACATAAACCTCATTTTGATAGGAGTTTTTGTTGGTGGATTAGGGGTTCAGACACCGGCTGTTGTAGAAGCAGGTAACCTAAATTATTTTCTGAGTGTACACAACCATCCATACAAATTAGTTTTACCAAACTGCTACCTGCTAAACTTGATAGAAAACCGCCATCTGCCGGCTAAAATAAGATATATTCAGATTTCCCTCCATTTCCCCACCACGTACTAACATACAGCACTGCATTTCACGTTAATATACAATAATAGATGTCATTGGGTGTAAAATAACTCACATTACAATCATTATTTTGTTGCTGTTTACCTGCTCCGTTTTGCTTACCTTCCATGTCCGACTACATTTCCCGTGAGGCAGCAGGCGGTAGAATCCATGACGCACATTTTACGCGACACTAACTGGCAGCCACATAGCTCACTTAAACTGGCCAGGTGGACGTAGTTAAACAACAATAAACATAACTTTAGTACAGACCAGGGGTTGTGGTTGCATTTAGTGACATTGCGTTCTTTAGTCTGAAATGTTTCTGCTACTTTATTCGCCCAGAGTTCCGTTGTACACCTTAGTTAGTTGTCTCTCTTGTCGATAGCTAGCTTGTGTTATTGCTGGAAAGCTATCACAATTAGTTTAAAATGACGCTACCAGCTTTGCACAACACCGGCGTGCTTTACAGGAGGATTTTATCACAGTTCCCCCAGGACATTAGCTTAGCGTTTGCTTATGGATCTGGCGTTTTCAAACAACACGGCACCAACCAAGGTCAAATGGAGGTAAGTAACACCTGTCATGACAGCTTCCTTACTTACACTACAAGTTAACGGTACTCACAGTGACATGATATCAATGACAGTTCAACCTTTATTAAGACACATTTACTGATCAGTATTAGTACATACAGAAGTGGGAACATGTGGTTGAATCTATATCACTATATTATTATGAATATTGTTCATATGTAAATATAATACTGTGCATCTCAATATTCAGAAATGTTTCAAATGTGTGTGAACTATACTGTTATTTCAACAGACAAAATTTTTCACAAGTGTAATTTAACTTAAATAATGATGCTGAAGGTAGCTACAGATACAAGGTTTAAGCTCGTCAAAACTTATTGGTAAAACTGATAATCTAGGCCAGATTTAACAGGTCTAAGTGTAATGGTTTGTGACCTGGTCTAATGTCATTTGAGTAAATTAAAGGTATCACAAACCACTCTAAAAATAGTGGTTTTTAATATAGACCTGGTCTAATGTGGTTAAATCTGAAAGTGGTTTTAACGTTTGTTTTTTTTTATATCTAATACACTATTGGAAGTGTAAGTGGTGGAAAAAATGGATAATCCACTGATAAATATAATTATTTATATTCCCCTTAACTTTTCAGGCAATTTGCTCCGTTTCATTAATTTGGACAACAGAATGTTATTAAATGATAACATGATCATATCATTACAATATACTATGATGTTCACTGCTGGGCTTATTTTTAATATATTTAGAAGAACATGCTGGACTTTGTGTTTGCGGTGGACGACCCAGTGACGTGGCACACCATGAATCTGCTGCAGAACCGCAAACACTACTCCATCCTCAAGCTGCTGGGGCCCACGAAGATCAGCTCGATACAAAATGAACACGGGGCTGCGGTGTACTACAACACACTGGTGCCTGTTGATGGGAGGGTAAATCACTACATTCTCACATTCATATTTGTGTCTCAACGTCAGTCCAGTGACTAAACAATTTTGTGTTTGTAAGTTATCTAGAAGAGGGACCAAGTGTGTGCACATCCAGGCAAATGATTCCGGTGCAAGACAAAAAATAATCACTGCATGTTATAAAGGAGTGAGGTCTGAGCACTGTTAAGCTAATACTGTACATCATTTTATTCTCCTTTTCGATCTGTAAGATTTTTCTCTGGTAAATGTAAAAGAGAAACAAGTATTTCTTGTAGAGGCAGCAATCAAATAAAATAATTATTACCTGCTGAACAGCAAGCAGGAGAGAAAAACAAACACCACAATATGGCTGTCACACGAATGTACTGTATATAATGGGAATACTCGATAGGTAAAAAATGACAAATGACTAATTATCAATTAATCTACAGACAGATGCCACAGAGGCTAAATACTGTAAAAAATAAACATAAAAAGAAATGTGCTTCAAATCCGAAAATGTTAAGCACATCAAAAAGTGAAAACACAAACATTAAGTAAATTGTGCTCCAAAACTAGAAAGACCTGATAAACTGGACGCGGTTCTTTCTGTTAGGGAGTGACTTAATGTTCTTTGTACAGAAATCTCCTGATGTGACTTTTAAGCTGTCAGTTTTTTCTACTTCTCTTGAAAACTGTGAACCGTCACTTCTTTTTATTTTGTATTTCATATTAAAATAATTTAAAATGGCAAACCAAACATGGTATTCTCTTTAAAAGTAATCTAATATTATTGGAATGTTTTTGTATGGTGGGGATGTTTTACCATATTCTTCTATCACCTTCTCCTCTTCTCCTTTTCTTCGCAGACAATCAAATATGGTGTGATAAGTACAGAGTCTCTGATTGATGACCTGATGCACTGGAAGACCATGTATGTTGCTGGGCGCCTTCACAAACCAGTCAGTATAATCATTAAGAAATAATAAAGTTGTTTAAAATTGATCATTTATTGTGCAGTTATTTACAGGACAAACTATGTATTTATTGTAAAGTTTCTCAAATGTTTTCCTGGCTTAATAATATGTTGAAACAATAAAAATTCATTAATAGTGTTTTTGTTTGACTCTACAAAAATAACTAGTTGTTCAGATGAAATCTCCTCGGGGTTTTCTGAAATGTGCATGCACATGTATATCCATACTTATGTGTGCATGTGTATGTGTTTCCGTGCAGGTGAGAATGCTGGTGCAGAGTGAGAACGGGAAGCTCCGTGGTGCACTGGTGGCCAACCTGAAGAGTGCTGTGACAGCCTCCTTCCTCATGCTGCCAGAGAGCTTCACTGAAGAAGACCTTTTCCTGCAGATAGCTGGACTTTCTTATGCTGGTAACGGAACCACACAACTACATAAAACTTTAAACTTGAATACTGTACACATTTATAAGATGCATACAGCTCTTTCAATAAACACAAGCACTCTAGTTTCCGATTTGTTAAAAAAAACAACAGAAAAAAGTGCTTTCTCTCAAACGTAGTGCACACACACACAGTGTTGTTATTCATTGACTGCAGCAAATTATTTTTTTTTCTTCTTGCAATAACATTGTATCTGGTCTGTGTGGTAAAAAAACATTATACTTTACAAATACGTGTACTTGTAGAGATGCAACATACTTTACTGCTATTAATTAATTTCTCAACAGGGTTATTTTCAGGTCAGCTGGTGTAGGAATGCTTCTAGTTTAGTTTTAGTTTTCTGAAATAATTAATATATTAATTTGTTGATTGACAGATAATTAAATTAATTGTCAACAATTTTGACAATGGAGTCATTGTTTTGAATTATTAAGAAAAATGACTGTGTGTGAGGATAAAATTAGACAAAATGACTCTGGGAAGTCGTCGTAGGCCTTTTTCCACTGTTATCTGATCAATCAAAAAGAATAATTGATGACAATAATGTTTGATTGCTACACAGACGTAACCTGCTTGTCTGTTAAAAGAAAAACATTTTGTCTGTATCACCCAAGGCGATTTTAGGATGGTGATTGGAGAAGATAAATCCAAGGTGGCCAATATCGTCAAAGACAACATTCAGCACTTCCAGATTCTGTATAGTAACATCCTAAGGGACTGCCCTCAAGTGGTCTACAAACCTCAACAAGGAAAATTAGAGGTAAAACACACATAAATTATCTCACTAGATAGCTCAACTACAGTTTTGCCTTTTTTTTTTACCATGTTACTAATGTTTCATTATGCATAATGTAATGCATTCAAAAAAACAAACATGACTGAATTCCTCATAAACACAGTGGATTTACGAGGCATCTGCAGTAATCTGAGGCTCCTCTAACTCAAAATCCAAACCAAACAGTCTCTAACCCCAGTTTTATGTTCTGAGTGAAATTTTTTAGCCACAACCATCTTAATATGATCATATTAATATTCATGTATCATGCCTTTTATTTTGAAAGAAGAGGACACAATTTCAAATTGACAGTGATGCTGTCCTGACCTGAATAGCACAGTGTACTCTCTACTGTGGTAGAAAATGTGGCACTCTGTCCGGTTACCTGCTTTACATGTCAGGTAACAGAAATATTGTGTTATTTTGTTTGTGTCCTTCCAGGTAGACAAAAGCCCAGAGGGCCAGTTTATCCAGCTAATGGCATTGCCCCGGACCCTGCAGCAAAGGATCACAAAGCTGGTTGATCCTCCGGGGAAGAACCGAGATGTGGAGGAGATCCTGCTGCAGGTGGCTCAGGACCCAGACTGTGGGGCTGTTGTACAACAAGGTAAATAATGAGTGGAGGGTCGTAGAAAGAAGAAAAGATGGAGGGAGAAAAAGATGACCTACTCTAGAATATGATCTCTGGAGATGATGCACAGTATGAAAAGTACAAACAGAGAGAGGGTTGCTTGGCCGATCAGTGTTATTTCCAAGGACGGCATTATAATTTAATTACTTTATACTGTATGTTCATTTTATCTAAAGAGTAGATACACCTGCTTCCTGTGAGGAGCACATTATTGTATAATTGTATGCTTGAGTAAGTTTATGTTCTCCTCAGGTATCTCTTCTATTGTAAAATCATCCAGTATAACACAGAGCATCAAAAGCATTGCTACAGCTGGTAAGCAAATCTAATTTATACATTGTCTTGCTCTTTTTTTAGTGTCTAAGTATGGCCTTTAAGCATTTTGTGGTTCTTAACATGTTTGGTAATTATTATGCACTGTGTGTGTTCTGGTCAGGCATGTGGAAGTCAGTGTCGTACAGTTCCAAGAAACTGATGAAGATGTGGAAGGGCTGGAGGAGAAAGCCGTCTGTTTCACAGATGTCCTGATCCTGTCTGTTAACCAAGAACCTGTTTGTCTTTGTAACTGTTAGATGGTCAACAGATGTCCGGATGTCAGTTTTGTGTGTGCTACCTAAACGTTAAGATAGAAGAAGTTAGAATGCTGCAATAGATGATATTTCTGTGGGTACAATTTGTCATTAAAGGTCCTCATCTTGCTAAAAACTTCAGCGCAATGATGAGTCGTGTTTCTGTCAGTATTCATGAACTTAAAATACGATCACACTTATTTAAGAAGCAGTTTAGGAGTGGTCTTACATTATCCCTTATCATAATAAGAATGTTCCTAATTGTTAACAGCAACTGAGAACTTCTGTTTACCTCTCCACTACCCTGTATCATTATGATCTGATTATATTATGACTCTAGTTAAATGCACTGATTGGTTCTTCACAAGCACTTGTTGATGTGTTCCACAGTGACAAGAAATAGGATTAATACTTTTTTTGATATAATAGCTACAGAAATTATGATTTTCTACATTATGAAAATCCACAAAATGAGTCAAGGAAAATCGTCCTGTAGTTTATATTTGGACATCCTGCAGTTTAAACATTTCTTCCATGTGAAAGTCATTACTGTGTTTGCTAATGTGATTTTTCTTTGCCAATGTGCCTCTTTTTTACAAATTGAGAAAAGCTTAATTGAAATACAAAGGTATACTGATTTCTGTCTCTGCATCATTTACTTGATTTCCTTTTATTTGTATTTTTTTCATTAAGATTAACTTGCTTTATCAATTGAACTGGTATAACCACTAAACCAATATTTGTAAACAATATTACATAACATGTAAAGTAACAAAAAATACATAAAATATAACCAACAATAGGATCAAACAATAAAAATTAGGTTCTGTCTTTGGTAAGAGCCCACCAAAGTGATCAATGCGCTGCAAATGTTTCTTTATTATTAATATTTCTTGTGTATATTTATTTTGTGATTGTTGTTACTACGTGTAAGTACATTGAAAGCCACTAAACTGGCATTATATTCCTTGTATGTGTAAACATACTCGGTTAATTAAAGCTGATTTTGATTCTGAAAAGCTGTTAATAAATGTAAAGGAGTTAAACTACTTTTACTTAAGCCACATTTCTGAGTACTTTCAGTATTTAAAGGCTTACCTGTCTTGATCCTTCGTACAGTTATTATTACGGTGTGGAGTTTTCTTTATCTCCTTTAGTCGCTGACTCATAAACACACAGTGACAGCGGCCTGAATTTCAGAGGACGTGATGCAATATGGGTCATTATCATAATCTATGCTGATATCACTGCTTCACGGCTCCGCCAATCAGCGTGTTTCACTCTCACCACCTGCTAGGAACTGAATTCCATCATTCCAGACATTCCTCCCTCCTCCTTCTTCTCCTCCGCCTCCTCCTCCTCCTCCTCTTCCTCGTTTACAACCAAGTTTGACCGGACTGCGCTGCTACTATTGTCTTCCTTCGTACGGGACCGTTTAACCGCGGGGTTTTGTTTTCTATCTCTGTGGGATATATTCTTTGTGTGTGTGTGTGTGCGTTGCTTTTTTTTTATTCATTGATTTTGTGCGTGGACGTTATAATACTGGAAGACACCAAAGTGGCGCTTGAAGGAGGTATGTAGGTAATGTGCTGCTAAACATGAAGTTGTGACATTGTTTTAGTGGTTGTAGAATGAGAGTGCACTCTTTATTTCAGTCGTACGGGACACATTGAAGACTATGTTGAGACATGCTTAATTTAAGACTGAACTACTACCAGGTAATTGTTACGAGAGGATGATAGTTGGATTTTCATTGACTGTATGAAGTGGCACACTGGCGGGTTTCCAGAGTTTCCCATGTAAAGAAAGCTATATGCTGTCCTCCGGGGATTTAGTGTTATCTTTAAACAGTGGAGAGAGTGAAACCTAATCACGAAACCAAGCAGCGATACACTTCTTCCGTGTTGCCAGGTTCGTTACTTTCCTTCTTGTCTTTGATAAGGAAGCACTCGGTTACAAATACATGGCTGGTGGGAATAAACGTGGACGCACTTGCCACTAATATGATCGCTTTCATTGTTGTCCCGAGTCATGTCGCTCTCATGAGAAACTTTGTCGTGTTTCTCTGTGCGCACCACGTAGACAGTGTTGTGAATGAGGGGGTAATTAGTATGAAGCTGCAGGAATAGTTTTTAATCATTATCCTGCCCTCAAACGCCGTTTTCCTGCAGAAATGAGGGAAAGGTATCTTAGGAATGTAGAAAGAGGGAAGAGGAGCGCGCTCTGGTGCCTTTTTATCCACAAATACCTCTCATAGCACAGCAAGACTGAAGGCTCAACATTGTAGAGCAGAAATGCCAATAATGCTGAAACAAATTGAAGAAGTACAGTGTCCAAATATTATAGGAATGACCGGAAATAGCATTGTAAGACAGTGATTTACAGTGTTTTTAAAAAATGCAATGCAATATTTAAAACAAACAACTCTAATAACAAGTATTATCAATACTATTTAAATCAATGCAGAGTGGCCCCTAACACAGTCATACTACTTAGTAGTACCAGTAGCAGTTACTGGTGCAGCATTATACTGCTGTAGCTTGTCATGGTGGAGCTACTTTCTCAACTACTTCATACAGTGTTATGGCTGGGCCATATGATCTAAAAGTCTCACAATAAATTGTTGCATTTTAGCTTCAGGTGATTGTTGGGTTAAACTTCTACTTACATGTCATTGGTAGCTCTCAGAGTAACTATATAGGATTCAGAATGATGCCATGAGAGTAAATATAGGCCAGAGAGAGATTCAAAGCGTGCATACTCCAATAAATTTGGTTTATTGCCAAACCCTACTACAGCTGTTAAATACATTATTAAATACAATATACAAATATCTCCTAATTGTACTTAAGTACAGTGTACAATACTTTATTAAATGCACTTTCCATCTTTGCTGCAGCATATTAAAAATATGATAAGGTTCTCGGTTATCAGACCTGTTTGAGTAGCGGCTACAATATGTCAGTCGCATTAAGTATCAGAAACTACTACTACTACTGTCTAGTATTGGAAAGTTTACACAGAATGCTCGCTCACATTCTTATTTCTATATTCAAATTGTTATGTCACGTCTGATATTTGCATTACATATCTAAACCAGGGAAGACTGTATTCATACTTATAGTGGAAAGTTGTTGTACAGCTGCATAGAACAACATTAAACACTGAGAAGTTTGTTTATGTTTGGCAAATTTTGTCAATTTTTGTTGTGAAATATTAATACGCATAATGACACACTTATATTCTTTAAACTATGCTGTTACAAAAAAAGTCTAATTGTTTCTACAGAAAGTCGGGTGTAACACTGGTATCGAAGGTCCTCAAATAATGCACAAACAATTTCAAATGGTGATTAGAAGTTTGTGAGATCTTAAGGCGGTGTTTCTTTTAATGCCTGGAGCTCGTAATGACTTTGCATCTCTCTTTTGTATGTAAACTGCTACCACAAAGTCAACGAGTTTTCTGTTTGTCATACATTTTCAACACTGTGCCCTCTCCTCTGCCCCACAGGCATCCAAGCATGGAGACACCACTGGATGTCCTGTCAAGAGCAGCATCATTTGTTCATGCGAACGAAGAAGAGAGTAAGTTTTATCAGACTTCCTTTTGTTCTTGTTCTTGTTTGTGTCAGACTAAGTTCTCGTCTGGACTGTTGTGCTGCTGAAAGGTGTCACTGTAGACAAACGATTTGAACGATTAGGGTCGCGTTACATATTGATGAAGGGCAACTTTATGTTCAGCTATATGCCTCGGGCCCTGTGTTCTGCTGTGACACAATAGGCGTCTTTGTTCTGCGTATCTTCCAGATGCAGATACACAGGCAAATGAGACCAACTGCATTTAACTGCCACCAGCACTGTTTTTTAACCAGATGCTTGCTTGTGTTAACCTGCTTTCATTGGAAACGGGGTGGGGTGTCTCTCTGTCTTTCTCTTCGTCCATCTTCTTCTTCCCTCTTCCCTTCCCTTCTATGTCTCTGTGCCTCTGTCTTACTTCTCCTGATTCTTCTTGTCTTTTCCTTCCTTCTCTCCTAATCATGTCTGAGGATTTCTGGCGTTGCTGAAAAAAAAATTCCTTCCGAGATTAAGGAGAAATGGCCAATTCTTCTCAGCAGGCCTCTCCACAGCCAGTCGGCCTCTAAACTGAAGGAAATCTACAAGGACACTTAGAATTCATTGGATACCATTGATAATTGATCTGGGCTGTTTAAAAGAAGCAGTCTAGTTTGTTATATTCTCATCAGCAGTTTGGCAGATTGTGTGAGATGTATTCGATTCATAACAGTTGATTAACTTAACTATATAAACGACAATGTGAGAAAATCACTTGTGTTCATTGTTGTATTGAGAGACTGAAAATATTTGGAAAGAGCTTCTCTGTAACATCTCCAGTGTCACCAGCTTGTTGCCAATAATGAGCTGCATATCAGTTTCCCTGCACTTCTCAGTAAAATGGCATGGGAGCTCTCCTCCCCTCCTCCCATGCTCCCTCGCTCCCCTGCGGTGTTTTTGTTTTTTGCTCTACGCTGATGTCACTTTTTGTTGTGGGTCATGCATGGCCTCTTTGTGCAAAGACAATGACCTGTTTTAACAATAGTGCGGAAGAAAATAGGAGAACCAGACGGCTAGCTAGCTAGCCTACTAAACTAATCAACCAACAAGCTAGGCTGCTAAACAAACTTGCTATCAGCCAGCCAGGCTAACAGGCAGTTGAGTCAGTAAACTCTGCCTACTTATTTGCATTGATGACAGTCAATTATATGTAACGCCCGTGTAGCACTTGACACCAGAGCACTTGCCACAGTACAGGGAGAGGCTCAAGCGTGCATTCACAACTTGTCAGGGCCAGTGCGGCAGTACACAACGTTCATCTTGAAGTAAGAATTATTGTGCAATTTTTTTAAAACCACACCCCTGCAGGTAACCGATCTCTGCTGGAAATGAATTGCACAGATAATTACACAAATGCTGTCCTGAGGGAAACAGAATTACAGTACATTAATAATGTATTGAAGTAGAAAAGTGTTGGCCTAGACCAAGAATAATTAATGCTCTCAGAATATGAGTTATTATCTAAAACCTTGTCCTTGTTAGTTTTTATTAAAATGGGGTTAGTCTTGAAAAAGCCCTTTTAGAAAATAAAATAAAAAATCCCAAAAACCAGGTAATCAGGTAAAATATTGATTATAGCAACTTTAGATCCCACAAGAAGGAAGCACTTTCCCTTTCCACACACACACGCACACACACACACACACACATATATATATATATATATATATATATATATATATATATATATATATATATATATATATTATGGCAGGGCAGATCCTGGCTGTCAGTGGACTTGAACTCCCACCTTCAGGCTGGAGGACAAGCTGTCTGGAAGCAACACTAATCACAGGTCTCAAGTCAAACACTCGTGACCTTAAGTATACAGCAACTACACACTGAAGTATTTACAGTGAAGTAGTCTGTGCCTTATATTTAATGGTAGATGTGGAGAAATGCTTAATACTTGACATCGCTCCTCCATAGTAATTTTGGTGGATACTTGGAAGAACTACATCTTGCTGTGTGCTCCACCCTTCCTGAAGGCAACATTTGAAATCAACCTTAAACCGTCTGGATTTCAGTGCAGGCCCAGCTCCAAGGAAAGCTAAAAATATTTGTTTATAGCTCAGTGTTTTCTAAATTCAGAAAAAAAAGTGAATTCAGCAGGCTCTGACTATGTTTGTTGGGTCTTGGATGTTAGATCAAAGCTGGTCATTCCAAACAAGGCTGGTGGTTTAGGGCCCTACTGAGGAGATGGTGAGAATATGGACCTTTTGTTTTTGACAGGAACCACAACAAAAGAGGAACTGGTGCCAAGAGAAGGTGGCCGGCTGAAATCTGTGTCCTCTGCTCTGCTTCTGACCATATGTACTGCAGATACACATACACTCGAATCCTGCTTGTTTTTTGTTAGACACACGCATACACACACACACACACACACACACACACTCTTACAGAATCCCCACTTCATTGTTTGCATGGTTTGCATGGTTTGTTGAAATGCTGTCAGTCTTTTCCAACCTCTTGGTGAGAGTTTGATCTACGGGAAACAGTCTCTTGAGACAGGCCCTGCTATACTGTTCTATGTAATTCCTGCACTGACTAAGACGGACAGTATATAGGGAGTGGACAAAATAATGGAAACACCTTCTAGTATGTTTTCTGACACAGTGACACCACAACCGCGATCACAATTGAGCTGATTCAACACCAGCTTCAAAACTGAGCTTAAATCATATATTTAACTTGCAAATGTCAATATTGTCTGTTATAGTAAATTGAATATTTTTGGGTTGTGGACTGTTCGGGACACAAGAAGACATTTGAGGACATAACCTTGGACTTTGGGAAATGGTTTAATGTTTTTTGGACATTTTATAGACCAAACAACTACTCTATTAATCAAAAATAATTGTTGAAGCTCTACTTGGGTGTCCTTAGTAATGTTATATATGTAAGAACGACAGCAAGTTTGGTTAATCAGATTTTGCACATTTTTAAAATGCATGTTAGGGCCTCCTAACAAGCAGTCGAGACTAGTCAGAGCTTGGAAAGTGAAATCGGAGACCTTGCATCACTTCACTTTGTCTAAACTGTGCTGGAGGCAAACGGTAGTCTAAGCAGGGGGTTGTTTGACCAAGGATTCATGTCTGTGGGTGGAAAGAGTTGGGTTTTAGGGTGTGGTTTAAGTTGTGCTTCTTCAGCAAGGAGTGGATTTGCCGTCTAGCCCGCCCAGGTTTCTTCCACACTATTGCATGATGTGTTTTTGTTGATTTTCCCAGGCTGTGTAACTTGAATGTGCCCTTTTGTCAACCTGTGTGCCTTTTTGTGCAATGAAGAGCTTGACATGTTTAAGTTATTTTACCTCCACAAGGGTGAAAAGTAATAACTGCGAATATTGATTTAAACACATTGTCATTGTATCCTGTCCTCAGAATAATGCGTGTGGTAGTTGTTTTACTAGAATATTACTGATGAACTTGATTTTAATTTGACTTTCAAAATAGCATCATTAGCATGTTTCCATCACTGAACTAATTTGCCTGTCTTGCTATCACATAATTGGATAAGCACTGAGTCTGACTGAGTGACTGACGGTAATTTATGATTAAAAGTTCACAGTAGCCATCTGCAGCAAACGAAACAACACTAGCACTCTAGTGTGCGTACTGTAGCCTTTGTGTGCATACTCCAATATGTGTCTGGATACAACAAATAGAAATAAAAGTGAAAAAACGTATATGCTCCATTGTCTCTATATTCCTATCAGTTTAACAGTCAAAGTCTGTCTTTATTGGCAATAAAGCACTCATGAATGACTTGGTTAAAGTGATGTACAGCATGTGAGGTATTAGGTATTAAAACAGAAAACACTCAGTTTCTTGGTCCTGGTTCTTAGCCATAATGCTAAGGGTGAGACTTTAAATTGAAACTCTGTGAAAAGAAGAGAAGAAGAGAAGAAAAGAAAAGAAAATCCCATTTTAAGGGAGATTAAATGCTGGTTGTGAGAAATGACAGCCCTCTATGCCTTTAGTCTATCTCTTGTTGTCTTCCCTTCCTCCATTCATCTCTGTACCTCTACGTACGCTTCCCTCTGCAGTTTAACTTACTTGCCTGTTGAAACACACGCACACAGCGGGCGGCCATTAAGAACAGAGGGGCGAGAGGCCACCACGGTCACAAGGTCAAAGGTCAAAGGTCAAGTGTCAGAGGGTCATTGTGCTATGCCACAAGGTTAAATACAATTGACCCTCGTTTTTGTCGACAC
Source organism: Pampus argenteus (assembly GCA_036937835.1). NCBI lineage: Eukaryota > Metazoa > Chordata > Actinopteri > Scombriformes > Stromateidae > Pampus > Pampus argenteus. Next base: position 13,075,118 of record CM072863.1, read on the forward strand.
CAAAGCGTTTCTGTTTTGCACATTAATTAAAACACTTAAGATGAATTTAAAATTCAAAATAACTGGTTTTTTAACATATCAGCAGTTGCATGTATAATAAACGCATAGTTACATAGTCAATATAGCAATTATGTTTTTCCTTTAACCAAAGTGTCTATATATATATATATATATATATATATATATATATATATACACTAAACTTTAAAAATCAATGGCACAATGGAGGTGAAAAATCATGGTGTTCCTTCAATACAGTCAGCTGCCAGGAACTGAAAAGTTACACAAACATTTTAATACTACCTTTCCTCGGTAGAGCTTTTCAGCCCCACATGTGTATCAAAATTTCAGCTGGTCAAATGTTTGGTTTTATGAGTCCTTATCTGAGAAGAGTGATTGCTAGAATTCGGCGCTCTGGGCAAAGCTATTTTTCTTAATGTTGGCCTCCGTACTGAAAATGTTTAAGAACTCGCATCCTGGATTCCCCCTCAGTAAATGCCACGCTTGCTGGTCCCATACCAGCTCTGCTGTCTTAGGAACTTTTTCTCAGAGCTGTGCTGACCACACTTACTTAACATTCCTCTCTTTTTGATAGCACTCGCCATAGTAACGCAGAATGAAATGAAACAGGATTGCAATGTTTCCCAGAAAGAAAAGGTTAACCTTTATAGGGCTACGAAGAGGTGTTACTGCAGTGACATTTTGAGTTGATTTGATTAATGACTCCTGAAACACTGAGCTGGTATTCATCCATTATGTACAGGTGTTCACAAAGTTAGGGCAGTGCATAACATATTAATACAACTGATTCAGATTATTTATTGTGTTTATCTTTACGCTAATTTTAATGTAGTTTTTTAAATTTCATGGGTATTTGGTCCAAGAATGTTTTGAAGACAGGAAGTTTGATAAGCGGTACTCATATTATGTGGACATACTCTACATATGTATTGTATTTGGAGGCTTGGCATCTAGTGATAAGGTTAATGTTGGTTACATCTGAGCATGCTGTTATTATAATGCAGTCACAGATGCAGAACATGAGTAGTGGTGGCACAGAGCCTGCTGTCCCATGTACGAGCTGTTTTGGCCAATATATAATAAGCCCCTGGAGTCAGTTTGTTAGCAGCTAATTGTTAGCATGGCAAGAATGATCCCAATTTCCCACCAGATAATAGGCGTATCAATCTTTTTCCATTAACAGAAAAAGATCTGTCAGGTGTTTTCGAAATGCTTGATCTTCCTTTGATTAGCAGTAAAATGGACACTGACATTAAAGTTTGTTTGTCAAGTGTTTGTCAAGACAAACCATGAAGCCAACTAAGTTACTTGATATGTTATTGAAATTAATTTTGTAAGAGTGAAAGTTCTGTTTAAAAAGTTCTGTTTGTCTACCACAAATAATCCATAGCACCTGAGATGTCTGAGTTTCAACCTGCTGCTCAAAAAAAGATTTGCATCTTCCGATCAGATTCGAGTTGTGTTCTAGTCTGTTGGATACTAACATAAAAAAAAAACTTGCATCAGCAGAATGTGAGAGTGCATCTGCTTTCTGTCTTGTGTTTGCTTTGTTTATGTAGTAAACAAAATTTGGCAGGCAAGCTGGAGGGGAGGAAGAGAAAGGGGGGAGGGAAAGCATTTACCTCTTCTTTTCACAAAATCTTTTTTTCCTTACTCACTGTCTCTCATTGTGACAGTAAGGGTAAAAAAAAAGTTATTTGAGTAAAGAAGACGTGCAGGATGGACATTTTACAAACACTGCCAAGGCCTGATATTGCATTATCAGAGAACAACTGTGTTCAATCAATAGATCAAGGAGTTCAGACAGCATGAGAGAGGAAAACTAGAGGCAGTAGAGGAGAATCAGATGTGCTATAAAATAGAGTCTGGCACAGACAAGTTGGATGTCTTAGCTCTCAGAGAACATTTTGGACAGGCCACAGCTGGTTTATCTTGTTTGTGTCGCTGCAGCTTGTGTAATGTTAACTGTGAAACTGTAATGATCATAGAGATTAGGTGATCTGGGCTCCTGATAAGTGGTACTATTACGTGGTATTCGAGTGGCAGAAATCATATAATAGAAGAATAATATTATGATATCAACAGTCTCATAGCTACCAAGTGGCAACTGATATATGCTTTATTAGCAATGAAAATACAGGCCGTACGCGGAACACAATGTTGGAAATGACAGAATAGCTTCACCTCCATACAATCACCTGTTGTTATCATTGTTTTGCGGTCGCAACCTGATATTTCCTCCTCCTGTGAATACAGTGCAGTGTTGAGGATCTTTTCACCTTAACACTCCCAGGAAACATCTGTGGAACCACTGGTGTCTTGTTGCAACTGTCTAGTTTTGTCTTTGAATGCTCAGCAAGACAATGTAAATGTCTTCACAGAATACTAAACTTCTGGCTATTGAAAAGCATGGATTTTTAAAGGGATAATCTACATATTGAAATTCATCCATACGGGATTAATATATTTAATTTGTAGATGGTTTCAGAGAGGATAAACTTTAATCCATAATGTCACCATGTAAACAAAACCAGCGTTGTGATGATATTTCAACAGACGGCAGAGCCATAAAGTAATTGAGGATTTGACCTTTGATCTCTGCCAGCGTGAAAGTTGTTCTGCTGATCAAATTTAAAGATTGTCTTTCTTGACAATGATATTTAAAAAAAAAAAAAAAAGTTTATCCATTTTCAACAAGGCATACAGATCATTTAGTAAGACTAGTAAATAACTGGAAAGGCTGACATTAAGGAGGGAAGCAGAAAAGGTGAAAAACACTCTTACTGTCTTTTATTCTGCCACTGTTTGTGTCACAACCCTGGAGCGTGTTAATAAAACATTAGGATGAATCACCACCTGGCCGATGCAGTGTTGTTACAAAGACACACCCACTCCCTGGAGAAGCCCAGACCTGTTTAGAGAGAGGGACACAATACCGCAGGAGATTAAGTTAGTTTGGTACCGCCTTGTCCTCATAGATTAGATAAATAAATAGACTGTCAGGAAGTAAGAATATAATGACAGGAAAGCAGGAATTCTTCACTGGAGATGAAAGGTGATCGTGTATACCCATGCAACTAAATGAAAGATGGGTGGACTGATGGATTGTCTATCCATTTATTCACGAAACTAAGCAAAGTTATTACTGAGAGCAATTTAAACCTGTTTATTGATGTCTGCGTACTGTTTTTTTAAGGACATACACTTTATAAGCCAGCTCATGTCTGTAGTAGTTGAATTATCAATTAGTAAAATTAGGTTTAGTGGACAGACTGCAATGGTTTTCCCACAAAATTTGAATTGAATTAGGATAGTTTTTCTAACAAGGCCTCCTTTTCTTATAGCTGACATTGCTGCAAGTCATCAGCCCTCACAGGGAGCTCTTAACTTCAACACTTATGAGTCACAGTGAAGAAAACAGGCTGGGGAAACAGCAAAGAGAAAAGGTTATTTCCACAGTAGAATAAGTTATGTGTAACAACTTGACCCTATGGAGGAATTTTACCAACTTTTTATATAACCATTAATCTCCTTAGTTTACTTACTCAGTCTTGCAGCTAAGCCAGAACAAAAACACCGTGGTAAAGAGCTTGTTTCTCTTTTATTAATTAATTTAAGTCAGGTGTTTGTGAGAATACCAAGACAGATGTGTGTTACAGTAAAGGCAGTCCCACAGGGAAACAAACTATTCATCAAATACTCCAATAGATTAGACTGGTTGTTTTGTTTTTGATGAGAAACGTATTTAATTGATCATTATTTATGTTATTCATGATGGCTTTTATAAGCACGCCTATTACACTAAACATCCTTGGTTCACTCCCAAAGTGAAACAAAGTCTGGGAAAAAGTGGGAAAGACAGTCTGGGATAAACTAGCTCTATTTTAGACAATTAAAGCACTACAGCACAATCATTTCTAGTTATATTTGACAGCCTAATAGTCCAAAAAAGGTTTTGGTGCTTCATGGATTTATTTAAATTTTGTATCTCTCTTAAAACTTGTCAACTGTCAAATAATTTAATTTCAGCTCATTGCTTAACTGATGTGCCGAGTAAAAACCTTGTAACAGTTTTTATGTTGTAAGACCATTTTGTTGAAGTATCTATATGAATTTAGGAAGCAACATGGCACCCCTATGGTGCATTAAAGGTGATTAAGGTTTATTTTAGCTTTATTTATTTATCTGTTTAAAGCTTTCAGGGTTGATCACACCTAGTTTTAAGCGGATGTTAAATAACATAGGAATGTCTGAACCAGGCAGGTCTCAGGTTGGACTAAATGTGTGAAATTTACTAGACTCTACTCACTTAATGGTGTACCCCAAGATTCTGTACTTAGTCCCCTTTTCCTTTCCTCTTTATATGTGAATACAGATGGATCTAATTCTTATTGTTATCCAGACACTCCACTTCTTTATTTATATCTTCCATTACAGATGCTCTTTGTAAACTACTGTCCACCTTTGATATTTCTCCACATTTTTGTAATGAGCTGAGACTGTCTTGCTCTATGTTGAATGCAGACAAGACCAAGTTAAAGTTGCTCTCCTAATACTTGGAAAATCTTGTTGACTATATATGTAGTTACAATTCATATTGTCATGATGTTATACAATTAATTGGGTTATATTTGTCACTTACTCATTGTAAATCAATAGGGGTGTGACGAGATCTTGTGTGACAACAAAGTTAAATAAAAGTCTGTTGTCCAGGCATTCATATTTGTAATTTAGTTTTCTTAAAGTCTCGTCTCGATCTTGTGAACCCAATCTCGTGTCTCATCTCGTCTCGTGAACTGAGTGTCTCGTCACACCCCTATAAATCAACATTGTGTTTTTGATCATTTGAGAAAATCTAACATATAAGTCATCTATACTTAGTCTTGCGATAACAGATAACTGACTTGTAAGTCTAATATGTACCAAATGGGTACAGCCAAAAGGGGGCACTATTCACTACCTGTCATACATCCCCCTTTAAAATCTATGACTTCTTGTCTCAGGCAGTCTAAAAATGTGTGACATGTTATAGTGTGTAAGTTTTTCTTTATATATATGTACTGTGCTTGCAACCTGAACCAGCTGAGCTTTCCTGTTACACTGTTTATAACTGTGAAGTATTTTCTGAAAAGTTGTAACACTGCACAGTTCATAAATTTATAAAGCATCCAACAATTTAACTTTTACAACCAGCAAACACTTTTTGCATGTTGTCACACAAGCTGATTTAGTTGTAACCTACAACACTAGCTATATAGCAGCAGTAGCACTGAATGGACTCTCTGAACTGCAGTGTGTGAAACTGGAAACAATGGCTATCCAATAAGACAAGAACTGTGTTTCGTCCTGAGCCCTCTCAAGAGGGGAAGAGAGGGAGGTGTTTGTGTGTGTCTGTACAAGAAAGAAAGGAGGGGGAGTTAAGATGTGTTGAGTGTTTGTGAACCAGGGTTGGGTAGGTGTATATATATATCACTTTGAAAATAGATTATATTATGACTATAAAACCCAAGTCATATCTATCTAGATTGTAATGACAGCACAGGTATTTGTCTCTGATCTTTTCATGGCATTGCTCATTTCCTGGTCAGTGGGTATGTGTCACATGAGAACATGTACATGGCAAATGTGTGTTTGAGTGTAAACCTACACTATTGAAGTGCAGCCACATTCTGCTTGTTAAGTTCTCAGTCAAACACCCTGAGGGAAGTGCTCTCCACTCCATCCACAATGAACCATGCAATGTGATGACATTCGAAAACACATACATCTATGATGACTACACCTATTTCTCTCTTGTTATCCCATTTGCATCCTGCATTTTCCACACCAGTCCTTTTATTGCCAATCTCGTGCACCAGGTGGCAGGAGAGAACCACTCTGAAACTGAGAACACTATTCATTAACGTCAACACACTGAAGTTTGTTTTCTTTCAATTTATTTACAAAACTACTTTAAGCATTTACAACCATTTTCTAATATTGCACACAGACTATTTTTAATCTATACTATGAGTTTTACATACAGTACATGCAGCCATGCCCATATATCTCCTTGAGGGCTTGTCTAAATGTTGTATGAAGTGTATTATTTTAAGTGATCTGTGTTCTGTTGTGTGGTACCTGACGCATATAAGGCTAATAGGAAACCTGTTGCCAGGCAGTATAGTAGAAGCAAAATAAAATGAAGCTATATGTCCTTATTTACACTTTTTTTGTCTTTGTCCTTTCCTCTACTTCTACTTTTCCTTCTCTCTTCTGTATTTTTCTCATTTCTCTTCCTCCATACCGTGTCAACAATCATTGCTTTACTTCCCATAAACATACGTTTAAACTCCTTATAGTAGTTTATCAGACTTCATAATGTCTATATTATCACTATTTCCCCATATTATTCCTACAGGGACTCACGCGACCATAACGCACCTCTATGGCACTTTAAACCTCTTTAGTTAACATCTCTATATTGTTAGTGGGAGTCCTCTGTGTTACCTCAATAACCCTGAGCATGTTTAACACCCTTTGGCAAAACTGTTGCAAAACGACTTGTGATATATTTTACTGTATTGTATTTTTTCTGAAATTGAGTAGGGGGTAACTGCAGCTTCATTGGTTTCTCTCTTCCGCCTCTCTCTTAGTTTCTAGATGTGTTTGGAGAGGCTGATCTTGTGCGTAAAACATCCCTGATATTTGAGGCGCTCAAGGGATTTAGTGCGCATGCTCAGTGCGTCCCTCTCAGCAGCAAAGGAAACCACTGCTGCAGCATCGGAGTCATACCAAGCATAACCTGCGTGTCAGTGCAGTCGACTTACAGCTGGCTGTGAGGAGAACTGACGCTACTCTCTTTTTTTGGCCTTTGTCACCGCGACACATTTACCTGCGTTTTAAAACAAAAAGTATATTTTAAGTCATTAGAGCAACTGGGAGAAATCCGGTTTCGATACTTTCTACGGTGTGTTATTAAAGTGGGTTTCTAGAAAACTAAAGTTGGAGGCTGGGCCTTTTAGGTTTTTGACCGTCGCTTGAGAGGAGAGAAAAAAAGCTGGTCTTTTTTGTTGTAAAAACTCGATAAATGCTACTAACGAAAATGGACCTGTTGAACTACCAGTACCTGGACAAAATGAACAACAACATTGGCATTCTCTGCTACGAAGGTAAAATGGAGGGTTTGGGGCTGTTTTGTGGCTGTTATTACCGTTGTTTTTAAAACTTGGAAGTGGCCATTGCCCGTTACGGTGTGAGTGAAGTTAACGCTAGCGACGTTAACAACTACTTTCCACATACATAGAAGAGAAAAAGTTTAGATTTTTAATACATATTAATTTGTTCAATGTTTATATGACATATTAACACAAACTAAAACCAGTTAGTAACTTTTCAGCAGTTTAAATATTGGGCCAACGTTATATTTTCCAACGGAACGTAATTCCGTAACCGTTAGCGACGTAGTTAACGTTAGCTTCTATTCTCATTTTTGACTGTTTGCTCGTTGGCTGAAAACGTGGAAGTGTGTTTATAAGCCTGTCTTCACCAATTTCTGTGTTGCTGACCGCTGTCATGAAAAGAAAGAACCGACTAATGATTGAGATCAAAGGCTGAATAACAGGTCTGTAAGCCATGTGTGAATTTCATGGCTCTCCTATAGCTTACTCACACTGTGATTTTTCTGCTTCGATGTCTGTCATTGATTTGTTATTTTAAAACTGAGAAAACTGGATGTTGCAATCGAAATCTGTCACTTTGATACGTGTTTATCTTCTCTTCTCTCTGTAGACTACTAGGTATTTCTAGCACTGGTAGCATGCAAGTTTAAGTTTCGTCATGAAGGCAGAGAGCAGGAGGATCAATATCTTTGCAAAGTAGCTTGACTTTGAAGTATTACAACTCTGTTGGTGTTTATCATCCAGTCTTTCTGGGGGCTAAAACAAGTCACTCCCTCTGTCCTACCCATTTCTCTCCGGAGCATGCAGACATAACCCCACCTGCATTTAAAAGAAAAAATAAATAAATTCACAAGCGAGTGTGCACTAGTCCAATAGAAATTCAGTTAAGGTTTTTAAGATCTTTACATGAGCAAGGAACATTTCAAAGAGCCAAGTGGAAATTTTGTGGCTGTACATCATTAGTACGAAAGAGTTGTTATGGGTTGTGACACACTTATACAAAATATAAAAAATGCAGTAACACAACAGGCTGTTTTTCATCATCTCTTTTGTCCTGCTCTGCTGTGCATTAACCTGCTTTCCACCACAGTTAGCAGTTTCTCTCCTATCTCTACTATTAAACTCCTATTAAAATTGTGTGATGGCTGAAAACCATTTTGCAGATTGGCAGAGAAGGTCAGACAGAGAGGCAAAATAAGGAGAGTGAAAAGAGTTGTAGCTGCATATAAAAATCACAAATGTACAACTATTAGCAGTAGAAGCACAACATGCTTTATTTAGTGAGTAAACATGTGATAGAGGCCTCTGATAAGAGAGTTGTGTTTCTGTCTCTAATGATTTAAAAAATTGTGTTGTTGTAATTCCTGTTTGGCAGACTGCAGGTAAGATTATTGCTTTTTGGCATGTGGCTTTTCAAGTTTTGCTCCAGTGTTTGGGTACCGGTCATTATTGTGAGATTCCAGTGACAGTTTTCTCAAAGTTCACTAATCTGTACAGTATAGTATACAGATAAAACTGACCTGGGATTGAATCCAATCAGAAGGTTTTACTGTGTCATCTTTCTTAGGTTTCATACCCAGTAAACTCAGTGAAGGAAATTACAGGAGTGAAGAGGAGAGGGGACTACTCTTTAATAGTATTTTTATACTTGTGTATCCTTCGAGTGTCTATCTGACATGATGTTTCAAACACAATATTTTATTTATCTCTCTGGAAGCACATATATGCAGGTTTAATCAATCCATTTGTTTTTCTGTGGGGTTTTTTGTGTGTTGTTTTCGCTGACTTTGCTCAAATCTGACTCTATCATGTGCCTCATGATAAGAACACAAAGATAAAAAAAGGGCCAATCAGTAAAAGGAGTGAAAGAAAAGCTATTCATGTTCAAACGTGTTGAGCCAAGAAGGAGTTGGACGATCTTTGTGATACTGTGAGGGTGCTGACTTGTCTTTATTTGCATGGGCACACATACTCAAATACATTCCCATACAAACACACATGAGCATACATTTATATTGGTGCGCTGTCCTGAGAGTTTCAGTTCCTCAATAACGATCTTCCATTGATGTTATCATCAGTGTTTATTAGCAAGTGTAGGTATGACATTTAACCAGTTATTTGATGCAGTACATATGAACCCACACCCTGATCAAGACAAGTGTTATGTGTGTTGATATGTGGCCTATTTAAATGACAGGGTTTTGCACACTAGAATAATCCTACATTAAGGTAATACTTCACTGTGCTTAGATGAATTGCAGTATCACCAGTAATCTGAGGTGAGTGATGTGTAGTACAATCCTGCAAGCATTAACTCATGAATATAAATATACTGATCTTGACTCAGTTCCTTTAGTGACTTTTCTAGTGCATGAATGTAAAACTAATTGATAAATGGAAACAGACTTGGGTGTTTATGAGCTGTAGTAAATTGAAAGGTCATCAGTAATTACAGGTCTGTTAATCAGGTTATCGCAATGTCAATTCTGTTCTTGATTTTAGTGACAAAGTTAGTTTAATGTAATATGTGAAAGATGACATACATCTATGTATTGCTTCTACTTTTTCTTCCCCGTATTATGTCTGTATCACAAGTCATCTCAATTCTACTGAATAGGTTTCGATACAAAAAAAGTTTCTGAACCATTTGTGGAATTTATTGACAATGCTCAATGGTACCCACCCTTATCCATGAATGACAGATTTAAGTTACTTATTTGCAGTACTCATATACTGTAGAGTTGGGCTTAAGGGGTCAAACAAATGTTTCATGCTGACGTGTAAAATAGGAAAGTGAGCTGCTAAGTTTTACTGATTCTGTATTCCCATTTAAATGATGCCCTAAAAGTTACTTAACATAGAAACACATAACAATGCAATGATCATATAGACTTTATATCAGTTTACATTATTTCAACTTAGTTTTTGAGAAGCAATGCCCTGATACTACAATACCCATGAGCCATAACCACTGTTGCCATGGAGAAGCAGCCAGTTACAGGTGCAAATCAGCGGGGGTAGGGACTTAAAAGGATTGTGGTTAGGCACAATAATTATTGAATTAATCCAAAATTTACACATACTTCTAAAGTGATTTGCTTTAAGGTGTAGTTTGTATTGTCCATTACCTCAACATTGTAATCTTTAGCTTCCTCCTGCCATTATTTTAAACAATTTTAAGATCTGTAATTGGATTCATCTGGAACCAGGGTTGCCTGAAGCTTCTCCCACTTTGCAGCCCTATGGCTAACCGAAAGGTTCCCAGTGTGGCTTTTGGGGACCAATAGAATATCATGTTATAACATAAACGTCACTGTTAGAGACAAAGTACCTGAAGTGCTGTACTTAAAAGAAAAGCAAGACTCCAATCTCTTGCAGTGTAACCAACAGTTGTATGTATTTATTTTCAAATCATTGTGTGTTCCCAATAATGTTATACCATGGTGTCTGTTGGTGATTCTATTTTTTGGAAAATATTGTTTTAGCTAGTTGTGTGAATTATTTTCATGATCTCCCTGCCATTTTTTGAGCTCTCAGCCTTTTGGTTCATCTGTATGTCTCTTTCATTCTAGCCCTCCCTTTCTCTCTCTGTAAAGCTGCTATCAGTTGTAGGCCTGGCAGTGAGGGGTTCAGGGGACTGCTGACTGTCACTTTTTGCTGCTGAGCAGTAGAAAATAAACAAGGTTGAAAACATCCTCAAACTTGTGCACTTTTGTCAGCCTCTCTCTCTCTCTCTTTGTCTTTCTGTCTTGCTCTCCTTTCCTCTGTCAGAGATCAAACCAATCTAACATCCGGTTTAAAAGTTCAGCTCACAAAGACAAGAACTTCTGTGGAAGAGTGTCTTTTTTTCTTCAGTGTAGCATGTCCTTTTGAGTATTTAAAGAACAAAACCTCCATGGACTTGAAAAATAAAAGCAACCCCAGAGGGCGAAGTTCAGGTTACTTAGAAACTCAGCCAAAAATAATCACTTTGCAGAGAGAGAAGAGGACAAGTTTGGACTCATCTTTTATACGTATCTGGAGGGGAAAAGCAGAGAAGGAGACAGAGAGAGAGAGAGAGAGAGAGAGAGACTGGGAAGTGGAGAGAGAGAGGTTCACCTCTGTTTGTAATCCAATCCCATCCTGATTCCAAACTGTTTGAAGTTCTGTCAAGAGAAATAGGCTTTGATCATGAAGACCTAATGAACTGAGAGAGAAGAGAGGAAAGGATAGAGTGGAGTTTTACTTCAGTGTAAGAGCCTGCCTTCCACTGATTGTCTGCTGGTTTAAGGGAAAAAATCTTATCATAATATTGCAGTACTGAACAAGTACTGGTGTGTGGAGTAGATATTGTAGTATATTGTAGACACTGTACTCTAAGTTATATTCTATATTATTCTATATATAATATTATATTATGCATTAGCTGCAGCTAATTGTATTGTATTGTATCAGTAGTTGGGAGTACCTGCCTACTTTCCTTGTTCCCATCTTTTGATTTGAGGATAAGTTAGATAAGAAAAAAAACAGGAAGGTAAAGCTGAGTCCCTTGTAACTGTTTTAGTTCTTTTGGTCCATCAACCCTAAATGTCTGTGAAATAAATCCAACATTGGTGAAGGTCATATTGTACAGGCAGTATTGCGAGACAATCTTCAAAATTACTTGAGCTGTATCAACACCTGTCCAAAACAACAAAACCTGAACATCATAATCTTCATAATGGTAGGACCTACTGCAGAATGAATGTAAAGTCAACTGAGTGTCAGTTTGCTCAGTTTCACTGTGGTGCAGCAGTTAGATCAACAGTATTTGACTCCATGCGGTCAAATGTCTTACTTGTTTGCAGGGGAAACCCTTACAGATTCACCCCTTCACCCTGAACTTCTGATAAGCTGTTATGTGCCCTGGATCCTGATTGGACAGTCTGGTGTCACAGTCTCCCTTCTTTTATTGCCATCCCTCTGTCCTGCCAAAAATAATGATGTCATCCTTGTTGCCATGGTACACAGTGGGGCGAGCAGGAACATGCCAGAGAGAGAGGGGAGGAGGTGCTGCTGTGTTTGGGAGGCCATGCTAAGACTAAACATACATAGAGAGACATTGGTGGAACAGACACACTAACAGTGTGTGGGTGCATGCTACTGCCATTGAAATGATTTAATTATAGAATTATTTTCAGCTGGGTCTGAACAGGTTTTCTCCCAGATTTGTCCTCACACATCCAAAAGTTATGGTATTTGAAATCAAATTTAAACTATATCTATAAATGATCAAATTTAGTAATATCTCATTATCACTAAATCCTAATACTGACAATCTGAAAATCTGAAATGAAGTAGGAGCAGTCAGTTAGTATTGCGTTGCAGGGGTTTAGAGTACTAGCTTTAGTAACTAATAGTTGTTTCTCTCAGTAGTAATGGAGAAAGTTATGACTTGGAATGGGAGTTTTACTCTAGGTTATATGTTTTGTTTGGGAAAGTTCAGGCAGATACATGAAGCTGAAGAAGTGGAAAGTCCCCATGCTGAGACAGAGCCAGTGGTAGTTTTCCTGATTCTCTTTTGCACTTACTCCCACTCAATGAAGACTCTGTAGGCCTTCTGTATGAGGACAAGCCTGGAGGAAAGCAGAGTCAAGAGACAGAGAGACAGAGAGAGAGATTTCTTCGAAAACATTCCTAACCAGATACTCTTCTGTTCATGCCAGAGGTTTGTGCCTCTCTCAGCAAACTGTATAAGTCAACAAAAAAAAACAAATTTTGAGCTGAAACTCTGCCTGTACAGTAAATTCACTGTGATGAAGTAGTTTTTGTGGTAGGTGTTTAAAGTGGCAATAAAACAGTTACCGTCTGCGTAAAAATACTGTGATTATAACTAATTAACATATTTACATTAATGAGTAAGCACCCTGTTAGAAGTGTAAGAACGAAAGTTGACAGTGAAAGCACAGTTGTCATGTCACAACTTCAACTTTCTCAAAGATTCTGCATTACTAATAATCATTCTCTATCTGTGTTTTGTCTTTCTTCTTCCTCCCTGCCCTCCTTCCTTAGGTGAATCAGCTTTGAGGGCGGACCCCAGACTTCAGTCCCTGTCCCTATCCTCGTCTTCATCATCATCATCATCTTCGTCATCATCATCCTCTTCCTCCTCCATCTCCAGCCACAGGACAGGACCTCCTCCCATCAGCCCCACCAAGAGGAAGCTGAGTGGGGACCAGGTGGACAGTGACATGGACGACAGTGAACATGTGGCAAAGATTAGCCGACTGTTTGCTACACAGCTGTGAGTACACTGACTGAGACACACGTTCTAATAAAATCCATTAGAGACCTTGCAATTGAGTTCTTTTTTAGAAGTTCATTTCCTGAGGTGCAAGGGAAAATTAAGGATCTTGAATTTTGTATTACTGCACCTTCCTCTTTTTTACTGTCTCTGTTCTTTTGTCTGCATCTCACACACAAACACACTGCAGCCAGGGAAGGAGTCACCGTTCTTCTTACAAACTACATATACATGCATCACTCTGTTTTTAAAAGAAGTCTTTTTTTGTTTCACTTGTGTATGCAAGGTTTTTTTGTTGGCAAAGTGTTTGCGGGCTCCTCGCTTGGTGAAGTTGTGCACAGGCAGGCTTTTTCAGTCCCAGTTTGGCTCCAGGGTGCTACACCAGGTTTAGCTCTCTCCACAGTGTTCTCCTTATAGCCACAGATCTCTGTAAGCTTGGAAACAGGGACTGCACAACAGAAAGATTACTCACATCTCCAACGTTCCCACATTCGCACTTCCAGAGATTCCAGAGATTCTGGAGCTCTGATTGGTGGTGAAGGACTGGGGGCCAGGGGCAGTGGAGTCAGAGCTCATGCTCTCTCTTTCTAAGCTTGACTGAGTCAGTCATGGGACTCCAGCCATTGCTATTTATTGCAGAGACTGACAGGGAGGTGTTGGGTAGTGCAGTTTTGCATGCATGCTAGTTCTTAGCAATATGTCCTGTTACCTAAAATAGTATTCACAATTAATAGTACCTAGCAAGAAAACACCACAAGTACGAAAAACACCAGTAAAAACTTATGAGCAGCATTCACGTTAGTAAATTGCCAATAAATTGGAGAGGAAACTTTTTTCCCAGAGTGATTTATGGTTTTGGGGCATCAGCACATGACAGAAGTAAGTCAAAGTTGTTCACTTGCCTGTGCTACAGAGCAGGCTATTTTAGTGAAGATTGTGTTACAGGTAGGATTCTGTGACTGTTGAATCATTTTGTTCTAGTGGCACAAGGGAAAGAGTCTTTCTACCTTCATCTTGTGACCGTGCTCTCATAACAAAGGATTAGCTTGTGCAACTTGACATTTATGCAGAGTCATCTTGTTTTTTTTCTTATGGCTGTGTCAGTGGTGGGAGAATTAACATTATACTTTTCAGGGAAACCATCATCATCCCGGTCAGTGTATTATTCTATTGTCTCAGTTGTTTTTCACTGTCTGAGACATTTTTCATGCACCATGTGGTTAACTTCTGCATACATTGATAAGCAAATGTACTACTCATGTATCACAAGTTGGACTTTATTTTGTAAGTTGGTTTGCCCAAGTACAATGGGACTTATTGTCATATTAGCTTTGAGTTGATGTCGTAATTCCTCGTCTCAGCTCCAGAATGCAACCATTTTGCATTGGGCATTTTGTGTAGTAAGAAATTGAAAATAGGTGCTGTGCAAATAAAACTGCAAAGTCTAATATTTAAGGCTTTTCAGACTGCTCATTGTACCATAGGTATTTCCTAGAAGTAACCCGTGATAAGCCATAATCCCTTTTTTTTAATCCATTTTAATTATGACCTTGAAGTCATTTGACTCAAGGTACTGTAAGGTTAATCTCCACCTTAAAAAAAGTCAATTGCAAGTTGACATGCTGTAACGTCAAGTTAAATTCAGGGCTCTCTAAATCATAAATCTTCATAAATATATTTTTTCATCTTGGAAACCCATTTGCCCAGGGCCATTTTAATTTTATCTTATTTTTAGTCATTTAATTTGAAGTTTCTCTGAGGGTATTTTTTTCCCTGGCAAAGGTAACTGGTGAATGACTTGTTGAAACCTGCAGTCAGAGTCAGCTTCTCAAAGTTTTCCTGCTCGTTTAGACTGTTGTGCTTGTCTAAAGAACAGTGATTACACTAAAGTGGAGAATGATGGGGTGTTGTTACAGAAGAAATAATGCTAGCTAAAAATAATGAGTTAAAACGCCATCTATAGAAAACACTGTTGAGAACTTGACAGTCAGATAGCCTTTAACATACATGAGCTTTCTTCTTCATTTAACCCATCTGTCTATTGTCGGAACAGTGATTAGGCTTAATTTGAAAATGATGGACTTAGTTCTTGGGAAAAAAAGCTGGAGAGAAAACCAGAAAATTAACATCTACACACACACACACACACACACAGTTCCTATGTCCAGAGATGGTTATCTGAAGCCATTCTAGCTGTTGAATGCGCTGGCTGTTTCTGTCTGTTTAGCTAGTTTTGTCTGTACTGATTGCTCTGTTCCTGCATGTTTCATTCTATGGCAGTTTTCCTGTGCGCTGACTGTATCCGTTCCGTTTTTGTTGAATTTCTTGTAGTTCACTGTTTGTTTTTTTTGTTTTGTTTTTTCACTGAAGTTCATATTTTCAGTGAGTGTTGACACAGACAGACACCTGACACCTCAGACTTGGGGATGGATAATGTAGTAGGAAGGTCAGATTTCCTTTGTTGTCCAATCACAACAAGCTGAAGTCAGGGGGAGGCGCAGGCTGGGGTGCGAGAAAGAAAACTTTCTGAACAAACTCAAGCTTCTTTTATAGACGGTAATACCAAGCATTATAGGTGGATCACTGTTTTGTCTTGATTAGCTTTTGCAGAAAGCTGGTGTATTTCAGAATGTAGTTTTGAATGTATTTTTCACAAGCACTGTGAGTGTCTCAAGGTTATCTTTGCCAGTTTGTGATATGAAGTCAAAACAAAAAGGTTTGTCATGGTAAACCCTGCTTTTAAGAAGTCTGTGAAAATAATGGTAATACAAGTGTCAGGCTCAGTAAATGTGCTCTGTATGTTCGCATGTGTCTGTGCAGGTATGCACATGTGTCGTTGTGTGTGCTGTCTATACTTGCATGTGTTTTTGCCTATCTGTGATCATCTGTGTAGTGAGTGTGTAGTGAGTGTGTAGTGAGTGTGTAGTGAGTGTGTAGTGAGTGGGCTCCTTGTCAGGCAGTGGGGGCTATTTTCTCATTTTCTCTGAGGAGTAGGAGGAGTCTTGAACAAAGAAGCCTTATCCTGTCCACTGGAGCCTGCGGGCTGGAAGCTTGCTGCTGCCTGCTCGCCTGCCCGCCACTCTGCAGTTGTAGACCCTCCAGTATGAAAGTGCTTTTGCTCAGCTGTTTCATTTCTCTTTAAAAGTAAGAGCCAGTCACAGAGGAATACTTTGTATAGGCGTTTAATTAGGGAGTAAAATTTCAGGAAAGTATATTTACAGCAGCAAGGTTTCATGTGACTCAGCGGGCAGTAGTTTTTTCATGTTAGAATTTATTTAATTTTCTTAGACATAAAGCTGGGCAGTACATCCTAATTAAGAATTTATTGTCTGTCTGTAAATGACCAATAACACATAATTACTTTGTCAGAGAGTGATAAAACCTGACAAATTGCTGTAATCAAATTTACAGCAAACAATGTCTGTTAGTCATTACTTGGAACAGTTGTTCCTATTTCATGTCCTCCTTGTTCTTGGTCATTTTTGCAGGTCTGAAATTTGGCTTCATTCTTTTTTTGTTTGTTTTGTTTTTACAGAAGTATAATCTTTCATTTATGTTACTCTTAATGATAATGGACAGATATAGAAGCTAAAAGCACATCCTAGCGAGTTTTAAAATAAGTCAGTTTCCTGCAGTGGGAAGAACTGTACAGCAATTGTAGCTTCTTTCTACTGGGAACTTCATCGGTGAGTTGTTCTCATGGAAGTTTCTCCAGAGGCCAAATGGAGAGAAAATAAGAGAGAGGAAGAGTCTTTGTGTGTGTGTAAGTGTGGCCAAAGCTAGTGAAGTCATTGTTACTCTCTTGTTTTACATGAAACTATTAATGTAGTGTGTGAGCATGTGAGGAAAGAAGGGAGGGCCTGTGGGTCTCTCTTTTTCATTTTGTGTGTATGTGTGTCTGTATGTGTTTTCACATGTTGTTTTCTTTGCCTCCTTGTTGTGGTTGTTCCCATATCCGATCTGTCCCAGCTTTGATAACAAAGGATTTTCTTTAGCCCTCTTTCTCTGCAGTCAGCTAACTGACAAATATGTCCTTGATTTCCATCAGTATTTCTGCAAAGGGGGAAATCTGTAGAGAGAGTTGTTAAGGAAATGGGGCAAAAGCTTGTTTTGATCACCTAGAAACCAAGCATAGTATGCATTTAACATGCATTTAAATGTTATCTGATATTTTTTTATTTTTGTTAAGGATGATTACTTAATTTATAACATAATGACTATCAGTTATTATACTAACAGCAAATGACATCTCTTAAGGGGTTTTTCCTCTGGGTTTTGAATATTCTATTTTAAAGATGCAAATATTATTCCTGACTTCTGCTCAGTCCTGCTGCTAAAACCTGGACTGAGCAAAGTAAACTGTTGAGATGTTTGTATACTTCATATACATAGTCCGGGTAAGCCCTGTGGCTCACTATATATATATATATATATATATATATATATATATATATATATATACACACACACACACACACACACACTTTGTGGGTTTCTGCAGACCTCGCGGAGCTTGGGCATGGTTGCAACCTGTGGTTGAGCCTTCATCCTCCTCTGCCTTTTTCTTTTTTGCCTTTTCTCTATGCCCTGATTCTTCCCAGATGTTTCCTGTGTGTATCTCTCTCTCTCTCTCTCTCTCTCTCGCTCTCTCTCTCTCGCTCTCTCTCTCTCTCTCTCTCTCTCTCTCTCTCTCTCAACGTAGGAACCTCTGTCCAACTTATGATTTGTAGTGAGGTTTTCTCTGAAGACTTTGGAACACAATTGTGAGTAAAAGCCTAGAGCTTTTATAGCTTCTGTATCTTTGCCTCAAAGTAAAATAGCTGGCACACTTTTAAAAACCAAACTATATATTTTTTTAAAGTTCACATTTATATTTGTTTTATTTAGTTTTCCATTGTGGCAATTAAGTAAGTTTGCTCGTACGGAGCTTCTTGTTACACCAGCAAGAACAAATTACAAGTTTTCAAATTTTACAAGAATACAGGCATACAACTGTCTTTTTTTCTTTTTAAGTCAGTCAAACACATGATCACAGTCATGATCTTTAATGTAAGGTTGACTTGAAGACAGGGTGTCATGTGAATGGTTACTTAAAAGGCTGTACTTAATGATAGATTGGAGTAGTGTAATATTGTTTAAGATACAGGACTATATCATTTATGTATTGAGGGTTGGACTCTCTGGGTTTTAAATGAAGGGATCTTTCAGTGAGTGCCCACCACAGCCACTACCACTAATGCCAGGCTGCACATAACCCAGAGTCTAGTAAAATAGAATCAAATAGATATCTTTTCTCTATTTCATTATGTCAAGTGGCCCATTCAGTCTCACTTTCTCATTTTCAAAAGGAGTCAACCGAAACCAAAATGTCAGCCTAAGATATCACTCCTTTCTACTCTCTATACTATCACATACAATATAAAAAGGCTTTTTACACAAATTATTATTATTATTATTATTTATTATAATTATTGTTATGTTCACAAGCCATTGACACTCAACTACTAGCTACCTAGGTAATGGAGGTCATAATTATTTGGATACAGACCTGACAGTCTCTTGAACTTTCAAACAAGATATTTAAGTCTTTTCTTTTTTAATATGACACTACAAAATTGAGTTTCTCTGTAGGAAGCCGTTTTTGGCCTAGTGTTAATGGAAGATTGGTTTCACTGTTAGAAGTCTGATTCAGTCGAATCGATTTGATCCGCAAAATATCAAGACTAATTTTTATCCAGTTTAACTGACCTTTAGGAAGTCGAGTTTATTTTTGTAGTTTGGCCAACTTTAGCCAAGTTGCATCTTTTTCCACATATTTCCACTTTTCATACCTCTTTTTTAATCGGTTTGTCTTCCTGCATATCTCCAAATTTGCAAAGACCTTTACTTTTCACAGGCTATCTGTTACTCTCTTTCTCTCCCACTCTTGGCTCTTATCCTCTCCTCTCGTCCCCATCCTGGCAACCCTTTTTCTTCAGCATTAGCCCTTGTCACCACCCCCATGCACATGTCTCATGTCAAAACCTTGCTGTCCACCCTTTCCATCCTCCCTCTGTTCCCAGCTGCGACCCTAATGATAATTGAGAGGTGAGTAAGGGAGACAAAAGCACAGGGTGGGTTTTGAATGCCTGATCCCTGGCATGAAATGTGGTCCAGGGTTTGGTGAGCAATCAGGCGAGGGGAAGGCGGGGGCAGCATGGGATTCGACAGCTACGCCATTCATTGGTCCGATTTGTTGAACCCGTTCACTGGCTCCTGTGACGGCCCCTCTTGTGTGAGGATGTGGGCATGCCTGCTCTTTGGCAATGATTAAAGTTTGGAACAACTTCCACAACCTAACTCTGGACCCAGCTGCTGGGAGGGGAGAGGAGAGGCGAGGAGGGGAGAGGAGAGGAGGGGAGGAGAGATATTGCAAGCTTATTATCTGTTGGCCTCTTGATAACTGAGGGTTTGTTTATGTTTGGAGATAACAAGTTGCTTCTGTAGAAATAATTTAAACATTTGCAATTACTATAATCAGATTTTTGACTAGAGTACTCATTGAGATTTCCTTTTTTCGACTGTTTATTAAAGAATGAAACTGATGACACAATGGTAAAACATAAAATCATGTTGGTGAGCTGTCGGCTAGGGTTTCTATGAGCTCTGCCAAGTCTCTCCCTCTTTAACCCTTAGGAAGTTTGTTGCTGATGGGGAAAGAAAAGAAAGACAAAGCAAGGGAAAAAAAAGAAGGGGGACTCTGCTAATGTAAGCTTTCGGCACAAATGAAGGAAACTACTGACCTCACTCTTTCTTATAGTAGAGGTCTGAACCATTCACATGTGACCCCCCCCTTCTTATCCTCCTCCTCAGCTCTTCCTCTTTCCCTCTCTGTATTCTGTGGAGACTACTTATTTGTGTGGGGTCCAGATGCTTGACCCAACAGTCAGGTTGCCTGGTCACATGGATCTACAACTGTTTGCCTGGACTTGTTGTTTTGCATCCAATCAAACCTTCAAGGACTGCTACAGCATTTTCACTTTTGAACCTGTTGTTGTGTATTCTTATTCAGGCATTGCCACATGGTTGGAGAAATGCCTCCACACGTTGTGTGGTGAAGAATAAGGAGGGGAGTTTATGTTCTAGTCTACCCACTAATGTTTGAGTGGAGCTTTTTTTATTTTACACTAAATTTAATTGCTTTTTTAAATTTGTTCGCTTCAATGTCAGTTTAGTGTTCATATGTGTTGAGTTGAGAAAGGAAGTGTGTATCCATGTGGGGAAAGGAAAGAGGAGATAGCAACAGGCGAGTACAGTGAATCACGCTCCCTGTAACTGGGCCTCAAATTGTAGGAGGGAAGTGAAGCTGCAGGAAGGGTGTAATACACACACACACACACTCAAACACAGAAAACAGACCACATTTGACGCATTGAGCAAAATAATTGCTACCTTAAATTGCAGGCAAGTGTGCACAGTATCGGGCATAACCACTTCACTACACATCAAACTAAGTCATTATCATCAGCCTGCTGAAAAAAAGCCAAACTCTGTTGTGTTAAACTGTTGCTACTTTAAAACCATATCCTTATCTCTGCTTTTTCTATGATTAAAATGTGAGCTCACAGTTTGGAAAGAACTGAGGAATTTTGTTTTATGGTGGGAAGTAATTCTCTTTCATATGGAAAGTGAGTGACCAGCCCACCTTATTTCGCTCTTCCTATTCAGCCCATAGTTGTGGACAGAGTGTTGTGGAATAGACGTGAAGCTGCGGGGAATTTTTTTTCATTTTTTGCTGTAATGCTGGTGGCACAGTATCCAGCTCTTTTAATACATCCATGAGACTGTACCTATTCTGCATTAGTACTGCAGGATTTTCTAAGTTTTCATCTGACAGCAATGAGTGCAGCTGCCTGCAGGCTCACTGAAGAGATAAAAGTTGATTTGCTGTACTGAGGAAACCACTTTAGAGCTTTAAGCTACGTGCCTGTTTCCCCCACTGTGCTGGAATAAGTTTGGAGTCGATCCATATTGGATAAAGTTAGGAGAGTGTTCCTTCCTCCTTCCTAGATGTGTGTTTGTGTGCACACGAGCATGTGTATGTGCATGTGCAAAAGTCTTATCAAACACTCACACAATCTGAGAACTAAGTGTGTGTGTGTGTGTGTGTGTGTGTGTGTGTGTGTGTGTGTGTGTGTGTGTTCGTGTTCCTCATTTCCTTCTCACTGAACTCAACCGTCACTATAAGTAAATATTGGAAAAAACATTTTTAAACTAATACATATTTAAAATGATTCAATGAAATGATATTGGACTCCAGCAAAAATACAGTATGAATCCCAGTAATAATGTTCATTGTTACAGAATACCCTTCCCTCTGTTTCCCAGGAAACCTAATGGAGATTATCGCAGCTCTCCTGCTTCCAAGGACCAGAGCCGGAGCCCCATCGAGCGTGTGGTTGTGCCCAGTGCTCTGGGTGTCCACAGCAACCACCTGTACAGCCACGCCCACCACCACCACCATCACCACCTGGCCAGCTTAGCCAGCATGGACCAGCCACTGGCACTCACCAAAAACAGCATGGTGGAGTCTACACGTAGCAGCACAGCAGCTATGGCCACAGTGCCACACACAGTCAGCGCAGTGGAACGCCAGCAGGTAACGTGCACATCATGTTTCTTTGGCTCTTGTACAGAATGCATCTTTCTTAAATTGTTGGGTAAAGCCTCAACCCTGGTAGGTCTCCCCAACATGAGTCTGGCTGCTTGGTTGGTCAAAAGCATAAAATCTTTTTAAAGTCATGACTCATCCCTCATCCATCAAACCTTCCTATGATTTCTCTAATTAACTCAAATATTTCCCGATTTCTTTGGGATTGTTGACCAACAACATGTGGTTGTTTCTGATGATCCGTAAACGTTGAATTTGTGTCTTTGTGTTGCAGAATCGTCCGTCAGTGATCACATGCGCCCCAGCCAACAACCGCAACTGTAACCTGTCTCACTGTCCAGTCTCCCACAACGGCTGCTCAGGCCTCACTAACAACTACAGGAGAATCAACAGTGAGTGCGCACATTCAGATAAACAGACATATTGTGTCTGATTCTTCCACAGTGGGATATATTTACTTTTTTTTTTAATTTATTTAGAACTTGGTTTTATTGTAGCAGTGAGGAGTGAACATGAATGACAATTTTTTTTTTTTAAATGGTTCAATATCTCAGTATCATCAACACTGATAAATACTAAATTACTTATATTAAGCTTATTATTCTGTAAATGGACATAATTTTTTAAACAAGCTCATTTTCCATTCAGTGCTTAATTGTTGTGTTGGGGGCTCAATATGCTTTATTTACTGCCTAACTGACTTATTTACTTTATTTACTTATGTTTTCTGTATGTTATTTTTATACTTAGTTACTTGCATCAGCAGCCCAACATGTTTAATTTGTCCTGTCTGGCTGTCAGTCATGTTATCTGTGGATTGATAACTTTACTTTGGCTGAGTTTATGATCCCTGCATAATCTTTATGAGCTCATTGCGGTTAACTATGAAATTAAACTGACCTAAAATCCAAATCTTTAAACAATCTGTTGAACAATACATTTCTAACTGACTATTATACAACTGAGCTTTGGAGAAGTTTCTTTTTACATTATACGATCTAAATCCCTTTCCTTCTTCTCTCTTCCAGCCAACACAGTTTGTGACCCAGTGATTGAGGAGCATTTCCGTCGTAGCCTTGGGAAGAACTACAAGGAGCCAGAACCTGCTGCCATCAACTCAGTGTCCATCACAGGTTCGGTAGACGACCATTTCGCCAAGGCGCTGGGTGAGACCTGGCTGCAGATCAAGAACAAGGGGAGCCCCTCCTCATCCGGCAGCAGCCCAAACTCCTCCCCTGACAGTCACATGGTCAATCACAACCACTCCCCTTCTGTGGTCTCCTGAAGGAGGAGGGATTTAAAAGGGATTGTTTTTCCCCCGTTTCCCCTCCCCTCACAATCCTCCCGGCTCCAACACCCACTCCCCCGTCACTTTGGTCTGTCACCAGCATCCCAGAGGGAATGCCTGCCTGCTGGTCTGCTAAAAACATCCAAAACTCGCAAGCCTGCTCTAACCTCTCTATGCACTCATAGAGGAATAATCAAGCAATAACAACATGGTTATTGTTATTTTTTCCTTGTGTCCTTTGGTATGCTAATGTAATACAAGATTCACTTTGGGACTTGACCGGAGCATCAACCCTGCATGTCAAGCTTGGAGCTGAGCAAGTGTCTGTAGTTATTTGTAGATAAAGAGAGAGAGAAAAGGCAGTGTTTTAATTATTCATTTTCTTTTCTTCTGTTTTTGTTTGTTTGTTTTTTAACAGTAGTTTTGTGTACTGCTTCTGAGAGATGAGATGCCTGTCATTTGAGAGATAAGAAGATAAGTAAGAAACTCTTTGGAGAGAATGATCACAAACCACCTGACTGTGCTACCAAAGGAACCTCAGACACTGATGTTTATCAATGCCCACCTCGAAAACAAAACAACAAAAAGTCATCTTGTAATCCCATCATTCTGTTTTTATCTTCTTTTATTCTTTACCCCTCCTTCTTGCAACATCTCTCTCCTCTGTATGTGTTCTGGTGGTTTTGTTACCGTATGTGTATACTTAAGTGATTGACTTGGTCTGATTTGCACTACTGCTGTAGAGGGTAAAGGATGGCATGCCAGTATCTGGCTCTGCACACACTGCAAATGATGCAGCTGATTTTTACACAAACCTATATTATCCAACTTCTCTGTATGATCTTCCATTAACTCTTGTAAATCCTAGGCATAATTTCATACTGACCAAGGAAGACAAGTACAAGCCACTTTATATTATGCATTACTGTAATGCATTTCTGAGAAAAATACATACCACTGGGGCTGGGCACTGTAAAATAGTAGATGAAACATAATATGGATTTGGATACCTTGTGTAATTGTGACATCACTGCATGTTGACTAGCTATTAACTAAAAACATACATGCTGAGAGAAGGTAGGTGAACAAATTGTTAATTATAATTAAAACATTTTTTGAGGTGATTCAAATTACGGTAATTGATTAACATTTTTATTAATCACATTCATTAATTATGAATAATCTAATGTTAATATACCTTTTGTGGGTTTGAGTAAAATCACAAGTAAAGTGTAAGGAAAATATTGCAAAGTTGTATGTGCATAGACAAAATCTTTAGGAAGTACCGTATTAAGATGGAGCTTAAATTTACTCTATTCTCAAGCAGGTTCACCTCCAGAATTAATTTCTTCATCTATCTCTTTTTCACCATGCAAATGTGCATTCTGTTGAAATTTTGTGGGGAAAAGTCAATATTGAAAATGTATTTTGATATAATTTTGTTAAACCGCCCAGCCCTACATAACGGCTCTACTTGTGGATCGTGAGCTAACACATGTAATATGTCAATTAAGCAGCATTGCTGTGTATCAGCCTAGATAAATATATTGCTGCCCCAACAAAAACAAACAAAACTACGTCAGGTGTGCAAATCGTGCCAAATGATTGCAGCTGATTTTACAATCACAGTCAGGTTGCCAAATCAGCTCACTGTGGTGTCGATGGACATCTCAGTCATTCTGAAAGGAGACTAGAGCTTAAAACCCAGCGGAAAAACCTGTAGTGTGTCAGCGGTGAGACTTTGCTGAACAAAGTGCTTTGATGTGTTTTACAGGCTTAACTGCTGACAGTGACGAGGGGACAGAAGCTGTATGTCACTTTGTGGTTGGGGGAAAAAAGTCTTGTTTCTCGACTGGGGGAGAGAAGATTATTCAGATCTCTTCAAACACGCCTTTGTATTTGTATCTCTTTGAACACGGGTGTTGTAATTATATTTGGCTTACACCCTGCTATCGCTCCCTCCCTCCCTCTCTCTCCTACTCACTGTGGTTTGGTAGATTTCTACAAGGTTTCATGGGTAAACTAATGCTTTTACAGATGCATGTTTTCTTGTTTTGTTTTTTAATAGCTGGTATCTATTAGTGTTTTTAAACATTTCAATCTTAACTACTATTAGCCTTTTCATTCGGACGTTAGTTACTTTGTTGATTGTCAGTAACGGACATAGACACTATACACTCACTGCTGGGTCAGTTGTACTCCATATTATTATTGTTATTGTTATTATTACAATTTTGTATTTTTGTTTTCCATTAATATCAGTATCAAACATCTATAGCGGGACAGCCTCCGGACAGGCTCTGTTTAATAAGAGCTGCCAATCTCAGAACCATCTCAGCACGTGAAGCGATTCGTTTGTCGTTGCAGCAGAGCGATGATCATTCTGGTGTTGAGTTGGCTTTGAGATAAGCAGCCCCCTTTTCTTAAGATGTTGATCCATCAGTGGTACAAGATGCTACAGCCCTCAGCATGACTGAGCTGTGACACCAAATAGGCACAAAGTAGTCAGCACGGCCTTGTTTTCTACAAAAGCATCTTAGCCACAGATGAAGTGGATTTTATTCTTGTGAGTCTGTTTCTTAATCGCAGACTTGTTTTTAACTCAAGTTCTTGCTTGTGAGTATAACTTTGCTGCAGTCAGAAAAGTGCCTAATACAGGGCAGGCTAACAGGCTACAATGCTTTTGGGAAACAAGGTCTGGTTTAAGGTTTAGAGTTAAAGATGACAGCTGCTGCCGGTGGATATCACATCACACTAAATGATTATTTGTTGCTACAAAGTCTTATTACAAAAAAATAGAGACACTTTCAAAAACAATATCTGAATTTATGGTGTGATGCCACAGTTCTCACAACCTTCAGCAGCTGATGTTTTGTGTCCTGACTTGGTGTCCAGACCTTTTTTTTTTTTTGTTTGTATTTCCATGTTTTCTTTTCTGAACAACATTGTATTGTTGCTGCAGTTAAGCTAGACTGCTGCAGTCTGAGCAAATTAATTTTACTCTGTTGAAGAGCCTGCGCCAAAATGGCATACATTCCTCCTATAAGGAACTTTGAACAGACAGAGCTCATAACCAGCCAGGGTCAACTGTCCCAGAGTACCCTGTTGACTTTCTTTTTTTTTCATGACCGGAAGTACAAAGTGTCAGCTTTTTGCTTTTTATGTCTTTGTATCAAGCAAATTGGCCACAAATCCAAACTGCATGACAAAAGATCAACACAGCATAACATTTTTGAGAACAGTCAGAGCGCAGAACTTAAGAGAACTGGGAAACTTGGGTTGTAACAATGGAGAATGGAAAAAGGACAGAGTGATTCTGAGTTGAGGTTGAAAACTGATGATTTTTTTGTTTTTAAGGTTCAGTTCATATTTATCAAGTCTGACAAAGGCTTACAATAGAGTTCTCTGAATGGTGACAGTGTTCCAGAATGTTCACACATTCCACCCTCAGCTCTTAGAACACACATAACAGAACCGGAACTGATGATACAAGTTCTAGAATCTTTTGAATCCTAACCCAACTGCCACAGAATTGACTTAAGAACATATAAGTACTTTATAGTGTAAATGTGCTTTATGTGACATGTTCAGGGTGGTTGTTTTGAGACAGCGTTGTTTGTGGGGGGCTGAGCCTTCAGGAGCTGAGCTTCTGTAAGCATGGCCTATGAGTCAGGAGACATTCAGCTGCCACTGAAAGTCCTTTGAAAGTCTTGCAGCGTTGCCCCCCCACCACCCCCTCAAATCCATTTGATCCTGATTACTATTGGATGTAGTTAGCAGCATGCTAGAAAACACGAGGGAAAAGGGTGAGGTGTCCAGAGGTTTTTGTTTTTCTATTATTATTCTTTATCATTATCATTTCACTACCACCCTGAAGGTAGGAGGCTCTCTTTCTGCTTTGGCACACACTCCCTACACACTGTAGGAAAATCACTTAATAAAAAAAACCTTTTTTTTATAATAGGTAACTATAAGACCATCATTACGCTGTGCGTAACGAATGTACAGAGAAAAAAATCGTAGGTATTTTTTGAGGAACAATTAATTTGTTAATGATATGTAGCTATTTAATTGTTGTTTTCCCTGTCCTTATATTGTAATCATTGCATTTTCTTTTTTGTGAAAAAAGTTGATCTTTTTTGTTTATAGTTTGTCTTGTTTAGAGTAAAGGGTACAAGTGCAGGAACACAGTAAACGTATGAAAACCACAATAAGCCACTGGTCTGTCGGTGACAATCGCTACTTCCATTGTTCCCCCACTGTTCTGCAGTCATTTAACTTTGGTTCCATCATATGACTTCTTAGACATCTTTTACTTATGAGTAAAACGTTTCTCCTTGTAGAGGTCTTTTAAGTTGTCTGCATTGATAGGATATAATGTGTTTACCTCTAGCCCAGTGCGTCTTGCTGGCCATTTCCAAATCACCCCCCATCAACTGTTGAAAATAATGTTTTGTCATGGGCTAGCAGGCAGGGAAAATGTCCACCACTGCATGTAAGCGATATAAATTGTGGGGTTTGAAAGTCTGAAAGTAAAACCACCAGTCCATTTGAGAACATTTCTCAGATTGGTTTCACTTGCCTAGATCAACAAAATGAAAATACTGTTGTAAATCCAACATTCTCGTTTAGATTTTGTCCTAAAGTTCATCTGCTTTGTTGCCAGTCAGTGAGGCTGAGATGATCCAAGTATGAGGCAAGTTCAAAGTTACATTTGATGTAGCAGTTCCTTATCAGCAGAGGCCATGAAATTGTGTCGATAAATCAAAGGGGAGTCAATCCTTCCCCTGTACCACATTTTCCAGGTCCTTTATGAAGTAGCATGTACTTAGTGGTAGTAATACTCTGAATTGTACAAAAAAAATGTATCAAGAAAACAACAGTCAATTTGTGGCTCTGTGTCTCCTACTTAAAAGGTTTTGGCAGGCCACCTTTTTTGTATGTAACGTAGCCTTGATGAACAATAAAGTGCTTTTAAACCACTGTCTGACTGCGCCTCTGTCCTGTGTGTGGTTGTGTAATGGTTATCCAGCTGAATGTATCGAAGGATGTCGTGTCTGATAAAATACAAACACTTTTTTTGCAGGAATAAAAGATACTAGATGTGAACAGAAATTATATTTTATTACAGTTTTGTTAGATACTTGAAGAAAATTAGTGCAATGAAACAGCTCTGGGAATGGTCAGAATTATGAAAACATTAAATTGTTTTGGAGTTTTATCTCAGTTTTAGCATTAAATTCATAGGCAAAAATCAGATTCTTTTTCTTAGAAGTTTGTCTTAAATCTCAGATTCTGAAATGAATCTCAGAACTTTTTTCCACTGCATAAATCCTCCCATCCCAATCCAAGCTGCTATTGAGATTTGCATTTCATACACATTAGCAGTTCAGAAAAAATTCAGACAAAAAAAAATTGTACACATACATGCATTTACACTCAAACATACCATGAAAACTTTTGTTGTCTTCAGTGGCTCTTTAAGATGAATCTGTGCAGCTGAAGACTCTTAACTATCTGCAGCCATAGTTTAGCGACTGTACATCTGAACACCTGTGTGCAGGTTTCCCCCAAATACTTGTAAAGAAACAAAGCTGGTTTCTAAATTAACTGTATGTATCACAGTCTCCAGTGAACAAACAGATGGATTAGCTGAGTTTTCCACTGTGTTTTTGTATTTTATCATTTATCTGAAACCCTTTTCCAAACTAACTGAATGAGTGAGCAGATGTAGTATGACACAGGACTCTTCAGCAAACCCATTAAATGTGATGATGGAGAAACTGGGAGGAGCTTTTGAGACCTAAAAAATGTATTTTGTTTGTGTTTTTGCTCGTCAACACTAACAGGAATTCTTTTTAGCCTGAAGAGGTTTTTGTAATGTGCTTGTTTTCATGGATTCTTACCAGAACACAGGATAAGAGCTTTCCCTGTGTACTTGTGAGATTCCTGGATTGTAAACAAACAAACAAACAAAAAAAAAAACGTGGATTGGAGTGTCCAGTCTTTCAGATAGAGATTTTTCATGTAATCCTTCAGCAGCTTGTCAGATGCTCTCGTCATCGCTCATATCCCAAATCTGATGAGAGACAAACACAAGAGAACAAGAAATGTTACAAAGAAAAGTCATTATTTTTGTCTACCAAAATAACAGTTTGTAGTAGTTTGATAAAATAATATTAAATCAAGGATTTTTGTTGATTTAAACTGCATCTCATGGTCTCATATGTATATTGAGTCAACAATAACACAAATAAAAAATGTCAACACGGCAACAATAAGTCTGTTGAGCTGTTTCAAATAAATAATTGATCAAATTCTGGACTTATAGAAGTGACCAGGGTGGCAAACCAATGCTAAATAATAATGGTTCTCAGAGACTGCAGTCATGTAACACACTTCTATTAATAGCTTTAAATGTTTGATTCATTTGAAGAAAAACAGGATGAGACAAGGACAGGTAAACAGGACGGCTTTCTGTCTAAACATATGAAGTCATAACAAAATGCTCTTTAGAGAACATTCAGGGAGCCGGCAGCTCTCCATTCTTGGCTTCAGGCATGAATTGTATAACAGCTTTGAAAATAATTGGTCACAATCACGGCTAAAAGGTTTCTTACCAGGAAGTGACAGCAGCATGTGACACACACACACACACACACACACACACACACACACACACACACACACACACACACACACACACACACACACACACACACACACACACACACACACACACACACACACACACACACACACACACACACACACACACACACACACACACACACACACACACACACACAGCCTCCTTTGCAGTACTCTGTCAGTAAACAACAGCAGCCTTCTCATGGCAGCAGATTCTTCACATTCTCTCTGTGTGAGACGTAATTCACATACCTCTAACACTGTCTGGAATGTTACACACACATGGCTTTGAGCGTGCACACGCACACACACACACACACATACGCACAGACAGTTTTGACATATACATGCTGCATTCCTTTGAAAAACGCTGCTTCACATCGGAGCCGAAATGCGATTGAAGTGCAAAACTAAAACCCAGCGAGAATAAAAGCTCTAATAAAATATATGTATAATATTAATTATTTTTTTCTTTTGCATCTTTATGCCTTTGTTAGGTACAGTCTCTACAGTAGAGACATGAGAGGAAGTGATGGTAGAGAGAGATGGGAAGGACATGCAACAAAGGTCCATTGCTGGAGTAAAAACCACAGACGTTGCAGTCATGTGACACGTACCTCAAACAGCAGACCACTGCGGCATGCTAATAATTTATAACAAAATTTATATGGTGAACCTTTTAGCAGACTACTGATTTCCTACACATCCAAGAAATTAGCAAAACCATTAGCATTGCTATGGAGCCATGTTTCTGTCTACTTTGCTTATAGATGCTACATGCTACGCTATGTTCACCAGCTAGTCACCAACTTGGTCTGTCTGCTATTTAGTGCGGTACAGGTAGAGTACAGTATGATTATCAGAGCTTTTTTTACTGGAAAGCTATGAGAGCAGTGAGACTGAAGCGACACAGTAAAGTTGTGTGTTGTAAAACGAATGAGCTGAAAGCTCTGCAGAGCCGGATCTGATCATTTTCATATTACACATACCGGTAGTCATTTGGTGCATTGTTACTACAAATATATTTATCATAGCTGCTTTAATCTATCTTATCTTTTATCTTAAATAAACTGAGCAAAATATGATCCATCAAAGTCCTATAAGAAGATCTGAAATTATTACAACCAATATGATTTGCTGTACAAATGCATAAATAAAGTGAACATCATATTAAAGTTTACAAGGTTGAATTTATAAGTAAACAATCATTATTATAAGAGATTTCCAAAACATTTCTGCAGGAAGTGAACAAAAGTGTGAAATTTGTATACAAAAGCTATTCAACATACAATAATAAGAACATTTCTGATACTAAATGATAAACGAATGAATATGTGTGCGTAAGTTAAGATGGAGCCAGTCTTTCAGGGAAATTCCTTTTTCTTCTGTAATTACTTATACTAGGAATTTAAAACCATGAACGACCCCGTAACATAATGCGTTACCCTGATTTTATTTCTTTCTAAATACTGAAACACTTCAAACACTTTGTATCGTGTTTGTGAAGAGAGGCGAGAGTACAGAGAGAAACGAGACACTGTAATTACACACATCATTATAGCGACTGCTGTTGATGACTTCGGCAGCACATGATGAATATTAAATCGATAATGATGTTTGTATCCAACTGGGACAGAAAACAAGCAAGCATTTTTCCCAAAATGTTAAATGTTTGCTTTTAAGGAGAACTTTTATTTAAACTTATTGATCCCTTGGGGGGAAATCCACATCTAGTTATCTAGTTCAAGCAATAAACCAATTGAAAATATGCCATAACAGATGAGGTTAGCAATGAAATGAGTTGAAATAAGTAACAAATTAAGTTGTATTGTCCATTTTATTTGGGGTTTTTTTTCCCCCTTCGGCATTCAGAATCTATTTAAAACAATTATTTTTTCAGCACTTTTTTGCGTAAGATAGTTTAAATTTTTGATCAGAGATTTGTATGTACCTGTGTCAACAGAAAAGGCACATATTAAGATGTTTAGACTTCGGCTTTAAGAGGGAACCCAGCAAAACGTTGTCTACCTGAATGACAGTCTACTGTGCACATGCTGAAAACAGTGTTGTTTTGGTCTTACGTCTCTATAGTTTTCATTAGTGTAACAGGACGCTTTTATCAGAGTGTATTTTGAGTTTCTGAGCAGTGTGGAGAATCAGGGACAAATTCATATCAAAGCTGGACGTTTGGCATTTCTGCTCCGCTGCTGGAGACGAGCATCAAAAGGACAAGCAAGCAAAGAGCTCTTTGAAACAGAGCGACACAAGAGCCCCTCTCTGGATGGCTGCCATACCGCACTGATGGCGAGTGTGTCTGTGTTTGTGTGTGTTTTGAGGAATCTTTTGTGCAAAATGAAGGGTGTGTGTGTGTGTGTGTGTGTGGGAGGGGGGGTTATGTAACGTGAATAGCACTGCCAAACTGAAGCCAACAACTTTACTACACTCTTTCAAACTCAGCTGAATACTTGGGATGTTTATTTTATAAGTTTTACTTATTTATGAGTTTATTTGTAAGGGACAAGTACAGAAAACATCGACAGCTGCAGAAGCAGTGCGAGTACAAGTACACAAATAATGACTAGTTGGTTAATTACAGCTCTGACCAAGTTTTAACTAGGACTGTTGTTACTCAACCATTTACCTCTGTTGCTGCAATACATAAGAGGATTTCTGTAAAGATCAAAATAAATTACTTCTTAGCTCAGTCTAATTAGAGAGCGTATTGAATTCACAAACTTATTTTTATTCAATGGTAACAAATAAAGCAGGCCTGGATATAAACCAATGATAACAAGAAGTCAAAATATAAGGCTTCATTTATTTTAGGAAGGCTTGAATAACTCCTGAAATGATTAGTCGCACATTTTTCCACATATATTCACCATGGTCATGCAGAAAATCTAAATAAAACAAACAATATCCCCTCTGATTTGAAGATCAACAGAAAATTCAATGTTAACAATTTTAAAAACAATCAAGATAATTGATTGATACATAATTTACCGAGGGAAATTTGCTGTGCACGACCCTTTTTCACCATTTCAAAGATGAAACAATCATAAAAATAATCGACAAATAAATCAACAATGAAACTGATCTGATCGTTGAAGTCATAGCTTGATTTATATTTGTCCACATTGGTTGACACAAACACCACCAACATCTACACAAACACAAACAACACAACCATGACAGCACCTCAAAGGGATTGGCAGGAATCTTTAACTTTGAAGCAGCTTTCTCGCTTCAGGACCTTGAGTCACTGCAGGTTAAAAAAAAAAAAGGCTTGCTGGATGTTTCATGAAGTCCAACAGTAAGCCGCATGTAATCATTGTGTGAATGTCTTTGTGTTTGTAATCAGTTGGGCTCCGACTGATATGACAAGTATAATCCAGACGAGTTGTTGAAAAAAGGCTGGGATTTGATCAGATAGAGAAGGTTTAAGCTGGAAGCCGAGGCTATCGGAGTCACAGCCAACTCTCTGCTGCTGCTGATTATTGTTCCCCAACAAATACAACACAAGCCTCAGCATGAGGGTCTTTAGCTAGATTTACCACTCTGCAGGCCCAGATACTTCTG
This sequence comes from Pampus argenteus, assembly GCA_036937835.1. NCBI lineage: Eukaryota > Metazoa > Chordata > Actinopteri > Scombriformes > Stromateidae > Pampus > Pampus argenteus. The sequence continues at coordinate 13,108,729 of CM072863.1, forward strand.
GAAAAGTATATTTGCTCAGAGGCATATTGAACAGTTTATCAAGAAGCAACTAGATCGCTGACTTCAGTGGCAGCACCCGTTTCATGCAGACGGCTCGGGGTTGTTGCTCTAAACTCGAGCTGATTTAAAATACTGCAACTGCTTACAGGAACACATCCTACCGTAAGTGCGGGTGGCCCCAGTGGGAATCCAACCTCTAAAACCATTCAACTAGGCGGCGCTACACACAACCACTGATTGGCTTTGCTACTAAACGCACATCTGCTTTACATATTAGAACTGACACCAAAGCACAAAGCCGAACTTTCATCATGGAGACTGGCTCCATCTGATATGCAATTAGTGGACCACACAGAGTGATGTGGTTTATGGCTGCTGCATATTACAGCGACTGCGTGCTGCTTGTTTAGGAAGACCTTTAGGAAATCCAGTCTAACTGCTTCTCTGTTTCATCACTGTGATCTCGGACACTCAGCTAAAGAAACTGTTTGTCACCCAGGCTTTGAGAGACTTTGACTGCAACTTAAGTTTCTTTCAGACAATAAAGTCATAACACCGCTGGCTTTAATCTGTCGGTTTAAGTAAAGGCTTTTTTGTCACTCAGACATAGATGCATGTCATGTGAATGTTTGTTACAGGTTCATTCAGACATGACAGGATCATTACAGAAGAAGCCACAATAAAAAGCGGTCTATGAGGCACCTTTCAGAACTGAGCTGAGTTGAAAAATGAAGAAAGAAAATGAAGAAAGACGAGTGTTTTGAGTTCTTATGTTGTGTCAGTGATGGATTTAAAAACTTTTTTTCTGTTTAATTAATAACTCAGCTTCTCTTCTAGTAAATCCTCTAGTGAAATTTTTTTATAAATTTCATCACTTTGTTGCATATTTTATGGTGTCAGCCAAATTGGGACGTGAATTTACATTTGCTTACATGCTGTGTGTAAAGAGTTTTGCTAGATATGAATGAATGAAAATCACTTCTTTTTCCCTAGTTGTTAAATATGTAAATATGCCAGTGTTTCAAACTAATATAGCATGACTTTTACTGTTTCATCCTTGTAAATTTCATCATCATTAACTTCAGCAGAACCCAAACTCTACTTCTTTGAGTTACAAGATGATACAGCAGGACTACGGGCACTGGGCAATTAGTTCAAACTTCATAAAAGGGTGTCGGCCATGGAAACTCTTGTTTCCTCTTACAAATGATGTAACATCTGTTAGCCAGAGGGATGCATTTATGTTAATGAGTGTAGGGGGCTGCTTCCCCTTTCATCCGTCTCATTAGACCCCCTGAAGGCAGGTTTTACATGGAGAAGGGGGAGGAAGACCCACACAGCTACTTCTACAATCCAACAGAGTTGCACCTGTTGGGAAATAAATGCACACGTTTTATTTATCAGCTCAAAACTGTTTGATGTTTGCTGAATCTTTTCATATTTCAGATCTCATGTACCCTAAAATAATTAATTCATCATCTTCTAAGTTTTCCTCCACGGATTATTTTTCTGTTCTCTTACTTTCACAAATGAACTGTGTGAACTGTGGTCAAGGTGGTTGAGGTAAATAAATAATACAGTTTGGGTGTGGCCTCTCTGAGTATTCAGTTTCCCACATTGGGAGGGGGGGGGGTGTATTCAGCTGTGAAACGGCAGCATTTTGAAGCACAAAAGATGTGATTAAGGTCTACAATCACCTGAGGGAACAACCTTTATCTGGCTAAGATTGAACCTGAAATATTTTCTCGGATTAAAAAAAAAAAAGTTTTGGGCTCAATTCAAAGTATGTAATCAAGTACGAAAATAAGGCAGATAAAAAAAGAGGTTTTATCTACTGAAAGAAAACATTGAGGGTTATAAAATTGCCTTCACTGTCATTTTCATGTAGGAGACAATCATTCAATCATTCCAGGGATTTTCCTTTTTTGTGTGTTAAGGAACCTTTAGACTGTTCAACAATGATCGTTTAAGTTTACTGTGCAAGACGGCTCTAATAAAATATTGGAAGCAACCTGACTTAAGACTGTATGATACAATATTGAACGTGTCAAATGTTGCAATGAATGTGTGATAAATCATAGCACTACAACGTAAATACCGTATATAAATGCAGCCTCATCACCTCAGGTTATCCATCCTTTGTGTGCCTTTAATGCTTACGTGTGCTCATGTTTCTCTGTAAACGGTATACAACATGTCACACCCACCAGTGTATTCTGTGTCATTTGGGTCGTAGCAGCAGTTATAATGTGAGAGTTCAGTCTTAAATTTCTGACACCGTCAGCATTTTGCCACAGGCTGTCTTTTAGATATTTACCACGTTTCTTTCATGATTATGAACTTTTCTCTCAGCCCAACTCCCTGTAATAGCCCATTGAGATTGAACTGCACATGTCAACAAATACAAAATTATTCATTTTTACTTTCTACCCCTGATGTCACTGCCAATTGAACCTTTAAGAATGTTACCATTGTGTGTGGTTATTATTAACATATAGATATCTATATTTATCACCTCGGCAGTGCCCAGGAGGTGAACTGGCACCTCTCCAGCTACCAGCCCACCTTCCATATTTTTGGTCCATGTGGGACTTGAACCGCCACCCTTCGGTTTCTCAAGCCAAGTCCCTATGGACTGAGCTACTGCCGCCCTCGAGCTACTGCCGCCCTAGTAGTAGCTACAGTGTGTAGACCTACATACTATATATGCTGTGCTACAACAATAAGGCAATGTACCTGTACCGGTAAACAGTAGCTGTAAATATATGTACATGCATTAAAGTTTCTTATCCGCCATAGAAAGCGTTAAATCCATCATCTTAACAGTCTGGGTCAATAATAAAATAAGAGTTTTTGTTTTTATGGGTTGCAAGTCTCTAATTAATCAGTAGTATACAATTTCAGATCTATTATTGTTTTTGCACAATGTATAGGAAAACCTTACTGGAAATGTAATTGGTAAGATAAATATTTCAACCTAATCTTGGGAAGACAATCTGTCACATTCCAGTAAAAGGTTCAGGATTAAGGATTAAGAGTGTTAAATCGTATTTGGTCCACTTCCTACTTTACTATTCTAGTAACACACTTAAATAATCACACACAAGCACATGCAACAAATGTACACAGACGCTGACGAGTGCATACCCACTTTGAGCAGAGAAAATGACCTCATGCAGCCTGATGTAACACCGACTGCTGCTGCAGCATACTACATTCCCAACTACATTCCTGAATTCACCTCAGACATTCCTGCACAATGTGGCGGGAATCTGCAATGTGGTGGTTTCACCGGCAGAGAGACGGTTTAAAATAGGCTGAAAAGGTCAAAGGTCAATGCCCTTCCGAGTCAATAAAAATAAAAACACTGTGACCAGCGTCTCTGTGTTTAATACCTATGGGGGACAGAGCGGTCCGTCTCTTCTCAGCATGTTTTAATTAGTTCCTGTAATAATGTAACAGTTCCTGGTGGCTGGAAAGGTTTCACTGTAGAGCAGGTGCAGGAATACCACACGTCTTGTCTGTTTGTATAGAAATATTTTACTTTAATTAAAAACCTGCTAGGAAGCACTGACTTTTATTAAAGCGAGTTTTATAGCAGGTAAGTATTGAAACCTGTACTGTGTTTGTTATGTACATTAATGCTACAATAATAACAAAGTTACATTGTGCAGTCCAGACATGCAGCGTGTTCCTCAGTGATGGATCCCAGACTAGATCAAGACCTCACTGACGTAACTTTATATATTTCAATGCATGTTCTCCCACAGACAGAAAAACAGTGATCAGACAGCTGGGGACAGAGGCCTTCACATATCCTCCCCAAGACAACCTTATTATACTAGCATGACTAGCACTGCAACTGTGTTTAACTACTACCTCTAATACGAGTAATCTGTAAAAATATTATCATTGCGATATGATGTGATGTTCTTTGTATGCTGCTTATTCAGGCTTTCATTTCAGGCTACCCCCCCCCCCCCATAAAAAACATACAACTGAAGGACTCTAAACCTCCTAATTCCTTCTGTTTAATAAAATAATGTCTCCAGGCAGTATATTCATTTCCACACAATAAACTTGGCAGTAAAAAGACTCAATTGATAAAGTAGTTCCAGATGCTACAGTGGATACAAGATGTTTGCACTGTGAGATCCTGATTTGATGATGTAGGTGTGTCAGATGTAAACATAGAAATAGTTACCCAGAACTATGAACAGACGTAAGATCGCTGAAACCTACAAAGACTCGACACCCAACTACACAGGTTTTTAGTATTGACTATAAGGAGCACATATTGAACCGAGTAAATACAGAGAACAACAAACTGGACAGGAGGTTGCATACTGGCATAGGGGCTGCAACTACTGATTACTTTCGTTATCAATTAATCTACTGATTATTTTTCCTATTACACGATTAATTGTCAAGTCAAAATGTCAAGTCAAAATGTTGATAATATAATAATAATAATAAAAACTCTCCTTTCACTTCCCAGAGCCAAAGATAATGTCTTCAAATATCTTGTTTTGTCTGACCAACACCCTAAAACCCCCTAAAATATTTAGTTCATGATGAAAATTTGAAAAGCTGGAGGATTAAAATTGATTAAAATTGCTGCTGATTGTTTTTTTGTTTTTTTTTAAATCAAGATTGGTGTCTTTTTGCCATTTTGCAGGTTGGTTGTAGTGTTCCTGTACCAAAACAAAAATAAATATTTATCAGTTAATCTTTAAGATTCATGCTGCAGTTTATGGACATTTTTTTGTTATTAATTTTCCTGTTAAATGACATTCAGATTTCAGTCATGAAGATAAAGAAGTTCAAAATAATCTTAACAAAAACCACCAGAAGCAATCAGATCAGAAGACAAACATTTCAGTGTCTGTTTTTTGTTCCTTTTTCTGCCAAAAACCAAAATGCATTATCTAAACTTTTTCCACTACGAATGATTCAATTGGTTTAGTTTGCCTCTTTTAACCACTTGAGTTTTAAATTATGATTTTGTTTTCTTCCATTTCCTGCAGTGATCCTCTGTGTTCTCTCTGGTGTCCTCATTGTTCCAGGCCTTCAGCTCTCAGGGGGAAACACAGTGAACAGGCCTTAGACTAGATGTGTGTGTGCGTGTGTGCGTGCGTGTGTGTGTGTCTGTGTGCTTGGGTACACAGGGACTCGAGACAGGAAGAGGAGGTGGGTGGAGACAGGAAGAGGAGGAGCACCTACTAACCTGACCTGCAAAACCTTACTAACATGTCCTATTCATTGAGTTAGATTAAAAACTAACATATACACCCACATTCAGCACAAAATCCATTAACTATGACTTCATATGAATTATAGAAATTATCTCAGGGAACTCAAACATACTCAAATAGGATGTTCCACACAACACGTTTTATAGCTTTTAATACTAAGCCTATACAAGATGTAAATCATTAAAAACAGGTCACAAATATATAATTTCTTCTTAACAAGCGTTACCCAAAGTGAATAATGTACTTGTTGGGGTCTATTTTGAGCTGTGGCATGATAGTGAGTATTTACAGAAGCAGGATAGTGTATGAACATAAATAAATAGGAGGCAGAGGGGAGATAAAAGGAATGAGGAAAGGGCGAATGACAGGGGAGAGAGTAGAAAAGTAATGGCCGAGGGAAAGTGAAGGATAGCATGGGGAGTGAAAGTGGTCTGACACTGGTTAAGAGGAGCGAGATGGTTTAGAGGAGGTCTGGTGGGAACAGGGTTAGTGTGTAGGTCCCAGCTGAGGTCACGTCCCCTGCCTGTGTTTTCATAAACTCTTGAGTCTTGGGGTAATCAAACAAAGCAAACCGGCCCAGATAGTAAACCTTTGAACCAAACCTCACAACAGAGAAAAGACACACCAGGAAGTGATGTAGCATCCCGTTTTCCCCTCCTTTTCCTATTTCCTAATAAAGGACGGACGTTCAACCCTCTTCCCTCTTTTTTTTTTTTTTTTTTTAATTCAATGTTCTCCATCACCACCACCACCACCACCTCCCCTCAGTCCCTTTTCTCTCTCAGAGTCATAAAGGCCAGCTACAACAACAAATAGAGTCTCACTCAGCTGGGTGTGGTGGCCTGTGGAGCAACAGCTGGGTCCTGTTGTTTCTCCTGAGACACTGACTGACTGCTAGCCCATGTTTTCAGGACAGCTCTCCCTCCGTGTCCTTAACTGTTTCTTAAATATTTAGCCAATTTGCTCTCACTTTCTCAGGATCGGTGCCAACTCTAAAATATTCAGTTTTCGTAGTATGGATCCCTAATCTTTTTTAGGAACTGCTCCTAAACTTTCTTTGTCAAACAGCTGACATATCCTACCTTTCTTAAAGCCTTCTTTCTTAAAAAAATGAGTTTTTCTCTTGCTCAATCTGACTCGCTCTGTTTTTCTGTTCTTTCTCTTACTTTATCTGTCAGTTCCCCTCTCCCTTCATAGCTCTCCCTGGACCATATTTCCCTCTGACACATTTCCTGTATACTTGAGAAGGTTATCAACATATTGTCTGAGTCATACAAGTGTTTCATAACTCAACAAATAACTACTCATTGAAGCATACTGCAGATACTTTTTACTACCAAATTACATACGTATGACATTATAAAAAGTTTTGCCATTTCCATTTAATATCGATTATTAAAACAATTCTAAAATAAAAATCAGCTTGAAGCCTCCTTTTACTTCAGCTGTCATTGCCTGTGCTGAAGCATTAGCGTATGTGCAACCAGTATAAACTCTAATGAACCGTTTTGAGTGTGCAACTAACCAAATGGCAATAACAGATCAACTTCAGAGGCAGTGTGTGTGTGTGTGTGTGTGTTGCCAGTTGAGACCTGCCCTAAGTTTAATTAGAAGTGTGAGTCAAAGCCAACTGACGTGCGGTCAGAGGAGCAATCAAACACTAGTAGAGCCCCATGGGCCCATGCACAAACATGCACACATGTAGACAGGCAGACATGCAGGCATTCATGAATACACACATACAGATACACACACGCAACAATCACCCTTCAAGAGAAAGACAGGAGGAAATTATGACAATACTAACATCTCTCTCTTCCTTCTTCTTTCTTGAGTGTTGTTTTAGGGGACCTGATTTCATGAGGCTGAGAGCTGATAAACTAACTATATTAAGGCAACAAGCCCTGACACACACACACACACACACACACGTAAACCACAGATGAGGCAATCTTTTGATCTGATGCTAAGAACATGAGACAGTCACAGTCTTTCATTACAAAGACCTTTTCTATCTGCCAATCAATCAATGACAACATTTTTGGAAACATTTTTTTTTCTATTTTAGCACTTCGGACTGCAAGATGTTAAATATGATCATATAAAAAAACAAAAAAAACAAAACAAAACACAAGCAATTTGTGATTATCAGTCCATTGAATCAACCAAAAATATGATATCAAACACTTACAGTCATAAGTTTTTGGTCATATAGGAAAGCTCAATAGGCTACAAATGTTAAAAAATTGTTATGGTTTATTCGCACAATATGCACTCATTCAGTAAAGGATGACCGTTGGGTTTTGATTTTCTTTTTAAGCACTTCACTTCAAGTGTTTTTCGTCAGAGGAAATGATGACAGTCACAGACGTGTGTGTGCATTATTCTGAGTGTGCAAGTCAGTCAGAGAAATGGGGGCGCGCGCACACACAAATCACGTATGTATGTCTGTATCTGTATGTATTTATACATTTTTGCATTCGTGTTTATATACAGTGAGAGTGTGTGTGTGTAATTATCTGAAACCGAGGCTCGATGTTATCACAGCCCTCCATGTGCTTGGCAGAATGGCATCACGGGGAAAAGATAAGAATTGGCATGATGGCCAGATGTGTGTGTGTGTGTGTGTGTTTTCATTCTCTTTAAGGCCACAGCTCCAGGACAGATTACCTGTGACCAGTGATGCAGGTCCAGAATCAGGATATATATAAGATTCAGACATGAACACATGGGTCCACTCCCTCTATCTCTCTCTCTGTCTTTATATCTCTCTCTCTCACACACACACACACGCGCACACACTGGGGGGGGGGCAGCTCTTATCTCGGTTTTTGATGCAGCTGGAGAGTATTTATGTATCAAAGGCTAGCCAAACCAGGAACATGGGGACAAACAGTGCTGCACTCATATGATTCATGAAAATTCAACTAAGTTTCTGTGCACACATTTAAGCTTGTGTACACAAGAAATATGGATGATTTTTGAGCAGCGGGGTGACCTATGCTTGCTTAAGTGCAGTGTTGTAAGCAAGGAGTTGATGTGTAGGAAATTGTCTGTGGGAGGCTGGATCATATCGGGTCCAGCAGACAGGCAATAAGACGAGAGTCCAGCAGAAGTTTGGAAACTTCCTCCTTGGTCAGCGGGGAGAGTGAGAAGAGTGTTGCACTTTTATTAGCTGGCAGCGGCAGACACTGAGGTCTGTGGACTCTCTCTGAGCGCAGCATGACTTCAGTGAGTGATGGACTGGGGAGGTGGGGGGTTAGAGGTCAGAGGTTGTTAAGAGAGGATGCTAATGAGACAAGGAGGAGAAGTCATGGTAGCCAAGATCTCATTGGAAAGCTGAGTTTTGGCGTAAGGAGACAGTTTGCGGAGAAACATGAGGATGTTCCGGTACGGAGGCCATGAATTGAATAAAGAAGTAGTCGAACAGATAAAAGGGGGCTGAGAGTCAGATCAAGAGTTTTGCCTGCTTTGTGTGCGGTACGGATAGAGACTTGTTTAATGACGACAGAAGTAACCGGAAGTCAGTCAGTGGTTTTGTCAGTGTGGAGATGTCTCACAAGACAATCAGTGGTGTGTCATGTCTCGTTTGACTACAAACCTCCCCAGTTAACACCCTGGTGGGTGGCATATGACAACCACAAACAGCAACACAAATAGCAGCACTAACCTAACTTTGGAAATGAGGTCCCCTGTACTGCCTCCATGCCCCACAGGGCAGAGTGTGTAAGAAAGCTGTCAACAGAAAGTGCAACTGGTGTAGTAGTGTTTTCTGGACAGATCCAGGTTTAAGTCAAAACTAGTACCTGAACAGCTGACAGATCAGCAAGTGCTTGGATAAATTCTGTTTGCAGATTGGCAATTCCAGTAAAGGAGGAGCGGAGGTGGCTTTTCTGAGTGAATAGTGGTTCTCAGGGTTGTATTGTCTGTGACAGAAGCAAGTTTTTGATGACTGTGGACAATATGGATGTCTTTGTAATACATGGTGAGTAAAGCAGGCTATAAAAAGTAAATAGTAGAAAAGGAATAATCAGTGGGTGCTGCAGCTCGGTAGACTTGCACTGGTAGTCTCAAAGGTATTCACACCATAAGGGATGACGGCTTCAGTGATGCTACAGCACGGCTTGTGTCTTTAAGTACCAGAAGTACCACAGCTAAACCTGCTCCTTCTGAATTTTCACAGCAAAGCAACAATAGAGGGTGTGACCCACATCAGCCACCCATCTATTGAGAGTAAAACTAGGAAGTGCTCTTACCCTAACAAAGCTTAACAGCCTAAGTCCAAATCAAAACTTAAAATAAAATAAAAATGAATACATCACATTTGACGGCTCCTCCTATGTTTTAGATGTTCTGCTTGGAACTGAGTTAAATCTGTCTAGGCTTTTTGTAAACATTCCCGGATGTAAGAAACCTTAAGTTTTTAAAGTTTTCCCTTAAAAGTTAGACCAAACAATCATTTTAAATCATTTTAGCATTATTAAATGGATTAAATGCAATTTCATTAACATGATTTATCAATTCCACGGCAGTAAACTGAGTGATACAGGTGGGACCTCCACAATAAGCATCCTTCAAATTAATTGGTATCTTCAAACTATGTTTAAACCTCCCAGCAGTGGTGAGAATTTTTTTTTTTTATACAACCCCAGAATACTGTCTTTTCAGAAACTGCATTTCAATGTGTGAATCTTGACAAAAGAAAATACTGCGTTATACTGCGTTCAAATGATTCCTAGTACACATGTGTCCACATAGACCTCACCATATAGAAAAAAATCTATTGGCCGATATATTGTTATTGGATTTCTACTCTCAAATATTCAGATATTGATTTATAAAAAATCCAGTATTTGGTGGGCTATAATTATAATGTCCATGAGAAGAATGTATTACTGTCTAGAGCTGAACAAAAAGGTGAGTATGTTGTGACATGAGTTGGGGTCAGACTTTTCGGAAGTGAAAGTGAATCCTAAAAGTGCAATGTTGACGTAGAACAGATATAAATAGTCATTAAAAGCTACCGAAGAAGAGTAGGAGCTAAATGGGAATGACTAGACTACCACTCAGTCTGTCCCAACCCCGTCATAGGTCTAACTGTCTGTCTGTGCATACAGCCAGCTGCCAGGACTGAAGAAGGCAAAAACTCTGGACTGACTGGCGCCGGGAGCAGAAGCCCTGTATAGTAAGGGGGCCTCTTTAAGTTTTCTCATGTAGTGAGGGAAAAGATGGCTTTATGGGTCCTATTTATGACGAATGAAAATAACTCCCCTATGATTGATGATTGGTAATTCTGTATGGGCCCCTTCAGGCCTAAGATGTGGGACAGCTGTCCTGGGTGCCATGCATCCCTTCTGCCCCCAACCTACACCTCCTCACCGGCACCAACCATGTGTACATGTGTATTAATAATATACAGCCCACCAAAGTAGTATCCTCGCTGAACTGAATAATGTGCTCACCAAGGTGGATCTGATTTTGTCAACTGCTATTCTTTACACCATATCCTTCATCTTTTTAATCTCAGTTATCTATATTTGTCTTTTTAATATGTTCTGTATGCATCCTAAGCATTTATATTTAACTGGTATTTTACACTAGAAGTCTACAGAGCAACAGCATTCGATAGCTGGACAGAGGGGGCTCATCGGGAGGGGCGTCTTAAAGAGGAAGAGCTAAAACGGCCCGTTTCAGACAGAGGCTGAACTGTAGGGCTGCACATAGGGTCAGTATAAGATAAAGGATAAGGATAAGAAGTGTTTTGAACAGTAAATCGTGCAAAGATATTCCAGTAGAACTAAATATATGTGTGTAAATGTACATGTTATGTCCCCTTTAAAGGAAACACTGAAGCACAGAGGAACAACATGACTGTTGGACTGCAGCTATTTACAGACTTCTAATGAAGAACTGCTGAAAAAAGCTGAAAAGGAGGCATGGAAAGATACAAAAGACAAAGAAGAGGAATAAACTACAGCGGCTATTATACATTATGTAATGTGGAGTCCCAAACACAGAGGTTTTCAAAGCAACGGCGTAAATAATACACACACACTGGGGGGGCAGCTGGTTTGACACCATGAGGATAGTTTGAATCAGGAGACCCCAGAAATGGAATGGTTGGCAAGTTTAAAACTATGAGCAAATATACCTTTCTAGGAATCCGTAATAACAAATATGCATGAATCCATAAGGGACAATAACCTTCAAACACTAAGAACAGGGTTAAAAGGTTAGCACGCTAGGTTAAAAGTCAATCCACTCACTGACACAAAGCTTCTGAATTTAGCCTGTAGAGAACAAGGGAGATTTAGACTAACTATGTATAGTACTGAGTGTGTAGTACTGAGTGTGTGTGTGTGTGTGTGTGTGTGTGAGACAAGGGACAGAGAAACAAAAGGAGAAAGAGAGAAACTATGTAAATAAAGAAAGGATAGAAAGGTGTGATGTGATTTGTCTGTACATAACTGCAAGTAGAGCACACATTTATTATTAGTGCAATAGAAGTCAAGTAAGCATAGCTGGCATACATACAGTACATAAATACACACATGCTTAGTACCAGTGATACATGATGACACTGGTGTGTGTGTGTGTGTATGTGCATATTACTTTTGTTTTATCTAATATACATTAATTAATATACAGAATCAGGCAAAAACAATGAGAAAGGAAACGGGTAAATGTTGATATTAGGTATTTTATGGGTCCATAATGTCCAAATGTTTCCCTGATTATTAACTTGGTGGATTCCTGAAAGGAACTAAATCATTTGGTTCTACTTACAGGTAAAATTGAGATGGTGGCGTTGAAATGCTACTTCCTGATAAAAAAAAACTAATTGGTATCTTAATATAGGGAGATCAGAGGAATTCTTTAACATTTATAAAGAATAAAGTCCCTGTCAATAAACATATAAATAATTAATATACACTTGGGTTTACATGGAGCAGTTCTTTCAGGAAATCCCCAATAAAAATTAACAACTGCTTTTAAAGCAACAAAGCCCCAACTAACATAACAGAACTGTGTCTCCATTTTTCCTACAATTAATACCAAGTCACAGTTCTTTCCAAGAAACTAGAACATGAAAGTTGGCGCTTAATGTGTGTTAAACTACTTATTCTCTTCACACTACCCTAGCACACACAAATCAATTAAAATGTCCCAAGAAACAGCTTTAAGCCTGTAACTTCTTCTGTGGTTTGACATATTTCTGCATGGAATAAGATTTTGGACCAGGACACATTACTGACAGGGTCATGATTAGAGCTTTTATTCCATTAAAGCTATTATTTGATTAATATAAAAATATACTGGCAACTATTTTGATAATGAAATATCTTCTTAGCACTGTTATTTAAGCAAAAATGCCCCAAAAAATGTCCTGGTTGAAACTTCTTGGGTATGAGGATTAAAGGTTGTTCTGTTCAACACAGCACCAGTAAAAATTTGGACACACTTTCTCATTTCTCATTTTCAACTTTTGACTGATACTGTACACAATTATATACTGAATTTATACATATATATATATATATACATATATATATATATATAATAGTATGCTGGACATTTTTCTGACATTGTAAAAAAGTTAACGTTTCTCAGTTTAGCTGTACAAATATCAATCAAATATCTTCAGCAAATAGTCAGTTAATAAACTAATTCTTTATAACTCTATTTCTGACCAAAATAACTGCTGCTAGTTTTAATTAAGTTGAGATGAAAGTAAGTAACCAGGAGGTTTTATTTGGTGGCTTGATCACATATTGGATAGAATTTCTTTATACTCCCGAGTGCAAGATTTTTTAAATTATTTCTTTTTTTTAAAAGAAGGGTGGGACTTTGATATAAACAGACACATGTTTTGACATCATAGCAACACAAAAGACCATTTTTCATTTCAGAGAACCTTAATATAAATTGAAAATAAACATCCATTCAGGGATAAACAATCAATTGTGCTAAATTTGAAAAATAAGTAAACTTTTTGAAATTTCTTCCCTCTTGCCTGCCCATGTTTTCTCTTGCTTTCTCTCCATCTCTGTCTCATGGGAGGGTGTGCACTGTGCTAATGAAAAAGCAGAGCCAATAAGTTTTCCCCAACTCCATCTGGTAATAATTGCAGCATGTAGCAACCGTAGTTGTGTTTGGATAAAGCTCTGACATACATGGGGCCCACTGACGCTCATAGAGTGTGCGCACGTATGTGTGTTTATGTGGGGGAGAGAAAGAGAGAGAGACAAAGAAAGAAAAGGGCACGTGACTGAAGAGAGCCTGTGATACTGTGTCTGTGTGTGTTCATGCTGTATGTACTTGTATGTTTTCCAAGGTGATGGGCCAACATAGCTAAATCAAATTTATCATCAGCACACTGTTTTATGTAGAGAAAAAACAACCCAGAATAGGGCTGAGCGTGAGTGGTTGGGAAACCTCTGCTCCTCTGGGGCATTTGTATGACTCAACGTGATGATTAGTGGCCTAAAGAGTACATATCTGGAAACATACAGGTGTGTATGTTTTACTGAACACAGCCTCTGTGTACTTGAATTAGGCCAAAAGACAAAAGGTGGTAAGACCTACTATGGGATCTTTATTAGGACACAGGTTAAAATATCTTAAACATGTTAATTGGAAGTCAAGTATGGTTCTAATTCAGGGCGTCAATAACCATTTACTAGTTATTGGCAGAGAGACCATTCTGAAACTAAATGATCACGCCTTCAGTACTCAAGAATGTAAACGTGTCTTGTTGAATTGTTCTTGAACAAGACACTGAACTCCACACCAATGATACGTCACCCTGGGTATCTGGAGTATCATCTAAAAAAAAAAAAATATCGATGGCTCCAGACTCCGAGGAGTCCTGGGAGTGTGTTGAGGTAATTTTACAATAATTTAATTTCAAAATACAGACCAACAGAAGATAATTTTATACAAACACAGGTTACAACCTCTACAGTGCAGCTAAATCCACAAGATAAACCTAACAATGCTATCCAGTTCAGAATTAAACCCTTTTAGACAAAATCTGCTGCTCTGTACAAGTTTTTGGAAAACTCTAAATGATTAAAAAGTTTAAACAGTTTTCTAATAATTTTGTAAGAATCATTTGTATTCAAATGAGACAATGAATTCAAGTCACAAGATCAAATTTTAAAAAAAGGAATAAAGTGTAACAAGTGACACATTCTTCTCAAAAGTTCAACGCAGACGTCTTTATCTTGTGACTTACTGGCGTTGCCAGTTGTAGTAGGTGGGACGAGAGGGGAACATGAACTCTGCAGAAAGACCCTTTGTATTGAGGCTCACACATCCTCTGTTGGGTGATTCACAGGCCGTCAAACAGATTAATGTGTGCGGAAACACACACATACACTGAATCAAGCGGCATTGCCTACTGAAAATGATGATAAGAATATATATGACAAATCAAATCAGGCCTTCCTCTGAATGAAAGAGTTAGGACGACACATGCAAAATCTGATTTAACTATTTTGCCATTTCAACTGGGTGACTGCAGAGCCACAAAATAGAAATGATTGTAACGCAACATCTCTATCACTGTAATTATTGTATGATTTCATAAATCACTTCACTAGACAGAAGTACCACATTATTATGTGTCTAATGCTTATGTCTAATGCCCTGTGTGAGTCTGTATGGATGAATGTACGTATGCAGCAATTCATATAACTTAATCTGCCACACCAAAGACCATGGTCTTTGGTGGTCAGAGGAGCATCCTGTACAGACACTCATTTCCTCTCAGGCTCTCTGAGTGTTTGTTAGTGTTGATTTGTGCGACCCAACCCTCTCAGTGAGGCTCCATTCAGGAAGGCCAATCAGCCAGTACACAACACCCTGTTTGATAACACGTATCTGCACTGTGATACAGTCACCTGGTTCAACATTGGTTGAAATACTTAGTTAAAGACTTAGTACAATTCAAATACCCTTTTCAGGCCAACATAGTTGACATATGTTAAGCCCACATTGGGGGTTGACCTACTCTACTCCACTTTAAAGCAAAGGTATTACTATTAGGGCTGCCACTGACCAAAGATTTTCCTAGTCGAGGAGTAGTTGTTACTTCAAGCCATTAGTTGACTAGCCATCCCATATTTATGATATTAATTTAATTAACTGCCCTAATTTGCAGAGAAATACAAAACTCTGTAGTAACATTTGTATCCTGCTCTCTGCTATAAACACACAAAGCTGTTAGTGATCAGCTGCTCTCATGTCAGCTCGGGTCTCAGTGCTTGTTTTTTGGCTAAAACTCTCCTGTTCTCTGACAGCCTGCTGTCAGTGTATCTCTCTCTGGATAGCAGGCGTGACACTCGGTGGTGGTGGTCTGAGGGGAGGTGGTCCCCTGGCTCATCCCTGCGTCTGTATGTTCAGCAGCCCAGCTGTACATGGGAGTACACAGAGCCGCTCTCATCCATCTGTCCATCTCCTTTTCAACCACCCTGAGGTAGGTTCAAAAGCCTCCTGTTAAAGCCTCCTCGTCACATTACACTGCCTCCACTATCTGTCTCTGACTCGATTCAGCCTCTATTCAAAAGCATTTATGGTGTTGCACTCAATTTTACAAAGTGACAAAGGCTGCAAGAGCCTCAGAAAGAAGTTCAGAACCAGCCTACCTCCACAGTCGCACACAGACCAAAGGCTGTGTGAGCTGGGCGCGACTCACACATTTTTTGTTTTGTTACCAGAAAAATTGCCATCCAAAAGGACACACAAGAACTTTGTTTGCTAAGGCCTTACATTCTCCCCAGTCCAACACTGTAGGTAACCCTTACAAGAACTACAATATAGAGAAAAAAGTTTGTGTTGTTTTTTACCCTGAACATGAATGGTCTCATGAGGGGAAAGATCCAAACACACTGCATGTGAAAAAAATAGAAAGAAAGAAAGAAAGAAATAATAATTCAACGTGTTTTCAAATGCATGTAACTAATTTGCCAGATGCCAGACTCATAGTATATTTTCTATCCTGCAACGATCCTACCATAATTTCAAGAGGGCTGATCTCACAAAGAAGCCATTCACACCAATTTGTGCACACTCACACTTACGTTCACATGCACACACACTCACAAAGACACACACACAGACCTTTTAGTCAATGTAAACTGCAACCGGACTTGACCTCCCCCAAAACCTTGTGGTGACCGCATAAATAGTAGTTCTCAGGTTACAAACTTGCCCAAAATAGGCCTTAAGTACATATTACTCCTATCTGGTGACGTAGATTATAGTGCAGAAGTTAGTTACACACACATGCACACAGAGAAATATACACGGCCTGTAATGAAGTCCACGCTTTAGAGCAGGAAGAGAACATTGCAAAAATAATAATTCTGTGATCCATTCGCAAACATTTTCTAATATATGATCAAGGCCATTGTATTTCTAAATACTCACTAGGGTGACACACAGTTTAGAAATCACAGACCAATATTAATCCAACAATTAAGAATAGGGCAAATATTGTTAGTGATAACAGAAGGCTGAATACTTTCTTGACATGATTTAGATAAACTCAAAGCATGTCAAAGCAACAAGTAATTAAATAAACCACTGGAAGTGATAATCAAACAAATGGTGACTCTATAAATTATTTTAAAATCATATATTTTTTTACATTCAAAATTATCATTATTTCAGGCCAGTGCCACGCAAAATATGATTCAGGACCCAAAATGAGCCACAGGCCTTCTTCTAGTGGTTTTCCACATGAAATAAGTAAGATAAAATAGAGAGAAAATAAGAGAGAAGAATTTCTGTCCCTTCTTGGAATTGGAGGTAATAAAAAAACTTGAAGGGACGTCCTCCAATTGCAGTAGTTTTTTAGAAAAGCTAATCTGTGTACAGGAAACAGGCGCTAAGACTTCTGGCGCTGGTGGGCTGAGCAATCAAAACAATCTCTCCATCTTCTGATTGAAGAGAAGGGGACCTGTGGCAGACTCTTCAACACACTTCATTGTGGGGTGGGGGTGGAAGGAACAAGCATAAGAGATGGAGGAACGATAGAGACTAAGGTAAAGAGTGATTAAAGAGTGATAGCAGGAGAGTGGCATGTGAGGGAGGGACGGAGACAACCACAGTGCGACTAAAGAAAGGAGGCCCAAGAGAAAATATGGAGGAGGGAAAAGCTCAAATTTTCTTCACTGGCTTCTACTTTTTTTTCTCTCTCCAGTTCTAGGGTTCAGTTCTTCTCTTCTTTCTTTCTCTCTCTCCACCGTTTCTCTTATCTACACTCCATTTTTTCCTCTTCCCTCCTCTGTGTGTGTTATGAGTAGGAGAGTCGGGGATAAAGTACGTGGGATTTTCCCACAGCTCGGCAGGACCAGACCCAACCCCCACCACCCACACACTCATTTTCTGCCTCTCCCTCCACTCCCTCTGTCTCATGTCAGAGGGGAGTCTTGAGGAAAACCACCCATATTCCACTACCAAGTATATGTTTAGTGGAACTTTATTCCACTGTGTGTTGCTATAGCAGTGGAACAACTAGACAGATACAGAAGGAAAACTATCTCCACCTTTGAATTAAAACCGGTGTATCTCTAAAACATTTCATTTTAGAAATCCTCCTAATGAAATGCTTACAAAAGGCCTTTGTTTCACAAAAAGAAGACAATTCTGCTTTGAAACTGCATGAAGATTTTTGAAAGGATTTCACTGGGTCAACTTTCTCAGCTCCCGATGGAGTTGAGAAAGTTGTCCAATGGTGAACGTCTCATGAGGCATTCCTAAGCATGGTGCGGTATCGAATGCCTTTAAGGTATTGTGGCTGGTACTAAAGAGGCATCTGACTAAGGTGCCTGAATCACCTTAACTGCTTCCTTTTAATGTGGAGGTGAAGTGATTCTAATCCAATATCCTACCAGGATCTCTATGAATGATATGCCCTAAATACCCTGCGAAAATAATTTCAGCTTGTACGCATTCTTTTGGTTACTATCCAGAAGTCATGGTCATAGGTGAGGATTGGCACATGAACTGACAGGAAAATTGAAGGCTTCGCATTCAATTTCAGCTCCCTCTTCATCACGACAGTCCAGTACAACACCTGCACCTCTGTGAAGTCCAATGCCATCTGAGGACATGCTTGACTTAATGCTGAGAATAAGAACAGAACTCACCCTGGTTTTACAATGAGCAGATGCCTTGTAATTATGGTGCTGGTACCTCATATTCCCACAGCACCACATACAACATGTTGCACAGCAAAATCATCCGAAGTCTTTCACAACATATACCACGAGCAGAGCTGGTCAGAGCTTATTAGCACTGCGATCTTTAATTTAGCCCCTGGGCCCATTTAATACTAGGTTTCAGTACCCTAGGTATTGGTATCCCTAGGTCTCACAGTGCAGTCTGGATCTCTTATTGCAGGTTTTGTGTATGTATGCGTGTACCTGTTGTTATGTGTGTATGAGTGTGTGATTTACCTCTGCAGCCTGTGTCTCCTGGTGCAACAACGTCAGCCCTGTCAGGTCTTCCAGGAATGAGTGAGAAGAATTAAAAACCTTGCTGAGGAAATGGAAACCTTCCCTCTCATAGTGGTCCAGGACCTGGACAAAAAAAGAACAAAAAAGAATTCATTTAACAGACAAGGGAACATGTATTGCTGGTGTGACAATACATTATTACTGACACATCCAACAATATAGGCCACGCCACGCCAAAGCAGAATTGAGAGGTGAATCATGCTAAAGAATCACAACTTTTGAAGAGGTGTCCTCTTAAATGGACATTATAAGGTGGCAGAAGGGCGACGTTCTCTAAAAACGAATAACAATAATAATCTTTAACAGAAAATAAAATATACACCTTTTTCTTTCTGGTCCTTGTGCACGACCTCTGTAACAACTCAGCACCTCTGCAATCGCACAGAAAAGTTTTCTTTGATCTCTTACCAGTACTGACTTCAAATAGAAATACCCATACCTACTTTCCACGACACACACAAAAACACACACCCACCCTCCGCCCTATTGACTATCTTCCTTAGCTTGGCTGAACCTTTCATGGATGCCCACAGACCCTCCTCTGCAGGTGTAGGGTTACCTTTGCCTCAGACATCAACACACTCTGTGTCCATTACCGCTTGTGCATGTGTGCATGTTCGCAGACTGACCTGGCGTCTAGTCTTGGAGCCAGACACACCGCACACAATACACACTGATGTGTCCCTCGTTCATCTTTTCAACTTCTCTTTTCTTTTCTTCCTTCTTTTATTTCTTTGAATTCTCCACTTCCATCCATGAGATCCGTTACATGAGACGCCAACGGCTAAAATTCACTTTGTTGAAATACAGCTGCTAGTGACACAGAAAGCAACTCAATAACTGTGATGATGTGATAAAAGTTAATAAAGTGAATCCAAGCAAGTTTTCTTCAGGTTAGAGAACATGATAGCAAATTAGTGCAGCATCTAAAAATTCAAACTGCTCTGTGAATTGCATCACTGTGGCAAAAAGTTTTACGTGAAATATGCATTAAGGACAAAAACATATGTGGCCACTGAATGGAACAGATTTTAAACTATCAAGATTTGTTTTAGTCGAGATCACACATTATTGACATAAAGCACCAATTAAGACGAGCTACAAACACACACAGTCATCAACATCTGGATTAGATGGTGCACTACACATATGTATATGGGATGCACACATGTACATACGCACTTCCTACAGCTTCCTTCCTTATGGAGCCACATAAAGGTTTATCATCTAGCTTAATGTGACAGTTGTGATGTTTTCTTTTTGAAGTTTTATAACTGAAAGTATCCCACTTTTAATACAGATATATGGGCCTGCTTGCACACGTGTGTGTGTGTGTGTGTGTGTGTGTGTGTGTGTGTGTGTGTGTGCAGAATCCTTAAACATATCAAACATATATCGAGTGGTCCCGGTAGCTCAGAGGGCCTTTTCTTTATCTTCAGTGATAAACTAAATTAAACTAAAAAATAAAGTGGATGGACTGCTTTTCAAAGTATACATAGTAGACAATTTGCACTGAAAGTGACAGAATAAAATTGTAGAGTGTATTTTTAAAGAATCAACATAATCTAATATCTGATTGAGTACTAATAGGAGGACTATTATTTTTAGTAGTATTAGTAATGATGTAAGGGAAGATTTCAGAATACAAAAGATAATCGTTAACTCTGGTAAATCACTGATTTTGGTTTTGAATGAATGAAATGTTTCGAGGTTCTTGTTTAGTGGTTTTACCATGATGGTCACTATACAATGAGTAATATGAGTAAACAGAGCCTGGTGATTCAGTGTCGTCCCCTGTTAGCATACATGGTTTCCAAGCAAGTTTAGACACTCTGTCTTGAAAACACACAAACTCCATTATGACTCATTAAATAACCTCTCAGGCCTCTCGGAAACAACACACTACACAGAAAAGCTCATAAAGTACATGTAGTCAACCTGTGGTTGTTGTATACATGTCTACAGTATAAGTAAAAGTCAACAAGTAACAACATATAAGAAATAATAATAGTATAATCTGCCTATTATTTTGTGATTACATGAATAATTGTTTGGTCTTTAAAATGTTAGAAAATGCTGCAAAATGCCCATAACAATTTCTGTCAAATGTCTTTTATTGGACTTACAGTCAAATACCCAAAGATATCCAGTTTAATATCACATAATACAAAGAAATGTAGCAAATCTCCACATGTAATAAGCTTGAACTATGAAATATTAAATGAATTGACTAGTCTCAGCTCTAAAATGCATGTTATGTCCCCTTTAAAAGTTTAAAAGGAAGGACCATTGTAATTGGAAAACACTGTGAGCTGAGTTAGTGATCAGTTTAGTGTCTTAAAAAAAAACCTTAGATTACAAATTTTAAAAATGTTCTTGCTATTAATAGTGGTAGCATATTTGGTAGTGTTAGTACAAGTAGTTGTAGTAAGAGGTGTCTGGCAACGTTTTAGACAAAGCCACGTCAGCTGTGATTTACTCTCTGGTGTGTAGTTTTATTGGCTCAGCGCCCCAGAAAGAGTTAGGAAACACACACACACACAAGCACACACAGAGAAAGAGAGAGAGAGAGAGAGAGAGAGAGAGAGAGAGAGAGAGAGAGAGAGAGAGAGAGTGAAAAAGCCCCAACTCTACAGGAACTGCTCCAGCCTAGACAGGGGCTGAATTGTTTTGTTTCCATAGTGACCTGGCAGCACACAGCTGACTGCGGCACACAGACAGACATGCACTCGCTCACTCACACACACAGTGAAGACAAAGACACACACACATTACAGTGAACAGACTAATAGATGGACAGAGGGATGTACAAAAGGGAGAGATATGGGGGAGGGAGAACAGGAAGGGAGAAAAGGTAACACAGAGGAGAGGAAAAGAGTGGAGAGATGGAGGGAAATGGGAGAGGTGAAATTGGAGGAGGCAGGAAAAAGAAAAAGACAGATAACCAAATGCAAAACAGAGAGGGAAAATGTGTGGGTGGGATTAACTGAATCAAAACATATTCACCAATTTCACTACATAACCTTTATCCCTGCTGCTGCAGAAGGATCATCTTTCCCAACTCATGTTGTTCATTGTTCCTGACTACACAGGCTTCACCCAATCCCTATCAAACCATATGAACCCTCTGTGTAGACCAAATAATCTCATCAGTCACACAGGCAGAAACATGACACCTTAAAATGGGGTGGAACTTCATCCTTTTTTTTTTTCTTTTTTTTTCCAGAGGCAGCGTAGGTGGAGAAAACTAAACTTTTAGCTTACAAGCCAGCCAGCTCCCTCCCCCCTCTGCCTCTTGGCTTCTCCCTTTCTCTGTCTGTCTGTCTTCACATGAAAGTGATAGATCTGGGGCTTTATGACCTCTTTATAGACACAAAGACTGCATTGAGATCAGGAGAGAAAGAGAGAGAGTGAACCAGCCCTCCACTCATCACAGCACCCTTTCTTGAGCCCTGCACTTCCTCCCTTTACCCACTCCTCCTTCCCTTTCTTTTCTCCTTAAAAACAAAAAAAAAAAAGTTATGCCCCCCCGGTCCTACACTAACATACATGAACCAATCACATCACTGGATGCTGCTAACCACAAGGCCACTTGGGGTACTGATTGGTCAGTTGGCTGTGGACCAACGACAACGCAGTAAAAAAAAAAAAATAAAGACAAAGACAATTTCTCCTATCCCCTTGGCTGATTTAAGATATGTAGACCCTTCAACAACCCATTTTTATACACACACACACACACACACACACACACACACACACACAGTGGGAGCTAATTCTACTCATACGACAGTAACTGACATCAATGAACAACTGCTGCCTGATTGCTACCATATGGTTTTACCAGCTTTTCTGTGTGTGTGTGTGTGTGTGTGTGTGTGTGTGTGTGTGTGTGTGTGTGTGTGTGTGTGCATGTCTTCAGTATTCCTCCAGGAACAACATTTCAACACAGCTCTACTGACTTAACAATGTGGAAATGGGAAAGATGGGAATCCCCCTATTTCTGCTAAGGCTGCAATTTGTGTTTCAAAACAATTGTGTTACATAGTAACCGATCCTGATCTGATAAGCAAATCCAAACCTGCATTTACTTTTCAGTCTTTCTTGTAAATTTGAATTGAAAAAAAAACCCCAACTGAACTAGTAAGTTACAATTTGTGACACTTACAGTGGATGAGCAGGCAGTGCATTTGTCAAAGGCCAGGCTGGCAGGCAGGACATTGTCAAACCTCGAGAGGAAGCCCCGAATCTGTAGAGAAGTCAACATATCAAAAATCTTGGCCAACATGAAGCAGAGAAGCACAATAAAACATTAACACTCTTTTACAGAACCACATTTATATTATGTATTAACCACAGAGATACAAACAGATAAAAAGCATAAAATAAACTGTTTTTAGGTTTTATTCTGTGTTGAATGGTCTCTAATCTTGAGAAAATCCAATCGTCTCTATATTTGTGAGAAAAAAAAGTATGTTTATGCCTTTATTCCTTATATGGAAAACTAAATGTAACAGTAGTAAAGTAGTAAACATTAAATCTGGCACTTGAAAATTTGGACACACTTTGACTTTCTCTGTTTTCCTTCTTTAAAAAACATGCTAAGAGCTCCCTCTGGTGTCAGAGAGTTTTCAAAGAAACACTATCAGTGCATCTCTCACTGCTGATTGCCTTGACTCCTATTTATGTAATAAATAATTAATCATAATAAACTAATTATCCTGATTACTTACTTACCCCCGCCCCCTCTCTCATTTTAAATAAAAACTTCACAGACTGGAATATAAAATGACTTACTGGTTTAACCAACAAATATATCTAAGTGAACAGGGGTGAAAGTTAAAATCTTTAGGTTCTTGGCTGGATCTTTTTTTTTTTTTTAATCTCTGCAACATCTTCATTCATCCCCATTTTAATTCTTGTTCATGGGGCCAGATTTGCACTACCCCAAGCTATTTGGTGATCTAAGGCTATCAGGTTAAGATCTTAAAATGTGCCACTGACAGTCAAATATAATGTCGTCCAGTGCTTCATCTTGCAAGTATTTTAATTCACTCTTTTTCCCTCCTTTATGTCTTTCATATCTTCCCATCTGTGTGCTGATCAGTTCAATTAAAACGGCATATTTAAGGAAATATAAAGTAAGGAATGAAAAGAGATGGACAACCTGAAATATGAGCCACAGTAACAGGCAGTGCAGATACAGTATGACATGAATTTTAGATGTAAACTAGCAGAGTGTCCAGTGGATGAATTAACAAAAGAAAGGGTGAGTCACACCAACAGAGAAGCGTAGGCAAGTTCAATGGACTTAAACAGACTATTAGCTCAATATGAATTCAGATAGCAGTTATACAGTGCATGCAACAAGTACAAGTACAGATATGTATGTATTGTAAGGTAAGGTATATGCTTTCCTTCTACTGTCCTTGTATTCTTAATGTAATTTAATAACCAAAAGAATAGTTTTATTTTTTATATTGCATAATAAAAGTCTCATGAACCTGTTTTTATGACTTGTCATATGACTACTCAACTTGTCAAAACTCACTTATATATTTCCTTTTTAAACTGATGACTGCTGTTTTGTAAAGTTTATTTTGTCGTTTTTTGATATTATTTCTGTTTTATAAAATATTTTAATTGATGTTTTATGTAAATATGATTCTTAGCTTTACTATTTATTAGTACTGCTTTAAAGATCCATTTTATTTCACTGTCAAATTTTAGGGTTTTAGGACGGAGCTTGAACTTTTTTCCTCAAGACAATACAACCATGTAAAATGTAAGGTGTTGAAAATTATGCATTTATGTGAGAAAACACAGTGCTGAGAAATGTCCTGCTATATATTTACACTTACTTCAATCACTTATATCAATCAAATATACATTGTGCAGTTTATGTACATCACCACAAGCTGTCACTGTGACATCACAGAAAAGACAGAAAAAAAAATAAATATATATATATATATATCACAAAAAAGCATGTCCCCCGTTTAAAGGGTCTTTAGTATTCACTGGAAAATAAGAGTCACATCTCAAGTGTTGCACTAATATTTACATGTATGTTTTGACAGATTTTTAAACAGATCAATTTATAGATTAGTGAAAGCAATCCACTAACTATTAGGTGTGTACAAAATTAATTGGGCTTTAAAAGAGTTTATAAATCCACCTCATCCTCATGCAGAGTTTATGGGTTAGGATTTATGAAACTAAACACATATCCAGTCCACATAACCATTGCTTTGTGCACTGTTCTACAGTATATAGAAGGTAATACGCTGTTTAAATCACTGTTATTTACAATTATTAGTTAAATTGTGCATTCTAGCATATTAGTTATATTTGCTGGTCTACATGACCGCTGTCTGTTTGTGAAGGCCTTTGAGCAAATTAAAATAAATATGTTGTTAAGTAGGCTTATGACAGTTTTTGACTATCAGCCTTATCCTTTAATTCCCTTATTAAAAAAAAAAAAAAAAAAAAAAAAAGGAACCAATTTTGCTCATGCTTGATGCATGCTTGATGCATGCAATTTTATCACTTTGGTGTTTTGCAAAATATACACGCATGCACGCACGCACACACACACATTATAGAACAGAGTGTTCCAATCCACTTATATTTATATAGCAACCCTGTGAGTAAGATAATACACAGTCAAATGATCCACTTAGTTTACAAGTACCGGTAGTATGCAAAAACAGGAATAAAAGTTGGCCATTTCAGAACGGATGAACAGAATGTCCTCAGTGTGAAACATGTACATGCACAA
This sequence comes from Pampus argenteus, assembly GCA_036937835.1. Taxonomy (NCBI): domain Eukaryota; kingdom Metazoa; phylum Chordata; class Actinopteri; order Scombriformes; family Stromateidae; genus Pampus; species Pampus argenteus. The sequence goes on from CM072863.1 coordinate 13,134,291, forward strand.
TGTCTGACCTGATGCGGCACTAGACCCAGGGAGGTGGGAGGTTCATTCATTCTGTCATCACTGCTGCTGGCCACTGCATAGCCTCTGGATAAAATAAATGTGAGAGAAAAAGGGAAGTAAGACTCCCTGAACACACTGAAACATAGATTTTACTTGCAACAGAATTGCCCAACAATAACAAAGATATTAAGACTCACACTGTGTATGGGGATGGAAATGCAGGTTACAGAGAAAGGAATAACCACATCTATAAAGTGACAAACAAGGACAGAGAGGGCAGCTGCAATAGAGGGAGATCTTAGTGTAAAGTAAGGAGTTACACAACAATAGTGGTAAGAGTGTATGCAGAAATTCTCTATACCGGCTGTCTTATCAGGCCCAGCAAGAAGCCACTTTAGCCACTGACTTTGACTGGAACTGGCACACACAATTCAAGTGCTACAAACACATACACAATCCCCTTTTATTGAATTCTGATTTTCAATGACAAAAATAGCAGCACCTAGATACACCTGAAAATCAACTAATTATTTAGACAGGTTTTGGGGTCAGATAAACAGAAAATTTAAATGAAAGAGAAATAATTAAGATGTAAAAAATTATTAAATGCGATAAAATTACACCAGCACAGCTTAATGAGGAGGCTTCAATATGTCCATTTTGAAGAGTGTAAAAAAATATCTCCAAAAGTCAGCAGAGATGTTAAATTGGAGAGCCTTTAATAGAAATGCACCACTTTAATTACAGAAAAAGACTTTTTTATTTTTCTGTATATCCTTACACATTTGAGCTATTTGATACAAGATTTTCTTTCTTTCATTAGTTTCACACAGTCTTCAATTTCCAACCCTTATCTTTCTTCATTATTAGTTGCCAAACCAAGCAAAAACATATTATTTACCATTAGTTAAAATGATTAATGTGTGGCCAGCCCATACTATTATTACAACTATTACTATTCCTAACAGCTAGCTTACATTTACTTCACTTACCCTTCAGTGTGCTGCAGGATGGACACCATCATCTCAACAGCCAAGGCTCCAGCAATCATGGCCAAACCTGGTCTGCTGACGGTGCACTGCTGATCCAACGTCCGATCCCTGGTTGACTGTTTATAACAAAAATCAACAATGGTATTAAGTAAACAACTGGATATATAAGGACAGCAGGGATACCAATATGTGGCTACATGTACTGATACCACTCCAGAGATTCAGGAGAGAAGAGATGAGAGGTTCAATTAACTTTACACCAATAAAATGTGTTTGGCAGGCAGAACTGTATCTATTTTATCTAACCTTGCTTCAATAAACAGACAATGCATTGAGGAAATAAAAGCTACTTTTATTATTCCGTCACTTACAACTTTCTATTCATCTATTACCAAACTCAGATTGCTATCTAACATTTAGTTAGAGCAGGCTGTGTCTCTAATTTACATGTTAATATTACAATAACGTGGGTTGGACAGTCAAGGCAGCACCGTTTCCAACAACTGGCTTTGCCCTTCAATAGCTGGTGAATGGCTTTCATAAATTACTCATATCAAAAGGTTATGAGGGAGGAAAGAGCCAAAAAAAGAAACAAAGAGAGTCAGTGGATCAAAAGATGGACACAGGCAGAAATGTGGGTTTCTCACTGGTTGAAAGAACCCCCTGCTCTTTTTTTGCAGCATATCACAATGCTCATAAGAACATTAAAAAATGTGCAATCAATAGATTTTTTTGACCAAATTAGCAGTGGAGCAATCTTTAGGCACGATATTGACATACGGTAGTATTACCATATAACATTTGGGTGGTAAACCTGTTAGCAAACAGTTGCTCCGCTTACACAGCCAGCATTTCTGGCTACCCGACAATTTTAAGACAAATATTCACCCTCTTTTTAACTCTGTTTTGCTATTGACCAACTCCTGAGGGAAATATGCGTCTCGAGCTGTTCCACGTTGTTCACCAGCTAGTCATTGACTTTTTTCTGCCTGCATTGAGTGCTGGCAGAGCTTATTTGAATAAAATAACCAATTGCTGTAAATGCTAAAGTTAATGAGAGCCGAGTTTGTGTGCAAGAAAACCAAAACAATCACTCAAATTAGACCAAAATGCTCTGGAGTGTTAAGAGGAACCTCAGAGCAGGGTGATAATACTCCACAGGTTCCTCACTCACTACAAGCAACTCTTTTCACATTACACTTGTTATTATTTGATCCACTGTTAAAAAGAAAGTGAAAGAGTGACTGAGTTGAGTGCATCTATATGCCTGTATGCATGTTATCCGTGTGTTTTTCTTACATCTCCTGGTGCCACAACGTCATTGCAGAAGTAGCACCCCAGCTTGTGCCCTGGGATGTTGGAGAACAGAGAGGATCCTGGGACAGAGGGTCCAGAACTGGCAGGTGTGGAGGATGAAGAGGAAGCAGAGGAACAGGAAGAGGAGTCTGCTCCTGCAGAAACATTCTGACTGACGGAGGGTTTCTTTAGGCCGTGGCGCATCACCACAAATGTGTCAAAGCCAAGAGCAGCATTCACCACCAGCTAGTGAGTGAGAGACAATGATAAACTTGCCTTAGCATTAAAGAAAAGGTTGCTCTGGCAAATGACAGTAATGAACAATTTTTGCAGTGCAGTCGGGGGAATGTTTTTTCCAATTTCTCCTAAACACACTCAACATCAAATTAAATGAACTAAATGTCTTACACAAACAATAAAAGGTACTATATGTTGAATCATTTAAAAAAGCAATGGCGTAAAACTTTAAAAGGCTCTTTAAAATGTTGAAAGCATCTAAATGTTTAGAGAAGCAATGGAAATAAATTGCAATAACGGGAATGTCTAAAAGAGCCACTCGGCACAAATGGCCAAATAACCTCTTAAGAAGAAAACCTAACCAGACCCAAAAAACATTAAGCGCATAAAGCAAAACTGAGTAGGATCAGTGATATCACTACTGGCATTACTTCCTGACAGTGTTAATCTCACGTTGCCCGGCAACTAATAGAATTCCAAGCGGTAAACGGAAAATTTTGACAATGTAATCTAATGAAAATGAAAGTCTAGGGCAGCACTCAAAATTGACTTCTGTGTGTATCAGCAATCTTACAATCAGTAGAAGTTAACTATAGACGTCTACAACTGGCATGACAGGTATGACCCAGCAGGGGGAGCCACAATCACATATTGTAGGTTACTCAAATATAAAGCAATTTTTAGAAGCAAAAAATGAGAAGATAAACAACAACAAAAATATATATATAATATAATAAATATACAAATTTTAAAAAAGACACAAATTATGTTCACTTCATTAGAAACTCAAATCTCCTCATTCAACCCACTGGGAATGAGAGTACCAAGGGAGCGTATCCAATACGCTTCCCTCTGAAGAAGGATTCTGTCCCTGTTGCCATCTCTTCATGGCATATTTACTGTTTTGCTTGCTATTTTAATAGTCTAGCTACCGATGATCACATTATCACATGGTTACAAATGGAACACTCAAAGATCCTGGATTTTAACTCTTGCTTTGTTTTCCCAACATTCCTGGTGTAGTTGTTCTGCTCTTTGTACGCATTATTCGTTCATACCTTCCTCTTGCTGGCAGCAATCACTGTAGGGAGCCAGCGGCTCTCCCTCGTATCCATTAGCAAGAAGACCACATCATGCTCTGAGATAAGCTTCTCCAGCTGCTCGACATCCTTCTGGGCCTGGGAAAGAGTGGCTTCAGAGAAATTCACTGGGTGGCCGGGCATGGGGATGCTCATATTGTAACCCTCTGCATTCTGCAAGAGGAAGGAAAAGAAAGGAGGAGTGGAGAAAAGAGAGACACACACACAGAAGGAGAGAGATGTAAAGTTAAAGCTGGAAAATATTTTAAAATGGAGATGAAACGTCTGAGTATTCCTCTTTAATAAAAAAATAAACCCTACGCTAAGCTTTTATTTTCCTTGTCTCTAGATGGCTCAGATCAGCATCTCTACATCCACACTGCTGCTGTTATTACTTTTCTTGCAGATGCAACATGGGTCCACAAAAACTCCCCTCCAAAGCATTTAGAGGAAAAATATTTTAAATATTATATACAATTAACTTGACACTGGATTTTACAGCTACTCAATGTAAAATACAATTTAATGTGTATCATCCTTATATATTTCCTTGACAGGAAAATCTTCTAGGCTCCTGAACATCTCCAGGATATGAAAACAACAAACCTCTTTCCATCCAGGTCTACAGCAGCTTTACATGCTTGTTACCATAGCAAGATGCTGAAAACTTAACAGAATTTCAGCCAAATATGTCTTTTCAGTTGCTGCTGTTTCGTCTAAACAGTCTGGACAAATAAGTAAGAGCCTACTAAATGTGGTCACACAAACCAAATACTCTCTCTGTGGAATGTGTGCTCGTATCATCTCCACAACTGAGACCAGTGAGTATCGATTTATAAGTCAATAATAGAGTAAGAAAAGGAAATCTTTGAATTTCTACTTCCAATACCACAAAACTCTTTAATAGCTTAATATATTTTATCTATTTTCAAAAATTGCATTACTGTGACCATCTTCAATGATTGCAAATGGAAATGTCAAGAGTAATTTCATAGTCAAGATGAGGACAGAAAAGGGCAGACATGAGGTGTGAGATCTTAACAAGAAGAAATGCCGCTTTTACTGAATCACTGGATCCTCTGCCTGCGCTCTCCACATTTCAAGAGTGGGAGCTGTTAACTAAGTCTTGAATTTACATTTCACTTTGACGTAAGTGTTGCTAAGCATTCAAGGAGTGATTTCAGGCTGCACAGATGGTAATCATATACTGATTGCCACAGTAAACATCCTCATTCTGGAGCCAAGACGGCAAAAAGTCATTAAGATCTCGAAAATGCACAATCTCTTTACGGGGAAAAGGGATCAACGTCATTTCAGGATAATCTGACAATACCACTGTTACTATCTTCAGACAGCTCTGACCTGACTGTTGACAAAACTGGACAAAATTTAAAAGAAGTCAGTGCCAATACTACAAAACTTGTCTTCTAAATGTCACTTGACAATATTTGTCCACAGACAAAATATGAAATCCGCTTCTGACATTTTCAACACTGTGACCTTGTTTGACCCGGGTCCTCTGTGTGGAATTAACACATTCCTAGAATCGCTGGTCACTGGGTTCATATTTCTATTCATCTTTCAAACTGACACCTGATACCCCTGTGTTTGTAAAAACAAGCAGGGAAGGTTAAAAAAAAAAGCAGGCACACACTTACACTGATCAAAATAGGAGGACAGGTAAGGATGCAGCTGTTATAGGGGGTAGACAAACAAAGATGTCTAGAGAGACACCACACATCATGACAGCACAGGGCCACCGATCAACAGGAATAAAGACAGAAATATGACTGTTATGTGTGTGCGTTTGTGCATTTGAAAGAGACATCACATGTTTTCTGTGACACTGTGATTGTGGCCCATTGTATCTTGTTTCAGAAACAACCCCTCACCGATTCCTGTGTGCAAGATCTGTATGGTCAACCATTTTAAAATGAGCCTTCAATCTCACAGAGTTCAAGAGAAATTACATCACATCTTGCCAGTCAGACAGTGAGTGAGTCAGACTGTAAGATGTAACCGATGATGAGACAAGAGGAGACATCTCATTACTTTCCAGATACAAGACGAATGAAACGTATGTTAAAATTAAATCTGAACACACAATGTCCACGATTCTGAAGATTAAAAAAAAAACAAAAAAAAAACTGAGCCTTATTTTGCACAGTTAGCCACTTTTATCCAAAATACTAGAACCAGGCAAATATAGGTTTATTGCACCTGTATTGTATATCATCCAAATAGTAGCTAGAAAATGCAGTTAAACTTTTTGGAAGGTGTGTGTCAATACATCTGGCATAAAAGTAACACCGCCTTTCAGGAAACAAAACATCATACCAACAGTAAAATATGGTGGCAGTGTGATGGTCTTTTTCATACCACTGTATATCTCTCCCATTAGTGTTTTGGGCCAGCCAGAGCAGTGCTGCCCAGCCACCCATCTGCCATTTATTCCAAGATAAATCTGACAGTCCACAAGGATATTTTGGTTACACAAACTTATGTTTTTTTTTTTTTATGACTTCCCTCATTTGTTTTCTTTTCTTCTTGTGAAATACTGGGTACATACCTAAAAATCGTTCAAAATAAACAATCTGAGAAGGCAAACCCCCCCCCCCCAAAAAAAACAAAAAACAAAAAACACTTCTTGTCAAATTTGTTCATAACACAAGGGAAATGAGGAATCACAGGTAGTGAATGTTTCATTTTAAGGGTTGCAGGTAGAAATGATTAGAAATCACTGAAGTAGTGAACTGCAAACAGAAAGAATATAACAACATATAACTGGGAAACAACTTATTTGTTTTAGTTATTCTGTTTTAACATTTTATTTTATTTTTTTTTAACTCTGATGCCATCTAAACCCCAGTGATAGAGGGCAGCCAAGAGAAAATTGAATCAACCTGTAATGAACACTGAGTGTCTTTTTTTTAGTTGCAAAATAATTTCCCCAGAGAACCCACTCATTAATTAGACAAGTAATGAAACCACTAGCATTAATATGCAAGTAACACGACTTCATTTCCTACATTTTTTGGCCATCACATCTAAGACACGACCAATCAAACAGGAATATGAATATAATCCTAGCATGAACAAAATCCATAATAATATAATTCTTTGTTAAATATAATCTTAGAGACTAGGCAAGGACTTGATTATCCCATACAACAATAAGAGATAAAGATACTCACCACACCAGGAAATATTTTGGTGAGTCGGTCAACGGCTGCCATGGCTTTGGACTTCCCTCCTCCAAGACAATCTTCAAATTCATAGAGAGGCTGTCGAACTGGATTGGAGTATGAGATCTTTGAATTGTCTACAAATGTGATGTGTCTCACACCCCATCCCTGGAAGCGAAGAAGAATATTTATTTATTTAACCACTATTTGTTGGCATGAATATTGCACTAAGCAGCATTTTGTAATCAGTTTCCATGAGTGTGTGCGCAATTCCACTTTAACATCATCTTTTACATCAGTATGCAGGTGATTAAAAACTCAAGTTATTCTGTTTTTTCACAAAAATCTGTCTCTGTTTACACAAAGTCCAGCCATAATACCAAATACATTTTACCAAGCTATTTTGCAGATGGTGATCTGTTTTTATTTCTACTTTTAGTTCTCTGTTAGACGTCTATGTTTAAAGTAGATGAAACTAGATCTGTACATTTTATTTTATTTCAAGACACTTTGCCGGTTCAGTTCTACAGAGTCTGGGGGAAATCTGTCCATATTTTTGTCATTCCACTCTTACCATAAGAGTCCTGGCTACATTGCAGCCCAGTGTCCCAGCTCCCAACAGAAGACACTTGGTGTTGACCACCTTGTCCAGGTCCAGGGAAGGAACGAGTCTCCATCGCATTAGCTTCAGGTTCAGGTCCACTGATGACTCTGCAAGCCTGGATTCACACAGTTTACACAATTACCTACAATATTCCTAACATCAGGTTCCTCCACATTTTCCTTTTCGAATTTCCATACTTTTCCAGACTCAGATTTCCAGACTTCCCTGTAGATTTGTTCCACTGTCAAACATCTCTGCCCAAAGAGGAAGTAAAATAGCTGAGGCTACCTATATTCACAATTTATTCCATTAACATACTGAATAATTAATATTGTATTATTGTTCCCCCATATGTTTTAATCTATTCTATAAATAATGAAAGTTTATTTAGAGTTGTTTATTCACTGTGTCCATGAAAAAGCAGGTATACAGGTATGTTTTTTTTGCAGAAAATATACTTTTGTGATGACTAATAGCAATAGGCAATACCCTAGAAACACAAATATTTTTCCATATACTCTTTTCTTTTTGCCACACTTATCCAGACCAGGAAATTATCAAAATCAAATTCCATACTTTCCTATACTGTGTACGGACCGTGGTTAGCTATTGGCCAGCAAAGCCCAGCCACAGTATTACACCTAAAGGTATTTGTTTTGTGTGTGTTACCTTTTAGGGTCCATGCATTCACTGAGGTTGACCATCCTGGGTCCCATGGCCCCCTTGGGGTTCTTCTCCCAACCTACACTCTTAGGACAAGCTGTGAAAAGAAACACAGTAATAGTAACATAAGAGAAGCTGTTTTCAGACAAACAATGAAACCATTAAACAAGTGCCTCACTTACCACTAGAAACAATTATTTTAATTTATAGGGTTTCAAATATCTCTCTCTAAGATTTTTGTTTCCACCCCAATACAATAAATTTCACTTACAGCATTAACAAAATGCCATTTAGACAATTATACTTCCAGACAAAAAGTCCATGTAAAACAACAACAAGGTAAAGGTAAGATAAAGTAATGATTTTTTGCTTTTATTTGAAGTAATTATGCTGTATGTCACATGCACAGACTCAACCAAACATGAACACACACATATAATCCTGATTTTACTCAAGTTTGTATTTTCTTTGAACTTATTTCAGATTTTATTTCTTTTAAATGCTCTTGTTTTATCTCACACTGAATTGGTGTTTTTTGTTTTTTTTAAAAATGATTTTATGATTTGCTTGTTTTTATTTTGCTGCCGTTGTGAAGCACTTTTCTAACATGGGTTCTGAAAAGTATTCTATAAATAAAGATAATTTTTATTACTATTTTCAGGAATGGCGATTACCTGAATTGAGGGGAAGTTCAGGTAGTTTGACCTGAAAGACGACACTGTGCTGAATGGAGCGACTTCCCTGCAGAGTTCTGTCCCTGAAACACAGAATCTCCACTGTGCCCAGTTTAGAGCCCCTGAAACAAACAAACAAACAAACAAACAAACAAATAAACAAATAAACACACACACATACAAGATGCAAACATCAAACATTAAGAACCCAAGACCTACCATGCACAGATTACAGATCTAACATTATAATAAATGTTTTTTTTTACCATGAATAAAAAGAGAGAAACAACACACATAGATGACTCACTATAACATGATCAACACAGATTCAATACATTTCCCCTAATATGGTGCTGAATGGCCACATTCAGATTACACAATCAAATTCTAGTGAAATAACTGAATAAGTGAGACATTATAATTCTATTTCCATCCATCTAAACCAGTATCAACAGTTTATGTAGAACCCTGAGAGACAGTGCAGTCAAGCATAAGATTAATGAGGTTTGTATTGGATAAAAACTCTCTGAGGACATTTGCTGCTAATAAACCACTGGTATCACAGGAATGTATTGCTAACATGACCTCAATGGGTGTTCCTTGTTCAAAACAATAATTATGCAAAAGAAAAAGTGCAACAACAATATTTTTGAAATAACAAGAAGCGCCAAGAAAAACAAAGCTTTTGAGGGAAAAGTGCGACAAAAAAAAAAGAATGTTGAACTGAATCCAGAAGTGTAAACAGTACAGCACTTCCAACCTTAATGTTTCAACTAATACATGTACAGTAGAGACTTAACACTTGCTGGAGATTAGTCCGTCATAGTCATAATCATGTTTTGTTGTTTCTTGTCAAAATCTTGACAAGAAATACTTGTGTAGTAAATCATTTCTACTTTCTGGTTCATTACTGTACAATAACATAATTTTGTCTATGATGGCTCAAAGGACAGCAATCTCCTTCCCAGAGTTCATACAAAATCAGGTGATAGCATATTATCAGAATAAATATAAGGCACTGCAGGATGTTTTGGAAAATTGTCAGCTGCATGATATGCAGTAAACGGGCTAAAACATTCAAAAACACGGGCAAACACGGTCCTCTGAGGCAATACACATTTGCTGAAATCTGTTTTTTTTGTTTGTGTATTTTAGGGAAACATCTCCTAATCTGGTTTCCTGGTTTGCGACAACAAACTACCGTAGCTAAAATGATAATATGGGATGTGGAAGGCAAGAAACTTAAAACCAAAAATAAAATAGTACCCAAATTTGTTACAAACAGAAAACGGCTATTTTAAGGATTAAGTTCCGACACCTATGATTAACTGTATGGCATTTTTAATGGATCGTTAACTGTTCCAGTTAACAGTAAAAGAAAGTTACAGTATGAGCAATATACTGTATAAAATATTGTAAATCAACCATTAACCGGCCGGTAGGGGCCGCAAGCGATCAGCAACTGTTAAAAGAGATCCCGGATGCTCGATCACAATACATTTATACTATTCCATGCATCTTAAAGAAAACTGAGATTATGCATGGCCCCAGACACACCTGGTGGAGATTTGCACTCTTGTTTATTTTAAGGGTACAAATTTCCTGCAATTCCACCAACTTTGAAGTTGATGTTTTTATCAGTAACAACACCAATGTTTGTGACATGCTCCCTACACTTCAGAGAGAGGAAATTAGTTAAACAGAGATTTCCTGTGTCCTGATTTCGTTTCACTTTGTGGCTTTGTGCCAGTTGAAAAACAGTCACAAGGTTTACAAATAATGTTTTGAAATGCACAGTAGGGACAAACAGCATATACTCAAGAGAACTTCCCCGTATTTCTACAACACACACACACACACACACTTACCATCGGTAAGATAAGAGGACCAGTAGATTTCTAAAAGGCCAGCCCGGATGTTGAGACAGAGTGCACGGATCATAGACACCCACCGTAACCTAGAAAAACCAAACAAGGTGTGTTTACATTACCCAAGTGTGCTTTCATGTGTGTGTAATACAGTTGAATTTATTATCACTAATGGTACCGTATTTACAGAAGAATCTAACTTGAATCCATGGAAGTAAACGCCTATAACCAACTAAAAATAGGTATAACTGAATCTTTCCAATCATTTTTGATTAATAAAAAAATAGTATATAGTTTGGAGACTTATTAGCTTTTATTAGACTGTTTTATTATACAGATATACTTGCAAATATATATATGTATCAGTTGCTTTGAAAGATTAAAAAATAGTCACCTATGTACATACAGTGGTGTGATAACACGTTTCCCCCGTGAACCTAACAACTGTTTGGGCCCTTAGCAGCAACAACGGCAATCTGTTTGCGATAACTTGCAATGAGTCTTTTCAACTTTTGTCTCGTCAGTCCACAGAATATTTTCCCAAAGGTCTCGGGGATCATCAAAATGTTTTCTGGCAAAAGTGAGTAGTGGTTTTCATCTTGGAACTCATGCAGGCCATTTTTGCCCCATTGCTTTCTTATGGTGGAGTCATGAACACTATATATATATAGTGTAGTATATATACACATTTAAGTTGTACCTTTTTAGTATCAGTGAAGAATGTTTCCCAGTCCTCCAATGGAGCCATCTGAACAGAGTCATCTGTGTACTTCATTAGGAAGTAAGGAACTGCAGTGGTCCCTCTTTTGATACACAGGTCATCATAGACCTCCTGCAAGGCTGCAATCTGAGACCGAAATAATTAGAAGTCAGAAATAATTAATAAATGTTCTGCTCTGTCTATTGGTACAGAGCGTATATATGGAGGACAGCGCTAATAATAACTTAATACTTCTGAGAACACCTGAGGTTTACTGAAGCCTAATGAAATATTTTACAATCAATAGCAGGATGTTATGTCACTTATGACAAAGACAACTCATGCAGTAAGGAACATTTTCAGAAACATATGCACATTATTTTATGCTTGTTTTACTGTAGCACTTTGAGATTTGTTGGATAAATGTAAGGTGCATTATTGATAAAAATGTATTATTATTATTCACATGATAATATTCTTATGATCTTTTCTACCCACAGAATGTGTCTCATGCACAGTGTATATTCTACAAGGTACATAAACTATGCCATCGTGCTGTTGAAAGAGCATACTAAATACAACAAAGAGTTTGTGTATTTATTTTTTTTAATACTAATCCAAGCTTAACAGATTTTCACATTTTGTTGTGACAAAATGTCATAAAAAAATACAGTGGCACCTTTATACTCTCTAGTTGTGTTTATATTCACCCATTGCAAACTATTCTAACTCAAACTTTCCAAATTATACAAATTTCCAGCAAACCAACCTGTTTTGCTGAGAAAACCTGTTCTAGGACAGAAGGCTGTTGGACAATCTTTATTCCCTCTGAAAAGCAGAGTGCAGGGAAGCAGAACCAGTAGTAGAAATGGTATTTCTTTAAGTCCTGAGGAAATAATGAAAGAAAGAAATTTAGTCTCACACAATTTCATGACTCTATAAAACTAACACAGTTAATTTCAAGGTCAGTTGCTGTTGGTACGCACTGCAAAGGTCAGCAGAACGAATCTGCACAGGATGGATTGGTCCTTCAAAGCAGCCCCAGACTGTATGGCATCCCATATCTATAAAACAACAGGTAATAAAAACTGTAGTCATTCTATTCTCCACTTATACAACTAAAAAAAGTCTTTAGGCAACTGCACATTCATGAATCTGATGTATTTTACCTCTTTGGCCTCTTTCTCCAGCAGAGCCTTCTTATCAATGGTCTTAAAGGCATCTAGTGTGTTGGTGTTATACAGTGTTCCAATAGCTGGACAGCAGCGAGCCGGGGTCGGACCATCTCTAACAGCAAGAAAAACATTTCATGTTTGCATTTAACTGTGCTGGTGTCACAAACACAATTAAATATAGATACTTTATGTTTACAGCGTGCATTAGATTTTTAATTGTGAACATAGTTGAAATGGTAGTTGGACAAACGAATCTTATCAGGTCCATTGATTTGACTGAAATCAGTCTACTTATGTCACAACTAAACCATCTCCATGACAACTGGGCAACTTCATCTGCTTCGTCAGTCCATAACAATTTCATCCTAGAAGTCTGAAATTTGACATGGAGGCCAAGTGTTTGTGAGGTTGTGTATGTGCGTGTGAATGCACAAACACGTGGATGCATGTGCGTACATGATTCACAGCTGTTGATAATGTGTGCTTGCTTTGCTAAAGTGAACAATGTTGCTTCATTGCAGGTTTCCAAATGAACTGAAGTGAAAGCTGATCCAAATGTGGTTTAACCTTGAGTTTAAGTTCAAAAGGAAGTTGTCCCATTAATCTCTTAACAATGAAAATATAACTCAACTTTTATGAGCACTAGTCATAAGTTTACAAAAGGAAGCCACCTTAATTACCACACGGGATCGCTATGTCTTCCGTTCTTCAGACAGCTTTGAATGCTGCGCCAGTAATACAATGCACTCCTGTTGTATTGTGTTTTCTTGTTAGTTCCTTTTACACTTAAACTCTCCACTGTACAGGTTCATTACACACCAAATCTGTCATTGTTTAACAACATGAAGATGATGTATATTTGAATGCTTAATTTGACTTGAGTTTGATTATAAAGTTATACATGAGAAATCTAAAATTTGTTTATTTCTGAACAAATCAATCTAAAATATAAGACTTTCTTGCATCTTTGATTACTAGCCTTTAACACCAGGAGTTGCCATTCATAACTTTTTTTGTTGGTTTATTTTGTAATGATCTACTGTTAGTGTCTGTATTAAAATACTTCCTTTATTAATTTGAGAGTGATAGCAGGTGCTTGTCTTGTGTTTTGACTTACACATCAAATGCACTGAACTCCAAAGTCAGGCGAGTAGGCAAACCAACTGGATCACCTATAGAAGACAAATGAGAATACGTGAAGTGGTTGAACAACTGTCGGCTTCAATTTAATTGTTTAAAACATGCTGATGTAGGTAAATAACATCACTGTTCTACCTGCTTCCATGTATATCCATGATAAACATATTCATTATGCAAAATATACCATGTTTAAAAATAAAAGTGAAAAAAAATAGATGACTTTTGCAGGTTACTGATTAGAGATTGAACCCACAACAATGTTTTCACAGCACAAATTTAATTATCAACAAAACACTGATCATATCCTACCATCTGATCCCACCACTCACCATTGTAGTAGTAACCTTTGATAGATTTGGGACTCTCATCCAACCTGTAGTCATTGAGTTTCTTCTGGGTAAGCTGGTGCCAGAAGCCTGCCTCCAGGGCACTGCTGAAAGGCGCAAACTGCAGCTTGAGGTCTGCAGCGGAGCACCCTCCTTCACTGGTATCAGATGCCATCACAATCTCACTAACAGGCAACACAGCCAAATTATACAAGCTGTGAAATGAAAACAGTTTATGAAACGCTTGCAAACTCAGTATTCAGTCCATCAACACAGCAACAAATACATAACACAACAACTAGTGTATTTGTAACAGAAAGGTGTGGATATTTATGGTATACATCTCTAACATGTAATAAATGTGTCCTCAGATCAGTCAGTCGAACCCAAACTGAATGGTGGCTAAGCATCAACATTGTCACAGATGTGCTGGTAATATTGATTAAAGTTGATTGACAGCAGGAAATATAAATACATTGTCTTCATATAAAAATACATTAGCTTCATATGTAAATATATTGTCTTCATATATAAATATATTGTCTTCATATGTAAATATATTGTCTTCATATATAAATACATGTTCAACATGCAGACGGGCCGTTTTCAGGACTTTTTATTTATTTTGCAGGAAGTTAACATGGACCTCACAGTGACAACACCAGGTTTGTCTGTTCTAACGTTTGTTCACGCGACCAGCATCACCCCGGCAACAGAACATACGATTACGACATAACCGTAGTCCAACACCAGATATGTTACATTAACGTTAAACAAGCCGGACAAATGTTTTTTTTTTTCTCCATCAGATTGTAACAAGCTGTAAGCTTTTTACACTTACCAGAAATCCTTACTTCCTGGTGATGATGATCATGTGATCGGATGCAATGCAGTGTGGGTAAGTAGTCGTCCCAGTCTCTTTAAATTAGCTTAGCTGCTACTAAAGTAAAGTTACGGTATTTCTGTGGTTTGTGGTGCAAGCATCATTGAGTAAAATATAAAGAACCAGAACAAAAACAAGAACACGCAAACGATAAAGCACGAGAAGACTGACAAGAACCTGTACATGCCGCTTCTTTTCATTTCGGGGTGAAAAGACAGGCGCGAGGATGCAGCGAGCCCTCGAGAACTAACGTTTTTATTAGTTATCGGTATTAACCGTTATTAACGTTTTCAATCATAAACGAAATGCAATAGTTTCTGGAAGTGAAACAAAGCTATACGGGCTTATAATGTATACAATACCAGAATGGTCAACGGAAACGCACAAGTTTCCTAAGCACACCTGACTGTGCTGCCAGGGACCGTCGCGAAAGGATACTCCTGAGAAAAAAGAGAAGAGACGAAAAAACAAACAAACATGTACCTCGGCTTTTGTTGAACTTGGCTCTTCAAGACATTTGTTTTTATTTTAATTTTGTGAATAGTAACACAATAAGTTATAGGCACACATGTAACATGCTGCCAAAATAAATAAACATGGGCCAAAGCCAAGTTTAGAAATAGCTGACCCAGGTCATACATCCCAAAGTCTGTAAAATATGATTGTATGATTTCAAAATAACAGCTATATATTCTGTAAGTTTAATTTCCTGGCATGAAGGTCTTAATGCTGTTCCATAGCCTTAATTCTTACTAAAATACTGGTATAAAATACAAAATCTAATTCTTATATATTATTTTGTTAGTCTAAAAAGTGTATACATTAGTACATTTAAATCAGCCTTTAAAATTGCACACCCTGTTGACAAAAAAAAATCCCTACTGGTAAACGATTGACTTAACGAAAGACTTGGCCTTGGTGATATATTTTTAACAGCTTTTATAGTCTGTTATGGAAATAATTGCATTAATCATATAACCATGTGTTTCAACTGTGTATGTGATGGTTAGATGAAGGACAAATGTTACACGTGTGTGTGTGTGTGTGTGTGTGTGTGTGTGTGTGTGTGTGTGTGCAATAGTTTGGAGTGTTAGTAATGTCACAGACAGACATCCCTCTGTGTTAACTTAGACATAACCTTGAATAAACATCATCATTCCACTAAGCGCATGAGCATGAGCTGAAACTTGGCCACACACAATATGAATGATTCATAACCTGTTGTCTACGTGACTAGACTTTGAAGCCATCCTTGTTCATCTCACCAAATAAGTACCATGTTTTGAGATCACCTCTTCTGTGTATAAGTATGTGCCAGAAACTTTCTTCAGGGCCTCACTTGCTTCAGAGTTTGTAAGCCCGTACATGTACTCTTGTGTGACTCATTAAAGGCAGTTGTACTGCAAAGTACTGTGTACTCTCTGGTATGTACCTTTCTCATCTGCTTTCTAGATTAGCTTACTTGAACTGTTTGACTAAAGGGGTATAAACCCACACTAACATTGCATCGTACAGTTTTAACATAGTAATATTTACAAATAGCAGGTGGACTCATGGACTGTTGGTGTGAAATGAATGCTTATTTACCACTCATGTTTGTCAGCTTGAGTCACTGCATCTGTTCAGCGAACTTATTGCACTTGAAACTCAGCTGGATCATTTTGAGTTCAGTGACATTATGTGAGCCTTCTGTGAGATTATTTGGTTGAGTGAAAGAAGACAACAAAGTGGAGAGTGATCTCTATGCGGGCGTACACTGAAAGCTGCTGGTCAAATGTGCTTGCTTGCTCACTTCTTCTGCACTTTATGTGCACTTCTTGTTTGATGCTGGACTTTATGAAAGTTGTACTCAAATCACCTACCCCTCCTACACTACCACATTTTTGTTTTGTTTGTGATTATTGCGGCCAAAAATTATTGACTTTGCAGCAGCTTTTCTCAGAAATTCCAGTACAATTTGCAATATTTTATGTGCGCTTCTTGTGCTATTGCAGAAAAAGTGCAAGCAAAGGAAAATCAAATCAAATCAAATTTTATTTATATAGCCCAAAATCACAAAATACATTTGTCTCAGAGGGCTTTACAATCTGTACAGGGAGTGACACCCTCTGTCCTTAGACCCTCGATTCGAAAATAATGTTTTTAAAAACTACTACTAATGATGAGTCATATGTAATCACTTCCTGCGATAAAAACATACAGCACATCAGAGAATCACTTATGTTTCAGTGTTATTTTTTATTTTATTTTCATTTTCTGAACGTGAGAACATGGGTAAGTTATATACTGTACTTGAGTTCCATTTATAAGCCTTTAATAAATAAACTTTCACCTCAACATTAGTACCAAATAAAATCAGTCAATAATGGCATTACAATAATGGTTAGTTGTAGTTTTGTATGCTTCGTGGTAGAAAAGTGACTGTTCAGTTAAGATTTCTGTTTGTAGTCAGTCCCAATATTACAAAGTACAAAGCAGTTTCCCTCTACTGTCATGCAAAATATTTGTGAATTGTTTTGCACAGCCTATGGCAGTAATCTTCTGTACATATTCCACCTGAACGTTATCATGACACAAAATGCAACAATTGGTCCAAATCACAAGCAGTCTGTTGATCTGGCCATTTCATGCCAAACATCTGTGGTCACATAGCAAAATTGCAATCTCACAGTGTGATATCCTAAAACAAATATTCTTAATTTCTTTTTCAAATGTACTTCCCCTGGTTCTATATATACAGTTAATTGTATGAAGTCAATGTCTGCTTCACATTTACCACTGACTTGTTTTGATTTCCATTCCTCTTTCGTGCCATAGTGGCATGCCTCTAGGGATAGCAGTGTCAGTCCTGAAGTATCTCAGACATCAGTTGCCCCCAGAGA
Organism: Pampus argenteus; assembly: GCA_036937835.1. NCBI lineage: Eukaryota > Metazoa > Chordata > Actinopteri > Scombriformes > Stromateidae > Pampus > Pampus argenteus. The sequence continues at coordinate 13,151,995 of CM072863.1, forward strand.
ATGAATCCTGACTTTACTGACCTGACTTTTCAGTGCCACCAGCAGTTTGACATTTTTGGCTTCTAGTGAAATATTTCAACAACCATTGGATGGATTGCTATGACATTTGGTACTAATATCCGTGTTACCCAGACAATAAATTATAATGACTTTGGTGATCCCCTGACTTTTTCCACCACCAGCAGGTAAACGTTTTCACACTGAGAAATAGATAGATGGGTCAGAAAATTTGTTACAAATTTGGTCCCCAAAATGATGAACCCTAATGACTATGGTGATTCCCATACTATTCCTCTAGCGCCATCATGAGGTTAACATTTTTGATTTCAATAAAATATCTCCTATTGGATAGATTGCTATGACATGTGGTACAGACGGTCATGACAGGTTGGATTAAAGGATGAATTTTAATCACTTTGATGATTCTCAGCATGTCTGTAAATCCTTGCTTCACTGCCAGTAGTATAACTTGTCTTCATTTTCCAAATCAAAATGCACTCTTAAAATTAAATGGGACCTATTCTGAGAGGTTTACAGGTCAATTTCTTCACTGGTCCAGCTAAAGAGGGCAAAGGGAGAAGACTTAAGCCCCTATAGTCACTATACTTTGCACATAAGCTACCACATGTATGGAAAATAACAACAGATTTTTTCATTAGAAGATCAAGTTTCTGTCAAAGATATTTTACATTTCAGTTTCATTTACACACTTCTTTTAGATGTTTTATTGAATAACACGTATGGGTGTCTAAAAATCAAGCTAAACACTTTGATACTTTGACCACAATAAATTGTTTTACGATGGATTTTGTTGTTCTACTGGGGTTATAGTCCATATTTCAGGTTTCCATTTATCTTTACACAATCATTTTATTACCATTCATGTTGGCTTTGGCAAATCTGAGTGTGCAATCCATATTTATTTGAGAGATTCCTTTCTGACTTACAGTAAAATATGTGCTAGCTTTATCAGAGTTGATTATCACTATGCTGTTAATGTTTATACTGTTCCCACAGTTACAGCCAACATAAGGCTGTTTCCTGTTGCTGGTGTTCCTTCTATTACTATGAAAACACAGAACTGTGCCACTTTCTATATTGATATGATCAAATAGTTTGTGCAGATAGGAGAGTTTTACCTATTGGCATACAGGGTCCTGATAGAAAATATTGTATGTAAGGAAGGAATGATGAAGAAAATTAGTGATTTTGGTCTACATAAACAAAACTGATATGACTCAGCAATGTAGATCAACTAATATACAGGCATTTGTAGCATACACTTGGTATTCAGACTATTTTCAAACACATTTAAACAAACACAAAATTGCCTAATTTTGGATGGTTGCGTAGTGACTACTATCCCTCAAATGATAGACATACTGTGGTAGTCATAACAATGAACATTATTAAAACCAAATGAAATAAAATAAAAAAAATAGAAACACATTATCTTATGAGTTACAGATGTTATGTAATGAAACTTTGAGTGAATGAAAGGAGACCAGACAGCAGTTTACAGGGAACAGTGTCTAAATTGTAAAGCCACTTTTGCAGAAATATGATTTACATTAAAATCAAAACAGTGGGAATTTAATAACTTTGATAACACAATTGATCTGTTTATGTTGACATAGCTGTAGCCTACTCTGTGCAATCACAGACATGCTTCTTCTACATCATCACTCCCTCTAGCTCTGATTTGTTTGCTTTGGCTAAGTCGTGACTCACAACCCGTTAGTGTTCATTGTACACACAGGAAACATTAACATGTGTTTCTTGTTGTTTTGATGGAGTTGAAAATGTCAGTAAATATGTCAATGAGTGCAACCATATCAAAAGCATTATAATTCACAAATAATGCAGTAATAGGCTTGTGACATGGGAAAATGTATTGAGCATGAGAAATCTGAACACATCATTTGAACTGATATACCGGATATGTTGGAAATGTTTATTATTAAACCATGTAACATTGTTTTGTACATGAGGATTGCAGGCTTCTCTAATGGGAGCCATAATTGTGCTATGATGATGCTTTGTCTCTGGAGCTTGATGGATGCACTTTGTGTGCGCGTACTAAATGTTTGATTAATACTAATGCATTGTGTTATGGAGTTATTGACTAATATTTGGTGCTTAGCAATCAGTTCCTAAATGGTAGTTTTGTTAGGAGAAAAACAAAATCCTTGTGCGGTTTAACAGAGGTTAGGTTTGTTAAGTGGTTACCATGCAGTTATTTTTTTAATTGACAGTGTGAAAATATGTGATTCAGAGTATATTCATGTAGATATGAATTAATGAGTTTTTTGTTCTGTTTTTAGTTCAGATTTGTTCTTTTATATTTTATTTTTGCTGATGCACTCACCTATTCTACTTATCACAGTAAAGAGATGACAAAGCACAAACAGGTAAAACACAGGCAGATTTCTGTACATAATTAGTGTTAAAGACGGTGATTTTAATGCGTAGAAACACAATGAAACCATTTAAAGCCTGCGTGTTTTAAAAACCCTTAAAGGAAGGGACAGTTGAACAGATAACTGGGGTCACAGCTCACCAGACACGTTGCCAAAATTTAGATGAGTTTTTTCCTGGACTGACATCAGAAAGGACAACTAATGTTCTGTATCCTGTTTTAATGATGTGAAAACAACCGATGTGATCGCAAATACATGGAAGGGCCTGTAAAATTATAAATATGTTGTATAATGTTACATCATGTTAAATCTCGGTTTCTGTATTTTGTGCAATAAATAAATAAATTAAAAAGCTATTTTGGACAAAGTTTTCCTGTAATAAAACACAGCCAAGCCAAAATCATGCTGCTGTTTCTGAGGGAGATCAAATTCCTTTTTAGTTTAAAGGTCTCTGGTCCTTGACCTACTTCATTGCCGTAAGCATGACATAGACAAAATAAATAACACTGAATTCAGACATTATCCTCAACTGCTGCTATGACTCTGAATCAAAGTGCATTCATTTACATAAGTCAAATCTTGAAGAAACAGAAATAATTAACACTTAAATAATACCTTGAAAGTTTAATCTACACTTTATAAAACTTGTCACCTCCTCATCTGTATCAGCACAATTTAGACACCCAATATTTTATTCTGCTTATTACCTGTCACAAATTAATGTGCAGAATATTTTTGAAAATTCGTTTAAAATTCCCATTGCAGAGTGGGTATATAAAAGGGTTGAGAGTGGAGTTGATGTACCCTAGCCATATGGTGAACATGTGGAGGTCATGGTGCACACACTCTCTGCAGAACGCCATGACCATGAAGGTAATGAAATATGGTATCCAACACATCATAAAGGCAGCAATGATAAAACCCAGCTGCTTGGCTGCCTTGTGCTCTTTATGGATCCTCAGGCTTTGTATACGCTGGCGTGATTGGACGATGAACCTTTGCCATGTCTGTCTCAGAGTCACTGCGTTAGCTGGGTCTAGTTTGGCATCTTCCTCCTTAGTCCAGGGCAAAGAGCGACTGGGGTCACAGTTGTTGTAGAGCACCGAGGTGTATCTCTGCATGTCCGATACCTGACTAATGTCATAGACACCGCTTACTGAGTTTGGCACTGTGACATGACATTCATTTAAAGATGCTTGAAGTTTGTTCTCATTATTCCCCTCTGAGCAAATTACATCCTGTGGCACTGAGGGTCGACTCAGGGGAGTTTCAGTGTCTGGCGTCTTCTCCCCAGGAGACAAGGAGCACCTTTTGCCCTTTTTTGCCATTCTGAACCTATTTGTTGTCATGGCAAGCAAGGACGTTTGGTGGCACTTTGCACCAATTTTTCTGTGGGATCTGCAAGGAGCAGTTTTAGATTTATCACCATCCTCGAGGGATAATGTCTGATCTAGAGTGTTCTGGTCCAGCAGCCGTTGTTTCACTAGAACCTTGCACTCCTTTTTGGGTGATTTGCAGTCATTTTTCTCAGATGTTTGACCATTTTGTCCATTCTCATTTTCCCAAAATGAATCTGTCGGATGAATGATTCTCTCTCTGTCCCTCAGATGTTGCCTTACTGCCAAGTAGATGTGTGTGTAAAACCACAGCATCAAAATTGAGGGTACATAGAAATTGAAGACCGCAGTAATAACCTTAAACCATGTGACAAAGCGAAAATCTGTGTCACACTTGTTCTCTTCCTCAGGTTTGAGGTCTACATGAGTGAAAGACCTCCATCCTAAAATAGGAATAATCCACATCATTGACAGCAACCAGGCCCCAGAAATCATAACACTTGCCTTTCCCCGCGTTCGATATTTCAGGTACTTCAGTGGCTGTCTGACAGAGCGGTACCGATCCAAACACAGGATAAACAGACTGAAAATTGAAGCTGTGCTCGCGACATAATCCACAATAAGCCAAAACTGGCAGACAGCCCGACCCAGCTTCCATTCATCTTCCAACAAATACACCAAGTTTAGAGGCATAACTGTGGAGCCTACAATCAGATCAGCCACAGACAGGCTTACAATGTAGAGGTTCCCGACAGTGTGCAGGCTCTTCTCTCTCTTCACAGCATATAGGACGAGCAGGTTCATCATGATGGTGAGGAGAGAAAGGAGTCCCAGAAATACTCCCAGCAGGACATTGTGGAAGCGGTCATGGAAGGACAGAGTGAGATTGCTTTTCATTAACTCACCATCAAGAAGGCCACTCCAGCTTGTGTTGCTGTTATTGACATAGCTGTCGGTGTTGAGGTTTAGAGGGCTTGCAGACGGTGGCAGACCAGATTCCATCATGGTAGATGAGATGGTCACCTCTATATGCAGTCACATTGTGAAAAACTATAAGCCAGTGTGTCTTTAACTGTGGGCCGACGCATGTATGGACCAGTAGGTTTTCCAAGGTAATGAGAATTTACTCAGTTTGGACATGCAAGTTAAAACAGGTAATCCTATGAATACCGGAAAAGGAGTAAATCAGAGTTGTCTCAATCTGTAGTCCGCTTGTTATAGAAATCCAAACGTCTGCAAAACAAAGAACATTACAGGTTAGACTGACAGCAATTTGCCACGCAGGATTATTATTCAAGATACTTCCAACTCCACTTAAAAATGGGTTTTTCTTACTGTAACTTCACTTGGATGTTTGAGCTTGACTGTGCAGAATGATGTATGTGCAGTTTGACATTAGAAGGGTGTTTTCACATTAAACTGTTAAAAATTGAAATCTTCTCTGTACGTAAAACTAAGTTTAAGTCATGTATGTAAAGCATGATTTAAGACATTGCAACAAATTTTGAAGCCAATCGTAGTCCTGTACGCAACTTATACAAGTGTGATGTGGTACAGTAGCTTTAAACCTCAGGTGCACGTACACTGAGAATAGATGAAAAATATGTGCACGTATATCGATTCTAGTTTCTGCATGGTTGAAAGAGTAGATGTAAATGTATTTTTAACTAGGCAATTGAATTTTTTTTTATGGAAAAGCCATATCAGGCACAAAAAACATGACTCAAGTGTACAGAAACTTTTACACACTTCATATATATATATTTTTGGTTTTGATATACATTAATAATTAATTAAAATTGCTCTTGCTCTTTCTCTTTCACTGTCCATCTGGCTGTCTTTAACACACATTGGGGAGAGTGACTGTCATCAACACAGCAATAGACAAACTGTGATTTGAGGAAAGGAGGCACAAATATGCTGTCAGTGTTGAATGATGGAATCTGTTTCTTTGGATTTATAAAAGTTTATAAATCACAGCGAAACATCGCATATCAAAACGTATCTATATTCTAATAGAAATGCACTTATCTCAGTTGTTTGGGCCATTGATTTTTAAGAGAGTAGACTGAAATAAACCTGTTGCCATGGAGGCTGGGAGCTGTTTCCTTACATAGCTTGGGCAGATTTGTTTTTCCATGATTAATCTATGAATTAAAATATGTCAATTTGGTCTTTTTAGCTAATTGTTAGTATATCACTTTTTTTTCAGCCGGGGTGAATTATCATATGTGTCATCCTGCCAATAAGAACACCAAATCCCACTGATACCAAATTGAATTCTTACAACAAAATAGTTAGACATATTGGAATTTAAATATCCTTTATATGTAAATAAAGATATGGTAAAATCTATGCTACAGTGATGAAATTAATGACTGAATAAAACTAAACATATGGAGATGTGAATTCTTAATAATTAAAGAAAGAGAGGTATGATTGCTTATCAAATGAGCAGGATATCTGTGGAAGCACCAGTTTTTATTGAGTTATTTCTCACTGATGACACACACTTAACAGGAAGAAAGAAAACACACACACACACACACACACACACACACACCAAGCTCAAAAGTGTTAGTGCTCACTAGAGAAACAAAATGCTTACAACAGTAGTGGGGGCTGAGAGGTTATTAGCAAAGCATCTTCAAAAAAATGACTCATTCAATCATGGTTTTTTCAATGGATCAGTTCTGGAAATAATACATTTTTATTTGCTCTCATCAGACCCCATGTTAGCATCAGCTTGCTTACATCAGTTCAGGAATTAATGAATAGTTCATTCCAGTCATATATTATAAGGAACAACAACGATATTTGTGGATATGCAACTGATGAAACATCATCATACAAGTTACACCAAACCATTTAACACAATGCAATTCCCACAATCAATGACAAAGAATAGTTTGAAGCACAAGGCTTATTTTCGCCTATACTATAAATCAGCCAGAGACACTAAAAGGACAGTAAAAGGAGCAGTTCATGAACTATTAGTGTCAGTATGTTAAGTCTCCATAGAGAGGGTTGCAAAAGGATCAAAAGCTTCTCAGCTTCAGGGTACGCATCAACTAATCAACAGTATAGGAACTTTAAATTAATGATCTGATGCCATCATTTAAACCAGTACAAGTCTACAAGAGCAAAGCAAACACGCATGAACACACAGAAGCACGAATACAAATCTTTATTTAAGACACCTAGTTTAATTTGCTTCATCGGTCTCTTTGTAGGATTGTAAATCTTTTTGTGTGTATATCATAGCTACCTCCACAAGACAAATATTTAGGAAGCTTATTCCTCATTGGACTCGCTAAGAATAACAAGAGAAAAGAGGCATAAATAGCTGTTTTTAGGGGAAAAAAAAAACACCCCTGCGGTTTTTTGTTTTTTTGTTTTGTTTTTTTTTGCGTTTGAACCGGATATTGCTTATTTATTCAACTCTAATTGTTCAATAGGATTACCAGTAAATACCACCACCTCTCTGATTTCATTAAAAAAGAGATTGTATTCACACTAATCGTGCCATATTTTGCTCTGTCGTGACCTGATGGGGATCAAAATATCTATCAAAATGAATAATGGCTCTCACGCGAAATACTGCAAGTCGGTGCCAGAGAAAACCACCTGTTGAGCTGCTGCAGGATCACGCGTGAAAACTTTAATGAACACGATCGATAAACACATGCATATTTTCTAACAATGCTCTGGTGATGAAGTTGGATGTCTCATGTGCCATTAACAAAAAACAACTTTAACAGTTGAATAACTGCAATTATTATATAGGCGTCTGTATTTATGTAGTTATGTGTATGTAAAACTTACCAATTATGTATATACATTTCCCGGAAAGTCCTGTTTATTCCAGTTTGTATTCCGGTAGAAAAACTGAAAACGAGTGGAAGATAGAGGTCGGAATCGCAAAGAAAAACTGCCTCCCCCTCTCTCCCCCTCCTCTCTCTCTGACTCTCTCTCCCCTGTCTGGACTCTACATGATATTCAGCTGAACCGGGTTTTCGCCTTATGGAGCGGCGTATTATTAATTGCAGTGCCGTGATTCACTGTGTGATTCACTGTACGGTAACAATCCCATTCTGAGCAACAGTATTTAACTTACTCCATGTCATAAACCAAGTAAAATCTGGACATTCATAAAGGAAAATATAGAGTGTAAAAGCTACTGAAGGTCTAAATTCTACACTACTGTGAAAACATCTTTGTGGAATATTTAAATCTTAAATCTTAAAATCTTTTATTAAAAGTTAGGCATAAGATATAGACATTTTGTACCAGGAAAAGGTGAGGGTGTGAGCTGTGGTGGGATGCAGTAGGGGAGATAAGAGTGTCAGTAGTAATAAAGAGACCATAAAGTAGTAAAGAGACCATCATGGATTCCTCCAATCAAATCATACAAACTAGAATGATGAAACTCAGCATACAGTGTGCCAAGCACTGACAGTAGTCTTCTTGCTGTTTACAAATGTAGACTCTAGCAGCATTAAATGGATGTCAACAGGAAAGCACAATACAAAAGCTTAAAGATACATGTAGAGGTGCCGACCTGTATTAAGAAGTATTTTGCTTTTGAGTTTTTTTTTGAGTTTTTTTGCTTTGCCATTCTCTTCAGCTGTGTTATAGGATAGCATATCAGTGTGCATCTCGCCGCTGTCAGTATGTGGGTTTATATATGTGGGTTTACATATGGGCAACTGGTTTCACTTGGATGTGTGCCAACAGTCTGGTTTCTGCAGAATTCAAGAACAAAAAACAAACAAACAAAATCCTACAAACTAAAAATGTGAATTTAAACGGTAGGTTCACAGTTTTTCCTTGAAGAGTGTTTCTCTGTTGAGCTGCAGGACTTTGGCACTAAAAAGACTGTAACATTGAAAGATATGTACTTGATGAACTTTTAAATATTATTTTTGCACAGGAGGACTGTAGATTCATCACTCACATTGTAAGTGCATTATGAAGAGGTCTTCTAATGGCCAGTGTAAATAGAGGGGATGATTATGGCAAGAAAAAAATATTTCATTGTTCATTTGGGCACCCGACTGTTATTTTAAGACAGACTTTCAAAATAGTGAATCTGTCCTTTAATGTATAAAAAATAGCTATGTTACAGTAATATAGTAAAGAAAGATAGAGTTTGGTTAGAAGGTTGAAAAAAAACATTGTTTTTATGGCAATGGGTTTATGGTTTCAGCAATGTTTTCTCATTCATTCATTATCATACATCCAGCACACTTCATAGCAGTGGGGTTATGAGTTTCTTAATGTCCATGTCGATGGGTTGCTTCTGTGAATTAGTCTGGGATTCATCTGGGACTCCTCTTGGGACAAGAACCATTGTGTAAGGGCTACTTGGCTAAAGGGAAATCGGATGTGTGTATCCTGAAGGAGAAAGTTCACAAGTTGAAAAAAAAAAAAATCTTTTTGTTGGGAGCACTATGCATGCAGCAAGTATTACAATGAATGTTTACAAGTGAGGTGTCAGGACACTCCAAGAAGTCTTAAAAACTATGTTTATTTCAGCTGGATGAATGAACTGTGTTACAAAGGTTTGGTGTGTATGTGTGAGGCCAAAGTCAATAAATTTCCCCCTTTGGAGCGTGATCTGTGCACTAAATTTATCTCTAATATTTTTTCAAATATGCTGGTTACAGCAAAATAAAAAGTCCTCCTCCACTTGTTGACAGAGCTTGATGTTCAGACTCTGGTAATATTTAAGAGCTAGAAATTAACCTCAAGTGTGTGAAAGAACTCACATTTCATGGCTATGCAAAGCCAATGCACTCTTTATCCAGATCAGAGTAGGGGTCATCATTAGAATAAGTATAACATTACACAGCTAGGTCTTAGTCAGTTTTCTGAAACATGTAAAGACTACTATGAAATATGCAAAGCAAATGGTGCAGAGCAGTAAGGAAGCTGAGAGCAGCTGTAGTTGTCATAATTGTGCCTAGGCCTATTGGTTTGAGATAAGACTTATTTATCCATTTATTTTGAGATAACAAATGGCTGGTTTGGCTGAGCTTTTCCTGATAAAGGCCAATGAGTAAAACTCAGTTTGTAGAATTGAGATTTTCAGCATCAGACTTCAATCTTGTTTAATACCTTGACACTCACACAAAACCACATCCACATTCAATATCCTAATCATATGACAGGGCTTGAGCAATCAGATTTTCTTTAATGTATAAAAGGCAGAGTCTTCAGATCACAATAAAAATCAATTGATATCAGTATTTTGTCATATACTTATAATGTATTCGCTGTTGCAAATTATTATTTTACGTTGGCATTTATTTGTTCTGTCATTTTATGTAGTCAAAACAGTCTAACACAGACAGCCACAGACTTGCTGTGCACACGAGATGTAAATGAAGCTTCGGGTGACTGTTTAGTGCACACAGAGTGTGTGAAGTATACACAGTTAGTGTAGACAGCTGCGTAAATTATGCAAAATGAAAGTGTGACTGCTGTATGGTGGAAAATCACAGTTGAAAGGTGCCTTGGTAAAGACAGCGTGTTAGTGAAAACACCTGCGTGGGTTTGCAGGGCCTTTACTTCATTTGGTACATTTTGTGCAAGCAGCATTGCATAGTTGATGTTTATATTAAATTGTTTTTGGATTCTGGGGAAAATGGCTAAAGTGTTTCGGCCATGCCTGCCCTCCCCCTACAGGAAAAGCTGAGGGTGAAGAGGTGATGAAAAGAAAGAAAGGAAGGAAGGAAGGAAAGGGAGAGAGGGGAGAGAGGGAGTGAGAGAAGAAGGATACGATGAAAAGGGGGGAGGAAGGTTTGAAGGAAGAAAAGTTTGTGAAAAGGATAAGATGAAGAGAAAATGGCATCCTAAGCTGAAATGTTTGTGGAGAAAGGAACAGTAGGTGGTAAGGTTGTAAGTGCCCTTATGACCACAATATTTCCAGATACTGAACTCCTCTAACCCCTTTGGGAAAAACCCCTCTTTCAAATAGTAGTCAAGTAGAGATGCTCTGTAGCCAAAAACTGCTTAAATCTATAAAGAAGTGTAACTGTGGGACTCATGAGCCATCAGGGATTTTATGGTTCAATAATTTATAATCCATAATCCATACAAAGTCATTGTTAAATGTAGTCACAGTGATAGTAACTGTACATGGATGAAGATTTAAACTGACAGACTGTAATAAGTACAGTAAATGTACAGTAGTAACAAGGTTTTCTATTTCCGCTCCACAGCTGTGAGTAATAAGATTTGGAGCATCCGTATATGCACACGGTACAATGGACGTGATAATGTGTGTACTCTAATTTTCTGTGTGTGTGTGTGAGTGAGTGAGTCAGAGGTCTTCCTAATTTCATTAAGGTCAATCTGTATTTGGGGAGCTCATACCCAGCCAGTTACATTGTATTGTATTTTTGTACTGGGTGTGTGTGTGTGTGTGTGTGTGTGTGTGTTTCTAATAGAAATTACTCAGTTTTTTGTGTTACTGATTTCTATAAAGGGTTTTTCTAAATGAAACTAAACTTACATCCCCTGTAAGCCACATTTGAGGATTGTAGACCTTACCATCTATTATCAATATACTTTAAGTGTGTGTATTTTTAAAAGACTAGGTTAAAAGCAAGTCTTTCACGATACCTTTCTGCAGAAACACTGTAAATTGCTTGAAAAATCTTGAAGTCATGTCTGTGTTTTGTAGGCCAACACTGCCATCTGCTGGTTGATTTCGTACCTGCTGAAATATATCATAAATGAAGACGGGCAGTCATCGTGTGCGTGTCAGTGTGGCTGCTTTACAAGATCTCAAGACAAATGAAAGCTAATTTTAGCACTTTAAATAAGCATAACCATCAGTAATCCATCAGCCTGTGTAAACTCAATTCCGGTCTGATAATCTCCATCATCAATCATGCTTGCAGTAGATCAGAGTCCCTGAAAATAATAGAGAAAATCTCCAGCTAATCTCCCTTCACATGTTGGGTTTACTCTCCTGTTAATGCTGGGACTTGACTCCATACCCTTTTGATGAGCCTCTGTAAACAAACTCACCAATGTCAACAGTTTATTATGAGAAAGGTGAACCTTAGACACAATAATAAGTAAAGAGACTCCACACTGCCATTTGTTTTTTTCAGTGTGATGTCCTCTACATTTCCCCCAAGGCTATTGTAGGAAATGATGTTGCTAATTTTTCTTTCTTTCTTCCTTCTTTTGCTGCCTCTTTCTTAATCCTTCGCTCACATCATTTTAATTGTTTTTTTTTTTGTTAATTAACATGAGCAGGATGAATGCGGCAATTTGCAAAATGAGTAAGAAATGATTACAAAACACATTCTTTTACACATTGCGTCAGCCCGACAATTTGAATAAGGTTGCCAATCTGCATTCTAGTTGACTTGATTTCAACAGTTTTTTCAGCACATCAGCGTTTTTCAAGCTGTGCTGCATCTGATAAGTGCCTTTGTCAAGCTGCATATCGGAGCCCTCTTCAGCGGCAGTCCTTTTGCAGCCATTGAGGCGAGGCGACTGACATTAACTAGAATGACAGAGGCCTACTTCATACTCCCTCTACATCATCTTCACTTTTCTTTTTATAAACCTCTCATCAGCCCCCATCCCACATCCGCTCTCTCTCTGTCACTCCTTCTCCCTCTCACTCAACCTATCTCTCTCAGATCCCTCTTCTCTCCCCTCTTCCACTTAATTTTCTCCAATTTACTCCGCTTCTCCCGCCTCCTCTCCCCTCGCTGCTTTTCTCCATCCCTCAGTCTCTTGGGCATTTTGCAGTCACATAGTCAGGCATGTGAGGTAAAGGACTTATGTAATCTGCTATACTGTGTCTCATCTCCCTTTCTGTCTGTCTTTCTATATCTGTCCTGCTCTTTACAGTGGTACTAGTTTAACAATGGACTGTAGGCCACAGTAGTCAAATTCACTGCTTATCTTATATGGAGGAATCCTATTGTTAATGCATGACATGTATAATATTGTATATCTTGGTATAAGATATTATGTTGAATAATAATTATAAGAATTAAAAATATATTCATATTAACAGAAACGACACAAATAAATCAAAAGCTTTATCTTTCCTGAGTAAGCAGAAATAGTGTTATCTTATTGCATAATTCAATCCCAGCAAATGGCCAGCAATGTGGAGGTAGGCAATATTCAGTAAAACACAAATTATTTACACTTTATTTCTGGTCATTTTTATCATAAGATGTTTTGATTCTGACAAAACTGGACATTTTATTTGCTATTTTCCCGGACACATGTATATTGCATGATGTATGTTACTAAATTCTGGATGTATTCATAAATACAGATGAATCTGTTATGTTGGCTGAGATACAATTCCAAAATGCAAATTTCAACTGAGTTGTCTGACTTACTTAGTTCTTGTTGCCTAGGACGGACAATGTGCAAAATGCAAATGTGTATGCATGTGTGTGCACACACTCATTGTATGTGTGTCTGTGTGTGTGTGGGTGCTTGGGTGGTGGATTGACTTGAACCCAGGGGCAGGCCTGGAATAGACAGAGTCACTCATCTGTTTCTAATGAAGAATAATGCACTGCACTGGACATAAACAAAAGCCCTGTCCTAAAAACACGCACGCACGCTCGCACGCACGCACACAGGCACGCATGCACGCACGCACACACACACGACAAACATGCATTTATGTTTGTACACACAGCATTGTACATGCATATGCAGACACACATGATATAATATCCATATTTCTGGGATTTAATACCTCCCAAACAGCCAACCAGACCCACACATATACAAAAAACACACACAAAGCATATACACAAATACATCAACAAACAGATGATCATAGTACCTTTAAATCAAATAAGAAGAGCAAAAATGATCATTCAACATGATCTTACAGGCACATTTTGCTTCTTTCTATCAACAGTAGACATAATAATAGGTGAACAATTCAACCTTTTCATTTGTCCAAATAAAGTCCCGGTTGATATACTGAGAGCCTCTTAATCACTGGACAATTTGGAATTGAGTTCCTTTCTTAGTAAGGTCAAGGGCAGCTTTTACTAATTGTTTGGCAAAACAAAAAGTGCTTTATATTCCTGTATGTTCAATATCTGAACAATCTGACTACAAAGCATATTCACTTCAAGTGAATTTTGTAGAGACATAAAATTACAAATACAGTGGATGTATTATATAGATGCCCTATAAACTGTGATTTGGTAGGTTTTTGATAAAATATAACCCTTCAAATAACTTGATATGTTAAGAAAATCCCCCACTTATGTTTAAGTTATGGGAAAATCAGTTAAAAAACGGAACAGAAGAATAATCATGAACACACAGTTCCCTCTGGCAGCTGCTTGGTTATACTGCAGAATTTATTACAGAGTGTGTCACCGCTGATTTCATTTAGTGATGAAGATAATGAAGAGGGACAGGCATGGCGGGACTTAGCAGAGGGTTTTTAGTCAAACATTAAAATCTCTGACCAGTGAAACAAGCTTATGTCATTCTAACAAAAGCACGGAAAAGAAACTATTAAGGCAGGTTGTACAGCTGTGCTAAGAGAACAAGAAGAAAAAAAGCTTTATTAGGAATGATTTACCTCTTGGGTATCTTTTAAATATCCTTATTGTGTTTTTCTGTTTGTACAGGCATCATATTGGTTGTCTCTGTCTTTTCTTGTCTTTCTTTATCCTTAAAAAGTGTTCCATATATATCTGATTTGGTAAAACACAAATAACAGCGCTGATGTTTTCTGTCATGGCTTGCATGCTCTCAATCTTACCCGTACACACTTTTAAATCTATGCAAATACAGACACACACATACAAAACAACAAATATATATAATGGCACGGTGTCAAGAACCAATGACCTACAGTGCATGTTTTTCAAGTCGTACAAGAGAGAGACATTATCATACAGACACTATACAGCAAGCGAAAGAGAGATGGAGAGGGGTGGGTGGGGGTGGATAGGAGGTGGAGGCAGACATTATCTGTGCAATTCCAAGGTCTGTCCGTCATGTGGCAGTGTGCAGCTTTTCAGGAGCTGCTGTCACAATGGCGCAGAGCCAGTCAAAGTCAGCCTAATCCCTAACACACACATACACACACACACACACACATGCACGCACGCACATATGCGCACACTCACTCACTCACAGATATGTCTAGTCTTTATCTCTATGTGCAGCTTGAAGCTTACAGCCTGCCTCCCCCCAGCTGCGTTCTCCTGCTCCTTTCTCTTTGATGCCTCTCTGGGAACACAGGACCTGCTAATGGAGACAAGGAAAAGGCTTCTCACTACACTGCCTTCTTGTCATTCATGCCAATTCATTACAGTAATGTTTGAAAAGGAGGGGGAAATAGGAGAAAGAAAAAAAAAACGTGACACATTTGCTGTGTCTGTTTTTTGGCAGAGCACTGTGACAAATGTAAAACGACAGATAATCATAACAAATTTTATTGATGTTTGAAGACTTGCCAAAGAACGGTCTGAGGAATGGTGCATCTTCGTAGTCTGGGTATATGTGAGGAAGAGGTGATTATTGTTGGTGCATTTGTTGGAAAAAAAATACTCTCTGCTACACTTTCCTTCCTCATTCTTGCTTTCTTGTTCTTTGTTTTTTTTTTCTTTTTTCACCCTGTGTTATATTATGACATGTATATTATATTATAGTATAATTAGAAAGTGCATGTAAGTAACTAACTAAAAAAAGAGGTTTATATGTACATTTATCGACCAAAACATATCACATGACCTCTATCCATTTTCACCCAAGTATATACATTACCCATATTTCCTTCCACCGGCTCACACAAACAAACGCCTACTCTCGCTTTTTCTGTCACACCCTTAGAGTCAGTGATCCTTAGTGTGCAATCAAATTCATCTTTGTTCTACAGATTGACAGTTTGATTTATAGCATTTTGTTGTGTGGCAGTTTGAGTCCAGATCTTGGCTGTGAAAAAAGAAGGAAACACTCTATTACCTTTTATGGCTTTATTCAACCTCAACAATGGCACTGTCATCCTGAAAAGGCACCCCTGTGCTAGTCCAGTACAACTCTCATCATATTTTGTATTGACTGTTTATCATAACAATGCTGAGGAGGATAATGGATTTGAGATTATTCAAATGTGAGTTTGACCTTGGGTGGACAAGGTAACGAAAATATCAAGACAGTTTGAATGGCAGTGGAGCAATCATGAAATTTAGCTTGATGGGTATGAAAGCAAATTGTTTAATATTTTGACCCTGTGTCCTAGGAGAAAAACATATCTCAGTTGCTGTACAAAACAAGAGGGTGATATGGAAGTATACCAAAACCAAAAACAGAAAGACCTGTGACCTATTTTGACATGAAAGTGAACAGCATGAGTTTGACATGAAAACTGAGAACAAAGAGCCACTAATTACTAGTTCCAAGAAATAAAACCTTACCACGAACAAATAAGAGATTCATGTATAACATATATATTACATTTAAAAAAAATCATAAAACTTGCAGTCAACTTAAAAGATAAAAGACAATGCAAATTGACATATATATGTTGATGATGGTGATGAGTCATTGACGATGACCACTGGCCAGGACACTGTTTAGATTATGTTGTTAAATTTAAAGAGAGGACAGTGGGATATGTTCTCTGCAGGCAGTATTTGAAACTTCCCTTAAAATAAATATCACCAGAAGTGACAGCTGTCCTGCATGTGAGGGAGCAGAGGGGTAAAATTATGTCCTGACCTTTATACTTTCAAGATAATTGGTTGGTCAGCATGGTCGGAGGGCAGGGACCAAATAAGCTCCCACTGCAGGGGGGCAAGAGAGGTATCAAAACTGGACCCACAATAGATCTGAGACTGAGCTATGTCTGGGTTCAAAGTCAAATTAGGATGTGTTGTGATATGCTTAAGCACACCAAAATGTGAGGATGTGAAGGTTGGGCCAGATAGATGGCATCCTTAAAATCGTAACACAGCTGATAACAATAAATTTGCTTTACTTTCTATATTGTTATGAGTGCAAACTGAGACAGAACAATGAAATTGAAAATACAAATTTTAAAATTGAATTTAGCTTCATAACGTAACAAACAACTGATTTTATAACAGTCAAACCTTACTTTGAGACATAGGCCTTTTAGATGCTGAACGTATAAAAAAAGTGAGGAAGGTATAAGTGCAAAATAACACTTATGAGGCTATAAAGCTTATGTTGGAGCTTATCAGCATGTATAGAAATGTATAACATGCAGATGAAAATAATGTATGGAAAATATCAATGATAATTTAATGTACGTATATTTGTATCCTATAGTCCATAGAATAAGCTGTCCTCCTCTTTTCTGCAATTGTTCTAAAATAGGAATTACATTAAAGCAATCTTCATCTCAGTAGGTCAAAAGGTGCATACTGAATGTGTCCTCCTGCTGTGTGACTCAGTTTAAAACTGTAATCAGTGAAATCAGCTGCTACAGTCTTGGCTGTTGGCTGGAACGGAAACCAGCAGACTCTTGAGCCTCAATGGCACATGATTGAAAACCATTGGCTTAGGCAGCATACAATACGGTGGCTTTTTTCAGTTCAATAAGTAAAAAAAAAAGAAAAGGAAAATGGTATGTTGTTCAGCTAAAGTTTGTGCAAAGTATATTCTGATGTTGAGATGTTTTAGTCTGGATCAGACAAGTTCGACATTACCATCACTACTCTGCATGACTACAAATAACAGGAATTATTGTAATTAGTTTTAACTCTGATATTTAGGAACATGTAAAATACAATATATTTTCTGCAAATGTTTCAGTAATTACCATAAAACTATAAGTCACAATGTAACATAACGGCTGTTTTTGTAGCATGACATTAAAAACAAGCTTTTTATAGAAAAAATGTTTTAAAAATTCAGGTTAACCTCATTAACCTTTAGTTTGAAAGTTGTCCTTTTCTTGTGATTTTGTCATAATAAGGACATATTTGCAAAAATGTTCTTGTAGTTTACAGCCCCTTATTGAAACATTAATTTCATTTTAGGCGGATTTCAAAGACATCCTGCTCTGTTTTTATGTCACCTTGAGTCTTGACACTTTCAAAGGAACCTTCAGGATATTTCCTTTCTGGCCTTATGTATGCATATGGTCACTGGTTCAGGAGCTACAGACATTTTAATTTGATATTAAATTGAAGTCTTTGCTCCATATGGGGCTAGAGTGAAAGAGGTTAAATACTGTAGGTCCCTTATCAGATTTTGAGTTATACATGTAGAATTCATTTAATTATTTCTGATATTTTATAAATAACATATGATCATATAATCATTGTCGAGTTTGAACCTCCAAGTGTGAGAGAGAGAGAGATTAAAAATTACATTGGTATGATGACTGATATGTTAGTTTATTAACTTACCACAGATATTGCTAGTTTAGGATGTCAGCACTGCACTGGCAATGCTGAGGCAAGGTTTATTGAAATGCATGACAGCAGAAGAGGACTGAGATGAATGCCCTGCAGACAAATAGATCACCCCCTTGAGATTTATTTTTTTACCTTATGATAGAATATGGCATCATTTAGCATTACTTATAGACCTATTGCGGCAACCTGACAATTTCAATGATTGGTCTGCTGCCCACATGCTCAATATTCCCAGACAGACAACTCATTTCCCTAAAGTAAATAATGGCAATCTATTCACATAACATTATAATAACGCTGTCATTGGTGACCTACATTTATGGTGGTAAACCATTAATCATACAGACTGAGTGGAGAGCAGCAACCTGCTATAAACCAAAGGAGGCCATTCAGCTGGAGTACCAGGGGAGCCCCTGTCTCCCTCTGTAACAAAAACACACATTACAAAATGCTGGGCTTGTAGAAGGTGTGCATTGTGGTTGTGCTGTGGTAACCCGCTGGCCCCTCTGATACACAAAGGACTTGTTTTGAAAGTGACAGATTAATTGCTGGTTTCTTCTCAACCCTGAATACACCAGGGTATCCGTACCCATGGGTTGTGGAGTTCACAGTATCAAATTAATCAAACATGAACTGAGAAAGGTAGTGCTGACAAAAACAACTCTAAGATCTTAAAAAAAAAATCTAAGATAAAAATCTCTTTTCAATTGATGAATTTTGTCTTTTATAATATTTATATTAAATGGCCGTAGAAGTCTGTCTACTGATCCAGATGTCTGAGATGGTCCATTAAAATAATAGTCATTTTTTTGTGTCAGATAATAAGAAATTATTTTAACTTCAGTTAGTGTTGATTCCAGATCATTTAAAAATTAATGATGAATGATTAATGCAGATTAAGGTTTTTCAAGTGGATGTGAATATGAAATCACAGTGGTTCAAAATTAGCTTTGGCAAACTCATTAAACTCTTTAAAAGGTACATGCCATTGATCCCACTCTGTTCTGCTTGGTTAACTTCCCAAGCTTCCCCCCATCGGAGGTTACACAAACAAATTTCAATGATAAGATTTTACTTCTTTTTCTCACTCTTTTCTTCTCAAATACATCCGGACATGTATCCGGACTGAATCTGAATTAACCAGTATTGTTCCAGCTGCAATTAGACATTAATTCACTCTTCTTGCTATGCACATATAAGACCAACTGTACTTTGGATAGCAGTAAAAAAATATCATATATTAGTGAATTATGGCTATGATTAATAATGTTGTCAAGCAAGCTAGCAGAAATGGTGAAATAGACTCAGAGCAGACTATCACTCAAATAACCAAAATTTAACTATAATAAAAAAAATGGGACAAAAAAGAAGACGATCTGCTATAAACAAGCACACAGTCAACATCATTAAGAATTAGTTTCATCACATTCTTCCCTGATGGAAGCACATTTTGTGGTGCCTCTAGGAGAGAATATTATCAAGTTAATGTAAAACTAACATCATTACGCCCTCCAACCAGAACTGCTTAACAGCAGGTAGCCATGTTCTCAATAACCAATCTCCCACTGTTACTCGTTACAGATGAATGATCTCAGTGTCAAGCAGCATTTCATTTCATTTAGCCCTGAGTAAATGGATATTCATCATTTATAGATAAACAAACATGGGAACTTGTCTTGCACTGGCTTCTAGTGTTTTGTACAGGAGTGTAAATTGCTTTATAGCTCTTCACTATATTTCCAACATGACATTTTTTAACCACAGAAATTAAACTTTTGACATTGCCGTGTTTTGTGAAAGACAGGTTGTCCATCGTGTGCTTCGATATAAACATGCTTAATTTTTTAAAATTGCATTGCCAAAAGTAAAACAATTAAAAGTGGTTTACATAACCATACCAAAAAGATAACCAGATGTAACTTGGTTTTACATAACTGAGAGATTTATAGTTGGATAAGATTCTGGACCTAATATGTATATGTGGTATGAAATATTACTAAGTTCATATTTCATTCATATAGTTCATGCACCAGCAGTTCATATATGGTGAGACAGTTTACATCCGTGTCAAATCAACAAAATACCGTTCCAAACGTACATGATAATACCCTCCAACCAAGCTAAAACAGCCAAAAGCCAGACTTCCAGCTGAGTGAAGTGCTGATGTTAATGTGTGTTAAACAGCCAGGTTAGATGTATCCCATTAAGAATGGATGGATGGATGGATGGTGAGGGATGGATAAAGGGGAGACTCAAGGTCATATTCTCCATTCTCTCTACCTCTCTTTATCCATGAGTCAGAGGCAGTCAGGCTAGTCCAGATCCTCTGGTCCACTGGAGATTGAGTCATTTCCAACAGACTCCATGTACAAATACAGTTTATAGGCGGGCACATAGAGTAGTTTCAAAAAATTATACGGGCACTGCATCCTTTGAGGGCAGCAGAAACAGTTACCCACGTTGTCTTATGCTGCAATATATTGTAATGAAATGAATACAAATACAAAATGCATGCAGTAAATACTTTATATTACTGTGTGTCTGGGTCAGTATGGATCGATGAGTCTGGAGCTGGTGAGGGGATTGGTGTGTATCGGGGTCAATGTCGTGTTGACCTCTCTGGAGGTGTAATGGATCCAATTTCATGAGGAATTTGGAATAGGGGCCAGTCACTCGACATCCCAAGCTGGATATATATAACTGGAAACAATCTAAAATCAAAGCAAAGCCTTCCTGAGAACAGGCATCAGAATAATAATAATCTTCCACTAATTTTAATTCAACGGCAGAGATGCATACACGCAATCATCAAAAGCTCAGCGCTCCTATATACAGCTACAGAGTGGCATCAAAAACATCTGCCTGACACTACAACCTGCCTCATGAACGTTGCCCTGTCCACTCCTTTTTATCTTTATCTTTAACCCCAAATGATTTAATATTGTTTGATACTCAACCAGACCAATCAATGCTGTTGAAGTGCAGCAAATACATATCAGGGATAGACAAATAGATAATAGAAGAGAATAGGAAAACTGAAACTGAGAATATTTATAATAACTGCTGAGTAACAAATACTGAGAAGAGAGTTTCTGGCACATGCAAAATGAAAGGTAGATCCAACCAGGCAAGAAGTGACTAGACCGATGATGATGAGACTTGATGAGGACTCTTGGCTCAGCAAATGCTTTCACTTCATATAGCTTCTGGTCCTCTTGGAAAGTTAATCAAGTCAGAAGGTAGCATCGGGCTTACTAAGACAAAAGGCTTGTCTTGTGATTCTCAAGCATCTGTGCAGGTAACGCTCATGTCATTTTCATACTCATTTAACTGTTCAGCAACCCCTTGTACTCTGTATGGAATCACCTGAATTTATTATTTTTCTCCACTCATTTAGTCAGGTTTTTCCTTTCATTTTTCTCATCCATATATGCTCTGTATACGTTTTATTACCGATACAGTTTTTTACATACTAAGCCTTGAGGTGACATCCTGGAATATTGTGTATGATTTACAGGAGGGAGTTGTATGACAGCCCCAGTGCTATTGAAGTGGACTAATAATAAACTTCTGAGGACAAACTTACCAGGACAGGAAATCCATTTTAAATGTCATTGCAAAAACTGTCAGACATAGCTCATAGTTTTAGTGCTGCACCCACACCTCTCCTCACATGATTATTAGTGAAAAGAGCATGGTATGCTGTTTAGTCAGAAGGAATTATCCACTTGTTGCCTGACTACATATCTGACCCACAAGTCATTCCTTTAAGAAACTTTTTAATTAATTTAGACTGAGGCAGCAATGATTTAAGAAGATGGTCCGCTGAGAGGCCTCATGCAACTCTCTAGTGACTCACAACATTTCCTCATACTGTCTGGGATAATATCTGCCCTGACCAGCAAAGGCCAACTGAAAACTATGTACTTTACAATATGTGACAAAGCCCCTCTATGTCATACTATATATGAGCGCTCAACTAGTGAAGTTTTTGCACATTGGCCTAAAGCAAATGTCATATGAGCCTGGAAGACACAGCAGCCTGCAAACAATAATAAGTGTAATGAGTTATCTGCAGCATGACATCATTAAAATGAACAGCGTTGCTATCTCACTTGCTGTGCCTCAGGCATTGGGAGGCCACGTTTACTGATTTCATGATTATGTCTTTGCATTGAATATTAGAATTTAATTTCATTTAATTGTCAATTTGATGTGACTTTGGAATAATGGAAAAATGTAACAATTATCCAGTGTTTTTCATCCCATGGGGCCCAAACTATTGAATAAAACAGGCTGGATTTAACGGATCGTTTGAACGTAACAGGCTTTTATTTGATTTGTCCTCCAGTGAGACCAAACTCAAGCCTTCACTCAAATACATTTATATATAAAGTCAGTTTTGTGTTCCGTGTTTCACATTATTAACCTTGGTGAGATTGTTGTTTTTATCCATACAGTAGTATGTAATTTTTCTGTCCAAGTCATGATCATTGCTTGAACAATTGCTATGACATTTCTTCCCACATTTAGGTCATTTGAGGATGTAGGGGCTTTGCAGCCTTTAGAAACCCTTTTAAAATGAAGGAAATGCCTTATGTCAGCTAACAATTCCTCCAAACTCAAATCATGTTCTGTGGATTAGAAAAGAAGTGCATCATTATTGAGTGAAGCACTGTTTAGATACACAGAGCCTAGGCCACACCACCAAATATCATCTTAATTCTGTACATGGGCGTGGATGAAAGGGGGAAGGAGGTATTCTTTGTATTTTGTAATGGAGGCTATAACTGCAGCTATTTTGGAGGACACTTTGTTGCTCTGTAACTGTAAGCCTTTCAGCTTAGAAAAGGTTTTTGGCCTTGCTGGTGTATTCTCTGACTCCAGCAACAATGGGTCAATGGGTCTAAAAATGAAAACCGGAGAAGTGGATCTGTTTAGGCCAGCACATTGCATTGAAGCCACTGTGATCCTCTCAGCTATGTGTTTAATATAAAAATAGGTTGCTGTAGTGTTCACTGGTGCTGAAGAGAATGAGAGAAACACACAGAGAGAAATACAAATAAACACAAAGAGATGGTTCAAGCAACCAGACTTGGCAAGCCTAAAGGAAATGCAGTAGTTAGAAAAGCTATGGGGGGCAAAGTGGGGGAAGGCTGACACAGCTACACAGCTTAATAAAATACCAATGTCTTCAATTTCCATATATGGTATGGTTTATGTAAAGGGGGGTTAAGATATAGCAGGCATTAGACTTCAGCTCATCTCAAATGACACAACAAAGTAGAAAATCAAAGACTGCAAAAGATTACATTGCAACCAGCCTTGTCAGCCGGTGTATGTGATGCAAGCTAATGCTTAAGTGTAGCTAGCTTAATTTAATTAGTTGTGGTTTGTGAGGGAGGACAAAAAACAAAAACAAACAAACATTCTTTAAAAGCAGAGAAAAATAAAATACATGTCCCTGTGTTCAATGTTCAGTTATCTCAAATATATGTCAAAACATCACCTTCGAATATATACTGTGTGTACAGTGAGGACAATATACCTTGCTGTGAACACTTTGAACACCATGCATCATTAAGATGTGAAACCAGACAGACAGAAAGACAAAGAACGTTGAGCTGTGAGGGTCTTTGAGTAGATGCTCTCTAATAATAACCAGGACAGCCTCTCTGTATTCATGGAGTGCAGTCAGATTTTCTTCCTCAACAGATACAGCTACAGAGGAAGAAGAAGAAGTAGGCATAGTGATACAGACCAGCATAGCATAAAGGCATCATGGATCATCAGTTCCCAACGCTGCCGGGCCTTGTGCTTTTCTCCTAGCGCCACTAAGGGCATTCACTAACTTTATGAAAGGGACCCCGGTGCCCACTGCACTATGAAATGCACTAAATGCTAAAGACTGAATACTATCAGAGCTTTCTTTCAAATACCCATCACCTGAAGCTCTTCTTGCGTTATGCCTCAGCTCACAGAAAGCCCTGAGAGCCTTACAAACTCTGACACACTGACACACACTGAGATTATAAAAGACGGTTTTCTGTAATGAAGATGATCATTGTGTAAGAAACTTGACATCATCCAAATGTTAGGTTTTTCAGGAATCAGACAGTGTGTGTTTGGTATAGCTGTAAGCGTATTTTAAACAGTAGTACACAAAGAACTATTAAATTGTTGGTGCATTTGAAAGAATACATGAGAACATGACAAGAAAGACACTTGGCATCAATAGAAAAATAGAGGCGAATGTTGATATATTAAGTATACACATACACACATCTTCTATCAAGGAATTCATAAAATCACATTGGCGGAAAATTCATTTTTTAATTGATTAACGCCATAAGTCATATGGGAGCAGAGATGGAAACTTTTGCCTGTGACTAGTTAAAGTATTTACAAACTTTGGTATTGGTAATGATATTGATTCCTCTACATCCAATTACAGCCAAATGACAGAACACGTTGATCAGAATTGGATATTAAGCCAAGTAGTTAACTGATGATACAAGACCTTAATAAAAAGATCATTTGTAAATATTAATAAAAGAAAACAAAGAATTAGACAATCTGGAAATATGAAATGCAGGCAGGCAGGCAGACACACACACACACACAAGCACAGTATACCCCCCCAGTATACCCCCCCCCCCCCCCCCCAACATCCCACAGAGGTAATTATCTGCAATCACAGTGGCTACTCCTTCAGAGGGGCGGTGGGTGAGGTGGAGATGGGGACGAGCCTTTTCCATTTGCCCTCACTAGAATCTCTGACTGACCTTGAACCTGGAATAACCCCGCAGTAATGTAGTGGGGTCCAGACTTAAGAAATCACTGCTGGGCTTCAGAAATGAAAGGGAGACAAGAGAAAGAGCACCTCTGATTACTGGAGAGTGACCAAACACGCAAACAGAGGCCATGTCTGTGAAGCGTTTCAGTCTTATTTGGATAACCTTCACAAATGAAAGACCACAGACACAGACAGTCCTGCCATGGTTACTCTGTGAAATTGGATGTTCCAGAAAATCAAGTCATGCCTTCAAGTGTGAAATTCAATTTGATTTTTTCTGTTTGGAAGCAGAAACAGTGAGATACAGTTTGTTTTCTTAGTATCAAATGTTATTTGAAATATTATAGCGTAGCATGCTTGTTGGCTCAGGCGCCATGTAGCTGTATTATTAAGGTATGGTGTTTGTGGTTGCAACCACATTGAGGTTTTATAACCACCATCACTGACCATGTTTTGAATGCCTTAATCTTATCTAGTCTTACAACAGGCCATATTCATCATTGAGTTGCTCTTTTTTGACTTGAAGTCTGAAATTTTGACAAACGTGTCTGCATATTTTTGGTTTCTGGTAACACATAGCTTGGAAAAATGCACCAGTTTTGAGCAAAGAAAGCTGTAATTCAGCTACATGCCTTGTAAGGTATGCCAATTAATCCCTAAGCAACCTATTTTATGAAAATAATAACCCATGACCCCTAACATGACCAAACTAATGATCACATTCAACACAGACCTGTTTATTCATGAGCCATGGGACAGTGGGGAAGTCAGATCTACCCCTATAAACACAATGCCAGCATACATCAACATTTAAAAATTGCATTGTGTTTGTATTGTCATAAAATTTAGAACAACTCCAATAATAAACCAGACAAGAAAGTGGTGTTCTTAGCATGACTGATCCTCACTATTAAGGGGCAGTGGGAAGCCACCAAGCAGTATCAGGGGACATGATCCTGTTCTAAAGCTAGACGTTTGGTCAATAGCAATGTCGGGAGAGTCGAATGTCTAACTTTACTGTTTTTGTATGTGGGTTGCTTTTTTTGGAATCCCTTTTTATGAGGTCATTACGCAGCTGCCCCTTCCCTCTTGTAACGCTCCTAATAGGAACATAGGATGAAATGGTTCAGAATCCTCCTGCTCAGTTGTCATGGAACGTCTTGCAATGTCTCCATAGCCCACGGCTCACTTCCCCCTCTCTCTGTCTGTCTTGATCATTCTGACTTTCTCTCTCTCTCTCGCCCTCTTCCTTTCCTTTTTCCTTTTACTCTTTTCCCTCTCTTGCCTTGGCTGAGATAAATAGGAGGTATTTAACTCTGATGTGAGAACATAATGTCTCCTGCTCAGTAAAAACTACATTTGTCAGTGCCACAGTGCTTTTTGCTCGGGGTAATTGTGCACCATTGTTTTGCAAGGCTGCCTGGAGATATTCCTGCTGCAGAAAAGAAGTGGGATCGGTGGGAGAGGGGAATTTCGTGCCATGTGGAAATGAAAAGAATGTGTTGTTCTAGTATGTGACACATGCGTTCGTCTGTATGATTAATTGTGCCATTAGCAGATGCAAATGCTTCCATGCTATTTAGATAATGGTTCACGCAAATCCTTAAGCCTTAATTTGTGTTTTTGAATTGAATAGTTTAAACATTTTTTAATGATGTGTGAAGTTTTAGGGAGAGATAATTAAATTTTTGTGTAAATATCCACCTTTTTGTTCATTGTAAAATTGCCTAAATGTTAAATAATGCTTCTTCTTCTGATTATTGGTGGCAGCATTTGTGCGGATGTGACTAATATTTGAGTCTAACAGAAGGACTTGTAACCATATTCAACTACATGGAAACCACAATGACATTAACTGAACACATGCATCTCAAAACACTAAGGCAAGGCTGTAAACCATTTCATGTTCAAATATACCTAATATGTCAAATAAGACGTATACTTACTGAGTGGTTCTGGAGTTGTATGCTGTTAGTTTCTGCTGTGCCTGCTATGACTGTTTTAACGTTTGCAAATGTTCACAGAAATGGAAAGGAAGAGGAACATTCAATAAAATCTGCATTCTGTAGTCTTTGGCTAAAGTAATGATACTGCTTTTTCCTTGTTAGAGGTGCAAAAGTTCCCATTAATATGTGCATTCAAACAGCATGCAGTCATCCTTTTGGCTAAGACCTCCATGGCCACAGTAAGATCATATAGTGCCTGATTTCCACCATGAAGTTTGAAAAGTTGCCCTAAAATTGGATTTGAACATTATATTCTATAAATCACAACCTCAGTGGGGTTCCTGCAGAAAGGCTGCAGAAAAGCACTCCTGTAATCAGGACTTGGTTGATGGGCTCACCTCACTGATGACGAAGCTTGTGAAAGCGCCTAGTAGGGAATAAAGTGCTCACCTGCTCCAAGCTATTCCTACTCTTTACAACTTACAATCAGAGTTGCCCTATTGCAAAAAATGTCAGTGTAATGAAGAAGGTTACACATATAGCCGTGTTTCTATGAGCACTAGATACTAAATGGTTACCTCAATAGAGCAGCAAACCAAGATTTCAGACACCTATCATCGTCATTTTGCATCATCAGTGTCAGCTGTAGAGTCGCATAACATAATCTTCGCATTTATAAAATGTGGAGCATTGCATTGTGGGATTGCTAGCAGAAAGGTGCGTATATGCTGAGGACACTACTTTTCTCATTCCATTGTGGAACATCTGAGGGCACTTTATAGTGTAAATGTATATAGTTTGAAGTAGTTGCAATTGCATGCTTGCCCAAGTACAGCCTAAGTACACACTTAGACTTATTTCATTTTTTGTTGAAATTGTACAATCATGTTGATTAACCACACGCAAAGCCAAATTAAACAACACAATTAAAATGGTATTTTTTCTTTTCCTCTTTTCGTGTTGTTGTACAGTAGCTATAATTTCGTTCCACTTGTGCACAACATGCTGTGTTCCTGGAAGCAAATATTTAGACATGTACTGTAGATGTGAACCAAAGTGCATTCGGGCTGTGAAGCATCTCTTTGTGTCCAGAACTCGCCACCTTCCCAAGCCTCCCGGTCATTCAAATGGTAAACCAGCAGAACCGACTCTTAATTCATTGAGCGACATTAACAGTCCACTCCAGCTCTCAGCACTCCAGCCTGACTCACTGTTTCCCACTACTTTCTCCAAACATAGAAAAGGAAAGCATTTACCATGAGAAAAGAGACAGAGAGGAGAGAGAGCTGGATGCGGCACGCTTAATCTGTAATCTGTCTCTGCCATTTTTCTTCGTAGCATATCCTTTTCGGTTTTGTTTTTTCAGTGTGTGTGTGTGTGTGTGTGTGTATGTGTGTGTCAGTTCTTCTCAGTTGTACTCCTACCAGTAGGCACAACTGAGGCTTAACAGGCTTAACTTATTTAATATATATAAGTAATACAAACATTACAATAATATTTGTTTCTTTTAACTCTTAAAAAATACTAAAAGTCATTTTTGGCTTTACATAAATTAATGTTAAAAATCTTCAAATCAGATAGATAGTATGATCCCTAACAAATAATACATTTTTGCTAAGGCATGGCAAATTAAATTATTCTTCAATCACTGTTGTTCTTTAATCATTTTATTTCTTAAATAATGTTTGATCCACATTGCTATTGTCTTCGCCCATATGTGACATGATGCAAGGATGTGAACCCCCATCTCGAGTGTCAAACTGTTCTTTGTGCATCTACCATCCACCATGATCCTTTTACGTTACTGCACTTTTCCCTAAAATAACGTAGCTCTTCCTTGAGGAATTTGGAAAACAAATTAGTATCATATAAACCTTTCTAGAAGACTAGCAGGTATAGTTCAAGTTTGTCCCAAAACAAAAAAATAGCAGGACTAAAACTCCTTTTCAAAACACATTATCTCACATTATCATCATAATGTCTACAAGAATAAATTTGTATTCATGTAATTTAATAATGTGTACGACGTAAAGTGCCGGCAGGAGATGTGCGCTTGGCATTCAACACCATGTTGAGTGGTGAAACCCATGTTAATATGCAACTGCCTCTCAAAACATCCAACTAATTACATCCGATTTCCCTGAGCACACCCATCGGCAATGTTAAAATTGAAGCATGAAGCAAAGACAAGTGCATGTTCTGCTCGGGTAGCTCAGGTTATAGGAAACGAGAGCAACACAGAGAGAGAGCAGCAGCTAAGGAGAGAAATCACTCAGTCATCTACACTGGATTTGCATAGTAACTGTAGCCTCCATATATAAATGTTCCTTGCCTGCTATATTCTGCAGAATTCTGCACATGGGCCTGAATTTGAATGGGAAAGGATATGAAGTGATACGAAGTATCCAGTTTTGAAGGGTTATTCTGGCTTCTAAGGGTTTGTGTTTGTGAGGGTTTGTTTCATTGAAAAATCTGCTCATAAATTCAAATTTTTTGGAATTTCCAAATAGCACTCCACAAAGAGATTAGCAGACATTTCTTCAGAAAGTGTAGAAAACGTATAAATCCGCTGGATTACATTGCTGCTGGTCATGTGTGTTGTTCTGTAATAGATCATAGATTTTGTCATCTGTATTATATATAGACTGTTACACACCTCAATAGTTTGATAATACTGAGTGATGGACTTGCATCTGAACTGTCATGGAAGTAATTATACTGTAAATAACGTTAGTCTGTGTATGTATGTGTGTTTGTGTGTGTCAGAAGGCTTGACAGCCGAGGGCAGGCAGGCATGACATCAGATTTCTTCCTCTCTGCATAAGCAGCATTAGAGGGAGAAAGAGTTTGAGGGGTGTTGACATATGATGCATCCTCGGTTGGATGTTGTGCTGTTGAGCAATGAATCGCTGCACCACAGAGGACATTCATTTAAGGAGAGGTGTTTTTTTATCTCTGAAATATTTTTCTATCCTTGAATATACATACATTTGTATTAGAGGCTAGAGGAGTGAATCCTAAATGGAGTTGTCTTAGTTTCAGCAGGAAACATTGATTTGGGAATTGGGTCAAGTACGGTAGTCATGTGACTTGTTGCCCACACTCAGGTACATCAACTGTACATAGTTTTTAGCAGAATGGTCATTAAGTTGTTCGTCCTACAAACATTTATGGTCCCCAGAGGACAAATCCTAATGACTTTGGTGAGTGCTGCACCATGCGATAGACATTTAGACATAGTGTTTTCATTTAATGTGTAAAAGACTAAGAGTTGAGTTTTTATTTATGTACATATTTTAGAGAATTTAATTATTCTGATATATATCTGTAGTAATTATTTTGATACTTCTATATTGAGACTTAGTTACTACACATGTGCAGCGTGATAACATTAGAAGCAGTAGAAGTGAAAAAAAGGGTGAATTGATGTAAGGGTGACATCGACCTTTTCAAACATGTGGAAATATTCACCAGTTCTTATGATAATGTTTGCATAACAATGTATAACACACATCATGAAAAGATAAGGACAGGTTGGATATTTTAAAATGTTCCCTTTATCAGAGAAGCTCACTGTGATTTATTGTGTGGATGGAGATTGAATACCTGAATGGATATAGATGTTAATAACCTTCAAAACCAGAAAGAAGACCTACTTGGGATGTATGAGTTAACTAAAGAATAAGGCTATCACTGAATATTGGAATTCATGGCTAACTAAGGGTCAAACAAAATATCTACCTTTTGGATATATTCCCTTGAAATTTGATACGAACTGTATATCCACGGTGACAAGATGAGAAATCCAACTTGATGCCTGAATTTTAATGATATAACACATTAAACAAATTATAATAATTAAACATTATACCTGCTAAACATCACCAAGTTAGTATGTTAGAATTGCCACTGTGAGATTTGTAGCCCGCTGATATAAACATATAGTTTGCATTCATTTCATATTGTACTTACTATAAACGTCAACCTCCAAGTTGTAATTACGCAGATTCACAGCCTGAGATTTGACTTGAAATGTCTGTATTCCTGAGGACAGGTTTCCCAAATTGGCTTATAAAAACTTTTGTCAAAACGATTGCCAGTAGTATTTTGCATCCTTTACAGCTTTGTTCTTAAATAATTGATTCAGTTGACTTGGAATATTTACATTCACAGCATAGCTTTTATAGTCAGCCCTCTTTGACTTTTCAGAAATACAACCCTTTTTGTCATATCACCTTTTGACAGTTGTGTCACTTAAAGTATATAATACAGTATGTTCCAACCCTTGTATCTTGCTGTGAGGCATTGCTGTAACCTTTCACAAATGCAAACACATGTGAATCATTTGCAATGGTAGATTTCACAGTGTTCCCACGGCAACTGTGGCTAAATCTCAAACAAGCAGGTCTCACATTTAAGGTACTGAAGTGTTTATTTCTTTCTCTTCGGTTCTCTCTTTCACACAGAACAAACATATTTTGGATGCAATTCCAGCCTTTTTGTCAGCTGTGTGGGTAGCAAAATCGAGTCAAGAAGAGTACATGATGTTTCTGGAGAGACACAAGCTCATTAACAACCTCACTGAGTGCTGGGCTGATGAGGTGATGACTCCTGACAGCAAAGGAACAGTAATTAAACCTTTAATAATAAGATGAAGTTTCATTGAAGACCTGCTAATTCTGCTCATCATGAGGTTTTAGCACAGTGTGTCCTACAAGAAGGATACATCTTTTTTTAGAAAAGGTCCATACTTGTAAAATAAAGCTTTTCACTTAGCTGTATTTCTTTCATAGGTGGAATATAAGTCTGTCTTGTACTTATGAATATGCCACAAAAGTAAAAGGGTGGGCTTTCTCTGAGCTTTGAGATGCACTGCACTGCCGGCATTCCTGGTACATTTGGTGATAAATGTGCCATAGCAAAAGGCTCCAGAAACTGGGAGACATGGTCTGGGTTCATTGGTTGAGGCTCCAGCATAGCAATCACTCATTCTACCTTAGAGAGGGAGAAGAGAAGAGAAGAGAAGAGAAGAGAAGAGAAGAGAAGAGAAGAGAAGAGAAGAGAAGAGAAGAGAAGAGAAGAGAAGAGAAGAGAAGAGAAGAGAAATATGTGGGGAACGGGCAGCTGAGACGAAGTAACAAGAAAGCGAGCAAAGAGAATGAGCGTTAAGCTCTGCTTGGTGCTCTTTACTCTTTTGTGCCAGCAGAAAGGAGCTGTTTCCAGCTGGAAGTCACGCTCCCTGTTTTGTCACAAAGGACTCCTCTGTCTCTATTCATCACTAAAACAGAGAGGGTCTGAAGAACACCATTTGGCTCAAGCCTCACACTACTGCTTACCTGCACATACATTGTACACTGCAGCTGATAGCAGAATGCTTACTTTCTAACAGATTGTTGAACATTGCACAACATGCAACTCTTGACATTGTCTCTTTCCCAATTTTCATTTTGTGTAGACAAACCTGTCAATATTCTCATTTATCATGGTTATCTCAAGGAGATTAAATCGAACGCAACTGGACTTAGTTATTTGTCTTTGAAGACGTTTCACCTCTCATCCAAGAGGCTTCATCAGTTCATGCTAGCTTGACTAGGCTGGGACTAGTCCAACTAGCTGGTGTGGAAACCCAGGTATTAGTATTATATCACTGCCATGTGACTGCCTTCACAGAGGTTAAATACCAGCTAGCTTGACTAGTCCCATCCTAGTCAAGCTAGCATGAACTGATGAAGCCTCTTGGATGAGAGGTGAAACGTCTTCAAAGACAAATAACCAAGTCCAGTTGCATTCAATTTAATTTCCTTGAAATATTTTGTGTAGACATGACAAACCACAGATGACCCCTCTTAGTTTTATACTGCTTCGTACTTCTTCACTAGCTGTTGGGTAAATAGTGAGATGCAGTGCAGAATTACTCAATATTGCCAGATACAGCAGATTGGAGTTTAATTTCAAATTAAACTGTGTTTCTTGGGTCAGTGTTTGGCCTGTGTTGTTATGGAGACATGCAGTGTCTTCCAAGGCTGTGCAATGAGACCAATCATGCTTAATTATTAGCATGATTGGTGGTGGGTGGAGGCTGTGACCACTCTTGAACCCGGTTTATCGGTTCTACTTCTTCATATGATGATGTATTTTACAAGTCCACATTTTTTAGTACAAGTCAAATATTTCTATAAAACGTACATAATGCTAAGCTTTTCAGCTAAGCTAAGAAATCGCCAGTATTCAAAAACAAAACAAAACATGTGACACCATAATGGTATGCTGTTCATAGGATAAATGCTAGCAACTTAGCAAAGATTAAACAAGGTATGGCTGCATCCAATCTGGCATCATCTTATAATGTCAAAGAAGTGAATTATTTTTTCTATCTTTGCAAAGAGAAACTTCACATAAAAGGTTATTCAGTCTATTTCTGCAATAACTTTACTTATGGCTGTGTTAACACTACGCTATGATTAAAATTATGCACTCATTGGTCCGGGAGCCACTATTACTGTTTTGCAAGTGGCAGCTTGTGATTCTATAGCATCAACTACAGCGCAGTCCCCGATTGGCTAGTTACATTGTCAAATATGTGCCTGATTGGCCTGGATACATGATCATTTATTGAAATCGGATGCGGTAGCAGGAAGCTAGACTGATACATAGAGAGAAACTGAAATGTTGAGCTCATGTGATCAGGATGGTTTTACCGGGATAATGTTTATTCCAGTAACTGAAATCTAGAGAATTTAGTATGTCACAGCTAGACAGACACAATAGTTTGTCCACTGAATTTATGTCAGTGAGGTGTACAGGGGCCTGCCTCTGATTCTGAAACAAAAACTATGTACTGTACTGGAATCATTAATACAAAAACTGACTGCACATTTAGACTGTAATCGTAAGTCTATTGGAAATGTACAGTTTATGTAGTGTCCATTACTTGGGTGTCATTACAGAGCATATAGCAAGGCTATATGCCATAATGAATAACTTAACAGATAGCGATGGACTAAATTGCCATTGTGTGATTATGCGAAAAAACATCATCATCATCAAAAATGGATGAAATTCTAGTCCCTCATTCGATATTTTTATAGAGTTTTAGTGAAATCAAATGGAAGATGTTGCCCTTTACCTTTCTGTGTTCAGAAATTCAGTGGCTACAGTGATGCTCTGCTGTAATATGACACCATGAGATAAGAAAAAAAACATCTATTGATTTCAATTAAGTCTGTATTGTATAAGAGACTGAATGGAGGTTAAATTTAAATGAATGTCTTCAAACCCATATTCACTCTCACATTGTACTGAAATTGATTGGTATGACAGTAGTAATAATGTGCTTGTATTCCAGTGATGAATACAAATTCTGTATCACTTGGACCCCATTTCAGATGGGACAAATATGCATCACAACATTGTGCTGTATGTGTGTGTTGTTCAGGCAGGGCTTGGCACAAGGTATGCTGTGCAGGCAATTAAAACTGTTCATTAACACTCCAGCTAATCCCATCATATGGCAGGCAGTGATAAGGGCATTTCCTTCTCTCTCTGCCTGTCTGTCTGTCAGTCTGGTGGGAGCAGATATGCTATCAGGGCCATGTTGTAAAGGTGAACAGAGGGAAATCCATGAAGGGTCACAAATATTCAGATTTAGCTTTGTTCAGCTGGAGAAAAAGGGATCCTGGGTAAAGGAAAGGCTTGGCAGTGTACACTAGATATAATTTAATGTTTAGGTTCTGCCTAAAAGCTGCAGACATATGGTTAGAGATGAAACATTATTGTTTTTATTAACTTTATTGGAAAACTGTTAACACCAGTAAAATAAAAGTATAGAAATGGAATTGATAAGCTAAAATAAGAGTGACAGTAGGAGTGATAAAACAGATAAGACATGTTAGAACCATAAAAATAAGACAATGGGCCAACATTAATAAAAGACTGTACACATTTATTGAGGCTGTGTTTTTCCCCCCTACACTTGTACCCAACCAACCATGGAATATGCAGTCTTCCCTTGCAAAGTCAATTGCATAACCTTGCTTTATCTATAAGAACAGTAAGTAGAGTATTATTTTTTCCTGTATTTCTTTCCACTGTGCTACGTGTGTCAGTGCCAAATGATTGTGATGCAGTTGGAGAGTGTGCATGCAACTAAGCCTTGGTCAAGATGGCGTAGAGAGAAAACAGATTACCATTTTCTCAGTGTGTATGTTGTTGGGGCCCCGGAGCTGACTTCTGAGCTGCTACTACCTCTGCTAGACTGGAGCTGTCAGAGCTGCTCTGTTCATGTCTGTGTCATCACTGCATCTAACACTTCTATGACCATATACCGTGTGTGTGTGTGTGTGTGTGTATATATATATATATATATATATCTGACACAAGATTCCACATAACATCTTGTTTTGACCTCTGTGTCTAATTCAATGTCTATGGGGTAATTACTATTATTCCTCCCCAATAGGAGGAATACTTGCTTACTTACTTATGCTTGCAAGGAATGATGATGTCAGAGCCTAGATGATGACAATTGTTTTATCACTGCTCCACTTGATAGGGCTGACTGAAATGGGGTGACGCTTGGAGACTAGTTCAGGCAGACAACTGGAGACTCTCATGACATACTGTAATCATTGCAGCATATCGTAGATCCAGTGCACCCTTTGTATTAGGCCACATGTTTAAGCTGTCAGTGCTCCACCCAGTCTGTTGATTTTGATTGTCTGTTAATGCTATAACTGTTGCAATCACAGGCTGCTACTGCTACTGCAGTACTTACCTCCAACCCAGTGAAGTACGTTGTGTCTGATCATGTAACAGTAACAAGGAGGAGGTGGGGTGAAAAGCCTGCAGTCTTTTCCCTTCCAGTTGCTCGTCTCTACTTCTCCCTCAGCATCATCTTTTCAACCTTAGAATTAAAGAGATTTATGTTGAAGGAAGCAAAAATCAGCGTATTTTGAGATTATTGGACTGTATTTTACATTTGTATGCCCTTTATCATGTGCCTCGCTATGGTTTTTACTTAATTGCTCCTTCTTCAAAAAAATCTACACATTCTGTACATCTGTCTTTCTGTGCATTTTGTGATGATTTGGATTAGACTAACTTCTGCATAACAGCTGGGAGATGGATGGTGCATTGTGACTGGGAGGGTTTGGCTGTCAGCCAGGACAGCTATAGTGTCGTTGTTGGCACAGCTCTCAGTGCTACTGTGACAAGGATCTTACTGTGGTGAGAACCATTTTGTCAGTAACTATCAGCTAAGTTTACAGAGAACATCTCTTGAGATGATGGAGCTGATTGCTTATTCATTTCCACTTGTGTAATAAATGGAGCATTAGCATAACACTGCAGGTCAATGCCATGCAAAGCCATCACATTCAACAATGGAGACAGCATACTTGACGAGTACATAACTTTTAAGCACTTGTAGCTACTCAAAGACTCATATCCAGTTAACAAATAAAATTAGTATCTGTGTTTCCACAATTAACCCATTGTGTGTTTTCAGGATTGACTTTATTTTCCCAATAGAAAGATTAGATGACGCATACATTATAATCTATAGATCTTTATTTATTTTTGCAGATAACATATATTGCAATCATGCTTTTTCGTATAACACCATCTAAAGACATTTATTATATTTTTTTACATAGAATATTTTACATTAGGCCCATGAAACAGCTAGAAATATACAAAACAATATTCTCTGACTAGACATTTCTATTACATTATTATTATTATTATTATTATCGTCTTCATTATTACTCTATTCTGTTATCGTAATTATAATTTTTTACAGTTGAGAGAGATATGTGCTTTAGTTTCTGAGATAATAATATTATTGCAGAAAACAGCAAATAATATCACATTTTTTTTGTTCAACATTTAGACAAAAGAAAAGAAAAACTCAGGTTGTACAGACATTCACAGATACATGTATTACACAGTCCAGTTTACAACATCATTCAAGAGAGAAAACTGCAGTATTGGTAACTTTATACAAAATTCACGGAACCCTTTGTCATTGCACATTTTAATTTAACATATCTTTGAAAAAAAAAACATAAATAAAAGAATAAAATGGGACTAGTTCAACCTGATTCCTGCCGCATGTAGCTGCCACAGAAGCAAATTTTCTTGATCCTTCTTTATAGTCATACAGTTATACCTGTGGTCTCTCACAAAAGCTTCTACAGTTATATTTTTATATTGCCAAACAAACTTGATATGTAATAATAGGTTTTTCTTTACCCTGTGAAAGGGAGTAGTTTCAGTGGTGCTGGCCTATGTAGCATCTGTCTATGTCCTGTTGTGTTAACAGTACTTTTGTGTCAGCCAAAGTGTCTCTCTCATAGTCTGATATTGGAAATCTGCACTCACCACAGGATAGAAACACACTATGGCTTATACTAAAATGACTGAGTGGAAACGGTCACGGTTCTTTTAAAAAGAGGCAACAATTTGGATAAGCTTTTGAGTGTGCCGAAGTATCTGTACCACATGTTTTATAGTCTTCATATTGATTTCATTCTGATTTTCACATTTGGTTGCTACTTAAGATAGCATGTTGGATTTATAGAAGAAAAAAAAATGACTGAAATTTGATGATATTTGTTCTTTTTTGTAAATACAACATTAATTCAGTGTATCATAGTAGTATCTGGTTTGGTCATGTCCACCTTTGTTCCTGAGGAGTGGGTTACTAAAGAGACTTAACTCTTAACTCGTTGTCATCAGAATATTCTCCAAAAAACTTTGCAAATACTCTCTACAATATCTCTGGCAGAAATATTGTACACACAGTGGGATTTCTAACGGCTACACCTTTATAGGGTGTTAGAAGTGGTAGTTCACAGATCCAATTTGTGCTTGTAGGCGGATGTCATATTTACTACCCTGTTGCTCTACAGTAAGGCATGGTGATGCCTAATTTTGAATTCATATTTTATATAGTCGGGGTCAGTTGCCTGCACCAATCTTTTAAACTTGAGTATGATTTTGGTCCTTCTCACTCTCACATATAGAAAACGACCTAAAAATGATTCTACAAAAAAGATTCAGACAACATACAAAGTTATTGTTCTTTAGAAAACAAAGAAACAATTATAACAGTCTCTTGCTATGTGTCCTATGTAAGTTATTTTTGCTGTTGTCACAAGTTTCAATCAAGCCAAAAGAAGTTGGACGCTTCATATTCCATACTATACTTGTGCTTTTCAAAGGTAGCCCCAGGCATGGGTGGTAAACATTTCAGGCGAACTGCAGGATCCTGCAAAGAAGTGATAGTCTGGCTAAATGATATTTTACACATACAAGCAGATTTGGCCTTATCTGTTGCACATTCCCATATTGTCTTAAATGTGTTCAATATTGAAAATTTCACTTTACGAACTTTCAAATTGCGTTTTTTTCACCTACTACACGGCATTCATTTTAATGTATTTACTTCATGTACAAGCAAAATGCATTTAACCAATATTTTTTTCTTTGTACAATAATTGTAGTTTAGTAGATTAAGTAACATCTTCAAAGTAGCACAATACTATTGGATCAATGTGGGCCTCCAAATTTAAATCATATATTCAATTTACAGTAATTTCCTAAGTCACATTTTCTTTTCTAAAAAGACTAACTTTTTGCATAATGAAATTCATAATTACACAACAACTTTGCTGGGTAGTTTGTTTTTTTCTCATAAGTTTTATAACTCTGTATTATACAAATAAACAGACAGAAAACCCCCTAAAAATAACTGTGTAATCAGGTTGGTCTCACGTGTCCCCAGGAGGTAGGTGAATAAAAGCAGACATGAAAGTCTGGTGGTCGTTCCCAACTTTGATTACGCTTCTTCTGTGTAGAGCACCCGTCTGACCATCGAGACAGAAAGACAGGCAGAAGTTTCTAGATGTAGGCTTCCTCATTGGCAGGGTTTTGATTCTGGTTTTCTGTCTGCTGGTCAGGGCCATTTTCCTGAGCCTTGACCAGCCTCAAAGGCTTGATCATCATCCGCAGACGCTGAAAAGAAGACGCATAATGATGAGCTGGACCCCACTGATGTCACGCAGCTGAAAGATACGCTGGTGTTGTTGAAATTACAATACAACACTGTCAGTGGGAATCAAACAGCTGCAAAGTTTGTGATCAAACCCATGAGTTGTAACGAAACACACCAGCTACACAGCTGTGAGCTTGATGAATGCACTGCCTCAGGCTCTGAATGTAAACCTCTTTTTCAAGATACTCTCAGAAAAGACATGTACACATTTTCCCTAATGTGAAGCTTACTGAGCTCCTACAACTAAATCATATTATTCAAAACTTGGTCAATCTTCCAAATATTCTGAACTATGGATAGTATTCGACCTGCGGTTGGTGGCACAGTAGGCATTTAGTGCATAGAGTGTTTGTGAAACTAAGCCTGAGTGCAGAGCACTAATCAGCTGGCTGATTGCTACAATTAGACAATCAGCTGGTACTGTAGGATTTGACACCTGCACATCGCCTCTGACAGCCCCTATTGCACTGCCTGCAATTATGGCCTATTTATTCTGCCAGTGCTGGCTGTAAAGCTATATCTGTCACTAGGGGCCGTATAGATGTATGGTTCAGTGCATTGTGGATGGCTGCAAATCAAAAAGCTCTTAATGTCAATGGAATGGCAGAAAGGTATTATCTGCCATTAAGATCATCAGATCAATACACATCTATATATGCACCATTCTGCTTCATACACATGACACATACATGCAGTTACTGAGAAGTCAGTGACTGGTTTAGCAAAAATGCATCTAAAATTGCTGAGCTGAACTAATTAGAAACTCTATTTTACTAATCATGTTATCACTGTTCCCTTCCTCATGGCAATTAGTACATCTTTACCCAGCGTTTCTATGTGCTTGCTCATTACAATAGCATTGAATCACAGGGCCATAGTGCTGTTATAACACACAGAACAAAATGACAGTGGGCAAAGCTGTGTATTTTAACACTGAATGTGAAGTCTAAAAGGCTAAAAAACTGATCAAGCATTAATAACTGTATCAACTATTAGATAAAATCTACATTGATCTTACCTCTTTGTATGTGCCTTTGAGTGTGAGGAACATGTACACCATGTAGCCAGGAATGAGGATCATGGAGGAGAGGGCCATGCACCAACCGACCCCCTGACCCCAGGCTGGGAACACATACTCGCCCATAGTGAGGGGAACCATTTGCACGGCACTGAACAAGAACACTCCCTGGATACAGGAGAGAAGAAAACCGAGTCAGACACAGTTAAAATAATTAGGTTGCTTTTGGTTTTGTGCACATGGCCATCAAGCTAAAGTGCTGTTTTTTACATAGTATTTTTATATGTACTGTATTTGTACTATTCTCAATACAGACCTCATAAGCCTACATATTGTTGATGATAGGGTGTTGGTTAAATATCCTAAATGTTTCCCAAAGATAATACTTACAGCCACAATGAGCGGAGTGAAAACGACCCAGCAGGCCTTCCACCACAGACAGGGCCTGTAGCCAACCATTTCCTCAATGTTGTCATAGAATTTGTCTACACCTGGAAACAAAAATGAAACATCATGAATATGTTTTTTGTTTTTTTTGCTTTCGCCTTGTCTGGATATAGATACAGTCCATAATTCGTGATCTCAGATGTGTTTCTAGTCTGAATCTTACTGATTACTCACTAATATTCTGAATCTGAATATTAGATATTGATAGATATTGATAGCTCTTGTTTAGTTTGCAACAAAAGACATGAAATGTTTATTGCATGCTTGTTTTTATATGGAAACGTATTCCTTTCTTAAGAATGTTACTGAGACATAAGTGTGGCTTACCATAGAACCATGAAATTGAGATACACTCAAAGAAGACCAGGAAGAGCAGGGACATCCCACTAGCTGAGTAGTAGTCAAATAGCTTGAACACGTACAGACCACCCTACAAACAAAAAGAAAAGTATAACAAAAAGAAGAAGATGATAAGAAATATAGAGGGGGGGGGGGGCATAGAAGAAGCAGTTACAGTGTTGGATGTAAAGGACAGCACTAAACTCAAGTGGAAATAACGCCAAGGGCGAGAGCATCAGCGGCTCTGGCTGGTGAGAGTTAAGTGAGATGTCTCATTGGTGAAGACAGAGTTGATAGTTGATGGATAAGCCTTCCTCATAGAAACTATATGACTGTGGACGTGCAGCGCAGGCAGTACCAGTGTAGATCAAACATGTATAAAGGACTTCTAGTCTGTCCACAATCTTTCCCCCCATCAGGTCATTTTGGGGACCAGCTCAAACGGACCTGCTCCAGTTTGTCAACTCCTTCTCTTTATGGCTTGATAAACTTTATGCAGCCCGGAGCAGCGATTAGTGTAACTGCTTCATTGTACCAGTGTTCATGATGGGAATCCAGTGTGGCAGAAGTAGAGGGACAATGCAGGGTCTTTGAGTGTCATTGGCAAACATGACCTTGGCCTGCAGTGGTTTTGTCATTTTTAACTCTCACGTACAAAGACACAGAATCATCTTTGCCACCCTTTTGACAAATTTTGGTTTTGAATTCTTATTTTTGTTTCAAAGTACGACAAAACGTTTACCGTATATTCTGCAGCAGTAACTGTAGTAATTTTGTTGGGCATGTTTTGCAAAAACTAGAAAGGGAAAATACTTTAAACATCTCTGATGCCCGACTTGTTAATATATGGTTATAATATTTTTTTTGTTAAATAGAAATTATTGAATGCACATCAATGGAGCGGGACAATGCTAGGGTTAAAAAGTTAAGAATTCTAATGAAGAACATGTATTCATAGTTCATCATACCACATAAGTGTATGTCTGTAGATAGATAACAGTATGGTGGTGCTAGACAATAGTACAGGTGTTTACTAAATCATTGGGAATCAGTGTTGAGATGAAGTGGAAGTGAAACCGAATCATTGCTGTAAACCTATTTCACGTTGTTTCATGTTTGCAAACTGAAACAGGATACAGAATGACCTGAACAGCTTTGGATATGAACTACAGTTGCAGAGGGTGTGTGACGATCTCTGATTCTCTGTGGATTTCATATTACATCTACTTAGCGAGCTAACAACCTCGCTGCTTGTAGGTTACTATGGGTCAGCTGCTGGGGCTCTGACCACTGGTGTCCTCTGGGAAGCTTACAAGTCTGTGTACATTTTTTTTATTATATGATTTAATTATTGTGTGATAATGTTGTTAAACTAATTATCAGATATCCAGCCAGAAACAAGTATTTACCTGTGTGATGTTGGACAGTCCAATGATGTAAGAAACAAGGCAGACAATTGCAATAAAGATCTCTCTGCGTTTCCGGAGAATGTGAGGGAATTCATCAACCAGCGCGGTGATGAAACCTTCCACAGTACAGAACTGAAGAGAGTGTAGAGTCACGTCAAAACTCATACATAGTAGATCACAATAAAACCATCAGGACAATTATTCAGGTTTAGAACATGAATGAATGAATATTTCATCCTGAAACAATAGAATTCTAGTCTTAAACATGACAAAAGCACTGAGTTTACATGTCATTGACTTAAACAAAAGCACTTATGGTTCCAAAACTTCAAATGAGGACATTTTTGTTTGATTGTCTTTACCTGGCTGTCGATTCCCAGCATCAGCAGCATGGAGAAAAAGAGGATCGCCCAGAGAGGAGAGATAGGCAGCTGGGTGACGGCCTCAGGATAAGCCAAAAATGCCAGGCCAGGTCCTGACAAAAGACAAATATTGTAAACATTGTTGCCTTGTGAATAATAAGTGAGTTGTCAGTTGTATGACTATAACAAAACCTAACAAACAACATAACAAAAAACTATAATGAAATCACTGTAACTGTGACACAGGATAAAACCAGAAGGAGCTAAAATGTAAAAGTCCAAAGTGTCCTTGGAAGAAAGAAATGTGAATTTACTCGTACCACTGAGCATTTGTTCCCTTTATTAAACACAGAAATCAGAACTCTCATATAGCTGCAGAGTTCAACCTTTCCTACTTTCCTTTTGACTGAAAAAATAATAATATCTTGCAATTTCAAGAGCAAATTTCTACACAGCTGCAAGTAACTCTTGTGTCTATTGTCACTATCCAGTTTCAACATTGATTGCAATTACCTGAGGCTGCCACATCAGCGATTGGTCTCTTTGTTACATTGGACATGAATCCCACGATGGAGAAGATGACAAAGCCAGCAAACATGCTGGTGAAGGAGTTGATGCAGCAGACAATGATAGAATCTCTGTAGGGGAGAGACAAAGCACGAGGCAGCCATTGTCACGCCTATATCAATTCCTTATCAACCCGTCACACATTGTGGAAAGGGATGGGGGGAAGGGATGGTGGATGGTGGAAAGCCACTTTGCATCCTGCAGTAGCACAGCAGCTGAATACATTTATATTGACCTGTTCTTTTAAAATGGTAGTGAGCTTCAGCACTTTCAAAATAGTTAGAATTGTAAATATGCACATTGGGCTGCTAACCAGCATTTACTCTACAACTCTCTACTAAGAGGCAAACCGAATATCTGTGTCTATGAGTGTAAAACAGAGGGGAGAACTGAAGAAATCAGCTGGAAGCTCAAATAGTCCCAAAATAGAAGGTGCGGTAGACACTATGTTGCCAGAAAGCCAAAAATAAGAGACATCTGCACAGTCTTCTTAAAAGGAGCATAAAAGGGATGTGTGAATGACTGGTGTTGGAGCAGTAAAATGTAATCTGAAGAGGTATTTAATTCACAAGGAAATCAACTGAAATCTTTTTATGAACCTTTATGAATTTTACCTGTATACATTGTTATTGAAGGGATTGTAGCTGCCAAGAGCAATCAGAGAGCCTAATCCCAGCCCGTAGGAAAAGAAGATCTGTGTGGCAGCATCCAGCCACACCTGACACACAGAGAGAGAGTAAAAAAGATTAGGTTTGAATAACCAGATGTGCAAAAATGATGCTGAATAGAGATACTTGAGAAAAATACCAATATTTATTTCATCTTA
This sequence comes from Pampus argenteus, assembly GCA_036937835.1. Classification (NCBI taxonomy): domain Eukaryota; kingdom Metazoa; phylum Chordata; class Actinopteri; order Scombriformes; family Stromateidae; genus Pampus; species Pampus argenteus. Next base: position 13,195,934 of record CM072863.1, read on the forward strand.
CTGTTGATATGACATTTTTCATCATTTTGAGCCAATGTAACAGGCTGAGCATATCAAGCCATGTGCACAAATGTATTTTGTCTCTTGTAAACCTTTGATGTAATAGAAGGAACTGGGACAATTACTTGTTCCAGACAGTTCTGACACCTACACACTGTCTTGTTATACGCGATCCCATCTTATCCACTCTGATCCCATTGCATCCCATCTTGTCACACTCAATTCAGAAAGACTTTGCCTTATCTTATGTCTTGCTTCACTTCACTTCACCTCAGCTCACCATGCCTCATTACATTGTCCATTTGAGCTTTAATAATGACAGTGGGGTCCTTTTTTCACACATTAGTTAAAAATCAGTGCTGATTTGAACTATTGGTGGCACATTTCAATTTTCCCTAAAACCTGTATCATTATAATGAATATAATTCTATGCATTGGAAATCCCAGTTTTTTACATCTTTAAAATAATCTTTTTAAAGGAAAAAACTGTATGCTGCACATCTGTTTCTACTATGTTGATCGATGATCAAGACTGTACACTCAATGAGAATGTTCTTGTATAAGTATAAGCTTTGCACACACCAAAATAATTTATCTCAATACTCTCGGGCTAGAATTCAGGTACTGTAAGGCACAACTAGATAGGCCATTGTTGCAGAAAGCCAAAACAGATCCCACCTAGGCTCAGTTTATCCTCTGGAACTGTAAGCTACTGTATGAGTGTCACTAAACAGAAACAGTTTTTAGACATCTGGGCCTACAGAGAGAGAGAGAGCAGAGAGCCTACCTCAGATTCCTTAAGTTTGTTAAAGTCGGGTGTGATATAGAAGAGGATTCCATCAATGGCACCAGGTAGAGTGATGCCACGGCAAAACAGGATGAACAGCATAAAGTAAGGGTATGTGGCTGAGAAATACACCACCTGTGGGTCACAAAGTCATTGTTAGAAAAAGAATATTGTCTATCCAAGCCAAAACTTTTAAAATCACACAGTTACCAATCATTATTGTTAAATATCTATCCTGTAAGACAACAACACTGAAAAAGAAGTGAAAACTGCTAAGTTGTTCAAGCTTGTCTAAGCTCATCTTGAACAGCGTTACAGTGGCACCATCTCCACAGCGCAGCACAGTGACCTAGTCAGCTGTTCCCCGGAGGCAGGTTGACCCCAGAATGGTTGGGTTCAGCACACTCCAGTGCACTATTTCCCACTTTATCTGAACTAATTTTGCACTGTGCTATCAAAGGTGACACATTTCATGTCATTCCTGATCATATCTACTGAATAAGAGTGGAACCAGCAGATTCCGTGTTGTCACTGATGTAAAAATCATGAAATTATTCAAACTCTGCATTTGAAAGATGATGACCACTACACAAAAAACCCAACAAAATATATAAAACTAGACAGACATTAGTAAAATACAAAATCTGAAATGTAATAATTATGTAGCTCAGGCAGCAGAGCGTGGCTCTACAGAAGCAGTCTTGCTGTACATAGATAAACATGGTAAACATGAACCCAGACATACATGTCATCATTGCATTTACAGTGGATTTAGTTTTTTTTCCTCTTAGTTTTTTGTCTTTGCATTCTTCTTTGACTTACCTTTCCAGTCCAGCTGACCCCCTTCCAGATGCAGAAATAGACGAGCACCCATGCAATGGCGAGCGTAATAGCCAGTGGGATCCTGACCTCCCCAGGCTTCTCCAGACCATCGGTCAGCTGGTGCATGTTACGTCTGCAGGGATGGAGTAAAGTGGTCTTACTAAGCTGCACAAATGGATTTTTGGTATCATACATGCAAGTACACATGTGTGCACACACAGATATGCACACGGGTCTGGATTTCACAAAGACCCGCTTTCTTTTCTCACCGCTAAAACTTTTTTTTTAAGTCACAATAGTCAATGGGAGTTATCCTTGTATATGGACACAGGTCTACACATAGACACACACTATTTTCATGAGCTCATCAAATATTTTATTTTGTCTTAATCTTTGTTTGAGGCCACGTGCACAATTTCTTCTCCTCGTATGTATCTATGGACACAAGCATTTGGTAAACTGGCTACATCATACTGTGATCCTCATTATATGCAGTATGTGAAATGACCTTGTGGCTAAAATCTGTTCACAATAGTGAAATGTTCTTGTGATCTAAAAAAAACTCTTATGTCGAGCTTACTCCCAGAACTCCACCACAGCACTGGTTAGGTTTCTGGTGTCTAGGATGCTGTAGTTGTTGTAACAGCGGTCTGTGTTCCAGGAATTGCCACAAGTCTGCCATGGCAGGTTCTGAAAATTACAAAAAACAAAACAAAAAACAAAATCACACAGACTCTCTTTTTACTGGGACCACTCTCCCACCACCGGGTCCCATTCTCTCCAGCTGTCGAGCAGCCAAGTCCATGATACTCATTCGGGACATTGAGATTTCATGCTTTTCTCAAAGGAGTGAATGCCTCATCGCCAAATGCATTTATCAATACCTTGTGTAAGGTGCTAATTATGTGGGAAAGGAAGTAATAAATGTCATACTCTGTTAAGGGTTGTGAAACCTTATATAAGAGGTGCTGGCAAACAGAACCTGCTACTATGTAAAAATACAAACTGGGTTACTGGGTTTGTATATTTAAAGAGGCACTTTTCCAAACAGATTTATCAGGATTTTTCCCTCCTAAACTTTCAAAAAGTGCTATTACACCCAAGACATATAGCTATGTTTTTTATATTTTATACATTTAGGTACAGCATGACTATAAAGATCAAATACTCACAGCAGTGAAGGAATTGTAGAGATAGTAAATAGCCCAGGAAATGATTACAATGTAATAGATATTGAGCCAGAAGGACAGAACAGCAGCAGCCAGACCCACACCTGAAACAATAGGAGAAAAAAAAAGATTATTACCTCTGTATTTTATGGAATTTCCCCTAATGAAGCAGCCAATTAACACAGAAACATAGTTTAATGCCTTGAAGATAATGTAAAGATGGCTTTTACCTTTGAACACGGGGGCCAGTTTCCAGACTCCAAGCCCTCCAATAGAAGTGTACTGACCAAGAGCCGTCTCCAGAAAGAACAGGGGCATGCCAGCAAATATGAGGGTCAAAAAGTAGGGAATCAAGAAGGCCCCTGAATAAGAGTTGAGAGGTAAAGGTGTGTAAGTGAAGGAAAACCACGAATCTAGTAACATTAAACATAATCCAGATAAGATATTTTGGTTAAAAGAGTATTTGTTTGCACGCAGTGTGCAGGCTTTTACTCGTGCGCAATTACGCAAGGCTATGATGGAAGGGAATATATTTTGATTTATTTAAATTAAAAAAACCTCCCGGAGCAAACTGGTAGGTTTGGACCTTTGCACTCCATTTGGTGTATGGAAAATTGCCAGAAATTCCTGATTACCTCCTCCGTTTTTTCCACATAAATAAGGAAATCTCCAGACATTTCCGAGTCCGATTGCATATCCAACACAAGACAGAAGAAAGTCAAATTTCCCAGCCCACGTTTCTCTCTCCGGTATCTCCGTTTTCGTCTTCTGCACTTTCACCACCAAGGTTTTGGGTTTGTCGTTTGGCGTGGTGGTCGGCGCGTCATTCACAGTCTCCGTTAAGACGTGTCCGTCCGAGGCTTTGGTCCCGTTGGTGGCCATAGTCACTGTGCTTATCGGATAGTCCTGACCACTGGAGATGGGGGGGTTCAGCACCGGTCCAGGCAGACAGCAGCTTCTCTGTCCCGTACACACACTTCCCAGATAATAGCCGAGCAGAGACGAATAATCGCGGTAATGAGCGTAATCAGGAGCAGAAGCTGAGGCACCTTAGCAGCCTGAAAATATAAATCAATATGTATAGAGTTAAAAAAAAATCACAAAAGAATCCAATTTACATGATTGTACTTTTTGCCCATGCAAATGATCTGAAATATATTAATAATAATGATGGATACATTTAATTTTACAGATATATCTATATTATTATTTACAATAAATGTGTAAATGTGAATCTGAATTTCAGTTGAATGAAAGTGAAATTATCTGTCCCTATTAAACAACTATGACTTGCTTTCTAAAAAAAAAAAAAAAAAAGAAAAATAAGATTTTCAGATTTCATATAGGTGGACAATGTGTTGGCCTGTGCTGAAAAAAAACAACGTTTTAAATTACTGATAAAATATAATTTTACAACATTATTATGCATTCATCCATTTTAATGACATTTCCTCAGGGGTGAAAAGAAAAGAAAAAAATCTTGCCCACGATCCGTGAACCCCGTGGGATCAAATAAAGACTTCTCACGCAATAAGAATCACTTTTAACTGCGTCCAGTGTATGCATGTTAGCAGAAATTTAGAGCCTGCTCTTGTGCTTGAGTCATTATGCTTCAAATTCAATGGCCCACTTCCCCTACAAGAGAGGAGCAATTAAACACATTTAAGAGTCAGACGCCACGATAATGTCTCATAAATTACCTGGAGTGGCCAATAACTCCCTGGAGTTTACAGACTGAAATACATTTCCATGAAATAAACATAAAACAAAAAACATTCAATTACTTTCTAATTAATTATGGTCAATGTTAATAGACATAATTATACGAATGTATCAAATAACACAATTTTAGCAAGGTTATGCATTAAAAATTGTAAATGATTTTTTAAATCTATTTCCAAATGTTAAATAAACGTCCGTTCATCAGAGTTGAGCAGATGAGACATGGAGCGCGCTGCGTGCTCTCTCATCACCTCTGTGTGCGTAATGGTGCTTGGGAAAACCGGGCTATATGGTCACATTCAGAGGTGTAATGTATTTTGTGAGACGCATTTAATATCACATTTGTTATTAAAATGTCAGGTTATTTTTAACATTTCAAAGACACAAACACCATCAAGACAAACTTGGATCCAGTGAACAAACAATTAGGAGTGCGTTTGTTTCCATTGCATAATTACATTTGACATTTTAAAACATGTAGCTGTAGGACTGAAGGATCAAATGCGCTAATGACACTCATCAGATTCGTCTCTCGCGTCGCCGTCAAGTGAAGTGCAGTCGTGCGTATTGCCAAATTCACTGCATCTGTATATGTAATATTATTTGTAAAAAGTATGTAAACAAGCAGAAATCTATCCCTAATGTATCCATAATGTATAACATAATACTTACAATTAGACCCCTTTCCTTGCCAGATGGAATCCGAAATTAAAAAGTTACTTCCTTGCACTTTCACAAAATAAAACCAGGATGAAAACTTTGCATCCGACGACAGGGAGCAAATATATGATCCTGAGGGGGAAGGATGGTGGTCAAATGCGTCTTTGAGGGCGAGGTGCTGTCCTTAAAGGAGTGGTGCTGAAAGAGAGGAGGGGAGACAAGACGGGGAAAGGAGCTGCCGCCGTCTGAGTTGAAGCGAGCAGGGACGTAACAAGGAGCGCAAGATCCTCACTCTCATCTACATAGCGTCAATGTCACCTCAAAGTCGACCCTCCCCAACTCCAACATTTCCACCACTGAGATGGCAGCCGGTTTGAAAGAGGAGCATCCTCTTGTCTCAAGGTTTTATATCCTTACTCCTTTTTTTTTTACATCAGCAAGTTCTCACTCTCTCATTCTCTCTCTCTCACTCTTTCTGACTCACCCAAGGGACAGTTCATGTATAGGTTTTTATGGGTTACTTAACGTTTTGCCTTGGTTTGCCTTTGCTATATGCTGACATGACTAGATTCCTTCAAGTTGCAATACAATTTAACAAACAAGTGACAACTTGTCCACCATATTCATGCTATACTTCCCCATTCATCCAAAGTGCACAGAGATTATACTAAAAAGGCTGAGCTGTGGGTAAAAACAAGTCAAATTGTAGAACATACAGAGGAAGACACTGATGGCTTCTCTACTGGCAAAACATGATAAGAGGGTCCCAGCCAATAAAGGGAGCCAGAGTGTGTGAGATAAATTGAAAACAGTGCTTCATAATCTTCTTAGCCTGCTGTCTTCCTAAATGAAATACCCTTGTGGAACATCCCAAATGAGCAGTCTTAATGCAGACTTTAACTCCCACATTGAGATAAATTATTAGAGTCTCACTGGGAGATTAGACTCTTGCTGGGTTTAACAGTTAAAGTTTGACTTGTGAAAATGAGCAGGAATTAAACCAATGTTTAAAAAAGATTTACTTCTGCCCTTGGGAGTGACATATTTGTGCTGGATTTTACTGTTGTAAAGCTGTTAGGTGACATCGTGGTTTTTGATATTTTGGAGTCAGAACAGATTTGTATGTTATTTCATCTTGCACAAATCTTTTCCTTCCATCTCTGGTTCTTTTTTTGTCTGTGTCCGCCATGCTGTAGGCTGTGCAGTACTGATACAATGCTACTAAAAAGCCACACCACTGAGACGGAAGGAAAGAATGCCCAGATGGTGAACCAATGAGGGGTGAGCTAACCTTCTAATGATACTAAACAAAATTTAGCATTTCTAATCCCAACTGGCTGATTGGCCTGCAGGCTGTGGCACCTCAGATGTGCAAAAAAGCCTCCTGTTGGCCAGCAGCTCTCACACAGAGGGAATTTAAAATGTCACACTGATGAGAGCTGGTGGTGCTTGCGCTCGTGGCCCTGGCCCCACCTGATGGTGAGCCTGTGTGCAGTGGAGCTTGTAATTACAGAAGGAGGTGGTAGTAATAGAGAGTAGAGTACAGGCAAACACACAGGCAGACAGCTGGCCCCCTGTCAGTTTCACTGCTCAGACATAGGGGACAAAAGTGATGCTCTGAGACTGTAAAGCAGATTATCGCTCATGTGAGAAAGACAAAATGGTGATGCAGATGATGATGAGAGGGATAATGATGACGGATGCATTTTTATAATGCAGGCCTATTTACAGACTAAGAAAATTCACCTTTTAGTAATACATCACCTCTCATTTGTATTATTTGTGTGAGGCGTTACATACATGGTGAGGTCTGTGTAGAGAAGATAATTAGATAATTAAAACTTCAGCAGGATATATTTCAGTCTATAGTAAGTAAAAGTAACATCGACATTATTCTATGTTGGCTTCACACTTGAGAGCGTAGAGAAATAAACGTGTGTGTGTGTGTTTGCGCATGTGAAAACAAGATAAAGACTATGGGGTAAACAGAAGGAGTGACTGACAAACAGATAAAATGGAGCAGAAGCCCTATGCTGAAGCTTTTTCATGTCTCTTAATCCTAAAAAGCCTCTGCTCTTTTCAGGTGGTGCAGAGAGGGAGGGACTGTTGTCAGGATCAGTTATGTGTAACACTGCAGACTCTTAGAATGTGTCTGCCTCTTCATTGGTAAGTTAGTCAGGTAGGACGCTGCTCGGCCTCTCCAGAAGAGCCTCGACGCGACGTTTCCGTTCACAGTGAAAAGACGGAGACATAGTGATGTGTCTGTTGCTGGGTGATTCACAAAAAGAACCCATGCAGGGTGCATCTCTAAAAAAAGGGAGGGTGGAAACACAGCAGCAAAGTAAAACAAATACTGGCCTCCGTCCCTGCCTCGCTCACTCTTCTCACAGCCAGGGAGGAATGTAGAAGTTGATGAAGGAGAATATAGCGGGGAAAGTGACAACAAAATGTTCCTGCCGAGCCAAGATATGTTGCAAATATTACTTACAACTCTAAACCAAAAGGCAGTGGTGAGCAGATATATCCCTTTCCTCTTGATAGTTCATTCAATCAATACTATTGAATAACTGTCATTACCAAACTATCAGAAAAAATGTTCATGCAAATAAAGATATGTACAGTTAAATGTTTTTTCTTTAAATGTGACACCTGTCATAATTTATCACAACAGTGGCACAGGTTGCAAAAAGGTTACCGAAGTGCAGAAGATGAATATACAGCATGTCACACTCAGTTTGTGAGGTAAAATGTCAATTAAGAAGGAAATGCTTGTTTTTCATGATTGGTGACAAAGCTATCATATGTCATATTAAATGCACTTCATCCATGTATATATGTAAATGTGTAAATGTGGTAATAATTATCATCTGTGGAAGGAACTGCTTTCCTAAATGCTGCAATGCTCTGGTTGGATCAGATTCTACACATTACATTGAATATCTACAATAATGTTGTCTTTTTCCTTGTCTTTCTCTACTTTAAGTATAAATTAAATTATAGAACAACTTGCTGCTCAGCTGGGTTTTCAACTGAATTTTACAAACTGAATAACAAAAAATATTTTTTTTAAATCCTGCTCAGTATGTGACCACGTCTGTATCTCTAATATGCTTTTATTCACACACTAATGAAAGACCTTATGAATGAATAAATGAGGCATTAAAATGGTAATTAAATTAGATTTACACATTTTCTTATTCATTGCCACCTCCTGTGCAGGGAAAATGAGAAAACAAAGAGTTTGGCTCAATCTTGGATGTTTTTCATTCATTTAGCATAAAGCTGGATACATGTCAGGAGGAGAGTGCTGCATTCTGACTAGGATGTAGTCATTTAAGATAGCACGGGCTTATCTAGACGCAGCTATTCTTGATGTTCTTTGTGTTGTCTTTTGTAGAGCATTATTTGTGAGTTCTTTTGTTTTCTTGCAACACTGATACCGATGAAATAAATGCAACTGGTCCTTGAAATAAGCATCTCCCAACTGATGGACTTTGTCAAACGTGGATCTGAGTCAGACTCAAATCATAAATCTGATAACTTTACATTGGACAAAAACACTTGCAGTTTGTCTTTGTCTCTAACCCTAACCCTAACACCAATGACTTGTGACTTCATTTGAACTTGAGCCTTTGTCTGAGAATGAGTTGAAACCCTCCCTGTGCCCAGAAGTTGGAGATTGTGTTGCAAACCGACTAATTGACTTTCCTGACATTTTATTATACTTTGAGTCAATCAACAACAAAGGATAATCACATTGTGTGAGCTGGGTGGAAAGGTATGTTTTGGCAGATCAAACTACTGTAATGACTTGTTCAGGACTTGAAATGCAAAGCAAACTTGACTTGGAGCTTGCTAGCCTTATATAGCCTCAACTGAAGACACTTCTGATTTGCAAAACTCTGACTATGTCACATTTCTGGTCAAATATTAAGTTGTTATGAGCCAAACACGAGGTCATCACAGCTTCAGACCAGATCTGCAGAAGTAAACTGTTTGTCCCTGTTTCTGGTTGAATCAAAACCCTCTGCTCTTCACAGCTGGTGCTTAATAATAACATATAACAAACTACAAACTACAAATGGCTCTTTGAAAGCAGCTTTTATAGCTGTAAATAAAGGCCCAATATACTGAGTGCCATCGCATCTTGGGGTGCCTTGAGGACAGTCACTCGACTTAATTTAGCATTTTTTATATAATGTTACCATATCAAATTGAATTTAATTAGGGCTCTCAATCGATTTAAATATTTAATCGCAATTAATCTAATGACTGTCCATCATTAGTTGCAAATTAATAGCAAATAAAGGAAAGCTTGTAGAAACAGGCAGGTAGATAAAAATAGGAAAAAGTTAAATAGATATAGATATTTATTTTCTAGAAGTGAAATAAACAACTGATTAATAAACACATAATACATCATAAAGATAAATAGCTGAATAATAATGAACAAGTATTATTTTGTTCATGGCCAAAACAGCACAGCAACAAATCTTCTGCCGGCATTACAGTATTTAATTACATTTGCTTGTTAATAATAAAGACAAATGAATAAAGAAAATTAAATATCTTAACTACTATTGATCTACTGTACATCAGTTTTGGCTGAAAGCACAATACGATTTATTGAATCAACACAAAATGCTGCTCCTTTTGTCTGGAGGGCTAGTAGGTTGTGTTATGGGAACATCAATACACTTTGGCCTCTGGTTATGCTATATTTTATAGCTGAGGATATTTTTCATGCTCCTACACCGGTATTAATGCTCCACATCAATCTGCTATTTCTTATGTCAGAACAGAGCAGGTTGGGGGGCTTTGGATACCAGATGACTTTGATTGGCTTGTAGCTGCTGAAGCTACAGAAATGTGAATCACGTGATGGACAAAGGACAGACTCAGTGGTTGAAGCTGTAACTGGTCTGTTCCCTTTCTACTGGTTTGTGTTCTTATGTATTTGTAATAAAGAGGCTCTGCTTAATAAATGAAAGCATTCCACTGCTTTTTCATTTGTGCTAAGACAACACTACGAATACGCATTTATCGCATGCTTAATCAATTGCCATGGAATGGGAATATGTGTCCTTCCCATGGGCTTCAACTCTGTTCCCAAAACCGTTTTTATGGATTGTTACCCCTAGTCAAAGTAATTGAGGCAGACAGAAGGTAATCCACAAGTCAGGGCTGATATTTAGACTTAATGGCTTTCAGAGAATCAGTAACCGTCGCCACCTGCACCCTCAACACATGGCTGTCTGATGTTTCCAGCACAGAGGAGAGGGAATGGTGGAGAACGCAACAGTGGGGATTGTGATTTCTCTTATGTCCTTTGCCATTTTTCTCCCTGTGTAGCTTGGAGAAATATAGTAACTCTAATTTGAGTTAGTCATCAGAGATATTCACTGACTATAATATACGTAATATACATACATCATCACACTATTAAACTGGGTCAAAGGAAAAAAAAAGGTTTTGGGCTCATTGCACAACAAAAAATAAGTAAAATAAGTAAACTAGGAAACTAAACCAGTTCCATTTCACGTGGCCATTTAAATGCAAATCCCTGCTTTGATAAATGAAATATGTGCTGATGTGTTGCTAGGCAACACAGCTCTGGGTTGTTGCTTGGTTGATTTTAGCCCTTTGACTATTTCCATCTGGACTTCTTTGAGGGCAAAGGTCTTAGACAAGTGTCACTTAAAACTGTGGGTCTGGGATTGAGGGACTATGCCTTTAATCTTTAACTACCAAAAAAGTTTTACATATAGTTAAGTTGCAGTCGTTCGTATATTGGTTAGAGAAGGATCTTGCACTGAGGAACACTTGCTGTCACTCAGGCAACATACGGGCAGACTGATACCTTCTGAGGTGAAGTCTCAATTAAGGCTGCAGTTAGTTGCATCTAAACTGAGTGAAAAGACACCAGAATGAAAGATTGAGGTCAGCAGTTAAAGCTAATGTTTGTATTGAGGGGCAAGATCTGAGGCCTAGTATGAATTTTCGGGCAGACAAACAGGATGCAGGATGCTTTGTCTGATATGAAGGAGAAGGCTGAGCTAGAGGACAGGCTGAGGCTATAGTCACTGTCAGAGCTGGTGTGCTCCTCCTTCTCCTGTAAGGTGCTACTGCCGCTGCTGCAGAACAGCAGCTGCTAGAAAAGATCTCATTACGTTTTATAGAATCCCTATTATGTGTCCTCAGATGAGGTTTCTGGAGGTTAATGTGAATTGGTTTGCTCCACCAAATGCTTTTTGTTGTTTTCCATCTTAAAGCCTGTAGCCTTTCATAGTCTCATGATTGCTAAAAATCAGTAGCATTGTATACAATCCAAACAATCTGAACAGTTATTTAAGCACGTTTTACTTGTTTGGTTATTTGTGAAGCAGAGTGTGTTTCATTTCAACGACAGAGTTTAATTTTAAAACAATATTTTGGAAAACAAATTAGAATTAAAAAAAAAAGCAAATGATATGCCATTTTTCCCAGGTATTGTGTCTTGTGTGTAAGCTTATCTGTTCTTTCCTTTGTAACACATCACAAGTGTTTAAAATGTGCAAATTTGGGGGCGACTAAAGTGACTGATTGAAGAGTGCAATGCAATTTTTGCAATACAACTATGAAATGTGATAAATATAATTCAATAGTGTTCAACTGATCTGACCTATAAGGAGTTATTGATCTTGAGTTAATAATGTGCACTGACTGCATCCCACAAATTTCATGTCCTTGTTTTGATATTTCAGCAGAGAACAAATTCCTGCATGAAAAAGATGCATTCAACTATTACTGCTTGAAATTAATATAAAATTATACTTGACATTCTAATAACAAGTTTTAAAAAACATCCCCTAGATCAGGAAAGCACTTTTTATTTTATTTTTATTTTTTTCAGGCAGAGTTGAAAAATATCCAATGTGTGTCACCTTATAATATGATCTGTATAGTTCATATATTTATTTACACTGTACCTGTCCAGTTCAAAGTGATGTATATTGGCCTCCCTGGTTGGCACAAATGTTGCTGTGGCTGACATTTAACTCCCATTGGTTCCTGATAAAAAATGTATGCATGGTGCTAGAAGGCACTTTAATTAAAGCATCAACCAAAATTCATCAGAATATTTTTAATATTTCAACCCAATTTAAAATAATATTTTGCACGTGAATCAATGACATTGTCCAAATGATAAACTAGTATTCACAAAAGAGAGCCTGCTTGCTTGGAAATACCTAGATGTTTGTACTTATGTACTCTGTGCTGGAAGGGATGTTGAACTCTTGGGATATTGGACGTTTTACATCCGTCACTTTTGCTCTTTTCAAAATATCTTTCCTGGAAAACCATTTATACAAAAATGTTATGCAAAAAAGCAAATTTAAACTTGTAGTCCATTTTATCCATCTCTGACACCTATTATCTTTCTTTCCTTGTTAACCTAGCTGGACCTGGGGTTTTGGTATTTAAATGTCTGGTGTATATTAGTTCAGCATAATAGGTTGTGTAATGATCCAGTTACACACCTTCTACACACCACTAGCTCCTCAGAGCTTTCTTTTCCTACAGGATTGCTCCAGTAGACATGGTGAAAGTGAAGGTCACATTGAGTTTAAACATTTTTCTCCGATATGTTATTATGCAAATGATCCTGCTTTCTGAATGCAATAAGGTGTATCGTGTTTCCCTTCAAATCACAGGCTTATCTCTACTTTCTACTTTTTCTACTTTCACCTTGTTACTCCTGCTTGGGAATAAGTTTATGTCCATGGAGGTTGATTTACCACAATATCCTGAATTATGGATTATTCAATACACAGTTACCAGTGTGCCCACCAGCTGAGCAGTGTGTCAGACATGCAGCTGAAGAGTAGCATGACAGCGTCCCAGGAGACTGCACTGTTATCCTCTGCTGCACTATTCTACCCCTGCTCACCCTCTGTACCTTGGATTTCAGGTTTAACTCTGTTAACCCACTGTACATCAACAATCCTCACAGCTTCTGCCACGCATAAAGAGGCAAATAACCAAGTTTCTCTGGGTCAGATACATCAAAGGTTATACTTCCTTAAGATGTTAAAGTCGTATCTCATACAACACAATACAAACCCTTCAAAGATTAGTGCATTGGCTGTTTCAATACAGACACAATTTACATCCAATGTCAATGTTCAATGACAATACAGGAAGTATCTTTTATGTAGGGCAGTAAAAGGTAATGGAAAAGGTTGAGGTGGTACTGTTGGAGCCTTTGAAAAGATCTATACAAAACTAAATAACTACCCTGTATTTGGCTTTTCCACACTTTTGGTATAATTATGTGCAAATAAATGTGACCAAAAATCCTAAATACGAACAACAGAATACAGTCAATGTGCCATGTTGCTTACAAGTAATAGTATTATTGACAAGGTTTTAATATACATAATATATATCTGATTGTATGTGAATTGTGGATGTGTGTGCAGTTACATATACATATGCTGTTTGTGAGAAATTGTACAGTATGTATATGTGTGTGTGTGGTTATAGGGAATGAAGGAGAGCAGGTGTCAGCAATCTCTCCATGCACCCCTACTTATCCCCTATTCACCCAGGCTGTTTCTATGGTAACGAATGAATTGATTGCCACACAGATGATTGGTGCCAATCCACCAGTCATTGGCCTCATAATGGACACCCACTCAGGGAAATAATAGTATATTAAGACTGAGCAAAGCCTTGTATGTATGAAATTCATCTCTGTGGGATTTGAAACTTCTTGGTGTCTAGTTCTTTCCACTCTTTAAAGCAATATTAGGTAAACCTGTTCAATGATTGGAATTTGTCAACTGTTAATGGTGCAGTCATTTCAAAATATATTTTAAATATTCTGGAAACAATAATCACCATAGCGACCTGTTGATTACAATAACACATACTCATTGCTATATATTACTAGCAACAACAACATAACAACAAGCTCAGTTCTCAGAAAAAAAGGAATTTAAATACTTTCTTTACAGAGAAAAAACAACATTTTCGTATGGCCTACCATAGTGTTACTATGCAAAATAATCACATTCATTGCACTACAGACTCATATTTGCAAATTGTTTACTGTTACATAGTAACTGTATTAATTACCAAAATTTTTATTTCTGTATGTATATTTTCTTGTGTGTGTGTATATATATATACATATATTTTATATTGTATATATTTAGTATGTGTTGTTTGTTGAGCACCAATAATCACCAAAACAAACAACAAACAATTGTGGAAATAAAAAATCTTCTAACACATGTACCAACCACATGCAGCCGAAGCTTCAGTTTAGTGTCATCTTCCTTTCAACTGTTTCAGCAGGCATTCTAAAAGTATGATACCAAATTATTTAAGATCAAATATAGTTAAGCAAGCTGTACTCTTGACTGTATAAATGGAAGAAAAAAACAAGCTCCTGCTTGAAAGTAGCAACCAGCACCACACTGACGTGGACAGCTCCTACTCAATCCGTCCAGGGTTTACTACGAACATATAAACACTGTCACATAATACAATAACCCAGGATTAAAGTTAGCCCTGTACATGTTCAATATGTTATTATTATTACCCAATTATTACCCTAATATGACTTGACAAGATTTATCAAATGTGGACTTCACACACCATCGAGACATCAAAGTACATCAATGTTCTGCATAGCAGTTCCAAAATGATTTATAGCGGACCTGTGGGTGAAATGTACAGAGAGAAGATGCAAAAGCATTGGTGACATGCATAAACAGTTATGATGAGAGCAGTTGAGGAATTGTTCGAGGTCTTGACCAAAGAAATAACATTCACTTAAGTTGAATGTTTCTTTTATAGATATATAACTAATCTGTAAAGAAGAGCGACCCTGTTGTCACCTGGATTTTTTCAATTGCTTTTCACCTCTTGCTGCTAAAGGTGTCATCTTGAATTCCTTTTTTCTTTGCTAGGATTCAATACAACATTTGCAGATTCTTGTTTTGTGTTCTTGTGCAATGTCCTTCACTTCCAGGCTTTTTTCAGTGGTAATGAACAGGTCCTTGTGCCACACTATGATTAGTGCTTTTCTGACATATAAAAGTTTTTGCCTAGCTCTGTAGAGTTCTGATGTACAGAGCTGTAATTCTGGTAGATGTGCCAGATTCACAGCTTTGTACAGAAAATGCACATTTGTAATAAGGACAGTGAATTGTAGTGGTCTTCGCAGCTTTGTGGGAGAAAATCACTGTCCTTAGTGTGACAATGAGTCTCTGTAAGCATATGCGACAATTAGAGTTTGTAGATTCTAGACAGATGCATGACTGATGACCGTGTTAGGATGTCTATTAAGACAAAAACATACAATCACCACCATCCATCAGCAGATCAATCCACCCCTAACTCTGAACAAGTGGTCAAGAAACAAAGACACTTTCTAAAGACTTACAGCGGTGCAACAAGATGCAGCTGATATTGTGTTTTGTAAGTCTTCAGTCATAAGGTGGCTTTTTTGCAGGTTTTACTAAAGATTACAGAATTCAGCCTGGTTCTTTCCTGGTGACTTAATTAATTATTTTATCATGTTGATGTGTTTAAAGCATCCGTGAAAACAAGGTTGTGTCCACAAAACCAGTCCCACTCTTAATGGCAATCAATTTTGCCAATTAGAGAACTGTATGAGTATGTGTTAAACATAGTATTGATCTTTTCCCAACTCATTAAATGTTCACTGCATGCAGAGCTGTTCGGAGTTATAGTTATAGAGGGGTCCAGGCATTTGTCAATGCTGACTGAGATATTGTTTTTCACAACGAAGGCAGACAATTATTGGTCAGAAATCCCTTTCTGTTTTTCTTTATTTATAATTACTGTGTAAGCATTTCATAAATGGTTTATAACATACAAAAAATGATATAGGCCCATTTTATTTTTAATAGTACCATTGTACATTTTAGAATCCAGTGTTAGAAACTAAAAATATGCACTGTCCTTTTTTTTTACTGAAGCATTTTACTGTTGCTATCAGAAATTACACAGAAACATTCAGCTGTTTATAGCAAAACACAAGTGGTCAATCTGATACTTGCCTAAAAGATATTTCGAAGTTATGGTTTGTTGGCTGAATAATCAAATTATATCTGCAGTGTCTTTGAATGAGTATTCCTTTGTCAATTTTATTTTCTGTTTGTGAATGAAACTGTAAATTAACTTAATTTTATCCAAATAAAGAAAGTGTATGAGGGGAAAGAATAAATGGTGAAAAACAGAATGAAGCTAGAACCAGGATTTTAGATTTTAATCTTATCAGTGATTCAAAAACTGTGAGTCTGTGATCAAAGATGGTCACGTATAATAGCCTAATGGCAAAGAGAGATCACACACAGATAAAGGATGATTGGTATGACACTTGTTTCTTTGAACAACGTCTTTCTGCCCTATTTCAGGATTGAGTCCATGTATACCTCTGGAACCTGAGCCAATCACAAGAGACCTTCTTACAAAACATAGTCTAAGATTTATTCATTTTACAGAGGAGTATAAAATTGAATTATGAATGAAAAAAAAAGAAAGAAAAAAATAAGAAACATAACAAATTTAATTTTACCACCTGTTTGTCTGTTTATGACCCAGTGGTAACTGTTTGATTAATGGTTATGGTGAGATTATTGACTTTTTGTAATGTTAATTTTTATTGAGTAGCACTTATCAGGCACACATTTTTAACAAATGAAGAATTACAAGTTGGATATCGGACAAACTAATTAAAGAGCGATGACCTTCGGTTGGCTTCCATGACCTGGTGAAACAGTGCTGATTCCTGAATGATGACAGGTTGCATTAAACATATCATACCCTTGTGTCAACCAGATGTTGTATTATGTCACTTTCTTAGCAACATTTCCAAAAGACAACTGCAAGATCGATGTCAGCATCGGTGAAATATGTTCCCTTCTGCTGCGGTATCTTTTGGCTGTCTCGACAAAAAAAGACAGGCATTTTCCTCATATCGGTGCTTCTGAACAGACATTTAGTATAAGGAGCACATGTGTTGTGACGTGGCTCTGACGTGGATGGTTGTCTGGCTAACTTCTGATGTAGACTGACAATGACAAGTGAAAAGGTTCCAGCGGGTGTTTTGTGGCTGAGCCACCCGCTGAAGCAGAATATACACGGGGACCGAGCTAACCTTGCCTGCAGTACCTACAGGTTTATGATGGGGTGCAGACACAAAAAGAATAATACATTGTGACATATAAAAACACTAAGCCCCTAAAATTAATCTGAAACTGAGCAAGTTTACTTTTTTTTGTATCAAGGCCTACTTTAATCGTGAGTCCTGCTGAAAAAAAAACAAAAAAAAAACACAAACACAACAAGTGGTGCAAGCTCCTCATTATTGTTCCTGTGAACATGAAGAATTACCTACGCCTTTACAAATACTTACTTACAAATCCACAGTTGCATCCTGCTTGCTACTTAGTGCACTATATTCTGTGTGTCTGAACTATTAGCGTAAAAATGTTGCACCATGTGGTATTTTCTAAAATCCCCACTATGTAACTAAAATGTAGTGTCTATAGCATGTACAAACATGTGATGCCTCTGCACCTGAAATAACAGACATGTAAATACAATTAGTTGCATGTGACAAAACACTTCTTAGTAGAGATACAATACAAATAATAAAAATCCAAAAGTGTCCTCCTTACTGAGTATATGTGTCATGCAGGGAATAATGAATGATTTGGTGTCTGACATCAGTGTCTTTGATTTTAATAGTACGTGCCCCCAACCAAGTTGGCATTTGCCTAGTTATATATTATTTCATTTAAATTTTCATTTAAATATGTATTATTATATAAGGAACAATTATTAATACAATTGTTAATCATCTCAGAATAGTTTCTATACTGTCTACACCAAAACTACAAATAATAAGTGTTTCTTTTGTAGAGGCTCATGAGAGATGATGCATGCCATCTTCTGGTTTATTTTTAAGACGTATGGCTGATTGAGGAGAACAATCATAAAGGTCATGCTCCTGTTTACTGGTTCATTACCAACCCCACATGCATGACAATTTCTGCTATGACCCTTAAAGGATATTTAATGACTCTACTGCTCAGCTTCACTTGAACATCAGATTTAGTTTAATTCAATTGTGAATTTTTAGAGGCACCATAGATGCTAAATGAGATGTCTACATCCATTGACGTACATCCATTGAAGTACTGACAGAGCTTAATTAATGATTGAGTAGAGTGCAGAAAGGAGATCGTATGGATAGGTGAAAAAACGGAGAACTGGAAGAGAGGTTAAAGAGGAGGACCAGTACAAGAAAAAAAGATAGTAGGTAATGCAATAGCTCAGAGAAATGTAGACATGAAAAGGAAATTGGAAAGAAATAGATGTGACATGTGAGGGGTAAAGAAGACAAAAACAGGTCAAATTAAAACAAAAATGGCTTATGAGGGAGAAAGACAAAGAGAAGAAAACAGAGAATAGGAGGAAGGGTTGGAGGGAGAACAGCCAGTGGAGAATTGACAACAGCCTGACACTGCTGCTGGCTTCACTATTGCATGTTTACATCATTGAAAGGTTACCGTGAACACTAGTGACAGTTCTGCCTACTAGGCTCTGACTGGCATGCTTTACTCATAGCATAGGGAGGAGACAGAGAGAGAGCAAATGGAAATCAAGAACAAGAAGGACCAATAAAGACTAGGGAAACAGACAGAAGAGGCGAGGAAACATGAAGAAGCATAGGAGAGAAAGCGGAACAAGAGATGAGCAGTGAAACGGAGAAGAAATTGTGAGGAAATTAAAGCAGAGAGAAAGAAAAAAGTCAGAGTGAGAGAAGAGAGGGTAACAATGTGACCTTAAATGAACACAGATAATTACATGATGCTGAATCATTAGTCCTGGAGGAAAAGCTCTTGTCCCATTTAGAAAGGGTAGGAACAGGACAGTCAGCCCAGCTGATAACTATATTAGACAACAACAGTTAATACTTACAGAAAACATTTTGCTCTCACACAGGGAGTTTGACATTAAACAATGTGCTTTACGGGTTCAATAACTGAGGATGAATGCAATACTGATAGCATTACCTAATCAGCTGGCTATTAGTTTAAATATGATTTCTATTCTTCTATTTCTAACATCTTCAAATGATATCATAAGGAGATGCGTTTCATTCAGTGCATGTTAATCTGCTGCTGGAAATAAAAATCGGAATATGCATTTGTTATTGTAACTGAGTTTTGATGTTAGTAATAAATCTGTGAGAATCTGGTATTGCATCAGCAGTGTCACGACCTTGACCATATTTACTTGTATTTTGTATATAAAATCTGTTCTCTCCATCAGTGTGAGTGAGAAGCCTGTACATGTGACAGGTGTATATGTATAAATCTTTAAAAAAAACTCTGTAAAGTTACATCTACTCCAGAATCTATGAATATGCATTTCAGAAGTTTAACTCCTGGACACCTTGATTGGTCACAACTAAACAAGCCGTGATGTCACAAATAATGCTCGCAGGTACACCTTAAACTCAGACTAAAGGTGAGAACAGAGAAACTTTACACTTTCAGAAAATTAATGTGAAAACATAATTTTATTGCACATACTTCATTCTGCACGGAGAAGCAAAAACATCCAAGTGAAGTGATAAGAAGAAAAACATATTTTTGCGTGGAGAGGAACTTTCAGGAGTTGATGCCACAGGCAATTGGCTCCTCTTGAAGACAACCAGCTATATAACAAGCCAAAATGGCACAGATGCTGCATGGGGGAAATCTTGTCTTCCAAACAGCCTCATTTGCCATTTTTTATTATGTGATTTGCAAGATTTTCAGTATTTTATCTATTCTATCATCTGCCGTTGCATTGTTACTTACTTCCCAATGATCTGTGTCCAGTTCCTGTAATTGATCTTTCAAATGTCATATACATTGTCATGGCATTTTTTGTTCATAGTGCAGAGACTTTTGTGTTTGTATTTTTTCTTTTGTCATTTTCTGTACTCTCTTGCTTTTGGGTCCTACTCTCTGCTGATATCTGTAACACGATGCTAAATGAATTTGTGAATCCTTATTCAAGGTGATTATTTTCATTCTTCTGTGACTAAATTGTTAAACATATTCGTTGGCCTTTAGCCTCTAGTGTAGCATCTATAATGCCATGAAAGGCTGTAATCAATTCATATGTTTCCCAGTTTGACAGTGGATCAATTTTTCAATGCTAATTTCTACTAAGTGATTGACAGTGAGTTGCTGCTGCTGGAACTTGAGATTGGGAATCGTTTTTTTTCTCTCTTTCACCATGAACCATGAAAAGTAATTATAGAACGATCAAAGATCAATTTTCATCCTCAGTATGTCATGCAAGGTATACTGTGATTGAAAATGAATATTGAAGTACTGACATATACACTTTCAAACAGAATTTCCTCAAGATCAAAGGTTATTGTACTGCATGACTGTTTGTTTTAAACACAAGCACCTTTCTAAGAATTTTTTTAAGCATATGCGGCACAAATTGATAATAATTCCCAATAAATTGATGAATTGCCATCTAGTTTTTGTGCTTACTAATTAAATGAGATACAGTGTGTTAAAAATAAATAAATGTGTGTTGGTAGGTAGATGTTGTAATTGGGTATTGAGTATTCCAGTCTTTTATGCTAAAGCCAAGCTGCTAGCATGGCTTAAACTTACTGTTGTTGGGTCAAATTGTGCAAGTATGTAGAATATTTAACAAAAGAGTGACTATTAAAGATGACTATAAATGTATTGTTCTGTTTTTCAAAGTCATATACCATGGATTTTAAATGTGATTCAGTTCTCTGTGTGGACTCTGTGTAGAATAAAACACATGACAAAGACACATTTGGATATGTTATATGTAGATCTGTGACTGAGTGCTAGAAACAATACTGCCGCTCTTCACAAAATTTCACTTTATTTTGTTGAAGGATGAAACTTCCTAAACGCACTATACCATACTAGCGCCACAAAGTTGATTACACATTTGTCCATGCAGACAGGACATTTCAAACTGTCTGGACATACTGTCCATAGTAGCCGAGAGTTGAGGTCAGTAGCATTTACATCTTTTAATTCTTGTGCACCATTGCATCTCTGTAGATTCATATATGGAATATGGAACAGCCTCAAGGTAAAGGATGACTACAATAGCTGTCTCTAACAGTGATGCATGTGTAATGTCACTGTAGCATATTACTGTAGATATGAATGAAATCTTTGAAGAGATATGTTTCCTCCCGCCATCTTCTCCCAGGCCAGGTCATCAGTATATTGTAGCCTGCAACTTCCTTACGTCTAAAAAATTAAAAAAAATAGCCACGAAGAGGGCCTTCACAGTTTGTGATTTACAATAAATACAGAGAAAAGTACAAAGAGATGGATAAGTGGATCAGGTTGAATAAAAAAAGTGAATCACGTGTAATGTAGATGAAGTAATGTTCAGTGGTGGAAGAAGTTTTAAGTAAGTACCCAAACAACAATCTAAAAATGCAATAAATAAGAGTCCTGCAGTCACTTTACTTACTTGCATAATATAAATGACAAAATGTGTTTAAAAGTATATTTTTAAATTAAAATAAACTGTTGTAGTTGCTTAAATTGGAGGTAATTTTAACTCTAACTTTGCATACTATTAAGTAGTTAAACATAGATAAATGTAGTCATCATAGTATTATGGTGTTGAGGT
The DNA here is from genome assembly GCA_036937835.1 of Pampus argenteus. Lineage (NCBI taxonomy): Eukaryota > Metazoa > Chordata > Actinopteri > Scombriformes > Stromateidae > Pampus > Pampus argenteus. Next base: position 13,217,819 of record CM072863.1, read on the forward strand.
ACTGTATAAGGTATGGGAATACTCAAGTTTAAGACTTTAAAAGTGTACTTTTGTGCAGTATACGTGTGTCCTGTTCCAGTTGTTATTGCTCACGTTTATCTTGTTTTCAGCACCTTCTAGTGGTGAAAGGTTATATTTTCTCTTATCATCCTTATGTGACCATGTCAAAAAAAGAAGGTTTGACTGCCATTTAGTCACATATAGATGTCTGTTTACTATCCATCTGTTCCTGTTGGCATCCTAAGTCCTGTGACAGTATTCTCTATATGTATTGTTTTATTTTCATCACACCTATTTTTCTATGTTAGTATTTTAGTAGTTTATTATGTGAGTTTTGTAACATGAACTCATGTTTAATGTTTTTTTACTTATTAAACTAATGTGAATTCATTAAGATTTTTTTTTTTTTGTATTTCTGTTTTCAGTTTCACCTTTTTCCTTGACAGTAAATGCGTGGATAAAAGGCCATAGCGAAATCTGTTTATGAAAGAAAGGCATTAGGATGACTGTCAAAGCACATGGTTGTGTGGATGACAGTATATGAGTGCACCTCGGTGAATCTATTATTATTTTCCACCAATGTTTACCTTGCAAGAAGTGAAAATGTTATTACTCAGAGCTTACAGATCTTCATCTTTAAACACTTGGTTCGACTCTCGAGTGAATTCCACTCTAATTAACTGAGTGGACACATCAAGGTTAGATTTTATACAATGAAATATCATTCACAGTCAACTTAAACTGAATGAATGCTGTACTACAGTTATTCATTTCAATCTGATAGGAAACACATCAATAAGCATGCAACATATAACATATTGCACAAAAGAATAGGTGAAGTACAGATAGTGTGCAGCAAAATTAGGCAGAAAAAATATCCATAATCTGATGAGTGCTGAAGAAATTTGAAAGGACATGATGTTCGCACTGCATCGACAGCGTCCAAAATAGCTTTTCACCATATTGCTCTCACAGGAGAGGAGAGGCACTTCATACATACAAGAACAAAATGGATAAGATCGCCTCAGGCATCGAATTAGGACCGAATTAGCCTCCTCTCCTCTCCCCCGTGTTATTTCCGTGCAACCGCTCATGGCATAGTAAACCAAATAATCCACTCGTTATCGCAAAGCACATCATTATATGTTAATAGTCTATCCATGTTGACACGCCATTAGGCACAGGGAATTTAGGATAATGTGCTATACCACCGTTTGTAGGTTCATAGACCTTTTCTCCGTCTCGGGGATGTATGCAAAAGCCAGTGAGAAAATGAGGAATCAGGATGTGCACTATACATGTAAAAACATTTTTAATGAAAGCAGGATGTTGAGGCATTGTTAAATATGACTTTTTGAAAAACCTTCATTATTCTGATTTGGTGATGATAGGTGAGTCATCATATGACAGCACCCTACTAATGGAGCAAAACTGGACCATGTGATTCACCATCTGAAAGGTGGAGGAGACTGAAAAAGACACAAACGGGAAAATTAGTAGGAGAGAGTTGGACACAAAGAGAGTTGGAGGCAGAGACAGAAAGTGAGAAGAGGAAGAGGAAGACAGTGATGGGGGTCGGGGACAAAAACAGAGTTGCAGGATAAGAAAGAGAAATAGATTAAGTGTAAAATGAACCTCTAGAGGAGGAGATTTTTCATTTCCAACACACTCCAGTTTAATGCACTGACCCCCAAGGCACCTTTGGCCCAATTCTTTTTGAAGTTAAACTGATTTTTGCGTATAGGTAGAAATTAATACTGAATAAAAATGTTTTTAACATTTAACATTTAAAATTTTAACACAGCAACACGTTTAGTCCCTTTGGTACTTTGACATGACCTTTATTTGACACATTCCCTATCTTTTAAAGCAGTCAAGAACCAAAAGTTGCCTTTTCTTCTAATGTTGAATTACTAATTCCCCCTGCTTTATAATCTCTGTTGTCCCTGTATAACCGACCAGTCTATACTATACTACCCAGTGTGTGTGTGTGATCTCCATAGTGTTTTACATATATATATATATATATATATATACAGTAATGCAGATGCTACTACTTTACTGTATGCATTATGGTTTCATGGCTGCTGAACACAACTGTGGGAGGCTCTTCATCTCCAGGCTATCAATTCTTTCTTCCTCTCATCCAAACACACTCACACCATCTCGCCTTTCTTTTTTTCAGATAATAGTTGGATTATGCACAGACACTGTGGGTGGACAGAAAGCTATCTATCTCAAACTGGCTGGATTCCTTTTAGTGTTTCATCCCTCAAAAGACAGTTTAATAACCTTTTAAAAATCTGCTTAAAAGTTTATCTTACAAGGAGGAGTTTTTAATTTGTTTGACATGATTAATGTGTAAATTCAGACGTGTTGGCATGCAAATCTTAAAACTGTAGACACTAAAACTCATCGTTTTAACAAGTGTCAAAGTAATTGCGATCATGTGGAAAAGAAATTTTGCAAATAGTGGTTCTGTTTTTATCAGTTAAGTCTGCTGAAGAGCCCTCTTAACATATTTTAATATATAAAACATACAGATTTTTTAATCCTAAAATTAGAGCAGTTTTTTTATCAGATTGCTAAATGCTTCAAGGACCTATTTTCCTTGATATTAATGTGATTTCACACTTCATTCAGAGAGAGGGAGCAAGATATATAAATAGAGGTAAACAGACAGGAAGAACTTGGATAAAAATAGGATGACAGAGAACAAAAGAGAGGGGCAGCACGATAAAAAGAAGGAAGAAAGGAGAAGAGAGACTGGGTGTAAAAGGCAAACGTGCAGGTCAAAATGAAAAAGTTCACATTAGATCCAGCTGTATGCTGACCACACCGTGACTCAAATGAGGTTTTAAGATGTTTGGTTCACCAACCACATAAGAAAATCTGTTTTGGTTTTTAAAAATTCTGTGTATGCACAAGCTTAAAATGTGTCTTTCCTCTGTGTGCTTATCTAAACCAATCTGTAATCTAAATAACAGCTTTCCTTCTAGACAAATTATTTCTTCCAGCAATGCAGATATATAAATAATATATAGACAAAGCATCATCTCTATTACAACATAATTAATCAACTTAACTGTTGGTTATCACAACCAAATTACCAACACCCACCACACACACACACACACACAAACTACAGCACATACCTAAACCTCAAGATAGATGTCACCCCAATGGAACAACTTCATTTAATTTTCGCTGCTGGCTTTACATGGTGACCTTTCTAAGGAGTAGGTGGAGAGCCCTGGGACAGAATGGCAGGAGCAGTACGTCACAGGGAGGTGTCCCTGCCTGCAGCCAAACTCATCAACATGCATGTTTTCAAGTCCCTGGACAAGATGCCTGTGCATGTATATATGTGTGTATGTCAGTGTGCATACTGTGTACTTTGTGCCACATTTATGGACATGTGTTTCTGTGTTTTGTTTTGTTTTTTGGTAATTTTGGTGTTAACAGTCAATGTGTATGTACTAGTGTCTCAGTAGTGTTATACCAGTTCTGGCGCTGTTAGCTTTTGTTAGTGCTTCAGGCCCCATGTCACTGTCCCCCAGAGAATCTCAAAGGTGGATGTACAGAGTAGTTTATTATGTCCTCCTGGGAGGGAGAGAGACAAAGAGAGACACCTAATGTGACACATAGGTGATATGGTTATTTAAAGTGAGAAACCAATGTAACACTAAACATTGATTGTCTTTTTATGTGAGGGCAAGAGAGAGAGGACATATTCATAACACTTACCAACAATAACTCTCACTTCCACTTTATGAGTCCATAATTTATTTTTTTTCTTAAACATCTTATCTGCCCTCCATGTGATGTTCAGTCTTCAGTGGCATGGATTTAATACTGCTGCTTCACATTACAATCCTTCTGGAGCTGTAGATAAGGATATTTAAAAGGTGGCGCTTTCTTTTATTTCCACAGTTTAGCAGGAAACGTTCCAGTGGAAACCACACAAAGGTCAAATTATACTGTTAACCTCAATTACCCCGTGGTTCACAACAGGGGCTAGAGGTCACATCCATGATGAGGACTTTCGTTTTAGAATAGCCAGAGGTATTTTTGGACAGATATCATCTCTGTCTCTTTCTCTCTCGCTCTCTCTCTCTCTTTCTCTTTACACTCATCATCACCACCTGACCCCATAAGGCTGATTGGTTGACCAATAATAAAAATCAATCCTTCAGGTAGCCTAGAGCTAGACTGTGTCTCACAAACAATAAATGACAAAGCCAATCTTGTCTCAACATGTCTTCTTGTCAATCATACCAGTGTGAGGTTTTCTCTGTTGACGCTAGGTCATCTGATTAAAGATCAATTAAAAGGCAAGTCTGTGTGGAAGATGACATGTTCACAGGGGTCGCAAATCAGCTAAAGGCTGAAAATTAGTCTTAGATTGATGACCTGTATACATTGCATCTGTTCTATTTATTTTTCTAAATGTAACAGTGTTTAATTTTATTTTCCCTGTTAAATGAAAAAAACAACAACAGATAAGCTTACTGTAAGTGCAAGTGCATTTAAGTGCAGTCCCCTCAGCACATGATCATCACTACTAGCTGAATGCAAAGCAAATTTATAGATAGCTACAGTTAAGTTCTTTACAGTTAGTACACTGGCTGTGTGTTGCTAAAAACGTGGATTGAAAAAAAAAACATTTTAAAGGTCAAATTCTCATTTTTTCACAGGTTTCTTGTTAGTTTGATTATTCATGACTGTGTCAAGCTCTCCAATGATCTGATGTTTGGCCCATTTTATTTTCCATTAATATGCTACCTTCACACTCTTGTTTCCACTTATGCAGATGATACACAACAAGCAATCCAAGCCATTTCATTGAACTTGATAAACTCCATAGTTTCCTCCATGAATTTCAAAAGCATTAAGCAATAGGTTTTTGTTGTCTGCAGAAGAAGTCAGAAAGACATATTGATCTTAATAACATTTGTGCCCCAATTACTTAACTGCAAACTGGTATTTTTTTTGCAAATCACGTTTTATGTGGTGTCTGAGAGAGCACTGCACAGCAACTAAAAAAAACATAAGCAAATGAAGAAAACATGCAGAAAATAAAAGCACACTGCAAATACAGAAATGATGCAAGTTGTATAATATACACTCTGAAGCAGATATCCTAGTTTGTGTATTCTGCACAATGCATCAAATGCTTTCTTAATTATAAACATTGAGTATACCTGTTTTGACCTATCTGCCCTGCTTGAATAAGTGTGATAGCTTGAATTGCAACATGAAACAGGTTCAGATTTGCCAGCTAAGACATACTGGTGTGACAGGATAATAAAATAGGTTCAAGAGGTTAACACACACACAAGATACGATCAGTGTAAAGCACCATTAACACTTGGTACTAAGGACCAGAAATCCAATAGACAGTTACAGCTTCTTTATGGACCTTTTGGGTTCACATGATGGAACCAAAGCAACATCATAAAAAATAGAGGAGCAAAACATTCGATAAAGAGGAATTTGTCACATTTAAGATAGATATTTGGGTAGTAAAAAACATGTGCCATTGCACCAGATTGTCTTCACCAATGACAGTGTCGATGTGTTCCTAATGTGTTACTGTTCCTGTACGTGATACACTGCACATACTATATTTAACCTCTTGGTACTTATCTTGACTTTCTGAGCTGCAGAGTGTTTTTTATTGAAAAGGACTTGTTAGATGTAATTTTGATTTACACAGTAGTCGTGTTCTTTTTTTAAAAGAAGAGTGTCAGTATAAATAAAATGCTGAACATGGTTTAGTGATATTTCAGAATAGAAGACATCATATATTTAAAGATGCTGACATAATTTATTCCCAAACTACTCTGTTACTACCAATTAATCTGTTTTTGGACTAACCTATAAGGTGTTTCTGAGCTATATCAGCTCTCACACAGAAGATAAATAGCTATGAAGTTCAGATTTGGATCATAATGTTCTTCAGAACATTATGATAAACAGGAAGTCTGTCTTTCTTTTTCTTGTTTTAGTCTGTACACTGACATTTTTGTCACTTATCAATGTGAATGTTTCTTATTTTTAAAATTAAGTTACAGTTTCTTGAGATGCAATTTATAAACTACCACAATGTTTGTGTCCATCTACTCTCATCTACAATGACACGTATGTACAAATAGACTGCTCTCTTGCCTTGTACTGCTGCCATTGATCAGGTCTCCCTGATGCACTAACACACATAGATGGCATTTAAGCAGTGAGAGGTGCGATAATAGCAGAACCTAAAGTAAGAAGTTATTGACTGTTCGGTTGCTCAATGACAAAGAAGAGCGATGAGTCGAGAGAAGACTAGCAGAAAGAGAGTGAGAGAAAAGCCATGGGGAGCAATACAATGAGCTCTGATGATCTGTTCCATTTCTACAACATTCATAGTTATTGTCTAATGTTTGTGACAGTGGCTGCAACCTTTTGTTCTCTGGTAGTAGAATATCTTCACAAAATTAATTTAAAAGCTATTAACTCAAAAATAAGATGACCATTGAACTTTTCATTGTTTGGAGACATAAGACATTTGGTGGTGGTGATGTCAAATGCAGTAGTTGTTACAATACTATGCAGTCTATAAATACTAATCAAGGCTTATGTGTAAATTTGACTCCTCAACTACAGTTTAATAAATCAGACCCACAGTAATAAACAATATTTTCACAGGCCTTTACTAAAATACCACGTCCCACCTAACCAGTAACTCATTCAACAGTCAACATTACTTGACAGCAAAATTGAACATGTTGTCATTAGCTGAATGAATCCCCTGAATGATTACTTGACCTACTAACATCAAGTGTGTACATATGTGTGTATGCTTGTGTGGGTGGATGGAGGGTGATGGGGGCTTATGTGTGAATGTGAGCCGGTGGGTATGTATGTGCATATTTGAATATGCATGTGTTAATAAAACTGAGTCACTGTGTTTATTTTTGTTTCTGTTTGCTTGTTTGTGTGTGTGTGTGTGTGCGTGTGTGTGCGTGCATGTGTGTGTGTGTGTGTGTGTGTGTGTGTGTGTGTGTGTGTTGGCCATTGACACCTGCACTGCAGAAAAAGAGTTTTCCAAGGTCAGGGATAAATCAACAAAAATTACACAGCTGCCAAAACCTATTACTGCAGAACCGTGCAACACTGGGCCTACCCAATAGGAATAGACCAATCATGGAGTTACAGCAAAACGTGAATTTGAAAATGTATTTACTTCATGCCACGCAGTAGTTACTGCATTACCTCATCTTAATACAGCCAAGACAAGTTCAACCTGGTGTTGATATATGAAAAACTTTTTGTAGGAAATAATATTAAAGTGACTGAGAGCAAATCTCAAGCAGGCTTCCTCCTTCACACCACACGTCCCTCCTTCCTACATTCTTACACTACTGAGATTGACCTTTCACAGCAGTCACCTGGCTATTTCACAGTTAGTCATCCAAGTAAGCCGCACACAGGTAGAAAATCAAGGTCTGGTTTTCGGAACAGTAATTCATATCAAACTATGAAATTGTAAGGACGGCAACACTAAGGTGATATGATAAAGATAACAAGAACATACGCATCCACACCATTTTATTTAATATTTAAAGCTTGAAATTTATAAAAAAACAAAAAAAAAAAACACAAAATACGTAATTACCAAAATCCACTGGTTAGTTAATAAACATTTACCTATTGCATCAAAGACTCTGCTAATGATGATAATATGTGGTGGTAATGCTGAGTATTCCAGTCTACATTTCATTTGCTGCCTAATGAGAAGGAGGTGATAGAGAGAAAGAAAGATGCTTGGTGTGTCCTCAGGCGTCTTCTCCTTTGACCCATGGTGCAGAGTCGGCTCCCATTTGGCATCCTTACCCCTACAACACACACTCTCTCTATGTCTCTCCCTTAAACACACACACACTCACACACATAATGCTAATGTTCGTAGTTGCTGTCATTAGACCGAGAAAATGTTGACATGTGGGCCAAGGTTCATCGTGCTGTGTAATAGCTTTTCATTGCCTGTAATATCAGTGGAAATTAATGTGTCATTTAGAAAACAAATACACGCAGTACAGGACTGGTGAATGGACTTTAGAAAGTGTAATTATTTGAATGCATCCAGGACATTTCATTTATTTTAAATATTATAGTAATAGTATTTAAAATGGTTCCACAGTCCCAGTATGTTTTTGGGCGACTGAAGTGGGGAGACAATGAGCAATAGAACAACGAGCAACAGAAAAAACAGTAAAAAGTGACAATAGATTGTGGCTGTGAAATGATGTTAGATTAGTTATACTATATATTATAAGTTATTATTATCTTGCAGCCTGGTGTACATAACAGCAGACATTAGTTATATATCTTGCAACACCGCTCAGGCAATGGTGGACAATAGAGGCAGTGGATTAGGTTTATTAGTAACTGGCAACCTGGTGAAGGTGATAGTAGATGTTGTTCACTTGTATTACCGGATTGACGTTCAATTCGTTGTAACTTTGACTCGCAGCTCAATGCACGAAAAAGACAAACTTTACTAAGGTGTTGTAAGATTAGTTGTATTATTAACGTGCCCATGTAATGGCAGACGTGACGTTAGATTAGTCATACAGTAGCTTGCAACTCTGGTCACATAATTACAGACGTTACTGAAGTAATGTTATATTAGTTGGTGTTGATAAATGTAGATATTACTAAAGTGACATTAAATTTGTTTTAGTAACTGGCAGCCCTATATGTGTAATGGCAGGCATTACTGACGTTACTGAGAACATCCGATAGATGTCTAAGAACAGTAGGACTTTTCTAGAGTGCGGCTATAAAAGCTGAATGCATGAATGATTATCGATTCATTGGATTTTCTCTGTCTAAAAACAGGAACAATAGCATACTGCTGTTTCTCATCAACTGCTAGTTGGAACGGTGTCTGGTGATTACGTACAATGGACAATGGACACTATTACCCTTTTTTGACCTCCAAGTTTCCTGTCCTACGCTTTTTCTCACCAGGTACAGAAACCATTTTCTTTGTGTTGCCTCCTTTCATTACACACTAGATTACTCTCACTCACTCCCCTCCCCTCTCTATTCGCTTTTCCCATCCTTCTTTCTCCTTTCATTTTTTGCTTTCCAGTTCACCCATATATTTCCTACTTTTGGTCATCCACTTTCCATCTATATAACTCTATGTCTATAACACTGGGTGGTCATGATAAGCACGTGAAGAAGGCACATGCATTCAAAACATGCTGGTGCAAAATACATGCAAGAATAAATAACCCCTGATATTACATGATGCTGTGTCAGGTACTGTAAGAATGCAAACCACCAATTTAGCAATAAAGACTCAGAGATACACATGCTGCTTTAACACGCAAATACGTGTTTTTGAGCAAAAAATGCCCTGCCCACATATAGACACGTGCACATGCATGCATGTTCAAACACCCACTGATAAAAACAAGCATTTGCACACACATGTGCAAGAGAAATGCTTGTACATACACTGTGGTATCTTCACCTGCCGTTGAGGTTTGTACAGTCATGGTAGTTTGGAATTTGCTGCCCCCTGCTGAAAATAAAAGCTCCAGCCTCACGTCACAGCAGCAGGGGATCAAAAAGGAACAAAACCTGATTAAATTTAGTGTGGAAGCAGAGTCTTTACAAGCACAGAACCAATAACACGACCACTGGCGGAGTTTAGGCTCTCAGCCATATAGTTTAATGAAAGTTGTATGCAGTATGTGGGATGTTCTGTGTTCAATTATTTCTGAAATTTACTGGGCAAAGTTAGCTGCACTAATAGTCCTCAAAAGGGTTGTTCTTCCTTTTGAGTGGTAAAAACAGAAGAGTTATATTCATCTATAATTTGTAATTGGTACAAATGTACGTTTTTACTTTGTAAATTGAATTGTGATCGTATATATATGGGCATTACTTCTTTAACTGACAAATGCAAACTTGTTTCCCCAGTTCTGTCCTTTAGTTTAGACATTTCCCTAATATCAAATCTTTCTGTCTGTCTATCTATGTCTTTTTAGTAAGATTTAATACTAATTGTGTCATGTGTGCATTTCCAATAAAGTGATTTATTATATAGTGATTTTCTTACACATATATTTCCTTTCTCACTTCCAGGACAGACAAAAATCTAGGTTGCTATTATCTTTAGGCAAAGCTGAGTTTTAGCCACGGTGTGCTCAGTGTCTATCTTGGCTCTGTCCTGAAGCACTGCCCCAGAACACTGTGTGAGTCAACTAATCTGTTATAGCTTCTCCATGAGCGTAGGACATTGCTTCCCTCTTTTTGCCTGCTCTACTATCTGCTGTCTCACTGCATCTGCCTGTCTCTCCATCACTTCTGTAAATCTGTATTTATTATCTGTTAGGCAGCCAGTTTGTGCTGTATAACAGTATAATTGTCACTCAATTGATGGCATGTGTTGACCTGCTCATTGACCCTGTTAGCAAAGTCTAATACCGCATGCTATCGTCCCAACTTCAAACAGCAAAGTTAGCGACTACCTGATGAAGTTAAATGATGAGTTAAAATAAACTGAATATTTGATCAGGTAACCAAAACAAAACTCGAGATAAATGGTAACGTTGCTTGTTTTTGCTGGTTGGTAATCTGTAAATGTTTATCTTACCTTTATTAGCTATGAATACTTACAAATTCAACAAACTGAACATTCACTTCATTGTTCTTGAAGGTGAAATTGGTCTTACATCCAGGACATAAACAGACTTAAACATAGATAATGCATTAAAAAATACATTAAATCAGGCTAATCAATATTTTTCTAATAGCAACGTATCAAATTATTGTGTAATGTAGTGTAGCAGTGAGAGATGTCGTTCCTCCTGATGAACTTACAGAAATCATCCCTTGACTCTGCCGCTTTCCTTTAACTTTACAGACCTTTACAGCGAGTTTCCACAATTTCACTGTTTCAGGTTCACTCTCATAGCTTGTTATCGGCAGCAACAGTGAAAAACTCTGCACAGCACCAAATGGCAAACAGACAAAGTTTGTGACCGGATGTGTTGCTGCATAATTGCTAGATGTGTAAATAAGCAACTGTTTGCTAACATGTTCGTCATACCAATTTAAAAGATGATTTGTCAATGTTGTGTTCACAATTTGTTTCTGATGCCCCCAAGTGTCCCAAAAATAGTTATTGCAGGTTTAACCATAAAAATTAAATGTATTGATGTATGAATATGTATATGTGAATTATTGCAAAATGAGTGTGGTTTCAAAGAATCATTCTTTTGAAGAACTGAAGTAAAACAACCCTGACTGGGAAAATTATTCATTAATTAATATACAGTATGTGCCTGTAAGACAAAAGTACCGTTTTAGGTTCTAGTTAAAGCTTATCTGCAGAAAGCAAAAAGTAATTTTACAGCATTTTCAGAGACTGATTTTCCGACTGACTGTCATTGATCCTTCACATCCAGTCCAGAAACTGTTCTCATAGGTTTTTCATGCAGCCCAATATGACACAACAACAAAAAAAGATTTGCTTCACATCATCTACTGGATCAAGTCAAGACGTCATCTTCAAATCGAAGAAATGAAGACTAGCCAATCTAAACAAGCGAATCACAGCTTTCTTTTGCTCAATTCTCAATTATTCTCATTCAAATCCACAATAGATTATTTTTAAATATCCTTTCATACTTTTTTGTTGTTTTTAATTTTACCAATTGCTTTTTTGTATAAACATGTTTAAACTCTGTTTTAGATTCTGTACATACATATTTGTTTTTTTTATCAATTTTATCATATATTAACATTTTTGCTCTGTATCCTATATCACTGTTTGTGTCTGTGATGATCCAGTCTCTGTAAGGGACTGAAATGTCATCTTATCTTATCTGATCCATTTTATCATTTCCAACATTTTATCTATAAAGCCTTAATCATAAATAGAGGTACTGAATCCCTTTCAAAGGACTTTGAGAGGAAATGTCATCTGCAGTATTTATTTTTTTCATTCTGGACAAGTGCATGGCTAAACAGCTGAGACTTGTGAACTAAATAAAAAAGGCAGAGCCTACACTCTGTTTTCCTTTATAATATTTATTCTTAAAAATGAGTAAGCAGACAGTTTGTGTGTCCTGTGAATACCAAAATGTGTGTAGAACAGTACAGAACAGTACAACACCTTTCATTATATTTCTATAACAAGATATTTTATGCCGCATATCAAAAGTCAAAACAAAGGACTTATTTTTTTTGTATTACAGCAAACATTTTCATCTCAAGGCAGATTTCTAGACAGAGATGTAAAAATATACATCAGCATGATCAGTGTTAAAACATCAGGCTATAATTTCTGATGCACACAACTATTAACTTACACAAACATCAGTGAGAAGGTGATAATGTCATAATGCAACCACACCAGAGGGACCAATCACATGTTTAAGAGGATGTCACAGCTTAGACAGGAGGGGCTTCAATCACAAAACACTTCCTCGATTTCCCTCATTACCTACTCAATCACGCACTTACTCAGCTCATCAATTCCCTATTTCTTCCCCTTTCTTTGCCTCCTCCTGATAAACTGTAAAGAGAGAAATTTGAGTTTCATCCTCTCAGATGTTCTCCTCTGATTGCATTTTCATCAGGAAACAAGGACAAAGGGAAAGATGGGAAAGCAAGTGAGAGAGTCGGTCAAAGCAAGGAAGCGAGGAAGGATGACTTAGAGTCCTTTGAGTGCTGATTGGATGACGCTGTAATGGACTGTGATTGATCTGAACAATGAGACCAGCTCATTGACTCTTACCACAATTAAATGGATGGCAGGAAAAGACCGTGCTTTCACCCCTGCTGTGGCTCTTACAGCAAAATTAAAATGATATTCTTTCAGAGAGGTTTAAGGATTTAAAGGTCAAACGAAAGGTCACAGAAACATAGCACATCCTAATCAATAGCAAGACCAGTGTTGTTATTGTTAAAGCCTTCCACATGATGAAGGAAAGCCAAAGACAGAAATAGAAAAAAAAGAAGGAGGAGGGGGACAATCAGAGGTTGAAGATGAGGGGGAAGGACATGCGCAAGAAAATAAAGTAAGAAGACAGTCAGGTTTTGAAATGCTCATCTGATGGGCGTCCATCCTCTCTTCTACTGGCGAGCACGGAATAAAAAGAGCTGGGGTGGAAGCACGTCTGTCTGTCACTCTGTGTTAGGCTCAGCATAATTACTGTGAAATGATATCCACGACTTATAGGAGGGCAGCTAGAGGAGGGAGAGGTGTGTTTTTTTTAGACTCAGCCTGCAAGTCTAAGTTACAGCTATTTGTAGATGTGAAGATTTTCAACTCAAACCTACAGATGTAAGATCCCTAAAACTGAGAGGACTCATTAAACCCTGGACCTAATTTCATTTGCCCATCAATATTACTGTAACCCTCCTGAGCAGCGGCATCTATTTAGAAAGAGCGGTGCCATAAAACCCAATTAGGACCCAATATATCCTAAAATGATGATCAACAACTCTTTATATACAACTCAAATTTTAACTCGCAGGGTATTTACTGCCCTCCTATAGTACTAAGAAACACTGCAGTGTCCTCTTTTCACACCCAAAACTATGTAGAATGGTCCCTAAACTGCTACATCTTAGATAGTCACATTTGGGTACCTAGTACCTAATAGAGAGACACAGCGCTTTGTCAATACATGTACAGTGTAAGCCTTTTACAACACAATGCAATGGTATTGTTCTAAAGGCAGAGACACTAGAGTGACCAGTACTGATAAGTTACCAGGACAAGTAATAACCATATACTGTATGTCATCAAACAGGTTTTAAAATGTTACTATAATAGTTAGAAAAGAAAGAAACTGCTGCTTTAGTCACAATGTTAACTGAAAACAACAAATGTGTTATCAAAGTTTGTGCACAGAAGCAGACTACATAATCATGTGATAACTTTTCCCTTTTTTTTTTTTGCTTTTTTTTTTTACAAAACAAAAATAACACTCCGAGTCATTTGTTTCATTTCCTGTTTTTTTGTGGTGGTGGTGGATCATAATGTTGTCGTTTGCTGTAGTTTTTGTTTACTGAACGGCAGGCATCCTAGTCAGGTAGTCGGTTAGAAATGTGTCTCCTTCTCTGAGATCGTGGATATTTTCCCGTCAGTTTTAAGTTTGGCATCGTTGGCGGCATAAGGACTGAGGGCGGCGAGTTTCCCTCTCATTTTCAGGTCCGGGCTGGGAGTCGTCAGCTTCTTAATTCTCTGCAGAGAGCCAGACAGAGAGAATCAATAATCATGTTCACTAAAGGGAATAAAAAGCAAATCCAGCAAGCAGAAGAAGAGTTTGTATACCCAACCCAATTACAGTGTTCGGTAAGTTCTCAGTTTCTGCAACATAGAAACTGGTGTATTTCTACCTCAGAGAAGGTGCCGGGAGTCTTCCAGATCATCCAGATCATCCCCAGAGGGATGCAGACCATCGAGGACATGGCCATGAACCAGCCGATACCATAGCCCCAGTCGGGGTAGGTGTACACGTTGTTGTACTTCAGCGGTTTATATTTAATCAGGAAAAACAAGAAAATTCCCTGCAAGCAGACAAGCAAAAAAGACATTCTGTTTTGCAAGTGTTGTTGAGATAGAAATGCCTCTGCTCTTTTGATAAATAAAGGTCACATTATTTGAATTAGTTTTGTGCTGTATTGTGGTCGAGTAAATGTAAGGCCAAGAGCCACATACAACAGAGCCTTTATGTATTATTCATAAGAAAACAATGAAAACCAGCTTCATGAATACATGTGTAACAAGATAATATTTCCTCCTCCTAAATCCAGGTATCAATCAAAGCTGCATAATGCAACACAGAATTTCTCCCTGTGTTTAACTTGCATTAAGAATACCGAAAACATAAAGCACAACACAATATAATTAACTATTAACACGAAGTGAGAAAATATCCTGACCAAAAACTAATTTTCAACTTCTGAATAATTTATTTTCACCAGCTTTGTTCTATAAGTAACTTTGGACTCAACATCCATATAGCCTACAGAAAGATCAAAATAAACAAATAACAAATGCATCCTTTCTGCATCTATCTGTCAGCATCATCTTACTCATCTAAATGATATGTTGTTTGCTCTTTTTGATGCTACTTTTGTTTTTGTTTTTTTCGTATTGGCAGTGGACTCACAGCACAGATGCCTGGGGTCAGTATCATCCAGCACCATTTGATGAAGAAGACGGGTTTGTAGCCAATCATGTCCTCAATATTTGTGTAGAATCTGTCACTACCTGAAATGCAAACACATGTCAAGTTTCTCTGCAGTATGTTTCATCAAAATAATGACATGATTGATGTCTTGTGACAGTACTGTACTCATTCTTCATTGCTGCATGCAAAAAATGTACTGATATTTAAACCCAGAAATTAAAGACATATATATAAACATGAGCTGTAAACACTTCAAGAGAGTTTGCCATATTAAATAGGGAAAAGGCACTAATTCTATGTAAGAAGATACTAGGAACTGTTGCAGTACTAACATATTGTTTTTAATATCTCAGTAGACTTTGTGTACCTTGTAAAACACTAAGTTGTCCAGCAGATGGCATTAGAAGAATTATTATTGCAGCAAAGAGAGTAAAAGCATTATACAGTGTTTTATGCAATGGCCTTCTTTTCTGTGCTGAAATGTGTTTGTCTGTGTGCTCTGTGTAGTTAGTTCACTGTGTGTTTGTAATTGTTATTACTGTTTTCAGAAAAACAAGAAAAAAAGACTTTTCTTATCTTACCATACACCCAGCCGATACATATGGACTCAAATATGGCCACAAACAGCAAGCACATCCCACTGGCAGCGTATGAATCAAACAGCTGGAAGACGTACATCCCGCCCTGATGGGACAAGACAGGTGTCATTTTTCTGTCACAGCCAGTGTATGGGTATATGACATTGAATATGAAGTGAATCAGGTCTGCTTGATTTAGCTTGCCAGGGTCTGATGGCATAGAATTTGCTATTTGTTTTTTTATTGATGGTTAGGTTAACTCTTTATAGGGCTACTACTAACTAGACACTTTTTTCCTTAGGTTCCATAATGTCTCTGATACATTGAACATTTTGAAGTGTGAGTTCATGAATTCAAACCAACAGTATTTTATTGACTGTGGGCCACAATGCTATACTAAACATATACATGTATTTAATTGGGTTATCTCATTGAGATTTATTTTGCAAAAGAAACCTGAGTACTGCAAAAAATGATAATAACAGAGATACTGTAAGGCGCACACAACAAACATAACCAGTCACATACTAGCACATAAACAGTCATCAACATTTCTAATAAAAAACATGCCAATGATATAAGATGTTCATGTTTAAAGGCTCAGTATTACCAACATTATGTTAATGTTTATCCTGTCTCTTTGACCCAACCCTGGACATTAAAAGTTGCCTTTGTTAAAGTACTAGTTTTACTCGCATATTGTTGGATTATCGTTCATTCTAACCTACTCTACCTCCATTCAAGACAACTCTTCTGTTACTTTCTGCTTCCACTAAAAGGATCATCATAAATAAAACCTCACATGAATCTGAGAGCAGGGTTACATCACAACTCTGAACCACCAATAAACAGCTAAGAATATCATCAAAGAGCCTAACTGACTGTCTTAGTGCTCGAGCTTTAACACTTCCAGACGACCTTTTGAACTGTGACTACGTCCTCCTCAAGGCTTCTTGTGACATATTATTGATGATGGTGCTTTAGTAGGAAAGAAGAATAATGTGTCTAGAGTGTAGTTAGTGGTGGTAACATGTCAGCAGGGCTGAGGATGGTCAGTGACAAACTGAGGTCCAATCATTAGAAAGTCTATAGCAAACAAAAAAGGAGAAAGTGCTGTTGGTTGTAATTATTCACAAAGATTCACTTCAATATTGCATTAAATTCTTCTCCTATGTTTCATGGCCATTACGTGCCACTAGAGAACAGTACAGTATGTTTAAAGTGGGGGTGGATGGAGTACAGTGCATATGGAGACGTGAAAAGCTTTTAGTGGATGAAAGTCCTTGTGTCAGAGTGAGGAACCAGATTCCCATCCATTATTGCAATATAAAGATGTAAGGTCTTAAAAGCAGGGCAGAGCTGGTGACATACAGATGCTGCTCCGGATAGAAAACTTGACCACAGACCTTTAACAGAGAGCCCACTAGAAGACATTTTATTTCATAAACACTGAACCACAAAAGGCAGTGAATCAAATGATTGGATCAAATAATTCAATTATTTTAATGTACAAAATCCACACGTTTTCTGTCATATGGATTGTTGATCATTCATCTATACTATACGATACTTGACAGGGCTTCATCTGAAACGTGTCATTTTTCTGATTACATAGAAATATAAGTTGATGTGTAGATGAAAACAAGTGTTATCCAAGAGTTATTAGATATTCCTTTTCCAGAAATTAGGTTTATTTTTTTACAAAGTAAATAAGTATTAAAAAATAATTACAGTATTTGATTAATATGATTAATCATCATTAGGTTAATGAGCTTTTCATATTGCTTGTCTTGTATTAAGCAACTAAAGACAGTAAATACAATTAAAACCTAACTTACTATGCATGATCAGTCATTTCATAGCAATAAAATGCATGAGCCTTTGCTGCAGTGGTATCCAGAAAAACAGTTTGGTGTACTTCCTCTACTTTCTCACTCTCTCATTTGTTTCTTATAAATATGTAAACATATCTTCCTGGCAACCCTGGCTGAATTACCGTTTTGTATGAAAATGGTTATGACAGCCTCTCTTACAACACTGTTTTAGTACTATTCATATTTTAAAACGTAACAGGCTGACCATAGCTGAGTCTCACCTCTGTACACATGATGAGCCCTATGAAGAAGGAGACGATAGACATGCCAAGAATCAGCAGCTCTCTGCGGTAGCCTCTCCTGAAGGTCTCGGGGTACATGTCCACCACGGCTGTCACTAAGCTTTCCACACACACAAACTGGGATATAAAAGAAGTGCATTATTTCCATAAACAGGAAAGCAATTTGCAATGTAAAAATATGAAATAAAAGTAGCATGGTTTAAACAGTTGACAAGACAATAATATACTATACATGATATATGGTATATTCCTCACCTGACTGTCCAGTCCAAGAAAGATAAGCATCATGAAGAAAAGACAGGCCCAAAGTGGGGACAGGGGCATCATAGTAACAGCTTTGGGGTATGCAATGAAAGCAAGACCAGGACCTACATCACAGAAAACATAGAAACATGAATGTCATGTGATAGTCAGGTGAGATTCTTTCTGACTGATGTCATAGAGTCAAAAAAGACAAAAAGCAAACTGCAAAGTTTATAAAGTTAAGCTTTAGGTTTCTTTTTCCACCAAACAGACAAAGTTATTGCCTAAATGGTGAACACTGTGGAGCATTTAGCAGCTAAAGAGACATATATTTCCCTCCCTCAGGAGGTAGATGGACCAAAACAATTAATAATGTCAACGTTGAGTTCACAAGTCAGGTGCTTGTTCATGGGGGGATGTTGCTGTCTATAAATTAAAGAGTATGGTCTAAACCTGCTCTATATGAAAACTGTCATGCAATAACTTCTATTGTGTTTTGGCAATATATATGTATATATATATATATATATATATATATATATATATATATATATATATATATATATATATATATATATATATATATATATATATATTCATTCTTATAAAGGGTTTAAATAGTGGAAATTAGTTAAAGCCAAAACATGAGTGCAGATAAGTTTAGCTGGCACCATGTCAGGTCTATGGGGATGTGGAAGAGATGAGGTGAGGTGAGGTGAGGTGAGGTGAGGTGAGGTGAGGTGAGGTGAGGTGAGGTGAGGTGATTTAGCACCTACAATTATATGCAAACTTTAAAACACATTATCTAAAACATGAAGCTCAGTCCTCATCATGCTCTGAGACAAACATCAAATCTTTTGCTCTGTCATATTCGCTAAATCATTCATATTGACTTCAATAAATTATAGAAGAAAATTTAAGAGCGTAGGTGAAGAGTGGAGTTATATAACTGGTTTACATGTTTATTCATTTTAGGACAGTATGATGGATAGGGACAGAAAGAATCAGACAGGCTTTCTTTAGTTTATAGTATTTGCTTTTGATATAGTGTATTTAGTGTGCTTTTTATTCAGGTTTTGATTCGGAAACGTTGTCTGTTAGTCACTTACCAGATTCTGCCACAGCCTCAATGGGGACGTTTTGTTCGTATGCCATGAAGCCCAGCACAGAGAAAATGGCGAAACCTGCAACGAAGCTTGTACCGCTGTTCAGACAACACAGCATGATGCAATCCCTGAGGAGTAAGACAGAAATAAATCACACTTAATGTAAAAGCTTATACCAAAATCAACCAGTCTCATCTACAATACATATTTCTGATGACTGAAAATTCAAACTAGAGAATGTGCTAACCCATCGATGTTAGTTGCCTCCTATCAGTGGAGGCTTACCTATTGTCCATATGATGTTGACAACTCAACAGTATATACAAGTTTTTTAGATTTCCAAAAGTGGAGGAAGAGAAAGAGGAAATATCATACTTATTGTGATTTTCTGTTATTTTTATACTTGTATAATGTCAGATGTAAATGTTAAACATGGTGAAAAACCTGAACTTGTTGAATGTATGTAAAATGCTTCCTGAAAGTCAAACACCCAGGCTTCAGCCTGCTCTTAAAACTCCATTTACAAAGTTACCTCTACTTCCTCTTTGTGGTGACATCAGACTGTCACATGTCCACAAGCTTGGTTGCTAGACTTGTTAAATATGTTGTTTGTGTTGTCCACTAACATATTTTGGATTGGCCTCAGGCTCAAACATGTACAGATGTATTTGAGAAGTTTCCGTTTCAAATCAAGAACAAGAAAATGAGACGAAATCCTACTACTGTGTGCGTACATAGCCTCTGGAGCTGCCAGTAATTGTTCAGGAGCTGGCCAATCAGAACAGGGTGGGCTCATGAGGAGGAGAGACACATGAGCTAAAACAGCCTGTTTCAGACAGAGGCTAAACTGAGAGGCTGTGTAAAGGATCAGATAAACAAAGAGTTTTTTGAACTGTAAGCCAAGCAAAGATATCCCAGTAGAGCCCCAGTAGAATATAAATACAGACCTGGAAATGTGCATGATATGTCCCCTTTAAATCTACTAGTGTCCACTTTCTTACCTGTAGCAGTTATTGTTGTAGGAATTGTAACTCCCAAGAGCAGTGAGACAGCCCAAGCAGATGGCATAGGAGAAGAAGATTTGGGTTCCTGCATCCACCCATACCTATGTATGGTAAAAGTAGGCATGAACATACGATACATACACAGACACATAGATGACAATTCAAAAGGAACAAAGTTAACATAGAAACATAGTTTTCAGGGAAACATCTTCCAAAACCGTCTCAAACGTCCATGGATGGATGGGAAAATATCTAAAAGTCTCTGAACTCCTAAAGCTTACCACCTAAAGGGATAACACCATTCTACCAAAAGATATTCCCTTATTTGTTTTTTTTTATGATAGAGGACAACTAACACATTGGTCCAAAATCTCAATTGTGATCTAGAGACTAGATAAATTACATGATTTACTTCACATTTTCATATTCAAACCATTGAGTGACCTCTCCTGACCTCTATGGAATGTGACGGCTTTAGGCCTGACCTAATTTTTGATTGTTGTCTGGGAAGCTCATCAGGAGAGATGAATTGGTGTGAATGCTCACTCATAAAAAGAGCTTTGAGCATTTTCTCGCTCTCTCCTGTTCCTTCACAGGAAGCATCTACATTTATATGTTTCTCTGCTCATTTACTTAGGGTTTTTAATCTTTACCTGCACACTATGCACTCACAAGAAAACCAAAGTTTTATAAACTTTTTAGGGCATCTGATTATTATTTTATTCTTGTTCCAGCTTTTAGTGGAATTTCCACTTCATAAATTCTGCTTAGCAATGAACAATGTGAATTTTTTGTGTGATTTTTATATTAATTAAGAACAGATGAGTGAATAGAAAAGATTACCATGATATGCCAAGAGATTGCTTTTATCTGCTCTTTTGTTATACTTCATCTACCTAATTCTCACCATCTCAGTGACTTTCTAGTGAAATTTTAGCTCAGTTAAATCATCTTTCCCCTTTCAAAGGTGCATAGCGGAGCTGCATGAATCATTGATTAAAATCCGAAAGCTAGTCTTCCAGTGCCTAAATGTTCATATTACGCTTCACTAACCTTTCTACTGATTGCAGTAGGGATTAAAAGGGACAACTACAGTCTAATATAACGTTAACATAAGAATTCAATATTTTACTTTTCTAACTCAGTAAGTATTATGGACTTTTCCTTCAAATTTACCCAAATTATATGTATATAAATATGTATAAAAACAATTGCTCAGCTCTAGCCGTGCAAATCTTGTGGCTTTGATGTGCTCACATTTTGAGATAAGATTTCTGCCACCACTTCAGCATAATGGATGTGAAAGAAATTCTGTTTGTGGAGATCAAAGCCTTAAAATAATCTCTGCCAGAGTTGTTTGTTTGTTCCAACACTTAAAAACCACCTACACCTCGCATACATTTTTCTTAACCCATTCATGATCTCACAACCACACAGCTTTACTCCATCCCTATGGTAGGGTTAGGGTTAGGGAACCACTGCTCTAAAATATCAAACTGTATATAAAGTTGTGGGAAATAAATCCACGTTGTCCAGCTACAACAATAGCAAATACAGCAGCAAACTTACAAATTAATGGATCATCAATATCAACAATATGTAATTTACAGGGTGCATTTGTATGCATATTAAGTATTTCTGAGGCTTTGATAACATTTAGATGATATGTCAGATTTTAAATGCATGTCTGAGTAATTTTTTCCATCGTGGTTTTACTTTTACTGTGTGGAATATTTTTCTATCACTAATCCCAGTTAGTTTTATGTATATTGTAGAAATCAATAGCTGTATTTGGGCTCACGGACTGCGTGTGGATTTACACATGTTACAACTTTTAACTGAGACAGCAGTAAACTGTGCATTATAAAACTAGTTTGTAGTGTGGCACCGGACCCTAGGACCCACAGGATAGCATGAGGTGCTACCGAATCCAAACTTAATGCAGCATGGCTCTTTGAAAACTCTCTCACATCACCATTCAGCCACTAATCTCATTTCCCCACCGAGAAACAATTAACAAACGCACGGTCTTCGCTCCCTCCTGGGAGTAACCACGGTAACTTCTGTGACCTCACAAACACAGGACTGTTCCTGTGGAAGAACAGGCCTTTCTCTCCTAATGTTCATTAATGTTCCCTTTAGTTCACCCTCGGCTGATGGCTGCACAGCGCAGGGAAGCCTTAAAGGCCCAGGCTCGGACGGAATCACTTGTTGATGTTGTGCCTAATTTGGCCGGCTTGTGTTTGGTCATGTTGAGACTGTGGCTCCTGGAAACTTGTCTACTGTGTGAAAGCTGGATGACATCGGCTGTAAGATAGTGTTCTTGTAATGTAAATGTACCGCTCTCCATGCTCCTAAAATTCCCCTCTTTTTATGAATGAAATGCATCTGTTAGATATTTGTTTGAGAAATGCAGCATTTGGTTTCAGTAAATCCATTAGATTGCCATCCCCACTTTATTTCTGAGCTGCACAGAAATTAATGTAATTTTATCTATACTGAATAATCATCACATGATATCACATTATACAAATGGTGAAGGCCTATAACAATAAGTCAGTAAAGTAATTGTTCTGTTCATTACAGGATACGATACAGGATAAGGTGTCACATCTACAACATACACAGTAGCAGACATAAATCAACAGCATTAGAAATGTTACTACAGTTTAAATGAAGCAGCTGAATAAAATGTCTCTCTCTTAATCTTAACACTAGTATTGTATAATGTTGCAAAAATGTCCACAAAAGTTGGATTTCACATTTAAAAAGACATGCAATTATTCTGGGATGTATACAGTATCAATAAAACCAGCATTATAGAGAAAGTTGGATGAGATGAGCGGCTTTAAAGGGTTCTGAAGGGAAACTCAGAAAACTGAGGAAGGTACAAAGACCTTCTGAACATGGAGATAAAAAAAACTGCCACTGTAGTCGTATATATCCACTGTTATATCAGTTTTCTTCCGTTTTCCATTATAAATCAGATTGTACTCAATATTAATATCCTAAAGAGTCCCTCCAGACATGTTTTATGACATATGAAAATAATAATAATAATACTTTGTAATAATAATATACAATAATCTTTGTCTAATATGTCTTTTCCACAAAGAAGTTAATTTAACATGTCATCTACTCCTTCTCCCTCATCAGAATCTATAAATATGTTAAAATGAAGAGACTGCCGTAAGGACACAAATTCAGTTATAATGCCTGGAAAGATAACAAGGAGGGTTGGGGAACATGAGAGTGTGAGCGTTGTAAACGGGAGGGGTGATGCACAGTGGAGGGTGAGAGGGAAGGAGTGAGAGCCGGGGGGAGGTATAGGAAGAAAGAGAATGGGGGAGGCCTGGTGAAGTTCAGGGGTGTAAAAAAGAGCGGCTAACACATACATATAGTGAACGGGACAGAGCCCTGATTGTCTTTCAGGAAGCTAATTTAACATCAGTGTCAGAAGTAATGTCTTCCTTTGCCAAACAGCAACGCTTCTTTATCACCCTCCTTCACTCTCTCTGAGCCTCTGATTGTGTCTTTGTTTGTTGCTCCCTTTTTTCCCCATTCACTGTCTATCTGTATCACTCTTTCTCTTACTTCACTATACAACTGCATTTCTGAATGCACTGCTAACAGCTGTAGACCTTATAAAGTCAAAAACAACTACTATAAAAACAAGGTTTGCTTACTTTCGTATTGTATTTTTAGGAATAGTCTTTTTGTATGTTTTTTTTGTTAAGTTTATTATCTACAATGTGCATGTTTTTATGGTTACAAAATAAATGTCTTTAATATGGAAATATCAAACTAGTTCAAAATAAAAAAATACTTGTGAAAATAGTTACCAGGACTGAATGTTTTATAAAGGTATAAAAATATATACTACAAATATCATCCAAACAAAGATTATGGCACAACACTATGTTCTTAACACTTTTCTCACCATATGAGAAGCTGCTTTTAGACACTGACTGCATTTCTAGTTATTTTTGTGGCAATAACATTGCTTATTATCACATTCACGTCTCACTCTATGGACCGGCTGTTGCCGTGAACAGTGTAAAAGAGGTGTTCAGACAGGATACGAGTCTGAAGAGGAGGAAGCAATCAAAATGAAACCTGTTGGTTTTTGGGGGGGGGTTCAGGGGATGTGCTATTCCTGAACTTTCCGGTGTGAGTAAACTTCTGCTTTTTTCGCATTTGTTTTCTTATTAACCATGACAAATAACTTGTACTCAAACAGGTCCATATTCCCAACATTACCCTGTAGCCTACTCTTAGGTTTTAACTTTTTAAAGATACTTATACAAGCCTTACCTGGTGATTGAAATTAATCTGTAATATTGTAACATAGTCTCAACTAAATATCTGTTCTCTCGCTCTCTCACTTTTCATCTCAATACATGTTGTCATGACACCCCATCCACTGACATTTTCTGGCGCACTGTTGCCTAGCGACCCTAGCTGTCTGCCTTTTCCAGACAAGGTCAAGAAGTCTGCTCTGTGTGTGTGTGTGTGTGTGTGTGTGTATGAGTTATATTTTAATTCACCACCTCTATTAGCCTCAAATCCTGATCTCGACCTGTGAAAAGCTCACTGCTTAGCTGACCCTTGATCATCTTAAGCAGCAGGAAGAGCAATTCCTGGTATGACAATCTTGACTCCATAAGCCACAGTAGTATTAGTGCCACTCGAGCGGGACATATAAATGCAGCCAAGATGGGATAGGTAACTAATCCAAGTCCTTTGCCCTGTGAGAGGTACTATTTAGTTTCTTTCTGCATGAAATAGTCAAACAAGCAGTTGTTACATGTGTGTTTTGAGGGACTGGTCCCCCATTGCATTAACAATGACACCACCTGTCCCCCTGGCACCTACGCAGCTCCACACAGTTCTCCCTTGAGCCTAGGCTCTTTGCTTGGGTACCTCCTGCCTTTCTGACATAAATAGTCACAGTTTTAGCATAATGCAAACAGAGTACCCTCCTGAAAATACCAAAATTACTAGTCAATAAACAAAATATATAAAATATAGGGTAGAGTCATGATTTTCCGAAGTCTCAATGATGATGTTGTGTACAGTATTTGTCATGTCATATATGATGCCCTGGCTTTATTTTCAAGCTATTATCTAGAAACCAAAGTGTCATTGATGAAACGTCTCAAAACTACCTGTCGGTATCATCAAACATTTTCAGTTCCTGTACCTGCAGGTCCAGTCCAACGTTTGCCAACTATCAGCAAAAAATATATAGCAGCAGTGTAGACCTGCATTTGTACACATGGTGTATCTGTCCTCTGTCCACCATGACTGTCCTTCTGGTTATTTTGAAAAAGTGAGGAGGCAAGATCTTAACACACAAACAAGAAAAAGCTCCTGTATAAAACTGCAGCAGTAACACTGATTCACTGCAAAATGGCAACTGTTATTACCTGCCATGCATGCATTTGGCATCATCTAGTTGGCACTTACTTATTTTCAAAGGAGGCCAAATATTTCTGCTTGTTTACCAGTAGAAGGGAGACACAGTGGTTGCATGCCTACCTGAGGGTCCGAGAGACGTGAAATGTCTGGGTAGAGGTAGAACTTGATTCCGTCATACGCTCCGGGCAACGTCACTCCTCTGATCAGCAGAACCAACAACATGACGTAAGGAAATGTAGCTGTTACATACACAACCTGCAGGGACAAATATGCAAATGTAGGTAATATTAATTGATTATGTACAGATTACAGAGTTAATACTGAATTACTCAGTCAGAACTTACACCAATAGTTACTTATAGTATAGTAGTATAACTTGATACGATGCATAGGAAACAAAGTCTTCAGGACAAATATTGGATTAACTATTTTGTGTTTAACAACTATAATAACTAGACTGAAAGACTGATGCTATTCATAAGATACGACTGCTCAGACCCAGAAGTGAAATGACATGGAGCGTAATCTGACCACACGTGTCCAGACAGGAAAAGAGAGAAGAGATTGCGAAGATAGCGAGAAAGATGAAGACTAGGGGTGGAGCTGCAACTGACAGTGTTGCTGTATCACAAACACATGTCAGCATGAAGCAATATTCAGTTTTCAAATATCTCACCAGCCGCAAAACCTGGCAAGTCCTAACAAATTTGACAGTTGTCAAGATCAGGTGAATCACAAGAGTCACAGGATGATTGAAGCTATAAGATAAAAATATATATTTGTGTTTCACAAAATAAGGTAAACTTTTTTCTCTGATGTTACTGTTACATTTTTTTGAAACTGTAGTTTCTGCTCTTCTGTGACGGTTTTGTACATTCTTCAAAGATGTTTTTTATATTAAATATTTCATTGCAGCATATGAGTCTATCATATTGCTTATGGCAACTATCACGTAGCATTTAGGATACAGCATCATTCCCCAAGACTACACCACTACATTTACTGCATGTGGCAGAAATATAAGTGTCAACCCAAAAAAAAGATGGAAAAAAGAGGAGACAATAGAACTAGGGTATCATGCACAGCACCACATTTAACTCCACAGCAGTACACATGACACATATCTTACATACAGTGACTAGTACTTCCTAAACATCACACCAACACTCCCTTTTTATTGAACTATTCAGGTTTTGCAGAATTGTGCTCAACATCTCAAGACTCTTAGAAACCCCTTGAACAAAACCCTGGCCTCTTGGAAGGCAGAGGCGGGCAACATACATCCCCTGGCTAGCTGGCATCCAGTCAAAGTCCAATTGAGGACAGAACAGGACAGAACAGAGCCAGGCCAGGAGACTGAAAGGAAAAGAAGGCTCCTCTGGCCCTGTCTCTTAAATAGGAGAAGCCCAGAGGAGTGATGCTGGCAGTGTGGGAAAATGTGCTTCTCTTTGAGCATGCACGGAAGTGCACACACACACACACACACACACACACACACGCACACACACAAACACACAACTTCATTAATAGTATAGCAATATGTGTGCACATACTGCAGATGCTGCTCACACATACCATCTAAACAACTCTGGTGGCATTACTTTACAACTGCATGCAGCAGTTTGATGAATTGCCAGATTGGCTTCTGGAGGACTTTTTTATTTATTTTGTAGCAGTGAACTAAACAGTGAACAAAACATATAAAACACATAAAACTTTATTGTGCCCTCAATAATTAAATAAATAAATTGAGGATATGCTGCTTTACTAAAATATCCTAAACTTCCTTAACCTAAAACACCAATATCAAAATGATGAATGAATCATATCCTAACTAAGGTAGCATTTGAACAGTAAGGCTCTATCAGCCTTAATGAGACTTTTCACTCTAAACTCTGTTAATCCTAACATGGCCTGCAGGGAAAGTCTGGGAAAATGTGTCTTCTGCCTTGCAGATCCCTTCTTTAACTTGACAAATAAAACGATTACACATCCTAAACCCTTCTCTCCCGCTTTCTCTCCATCTCTCTGGAGATGAAAAGGACAATATTCAATCTCTCCATGAACTTTTGATGCTCCACATGCTCCTTCCACCTCACCACGGGTAAACATTTAAGCCACCACAAATTTACTGGTCAAACTTGCCCCTGCCTCGCCGTAAATCTAACAGGAGGGCTTAAACGTGAGAATGGCTGGCAAACACAGCCAACAAAGCAAACAGCTTAGCAGAGTCGGAACTGAATAGGTTGTAGGGTCTGTGGAGAAGAAAGCACTTCTCTCTTGCAATGAGCTAGCTGTGGTTAATTTCTCATAGCAGGAGAGAGAGAGAGAGAGAGAGAGAGAGAGAGAGAGAGAGAGAGAGAGAGAGAGAAAGAGAGAGGCAGCAGAGGCGGAGGCTGAGGATATACTCTGCATGCTCCTCATGAACACTTTCCTTTTCTTCAGTGAATACAGGCATCAATCTTGGACCGGCTGCTAAAGCCCAGCCGTGAAGAACCATTCTCCCATCTTACTTCACAGCTAGACAAAAGACACTTCAGGGAGATATAGGCATTGCTGCCTAGTTGTTTTTTCCCCCGTCATGTAGAATGTGAACCCATTAATTTTTCCTCACACACTTCTCTTTTTTTTCTCTTATTCTCTTACTTCCCTCTCCTTTTCTCGCTCTATCTTCTCCCAACCCATTATGGCTCATTGAATCTGAGAGGAGTTTCTTAAGGGCTGTTGAGCATCCGAAGCCAGGTGCAGAGTCCTTGCTATCTTCCTTTAGGCAGCTAGAAGGGTCTCGAGGAGATAATTAAAAAGGAAAGGTAGAAGTGGGTGGTGCCTACATCTCTTTTGTCCTGTATTTGCAGGGAAAATTGTATGTGGCTTCCTGT
Source organism: Pampus argenteus (assembly GCA_036937835.1). Taxonomy (NCBI): domain Eukaryota; kingdom Metazoa; phylum Chordata; class Actinopteri; order Scombriformes; family Stromateidae; genus Pampus; species Pampus argenteus. Next base: position 13,246,378 of record CM072863.1, read on the forward strand.
GATGGAGTTGTTTTAAGGACAAGAAGGGAAAGTGCTCCAGAAAAAAATAAACACTGGCTGTAACAGCAAAGTAGCATGAACACACACAACCATGTAACAATTCATCCATCATAAGTTGGACACATTCAACGGTAAAGGTGCATTACGCTGTCTCACCTTGCCAGTTGACTTGGGTCCTTTCCAGATGCAGAAGTAGCAGATGAACCAGGCAAGGGCCAGACACATGGCCAGCTCCCAGCGCATTCCCCCCATGTGCTCAATACCATCTGATATCTTCAGTACTCTGCGTCTGTTTTGGCGTGGAGCACACAGATGATTATTCATTTACAATTTGCTTTTAGGGCATTTAGTTCATGATCTTGTGTGACATAAGCATACTCCATTGTTGACTCTTTCTCAACAAGGTGAAGCAGCACTGAGAACAAGTTGTTGCTCTCACTAAAAGTGATTACGTGCAAACTAAATTAAATAAATAAACACAGACAGATAAAACAATAAATAAATATTGGCTTTGCTCCATATGAATAGTAAATAAATAATGTAATTTCTCCTGGTTAACCACATTCCCATAGAGAAAGATGCACTTCAGAGACGCACACTGAAATTCATGTACATGTACTTGCACAGCCAGTCACAATGAGTGTAGTGAATCCCACAGTACCTGTCTTATTTATGAGGCCAATCCATTAATCCACTTTCTGTCTGTGACTCAACGACCAACATTGTCTTGAGGGGACTGACCATCATTTCAGGATAATCTAATCTATCCTCTGTGATTCACGTTACCATTTCTTCACGACCTCCTTGATGGTAACTCATTCTGCTGCTAACTGGCAGTACGTAGGGGCCAGGTTGTGAATAATGCAGATTTGCCAGCAGCAAATCCACTGTGGAACAATGCAATCTGATGACAAGGTGAGGGAGATATGGCAATAATTGTACTACTTGTTGCTCCTCTGCCCCGATACCTACGAATACCAAAGCACTATTTATTTGCCATCTGATAATGACGTGGAGGTGGAGAGCAAAAAGGCTAAATCACATTAGCCTCTTTGTACCCTGTCTGAGTCCCTGGCCAATGTGCTGTTAGGGTCAGGTCAGATTAGCAGGTGGACAACCTCCGAAGTGAGCGGTCACCTTGATGGAATAGGGTTACCGTAGGTAACATGGCAGCTCTAGAGGAGAGTCATCATGCAAGCCTACCACAGATAACATGGTGCTCCATGTCCTTCAATACTTTCAGCAGCTACTCAGCAACAAGGATGTGTTGGTAGACCAATGGCACTGGGGTTACCTACATTAACAAGAAGGGAACAGTCCAGTCTGCTCCCCTGTTGGAGAACCATTGTCTATACTGAAATGGGCAATGGAGAATATTTACCCTCTGGGAGCTCTCTTTATCCTGTAAATGTTGGAGCAAAATAATGTCCAAGGGCGACCACCACTAGACAAGTCAGCCATGACAGTGAACCACCCACTACCCACTGTGGTTCACCTTGAATCAGTTTGATAATTCATAGCACCACCAAAAATATCATCAATATAAGTTGCCAACCTGTCTGTCCTAAAGTTTCTAACATGGTGGATAGTCAGTAGGCTCATGGCTGTCATTTATACAGCTGGATACCCAAGGTGAAAGATTTCAGTGCATTCCTCTGCAAGCCGATAGAATCTGATAGGCAGGACATCTTGACCCAGCATTACAATGCAAAACCTTCAATCCGTTCTTCACTTTGCTATACCTACAGGTGTAGCCCTGAGACAGGTCATATAATCAGTGATAATGACCCCATAATTTGTCGGTGGTGGCGAAACAACATTGCATTTCCTGTTTATTGAAGCAGAGCCAGGCAACAGCATTGATGGAGGATGAGAAGCGAGAGTCGGAGCCACAGAGCTTAATGGTTTTGCCAAATCTTTGCCACCAAGTTCACCCCCGGAGCTCCTGACCAGCCATTGATCATCATGACATGTTCTTGGTGACCGGCCACACGCTAGGTCCAACAGAGCCCCCCCGTCCCTCCTGGTCAGCCGAAAGGGCTACCTGGGCATACTCTCAAGTGCATGAAAATTGATTTTATATGGATGCATAATGTGGCATATTTCTAGACTGTGACCTACATAGATGTTTATGTGAGTATGATAAGTAAACAGTAATATTTAGTTGCTTTTAGGGGTTTGAAGAATATGGTATAATTATGGTATAAGCAGAGAGAAGCCAGATATATTTTTACTAGTCACATAAATACTATTTAACCAACTTAGACAGCATTTAGGTAAGTTAGTGTTTATTAAAGGAACATATTCTAATATTCCTTTATTGATTTGTGTGTTTTTGTAATCTAAAAAAAACTCCTGCAACACATTAATATATTTTATTAAGTAGTTTTTTAGGTTGTGTTCAAATTTGACATTTTCATTACTGTTACACATATCATCTGAGTTAATTGTGATTTAGAAGCAAAAATGCAAACAATTTTAATTTAACTGTTGTGATTATTTTATATATTTTGAAAAGGTGGGTAAACAGGTCGAAAGTGAGATTTGCAGCAGTGTAAACACAGTCACTGGCAGCAAGACAGGAAGTGTGGTCAGCTTTGCACACTGACAAGGCCTGATCTGCTGCCACACACATGGCTCTAGCTGGGAGACAGCTGGCCTACCAGGGCCTGCTGACACACAAATATGAAAAGGGCTGACTAATTATTGGGGGAAAGGTCAGGGGGGGTCAGCGAAACAGTCTGGAGCTCTCAGCAGCTCGTAATTTCAGCAATATGACACATAACGGCATTTAGTCAGGACGGGAGATGTTTGAAGACAACCTGAACAGCCACGTTGTTTCAAGACAAATGATGATTCCATTAATATGTTATACCCACGGAGAAGTCACATATAAATAATAGTAAATGTGACAGAATATGAAGATGATGTAAAGAATAAATAAATAAAAAAAATTTAAAAAGAGAAAATACTCACTCCCAGAACTCAATGACTGGTGAAGTTACATTGGGGTTGAGGTTTGTTATGTTGGTGGCATTTTCCCCGTAGAAGTCAACACAGTTCTCTGTGGATACAGAGAGATATTATTTTTGATACATTGCATATCAATAGCCAGGGAGATTGATACGCAAGTGTTTCTTCCTCCTACCTGTATTCCAGTAGTGCCCACAGCTAGCCCACGGCAGCTCAGTAGTGAAGCAGTTAAAGAGGTAGAAGATGGCCCAGGCTAGGATCACTACATAGTACACATTTAGATGAGCTTCAATCACTTGGGTTGCATAGCCAATACCTGAAAGGGTAAAGAGAAACAGCATGTAAATGGCTACGTTTTCAAATTCCTGCAAACTCTAAATAAATGCAGAAAGCAACAGTGGCAACTGTCATTAGGACAAACACTTGTGCAAGTCAACAGTGTTGGGCAGTATTTACCTACATGTAATTCAAGTTCTAGTGTAACTACAATTTGCAGTCAGGTGGTAGCTCCAAATCTCAGTAGAAAAAGTAGTTTTCAGTAGTTAACTACTTTGGGTCACATAGTTTAGGAAGTTAATTACAAACTACATATTCATAGACTTCTCATGATTATTTGCCATATAATATGGCACAATGCTATAGCTCATTGGACATGGCTGTCGTTTAATGACAATCAGCTGCTATTTGGTTAAAATCGCCTGTAGTTTGCGTATGTTGTCCATCAAATACTATGAATTTCCTTAGAAATGTATTTCTTTAAAACACATCCTGCCTAAATCTAAGTCAGGCTGCCTAAATAAGGATTGGCCTGCCCTGGTTGCTGAATCAAACACACCTACACTTTACTAAGTGTCATTTCAGCTGTATCTGTATGTAACAATATAAGATTCCTGTGATGTAGTTTGGATGTAGTTGAACTACTTGTTGAAAGTAGTTTTAGTTTCACAAGGTAATGTTTGAGAGTAGTTAATATGTAGTTATACTTTCATTGTAAAGTAGCTAGTAGTTTGGTACACTACAGTTTTAAAGTAGTTTCCCCAACAGTGCAATTTAATAGCTTACATCTGTCTCAACAGGTGTGAATGATATACTGTGTGTGTTTCCCTGTATAAAAACTCATGAGTACCCCCTGAGATAAGATATGAGGTGACTGTGATCATACCCTCGAACAGTGGGCAGACTTTCCTCCAGCAGGTGATGCCACCCTCACTGGTGAACTGACCCAGGGCAGTCTCCAGAAAAAACACAGGGATACCACAGCACACAAAGAAGATGACATACGGAACGAAGAATGCACCTATATGCACACAAAAGAAAAGACACATCGAACATGAACACTACTTCATCATCCACTACTTCTCTACACTCCTCTTAGGAGCAGCTCACAAAATTCCTATGAAGGATATAAAGGTGGTCACTATGATGATACTGCAAGGTGACCTTTTCAGATCATTAAGGAGGAGCCATACTGTGCAGTCTAATGGTGGCTAATGAGGGAACCTGCCTCGTTTATTGACATGATTGTGCATAATTGATGAAATAATGAAGGATATTTTTGTTACAGTGGCTCCCTTGTTGTGGTAGAATACATCATTTACACAGGAAACTTTATTATTCTAATATGGTTATGATGTTGTACTTGCCTTATATTTTCTAATGAGGCTACCTGTTTTACCACTCATCTTTAATGAGCCACCGGTTTATATCCAGTCTACTAGCACAGGTACAATGAAGGAAATGTTCTTACCGCCTCCATTCTTGTAGCAGAGGTAAGGAAACCTCCAGACGTTGCCCAACCCAATGATCTCTCCGGCCACAGACAGGAAAAACTCAATCTTGTTGTTCCACTGGCCCCTCTCATTGTACTCCCTGTTGTCTAGGCTGGAGCTGGACCCCTCCGGGTCTCTGCCATCCTCTGGTTTACCGTTTATAACGGGCCCGCTCTTCTCAGCTGTCATGACGTTCCAACAGCCTGCTGAGAGAGAAAAAACACCCACATGCACAGAAGATTAATAAAGGTGACATCAAAGCCAGAACTTTTAAATGGATTCAGTAACTTTTGTTTTCTTCTGAAATCTTTTCTGTGACATATGAATTGGACTGTCCCATTAATGCAAAACCACGCCCATCTACTGTATAATAGACCTGATTTATGCAAAGTTAAAATCCAATTAATTTCTATTTATTATGCAGCTGCATGAGCCTTTCCCAAACCGATAAAATAGGAGCAGAGTGGAGTCTAGTGTCTAATATCTGATTAACTATTCATTTAACTGAAATAAGACAACTAAAAAATAATAATAATAATAATAATTTCAAACTACAGAATAGCATATAGAAAACAAGCATTGAGTAACTCAGAACTAAACCACTAACTTCTGTTTGATATCATTATTGTAATACAACATTTAGCCTGAGATAACCTGTTGAAATACAACCACAGTGCATATGAAAATCAATCAAACCCATTTAATAAAATGTATTATCTGCTCACTGGATGCAGTGGAAGAACGAAAACTGCATGCAAATATGAAGCAGAAATGAGTGTTACAGAAAACAAAGACATGTAACATGAGTCGCACTACTCACCAGTCTCCTATGGAACAGTGGCAATCCTCCTTTTGGCTCCCGCGATGATGCGCACTAACAATTGCCTTTACAAAACACAGGATGGTTAAGCCTGATCAGGGGGGTGGAAAAGGAGAGAGGGGTTAGGGTTAGAAAAGGAGAATAATCTGGATCCGCGCTGAGAGAAGTAGTTTGCTTGAGTCTGTCGTCTATATAAAGGAAGATCCCAGACGTGACAGAGTGACGGTCTATCTTGCACCAGGCGATGGATAACCTGCGACTGCGCTTCCACTCTCCAAGCGTAAGCGGTCTACTCTCAAGCGCCTCTACTTGGATAAACGCCATGTGGTAACCAATCTAGCTTTCACACCAGCGTTACCACGACATAGAGAGCGCAGGCTGGCACGGAGAGACGGAAAACCCACGAGGAAAATGTGTTGATGTAGGATGAAACATCAGGTTTACAGTTCGTCTACAGCAACTGAAAATAACGTTATTAAGCAACTCACTGCAAGCAACACTGGGTGCAACACTGCATTTTTATATAAAGTTAGAGTTATATAGATACTTGATTCCAAAGCAGCCACTTGAACCACCTGGAATTAGGCTTTATATTTCACACCCTACTCATAGATCATCGTTTTTCCTTAATATCACTATTCAGACCTTTTTCTGGCACATTTAGACTATTCCATCAGGCTTTGCAAGAAATTGACTAGACTTCAGAAGGAGGAAATTAGTACAATTTCTTAATTTCTGGATGCATTTACAAACCTGTTTTCCGGTTTTTTTAAATGTATTATGTTATCCAAGTCCAGGGTATAAGGTTAGAAGGTGGGGTATATAAAACTAAACTGACTTGATTTGACTTAAATTCAACACGCACAACTTACAACATCAATGGTAACATTTTGAAAAATAATAATTATGGCCAATGTGTTTACCTTTAAAGAGTAATCTTATCTTAAAATTCTTAATATTTTCAAAGAGAAAATCATTGATGTGTTACAACACAAACCAATATCAAATCTGCATTAGAGTCCAACCAATACATCACCATTGCCAACAGTCAATATCACCTTATTGTATCAGCCCATATGTCAGCTGATTAAAGATCAAGATGTTTGAGGTCATTTAGAAACACTGTGTCATCATTACATAGTTTGTCCACCAGAGAGCACCGACAAGTTTTGGTTTTTTTTTCAATTGCAAAATGTCCCACTCAGTCAAAATTTGGTCATGGTTCTTTTCTTTTTAGGAAAATGTTTGTTTGTTTTATTTGTTATTTGTTGTCTCAAATATTGTTATTTGTATTGGCCTCAAAAAGTGTTGCATTGGTCGGGCACTATTCTGCATTAACATGTTCACAACAACACAGAAACCAAGTCCTAATCTTCAAAGAGGCAGTGCCCTCATTTGATTTATGAATTGATGTCTCTTTGTCCAGCAGTTGCTCCTGCTTTGCTCTCGGCATACCAACTCACACGTCTTTGTCCTCTCTAGAAGTCACTCTGCACCCAGGCACACAATAACATTAGAGTCCTCATTTAAAAACACTGGATTGTAGTTGTCACCAGCTAATGATGAATGACCAGCTCGTCATAAAGTCTTAATAACCCATGCTGCTTGATAAACAATTGTTTCCTTATAGTCTTTAAAAGAGAGTTTGTAGGGTTTGTTCATACACAATTTGATTGCCTGGTTTCCAGGCGTGATAGGCTCGGTGCACTAGGAACTCCCCTGACTCTGAAAACCTGACCTAGTCTCTAAGAATCCCTTCATGCGAGGGTCACTCGTCATTAGAAGCTTAAAGGAAGTGCTCTGCATAAAAAGTATGGCCACCCAAAGCGGCTGGCAAACACTCACTGTGCTTTTCAGGCAGAGTCAAGTCCTTTATTGATGTTGCCCTGTGCAACATTATCTGAGTGGGAATACTGGATCAAACTTTGAAAAAGTCTTGCAGGTATAAGCCTTCAGAGGTTACTCCTGTTTTGTTTTGTTTTGTTTTTCTGCTTGGATATCAAATAACAATATCTGTCTCTTAAAATGTGATATGTTATTATAGGTAATTGACAAAACCCATTCTCAAACTTCAAGAGTCAGTTTGGCCCACAATATGACAGCGTTGCTTCCAGATGACATGTGTTAAAAATAAATACCTTTACTCCAGCACTTGATGGTAACCTTGATGGTAACCCACACCACGTTTCAAGTGATGTTATTATTATTATTATTGTTATTGTTGGGCTACAATATGAGAGAGATTGCCTCTAGAGGATATGTGTTAAAAAATAAATAACTTTACTCCAGCACTTAATGGTCTGTTGACAAGACAGCTGCAGGTCATTCTCCTCCACTATTATCCTTTTGGCTGCCTCGCTTCTAAGGGACCGCAAAGTTGTTGGAGTCAAGAGGCTCAGAGTGACTTTGCTGTCCAGTTAGGACACTGGAAAAAGACTTGTTGCTAGGAAACCCATCTGCAGGCTTTTATAAGGTTCTCTAAGGGATAGAGAGAGAGAAGGAATAGATAGGTGGACGGTAGCATGTTAGAGGCAAAGGTGAAAGGAATGAAAATAAAGCAGGCAGACATAGTGAAGAGAAGCAGAGTGAAAATAAGGAGGGAAGTGAGAGCAGGAGAGTAGATAAAGCCACCTGTCTGCATCCTCTTCTAACATGTTATATAACTGGTTTTAATCATGTTGCAAATGCTGATCAATTTGTCTCTGAATCTCTCTGTAGCAAACATCTTTTCTCTCTGGAGGATATGTTGATACATTTGCTATTTTCACAATAAACTGTGAATTCATTGTCTTTTTTATTGTTCTTCAAAATGTGTTAAAACAAGCTTCATTATGTATATCATCAGTGTGTTATAGACCTAATGTTCAGAAACCAACACTGTTTTCACCAGTGTTAAGCAATGATTAAATCAGTAAAATAAAAAATGCAACACTGTTAATAGATATAAATGTTTAAGTACATTTACAGGTGAGTTTTGTGCTTACGCTATTTTTATCTATTTATCACTTATGTGCAATATAATGTATATTTGTACATAATTTAATTTGTTTCACTCTTATCTTTCTCTTCTCTCTCATTTTTTGTAATTGTAAATATTGTATTATATTATCTAATTGAGTATATAAGCTCGAAGAAGTTTCACAGCCTTCATTGTTGCCATCTGCTGTGTTGCTGTGTTGCTGTGCATGTGACAATAGAAGCTCTTGAATCTCGCTTTAAAGACATAAATATACCCAGTGTGTAAAGATAGCTGAGAAAAGAAAAGGGCAGCGAGTGAGATGCTCCATTCACACATCTATGGGTGCCTGGTTATGTTTTAAGATGGGGAAAAATACATGTTTATCTGAGCTTTGTAAATCATATGTTCGGATACTTATTTAACTTTATTGAATAATACTCACATTTGTTTGATATGCTGGTGCTCTTGCAGCATTGATTGGACCTGAATGTCATATATTGCACCTTAACATCATTATTTATTTTGTATTGGCTATAGTCACAGCAGGCATCAACTGTACGAACAACAAGTTCAGCAAAAATTTATGAAAATCTATTCTGTACCAATAGAACAAATTACTAAAACCAGTCCGGACCACCAGCCTGTGGACCAGACCGTGTCAGTTCTGTAGCCAGTGACTTTAAAAAACTGAAACTATGATTGTCACAGTGTTTACTGTTGACATGACAATGAAGGTTGTGTAACTTTTAAGAAGTAACTGTAACCAACACCACATTTTAATTGATCATTTTAACCCAAACCATGATCTTTCCCTTAAACCTAACCAAGTGGCTTTTGTGTCTAAACCTAACCAGACGTTAACCACAGCGTTGTCACACCATAAAACGTAATTATTTTCTCCTAATGTGGTGCAGGCATGAAAGATATCTTTGTGTACTTTTCATGCAGTTAAAGCTAAAAGGCATGTTTCTCACTTTTGGAAACAGCCAGACTCCTGCGAGGAAGCATGCTGTGGCAAACGATCAGCGACAGATTCGACTGAACAAACTCAACGGGTGGTCCAAAAATGATTTTTTTGTTTTTATTACTTGTTTTTATCAATTTGCTGAATATGTTAAATGATCATTGATATATGCTACTTAAATATCATCACCTGATTACTAGGACTCTTTGATGATAAGTTTACTTCTAAAAAAAAGACAAAGACCGTCTAATTGGATAATGGAGATGCATTTTCGCCACTTGCGCCATGCGTATAGATGCATCTATACGCACATCTATTGGACATCAGGGGTGACGTGTTTACTGTCAGTCTTCAGCTGTAAGATTATAGGAGTTTTCGATTTCAGAAAGGCAAATGGGAGGTTGTCCAGTTTGTTAAGGGTTTGAGGTTTAGGTGCACATCATCAGCATAGCAATGATGGTCAATATTTGAGTTACACAAATTGCTCAGCACACAGAAGTTGAAAGTGTGAAGTGTTAGTACTAAAACCATTATATAGACGGAAATTTGAATGGAAATAACTTGAAGGCATTCCTCTGAAAATCTCCATTTGATAAGTTTGACATGTTTGGAACTGAGCCCACTCAAAGGAAGGACCCAAATTGACTGACAAAAGACAAAGTCATAACTTCAGCCAGAGCTGCCAATCAGTGCCCCGCCATGCTAATGCTTCACCAAGTGTATAAACCTCCAGCTCAATAGAGACACCACCCCACATCTTCATATCAACAGCAATTTGTTTGAGCAATTCAACAAGACGCCCCCAGAACATTTAAACACGGGTCACTAGACTGAGAGAGCTTTAGACTGCATTGATGCACAATGTTCACCAACAACAAAAAGAAACTGCGAGGGAAAGTGAAGAGAAAAGAAGCTAGGGGAAATGCAAGACAAAGAGCCCAGCGCAAAAGATCCCAAACTCAGGTTCAACAAACTAGCTGCAGCCAATCCACTGCATCTATTCAGTCCACTTGAATCCAGCGTTGCTTTTATCCCCCATGCAACAATTAGTCTGGTGTCCAACAAAGTGTAATATTTACATTCACAACAAGCAGTGTGAGAGTATCAGATAACAGTACAAAACAATGAGCGCATGATAATTTATCTTGAGTCACAAACATACACATGGGCATGCATACACACACACTCACACACACTCTGATCCCACCTTACTGCTTTCCTTGGAGAGTCCAATAGCTTTCTCTGTTTGGCAAGAGAGGAGCATTGAGTAGCTATGAACCAGGCCACCCAGTAGTGAGTGAGACCTGCCAGCAACACCCCCGGGCACATGCCAATAGAGCTGAGGAGGCTAATATTGGTATACTGAATATTAATACTACAAGACGCTAGTGCAACAATGAGCACAAAGTAGAAACATATACACAGTAACAGTATTCTACAAGTCGCATCTCTCTTCTGCTGTGAAAAGTAATATACAATAAGAATTTATCCATCAGTTTTCTAAACGTCTTATTGTTTGCGAGGTCACAGGGCAGCTAGAGCCTATCCAAGATAACACTGGGCAAGATGCATGACATACCCTAGACAGGCTGGTAGTCTATCACAGGGCTGACACATAGAAACACACAACCATTCACACTCACACTCACAACTACCTAAGCGGGCATGCAGAGAATAATGCAAACGTTATGTAGAAAGACAGTTATTCTGTTGAGTTGTTGATAAAGTATCTGTCTGACACTAATAACTGACAGGTTACACCTTCGAGAGGGTAAACAAAAGTCTAATCATAACATAATATATAACTGTGCTGCATAAAATTGCGCAATTGAAACCAAACCAATCCCACACAACCACGGTCATCGTTCCGCTTGATTGCTTCAACTGCCTACTGTCTACATTTACACTTACACACATTTTGAAGCTAGTTAAAATATGTCTGCAGGGGAATATATAGCAGTGACAGTTGGTATCCTGATTATGTGCAAGGTGTTGCTTTAATTTCATTTCCAAAGCCTAAAATGAAGGAAAAGTTTGATTGGGTTGTGTGGAAGATCTCACAGCTTAACATGTATAATTTAGTATTTTGAAAGTGCACACTCTAGTGGTGCACAGCAGAAAGATATGACTCACATTGACAACAAGCAATAAACAACAATACCAACAAATTCCAATTAATAAGAGCCTCAAGAAAAACAACACTTATAGGCTGTAAATTCAGTGGCCAAAAATTACATATAGTTACGTTTGTGTGACAGAAGCCATCTATAAAGTTGCAGAAGCAGCAGGAGAGCACTGTCATCAGATTGGGTAATTTACTGCAATTAAACCAACTGTGAGAAATGTCTGATATAATATATAGCACACCATTATTGATATTATTGGTTACACCTGTAGTTAATGTCTGTGAAAAGGTATTTTTGGTCATTATTTGTGGGCACATGGGGGAAATTTGACCTGCTGGAGACAAATGGAGTATTCAAGGTGTGCAATCTAAGGAAAGTCAAAAAGTTCACCTTATGGGAGGTCAAATTGACAGATCTAAGATGTTTTCATGACCATGACATAACATTGAAGACATAGCATTGAAGCTCACTGTGGATCAAAGTGTTGGACTGACAGATGGATGGACAACATGTTCCAACTCAACCACCAGAACTAGAGCCAAGCTGTACAGAAATAAAGAAAATGAAAGTGGAAACAGAGGTTGATTATATCAAAGTCAAAATACACGGGGTGGTGAAATGGATTGAGGGAGCAGAACAGGTCAGTATTCAGCTGTGGAGTGACTGAACTGACATTCAATCAATAAAAGTTGCTGTTATTTTTATCACCATTTTGGTGCCAAAGGTACTCTTATGTCAGTATTGATAACTTGTCATCTTCCCTCACACACACAAAGTCACTGACTTCAGCCTCCGTCCTCGATGAACATCAGTGTAATAATTTCACACAAGCCCTTCAGCCTGCAGATTTCTCATGAGACTGGTAATATCAAACTTCACCCACAATTATATATTCAGCTATTCATAGTTCTGTGTGTTTCCATGCTCACCTGCCAGACAGCCTTTTAATGCATTAGCTATTAGTGCATCCTGGAGTGCAATGGACTATAGGTAATGAAGACAATCTGGTGGTCTTTCTCTAACTGTTATGTATCCACAGCTCATCCTTACCTCAAGATGAAATGTTGATCAGTCTGGGAAATACTATTTCACTTACCACCAGCTGAAATCTCAGCATCGACACAATGAGCGGGGGAATGAGGTTGTAATACCTGTGAGGCTTAGAGGCGGGATGGTAATCATGGAACTGTCCATCTACTGTCACGAGAGAATTGAGTGTGATTGTGTCTCTGTGTTGAGACAGAAAGAGAACATGAACGTGCGTGTGTGTGTGTGTGTGTGTGTGTGTGTGTGTGTGTTATGAGGCTATACATCTTTATTTCAGGGAAGGTTTCTATTTCACTCAACTGTTTCACCACTACCTCACAAACTGATTCCTCCTCATCTGCTCAGATTTAATAACTGTCAGAATCAGACGACGGAGTGCTTGGTAGAAAATGACGACATGAAGTATCATGCTTAAACTCAACTGAATTTGTTAAATATCCTAAATGTTATTATCACTTAACCCAGGTATAAAATGTTGGCCAACAGGTAGTCATGCAGGGAGATAATGACCCTATACTCTCTGACTGTACGCTACAATGTTCAGCAGCACCAGGCTGCAGACAAACAAAGTTAGCAATAAACTGGTGAACACGGCAGAGCATTTAGCAGCGAAGAGACACAGAGCAAAACAGAGCTAAAGGAAGAGTGAATATTGGACTTTCATTCATCAGGTGATCAGGACTCCAAATGAATGCTAATGGACAGACTGCATACAAACTACTGCACTACTGGTGGAGTAATTCAATTCTGACATCTTTCAATTGTGATTTTATCAATGATGATGATTGTCAGTGTTTGAGTTGATGTAATCAGAGAGCATAGTGGTTTTCTCGCTGGGATCACAAGATGATTAAAGTTTAAGAAAGAAAACTAATACATTTGTGTTTTATAAGTTTATCTTTCCTTCTGATTTCTTGCTTATTTCTTGTGAAATATTGGATGGTTTCATCTCTCCAGGCCTCTAAAAATATTTCAAATGATACAATCAGAGAAGGAATAACCCTTCTTTGGATTAACTGTTGTATGTTTTTGTGTGCTCAACAAGTTAGCCTGCAAGCCTTTTTGAACATTATGCCACAGATGACCCCTACTGGTCAGAATTCTTCATTGTAGCACCCCCACTAATCCCTCCTTCAGTAACCTATAATGTCGCTTCTTTCATTCTCCTTAAATGACCCACAGTTTGACACTGTGAAATGATCAACAAAACAAAAAGATCTATGAGTGTGTGCATGCTAAAACTAGATGCACGACTAGATTTTTTTATTTCGATTGTGAGTTGTTTTTAAAAAAAAAAGTTTCTGTCCTGCCGAAAGGTGTGCTATATCTTTTTTTGGCGAGTGTGTGAAGGTATTTACACCTGAGAGGTCACCACATATCACCTTTGCTTTGGATCAACTAACAACGTAGCTGTTAGTGCCATGAATGCAACGTGTGTGTTTTCCCATGTCATTCCCACAGTCTCATCCTCCCAACAGGAACCATAGTCTGCCCTTATCCCATTAAGACAATTGCCAAGACTGGCATTCAAACATGCCCATGTGTGTGTCTCTGTGCGTGTGTGTGTGTGTGTGTGTGTGTGTGTAGGCCTATATGCATGAAAAACACACACACACACACACACATGGGCAGACACACAGATACGGGCGAATGCACACAAATATACCAACCCATACACACACTGGGCAGAGAAAGAGTAATTTCAAAATCAATCCTTTTGGAGAAAAAGAGTGAAAAAAAAGAATGAGAGCCCCAAAAACCTCCACCAGTGTTGGCTGATTGTAAAGGACTGTCAGTTACTGCAGCTTTCTATTGGGCCAAAGGGAAGCAGCAGGATTCAACTTGGGGCCCAATAAAGGGCTATTCTTCCTGGAAATCGGTCCTCGTACATGGACTTGAATGCACTTGGGCGCTAATCTTTCGAGCTGTGGGAGCCCACTCTATATTCACAGGCTGTGCCACCGCAGCAGGCACGGCCCGCGCATGCTGATGCTATTACACACACTACCAAGCTAATGTTAAGGCTAACACAGGGTTAATGCTAACAGAGTTACTGAAATCTTTGGATTTCTCTGTCTGATTGTGGGATTTCCCTCGCTCTGATTCTCACACTCGATGTTTGAGGCAGCATTTCGTGCACTTGAACCTGCAACAGGAATATTTCATTTGTTGTTTCATATGTTAAATAATGTTGGACAACCTTTCCTTCTACACAGCTGGTTCAAAGGGTCTGGTCACCCACATATTACATAGGTCTGCACTTTCTTGGAAGGAACAACAGAGTTTAGTTGTAGGAAAATAAGAAACAGTGTTGAATTGGTTCACTTCAATCAATTAATTCTTGGTAATTGTTAGCATAAGCATAATTCTTTCCAGGAAACATCCTACAAAATGATTGAGAAATAACAGCAAAATTAGGTGCAAAATTATCAAGAATATATTTTCTCATATATATCTCACTGTAGCTAGTCATGCAGATACTGTCATTAGCCTAAACTCTGTTAAAGCAGCAATCAGGATCAGCTTCCACGTGGTGGATAGACTTTTAAAAGACTAAAAAAAGACCTTCCAAACTCTTAAGGTGCCTTTTACTACTAGTAGTTTAGCAAAAGGTCCTAAAAACCGATGTTGTCTCTAAAGTGTGTCCTTTCTATTATTAATTCAAAGTCTGTAGGATTTAAAATGTCTGACTGGTTTCCCCTCAACAAAATACATTGTGTCTAACAGCAGCAAACACATTATTCAGTGGTATTGTCTCAAATAATTTGTGTATAATCACATATAAATTCTTCTACACATGATGGCCTTTAAAAGATCACACACAAACACTACAAACACACACACAAAAACATCCAGTTTAATGTTGGTGGTGAGGGTGACTCGTGTGAAGATTGATAGTTACAACATCATTCATTATCACAATGTTGACCCTGTTTTCACTGCCTCATTAAAAATGTTATTTCTGCTCAGTGTGTTTAAACAAGTGGTGATCAAATAATAATCTATATATTACTATACACTGATGCTAGACACTGCAAATAAAAAGCCTGCATCTTTATTATGGCAATTGCAACTCTGATCAATTCATGTAACACACAGTAACTTATTCCCATTTCAACCCTAAGATAAGATGTGTCATTGTATTGAGATTTATTTTTGTCAGTTTTCTATAATGAACCTCTTTGATATTTATATATGGATATATGGTTTTGTTGACTTATTTACTCTGAAGTAGTAAAATGCAATGATTGTAGTTCCCTCATTAGCATTAAACATATAATTGAGTATTGACTATTGGATATATATTCATCAAATGGACAGACATACACTCAAGACAACTTTCCCATGAAGTTCTTCAGATTTCAAATATAAACATTAAACACTGAATGGAAAGCAAATGAGCACATGAAGCAAATGTCCACGAGTCCTAAAATGTCTAAAAAGAATCGTACACTTCAGAATGACTGAATCATGAGGAGTTTTGCCTTCTGATAAAAGACCAGATGCAGAGCTAACACTTAGTTCATCATATGGATGAACAGAAATGTAATGCTGTCTTCTCTTATCTCCAGTGAAATACTGCCCTCCAGTGGACTGCATCTCATCTGTCACCCACCCGTTCAGGGATCATGTCTTCACTGCGTGGCTGTTTGGTGTAGACATAGCACTTGGTTTCCATGCATACATGTTTCTCTCTCTCTTTCTCATGTAAACAGTTTGGGCTCATCATTATTTTTGGATTCATATACAGTCAGCTCAAAATGCTTAGCAGATTTGCGCAATGCTTTTCCACTTCAGATGATGCTCAACCGCAGAGTCAGAAATCCACTACTACTAGCAGGCATCTTAAATTAAATGGAAAAGAAGATTAAGTCAGTGCTGTGATGTTCTCAAGAAACCATCACCCCCCTCCCCATCAAGACTGGATCAGATCCATCCTCTTCAAACCTACTTTAGTGTGCTGCAGGCATCAGCAATGTTAAGTCACAGGGAGATATTTACCATGTTGATGCAGTTTACCCAACTACAACTCAGAGAAGCTTGTATGCTTGTAAGTATATGTCGATGACTGCAACACATTCATTACAATCACTGTAGTGAGATGCCCAGCATGCTGCACCAACATATAAAATGAACATTTTGTTGTTTAAGTCTGTGGTTCCCAACATGGGTGAAATAAGAAAAAAAGTGGTTATGCTACAGAAAACTTTAGCTTTTTGTGCTTATCCCCCTTTCTCTTATGAAATAGTAAATAGTGTTTCCTCTAAAAGGTCCCCAAAAAGAATTCAAGTGCAAAATCCAAATATTTAATCTAAAAAAATTCCCTGTGGTGGAACCCATCATCCATAGCTTCTTCTTTTTTAAAAAAAAAAAAAAAAAAAAGTCACTACATCCAGTCTAATAACCCTGCTTGTACTGCCACCTAGTGGGGACAAAATGCTTTTTGCACATCATCATCAATACTTGTAACCACACCCAGCTGTGACGTAGTGTAGTACTCTGGTGCAACGCTGCGTCACAGCTGGATGTGGTCACAAGATGTGATGTTAAGTGCGATCAGAGACATTGTTAGACTAATCATGTTATTATTGGCAAAAGATAATAATAGCCGACTGACCAGTGCAGAGTCACAAACCTATACAGATTTACAAGGAATTGGTGTTTTTTTTTTTAAAGTCTATCATTCATTGAAGCAGTAGAAACAGCAGTAGCAAAATTTGGTCTGACTACACCTTCATCCATTAAGACGGTGATTTCCAACTGAGGGTCAGGTCTCTTCTAAGATAAATCTGAGTGATAAAGTGATAATTAAGTATACGGAGAAAAAAAAAACAGAGAGAGAGATTCGGCTACACAAAAATTATATTATTGTTCTGACTTTTCTAAGAATTTTTTTTTCTTAAGAAATACTGGATAGTTTTTCATCTCCAGGCGTTTAAAAATGATTCAACTGTAACAATCTGAGCTCCACTCTTCGGTGGAACAGCCACCTTATAAATCCTTTAACACGAAGCACTTTGTTTAATTGGAAGCATACCTCAAACATTTGCTCTGAGCAGAGCCGATTAAAACAAATGAAAGTGGAAAAACAATCATAGTCATAGCTGACACTGTTGGTGAAGCACAACGAATCAGAACAGGACATGTCACACGGGGCCAGGACACACCATGCTGGGTCATGCTGCTCTGGGAAATTTATTTAGTGATTTTTCATTTTTTTGTTTTTATTATGTTTTTCACTTGCGCTCCTGTCAGGAGTGTGGTAAATGGGACAGTCAAGCAGCAAGAGTCACAGTTCATCATCATCATCATCATTATCATAAATCATCATCATCATCATCATCATCATCACTGTCGCCACCATTATTACCATCCTCCTCCTTCTGGTATCATAATAATAATAATTTTCATCATCATGTAACTTTTTCCTCAAGCTAGAAAATAATTTACATCACATTGTTTTACTGACTTTTGAGACCACAAACATTCCAGCAACACACTCTAGGATTAAGGGTGGGTAACAATCAGAAAAGCATGACTTTTTGCATAGTATTAAATGAACAAAGACATTGAGTTCTTTATTTACAATTATTGTATAGATAAAAAAAATATCATAAAAACAAGATGAACACTTAAATCACTTACCCATAAATGGCTAAGTATGCCAAAAAGTTATCTGTTGGCATTTCTCTTTTTCTTTGTTCCACAAACTGCATGCTGCTAAATACAGTACATCGAGGCAGGTGAGAGTATATTGCAAGAAGTTTCATTGATATCATCATTATCATTATCATCAGCATTATCATCGTCATCATTATCATCATCAGCGTTGTTGTCATCATCAACATAATTATTGGTTGTTACAACACGTGTTATCATTTGGATGTAATCACTATGTTTTGAAGTGTTTCTGACAGGAGCAGTGATTGATTACATACAGCCCAACAGCTGTGTCCGGCAGTATGACTCGCAGTGGTGCATGATGGTAGACGTAGTCAAGGAACAGTTCCTGTTTTCACACCAGTCCGCATGAAATAGTTTCTGTCCTCAGTGGACTCATTGCTGTATTTACAAAGATTATTTTTAAACGTGGTGTCTTTGCATCCTCTTAAAGCTGAATGTCCACCTCAATGTAAAAGTTTCTTGTTTTTTTTTTTATTGAAAATGCTGCTGTTATTGATATTATGTTTTTCTTTTGTTTTGTTTATTGTTTTTATTTTTACAGACAAATAAACAAATAAATTGTCAAGTTAAGTAAAACATTGGAAAGAAAAAAAAATCAACAGCTTCTAAGCAGAATATCAGAATCCAGACTGTTTTTTGTTCAACTTAAATAGGACAGATTTATTCAAACAGTCCATCCATTTTTCAACACGCCTGAGCTGACTGGTAAAGCTTGTGCACCCTCTCTTCAGATGGACGGATCAACCGGGAAATGACAGAGGAGGATATAAAAATAAAAAGATAGAACTGCTCGAATAAATGATTGTATATACTGTAGTAGTGTATAATAGGACTTTTTTTTAAAGTAGAAAAATCATCAATTTTTTTCCAAGTTGCATAATGAGCCTTTTACGTCATGCTTGCCAATGACGTTAGTTAGTAATAGAAATAATAATACAGGCTAATTAAGTGGCCTTGTCCTTCTGAGTGCAATAAGACTGAGTAAATGTGCCTTCTGTATGTAACTTCACTCTGGTAATGTCTGATTGGTCAAAGCACAATAAATAGTTTACAACTAGTGAGTACAGTTGAGATGCTAGAGTACTGTATATTCTGTGACGGCAGGAAGACAAGCTTGGTTAAAACACACAAAAGCACATCTAGAATTACACCATAGAAGTTTTCATTCATAACCAGATAGTGCAGAAAAGGATCGTCTTTTTTTATATATAGAAAAAGAGTCAAAGCAACATTCCATTTTTGTTGTAAGTCGTCGTTTTTTTTCTGTTTTTCCTTTTTTTTTTTTTGGTTAGATATTAAAAACTGCCAACAGCTTCGTGGGGCTGCGTGTGTCTCTCTCTGTTAGAGGCAAAGAAAAATCCTTTGAACCAAAATAAATCAGAGTTAAATAAAAAATAAACAACACAATATATATCCCAAATTTAAATAAACAAAAAAAAGTCTGATTTCTGTACTGTGAAGATAAGCCAAATATAACTTTGCAAATTTTTAATATGACTTGATTGCAGCCTGTTGATGGTCACACATATTTTAAAACATCAAGTCCTTTTAGACAAGCAGGTTTATCTAGCAGACAGTTCACTGTAAAGGTCCTGATATCAGCCTTTGACTCGAGCCCTGACCCCAGGCCAGTGCTGAAGCACAGACAAATAAAACACAATTTTAAAAAAACGAAAGAGAAAAAAGAAGTATTGAAATAAAGAGTTAAATATTCCCCCTCTGTCACAAAAAGGCAAGCCACTCCAACTTGATCCCAACAATCATACAGAATAATACTAAGATTCCACATTTACTACGTATCCCATTATATTTTGGTTTCTTTTGTTTGTTTATCCTCTAAAAATATCTACAATATTTGACAAGATAGCAGGCAAATTCCAGCACATGGTTTTTCAGTAATAACACACCAACACAGCTCTGATCCATCTAGGTACATCTGAGCTTCAGCTTCGCCTCCCTCCTTCTAGAAACCAGGAAGTATTTCTACGAGGTTGTAAACAAATTACATTCTCTTTAAGACATAAATAAGTCAAAAGTATTTTGAGCCATTGAAGCAGGAACAAGGCAACATGCCGACAAACAAAGATAAACTCTCTCTAAATATATTTATATGTATTTATATTTATAGAATATATCTCATAAATGCTATCATCATCATTATTATTTTGCGTTCCTCTTTTTCCAACAGGTGCAAAACTACTGTGCAAGTTGAGCCCTACCACCTCGTTACACATTTAATTTTTATGGATGAAATAAATGTTTACAGTCGGGTACATGTTCATGCCACACAGAAGAGGGAACTTGCAGGCCAGGAACTCAGAGAAGCTGTCTCTAAAATAGTAGTCCGCCGCGAGGCCGAGCCCATCAGAATGAAATAATTCCAATAAAATTAAAACCCTTTTAAATAAAACTTGGGTAATGTACATTCATGCAGGAGCAACAATAATAATAATAATAACAATAATAATCAGAATCAGAATCAGAATAATAGCAATGTTTTTCAATTTAATTTAAACTATTATCAGTATTGACAATGTTATTGTTGAGGAGAGGGAATGTAAGGGGAGTTAAAAGTCTGTCCTGTTTTGCGATTTTCACTCCTCAGCAGTGTCTCCCTCCTCATCGTCCTCCTCCTGGTGCCACTAAAGACACAGTTCATATGTATGTGCAGTCAGCAGCATACTTATACAGTACATGCTAACACGCATATGGTCATACACACCGCCACCCCCACCGTACACATACAACCACAAAAGCATGATGGCTGCGTTGGCTTGTGGCTTTGTTGCGCTTTTTTTGATTGTATGTTAGTTTGTTTTTCTTTTCACCTTGTCGTGTTACTTTAAGATTTTCTCCATGTTGAAGGAGCAGAGAGCTTTAAGAGCTGAAGGTAAAAGGGGGGGTGTGGGGGTGGGATATTTTCCAACAGGACCTGTTCTGTGTGGGTGGGTAAATGGGTGTTTGATGAGCTGGAGGACAGGAATTGAGCTGGACTGGGTGAAATTTTGGGTTGACAATGTTAAAGGTCTGGAGGGATTGGAGGAGGGAACCCCCAGACTGCGAGGAAACAACATTAAAGGTAAAAGCTGAGGTTAGGATCAGGGTTAGAGGCTGGTCTCCAAGCTGTGCAGAGGGCTGGCAGGGCTGGAGGAAGCGGCTGATTTACTGGTGTCGATGGTGAGATTGATGCCACTGTCGATGGCGTTGTTATTCTTGTTAGGGGACGAGGGCTGGCTGGTGTACTTCCTTCTCCGAGCAGAGTCATCGTCCGTGTCATCAATGAGGGGGATGTTGGGTGTGGAGTCTTCTATCCTAAATTCGGGGTGTGTCATGAAGTTGTGGATGGATGTTCTGGAGTCTGGTTTTTCCAAGCCTTCATAGAGGGAGCTACGAAATGCATTCACAACTCGGATCTGTCATAAAAGGGAGGAAAAAGAAGAAACACGATGAGAGGTGTGATGCCAAAGATGAAATGGAAGGGTTGGAGGGACCCTTGGGATGAGAGAAAAGCAGGAAGTGGAAGAGAGAGGGGACGGAGGGGAAGGAGGGAACCTCTCATTTGAGGAGGGAGGTTGGTAAAAGGAGGCAAAGAAGGAGCAGTAGAAGAGAGGGCAACTGCAGTCTGTGTTCTGTTTTTACAAGATGACTATAGTTTACAAGTCACTCAAGTTTGGCGTGCACAAAGGAAAACCGTGAGGAACACAATCATAAAAAAAAACCCAACAAAATCATACATTTCAAGAAAAACAAATAAACACAAACGCTCGTTGTAAGTATACGCTAGTCCAATGTGCTGTATACCTAGAAACAAGCCACGTTAATAAATGGAATGCTCACAGAACAAAATTTAAGGAGAATATCACATGCAAGTTTGAAGAAATCTGGTGGACGAGGTCAGTAAGAAGGAAGGAGGTTAGATCTGAGAGATCCAATCGGGTGGTTTAAAAACTTCTCAAGGTACCAGAGCACTGTCTGGGAAAATATCCACACAGACTCTGAATGAGACACACAAACACACAAATATAGCACAGGGTGGGTAAAGCATGGTCCCAACAGGGCAATGGAGGGAGTCAAACTCAAATCTGCATGAAGCTGGTTCAACACAAGCATTGTAGTGTAAACTCACAACACATCCAAAAAAAAAAAAAAAAGACACAGTGGCATTTAGACAACGATCAAACACAACAGGTTAAGATATTATGATAACAGGAAGTAAACAAGAGATAAACACAAACTACATGCAACAAGACAACAGGACGGTGGAGAAGTGGACACCGGCACACAGACTGCTGACACAAAACATATGGGAGTGAACAATGAAAATAATAGTTTTATTATCAGAGGTCTGACGTCAAAGCATGTTCTCAACTCCATGCACCACTAAGTAAACACTCAAGTATAAGCCCCAAACAACTACCGTATGTCAAACTATAGAGTATAAAAGCAGTTGTAGTAGTCAGTTTCTTTAGTTTGTAAAATCGGGAAGGGCATTGTTTAGTTAAAACCCTGTCTGCATATGCAATGTCATCAAAATGTGGAAATTAGGATCTACAAGAATCATCTCATGTCTAAACAAATATATTTTAAGTTTTTACAGGAAATTGTCAACACACTGAAACTAATGCCAGCAACTGATGATTATTTTTTTAATTATTGAATATTTTTCAGATTTCATGTTTAGTCCATAAAATATTAGAAAAAGAGAGAGAGAAAAAAAAACTATTTCTTTAAATTTCTTGTTTTATCGCATCTACAGAAAACCCAAAAGTATTATATTTGTAATGATGTAAAACAGAGAAAAGAAGCAAATTCTCATGTTTGGGAAGATTTAACTACTGGATGTTGTGTGCTTTCACTTGATACACGATTAAACATTGAAATGCATTATCCAAATTGTTTCATCATCAATCCTTTCAGAATTTTTCAGCAATATTTGTAATCAAAATGTGTGTGCTTTTCTAGTCATACAGTAAAACATCAAGAAATACTGTAATTTTTCGCAAGAGGTTATACTATAAGAAATTCTACACTTATCTAATAAATAATCACATATTATGCACTCTAGTGTATTTTATGCTTATAGCAAAAACTATACTGCAGAAAACTGTTAAATTAGTCAAAGTACAACATGGTAGGAAATTGTAAAACTGTTACTCTAACAGGAGAGGGTACAAGGAGACGAAACATACAAAAATAAAATCAAGAGCAGCCTGTCTGGATGAGTGCATGTGACAGGATGTCTGACAAGTAACACTGATGGAGTGTCAGAAAAAGGGTGGGGGTTGAATCTGAGGACGTTTCTGAGGATCTATGTCCGTAACTATGGCAACATGACAGTCAACTACACCAACAGTATGAAGCAACAACACGGGATGAATTATTGGTACAGCACTGCTTTATGGTGGTTCTCCTGTCCCCTCCATTCCTGTCGACACACCCTGAGCAGAGTTTTACATTTGATTTTCATTAAGCAGATAAAGAATAAATTGAGAAAGAAAAAAATATGTAAGCATTTGTATGTGTGTGTGTGTGTGTGTGTGTGTGTGTGTGTGTGTAAATGTGTAAGTGAGAGAGAAAGAAAAAAGAAGAGAAGATGTAGGTGGACAAACTCTATAAGTAGAGACAGTCCATCGCCCCTTGTGGGTAGATTTTAGTTGTTCCCTTTTGGTTTGCAAATGTAGCAAATCTTCCTTTATGTGTTTTTGTCATTGCAGATGATTTGTCAGTTGGAGAAACAGCCTGTATAATTTGCTTCAGATCAATTCAGTGTGATTTGCCCCATCAGCAGCAAACTCATAGATAAAATAATAACATTGCAACTTATACTTGAATGTTTACCCAGTCCATTGGTGAGTTGATAGGAATTAGTTCACATTAATGTCCATAAAGACACAAACATGGGAGGATTGGAAGATGGGATGTGGGGGGATGAGCAGAGGGAGACAAACTCACAACCTGAAATGTCACGCCGTGGGTATCACCCTTAGTCCTGCGCTCCTAGCACTCTGAGGAAACAAACACACATTCATCAATGAGAAGACAGTACAACCAAACATGGGAGGAGATATCAAGATGAATTTGAAATCCAGTATGAACAGCAAATAGACAAAAGAAAGAGAGGAAATGAAAAAAAAAGCAGATAGCAAGAGAGAAAAAGACAAATCTTCAGAGATGCCAACCCAAAAAGTGAAACGTAGTACTGTTTTTTTGTTTTAAAAATACAAAGACAGACAATGTCAGGAAAAAAAAGACACTTTTTTGTTCAAGACAGGATGGCATCCCTGAAGCAAAGGGAGCAGAGAAGCAGACTGACAGAGATCTGACTCACGGCCAGTAGTAGGAGGAGCAGTAGCAGCAGTAGTGCTTGTAGGAGAGGAAAGGGCATTGGACAAGGACACGTGACTAGGACTAGAAACATTGGTTACATCCTGGGTCTGGCTGGTGGTGGATGATTGGCGTCTCAGAGCTCCCGCCCCCTGAAAGGAGGTGCCACTCTTGAAGGTGTTGACTACTTCAATCTGTGGAATAAGAGCAGGACAGGAGAGGACAAATGGCTGCTCAGAGTGACAGAGACCAAATGGCAACACAGGTTGACTGGCTGGGTGACTGGTGGTAAAGGTAGTACAACCTGTCTCAGTCATGACACGGTGTGGAGGGGGCAGCTAAAGATCAGGGTGTAGTATCCCCTCAACAAAATGGTGGACTTAACTTTAATGGCTGATTCATCCAAATTACAAAAAAACCTCCAGTGGTAGCTAGTCATGTAGATATTTAGAATTAGATTTTATAATATACAGAAGCAGCCATCAAGATACATTTTATTTTTGTTCCTCCAGTCAGCAGATCTATTAGTTATGATAACATTGTACTCATTGAAGTATGTAGTGTTTTATTTTATAAAAGAGCTTGGTGGCATCCCAAAAAAAAAGGTCTAACAGAGCAACAAACAGGGACAGTTAGATGATGTGACATGTTGTAAACAAACTGGTAGTTACAAAGGATAACTGTGCATAACTAAGTATGGTAGGTCAAAGATGAGCCAGGAAATCAGCCTGTAAGATGTGGTGGATGTTTACAGCTGTTTGATTGTTGGTTTTGTTTGTTTGAAACCTGTCCGATCATCTCACCACTCGCGCTTGTGCCACGTTGAACCTACATCTAGAGATCTTGATGAGTTAAATGTTATTGTAATAGAACCAATGTCTGAAGGTATAAAAATAAAACTCAAGTTGTAATAAACTGTATGTTTCCTTTAGTACTGAAAATCTCCTTAGCCACCCCTCTCAGATCTCTGGTCTCAATGATGTATACTGTCTTTTAACCATGTTTGGCTGCCTCTGTGGGATGCTGGTCCACTACGCTGCTAGTATGTTGTGGGATAACTTCACCCTGGACCATCAGTGACACTTTGACACGATGGAATCATTAAATACACAAGCAAGCTGTCTTCAACGTCACAGTGATAACGGTCTGCAGAGTTTGTCACAGTGAGAACTATTTCCAGTTTTATTTAACTCAGAGGACTGACTGTTGATCATCCACAGGTCAACGCTGGTGTTCACATCAGTCCAGAGCCGCATTTCCAGGTACCTAAGTAAGTCATCTTGAGATAAAAACATTTTTAAGACTGTTACTGACTAACATGAACAACATATAACACAGTCTAGCATTTCTTCTTAGTGGTACGCTTCACAGATAATATCTGAGACGGGCTGACTTCCAACTGAAAATGGATTATATGACAAAGACAGACAAAGAGTAGAAAATACATTTCAGAAAACAGCTGATTGCACCAGTGGTCACAGGTGAAATTTAAACTTGTCGGCGTTTAATTGGCTAAATAAAAGGCTGCATTTCCATGAAACAAGGGCTTGCTGGTAAAATCAAAACCAATTATGAATGATACATACATTATTATTATTTCTTTTTAATCTCTCTGTGAAATCAAACAGCAAATCACAACATGAGGACTGAACTTGGGTTCTCACCTGAGTCTGAATGCGGTTGAGTCCTCTGAACCAGAGGATCTGACCTCTTCTCAGCTCTCTCTCCGCGTGGTCGATCTCCTCATTATCCTCATTTACGTCCTCCTCTGGTGATTCATCTTTCTGACTTAACTGGCCTGCCCGCCGCAGGAAGCGCAACCTGCTGTTGGGTATTGTGGCTATCACCTAACCCACAGAGAAGACCAAGAAATGGGTGAAAAAGTAAGATAATACAGTATAGATACACAGAGGTAGAGTAAAAAAAATGCTAAACTACAAAGAAAGCAAGTAAACAAGCATGGTGTTGAAATGCAAAGACAGAGAAACATATGAGTTTGCTTGTTACCTGTCCCCAGACAAGCTCTCCCAGCCCGAGGAAAACACACCACATCCACTTCTCCAGGTCCAGAGGTTGACAGCTGAATGGCTTCCCTCCAAACTGCACAATCACAATCTGCACAAACCGAAGCACAAGTCAGACTCAAACACCATGAAAATACAAATTAATTATTATAAATAAATAGAAAAAAAAAAATCATTTTCCTCTGCTTACCTGCACAGCAAAGGTACCAAAAACAATAGAGCAGAAGATCGGGTTCCTGAAGATACCATCAAAGACGTTCCTCTCTCCGTGGATTTTGCGGGCATTTATCTCGTTGAAGAGTTGCATCATGACAAAGGTGTTGAAGATGATGGTGTAGTGCTCAGATGGAGGAGAGTGGAGAGGGGCGTCACGGCCACTGTCAATGTCAAAGATCTGCTCACCTGCGGGGAGGGGGGGGGTTAAGTTAGTTAATATTAGTTTGATGGTACTATGAACTATGTGATGTATCACAACATTAAAGTAAAATTACAGTCCGTACCAGCAAAAAGCAGTGTGAAGATGATAATGAGTTGGTAGACTCCATGTCCGAGGATGTTCTTTGTCATAGTGCTGGAGATGAGAGGCTTGTTGCGACCGTATGGCTTCCTCTTCAGCAAAGACTCTGTGGGAGGCTCCGTCGCCAGGGCCAGAGATGCAAACGTATCCATGATCAGGTTCACCCACAACATCTGTACTGCCTTCAGGGGAGAGTCCTGAAGATACGAAAAGGTCATTGCATTTAACATTACCTTCAACTTTTGTGTGTTTGTTTGTTTGTTTTTAATAATCAAATCAATTATTTATACATTTTTTGTCCTTTCTGCTCATATGTTTGTAAAATACAAACATGTTATTTGCATTGAACTTATCTGTAAAACTGAAAAGCAATAAAGACATTAATCAAATAAATAAACAAATATTAAGCAATAAGTAAAGTCACTCCCAGCTATGACTTTGCTTGTTGAACCTTTTTTCCATATAAGATAATGGTTGAGAATAGATGGTTATAGAGATAGAGGAATAGAGAGCACAACTGAACTGTAGATGTATTTGTTGGAATGGCATAATCATCGTAAAATGGTAAAAATCAATTTATTCTTCTTCTTTTATCTTTAATCAATATTTTCTGCTACTCTTTCCCCTCTTTAACAGAGGGTGATTTTACCAGGATCATATAATATATGCTGGTTTGTAGTAATATATGTTTAATAGCATCAAGTATCATACGTTTGTATGAAAGGATCAACCTGTGATGTGGCGTTATATGTATTACTGTGCACTTCTCCTGTGTAGCAGAGTGTTAACATCTGTGGGATGAAATGCTGCCAATGGTTTCTTTACTGCTCATTTTGTGGGTTTGTTTAATGATAAAACATTTAAGACCGTGTTTTATGATTTGTCATAATAAGATTAAGCAATCACATGCCCATATTCACTCACACACACCCCTCTCCCTGACCTGTGTAATGCAGGCTCCAGTGAAAGCCACAATGACAGCTACAACATTGACAGTAAGCTGAAACTGAAGAAATTTGGAGATGCTGTCGTAGACGTTCCGACCCCACATCACTGCCTTGACGATGCTGCTGAAGTTATCATCAGTAAGGATAATATCTGACGCCTCCTTGGCCACATCTGTACCAGCAATACCCTGGAGGAGTGCAGACAAAGTGCAGTCAGAAAGAAAATAAGGTTACCTCATGCAAGTTGATTCTAAAGTTACTGATCATCTATTGTATTGCATTACATAATTACTCTACCTATCGCATAAAAACTATAATAACTATAAAAAAAATATATATATAAAGTCTAGATCGATTCTGCAGCAATTACACAGAACTGGAGACAAGTCAGCTTTGGTGATGGACAATGATAATGCAGACTAATTAAGAAATCAGCGTGTGTGTGTAGGCGGTTTGATGACAGGAGGCTGCCAGTAAAGCATCCATATTCATGGGAGGGGCAGGACACCCTTCCTAATACTCTGCCATGTATTCTGAGTCACAGCATGAGTGCCAGAGCACATAAGAAGACACAAATTTGACTCTGAATGATAAATAATTTTAAAGAACATTGTCTGCCTTGTAGCTATTATCCCTTCTGATGGTGCCTGTGGGTATGAAAAATAATGGACTAGCTCAGGTAATCTGAAATAACAGAAATTAGGATTTGAAAACATAACATCAGCATAAAGATATTTCTAAATTTGGCATGCAGAATTATTAATGTTAAATCATTACCACCAGATTAAAATCACTTGTTTTACATTTACAACATGCCATGTGGTACTGCGCAGATCAAGGCCTACTTGAGCAAATCTGATAGCGCTGCAGGGCCACATCAGATTAATGTTTTCTTCAAATCATGTCCTTTCATAGGGGAGGAAACTCTGGTTTAGATGAGCCAAATTAATCAATTGGTGAGGCGAGCAGAAAAGAGTAAATAGCCAAGTAAAATAACGAATTACAGAAGGAAGAGAAACAGTGGTTTGTTTATTTTATATTCTGAATAGTCTATGGTCTGAAATGTCTGAGCGATCTTCTGTAGGGAAATTGTGTGACTATATATATATACACTAGGGGGCGCTCCTAATCTACACAGCCAGTGGGATAGTGAGAGAAAAAACCCGAAACACTGCAGAGGTGAAGAAGATATCTGCAGATGTTGAGTGTGATCTTGTTCTCACAAGAAAGCAAGCAAGATGGAAAAAGGCAAACAGAAAAAAATAGGGGTTTCTTACCATGGCGAAGCCGACATCAGCTTTTTTTAGTGCAGGTCCATCATTGGTCCCATCTCCTGTCACAGCAACCACCTGCCTCTGGTCTGCCATAGTACTGTCAATAATGCCTGTCAAACAAACACACACACACGCATGAACAAAGCAGCACGCCAGAAGTGCACATACTGTACACTAATTACAGCAACTGGGAAAGTAAAGGCAACACAATCTTCCTCTGTATTTATGTCACAGATGTATGTAGTATGTCAATACAAGTTCTGTTTATCTCGATCAAGAAGGATAAAATAACACAACCAGTTCACCTTTGACGAGTGTGTGTTTGTCGGTCGGGGAAGATCTGGCCAGAACTCGGAGTTTAGGCCAAACCTTGTCGATACGTTCCTGTTCCACCTGGACACACACACAAATAGAAATAGACGGACAAGTGCTGGTTTAGAGAGATTTATTTTTATTTTTAAGCTTTTCTCACTCTCTGGCTCACTCTGACATTGCTTACCTCTCCTTTCTCATTTCGGATCCTCCTGTTGAACTCTTTGCCATCGATGCAGAGAAAGTCCTCTCCAGGATGAATGATACCACACTTGATGGCTATGGCCCTGGCTGTGTTTATGTTGTCTCCTGTCACCATGCGCACTGTGATGCCTGCACGCTGGCACTTCTGGATGGCATCAGGCACCTACAGCAGGATGCATTAACACATGCACAAAATGATTTGGCGCAGCAGAGAGATTTACATAGTTACTGTACACACAGATTACTTAAGAACATACCATTAGCAACAATACTGTAATCCTAACGGTATTCGGCTGCCCTCGTCTTTTTTGTCATGACAAGATGTATAATTTAACATTTTATCTCAACTATTTTCTCTCCCGACAGTGGTTTACTAGATGACTAGGAGATATATTGTATGGAGACTGATGTATGTTGTATGTATGAACCACCCAGCAAAAGTATTAAATCAGAAACAAAGGTCAGTGTGGGCGAGCAGTGCTCTCTAAACCTACGCATAAACAAAAGTGTGCACATACAGTAACGGCAACTCACATCCACTCACATTGATGCAGGCCCTGCATTCTCTCTGACACATACCTATGCACTTTCACACACACACACACACACACACACACACACACACACACACACACACACACACACACACAGAGGCAGAAGTACGGATACTTTGCACTCATAATCATATTGCACATACAGTACACATGGGAGCATGCTTGTACTCACAAATGTACACCATAGGATGAATCCACCACCGCAATGTGTACACATAGTGTACGTTAAACTGCCAAGTTGAGCTGCTTATGCATGTAAACACGAAGGATTCAATTAATTTAAAAGGAATCCGTTTACAAAGTAGATCTATGTATATAGCAGAAGAGCTGGAGGTTCAAACAGAGCAGATATAATTTCATCCTACTTGTAATTTCATATCTTTCAGGGGCAACTTGTTTTTTTCCCATTTTCATATTTATGCAAAATAAGATACTAAAATATTCCATCTGTAATACCAATTTCCCAGTGAGGAAAAGGTCAGGAAGGTTTAATATATACTGAAAATAACAACAATATTATTCACCAATATGCACTTAAGAAGCCTATTAACATGATACTCATACAGTACATGTGCTGATTTGGTAATGTGTAAACAGTAATCACTTACAGGCAAAATGCACATTAACTAGTTGTTCTTAAGTGCCATGATTTGACAACGTAAAGAAGCTTTTCCAGTAAATATTGTGGCAAGGAGAGAAAGTTTTTACATTCTTTCTCTTCTCCCACCGAGTCATTATTATCAAGATATAAAGTTCCCATCAGCCTATCTGTCATTCCTGTTGTCTTTTGCTTTGGATTCCCACTGCTCTAGTTGACTGGTCAGTCAAAAGAGGAGGTGGAGAGAAGAGGAGAGGAGAAGAGTGTAGGCTTATTAAAAATACAATCTGGTCTGCCAGAGGAAGAGGGTAGGAGGCTAGTAGGTGAGACTGAAAAACAAGCCTCCTGTGTCTCTAATACAGATCTGGTTACACTCTTGTCTTCCTCTGTTTCTCTCCTTACCTGTCTTTCTCCTCCTGCAGTCTGTCATCCGCCCTGACAAGAATCTGATTTTGAATCTGTTTGTTTCTTGGTCTCGATCTCTTTTTTTTTTTCTTTCTTTTCTGTCTCATGGCCTCCTCTCTTGTCTCTCTGGGGCAACCCCAGAGAGCAGCCAGTTACTAAAAGAACATCGCATTCTGGAGGATGAAATTAGAGACTAATAAACAAACCAAAAACATGTTTACTACTCTGTGACCTTTTTGGCATCTTGTTTTCTTCTTGCCAAGATGTTGGTAAGGATATTCAGTGCACTGTTCTTCCACATCAACTATTCAAAATGTCAGATGTTAAATCACTTCTGTGGTGGAAGACAAGGAACTATCCACCCGCTCCGGGCTTGGATCAATACAAGAGACTAAACTGATATACAAAGTTTGAATTATTCGATCTGAAATATTGAAGCATCTGCAGAAATCCCCTTTATCTCTTGTCCAAAGCTAAAGTCCACGTTTTTCCTACATATGCATTTCTGTTTGGGATTTCTTATTCTGTATAAACAACTTAATACACAAGGGGATTCTTGTTTCTCTTGCTTTTTCATTTTGAGGACAATGATTCCTGTTTTCCCCTTCTTCTCCCTGTACTTATTTTTTTCTATCTAGGTCTGTTCAGATGCTTACATAACTCAGGCTTCAGACAGAAAAAGAGAGGAAGGCACAGAGTGCGAAAAAGGTAGGTGCAGTGAAAGTCAAAAGAAAATGAGAGAAACCAGAGAAAGGTGAAAGTCAAGCCCACAATATAGAGAGGGGTAGAAAGGAGAAAACCTGATGAAGAGAGGTTGAATGGGAGAAAGATGAAAGGAAGAAGTTGAATAATGCAGCAGTGAGTTAGTTTCTTTCTTCCCTGCGGTCAGTTGTCCTACTGTACACAGATACTTTTTTTCCAGCTGACTTTCTTTCTCCCTATCCTTCAAGTGAAGGCATTATAAAAATGGAGTAAAGCTTAAGAAATGACTTTGTAGTGCATAACTCCTTGAAAATCATTTGATTGTTATGCCTTCAGCAATACTGAAGAATTCAAAATAGGCAATACCATAATGGAAAAATATTGAATTACAAGGACAAGTCAAGCATTCAAATAAAGTAAACAAAAATAAGTAAATTGTCAAAAGTATCAAAAGTAAAATATTGTGAAGAATGATGTTTAATTAATGCAAAAACATATTTTTAAATACTGTACTTTATTGATCATAGGGAGTTTAAAATCTAGCAAAGCTCATACTGAATATTGGGTATTTTTTACTTTTACTTTGTGCTTTCAGATCATTTGAAGGACCCTTTCTACTGTATTATTTAAGACTCCAATAACAGATTTTTGCCACAATTACGGGCATTAAAAAACAAGCTGCAAACACAACCCTGACGTTTGCTTATTTACACGATCAGCAAATACAGAGCGATAATTGTGAGTCTTTGGCTACATGATGAATATAATATTCACATCTTCTTTTTAGTCTCACCGACTCCTGTAGGAAATATTTGGCTCTTTATTTGATGCTCTACCAGTGGTAGCTAGTCACTAAATTATCTATCATTTTCTGCTGAGAGCTGATAAAATTAACAGTCAACAGTCAGTCAACACTAAACTCCATAGAGCCGAGGTGAAACGTAGAGCCAGGTGATAATTTTCGGTGGTACTAGATATCTACACTGTCTCTCCGCACATTTCTGGAATCAAGACCTAATATATTATAAAACATTTATATAATATGCTACAAGTACAATATAAGAAGATGCAAAAACTACAAAAGCTGAACATACATGTACGTTCAACCTGCAATCTATAGCTGGCTAAAGCTGATTGGCCCAGTCTGAAGGGTGTATTTCATGAATCAATAATCATTTAGTGAGGCAATCATTAGTGAAGCAATTGATCATACATACAGCCTAATGTCAGCCTTTCAAATGACACATGATCCCTCTCAGATAGCTTACTGTGCAGGCTCCTACATTCAACGGACTCCTGCTGCTTTGTTCAGCCTTTGTTTCCACTGCTCCACAAGCTCCACCTGTTTATATGTGATATTCTAATCTATACAGAAGTTACCGCTCTAAAGTACAAAGCAGAGTGCAATGCATGCAAACAGAATAAAGGTATTATGTTACTGTAACATGGTCATTAATAAATTACTAAATTTTCCTCACTGACATAAGATCAGATTTAAACATTTCAGTTCAGTTCAGACATTTCTTAAAATCTGATGTAAATAAGGATGTCGCGAAAGTGATCATATGACAGGAACTGGACTGATGACTGTAACTAAAATACATAGAATTGTAGGAACAAAATGATTAACTTGACCATGTGAACAAAATGTTATTAACAACCCCTGGATTTGAAATCCTGGAAAATTCCAGTGACACCGTATAAAGAGGTCATTGAAAGCTCGTCCAGAATAATATACTGAAAACATGCTTCCAACAGAGTAGTAGGTGACAGCTTCAACACAGTAGATATAAAAGAAATGTACTGTCAAAGATTCAATTCATACTGTGACATTTTACCCCAATTGTATATACATTATCAATTAAGACTTCAAATGCTGATGTAAGTCTCCAACATATCAAGCACACAGAAAAAATATATATGTGCTGTTGTCAAATGGTTTTTACAAAGTCTAACATTACATGCCACACCACAATTTAAAACCATGCATGTTGACATGCAGGACTGTCTTCAGCGTGTATTATTTCTAGGTTGTCTCCTGGTCAAGTGTCTCAGATATTATAGAACTGTACATATAGATATATCACAGATATCTCTTCAAAAGTTGGTACGATGGTTGATAATTTGATAGATAATTAATAGTTAGGCGAGGAACAGCTGTTATTGTTGTTACAGAATCAAACGTAAGTAGCACAGAAGAGATACTTGAATCTAATCTGGAAGGTATTTAAAAACAATTAAGTACTCAAAGGACAGAAGACCTTAAACCTCAAGTGACACTGCTTGGTGAAGACACACTGTAGCATGCATGTATAGACCTGCCCAACATCCATATTGCAGTATATCACTCTCTCCTACCTCTGGCCTGACAGGGTCCTCTATCCCAACAACACAGATGGCAGTGAGGTCATTGAGGATGTTGTTCTCATCGTCCCAGTTGGGCTCAGGATTGTTGGAAAAGTCACGGTACGCCACACAGATGGTCCTCAGGCCATCACACGCCATGGGCTCAATAACCTTCTTCACCATCTCGTCCTTGTCCCGTGGACGGAAAACCCTCAACTCCCCCACCTCGTTCAGAATATTGCTGCATCTGTAGTTAAGGGTGGGGTGTGGAGTGGAGGTATTCAGAATTGTGTATTGTAACTTCGGTACTGTTGGTTTTTGTCAGTGGTGGGTAGCGTAAACAAAACAGTACTCAAGTAAAAGTGTAGTTACTTTGTTGCTTTATAACAACAAGTAGAAGTAAAAGTACTCGTGAAAATACCTACATGAGTAAGAATAAAAAAACATCTCATAAAAAAAATACTCAAATTCAAAAATAATACTCAAATTTCTCAAGCTGATCTGCTATATTACACCACAGATCAGCTGTTTGGGTCAGAAAGTGCAGTTGTGACAGATGATCTGTGGCGTAATTAATACAATTATCAAACTGATACTATCACTGGCATGCATGTGAACTCAGCTGAATACAAAAATATAAAAAAATATATATTTATAGCTAAATGTATCAGTAAAAGTAGTAAGTATTTATCAGGTTAGTGTATATATACACATTTTACACACAAGGGGTTGCTCTGTGTGGGAGGGCAGGAGATGAGATAGATGGAATCAAATTTGGATGGTCTTATTTCAGACATGCGGCTCAAACTGTTTCAATGTGTATATATACACATTTCGGATAAATAAATATAAGTAAATAAATAAAGTCTATGTAAAGCTATATATAGCTTTAAATTAAAATATTTGTGTAGCCATATTCATTTAGGTCTGCTAGGTCTGAGAAAAATACAAAACATCATTATTTAATTTTAATTTAATGATACATTTTAATGTTATTTATTCAATTAAGTCAAATTCAGCTCCTACATTAAGTGGGGATATTTATTTTCATTCACTCACTAGTTACTGTCCTGTAAATGTACTGCAAAGTGTCACTTTGCATGATCTTGGTCTGTTGCCTCAAGTACGTTTTGCACATCACATTTATTTCACTGTACATTTGGTAAAAATGTAGTACTTTCTTATACTACATTACCTTTTAACCAGTTACGTACTGTATGTTATTCTATTACTATCATTTTTCTCATTTGAGAGAAAGACCTACTTTTTGAGGACAATCTCAGAGGCTCCCTTGCTGTACATGCGGAAGTTCCCGTCAGGCAATTTGATGACAGTGCTCATGGACTTCCTGACAGAGTTGAAGGTGTAGACTTTGTAAAGCTTCTCCTCTGGGATCTGGTTTCTTATTGGCTGGTAATCTCGCTTCAGGTCCAGGACCAATCCCAGCAGGCCACACTCTGTCTTATTGCCCACCTGCTTTGGCAGACCGCCTTCTTTATCTGGGGGCTGGAAAGATGCAGGCAGAGAGAGAAAGAAAGATTTTCAGATGTTCAATTTCAGTTCTTTTTTCAGCCCAATACAGTATTAATATTAGTACTAGTTATTTAATTAAGTTTGTCTTTTATATTCAATCTGTGCCATCCCATTACTCTTTTATTTTTCCTTCTTTCTGTTGAGTGATTCTGCTTTTTAGTCAATTTACAGTTGTGTTTTCTCATATGGAAAATAAAAATAATCCTGCTATAGAGACGCAAGTCTTTAGTTCAACAGATTTGAAGAACAAATATAGTTTGTTTTGTGATCTATTCAATAAACAAGATCTTTTTTTCAATGTACAGTAGGGTTTGAAACAGCTGCTAGTCATAATTAACCGGCTAGCCAGTGAAAGGGCTGCTCTGTGTGGGAGGGCAGGAGATGAGATAGATGGAATCAAATCTGGATGGTCTTATTTCAGACATGCGGCTCAAACTGTTTCAATTTGTAACTGCAGATTGGAACAATGTTCTCACCCAGGACAGAAAACACCTCATTTCTACACCACATACAATGTGTTGGTATAAAGTGTGGCTCATTTTTATTTAAGGCTGCAATCAACAATTGTTTTCAGTATTGATTAATCTGCAGAATATCTTCTTCATTAAACGATTCATTGTTTGATCAATAAAGTATCAGAAAATAGTGAAAAATTATTTCCCCAGTCCAAACCGCAAAAATATTCATAGCGATATCGACATACATAGAAGACAAAAAAAAAAGGAAGCAAATAATTTTAAAAAATGGAGCCAGGATTTTGCTAAAAATGACGAACAATTACTTGAATATCAAAATAGTTTTTGTTATGATTTGTTGTTTTATGACAATCAAGTAACTGATAAATCAACTAAACTGTTTTGTGTTGTGTGTTTTCCTCTTAGTAGCAAGAAAATATTATATTGTAAATGATGTCAGAGGATCTATTTCGCTTATTTACTACCAGCCAACATTAGAACCTTTTATTGTAGGTTATGTCTATTGTATGTGTGTGTGATAACTGCTCAAATCTTTGCATGTTCAATCTTTTGTAGGCTGTTAAGGTGCTACAGTATATATGTGTGCAAACATTTACATGCATGTGCATGTGTTTGAGTGCCATGTATGTGGTCAGCTTGTGGAAGACTCAGCATTGCCATGGTAACACTGGACAAAGCACACGCTGAGGAGAGACTTGGGAAGGGAGAGTGTGCTCTCTGCCACTCGGGGGTTTTTACTCTTTGGCTCTCATTCACTAACAGGAATCCCACTCATCTCACTTCACACATCTCTTCACCCTTTTCATCTTCTACTTATCTAGTTATTTATTAGTATTTCCGGAGCTTCACTCCATTTGGTTACTCTGTTCCCCACATTATATGATCACTATCACACAGAAATACAAGCAATACAGTTACAATTTTCTTTGAATATGCACCACTTTCTAACTTAGCCTGTATGATAGAACCAATCTTATTATTGTCAATATCCTACACATACACTTTCACACACTGTCCATTGTAGTGACACTGATGCTCATAAGTCTGGACACATCTGAGAGTATGCAATCTTTACTGTCATTATCCATAACACGCCTCTTCACACAATCGCACACTGTCAAGCAAATTTTCATTTTAACTTAACAAAAGACATGTAGGAATAAATAAAAGACATGCTCATCTTAACTCTTGAGCACTGCTAAACAAAGACTCAAGACTAATATCATATTATCAATTGCTTTCAGTATAACCTCAAGGCAATCCAAAACTCAAAGACACTGAGTTTACTATCATATATGCAAAAACATGTAGCAAATCCCTTACAGCATTTCAGCTCCAAAGCAAATTATCACACTTTTGGGAAACACAAACCGATTTTTAAACTGCAGAGATTTGTGTGTGTTGAAATAACATTTGTGATTATAGAAGAGTCCTATTCGATTGTACAACATGTAACATTTGATTAATTTGGGTCCCTTTTAGCTGGTAATGAGGTGACAGCTAGTCTCCTAGGGGTCTTGCTATATAGTACCTACAGTACGCTTGACACCTACACTCACAGCTAAAGAACAAAGAACAGCTTGTCAGGTACACTCTCTTTCGCTAACACACACACGCACACACACACACACACGCACACACGCACACGCACACGCACACACACACACACACGCACACACACGCACGCACGCAGCATGTCTAAAGCACACTGAACATAATGCTTCTGACTTGCTGCAGGCAGACACCTTCAGTCTGTGCCTTTTTTCCCCAAAATAGATCGACTGCGGGCTTGCTGTTCTGCTTCTAAACAAGACTCCAACAAAGATAAGATTTAAAAGGATAGCTTGACATTTTGATGTTTCGAATTTTACTTTCTTGTTTGTCGTTTGCTTTACTCAGCACTTGCTGCAATGTGTTGATAAAGATTCTGTATCAGCAGCGTAGTTAATCACATTAATGGCTTGTTGTAACTGGTGCGCTCGCATTCTCCGTCTAATGACTGCTTTTGTCCACCTGCTAAGGAGGGCTTGACAGAGAATGCTAATTAACTGTGTTATTGTGCCTTTTTCAAATCAAATCAAATCAAATCAAATTTTATTTATATAGCCCAAAATCACAAAATACATTTGTCTCAGAGGGCTTTACAATCTGTACAGGGAGTGACACCCTCTGTCCTTAGACCCTCGATTCGAGTGAGGAAAAACTTGACCACCAAAAAACCTTTTAACAGGAAAAAAGGTGGAAGAAACCTCAGGAAGAGCCACAGAGGAGGGATCCCTCTCCCAGGACGGACAGACGTGCAATGATGTCACATGTACACAACAAATCAACACACACATATTGTACAATGAATAATAATGAATTACAGTTGATGATAGGAATAGGTTACAATGAATGATGAATTATCACAGTAGCAGCAAATCATTACATAACTATAAACTGTAATGGGGATATGGCAACAATGATGACGGCGACAACACATGCAGTAGACGCCACGCAGGACCACAGCAGCAGACACAGTCCACAAGAACCTGCTGGACGAGAGAGCACAGAAACTCCGGGGAAGAAGTTTAATTAGTAACATGATAGATAGATGGATTAGATAGATGGATAGATAAGGAGAGAGAGAGAATGAGAGGGAGCGAGAGAGTATGTGAGTCCCCCAGCAGTCTAGTTCTATGGCAGCATAACTAAGGGATGACCTGAGCCAGCCCTAACTATAAGCTTTATCAAAAAGGAAAGTCTTAAGTCTACTCTTAAAGGTGTTGACCGTGTCTGCCTCCCGAACACAGAGTGGTAGTTTATTCCACAGAAGAGGAGCTTGATAGCTGAAAGCTCTGGCTCCCAATCTACTTTTAGACACTATAGGAACCACAAGGAACCCACCATCC
This sequence comes from Pampus argenteus, assembly GCA_036937835.1. NCBI lineage: Eukaryota > Metazoa > Chordata > Actinopteri > Scombriformes > Stromateidae > Pampus > Pampus argenteus. The sequence goes on from CM072863.1 coordinate 13,285,828, forward strand.
TGGGAGCGCAATGTTCTAGTGGGGTGGTAAGGTACTATGAGCTCTTTTAAATATGATGGTGCCTGACCATGAAGAGCTTTGTAAGTTAGGAGAAGAATTTTAAATTCTATTCTAGATTTAACGGGTAGCCAGTGCAAGGAAGCCAAAATGGGAGAGATGTGATCTCTGATCTTGGTTCCTGTCAGAACACGTGCAGCAGCATTCTGAATCAGCTGCAAACTCTTAAGAGACTTATTAGAGCAGCCTGATAGCAAAGAGTTACAATAGTCCAGCCTAGAAGTAACAAATGCATGGACTAGTTTTTCTGCATCCACTTGAGAAATGATGCGTCTGATTTTGGCAATGTTACGCAAGTGGAAGAATGCAGTCCTCGAAAGTTGTTTTATATAGTTATTAAAGGACAAGTCTTGATCAAAAACAACGCCAAGATTTTTTACGGTGGAGCTGGTGGCCAGGGTGATCCCATCTAAGGCTAAATCTCTGGAATGATAGTTTCTAAGGTGTTTGGGTCCTATTAGGAGAACTTCAGTTTTTTCTGAATTTAGCTTCAGAAAATTGTGGGTCATCCAATTTTTGATGTCCTTAATGCATGCTTGAAGTCTAGTCAAGTGATTGGTTTCATCAGGCTTGATCGATAAATATAATTGGGTGTCGTCAGCATAACAGTGAAAGTTAATTGAATGATTCCTAATAATGTTCCCTAAGGGAAGCATATATAAACTGAAAAGAAGTGGCCCTAATACAGAACCTTGTGGGACTCCATGAGAAACTTTGGTTTGCATGGAGGCTACATCATGAACATGAACAAACTGAGAACGGTCTAGGAAATATGACTTAAACCAGCCTAGGGCGGTTCCTTTAATGCCAATTTGGTATTCCAGTCTCTGTAAGAGAATCTGATGGTCAATGGTGTCAAATGCGGCACTAAGATCTAATAGGACAAGTACAGAGATGAGTCCTTTGTCTGATGCCATTAGGAGGTCGTTTGTAACTTTAACTAGTGCGGTCTCTGTGCTATGATTTACTCTAAATCCTGACTGAAACTCCTCGAATAAACTGTTTGTGTGGAGAAAGTCACATAGTTGGTTGGCTACGGCTTTCTCAAGTACCTTCGAGATGAAAGAAAGGTTTGATATTGGTCTGTAATTGGCTAAAACCTCTTGATCTAGAGTTGGTTTTTTAAGAAGAGGCTTAATTACAGCTATTTTAAAGGACTGTGGTACATATCCTGATAATAAAGACAGATTAATCATATTTAATAAGGACGGGCTAACTAAAGGTAATACATCTTTAAGCAGCCTGGTTGGGATGGGGTCTAAGAGACAGGTTGACGACTTAGATGAAGTAATTATTGTAGTTATTTGTTTAATGTCGACGGGAGAAAAGCAGTCTAAATATATGTCAGATTTTATAGCTATTTCCAAACTTGCAGTATCTGAAATCAGATGACTGCCTGATGAGGGCAAAAGGTGATGAATTTTGTCTCTAATATTTAGAATTTTATCATTAAAGAAGCTCATGAAGTCATTACTAGTTAGGCTTAAAGGAATAGATGACTCAATAGAGCTGTGGTTCTCTGTTAGCCTGGCTACAGTGCTGAAGAGAAACCTGGGGTTGTTCTTATTTTCCTCAATTAATGAGGAATAATAGGCTGTTCTGGCATTACGCAGAGCCTTCCTATAAATTGCAAGATTATCTTGCCAGGCTAGGCGAGATTCTTCCAGTTTAGAGGCACGCCATTTACGTTCAGATTTACGTGCCTCTTGCTTTAATTTGCGAGTGTGCTGGCTATACCATGGTGCTAACCTCCTCTGTTTTATTGTCTTCTTTTTCAGAGGTGCAATAGAGTCAAGAGTTGTCTGTAATGACTCTGTAGTATTACTAACGAGCTGATCTATGTGTGAGGGGCTACAGGAAGCTGCTAAGTCCTCTGTAACATTAAGACATGGCATTGAATTTAATACTATAGTAATTGTTTCCTTAAATTTGGCTACAGCACTGTCAGATAAACATCTGCTGTAGGAGTTTCTGAAAAAAGGCTTATAGTCCAGTAGTATGAACTCAAAGGTTAGTAGAAAATGGTCAGATAGGATAGGATTATGTGGAAATACTATTAGATGATCAATTTCAATGCCATATGAGAGTATAAGGTCAAGAGTGTGATTCAGACAATGAGTCGGTTTGTTTACACTCTGACAGAAGCCAATTGAGTCTAACAAAGAGATAAATGCAGTACTAAGACTATCACTATGGTTGTCGACATGAATATTAAAATCACCTACAATAATTACTTTATCTGATTTAACGACCAAGCCTGATGCAAATTCTGCAAATTCGGATAGAAATTCAGAATAAGGACCTGGAGCTCGATATAATATAACAAATAATATTGGCTGTAATGTTTTCCAGGATGGGTGAGTCAGGCTAAGAACGAGACTTTCAAATGAATTATAATTTAGTTTAGGTTTAGGATTAATGAGTAAACTAGAGTCAAATATGGCTCCAACTCCACCACCTCGACCAGTACTTCGAGGAATATGAGTATTACAATGACTGGGGGGAGTGGATTCATTTAAACTAACATATTCATCCTCCTGCAACCAGGTTTCAGTGAGGCAAAGTAAATCAATATCATAATCAGATATTAATTCATTTACTAAAACAGCTTTAGAGGACAAGGACCTAATATTCAAGAGTCCACATTTAATTATCTTGTTTTGGACTCTTGGAGATGTTGATTTAATATTTATCAGGTTTTTATGATTTACTCCTCTTCTGTTTGTTTTATCTTTAAATAATGCAGGTGGACGGGGGACAGACACAGTCTCTATACTAGATGATTGGGTGGGCAACTGCTCTAGTGGAGGCGCAGAGAAGCGTGTAAGACTGCAGCTCTGCTTCCTGGTCTCAACTCTGGATTGTCATGGATTTGATCGACTAATAAACTTGACCATGTTTCTAGATATAAGAGCTGCTCCATCCAAAGTGGGATGGATGCCGTCTCTCCTAATCAGACCAGGTTTTCCCCAGAAAGGTGTCCAATTATTTATAAAGCCCACATCATTATCTGGACACCACCTCGACAACCAGCGGTGAAATGACGACATGCGGCTATACATGTCATCACTGGTTACATTGGGTAGGGGACCAGAGAAGATTACGGAGTCCGACATTGTTTTTGCATATTCACACACCGATGACACATTAACTTTAGTAACTTCCGATTGACGTAACCGGGTGTCATTACCGCCGACGTGAATAATAATTTTATTATATCTCCTCTTATCTTTAGCCAGCAGTTTTAAATTAGATTCAATGTCGCCCGCTCTGGCCCCCGGGATGCATTTAACTATGGTCCCCGGTGTCGCTAACTTCACGTTTCTTAAGATTGAGCTGCCAATGACCAGAGTTGGCCTCTCAGCGGGTGTGTCGCTGAGTGGGGAAAATCTGTTTGATACGTGGAGTGGTTGGTGGTGTACCGTAGGCTTCTGTTTGGGGCTATGCCTCCTTCGAACAGTCACCCAGCCTCCCGGCTGCTCGGGAACTACCGGGGGACGGCTAGCTACAGCTGCCTTCGGTGGTACCGCACCGGCTACAGGGGACTTGCTAACTGATTTTTCGGTGGTGCGGTACCGTGCCTCTAAGTCGCTAACCCTCGCCTCCAGAGCTACAAATAAATTACATTTAATGCATTTACCATTTTCACTAAAGGAGGACGAGGAGTAACTAAACATCTTACACACAGAGCAGGAGAGAGGAGAAGAGAGAGTGGGAGATGAGAGAGAAGCCATTTTCTAGCTAGGCTAGCTAGTAAGTCAGACAGCGAACTGATAAAAACTATCGAACTGTGGTTGCTAAAGTTAAGAGACCTGTCCGTGTATAAACAGAACAAGTCTATGTGGTGGTGCAAAGTTGTAAAAACACTCGCCAATGTGAGGAATATATGACAATATAACTAGGTGAGCAGAACAGAGAGCACCGTGTCAGTAACACCAGTAACCGGAAGTGACAGAATACGCTTACCGTAAAGCAGGCTTTTTAAAGGGGATGACAGACATATGATAAAATATATAAAACTATACTACTTCAGTTATTTATTTCTACTCAAACACTCAACAACTAGTTCACATCTGCCCTGGATCAATCCTCTGTTACTCTCTTTTTGTCCCTCTTTCCACTTGTTAAATATTATTCCTTGGACTTTTTCTTTTCAGAACAGAAAGACTAAGTGTAGAGGGTGTCTTTTGCTGTCCGTAAAGTAAAGCCCTTTGAGGCACATTTGTGATTTTGGGCAATTTAATAAAACCGATGACTTGTATGGGTTCAGGTGAACAATGTCAAGGTTTCAATTTTTGTTGGGTGTGTAGTATCTTTTGAGGCATCTGTTTTGCTAAAAGAATGCCACATCTTGTTTGCTGAAAAGAATGCCTTTTAAGGGAAAAGTAAACTTAGTTCAGAGAAGAAGGCCAAGTCAGGATTTGTTGATTCTGGACAATAAAGGTGACATCTGTTTCCTTTCTAATCTATGACTGGTCAGGGTGGCCTTAGAGCTGATCTTTGAGCAAACCTTTAAATACTGCAAGACAAAGGTTTGAGTCTGAACCGATTGGCTGAGGTTCTCAACAGATGTTCTAGATGTCTGTAAGATGATGTATTTGCTGCTGAACTCTGTAATAAAGTTTTGACAAAGCAATACAGTGTCGGTGGAGATTCTTCAAACTATCTTCACATTATCAACATCAAATAAACGAAAGGTGTTTAGTAGTTCTCTGGTTTCAGTAAATCCTATATCAAATTATACTTCCAATACCTTGGAGGATACTTACATCAGATTTAACATTTGCAGCTCAATATTTAGAATTTTATTGGGAACAATAAATATTGATTTGTTCAGGCTCAGGCATATTTACATGTAGCCTTAGCTGAAGCCGCTATGAGACAGGGGTTTCAGCTGATAGGGTTAGAGAGAGAGTCATCTAAAATCTCATTAATCATTAAAACCCAATCAGAGTGCTGGCACATGCTCAATTAGTAATTGGACATATCTGGTTAATGTTCAGCTGTGTGTTTCACAGACACAGACAGGAGTATAAATACTTTACACTGAGTTTGCGGTAAATAACAGAATGAATGCCTTTCCCTAATGACCAATGATTACATCAGGGAGACACTGGCTGTCATTGGCTAATGAGAGGATGGAACAAATGACCTCATCTGCACTGTCTGCTAAGTGTTTGAGAAAATAGGCTCCCAGGAACAGAAAAACATCCCACTAGATCACTAAAATACCATGCAGGATGTATTATAGTTTTTATATTATGACTCTTACATTAAGTGTTATTTAGTTATTTACTAAATAATGATTCAGCAGTTCCACAAAGTGCTGATAAGGACACATTTCATTTTAGAAAGTAAACTTAACTTACAATATGTTGACTTTCAGTGCAGTGCAAAATGCATCCTTCTTAACAAGTCATGTAGTCACAGATTTAGCCTTAGCTTTATTTCTTTAAAGGCTTATTTTGTCATCAGGTATCAGTGATCCACTTGTTCACAGTTCCCTTTGCACAATGGATTTCATACGACTGATGTTTTTCTTCCTGTTTTTCTTTTGTCTTTCTTTTGTGGGCTGGTAAAGAGGAGAATTGCACTTGCATTTATCTGAATGTAATGTAATGGCTACTTTCATTTTATAGTATATTCACATCACAGACTAATCAAATAGTAAATGTGGATTGCTTAAACATTTCAAAATACTAAAAATGGAATTAGAGATACATTACCAGTAGCTGATATGTTATATTTGAAAATACATTTAGAAGAATGTAAGTAAGTCTACGTGGCTCTACGAGACACATTTCAAATTCAACTCACAACACCTCACAAACTGAAAGCTGTCTGCGAGTTGTTTCGTTAGATTCAGAACACATAACTGAAATTAATTTGGCTGGTGGAACAACTGCAGAAACTTTGTAGAAAAAAAAAAACAAGGTGAGAGATGAGCAATGAACAAACTAAGGAACAGCGCTGCCTTTTATTCTCAGAGATTCCGCAGAGATTCAGCTTGACGTGGGTTACTACGCAAAAGAACAGTTGCTGGCATGGGATGCCCAACATTGGCATGACTCGGCATAATGTTGGCACATCCTGGCCTGGACGTGGCTAAGGACCAGCTGCCCTCTCCCTGGTCCTTGGGTGCTCCCGCAGGCAAGGACATATGCCAGAGGGAGAGCTGGCAACCTTACTTCCTATTCCACCTGGGGCTCTCCTTAATCCAGCCCTCCTGTTCCTTCCCTCTATCTTCTTCGTTTCTCCATTTTCTTTGCTCTTTCCACCCCACCCTTTTACTCCTTTTACATTTTTTCTCCTGTCTTTCTCTCTTTTGATCTCCTCAGTCTCTATCCTCCTTCCTCACTTTTTATGATTTTCTCCTCTTCCTCGCAATCACTGTCCCCAGCCTCTTAAAAGGAACCCAACCCTTCCTGCCTCCGCCTTCCTTCTCATTTCCTCTTTGCATGTAGGAGTAGATGATATTCTAGCTCTCCATATGACTGTACCAGCCAACTGGGCTAAGGCCTGGAGGCGTGCTGGAGGGCAGGAATAGTCTTCCAGTCCATGATGGGGACACTTGTCACGCGAGTATGGTTTCTTTCCTCTTATATAATTTTACCATCTTCTTTCATCCTTTTTTATGCACTAATTCTCCTCGCTTCCCTCTTCCTCCTCCCCTTTCATTTGCTTTTAGCTTCTAACCATTTATTTCCTTCCTTTTGTTTCATAATATCCTTTTATTTGCTCTTCTACATTGGATTTTCCCCAAAACAATAGGGCAAGACATAAGTCTCAAATTGAAGCCAATGCTCATTTGAAAACATGTCATTTCAAATATGTGTGTGTGTGTGTTTGTGGAGGGTCTGTAGTGTGTGAGGAGGACATATTTAGCAACCTTACAATAATACCATGTTTCACTGAAAATACTAATATAGCCTTCTTTTTATTATTTTACCTATATATTAATACTAATACACAAGACCGTTAATAAAACAATTGTCAAATACAATAACTACTTTTTATTACTATTACTTATTATTACTATTATTTTTTATTACAGGGCTTAACTGGTCTCTTGAGTCAACCACAGAAGAGAAGAGAAGAGAAGAGAAGAGAAGAGAAGAGAAGAGAAGAGAAGAGAAGAGAAGAGAAGAGAAGAGAAGAGAAGAGAAGAGAAGAGAAGAGAAGAGAAGAGAAGAGAAGAGAAGAGAAGAAAAGAGAAGAAAAGAGAAGAGAAGAGAAGAGAAGAAGAATCTGTGGATGTTTCTGTCCCTGCTTCATTGATCCATGATCTCTTTCTGCTTCTCAGTGACCAAAGCTATTGCAAACATGGGGACACTGGATGCTTCAAGCTAATCTCTCCTCCAATGTTGTACAAACAAGCATGCAATGTCCAGATGACGAGCACTGTGAGCCAAACCCAATTATATTAGGACCTCACTACTCACTCCTGAACAATAATGAGACTGTTCATTTAAATTACAAGCCATAAATTGCTCATTGTAGAGCAACACCTGGAATTTTTCCTGATAAACATAAACTGAATGTTGTTGTTTATTTATCACCTACATCATTTCAACATTATACACATTCTGTTCTATGTTTTGCCACATAGTGAGCTGCTATACTGTAATTGTCCCCCAACAACCTATACCTATAAGTGTGTGTGTGTTATCCCCTCTCTTGTCCTGACCGGAATAATGACCTGAGCAGGTGGTTGAAGCAACATGAGATTGAGCTCCCAGGACACTCACACAGTCATGCTAAACACATACCACTGTGCTGTGAGAACACACACCTGTGATCTGAGTACTTCCTACAGTGGCAGTATGTCTGATATGACAGATGTGTGTGTGAGTGATATCTGTATGCATCTGCGTGTGCATCTGCACCTGACCGGTTTTACGTTATATACATGCAGAGAGTGTGCTCTAATGAACAATGTTAATACGTCTCATGCATTCTGGAAAAAAAAAACTAAGACTGTGAAAAAGACAAGAATAAAAGCAGGGCTCATTCTATGCGAGTAATGTTTGCTATGGGGCTCTTACCATTAGGGATGGCACATGTTCCTTTGAAATAACGTCAGCATACTGTCGTCACTGAATGCCATTCACAAATTGCTATGTAGCATGCATGACTTGTCTGCATGCTACAAACTGGGGTGTTAATAATCTGCTTGTGAGCTTGTTGTATGCATGTGTACACACGTATCCTTCAGAGTATATGTGTGCACATGAATACAACATCTACAAGCATGTGTATGTACAGTATGAGTGCACATACAGTATACTGTATGCGTGCATGGGTTTATTGTGTAAATGTGTGTGAATTTCTCCCTCGAGGATGAGCCTTCTCTACTGTAGAGTCTGTTTGTGCTGACAGAGGAAGCAGAGCTACACCAGTGGCTACATTATAAAGCCAGAGAGGCAATAGGGGGACTGATACGAGTATCAAAGCCTGCCTCTATGCCTTTGTGCTTTTGTATGGTGGCCATCAAAGACTTCTATAGCCATCCTGGCATCCCACAGGATTGGCCTCTTATATAAGAACACACCAGCCAACATACTGCAGGGCTGGAGTGGCACTGAGGAAGTGGGGGCGGCCGGGGGACGGAAGAAGGGAGGGCTGAACTAAATATTCCTCAGAAATTTCTGTTTTATGAGTTCACTTCCTCACTTAAATACAGCTTCCCCTTTGTTCCTCTTCCATTCAAGAGCTCTCAGTAATTAAATACATCCATGTTGACATTCTATTTACATACAAGGTTTTATGTTCTGCACTATATATTTGCATGTGTTGATAAGGATGTATTTATACAGTAGATGGATGTGATACTCCTTTTTGAATAGGTGGGTAGTTAGTAACTACATACAGTGCATTGCTGTAGATAATTACTATAGATGTAAGGTAACAGACAGGAATACATACATATGTAATTATTATTTTAAGTTTACCTTATGTTTAACTTCAAGGGTGCCTACTCTGGTGCATGAGGTAATCTCTTCTATGAATGAAAAGATTTAAGAACGTGACTAAATTTAATCCAAGTCTAAGGTGCACTCTGCCGGTGTTTAATTCCATTGAGCTAAGCAGCTATGGAGGTGCAACAGTCTGATGTAATGCTGCAAAGCATTCCTCCAGGTTTTTTCAAACCTTGTTAATGTGGCACATCTTGGTAGATAAATACAGTGTGAAAAAGGAGGCAACTGAGGGAACCACATAAAGTAATTCCAAAAACAAAACTGATTCATAATTTAAACAATGTTGAAATAGATTTGAAGTATGTATCACATGCAAAGAGACATCATGTGGTATTTGCAATTGGGGAAGAGATGGAACTGTCCAAGTCAAAGGATATTTCTATATTGACTGCAGACACAAACTGAAACATGTGGTATGAGTCAGTTTTGACCAAACTGTCACAATGACACCTTTAGTTACACAGATAAAGGCTGGGCTAAATGGGGATATTTACATCAGGAGTTGAAGAGTGAAATTTACATGTGACTAAATGTTATTGAGCATACAGGCATAAGATTGGGAGCTACACAACTAAGAATTACCTGCATGTCTCAAGTGTATCTACCATGTGCCAAAGGAGTTAAAACGGGAGTAGCCACAAATTTACAGCACTCCATCTAAGAAACCCAGTGACCAACATTCAGTTTTTACCAGGACTGTGCTCGTGCCTTGAGGGGTAGGAAGTGAAATCTGTGGGATCCTTCTATCTCAGATGTCCCACCTGCTCAGCTCATTTCCCATGCAAACTCCATAAGGGCACCTAACAGTTGGTCAGCCATCAATGAATAGACTCTACAGGGGATTACAGGGATAGTGACACACAGACAGTGTGTGTGTCTGTGTGTGTGTCTGTGTGCAGGTAAGTATATGTGGTCATGCCAGGAAAAGGATTATTCAGGCATGTTGCTCTAACAGTTTGAAGACATCCTGATCTTGGCAATCTTTGCTTTTAGGGTATTTTTACCAAATGCTTCATTGTGGAAATAATGTTTCAAAGATGAAGAATCTATGTCAACATGTGTCAGAAGTAGTCAGACTGTAGTCTGTCTGTCTGTCTATATATTTATCTATTTCTTATTGCATGCAAGTCTAATTGGCTTAGAAAAAAATCTCTCTTCGCTGCATTCACTGTAAACAAGAGACCATCTCCAGTACTTAGACAGATTGGATTCAATTACAGTCTGCTACGCTCTGAATATCAGATAAGACAAAATTACACAACCGTTCTCAAGGTGACAAGTTGAGTGAATGCCTGATGAATCTCAAACAGCAGCCAAGGACACTGACTGCCTGCTTTGCTAAGAAGGCACTGCAGACCAGGCTAACTGTTTCACAGATGCTCTCATTGTACAGTTTCAGCATTCACACAGAGGGAACTGAAATCTATGCAGTTCACCCCTGATATTTAAGCCTTAATAAAACAGACTTTAGTATAATGAAGGAGAATAGCTAAATATTATGATTAGGGGTAAAAGTGCTTGCATTTGCATTATAACAATGGAAGGGGTGTATATAGTGTTTAAAATTCACATGATAAAATGTTATGCAGTACCATCTTTCTATACATTCACAATGCTCATGTTGCTGCGTGTAGAGTGACTTCTACAATAGCTCTCATTATAGGTGGCTTACCAGTATCTTGGTAGTATAAGCGCTGTTAAGGGAGATAGAATTGATCAGTAATTCCAGTGATTTGGGTGACAGAGCTCCAGGATCTGGAATTTCTTTGTAGTGCACATCTCCAATGTAACACTGCACAGCCGTCATGCGGTTGGTGGTTAGCGTGCCTGTCTTGTCAGAGCAGATGGCTGTAGCATTGCCCATTGTTTCACATGCATCCAGGTGACGAACCAGGTTATTGTCTTTCATCATTTTCTGTTGGTAGGAAACAACATAATGATTACAATATGTTTCAATGCACAACATGATTGGAAATAATTTAAGAACGTAATGGATGCCTGAAATATCTTATCATGCACTTGCACAGTGTAAATTTCTGCTGCTATGGTTATGAATATAAAAAGAGGGATGCCTGTACTCACATGGTATGTTAAAATGATAACAATGATTCACAGCATCAAAGAAAAACATGCTCTCTGGATGTGGCCTAATTGTTTTTTAACACAGTGCAAGCATTAACTACATACAACCATTGTGAAGGCATGCAAATCACACACACAAACTGAAATGAAAACAATACAAAACAGCACAAAAGATAATTAGGATATACTATAGTAAAGGCGAAATGTGTACTGAGTGGACAGCCCTTACCACACAAGTACAGCAGCTCCACAATGTACATTATGTACTTGATGTGTTTGTTTTTCCTCACCTTGACAGAGTAGGCCAGGGAGATGGTAACAGCCAGCGGCAGCCCCTCTGGCACGGCCACCACCAACACAGTTACACCAATGATGAAGAACTTGACAAAGTACTGGATGTAGATGGGAGTGCATTCTGGTTTCCAAGCGTTCTTCTGCATCACGAAGTTGTCAATGGCAAAGTACAGGACCAGGATAATGACAGTGATGGCTGACATGATCAAACCTGGAAAAGGTCAAGATAGGTATCAGTTGTGCAATGAAAGATGTATTTAAAAACTAAATGTTGTTACTGGAAACTGGGTATGGACCTTACATGTCTTTAAATTACATTACAAAAATGGTTTGTAATTAGAAATAACTTAAAATAAGATTATGGATTATACAACTGCAAAAATTAATACAGACTAAAACTCTTGCAGACACTTTAGCATTCTTTGAAACTGCTTTGATTGACTAAAGCAACTAATAAGTGACAGCTAAGTAACTGTGCAACCTCTTGCTTTGATGGACAGGATAATGGTTCAGTACCTTCTTGTCCCTGATTTAGCTGCCTGAGTGACTGAGTGATGGACTTGTCCGTGTGCTATTTGCTGTACCTGCTTTGCCAATCTGGACAGCCAGTTTGGTCAGCTTTCCTTGCAGCACAGACTTCTCTTTCTTTGAAACGGACACCTTCTTCTTCTCTTTCTCATCAGCCTCTCCACCCTCTGCGCTCTTTAGAGGCTGCATCTCCATGGCAGCTGCTCCATCCTGCTTCTTTACTGTAAACACCACAAGAAAACAGCAAACAGCACTGTCAGAAATGGAGATTAAACCAAGGACATGAGGAGGAAGAGGGATTCAACACCCAGGTGTTACACTAACTCCAGGACGTGCAGTTAAGATTTAAAACCAAGGAGACATCATTGTGTCATCCTTTGGCAAGATGAGAGCTAATTGATATGTACAGTATAAAGGCTTCAAATATCATAATAAAGATTGCTTATGTTTGTCTCTCTATTCCACTGTCATCACAAACACATATTTACAGTAAAACATGAATAACTGTGTGTCAGTGGTCCTACATCTGAGGTCCAGGCCATGCTTATAAGGATATTTAGAAACCTGCTAAGCATTTACACAAAATGAGGAAAAGGAAACCTTACAGTATATATCACATTTTATAGTACCCACAAGGAAACTCAATATGGTTTAGAAAAAAATAAAATGTACAAAACAGCCAGAATCATCCAGCCAGGATGTCTGGGTGGTTACTATTCTACAAACAAGCCAAAAATATATTTTAGCATTAAAAGGATTGATTGGATGACTGACTGTATTATACCCTAGCAGCACTCAAACAGTGGATCTGCAACAGATCAACAACTGCTTCTTCACACTGGGGACGTACAGACTGCAATCTACTGCAGGTAATAAACTGATTATGGATAAGCCTCATACCTTATACAACACCATCTTAACAAATCCGAAAATTCCCCACTGACTGAAAAAGAGACAATGATGTACAGATGTATAGACAAGCAGATCATAATCAACTTTATAACAAACTGGAAGACAGTGCAAAGATAAAAAGGTGAAGAAAGCTCAGCTTCTACATTGACAATAATATCATCATTAAATTGTCAACGGAAATAAAAATAAACTTCACAATGTTAATCATAATGGCAAGAACTCCCCGAATAGAAAAACCTTGAATGTGCTCATATTTTACTGAGACTGGAAGACACAAAACACAATTAAGTAGATTGAATTAAAATAGTAAAATATAATAAGTGGCTTTCACTCATTAAAATGTTCAAACCCAAAGCATTTGTTAATCTTCCATAGAATGTATATTTCAAACATACAATACATCTTCACACATTTATTGATCTTTTATCTACTCCATACTGTAGGGACTAGTTCATGTTATGGCAAAAACAAGCTTTCATATTCTTAAGATCTACTTAAAAATAAGTAAGAAAAAAATAAGAAATACCCTTCCTAAAAATATTGTTGAGATTGTGAAATCCTCAATTACCTCACTCTGTCTCCATCTCTTTGTCCCTCTCACACTCACACAAACTGTACAATGCTTCTCTGTTAATGTAACATCTTACCAATAATCATTTCAGCTCAGTTTTCTTATTACAATGATACATGTTTGCTTGATACTGACACAAAACCTTTTTAATGTTCAACACATTTGTCATACTCTGGTTGTGCATTTCGATTTTTTCCCACCTTCATGACACAAGACAGAGCACGTCATGATTTGTATCCAACTGCATGCAGCAGAAGAGCAAAATCACTTGAATTAAATACACAGCGTTTTTTAGTGTTGGTCAGACACAATAAATTATGTGATGATATCTCTCTGGTAACATGTTTCATTCTTTTCACTTTTCATAGACTTAATTGATAGATTAACAAAAATGAACACCCCTAAAAAACACCATCAATGATATCACAGTATCCCTTTAACCCCAGTTCAATTCATGTCAGATTGTGAGATCCTGAAAGTGTATGAGATTGAGAGAAATTTCAGAGTAAGATGGAAAAAGGGAAACTTGCATATACAGTATATAACTTGGGCAGAGTGCTAACAGGAGTTGTGGTTGTTTTCGGTGGAAAAAGGGCTGAAAAGAGATGCAGATACAGTAGAGGGACAGGTTGCTGTTCTCTCAGAGAGAACAAGACAAGTCAACAACACAACAAGAACAACAAGAAGAACAACAGACCAGGGACAACACATCAGTGACAGACAGAGTGAAGGGGAGGGATTTTCTAACCTACTTGCAGGTCAAACCAGGGTTGAATATACTGTAAGGTCTGATTTCTTCTAGCACTTAAATAGTCTGGGATTGACTTAGTCAGAGGTGGACTTTTTGAAAGTCCATGGAAATCTGCTTTGAATTAGTACTGCACAATCCTTTAAGAAGTAGTGAGGTATTAAGAGTGTAGAATATGTGGACTGAGAAAAGTAATGAAAGATTGTTCCTCCTGAATTTGACCCAGAGCTTACACTGCACACCATAGAAGGGAACAGATGAGAAGAGGAAGGAGGAGGCGGAAGAGGGTGAGATATATGGTTTGGTTACCTTTAATCTGGTTGCTCTCCATATTGCCATCTTGCATTTTACCTATGATGGAGACATACAAGACAGTAACAACAAAAATAACAAAGGCAGACGAGTCAACAAATAATCACAAGAGACAAAACACACACACAGTGAGAACCAAAAAAATCACAAACAGGGAGACAGGAAAATGACTTTTATTACAACGTCTCTGTGACAGTCACATAGAAAAGCTTGTGATATGTGATGTAATGTGACTGGTAGCTACACCTACTGGCAGTAGGTTAATAAAACAAGATTTAATTGAGTTATTCTAACACAAATCAGAGACATGCACTGCGGTGTGCAAATCTTCTTGTAATGAAATGGAAGGGAATTAGGTTTTAATATATATATATGTTATTTTATTGCATAAGAAAATAATCAGATAATTAAAAATGCTCGATGGGCCATCATAAAACTGAAAATGTATTTTCAAAATATTTTGAGTGTGACATAGTATTATGGTAAACATTTTTTTTTTAAACTGCACACTCTGAATAATACAGTTTTCTACACACACACACACACACGCACACACACATAATCAACAATATGCGTCAGACCATAAGGCTATAAAATGGGAGATCAAGACATAGATACAGCATTTACAATAAACACTGACAGTGAGGAAGAGTAAACCACAAAAACACAAATATCACACACATACAGTACACACAAATAAGAGACAGCATGCATGAGAGAAAAAGCACATGCAAGATCACACACTTAAGAGTGAAGCAGACTGGAGATGTGAACAATACAGAGAGAGAAAGAGAGCCTGAAAGAAAAGCCTCCCACACAGTGGAGTTACATAAGAACAACTGGAGGAAAATCGAAATCTAAGTTCGGGGACAGTGAGTTTATTATGCTGTTCAATTCTGCTTACACAAGGACAGAACTTAATTTAAATGTGCGTTTCAGTCGAGCAGTATTGTTTTTTTAAATTACAGAGTCATTTTGTTGGTAGTGTAATCGAGCCTTCTTCTTAGAAGCACATAGACAGTGTATCTTTTTGTAAAGCTTTTAAAACATAAAAATAGAAGTCAACTTGTACTTTCAAACCAAATGTGCACACAACATTTAGAAAATAGGACAATATAATTAAGAAAGCATCTATTATATACTGCAGTGTTGATTCTATTATCTACCCAGGATATAATTATAGAGACATACACTGTCTCAGTGGAAATTTAACAAAATCTATCTTTTAGCGCTCAAATGTCAGAGAAAATTACTCAGGTAGAGCCAGAAGCCCGGGTATTGTGTGAATCTTCTGCAAGTACTGTATGTGAAGAAAAAGGCTTGTTTTACCTCTATTTGTACATTAACCAATTCCCTACAGTCACAATAAAGTTGAAGATGACAAATCGCTCTGTTCCAACCCAGGACAGCACAAGGTCGCCATTATGGTGCAAATCATGCCCTATCTGCTTTGAGTACAAACACTTTGGGGCTGCGCTCCAAGGAAACAAAGATAAGAGCGAATCCAGTGCCACAATGAACAAAGTTAATCTCTTAGCATCTTGTCCAGCGATCAGAGAAACGGACGATTTACACTAAGTGATCTCAGAGGACACCCAACTAAAGGAGATGGCCCTACAGTATGATTTTGCCACCACTATTCAGCTAGCGTCCTGTCTGCTGTCATAAAAATGAATTAATATGCTGAGAGTGCTTATGCTGCACAACCAAAAATTATATCCCTGCAGCACCGTTAAAGACGCCACTTTTCAAATCCATCACCAAATCTTTAAGCAATGAATAGGAATATAAAAGGTTTTCTCCACATGTAAGTATTGCCAAGACTTAATGATAATATGTTCTCTTTGTTTAATTTTAGTACAAGTAATGTTTACATTTAAAGCAATACAAGACAAAGACAGCATAAAGAGATGAAAAAGAAACAAGAGACCAATTTCTACACCTAAAGGGACATGCATTGAAAGCATGGATAAAAAAGGGTCGAACACAACTAAAAGAGAAGACAGAGCAGAGCAGATGATGAACACTAGTTGAAGAATGGAGATGGTAGGAGGAGTCAAAGGTCACAACAGAAAGAGATCAGAGGTTTTGTCAACCTACCATTAATTAGGCTGGCATTGCCAGGGGCATTAATGCCTGCAGCCCCATCCGTGGCTATAGTGGCGATGGGGTGGATAGGATGGGAGCAGTCTAGCCAGTAACAATGAGGATCCGAACATGAATTCACAAATACACATATGCACGTGCCCACACATAAACACACACACGCACACACACACACACACACACACATGGACATGCGCACGCGGGCACGTACACACACAAGACAATGAACAGAAATAACATGGTTATAGCACATTTGCGAACTTCAGCATCTGTAGACTAAAGACTAAAGACCGGTGTTGTGATCAGTGAGGATTATAAATTTGTACTGTGTCTATGATTCATGTATATGTATGTTACTACACTGATTTACTAAATGTAATGTTAATAAAACAAACGAGTATAACATTGGACAGACATGCAACGTGAAATCTGAACATATATGGAAAAGAGTAACAAAATCCGAAGTCAGAGCTAAAAGGAAAACATATGTTATGATCAATTAACAAAACACCTATTTATTTTATTTGTGTGTCTGTGCTGTATATAACGTGTATACTTCAGAATAGTGATTTTTTTATACACATATTTTATAGTAATAGTAATTTTAATGTGAGTGTAATTTAAACCATGTTATTCATGTAAAAATATTTAGCAAAACAAAATCATAATATCAGCAGAAAACTGGAAAAAGGAGATAAAATGTGTTGTATAAAAATTGAAAGGGTCCACATATTAGCCGGGGAGAAGCACATATGTCAACCAGTTGATGGGGATATTAATTTAATTTGTGTAAATATGAGAAGCCCTTAAACCCTGATTGGTGGTTTGTAGTAAAAGTTTATGAATATTGAAAAAAAAAAAAAGAACATTCAAGGGAAGGTCACATATTGTTTTCCTGTGTTCAAAATTCACAACATACAGTTTGCTACTTATGCAGGCTTCAGGGGAACCTGCTCACTGAGACGCAGTAACACTGGTAACAGCAATAACAACTCAATTCTGATGTGTGTAAGTATGAATGGTGTAAATATAATTTCTTCCAAAATGTTGTGTTATCTGTAGCACAGTCTCTCTGTCTCTATTGCTGGTATATGTGCTGTACACCTGCACAGCTGTTGCTCTCATGTCATTGTTGACAGCTTATCTCTAGTTATGGCATTCAACACATCTAAGAAACAGAACTGCTAGTTAGTTTGATGAGTAGAGTGTCTGTAAGAACAGGAGCGGATTATGCATTGTGAAATGTGTCGTCTGTCAACACTTAAAAAGATGCAGTGTTGTGATGATGATGCTTCTCTTTTTAAGTGCGGAATTAAATTGGGGCAATAGTGGCTACTGGAAAGGGATGAAGAGTAGGAGTAATTTATTGGGTATCATTAGGGGTTAAAGGTCAAAAGGATCAAGTATCGCTCCCAGGGGTCAGAGAAATGTGATACTCTACCTGTATTCTGGTGTCCGTCTTCCACTGTTCCTCCTTCAAGGCAAATTTGGAACGATAAGAGAGTAATGACAACAATGCACCGGAACCCACAGAACCTGGATACCGCAGCTCACAACTGTTCTACCAATACTCATCTCAGAGGCTTATTGTAACTATAAATACTTACAAAAGGTAAAGTCACATGAGTTCAACAGGTGGACCTTTGTTTGTTTGAGAGTTTATTGATTATAAGCCTTCTGATAACAGTTAAACAAACAGCTAAAAACACAGATATGCAATGAACATACACAGGTTAGGTTTTCAGCACATAATGAAAGGAGAAAAGTTGTTTCAAAAGTATGACACTGACAAAAAAAGTACCTCAATACTTCTGAAGCAAAATATGACCTTCTTATTGGTTATGTTTATAAAAAAAAAGAGTAGTTGATGGTATTTAGATTTTACCTTTCTTTTCTTTCTTCTCTTCTTCCTCTACACCAGCCCCCAGCAGAGTGAAGATGATTCCAGTCTGAGAGTTAACACCGACAGCAGTCACCACCATGCGCCCTGACCCCTCCATCACATGGGTCCCTGGGGAAAGAAAAGTAGAGTATTATAATAAGATATTATAGCTTGATTGATTGCTGAAAAAAGAGATTAATTGACTTTAGTGATCACTGATCTTTTCATATAGTGCTTTTATCAGGCCAAGAAATTGGGCAAGAAATTTGATGACCTGACAATTTGTCTAATAGTTTGGTTATGACAAAATAACTGCAAAACTAATCACATTCCCAACAGCTCCAGTTGTACTATGTGTTTAGAGCTTATTACCAAATGCTAGTACACTAACACACTAAATTAAGATGGTGTACATGGTAGGTATCCTACCTACTAAAAATCAGCATGTTAGCATTGTCACTGTGGACATGTTAGCATGCTGACGTACAAAAGTATGCTAAAGTACAGTATAACAAAGCCACTAGCATGGCTGTAGACCCTGAGTCTTGCTTTTATATCCCTACTTAACAAAATTTGCCCTTGAATCCTTTTGTAAATTGTGAAAATACAAAATGAATGAAAATCCACTAGCTTACTGTGTCTCCCAATTTCATATTACTGTATTTATAAAATAAAACTACTGGTCCCTTTTATGCACACACCTCTAGGTTACTGACTGCGTCAATCATAAACACTCCCATTAAAAAATAGTTTGCTTAGGTTCTATATTTAGGATCACTGTCCTGTTTCACTGTCCTAAAACTGACCTGAATCAAAAGCAGTGCTAAAGCTGAAATGTCCAATGTGTCAATATGTTGGACTGCACTATAAACCTATGAATGTATACATATATGTACAGCATTCACAGAACATTATTAACCTTTGGGAGGGTAAGTCGATGTGGGTGAATATGAGGCTAATTAAAGAAGGCAGATAAAAAGGCACACAGCTAATTAGCTAAAGAAAAAATCACCAACATGTGAAATCAGATTAACCAACATTTCTGTTAACTGTAATATTCTCCCTTTCTAGGAATCCTACAACTGCAAATTCTGGTGTCTCAACAGCAGCAAATACTAAACCACTAAAGAGGGAACATCATATTAAAAACAATGTCTTTCGGGCTGACACGCTTCCATCTGCATTTATATTAAATCATTCTATTATTATTATTATTATTATTATTATTATTATTATAGATAAGGCCATGACATGAGTTAAAATGTTAGGGAACTAGGCTGTCAAATGATATGGTTGCTTCAGAAGCAGTTATAAGAAGTATCTTGCTGATATGAAACCCTACTTTGTTTATATGGTTTGTTTGTTTGTTTTTTGTATCCATAATATATTTGAGGGCAACAACACACAATGGATAGAAATAAAAGGTTGTGACACTGGGTTAGTAGGTGTAACAAACCAGCCCACTTTATTTACTCATGTTCAGTTCTGGTGTGGGAGGAAGAATCACCAGCCCACTGGTGGGAAAAAAATGCTAGAAATGTATTTCTATGTTTGTTTGAGAGATTGATGAATTTAATAATGCAAAAGGCAAAAATAAATTGACATTCATTGAATGAAATATAAAAAAAACAAATATTATTTCATTTTGTCAAGAGGATTCTCTTTGATAGAGGAAATGAACATTTACAAGTTAGAGAAAAACTATAACCCTCTGTTTTTTGTCACTTTCTTCTTTACACTACAACATTACGCAAAGGGAAGCATAACAGTTACGTGCAATATCCACTCATGGACCTAATATTCTTCCAGTTCTATACAATTAACAGGGAGGGAGAGACAGCATCAACTGGCAACGTACCAGACAACAGCATGGGGTCCTTCTCTACATTCTTCTTGACGTGGTCAGACTCTCCAGTGAGTGATGACTCATCAATCTTCAGGTCATTGCCTTGGATCAACACTCCATCAGCAGGAAGCAGATCACCTGCAACAGATATGCCAGAGTTGCTATCTGCAGTGGACTTAATTACATTCCTGAAAATGGCCTCACACAACAAAGCAGTTCAGAAAACTCTAAAGAATCATTTGGTTCTATGAGCTAGTTGTCTACATATATAGCCAGAGAGATCAGGCTACTATACTATATAATATATACTTTATTCTTGCACTGGGAGAGAATGCGCATTTTTTGCTCTGTGACATTTCTTAACATTTACATACTGTACTTTAAATATATTTAATTGCCTAAGGTGAACTTCATGACTTTAATCCCTCTCTGGAAATGAGGTGGAAGTCTATTTTCTGCTACTGAACCATGAAAATTATTTTACACAGAACAATGGACAAGCCAGTCAAGGGCAAACTAAACCAAGGTATGCTTGAAAGTTTGGTCAATTTTGGTTACTTTGGTTGCAAAATATAAAATCAACCACAAAGAATCGTGGTTTTGAACATTGCTTCAAAAGAACATGCAAAATGGACTACATGGAAATGAAAAGGTGCCAGTTAAACCTTTATGCAGTAAAATAAAGGTAAAATGTAGGAAACTAAATTAACACTCCTCAATTAACTTGGTGTTGATTAATACTTGTATTTTGAGGGATCTGTATATGTTAGTATATTTTGAGGGGTGGATATACGAAAATAGCACCAAAAATAGTTGACACCATGAATATATGTGCCATTTGAGTTTACTCCCCTTAGTGCATGCCATAAAGTGAGTAAACAACCACAGTTTGACAATCTCCTCATACCTACCATATTTGATTTGTGCAATATCCCCCACAACTATGTCAGCCACAGGCAGCTGTATGACCTGGCTGCCGCGGACCACCTGGAACTTCTGCTCCTGCTCAATGCGGCTCTGCAGCCCACGGAATTGCTTCTCTTTTGACCAGTCATTGAAGGCCGTCACCAGCACCACACACACCACAGACAACAGGATGGCTGCGCCCTCAATCCAGCCGGCCTCTGACTCTCCCTCATCCTCCACCCCGCCTCCCGCTGCGCCACAGGCTACAGTTAGGAAAGGTGACAGGAAGGAGAAGAGGAAAATTATATAGATGTTTACAAGCATACTGTGCTATAAAGAGTGTATGAATATAGACTGAATCATACTGTACATATACTTACATTGTATATCCACTCAAAAATTACATACATGGGTACATGTAAGCTTACTGTAGATGGACTACGAACACTTCATAATAAAAGATACACAGAACAAAATGCAGTCAAAGCTCACACAGACACTGGGGACTGAAAGGTTTAGATACAGCTTTGTGACAGTGTGTGTATTATGTGTGTAAATACATGCTTATGTGCAATGCTTGTGATATAAAAGAAAACTCTGAAATGAAATGAACTTGAATGACCTTCAGAGACCTCACTTCTTATTACATCTTCATTAATTTGTCCTACTTCAGATGAATGCCCTGCAGTCTGCTGGCTGAGCCCCGAAAGACTGTGGTATATTTGGGAATGAAAGAAGGCTTATTGCCCATCCTCCTCATGCTGCTTCATATAATACTCTGGGAGCCATTGTGTTATATACTCCTGGCTAGCTGACTTTAAAACAGGCTCACAAGGGAACGTGTAGACCCAACATTACAGACATTAGACTCCAAAAAGCACTTTGCTGGTGCAATGCTGATGTGTTTCAATCAATATAATGCATACATTTGTTTGAGCTCAAAGAAAGACATACTCCAAAGAACATTCAAATTAAATTACTAATTTAATTCAACTTACTATATGTTACCCATCTGCATGAATTTATTTGGGGGGTTTTGTACACTGTTCGTTCGTTCGTTCGTTTGTTCGTTTTGACAAGGTCTCCATAATTAGATCTCTGGCAGGCTGGCAGGAGTGTTTCACGTGAAGCCATTTTACTACCTTGCTTAAACTAATGATTAACAATGCCACTTAAGAAGATGCAAATGTAAAGCAAAATAGATTTCTTGTAAAAAAAAAAATCATTACAATATATCCTTTTTAGAGGAAGAACCAAAGTCTATTAAATTAGACATGATGACAGGGTGTGTTCAGCTTGTCCTGCTTGATCACTGCATTGCACTGACAGTAATACAGTGAGTACAGTAGCTGTCCATAGTTCTGATTGCACTGCTTATCATATAAGTAAATGCAACTGTGTGCTTTTCTTTCTCATATAAGGACAAACACACACCGTCGTGTAGCAAATGTGTAGCTGTCCGTGGTGCTGAAGTACCAAACAAGAACTTGTACAGCCAGACAAGCCATAAAATATTTTAACTAATATAGGTGACCAAAATTTCTTTAAACAAGGTGGCAAGTAAATTAATATTTCCATCTCTCTACATGTACTCCCTCTTTGCAGCACAAACACACATAACCACTTGTTGTTGTTTTTTCATGAATAGGGTGATTCAAACTGGTATGCATTCATATCTTTCTGAATCACTCTGCTACTCACATCTGCAAGAGTTCACGTTGCGATTTAAATACACATGTATTCATATATCAGAATTTGAGAGATCAATTGAATATTGGCACCTTTTATGTCGCAAGTTAAAGGGAAGCCTGATTATATATCTGCATATTGATGCAATTATTTGCATAATTTGGCATTGCACTGCTTTATATGGACTTGGTGATGCAGAGAGCGCATTTACAAAGAGGTGTAGCTTAAATGATGCAAAAAAGGAAGCAAAGTATTTAGGGAAAAGTAATAATTTATTTAATTAAATCACCCACTCCCTCTTAATCTTAACCAACCAACTACAAACTGTATTAACTCAGAAATAATTTGATTAACTAACCATGCAAGTAAGATGGCGGTAGCTATTTCTTCTTCTGATATTTCTACCTTTAGATGTTTTAGACCTCTTAAAATGATGACTGGTCCCTTTGGCAGGGTAACTGAATTCCATTACTGTGATAACACTGTGAGCAATGACGGATGTTGCTGACTCAGCACCTCATTATGGTCTCTGTCTTCATTTCCTGTTTTACGGCTCATAGGGCTGATGTATGGGCAATGGGAGCTCAAGGTTTCTCTACTCAACACTTCATTAACCTTGTCAGTACCTTAAACGCACTTATAACACATTCATAATGTGCATACACATACACACACACATAAAAATGACTCCTATGCTGGATGAGTCACATAAACCTCTTGAGGCAGGTCACAAACAAAGTATGACCTGGCTCACCAATTAAAAAGTGTGTGTGCATCCAGTACATGTAGGTGTGTCAGCGAGTGACAGTAATGTCAGAGGAAGTGATGTCAGTGGGCCAATGCAATTATAGCCCTTTGCTGTCCTCCTACAGCGGTGGAGATGGTACAGATAGCTGTCGTAGTGTGTGTATTTGTGCTTATGTGTCTGTCTCAAGACCTTGGAACGAATAACAGATTTGCATTTTAAAGAAAGTGATGTCACAGGAGCTGTTTGACTCACACTCTCCGCTGCTATCTCCAGGAGGGTGGTAGAAGGACAGGCCCAGGGAGATCAGGGCAGCGATCTCCAGGATGATGAGGGTGACGTCCTGCAGGGCCTCCCATACCAGCTGCAGGAAGGTTTTTGGCTTCTTTGGAGGTATCAGGTTTTTCCCAAATGTTTCTTTTCTCTTGTCTAGGTCAGTTTGGACACCTGCAAGACCTGAGAGGAGAAAAGAGATTTTTTGGTAGCACATTATAGTCCAGAACAGATCTTGATACTATAAAAAGAATCATCTACGGTATGTATGTAGAATATTTCTACTGATGTATTGCCATTATATTGTATAAATAGTTCACATTACAGCGCCAAACTTCACTTTTCATTTGATTCAAGAACAGCAAGAAAATCATATTTTTACACTTAAATACAAACAGTATTTAAATGCACAGCTTGAAACAGCTTTTTTATATTGAAAAATTTAAAAAATGATGGTTAATAGCGCTCAGCTTTGCAATCCATCTTTTTTTGTCTCGCTTTCTTCTTCTGTCTTTCTCACTCTCAAACTATCTCTAATTACCAGTTTGAGTCATAGTGGGCCATGACTCTGTGTTTCTTATATAATTCTGCTCAAGAGATGCAGCCTTGTGCTTTGACCTCATCCACCTCCTCAAACACCATGAACAATTGTAAATAAATATCTTTCACTCTTTTATCCAGAGAACCAGCTTGAGGCTATATATACTGTTCAATACTGTTCAAATGGTTCTCATACAGTAGTAAATGACCTAATAACTACACTAAATAACTCATCATTTTATTAAATACCTTTTTTCTTAACAGATGGGTTACATAAGAGTTAAATTGTGGACTATTAGAATCACAGAACATTGTGCTCTATGCATTTGGTGCGTTATAGTGAACATTATTCTGAATATGGTCTTCATTTAGGGATGTGTCTCTTCTTTATATTAAATAATGTTCCTATATTAAACTTGAATTAATGATAATTAACTCAGAAAATAGTGCAAAACACCCATCACAATTTCCAGCACTAAACAGGGACATATTCATAGTACATTGCTTTTTTGTGACAAACAATCCAAAACCTGAAAAATATACAACTTAACAAACAACTCACAATTATAAACAGAGAAAGCAAAAAATCCCCACATTTAAGAAACCAGCAAATGTTTGGCAAGTCATTTCTATTAATTGAATTATGTCAGACTGAAATGTGGACAATTTAGAATAGTAGCCTACATTACAATCTATGTCTAAAAGTCTGGTTTCCATTATTTCCATTTATCAATTTTTTCAGGAGATCAAATTAAAATCCCATAATTGACATATTCATAATGTGGTTGATTCTATGTCCGTATTCGCACATGGAGAGCTTATTCAGTCTATTTTGCCTAAATTGGCAAAAATGTACTTAATTCATGTTTATATATTAAATCATCCTTCATTAAAGATAGAGGAAAAATCTTTATCACTGTACACCAGAAACTGTGAACTGCAAACTACTAATATATCTGGATCAAACCTGCTATGGAGGTGGCATTAAGTGCACTAACTGCAATGCAGATTTATGCTCTGTATCCTTGGATCAAATTATTCATGAACATCTCTTTCAAGCCACATTATTGGTTTCTATTTGGCTGCTTTTCACTCTTCCATTATCTGGTTGCTGAGCGCACACAAACAAGCACAGTGTGTATCTCTCACTGTCTCTCTCTCTGTCTCTCTCTCTTTCTCTGTGTCTCACAACCACAGACATTACCACAGCATTATGTCATGTATGGTGCGTCATTGGGTCTCCCAGGAGTGGCCATGGATTGCACCTGATAACATCATGGTTGCATGACACTCTTTCACATGTGAATGCATATGACTGTGTGATGACTTATTACGATCTACAGAAAATAACTCATGATCCACTAGTGAATTTATCTGCATCTGCCTTCATAGAAAGAACAAATGAGGAGAATTACAACACTGCTGTATAAAAGAGCAAACTGGGAAAAAATAGGTTTCACTTGCTTGAGAAAGAGAGAGGGAGCAACAGAGAGGGAGAAGAATAGGACGGAAGGAGGGCAGGCTGAAAAGAGAACAATTCCCAGCTCCTACATAGGAGAATGCACTGGTTACAAATAGATCAGTCTATAAATAGCCTCATTATCCATTCTTTTTTAATTGTCTTTGTGAGAGGACCTAGCATGCTCTACCATTGATCTCCACAGCACGTCACACACAAACTTGTCTGTGTGTGCAAGTATGTGTGTTTGTTTGTGCATGTCACCGTGAGTCATGATCACCAGCACGTGCTTCGTGTGTGTAACAAGGCTGGCCAAGCATGTATGTGATTGCTTGCACTTTCACACAGTGAAACTAGAGTTCGTGTAATCACGCTTTAGCCAATTCCAGTTGGTTAGACACACACACACACACACACACACACACACACACACACACACACACACACACACACACAGTCATTTCTGTCTTTTTAAATAGATAATATAACAAATATATATGTATGCTAATCCTTCTACTTCACTACTCCTTGCACTTATCCAGAGGCAGGGGAGCTATTTGTAGCATGCAAATGCACCATACTGCATAAGGTCAGCAATAATTTCATATTAAGGCACAAATGCATGAGACGGTGCATCAGTTTAGAAGCTTGTTAAATGTTTTAATTGTGTTCTCCTCAAAGTAATAAATTTGAAGATTTTTATTTAAATAAGTGTCTGTTGAGTCATTATCTGTCACAGAACGAGGTAACGCAGTGGTGATTGAGCCTATGGCTCACTGAAGAAAGCCCTTGCATTTGCAGTATCACGAACTGGGTGTCAGTAGCAAAATTTCTGAGAAAAATCACAAGCAGCACACAGTTAGTGACACGATTTTCATCACCCAACAGTGGTTGGTCTGCTGGAGAGGGTAGGTGTAGCTAACAACAGACTCATTCTTTAATTATCTTATGTGTGAAGCGGTACTGTTATTTTCCAGCCTCTGCTAACTGATGTCATACAGGCGTCCAAAAGTACACCTGCAATTACCACTTATCACCACAACTGCATCCAAAGAGAACGAAACAGAAAACTTTGACTGTTACTTTAAATGCCCTCGAGACATGAGCTATGCTGTAATCAATCTCCTTAATCATTAAATACTCATTGCTTCCTGGTAAATCCTTTGCTAGATTATCATTCCTTCCTGGATCACTGATGGCTGCTTACTGTAAAAGATTCATTTGGCCAATTATGAAACATTGTAGGCTAAACACTGCCAGCCCACATAACTGCTCTGGTGGTGGATTCTGAGGAGGCAGTAAGAGGGCAGAAAACCTAAGGTGACACACAGATGAGTCACAACAATCTCAGAAAGGGAAAACGATTGATTGCAAAGGAGTCTTTCTGCTGGAGTTCATTACCAAGAAGTAAAGTCTGGGCAGATAGTAATACACACCCGAAGGTACATCAACAATAGATGAGAATAGATATGGAACTCCTGGTATAATGGGTAATTTATTTTATTACAGCGCATTGCACTTATTGTAATTTAGGTTTAAAGTACATTTGAATCCACCAATGAAAAATGAGGAATCATTAGCTGAGGGACTTAAAACAATCAGTGGGCATCCTGGTGACACAGCAGATTGAGGCAAAAGCCATTTATTGTACCAGCAATGCATCCTGTGTTTTAATCTTATTCATGAATTTGGTTGCATGCCATCAAATCACTCTTCCATATAGTCACTTTCCACTGAATACTGAGTTTGAAATTTTAATGCCCATGAGAAAACGTATGATCACTGTATTAATCATGAAGAGGACTGTGGCATGAATGATCAACATGGGCCTCTTTGGCTCTCTGGGTTCAGGGCCAAGAAAGGCTGTCCCAGCTTCTGTAATTTAAACGACAATCTGGCTCTGAAATAAGACTCTGTACTCTGGCATCATTTAAGAATCCTGATCATCAAGTTTGGCATAGTGACGACACCGTAATTATAATACAATATTATATCATTAAAAAGAGATTTATTACACTTGTGCAACTAATGTTTTTCTTTTAATTATTATTTGAGACCAACACCCCAAAAGTTTGCAACTGGAAGATTGACTGAGATTGATTGAATATAATATCTAAGATTCACTAAAGATTCATAGAGATTTGTGGGATAAAACTAAAAATTTCTCTTCTGTACTGTGTTACTCTATAATTTATGGCTGGTAATGCGTTGATCTGTCAAGCACAGCTGGATCTGTGATTCAAATCCGCTTTGACAAATGGTACCAACCTAACATCCTGTTTCCAAATAGACAAGAAGACAGGGACATGAAAGAAAAAAAGAAAAAAAAAAAAAACATTATGCCATCCTTTCTGCATGAGAGAAAATGGGATTTTTTTTTTCACTCTGAGGGAACATGATGGCATATTTTAACGGTTGGCCCTTTTTTAGTCAGTGGCTAAAAATAGATCTCCATGGAAACACTATGCATCCCACTCGTTGTGTGGAAATACCCACGATTCTGAACCTTGGAGAATGTGTGAAATAAGTGTGTGTGTGATTTTTTTATTTTTTTTTGAGGCATGTGTTTGAGCATGCATGCATGTGTATGTGTTTACCCAAGTATGTACCACCAAAGAAAACACACTAAAGAATGAAAAGATGTGATGACCTCTAAATGTCCTTGTAAAAAAAAAAGACAACTTAATAGAGCAGCAAACAAATTACCTTTCTTTCTTTAAATCTTCATATGATGGATTGAATGTAATGTAATTTTTAATGTGTATAAATGTTGGGTCATAGTAGGATCCATTTTTCCCCCATTTTATGTTTTATGCCCCCCCCCCATTAATGTGTGTCACAGTGTTCAAAACAAGTCACCATGGCAACAGGTTTCTAGGATTATGATCATCATCATAACGTGGCAAAATATTGATGCTTTTTTTTTCTGCAGAAAAATCAATAGTTTCGACATGTATTCTCAGCTTTCACCATTTTAAAAAGAGCGAGGGGGAATAGAGAGAGAAGACAGAGACGGTTGAAGTGTGACTCAGAGAGCACAAAAGGGAGAGAAAAAGAGAGAGACAGAGAGTGAGAGTAGGCTGAATGTAGAGTAACTCTATGAATAATAACCCATCAGCGGCTAAAAGGTGGATAATTATCATGCTCTTATTAGAAGATGCAGTGATGGAGAAATGTGTCACAGTGTCCTTGAGAATGACCTTCATAATAATGACACCATTGTATGCCTTAAAAGAGCAGAGGTTTGTTACTGTACGTACAAAGGATGCAGAAAATTATAGAAATAGCCTTTAAGGGCAGATGTTTCTAAAGCTAAAATTAAAAAAAAAATAATGTTATGTGTAAGTAAAAGACATACATAGGAGGAGGGAGTGGGATTGATGTGGTGGTGCGCTCAAAGACAAGAACATGAAAACCTTTTACTGCTTCTTGGATCATCCTTGGGCTTGTGTTTGTTATGTAGGACAAGGAGGAAGATTACAGCATCTTACGTAAAGAGGCTTTTTTTTCCTCTTTTAATTGTGGTACTAGTTTAGGTGAGGAAAGTACCAGATGCTTTAAAATTAAGCATCTACTTGTTGTCCTTATTTAGCTGTCTTCCTGTAGTTTTTTTCCTGGCACTGTATGTGGTGTTGAGAGCTACTGGAAACTGGAGTCAAATTCCTTTTATGCGTAAACATACTTAGACAATAAAGTTGCATCTGATTCTATTTCCTTGTAATTGATATGTACAAACATTGTTGACAAATGTCTCATTTTACTGACAATGTTTACTATAGTTTACTCTGTATATGAACCCAAAGTACAGTTTCCAAGGTGATACAAGACTTTGTAGCAATAGAGCTAAAAACTATGCTTTAATTTCCCAGTTTTTGGGACTAATAAAGTATATCTATCTATCTATAACCTAAATTCTATCAATTAAAGAAGGGTGTGGTTTGTAGTGATGAAACCTGGGATTATTTAAAATTAGCTAACAGGTTTGCCATATCAATTTATTATCTGATAATTTGTCAGGGCTGTGTTTATATGTTGTTTTGCTGCCTCCAACTAGCCAAATAAATGTATTAATAATAATACACACAACATTGTAAAATGCAAAGAAGGAAAACTACTGCTCGCTATTCATTTACCCCAAATTGTACATAGCAAAACACACGTACAGTACCATTTCAGTCACTAGGTAGTGTAATGTCTGGAGAAAATTTAGTCCAACACTACTAGAGTTTTGGTTGAAAAAAAAAAACTATACTAAGACTAAAGGAAGGAATATAACTAAACTAAATGAAAATTAGATTAAAATGACATTAATTATCCCTGTGAGGGTACCGCACCCAGCAGCACAGCAGGTCCACCCACTGTTAAAGGAAGAGATATTTCTGGAAAGGAAGTTCTTAATTTTATCTTCATTTGAACACAGTGGGGCTGGTGTGCTGATGTTTATTGGGGAAACATCAGGGAACTGATGTTAGTGCAGCATTTAAAACAGTGGAAAGATGTGTTTCAACCTCTCGCCTGTGTTCAGAGAGAGTTTAAAGAACTGTTTTGTCTTAGCATTGCCTCATCTGATGTTGTATTAGCTTCACAGACTGGCCTCTTTGCTCGTCTTGCAATGTGTTTTTTGCGTGCACTGATTCTTTGTTCGCACCACAGGCTTTCAGCATTGAGAGTGAGAGAGGGCACGGCAGGAGGCAAGCTCTCTCTGTGAGGACGAGTTGATGTGGCATATCTTCCGTGCGGTAACACACATGCAATCTTGGA
This sequence comes from Pampus argenteus, assembly GCA_036937835.1. Lineage (NCBI taxonomy): Eukaryota > Metazoa > Chordata > Actinopteri > Scombriformes > Stromateidae > Pampus > Pampus argenteus. The sequence goes on from CM072863.1 coordinate 13,316,517, forward strand.
CTTTTATGTACAAACCATTGAGCAGCCACATTCTCACAGGCCAAACTTGTGAGCAAGACATACTGCACTGTATGTAAACAGTCAGCTGAGAAAATACATTCTCTCATTTCATGAGGAGTCACAGGGTCAAACGAACACGAATACATGCTCACACGCACAAATACACACAAACATAGAAGCAAATCTTCATTCATTTCCCTATGGACAGCCCCATCTAAAAGGTAATGGACTGGAAAGTGACACTGAGCAATCATGAGTCTATTGTGTATATGTATATATGTATATATATATGTGTGTGTGTGTGTGTGTGTGTGTGTTCGTACATATGTGTGCAGGTGTCATGACACCATTCTACAACCTATTATGGTATGTTGCTGCTTGTACGACAGATCAGAGATGTCCTGTGCTACACCTAAAAGAAACAAACTTTGAGAACAGGACGAGTGTCAAATGTTCATGTTTTTCAGGCAGTAAAGATGCTCAGATAAACTGTCGTTATGTTATTTTTAACTTTGAGCACCTCTCAGTCTTCTTTGTGATTTTCCATATTAAGACAATGAAGCTAGTGCATCGAAACTTGTTCCTTAATTTCATATATTTATGTTTTCTTTAAAAAGGCTCAAATGTCAGAGCGGTTCGCAACCTAAATTATATGTATGTTGCAATGCTGGAAAAAATGCAATTGTGTGTGTGTTTTTGTGTCTGTGGGGGCAGCTGTACAAGTGGGTGAGTTTAGCTGTCAGGCACTGTGCTCTGAGTCTGACTCATGCAAGAGATGGCAGAGTAGAGTGAGAGAACACAGCTCACAACTCTCTTTCTCTCTCTTTCTCTTTCTCTTTCTCTCTCTCTCTCTCTCTCACAGTATAGCCTATATGGGCATGAATGTTATGAGGAATTTTGTACATACATGATAATGGTTGAATTTACAAAATCTTCTGGTCTTAAAGACTAAATTATGCATCCCACGGTCATTTTATGATTTTAAGTTATAAAGCTCTTAACTAAAGTATACAGACTCTTTTGTTCCTATGACAATACTTCTTACAGCTTTTTATTTTATCTAAATGGTGTCAAAGACTCTGATTATGTAATGTTATGCAAGAGGAAAACAGGTCTCCACAATTACAAAACAACAACAAAAGCCCATAGATGTGGTTTGTGTATGCTGCTCATATCACAGAATTTGAATACCCAAAGGTTTAATTTACACCCTTTAGAAATCTTTTTTGGAAGCTTGGCAAATAGCGCATCAAGAGCAGCACGGCAGGGAAAAAAACAGGAACAAGCTGATAGTGAGTCACTTGGAATGAAGGCTTCAGTGCATATGGTTCTCGTAACAGCTTATAATGTCAAAGTTATAACTGAAGTCTACTGTAGTTGATATCTCTGTTGCTCTGTGCAGTCCTGGGTGTGACCCACAGTTAACCAAAATCGTGTGTGTGTGTGTGCATCCATGTATGTATAGAAATGTGCTTATTTAACCAACTGTCAGTGATGAAAAGTGGAAAACCAATGGAAAAAATCTGAATATATTTAAGTCATTTAGTTCCACCATGTGAGCCTCAAACAATGTAACATTAGCTGGCTCGACTGCCCTAGATGAGGACACGACATTAATGAGACATCTGTTTACAACCTCTGTGATTGTGCGAGCATTGAACATAGTGATAAGGCCATAGTGTAACAGGGACGGTAACTTCATCCTTCAATGCCTGCAATGACTGTTTAAGCATTCATTCAATCAATCAATATACCTATCCATGCACTCTTCTTTCCATCCATCCATCCATCCATCCATCCATCCATCCATCCATTCACTGTGCAGAATGAAGTATGGAGTCTACCTGTATCTAGCAGTTACATTTTAGAAATGAAAAATATTTGCATATTCAGAGTTTTTGTATTTTTCAATAAGGGAGAAGGAGGAGATGTCATTTTAAACAATTTTAACACTAATAAAGATCTGGAGCTTATAAATTCAGGTGCATTTGCCAGTCAGACTGTCAGATTTACAAGTCATTATTCAATTATTAATAATTCCTCTGAGAAGACTGGAATGGTTTTCAATTGTATTGCATGGAGAGAAATGCTGTGCTGTTTAAAATTACCTGTAATGACACTGTAATTCTCGCTGTGTCGTTTTAGCCTTCCCTGCCAATGAGAAGCTCATGCCCACCCACCCCCCTCCCCCACTAACTTGGGAGTGAAAAGGGAGAGCATCCAGGGCCAAGAGGCTGAAAGCGAGAGTGACACTGGTCTATCTCCTGTCTCCCATCTGGGTGTCAGTCTCTGGTTTCGCCCTGGGGCTCAGATAAGCTCCGGACACAATAGGGAGAGCTATTAAAATTCAAACTACCAGAGAGAGTCATGAAATAGTCATGACAGGTAAGGGAAATCTACACACTCTAATGTGCCCCTTATTGTCTGTCTGCCTAGAACTGCAGCGAAAATACACTGGAGTTAGGAGAACAGCCAGTTGAATTAAAACAATACCTTTAAATAATAAATAATATATTTAAGAACAATAATAGTAATGATGTTTGTCATTATCTTTCATTATTCAATGCAATTTTACAAACACATAATCGATAAAAGCATGTTAAAATTATATACATAAATATATATATATATATATATATATATGTGTGTGTGTGTGTGTGTGTGTGTACACAGTGGCGAGCTGAAAGAGTATTGAACTGAGCTTGTGCTATGCAGCAGCATTTTTATTGAACTGTAATGTGACTGAGCCCATGAAACCCCGTCCAAAGAGTTCCATCTGCCGCACAAATGGATGCATCTCCTTTAATACTCCTGACATAAAACAGATGCACTTGCGCAGTATTCAACACGATTGATTTTTCCACATGCCACTAATGTTAGTCCATTGGTGTTTGCAAGGTTATATTTATGTACGGTAAAGCAAACAAACAAATACTAGAATCTTTATGATAGACATTTTTATTATCACTTATTTGATCATTGTTTTTTGCTACAGTTCAAAACCCAAAGAAAGAAAGAACAAGCAAATATTTGGGATTTTTACTTGAAACTTGAAAATGTATATGATCACTGAATTGCCATAGTGTTGCCATTAAGTGTTACTAATCAATTAATTGTTTCACTACAGAAATCCAATCCTATGCATACAAAAATGTGTAAGCAACTAACACACCTAAGTGCAATAAACAATCTCAAATCATGTCATTATTATTTATATTGCAAATTATAGTATCTGGCCAGAGGTTATGTACAAAATTCACTTATGATTTTTTCTTTAAAGCCAAACCTGCTGCATGGCATGTGCATACTTTACTTTTCTGGGGCAGATTAGAATACTATAAAAGCTGAAATGATATGTTTCCACACTAGGCAGTGTCTGATTTTTATGCTTTGATCCTGGGTAAGTGTGATTATCTCTGTAGAAGTATCCCTATTCCCCTGAGAGAGTAAACAGGTTTATAGTTTGTGTTTTCATGATGCCATCAGGGAAGGCACAGCAGAATCTCGTATGAGTATTTCTTTGCCAGAAAATGTAAAGTTAGGGCAAGGCAATATCCATGCTGCTATACATTTCATCTGTTGGGACGTTATACATTATGTGCAAACTAAAAGTTGAAAGATAGCTGCTCTGGACCCTTGAGCAAGGCAGGTTGGACCTGGTCCACAACTGCATTTATTCATGTGCCCTTGAAAAGGAAACACTGTCTGTCTGTCTTGGCAGCATTGCTACCACCCTTGTTCTGCCCCACAGCGGGAGAAGAGAGAGGAGAGAGGTCAACTCAGGAAAAGAGCTGACATGGAGAGAAACAAGCCGGTTATAGCCTGGGACTCTGCATATCCAGCTAAAAGTATCACCATGCCTGTCAACTCGCTATCCATACTGCTGGCAGCCAGTTCAGATTCAGGACATTTCATAGGACAAGGACTGGATGTAGATGTCTGACAGCAACCTGGGACGAAGAAGCATTCTGAGATGTCACTGTGTGTTTGCGTGACTCACTTACCTAATGACAGACAGGGCAGGCTGGTAAAAAGTAATGAGGTGGTCTGTTGGCGGGCAACTTGTTCAAGAATTGCAGGGTCACGTGTTCAACAGCCACCTGCCCTGAAGCAAGACACTACACCTCTGAGTAAGACTTTCAGCTAAAATGTAGGCCTAGTTAAAATTAATTTAATTAATTAATTAAAAAATAAGAAAATGAAAAACTGTAAAAGAGAATCAATAGAGAAAATATAAAAAGGGCAGATTTAATTTCTGGCCTTGATAACAATGTTTTAGCTTTACATTACCAATTATCTCAACTCTATTCCAGCCAGCAGAAACATGCTGTATTTCACTCCATGTCAATTACTGTTCCCTCAAACTTAAAAGATCAAATTATAATAACATCAGACCAGATATGAAATGCCTAGACCATCACAAAAAATCTGTAAATGCATATTTAAAGTGATAACTGGATTGTTTTACATGGAAAAACTCCATGTTTGACATCACAAATGAAAAAAAAAACGCATAAAATTCAAGTATAGATTAAAGATTCACTCATGTCTACTGTAAACCAATTTGTATACTATAGCATACACTCACACAGGCGGACATATTGTATAGTGCTGTGAGTCAGCACCATGCTGCAGACCAATAGTGTCTGATTTTTTGGCATCTCTCCTCTTAATTCAGTCAGGCATCTCTTGGGACAGCTGACTTCACTGCCGGCCATGTCCAGCATTTGTGTGAGTCCGTCTGTCTATCTATTAGTCCCTCTGACAAGCTGCAGTTTAACATTCTCACTGCCTCAATAAACAATAATAAATTCATCAGGCTTTTTAGGTGATGCTCCAGAGACAGTAATCAAACCCTGATATGAAAGCCTAAGCATCTGAGAAGTGATTACACTTCACGACACACCGCAGCAGAAATGTTCACAAGCTATTATTTTCTCCTCTACACCTGCTCATCTTTTTGTAATATGCCACATTATAAAAACTGGCACAGCTTTGCTATAAGGCATACTTTGCAATTAGGTATTCACAGGGTTCATAGGTTGTCACTCACAATGTTATATATGGTGAATACATTCTTTATTAATACTTAGTAGATAAGTAAGAGGCTGAACTCATAAAATTGCCTTTTGTGTTGACAGTTTAGGAAACTTTCTTGGTTTTCTGTTTTATATCAAGCCATCAGTGTTGCAGTTTTAATTGCATTATACAAGCTTGCAAATTTAAATGTTTCTACAGTAAATCATCCATACACTAAAAGGTTATTTGTCCTCATGTTTTTTTTGATATACAGCATATATGCCAGGTCACTGTGGGTATTTGATGACAATTCATAGTTGTCATGCGTGCAGTGTTGGGTGCTAAAACGCTAAATAAAAAAAAGGCTGTACGTCCCAATACTCAAATAGCAGCAGATAATAAAAAAAAAAAAAAGTCATCATGCCATGTTAAATAAACAGAATCTACGATATTTACAGAAGGAAAACTAGTTTTAAAGATCAAACTACAAAGACAAAGCAAGGTCCTTCGGCAGAGGATAAACGCCAACCAGAGATTATTTGAATTGTGTGCTTAAATTCTGGTAACCAATATTGTTATAAGCTATTTTCATTTGTGAATTATACTAACTGGTCTAAAACATTAACAAATGTATTCACAATAGCTGATATTAGTAACAACTTGAAGTCATACCAAAGAAATATATCAGCCGAATTGCTCCTTAAGACTTCCTTTCCCCAATACATATTCTAAATATTACATATAGAGGGTTGTTGCAGAGTGATCGACTGATGAGCCATAATACTGCTTCAGCCTGCCTCAAGGTCACCATTACTATACTGCAGAAGAACACCTGTGTGAGCAGAGGTGTGTATTTGTGCCACTGAGTGTCTTTGTGGTTTTGCTACCTCACAGAGCAAAATGGCTGTGTTTCATTTATAATCTGTCCTCTGAGAGCCATTTCTCTCTCCGTTCTTCACTGCCTTCTGTTTCATTCTCTCTCTTTTTCTACCTCCTCTATTCTTTTTACAGAAGTGCTGGGGGGGAGGGGTTGGGGGTAGAAACAAGAAGAGGAGGAGAGGGGTTGCAGAGCAGGAGAAATTGTTCTTATTAAGGAGACAGCAGCTCCATGTGAGAGATCCCTTGTGGGACAGAGATTAAATAGACTGCGTCATAGGGGAACGCGCTAGTGGTGCTGCGACTGGAGGACGCGATTAGTATGATCATCAGGGAGGGATGGAGGGGTTAAAAAAAGAAAGGGAGCAAAGAGGAGAGGTACGATGAGTGATACAGACAGATGAGAAGAATAGAGGTACATGGTCGCGCATAGAACATGCAGAAATGTAGGTGCACGTAGGTTAGGAAAGATTAGATGGAAAACAGGGCGAAGATGTACTGTATGTTCGAACTGTATTCATTTGGTCATTTTGTCTGTATGTGTTTTATCTGTTGTCATGCTTTTATGTTATGGACCTCAGGAAGAGTAGCGAATGTTTGGCAGCCAGCAGCAAAAAGACAGCAGAGTAGAGAAAAAGAAAGATAAGCAGAGTAATTAAGGGTTAGTCTACTCATTTTATACATATCTGACCCTTGTTTCTTGGCCTTACTTTATTTCTTATCTTTCTTTGTCTTGCTATACCTCCGATTCATTTTCTTTTACTTCTCTGAAAATGCAGACAGAGCGTTGGACATGAACCAGGGCAATGTCACTGAGAAGAAAAATGGATGTAAACACTGAAATCCCTGGTAATAGATCAATAATTTTAGATATGGGACATAATGCTGTACTGTAAGTGTGTTTCTATGTGGATGCATTTGGGGACTGGTAAGTGTGTGGTTTTGAATCACATTCTGATAAACAAGTCAAGTGTAAACCTCAATGAGTGGACTGTTTACACAAGAACCATCAACAAGCTTCTCCCATGAGAAATACAAGTACTGTGTATGATGTATCATCTGACCACCATCCACCACTGTCAGTCACTGCCACAAAAAACAACGGAGGAGCATTCCCCTCTGGGATTTGCTACAGACATACAGTCTTCACTCAACTTGTAGCATTTCTGCAAGCCATTTTTCCCACTTGTCAAAGACAATTGTGCTCTATTTCTTTAACTGAATCACTAATAACTGTAAAAAAAAAAAAATATATATATATATATAGGAATACTAGCTTTAGTGTCTTTGTATTATCTCTGTTTTAACAAAGAAAATTTAATTAATATTGATCAAAATTCAACATCTATATTTTGTTAATAACATTTTCCACCAGTTTAGGTACAAACAAAAGTTAAAGCATACTACATTTGGTGGTGTGCTACTTTTCCAGCACTATCACAATGTTACTAATCAAGCATTAGAAGTGAGAGGAGAAGAGTGAAATGATGAAGGTTATATATGTAGAGCAGGTCTATTTAGGCTACGCTGTACACTGGCCCATTGGGATACCAGCGGCCGACCAGCACACAGAAATAGAAATGGGAGCAGAGGATGGAGAGAGAGAAAGGAGGAGAAGTAAGGTGTGATGAAAGAGAAAAATAGGAGGTGGAAGGGTTGCTGAGGAGGAGGTCTTAAGGGGACAGAAATGAGAGGTAGAGGGGGACAAAGGTAGGGAGGAAGTGATAGAAATTTAGAGCTACCCTGTGGAGATTCTGACCTCTAGAAGTGCTGTGGATCAGTTTATTTATGAGTGGGTCCCTGTTGTGTTTGCCCTATGTACATGTGATACACAGTACTGCCAATGGTTTCATACTATTCCAGTGATCTGCAGGTGGCTGTAATGTGCCAGCAGTAATGCAGCAATGCGCCAACAAAAGGCAGAGAAAAAAAAAGACTGCAGACTAGTAAACATAGGTGTAAACAATGCAGGTTTCAAACTTTTAAGGACCTCTGCTTTGCAAATGTTTTATGAGGAAGGAATTTAATTGTTTGTTAAGCTTCAAAAATGCACTTTGGTGAGAAACACTCAATTTAAACATATATACTCGACTGTAAATTCCCATTTTAAAGGTTTCTTTTAACGATATCCTTTGTTTCTACACATGAAAACACAAAAGTCTCCTTGATAATTTAACCATCCTATAGATTTATGTCTGTATATATGTTTATTTTATTTATTTGAAAAATATATGACTACTAAAGGGAATTGGAATTTTGCCTCTAGACTATATTTCGATCCTACTCGGACCTTCGTCAGGTCTTTCATCTAGAAAGAAATGCAGAAGACAATCTGATCGAAACGTGTCCAAATGTAATTTTGTAGCTTGGAGCAGCAGCAGAACTACACTGGGCAAGGATGTGGCACGACACGTCTGTCGCAGCATGTCCACAGCAGAGAGCATCTATTAGAATCAACTGAAGCTACTGTACTGACCACGGAAGTTGGCTCATCTCTATTTTTGCATGCCTGGTCTATTATTTTCTCTAAAAGAACTAAATACAACTGTTTACAACTGTTAAAGTACAATCAGTTTAAAAAGATAATAATAATAATAATAAATATATTTCTCATTGTACAAGAGACAATGTTTTTTTTTTACATTGCACATTAAAATAAATCAATAAAATCAATGTGTGTCCATGATCATGTAGTTAAAATGATCTAGTTAATTAATTCAGTACCGATTAATATAGCTTGTGTTTTCCAAACCCTGCACATCCAAATCCACTTTGCAAAACTTAATATGCATGCAGAGAGTTGGTAGGTAAAAAAAAAAGTGTGCTCCAAAGCGTTTACGTGACGGGTCATGTTTGATCTGTGTATTTTTTAGCTTTAGCTATAGTGCTTTCTAATAGCATTGCATCTACGTGATGTGTCTATAATTATTCTCCTTCAACTTTTACCTCGAGAACCACGTGATCCTGAAATAACGCTTCCAAGTTAATCTATAAGGTGGAGAAGATTTGAAAAAATGGGTGATATGAGATGGAAGTGTCACTATTCAGTTTTACATGATTAAATATACGTGTACAATGTTATGTTTATGCCACATTTTAGTGATGTTGCTTAAAGTAACGGATAAACATCTGGCATTTGCAGTCGGTAGGAATGGAAGGAGTGTGCAGTGGCAGTCAAAATCATGAACTGAAGGCGAAGGGTAGGTGGAAAGGAGACTGAGGTATGGTCATGTAAGGTATATAATGTGGTTCCCAATGTGGTACATATATTTAGAGTACTTCTGCTTTTCTGCAAACATCTCGCTAAGTACCCTCCTACCCTCCCGTTCTCACAACATCAAAGACTATCAATGCCCTTAGTGCCTCTTTATCCTCCTGGCCCTTGAGGAACGACTACGTTCTGAGCACTTTCTCGCAATTCCTTGCTCCCCAACAAGGAGGACCTACTGATGTGCTGAAGCTTTCCACCATCTCTTGAGAAAATAATTGTACTGTCAACACCAAACGTCTTTTTCTCCTATCACACAAGAAGCAGGTCATACCCTGTGCAGCTTCCTAGCGTCCCTTCTCGGAAACTAAGCTGTAGCCTGACATCCCATCTGGCTCCTGAATGACTCATACTATTCACCCACTGGCTGCCAGAGGGAAACGCTAGCTTCTTCACCCTGCAGTCACCTACAAGGCAATACATAGGTAACTACATCCTGGGTGTAGGTATACAGTACAAGGAACCAGGCTACTGAGAAAATTGAAGGGTAAGAGACAGATAATCGATGCATGCTGAGATGCGCCACTTAATTGGCATTCCTTTCGTCATCATCTTCAGGATGTATTAAGGTATCACACGCAATTTTGAGATGAAAAAAGCTATTTTACTTCCTTTTAATCTTATTTTTTTATGACATTTCTCCTCTTTGGGTTTAAATATATATTATATATCCATAGGGGTCATTTAACCTTAATGTGTAGAAGGGAGCTTCTGTTAGTTGCTGAACAGTTTAAATTGTTAACAACACATTTCCCCACAACATGGCTACTATATTGTACGTGCTATGTTGTTTTCTTTGTAACTATCATGTATATACAGTAATTGAGTATGTATCATGGGTGGGAGCTATTGTGCTGTAGCAGTCCTTAATCTTTAATGTATTCTCCTACTGATGTGTATGGAAACGTAGTAAGCACTGTATACTCAAACCCTAAGGATAGAGTATAGTTACTAAAATACTACTAATCTAAAGTTCTTACTTCCTAAATGTCTCACTGCTGAACCACAATTGTACAATTTCATGTAATGAAATTGTACAATGTAATGCAGTAGTAGCCTTGTGCCTGATGCATCTAAATGCATGTAGTCAAGAGCGCGACCTCTTGACTGGTTGCATTTCTATACTTATAGAGCCATTATGCATTTATGCTGCTTAATGGTCTATAGCCATTCATGAACTGTTAGTATCATGTGAAAGGGCTGGTATAGGCTACAGTATGCAGGGCTAATAGGTCAACCATGCTCAGGGCCTCTTATCATCAAACGTAGGCCCCTGGGACACATACACATTACACACAACACACATGATGACAGCAAGCAATACAGAATACCTTCAAGGATAATTACCATGATCATATTTCTGAGGTAACATATGTTCTGTGGAGCGACCACACAGCACACACAAGGAACCACACAGCATAAACATAAAAACACCTAATGCACATAGCACCGGATACCATTACTCAGTTTCCACTTAATATTTAGATCTATTGAGAGATATAATTCATTATTGAACAATTAATAATTTTAACCAAAGAGAAGAGAAGAGAAACCTCCTTCTTGTTAGCAGTAGAGGAACATCTTCACCAATATAGATACTTGTTAGATAGATGTATGTTCTTCCTTTTCCATTCAGCCAAAACCTTGACACAACGCTACATACATCCAATAAATGTCACATTAAAATAAATAATGGTGTAGTGTGATTAATTGTGGTAGTGTTTTGATTTTATATACGGTATACACACATATATACACATTCTGAACTGATCCTTATAGAAATGTTTCCGGTTTTTCTTTTCTTCTTTTACTAAATTATTTTTTTCCCATTGGACATATCAAAAAGAAGCATAACAAATTAAAAATTAAAGAAATTATTGTTTTGAGAATATAAATTTAAATGTTTGTTGTATTGTGTAATTATGACTCAACAATTAAAAGCAAAAATATAAGTGTAGGTAAAATTTGCTGTTGTGTAATGTATCAAGATTGTTTATTATATAATTATATAATGTACTTTTCCCTCAGTACAGTAGCAGTGGTGAAATGTTAGTCAATAAATTAGATTACTAGCAGCAGTAACCATGTTAATAATTATAATTTTCCTTTTTGTATATATTTCAGAGGTTCAATTGCTTTAATTTTAGTGTTACTGCAAGCCTGCGGGCTGTGATTCTCAGTCAGTGTTCAGCACACTGTTGATGTCCGTGTTCATCAGTATTATTATATTCCATCTCATTTTGATTTGTTTTCTATTAACTCTTTATTCAGCCTGTAGCTGAGCAGATTCTCTGAATTTATCTAGTTATCTGTGATGTTGTCTCGCTGCATGTATTACCACCGGCTGACCTAGAAGTAGTGCTATTGGATGTGAAGACCAGGAAACACAATCTTCTGTGACAATCGGCCTATAAGGTTACAGGTTACCTCTGATGTCACACAGGTGACACTACATGAATACTGATCAATGATCCCTACACCAGATGAGGTGGATGATTTCAACATTGTTATAAATATTCAATACACAGATTTGAGAGGTCCAATTTTTATATGTTGGCTGTGCTACTGCTTCACAGTAGCTCTCCCTTTAATAGCGTCTGGGGATGAAACATAAGAAAATCCCACTTTATCACAATTTGTAGATAGTATAGGTTGGGGCATTTAAATAATAGATGCATGCAAATGGGCTGACACTACCACATAATATGTTGTTATGCAATCCATACATCTTATTATTAAAAAATATTGAAGAAGAAAAATGCTGTCAGTAAGAACAAGTAGAAATATATATTTGGCATTTGCACTGCAGAAGGTTAATTATACCATATGTTATACCATATATTTTTAAAAGAAAATTAATAAAAACGAAACAGGTATGGCATTAGATTTTTTTGCTTTCTCATTCCACTCCTACCCAGTCCATATTTGCAGACGCCATAGCACATCCCAAGTGGCCAAAACCTTCACCGTGTTGCCCCAGAAACCTGCTGCTTAATAAAGCTACGGCTGATTGGCTGACAAGATGGGAGAATGACAAGGGAGAATGACATTTTAGTCGGGAGTGAGGGGGGCTAAACTGTCCAGAGAGATTTCTATGCATACTAAACAGGTCAAACACTAGCTGGCTGAGAAGAATTTCCATTAGTCTCTTCAAACGGGACTCCCTCTCCTGTCTGCTGTTCTGATGCTGTGCTCGTGCATTTCTCCAGGTGCTTTACCAGGTTTGTACATGCCTGTGCTCCTAACAATGATTTTAATGATGATCAATGGTAAACCCAATGAAAATCAACCATCAATCTTATTATGGTACAGTACAACATAGTAGGACGCATTCCTCAAGATGAGATCCTGCATACGCAACACATCACTGCACACACACTTACATAGACACCCAAACACATACACACATACACAGAGAAGTAGAGGGACTCACCTTCTGTGGGTGAGGTTATCAGTCGTTTGCACAGTCCTTCTATGCCCCCGTAGTCGTCCTGGAGCTTGACCACCGCCTCTGTGCCACGCAGCTCCATCAACGAGCGCAGATCCATGACCGAGCAGCCGAAGCTCGCCGCATGGTTGCCCTCGTTTCTTTGGTTCTTGGCATAAAAATCGCTGTTCGACATGTCTCCCATGATGTCAGATAGTCAGGTCAGTTAGATTAGTGTTTGTTATTGCTTACAGATCAATCAAAAAGCTTGCACAATAGAGAGATGAGCTCAGTCTCATCCAAAAAAAATCCAAAAAAGAATCAAGCAGGCAACAACAACCAAAAAAGGAAAAAGAGTGCCACTTGTAGGTTAAGTGGGCAGACTGAGATAATAAAAACAGAAAAAATCCGAGGAGATTAATTGATGAGCAGCTTCTCTGTTTCAGGAGAGACTGTCAGATATCAGCAGACCAAAAATCATCGGAGAAGTGAAGAAACAGAAGAAGGGGAGAAAGAGCAGCAGAGAACAAGAAGAGGAGGGGATGACAAAACACAAATTGGGAGCATCCAGGTGAGTGTTGGACAGCCCCAGTGGTCAGGTCCTGAGAAGGGCAATGATGGTGGATACAAGTCCTGTAGGTCTCAGGCTCACCACGGCTGCAGTCCAGACCCGCTCCATGTGTGGCTTCCCATTGCTGCTATTCTGCTGTTGCCTCCGCTGCCTCTCTGTCTCTACATGGTGGTCTTCCCCATCACTGCTACAGAGAGAGAGAGCGAGAGAGAGCGAGAGAGAGAGAGAGAGAGAGATGAATATAATGGGGACAGAAGGTGAGAGAGGAGGAGAGCGAAACACAGAAAGAGAGCACAGGAATGAGCGTTGCGTTCTCAGGGTAGAGATGAATGCAGCAGTGGTAGATGTTGCACGACTGAAGGACAGCCTTTCCTGGCTGCTGCAGTAACTGTGGCTCTGCTGTCTCTATCTACTGCTGCTGCTGCTGCTGGTGCTGCTAACCTCATTCTGAGGACACGCCGACTAACAGAGAGAGAGAGAGAGAGAGAGAGAGAGAGAGAGAGAGAGAGAGAGAGAGAGAGAGAGAGAGAGAGAGAGAGAGAGAGAGAGAGAGAGAGAGAGAGAGAGAGAGAGAGAGAGAGAGAGAGAGAGAGAGAGAGAGAGAGAGAGAGAGAGAGAGAGAGAGGATATGAAAGAGAGGGAGGGTGGAGAGAAGAGGATGCTCCTTTCTGGTGCAGAGCGGAGAGGAGTTGTGCGCGGGTGGGAGGCTGGGGCTGCTCTGACGACAAAGCAGAGAGAGGCAGCACGTAATGCTGCGCTGTCACACAGAGGATGGGCTGAGCTGGGAATCTGCTGCTGCTATCTCACCACTAGTTCTTTCTCATTCAACAGTAAGTGACCTCTCCTATGCAGTCACTCTACCTTGGTGATAAAGTCCCCGGCCTGTTGTCTTGTAATAACTTGCGTTAATGATTTCACTTCATGTGTCCCACCCTACTCTCAGCTCAGAAAAGAGACCTCTGCAGTGTTAGGGCAGAATACTGCAATTAACTAGATCATGATGATGATCATGAAGTCTGTAGAGCAACACACTGGAACAAAAAAGGCATATATAGAACGTTACTTAAACAACCATGGTTTAACAGATGTTTAGTGCTTGACTGAGTAGTTCACAACATAATCCCTGAAAATAAATACACCCGGTACAACAGTGTGGCTCATTCATGTGTTTTTAATAGTTTTTGGACATCAATGGAGGTCTACGGCTCAGGGAAATAAGCTACAGTACACAGGCTTTGGCTTCACTGACAATACTTGTTAGTAGTAGAATCAATTCATTGCTGGTCTGGTCATTTCATGGAATTTGTTGGAAAAAAAACAAAAAACAACAACATAAAAAAAAAAAAAAAACAGCATCTGTATCCCTATAAAGTCACCAGTCACCTCCGCACAAACATGTTATATCAATACACAGAGCACAAAAAACTATTGATCTGTCACCAATGATTTATGTAAGTGTCTCAATTTTCAATCAATACCATCAGTGACCCAGTACTGGTGGTGGGAGTGATGGTTGGTAAGGCCAGTAGGGATGCATGATTATTTTGCCATTTCAGATCAAAGCACACCTGTCCCTTGTTTGGCACCCTAGGTGCCCACCTATGTTGTCTATGCCATGGGCAACCCCCGGACTTTGATCTCCCCCCTCTAACCTATCAAAATGATAAATCAACACTGAAGTACATAAACTGGAGTGGCTCCACTGTCTCCCCACTACCCGCGAGGCAGAGTATTAATACTGCAATTACATGCTCAAGGCTCCAGAAGAAACTTGGTACATTCAGCTAAAGTCAGATGAGTCACTCCCTCTTTGAAGGTTATTTGAGTTTTAGGGTGCAGTCTTCCCTAGAGCGGTTCAGCTCATCATATAACAAATTCCTACATGTACAAGGCCTGCTTACACCAAAACTAACAGAATCTACAGAATCTTAATATGCATAGTATTAAGTAAATCAAAGGTGAAACAAGGGAAACACTAGCAGTTAAAAAGTTGCTGGAGTGTGTAATTTTCTAAATGTTTAAACTGCAGCAAAAGACAATGGAGCATTACTGTCTGGTGTTTGTTTTTTGTTAATACACAGTTAAGATGAACATTAATACTTTATTTATGTCTCTTGCAGACAAGGAGATGTTTCGTTGCCCCATTCCCATAATCAAAAAAGACACCTTGACACTAGGGCTGAGGGATACAAATACGTCAATATCGACATTGCAACAATATTGTAGGGATGGCTATTGATGCTCTCACAAAAAATATATATATACTGTAATGCAGCCTTTAAAACCAATACTAGCAGAATCAAACATATATATATTCTCATGTCACGATATCAATATAATATCAATATATTCCCCAGCTCTACTTGATGTTTAAGCAGTTGGCACACGAAAGATAAATTAACAATACAGGGTAGCACTTTACATGATGCTGTTTGTTTGCCAATTTGTTACCTACATCATGGGAATGGGGATTAGCGTAAACCTGACTCAGTAACCTCTCAGGTAGGGAAATAACTCAAATTCTTGGTAGTGGTGACAAACTGCTCAAATTGGCCAGACTGATGACACAATCAGCAAGGTGCCAAGTCGTAAATATCAAGCATGATGATACAGATGATGGGACTGGTTCCAGACACAATTGTGTGCTTGGCAACAGCAGGGCACCGACCTTGTCACAGCAGGGTGGTGAGAGACCCTGCCAACATGTGAATACACATCTGTAAGTCCGCAGGAACCAGTCCTGTCTGTTAATGGGCTCCCACCCTTACTGAAGTGATAAAGTTAGACAGTATTAGCGATGCCACTTGGACATGTGCAACCTAACAACCTTGCTAAATATTTCTCTAAAGCAGATTAGGGAGAGCATTTTCAACTCAGGCAAATGCACTGCTTTTAGTGTTGTTGTAGTCTTTCCTCCCACTTTAGTTTTATATAGTTTCACCAGTTCTAAAACAAAAAAGGACAACACAGGGTAGGACTGCATCTTTCTCTCTGTTTTTTCTCCAACCTTTTATGATATCCCCCTCCTTTGCCTGCCGATTAGGTCCAATCAATGTTGGCGGTACTCTCTGCATGCCAAGGCAGACATCTGTGCCGGCCAGATCCTCCAAAACCGTAAAATGAAAGCAAACAAATGCTCTCCCAGGAAATCTATTTAACGTGTATGTATGTGTGTGTGTTTGTATGCTTGAAAGGTTAATCAAGTGGCTAGCTGAGGAGAGAAACTCATCACACAGGTAATTCTCGATTGTACCAGATGGACCACTTGCAAGAGAGACCATCAGAACTTAAACTAGTTTTCACGCACTGTATCTCGGCATCATAATCACTGCTGGTTTTCTACCCTTCCAGCTTGTCTTTTGCAGTTAATTATGCATGTCATTCTCTCATCCTCCTTTATTTTTAGAATAAAAAATAAGGTGGATTGTAATAGAGTTTTCCATGACTAATTAAATGCAGAATATCAATATAGCTCCCTCCACAACATCTGCTCATCACATACCATGTAAGGCTGTATATTTCCAGCTTCACATTATCATGTCAGTGATGTAAGTGACTGGTGGTGGTGTTAAATTCTGCTAGCGTGCAGCTGCCTATATTTAAATTACGATGACATGTGCAAGGGTAGGAGGGATTGAGATGTGGGAAGGAGGGAAATGAGAATAAAAGAGAGGAAGGAAGGAGAGGGAAGATGTAGATAGCAGAAGACAAAAGGTGAAAGATGAAAAGCAGAGATGAGGAGTAAAATTATGGAATCAAGCTAAAATGCACTGAAAGACAAAGGGAGAAGGTAAAATAGGAGTGAATTGCACTGCTGATGCCTGAACTGAGTAACTTCAAAGCATTTGATGTTCTCCTTTTTGTAGAATGTCAAGCCAGACATACTACCATGCATATACGTACACAGAATTGATTTTCTCTTCTTCTTCTTTGAAAAAGGAGGGCAGCTACGTGAAGAGCTGTTGTTGGTGTGTGTCAGAACATCTCTTCCTCCTTGTTAAATAATTTGAACATCAAAGACTGAACAATTATCATTTCCTTAAGTGCTGACGCTAGGGAGCCATTTCATGACTTTGTTAGCATCTTGCAAAAACCTTCCCCCGTCAAGATTTCCATGTATCACCACTCACAATCTTGTTTTTTCTGTCTGCATACTACACCACCAATCTGGGATGGGCAATATATCCCTATTATATAGATATTGTCATATGAGCCTAGATATCATCTTAGATTTTAGATTGTAATATAGTGATGTAATTTTCTGAACTTACCAGACTGTTCTAGCTGTTCTATTATTTTCCTTTACCCACTTAGTCATCATATCGACATTGTTGATCCATATAGCCCAGCCCACACTTCCTTGCTTAGCTGTCTATCTGCACCGGATTCAAATACTTCCCTGCTGTGCTATTCTTCTATCAACTGCCATGATTACTTGCCAGTCTGTCCGCATAATTGTTGGCATGCTTCCCATGACCTGACAGTGAGATATGAGTAGCATATAATCGAACACTCAAATGAGAAAGTCCAGATTTTGCAATAATTAACAGCTTTTTACCTAAAGTGCGAGAACACTTAATTGGGCTTTGTGAACCTGAACACCATATGGGATCCACATAAATACATGACCAGATGTTAAGACCATCTGACCATGTACTGTGTTTGCCTTATGCTTAACTACTGAAAAACCACAGAGAAATCTACTATTGCTGAGATAAAATGTGACATCAGTGCAGCTCCGTCAAACAGTTGTTGTCTTCACAGCCAATTATTTGGGGCACAACATGTAGAATAATGTCTAACTATTGGTGGCGTTTTGTGATAATAAGTATCTTTTTCCGTTTGTTTACCAGACTTGTAATTTTTCATTTAAATGGAAAAATGCATAGTGTGTGTGCTGATCAAAAAAAGTCCAACTAAGCTACTCTGCAGCATCATTACAGTGTTGTAATTTAATGTATTACATAACAAAGTTGTCCTATCAATAATGTCTGATGATCAAATTAAGCTTCAGTTTTAAGACTGTAGTTAACGGTGCTGTTAAGCACAAATCTCATTAAGCAAATGTAATTGTGCCTTCATGACATCATCGCTATCATCACTACAATTTCTCTTTCTCTATTCATCTAGATGAGAAATGTTCATTTACACATTCAAATTATCATTTGCAATATTGTGCATGTTATCTTTCATTTTGGATTCCTCTCTGTATTGTGCCTACTGTGTATTCGTCTGCTGAGTCTTTCTGCTCTGCTCTGTGATTAGAAAAAAAAAAGTGTTGATGAAATGGTGTTCTAGTATAATTGCTGCTTTCTCTTTGATGAGAAGTTCCTGGTCTGACAAGCAGTGGATAGCTTGCTCTCCTTTTACAGTGACACCGTGCACATTCTCTGTGCGTCTGTTTTAAAATGTCCTTGAGCTCTGTGAGGCAGACCTGAGGTATGAGCTGTGCCCACTGCACCAGCAGCAGCACCAGCAGCAGCAGCACCACTAACAGCACTAACAGCACTGGCACACAGCCCCCCCTGCCTGTGACAATAAATAGTGCAGACTTAGACATAGACTTTACTGATGATGAAGCTGCTCTAGACACAAAGTACTGATCATATGCGGTCTTTAAAATATATAGTGTTCATGTGAAATGGACTAAATACATAAATACAGTACAGCCTTAAAAAATGTTTGCATTGACACCTCATTGCCAGTCTTGACAAAAATGCAATAATATACGTTTCACAGAAACGACTGTATATATGTATTGTTGACCATGTGTTGACTCCGATATCACAACCTACCTTACTGATTTAGTAGGCTAATTAGCTAATTAGCTAAAAGGCAAAGGGCACATGTCAGATGTTTGAAAATTTAAATACACTCAGTGACCTCTAAAGTAAAAGTAGTTTGCCGTTTAAAAAATTGAATTTGTCTAAAGTTACAAAGATAATGCGAGAAATAAAAAAATAAACAGTTAAGCAGCAGAAGCTGTCACACAATGTTCAGGGAATCCCCAAACACATGCAGACACACATTAGATAGCAGCTGTGCCGTGCACTATCATGCAGGCAAACTCTTTGAGTCAAATATCTCAATACACATGCACACAAACAGAAAGAGACAGCGACATATTAACTGACATTGTCTCTGAGGTGAGTTGTTATATAACAACCACACGGCACGCCTCCTTTCAGCCACCATCAGTGCTCTCTAATTGGGTTGAAAGTTGTCACGCTAACTAAATGCAGCAGACAGAATCTGATGAAGAAAAAGGTTATTTTTAAAAACTAATGCAGGAGCACAAAAAAGACTTGCAGCTCCAACTCATATCAGGCTGAAGAGAAGATAAAGCAGAGAGGTTAAAAGAAGAAAGATAGAGCGCAATGAGTCAGAAAGTAGGGGAGAGAGAAACACACACACACATAAAAGAGTATATACAATACATCCATGTGTATATGTGTACCTAGCTTATGCTAGACTACAGATGGTGATGGTGAGGGACTTTTGAATAAAAGCAATTGTCTGCTTGCTCTCTCTCTCTCTCTCTCTCTATCTTTCTCTCTCTCTGTTCTCTCTTCTCTCTTTCAATGGACATCCTTTAATCAACATTGCTTCATTCTTTGATCATTTGTAGCAAACAACTGCCTTCCTTGTCCTGTATCTGTTCCTGTTGTAAGTAATAATGCTGTATTCCTGGCCACCTGAATACCTTTTATCTTGGGTCTACTTATTAAGCAATGGCATACAACAACATTGTAGGAGTATAATCGTGGCTGAAGCAGCACCCAAATCAATACTAGCATTTTATTGCCATTTTATTATTGAAATGGAACAAACAAATGTAGCATGAAAAAGTACTTGTGGTAATTATTATTGGAAGAAGTAGCCAACCCACATGTTGTCAATAGATAATGATCTAATAATAAATTGTGACATGACGTTAGTGTAATAGCACAGAGGATGCTCTGGTGCATTAATAGGCTGTGGTTTTGGAGATCATCCTCTAAATGAGGAGCAGTTTTGCTATCTACTGATGAATTCTCCAATGTAACTAGCCTGACTGCCCTGAAGCATGGCATCAACCTGTCAATCACCTTGTACAGAAACCCAGCGGAGAGGGATTATACTATACTATAGAAATTATAAGATAGGAAGAGTAAGGTGGAATGTTTTGGGTTTTTTCCCTGCATTTTTAATGAATTTGTATAAACCTAGCCTAAGCTAATTGCTGATAATTTATAGTTTAATTTGTAATTAAGGAATACAATTGTAGATGATGATAGAATGACATGAACGAAAGGAAAGTTTAATTTGATATCCGACTCTAGAGGTTTCAGAGTGTCCTATTTTTCTTGTGCAAAAAGGTTAGTTGATGGTTGTAGAGAGACAATATCATCAATGATTCTCTAGTGAAGCATCTAAAATGTATTCAGCTCTGAATAATCTGCATGATATCACCCTGCTAGGTGACGCCTTTCCTGTAACTCTACCAACGCTACAAACAATGAGATAATCACACAGCCCAGTTAAGCATTCATGAATCAAAGCCAAACACATGGCATGGAAGGGATGTGTTAAACGCAGTCCTCACATCATGAGAAAGATATATACTTTTTGTGCAAACAAGGCTAAATAATTGAGCATCTGAGCCACAAAACAGAACGCAATGTGATAAAATAAATGTCAAAATACATATTGTGGAGAAGTTACATCAATGTAACTAGCATGGCTATAGGGATGGCAATGTTAGCAGTGTGTCTAATAGTTTTATTCATGACCGATAACATGCAGAACTAATGACATTCCCGTCAGTCTCAGGTCTACTTTCTGTTTAGCTTGCTAACACGCTAAACTAAGACGGTGAATATGGTACCTGCTCAACATGGCATGTTAGCAGTATCAAAAGGAGCATATTAGCACTCAGATGTTAGCTTTTGCAGTACAGCTTTACAGAGCTATTAGCGCAGCTGTAGGCTCTTCATCTTATAAATACAGATTTAAACTGCCTTGTCAATGCCCACAGTACAGTCTTTGTGAACATCCCCGGTAAAACTTTCGTCAACGTCAACACAATGCTTGGTCAATCTCGGAACTCATCGGCTATCTGTCTGACAATGATTTAGCCTCTGGGGGCAATGAACAATATTTCAGGGCTTCTGGCATAGCAAGCAGATAGCTGGATAATGGACCAAGACATCCTCTTCTATCCAGTCTGATTAGTTACTTGGGATGGTCCAGACAACATTTTGGCTAATCACCCTACACAGATATAGCCATATGTACACCCAGTCAACATGTAATATGCCTAACAGAACAGTAACAGTCTGTAAGAGTCTAACACTTGCTTGAGAGTGTGTCTAACCTAAGAAAGGTCCTGCTAAGCATAATGAGCCTTCATCATTCTTGAGACTGAATGCTTAAAGCGTGTGTAATGAAGCAGAGAATGTGACTTTGAACATGGAAGTTAAGTTTTTCTGGTGAAGGCTGTGACATAATAGTACCCTTGTGGTTCTGACAACCAAAGTGAGCAAGTGCTAAAATTATGTACTGTTTGATAAGTAATGACAATAAGGCTTAGACTAAGCCTTGAGTGTATGTAGGGGTTCGGATGAAAAGAGTTTTGGGCCAAAAGAACTTGACTTTGTTTCAGTCATTGTTTATTGTACAACTGTAAAAAGGGTATTTCAGAGGAGGTTGTTTACAGTATGTGTTGTTGAGAAGAGTAGGAGAATTCCAGCAGTTGTAAATGTGGGCATTTGTATGCACAGAAACGAGCACCATATACAGAAAACAAGCTGCGTGTGTGTGTGTGTGTGTGTGTGTGTGTGTAGGCCACATGAGAAATTATGCCGATGTCAAGAGATCAGAATTATTTATCGTAATGATGATGATGATGATGATAACATTTGAAGTGGGGTGAGCATTTATTCAAGTACAAATAGTTACAAGATTGCTCATAGTGGTTTTACCTTCCTGTAAACTAATAAGTAAGAGTAATCATCTGTGTCAACATAAACAGAACCCAGTTGTTAAAAACTAAATGAGTTTGACCCCTCTGTTCCCTCATTTGTTTCCCTGTGGGCCATGATCCTGACCTCAGAATACTCATATGTTCCTAGATTTGTAAGCCTTTTTTTCATGAGAGCACTCTGCTGCTTTTCAGCATGACAAGCTGCTTAATCTGTGTCCGGGGATCGAAAAAGCTTGATACAGCTTCTTACAGGAATCCTTCCTGTGCAGCTAAATGGGCACGTATGTTCAAATGACATCTGAGGCAAATAGGAAGGCGCTCAATTGCCTTGTCATTTCAAAGGGTAGAGCAGAATAGCATAAAATAGGGTATGACAGGATATAATGGGAAAGATATAATGCAATACAATACAATAATTAAAATATTAACAATAATAATAACTAGTATTATTATAATGGTCTCTAGATATCAGTCTAACTAAATAAACCCAACTGAAAAGAATGGATGTTACACAAACTCACATAATACATTTCTTTTCATCTTTCACATACATGAGGAAGATGAGCCACAACACTAAATCCACAAGAAATATTTCCTCCACTTTCTATGCTTGTGTTAAGTTAAACCACCGTCTGTCTGCCTGTTTTCTCTTTGAACTTTGCCTGCTGCACACACGCCTCTTTGCCTGCAAGTGGTTCATTATATAATGCCATCGTCTTCCTACAGGGGGACATTTGGAGTCTGTTGGTATCCTATGCTGGGTTGGGGTTTACATGTGCATGTGAGGAATTGGTATCTGTAAACAATCTGTCTGATGGTGCCACTGAGCATGCAGAACTAACATCTATAACAATGGCTAGCAAAACATCTGGTCTTGGTTAGGCATTTGTGCCATTGTTTTTGGAAAAGAATTGCTGGTTCAAGCATAGGAAGAACTGATATCCAGGTTTCACTGAAAAATAGGACAACACGCATAGGGCCTAGAAAGATAGACCTGAAATAGAAGATAGAGACATAGGGATGTTATTCTAGCTTTGAATTCAGCTGTCTACAGGGAGATAAGAAGGAATTGAAATGGTGTAATATTGGCTGCAGTATGTACCCAGAAGAGCACATCTATCTAACTGTTAATAGAACAAAAGAGTGGGTTTACAAAAGATTCACTGGTAGCCATTTTAGTAACGGCTCCACTATGCTGTTGATGTTTCAAACCAGAACTGAATAGGCATATTACAACACACAGTATGTGTGTAATGATCTTGACTTTATGCATTCTGGTGAAAGACTAAAAGGCGGCTATTTTTTAGGTGTAGGGATGAGGGGTGTAAATTATATTATTGCAGTAGGAATACACTTAAACATACATTTGCAAATTTATATTCATGTATTCTGGGAGATCATGCAGATCCAGTACAAAACACATGTACACACTGTGAGCACATTCCTATGCACACACACAAAAATTAACTTCCTGCTGCAAGGTCACTGGAAGATACAAAGAAAAAAAAAAAACACTGCTGTGGCCCTCTCCTTGCTCCAGATGAGCCTGTAGAAATCATGGGGGAGTTATTGGTCTAATTAAATTTAACACATGCAGGCTAAGTGTCCTAGAGGGGGACTAAGGACAGAAAGAGGAGAGACATACAAAAAGTAAGTTATTGCCATTCAAATGGTGTGATGGCACCACTTGTAATGGCACTACGGCTGTGCTATTGTTCCTTGCATAAGTGAAATAGTTTGATTGCATTTTTCTCTATTCAGCAAGCAGAGAAACATCATTTTTATATGTTTACTCAATAATTTGAGCAGTGAAGAAAACAGAGATTGAAATAGCACACTGGAAGAGCCAAGTGCAAACAATCATGTCATTATACATGTAACAATATACTTTATTGTACACATAAATGTGTGTTTGTGAGTACAGCATCACAGGATTTAAAGGATTTTCTAACATTGGTACCTCTTATTGTAGCATCAAAAAGTCTCTGGCAGACAGCAATGCAACCACTAATCTCCAACCATGATCTTGATCTCACTAAAAATAGTATTATGATGTGTATTTAAATGTGTACTAGATTATTACGATTATGTGTTTGCTTACAACAGCTTTGCCATTGCTAAACAGAAAAGGTTTAAATCAACCTGTAAAAAAGTGAAAGTATCTAACCATATAAACTGAATAAATGTGGTAAGAAGAAGTGGTAAGAAAATACAACATATCGCCATGTGAAACAGGTCACCCAATCACTACAGAAAACAGCAGAAATGACAGGTCAGAGGTAGAGATAGATACTAGAGATAGATCACTGACTCACTGCATCACACAAATGAACATGTGAACAAACACGTTCCATGCTGTCAGATTCTCACATACTGGGTGACTGGAACTTGAAGCTTTTACACCTGGAGATAATCAATTACAACAACACAAGCTTATTTCTGGGACTGGTGATGTGACATTACACTGAAACAAAGTGGGTGTCAATGTCAAGTGACTGCATGCAGCTGCTTAATTAGGAATGCTTACACCATAGGTGCAAAGATGTAACTACTGTAATCCTGTATGCTTCTCTTAATAACCATTTTTCCACCAAATATTTAGCCATGCTTGTCTGGTCCGGTCTGTTGGGTTCAGATTATCTTTAAAAATGGTTGGATGGATTTGCATGACATTTTGAACAGATATTCATGGTCCCCAGATGATGTAACCCTGACTTTAGTAATCCCTTGACTTTTTGTCTTGTGCAACTACAAGGTTGACATTTGTGTTTTTTAGTGAAATATTTTAACAACTACTGGATGGATTGCCAATAACTTTTGTTCAGACATTTATGTCATCCTCAGGGTGACTTGCAGTCACTTTGTGGATTCCCTGACTTTTCATCAAGCACCAGACGCATCAGCTCAAAATCTTATTTTACACTAATCTTTTTTATGACTAAATACAAAACTAATCATCATCAACGATCATCCTCATCTGTACTTAGTGTGTGTGTAATACTAATTAGCACACGTTAGTAAACTAAAATGCTAAATTAAGATGTTTAACATGGTAAATGTAACACTTGCTAAACATCAACATGTTAACAATATCAATGATGACATTTGCATTTAGCACAAAGAGCCTCACAGGGGCTTTTTGATGTGCAACTAATTACACAGGAACTCTATAAAACTGGTGGCTACAATGGAAATCGGTGTGCTGTGACCTTTAGTAGCGATCAGACATACAGACATCAGACTTCCTAGAATCAAAATAGAGAGACTGATATAGACCACTCACATTAATATTGACTAGGAAATTTGCATCAAATCTTTATCAAATTTGCTATATACCATATTTGGATAATTGGTTACCAAATTTGTGGGGGATTATTGATATTAACTGCCTTAACTCTGCCATGTCATAGCTGTGATCTGTCCAGTGCCATGCAGAGTCAATTAAAACAGGAGTTAACACAACACAAGGGATTATTAAAAATGCACAGTGTCTGATCAGCTTTAAAGACCACATTATTATGCACATGGCTTAAAGGAATAATAGTTGTATTTTAACTGCCCTCAGATTTAATGACAGCCCTGCCTCCCTCTTAGCTGACTGCTATACTCATCAGTTTCACCCTGCTCTCCTTTTATTCCCTCTCATCTGCTTTCTAAGAATTCTTTCACTGGTTGACAAGCTTACAAGTTATTTGTTATTACCAACAAGACAAGGATAGATACAACACATACTGTCCTTGACTCAGGTCTTCTATTCGAAACTATTTTGTAGAAAAATGTGCTTTTTATATTTGTCGCTATGTTACACAGAGGTGGTGATGACACAGCAAAATTGAATGCACTGCGGCGCTAACGGATTCTCTCTTGACTATAGATATATGACAGCAGAAAGACATATTGATTTACACTGTAGGCTGTTTTTGTTTTAATTATTATTAAACCAAATGTGAAATGTCATGATGAATTTTAATTTTAATATGCATTTTTTTATATACAAAATGAGACTTCATATTGAAGAGGGAACTATGGTATTTACAAACGGCAAATGAAAGACTGTAAATTTACTTACACAGTATTATTTAGGATTACCCCGAGGCTGATTTGGTGGTGCAAACTTCACTGAATTTACATCATTTTAGAAATCTAAAGTGTGTGTAGTACAATTGTTCATGAATGTCTCATCTACTTTTACGTGTGCTGTAGTAAGACATACAATGAGATATAGAAGACAATCTCAGAGGGAAAACTGTGCTGAAAGAGGACTGACACTGCTGCCTGACTGTCTTGGTGCAATGGAGCTGATGGTTAAGGTCACACAGGAATCTCAGCCCCAATAAAAGACACAATCAATTTCCTATGACAGCCTGTCTAACAGTGTGGCTGACTTACTGAATGACTGAATGAACTGACAAATGACAGGTTGACTAAATGAATAGATGAATGAGTGAATGAACTGGTGGTTAAACAAATGGCTGACTGGCTGTCTGGTTGACTGACTTGTCAGCTGACGTTTTTTTAAATTAAATTTTTTGATCACTACGGTATTGGCTGTCTACTAAACCCTCTGACAAGTCAGCCAACCAGACAACAAGCCAGTGATCCTCCCTGGCAGTTGAACAGACATGGAAAAAAAAAACATTCAAGTAACTAGACACTTAAATTACCAATTCAGCAGCTAGTGACAGTAGTCAGACAACCAGTTATCCAGAAAAGCAGGTTAAGGAGGCAAGGTGATAATGTTCCCTGTTAATTCAGTTCCCCTGCCAAATAGTAAGCAAATGCAGTGAAGAAAGCAAGCCAGCAAACACACATGAGCAGTTACGGCAGTGAAACCTGCTGCTATGACAGAACCAGTCAGTAAGTGTGACAGAGAGAAGAGACTGCAGACTTCATCTGCTGACAGATGGCTTGAGTGAAGAGGGGTGCAATAAAACTCTTCATCTTGAGAAATGACTAAAAGTCAGAATTTAAATGTAGAGCAGGAGCAACATGCATGATATATTGTATATACAGTGTGTAAATGTACAGCATATACATATATCTACATTCACATATATATAAAATAAACACATACAGATCAAACAGATCTCCAAACATGACTGCATTCTGCAGGATAATTATTTCTAGCACAGAGCATTCTTCATCCTCTTTCCTCTCTCCCTCTCTAACAGATCACCTGCTTCTCAACCACCTTGCCTACCGATACAGGGTGAGTCTATAATATGATCCATGTTCACACCCACAAACCACAGACTCACATGAAACAATGTGTACAGATGCATATTCACATATCACGTCTCCTGACATGCAGTTAATTTTGTTAAAAAATATTTAGCAATAACACCAGGACACACAGATAGGCTGTTCATTCATACGCATTTTACATGAGGACAGTGTATACTTACATGGCAGCAAGGTTATCACAACCATCACCGTGATGTGAAAATCCTCCCACCTAAAATGATATTGCAATGGCACATGCAGCAGCGGACTAACCACCACAGCAGTGTGCAGTATGTGTGTATATGTGTGTGTGAGAGTGAATGTAGGTGTGCGTGTGTGTGGAGACTCGCTAAGCTTCACTCTCACTGCTACTGCCTCAGCTGGGGCTGTCTCAATGCACAGCCTGTACCATGTCAGCAGGCGGCAGGGGTGGGTGTGCGTGTGTGTGCAGATGTGTGTGTGAACAGTGCTGCATAGCAGAAAGGCTGCCCTCAACTTGAAAAGGCTTTTTCCTGGCTCAATACAGAGATTAAGATATATAGATGAGAAAATAAACAGATGGAAAAATCAAGATAGAGAGTCAGTAAAGGTTGCCAACCTGGAGAAAGAAAAGAAAGGAAAAGATATGAATGACTATCCCTCGCTCTCTTTATGACTCTCTCTAAATCCCTCCCTTTGATAATTTGTCCCTAGAGCTGAGTAGGAGGTCCACTGTACACACACACACACACAACCTCAAATGGAAATGACTTAAGAAGGAAGAGAGGAGGTGAAAAAAGACAGAGGGACCAAAGGAGACAGAATGAATAGTTAGATTAAGAGGAGGAGAGGAAGGGGAGTACTGGGGCAAGAGTGGAGAAAGGAGCAAGAAAAGAATGAGTGCCTGAGTGAAAAACAGAGAGGGAAAAAAATGAAGAGTAGAAGGGCAGGATAACTTTCATGGACATGCATCATTGTCAGGATTATTCTTGTCTTCAGTAGGTCATGATACCCATACAGTACAACACACACAAACTTTTATACAGCTCACCCCAGTGGACATGATGGCTGCAGGACATAATGCTTTTCTGTGCCTATGTGCGTGTCTGGTTCATCTAACGCTGACATACGCATACACACAAACACACCTGTTCTGCCCTATTCAGTCATCTGGCTATCCAGCAAGCCAGCCATGACAGGAGAGGATAACAGCTTTGTGTCATGTTGCCTTCCCATCACGTCACTATCCCACATTTCATCCTGTCACAGCTTGCAGGGAGCGAAGGGCAGGAGGAGTGGGGGGCGTGAGAGCTTCACTGTGTCAAACTCCTACTCTTCACTCTCTCTCTCTTATTTTCTTCTTCTTATTCTCTCTGTTTTGTTAATGTCATTTTTTTTAATGTCTAATGTTTTCTTACTGTGTAAAGAGTCTTTCACTCTTTCTCCTGTCATGTCACAAGTGTATTATGTAAATATCATATGTCGGATCACAAGCAGAATTCAGTACAGAATACAATAACATAGAAGACTCGGATCTTACTGCATGCTGGACAGTAGCACTACTGCTAAACAAATGTTCATCTTCGCAATTAGCACATCCTCTGTTCTCTGAGAAGTTCTGACTAAGACAACGAAGCCTCCAAGATAGTGCTTGCAAAAAAGAGAAAAAAAGGGGGCTCATGTTTGGCTTTGACTTGGTTTGAACAAAGACTGGATTCTGTCAGGGTTACCGTCAAGCAATCGAGCTTGCTTCAGTTGCTTAGAAGCTTCAACTACGGCAAACATCCCGTTGTGACCAGCATTGATTTGATACACCAGGGCTTGCACTGGACCACTGCAGAGAATCACTTCGAAGAAACTTGCCCTTCAACTGGCTGACCAGAGTTGTTCACTGAAACTACTATAGCTTACCTGCTGTTGATGTATATATATATATATATATATATATATATATACATATATATATATTCTGCATACAGTATATCATGTGTAGATTAATTGGTCTAATTTCTGGTCTAATCTGAAAAATTCATGATTCCTTGACTACAGCATGAACAACAGTCTACAGCAGCTGCAGCAAAGCAGGTAAATCAGATATAGTAGAATAGAAGCGTAGCTGTTTAACAGGACCACCTATGCCAAAAATAGTACAATACTGCCTATACTGGACATGAATGAGACCTTTGCCTGACCTTTGCGTTATTTCTGTTGACTTGATAACTTTGAGTACTGAGTATTAGTTTGTATATAATGATTTAGTTTAGTGAGGAAGCCTATGGTGAGTTGCGTAAAACACCAAAAAGTTTTAAAGAACAACTGTTCAGACCATTTATCTGGACAAGGCAGAGTAAGCGAGATTTTCTGAGGGAGGAAGCCATATAGAGATAGGGAGAAAGCAGTGATGGGGATCAGAAGCAGGCCTTGAATATCAATGCAGCACGTCTGAGAGAATCTAGGGCTGCAGTGCACCAAAACCTGTTAGAAAAAGCACAAGAGCAAAAAAGCATCACAAGCAATCAGAACCTGGAGGTACCGGTCATACACACCAGTCCATTCACACAAAATTGCGCCATCCTGCGCTGTCCACATGAACCCTCGCTCGTCATGAGACTGCTTCTTGTTTGATTTCTCCTCCTTAACCTCACCTGTACAATTATCTTAGCCAAGATTTAAATAAAAACTGGGGTACTTTATGAACTCCCTGAGATGATTCAAACACATATTCATACCGAAATTACAAAAAAGGTCCAATGACTGAGTAATATGCTAATACGAATTACTGTTAAAGAATAATTATGTTTAATGGTGTGACAACGCTGTAGTTAAGGCCTATTTAGGTTTAGGCACAAAAAAAAACAACAACACTTGGTTAGGGTTGTTGTCATAGTAACAGTAAACACCACAACAATCGTTGCTACAGTTTTGTCATGACTCGCTGTTGGACACAGGAAGTGAACAGTGGTCTCCTGCAGCTAAGTCCACTTTTGCTATGTAACTATCTAACTTCCTATGGCTAGATAGCATAAACCTGCCAACCTGAAATTTAGACCTATACTGTCGGAGGTTACACAGCCCTCCTTATAAAAAAGTACAATGCTACAGGTCTCTTTTGGTGAAAACTTATCTCATTAAAATAAAAATGCTGCAGGTAGGCTAATTTTAAACAAACACTGCAAGCATGCCTCACAACCAAAGAAAACACACACACACACCCCCACACACGAACACACACGTATTTAGCTTAAAAGAAATTTATGCCATCCATCTTTTTAATTAAATGACAGTCATTAAAGGAACCTATAAGACACATTAGTAAAATGCTTCTCATCCACTCTATCCTTCTGTATTAAATAGCCTCATTCCTCCAGCTCATAAAAGCTCCTTTTCCTTCCAGAGGGGATCTGTTAACCCATAAAGTGCAATGTTTACTTTGGGTCAATCAGACTTATATCCTGGTCACCAACCAATAACCATTAGGTGTATTAATTGCGAAAGCCTTAGACCATCTCCTGAGTGCAGTAGTAAAATATGACCATGTACTGTGTGTATGTGGGTACGCACACACAAGCGTGACTTTAATGAGATGAGTCCCAAAGGTCTCTGACCTTTCTCAATGAGAGATCACCTTCACACATCCTCCTTCTTACACAGTGACAGACTTGAATGGGTATTCTTGAAAGAGAACACACCAAATGTAGATGTTATTGTAGTACTTAATAGAAAAGCAGCTAATCTTAGTTGTTTAAAATCTGGTTAACTTCCAAACAGAATTCCACTGATCTTCATTCACTTTATAGCATCTCAGCTATGTAAATCACTATTCCAGGCACATTTTTGCTGCCATTCTCCAACTTGCATAATGACCAATCATTAGATTGTGCTCCACAGTCAGTCATACTGCATAGACAATAATAAATTAAAACAAATGAATGTATACATAATCAAGCATAAAGCATGTTTCCCATGGATTTATGTGTATATGTATATGATGGCGTTATCAATATTATATATAAATTTCCCAGTTTTTTGGGATTAATAAAGTATCTATCTATCTATCTATCTATCTATCTTTTTGCACGGTGTATATATATATATAGTAATCACTACATGATTACATACATGGCATATCAAGCAATACTACTGTATAAAGGCCTTATCATTCCATCCCTCATATGCCTCTCTCTCTCCCCTTTGCTGTGTTTCTTTTTCTCTCCTTCAGTCCAATAGTGATGAAGTGTCTCATCTAACTCCCCAAGGACAGCCATACACTATAAGACTAATAGAAACACACACACACACAAGCCCGGTAGTAGCACAAAAACTCAGACACCTACATTCAGGTACACACACAGAGCCAGCAGAGACATTGTCCGACACTTAGGTTGAACTCAGTCAAAATCACTTCAGCTAAGCTTCCTGCATACTAAACCCAGAGACAAGGGTAGGCAGAGGAGAGGGACACATTACTCAATGACAAGATGATGCAGGCACTACATAAAACAGCAGCAAACACTCACTATACCCTTTTCAACTGAGGCTGTTAAAATGTATCTGTTCATGGGGGCCAGAGATGTATGACCATGAAAGCACAACATCTCTGGTTTGAGTATTATATGGATGTCATATTGTCATATCATCCATATTCCCATGGTTCTGGTTGCTTTTTACTATTCCAAAAAAGTAATTTATTAATTTCTTCAAACTGGTCTTAGCAGCAAAATCTCCATTATAACTGTAAGTCTACTTATGAAGTTCTGATGGTCTGGTCCTTAGTCTATACCAGGGGTCAGCAACCCGCGGCTCCAGAGCCACATGCGGCTCTTTAGCAACCCCCTAGTGGCTACTTGGCATTTGCAGAAAACTAAAGAGAAGAGGATAATGCAAAGAAATCGAACTTTAACTGTCTTATTTTCATTTTATTAATTTCAGCTGTTCTACTGTGTTGTGTTTTTTAAGCAAGCTGCCTTTTAATTGCAGTCTGTTTTATTACTCGTTTGCGAATGTAGCCTATTTATTTGTGTCTAATGCTGCGTAAGGGGGAGAATTAAAAAGTTTTATTTATTTTACTCTTTTGCACTGACTTAGGCTACTTGTCATTTGCGGAAAACTAAAGAAAATAGGATCATGCACAGAAATTGAAATTAAACTGGTTTATTTTCATTTTATATAGCCTTTTCAAAAGGCTGCTGTTTTATTTGTATAATTTCAGGCTGCGTTTTTAAGTGTAGGCTGCATGTTATTACACTTTGTTGCCCAGATAAGGGAGAAAGAGAAGAGTTGTATTGTTATTGAGGTTTGAAGAGGACTCCATTTCATTTCCATACGAAGGTCTGAAATTACAGGAGGTCTATTATGCAAATCTCATTGTGGGGTTTTTTTCTTGAATCCGCAAAATAACAAAGTGACACCAAAAATCTGTATTTCTATTTCTTGTATTTCTATAATTTAATCATTGCAACAAAACATTAAACATTGATATTATAATGGAAGTTAAACTTGAAGCACCAAATATCGTACAGCAGTGTACTCACATGGTGCGTCATTCTCTCCAGGATGCGCTGCAGGGAAAATAAACATTTAATCATGAAGGCCCTTTTTGTATTTGTAGCCTACTTAGTCATTTTAATAGTAGGCTTATATAGCTTATATAGCTAATATACTGACAGCCTATGTTGCCTTCATATTAGGCTTAAATAAGGCTTTTAATTTTTTATGGTTTTTGGTTTTTTGGGCCAATATGGCTCTTTGAACATTATGGGTTGCCGACCCTTGGTCTAGACAGTCTTCTGACTACCAAATATTAACTATATGAAAGTTAATGGAGCTACAGTATAAATGTAATAATGAGTTAATCCAAGATTTAGAAAGGGAGTGTTGTTTTAATTTGATAGTTAGTTTGTTATTAGTGTTCCTTGTTAAATCTGATTGCTCACAGAAACTGTGCAGAGGTTGATGGCTCAGCACTAGTGGTGGTGCTGAAATATTAATGAATGACCACATGTCCATTCTTAACACCTAACAACAACTGCAAACACAGGTTTTAGTGGGTTGTAAAGAGTCTTGTGAAGAGTAATTATATGTGTGGGAGGAGGACTAAGGCTCACTGTTGAGGCATCCATATCAAACAGAGCGCTTACTTTTCCTCCTCTCCATGTCGGTAATTGACTTTCTACAAAGCGCACAGTTAAGTCTTGGTTGTGCAAAGAAGGTGTGATTGGATTAGACAGCTGGCATTAAAATCCAAATTCATCTTCCTTCCTGCAAGTTTCATCTTTGATCCAAATATGAAAGGCTGCTTGCTACTTCTTGGACTGGTTTAAACGTTATTGCCAAGGTAACTTAAGATAAATATAGCTAATAATACTATTTGTTGTACAGTATGTACCGTTGAAAGCCTAATTTCAGGCCCCCAATCCTTTTAGGGTAAACTCATCACCTGGTGGGGGTCTATGTTCCTGATTGGCTGACCCCTGAGAGCAGAGTTAATACTTTTTAAAAACCATGCTGTTGTACTGGTAATCTAACAAAGCTGACTGTTTCTGAAATCTGTTCAGCTAGTAGGGGATTCAGTGAGGTACAGATGAGAAAAGCTGGGTGTCCAAAGCCATTAATCCACCCCAGCTTCCTCGTTTTTTTTTCTTTTTTCATTTATCTCCTTTGCTTCACTCTCTATCTCTCTTGCAACACACACTCGCTCCTAAATAGCCATATATTCAGTGCTTATTCCCCCATTTCCTGGGGAAATTAATGCCCAGTTGAG
Source organism: Pampus argenteus (assembly GCA_036937835.1). NCBI lineage: Eukaryota > Metazoa > Chordata > Actinopteri > Scombriformes > Stromateidae > Pampus > Pampus argenteus. Next base: position 13,350,605 of record CM072863.1, read on the forward strand.
GTGGGGTGTTAGGATTAAACTGTGGCGAAGGATTAATCAGTCTTGTATGTCAGTAAGCTGGACAATTCTAGATAGTTTATAAAAAAGACTGGAACATGTGTATGAATAGATACAGCCAACTGTGATTGAATATAGTTCATTCTCAGTTGAATACAATATAGTCTTTCAAGCAAGAGCAGACATTTTGAATATGTGTTTGTTGTGGTGCTTGTATACATTATTTCCTTAAAAGGAGTGATGAGCTACTTCCTTCCTGTTAATTAATATGAAGATAAGGCAAGATAAGATATCAGACAAGATATCAGATAAGGATATCGACATCCTCTTACAACTATTTATGTAATACAATAGTATCAGTTCTCCTCAGTACACCTGCAAACGAGTACTTGGCTATAAAGGTGATTACAATTTAAATTATATTAGAAAAACACACTGCTGTTTTTCTGTAAGCAAAATAAACGTCAAGGAGTAAGGTGACAGGTATTCTGAGGAGGTCATAGTCAATGTTGTTAGAAAGGGTTGTCAGTTTATCTGGAGGCAAGGAAAATCCTGTAAGCAAATAAAAGAAAGAGTATATTTGAAGAAGTCTCTTCTTCTGTAAACCCCTTGCTATGTCAATGTAACTCACACAATTAAAGCAAACTGTTAGAACTGCCCAACTACACAATATAGTGGTAAGAGATTTACACTCAGATAGTCTTTCACTCTTTAGTGAATCACATACTGTCCGTAACTGTACAACCAGTTTTAAACCACTTATGTACCAGAATCTATCCTGAAGTTCTACCATTTCCTGAGTTTCATGCAATCATCAAAGTGTCCTACAAAAAAAATTAAAGTCTTACTGCATTTGTCCATTGAACTGCAAATCTTCAGGGTGCCTCGGTACCCTTTGAGGAATTAAGATGCATATCACATTACAGAAATGTCTACTAATACTACTATAGTATCTACTATGTCTTGTCAAAATGTGATTGTGGGTATCTAAAATATCAAATATATGTGACAATGCATTTGAATCTCATCAGAAGCATCAAGCACATTCAGCATGACAAATAGACAATTAAATAAACATTTGTCCCTTAGGCCAATCAGTGTAATTTAGAAAATGTCAGGAATGAATAATGACACGCATTATTCCCTGGAGGTGTCTTAAAATTTGATTACCGGTATGTCAGCTCTGTGTGTGACAGATTGATGGGTATCAGCCTATCGCCCCTCCCCCAGATTTAATGTGAGGTCAAGTAGGTTCCACTGTTGTAACAATAACCTGGTGAGCCTTCATACTTTGCTTGTTACAATATGGTTTGGTATGGGGTTGAGTCTATGCAATGAAACTGTATGAAACATGTCAAAAGCTTTGAAACATACAGCATGATTATTGCTAAGATATAGAGGCACCAAAGACAAACAAAAGACTAATTTAGATTTGGCCATATAAAACAGTGAGCAATACATTACTGCAAAATATTTACTATTCAGATGACTGATGAATAAAACTGTGCCAGTGCATATTATGACCGTGCCATTGTACATTACCTATGAAACTATTAGTGGTCTTCTGCTAGCATTGCATCCTCATACAGTTTGTATCTGCAAGTAATCTGCAAATGACAATAACTAGTGCAACGTTTGAGTTGACACCTCGAAAATAACACACTTTTTTCAAGAAAAAAGAAACACAGCGGGCACTTACAATGCCTTAGAAAGAATGACTTCTAACAGAAATACAGCAGCTATGACAACACAGCATTAAACACTTATATACAGTAGCATGTGACCTGATGTCACATTTACAGATAACAATGTTAGCAAACTGTTGGGAAACACAAACATGTCAGGGAAGGAGAAACAAATACAGAGATTACAAACAGTGAGTAAGCAGATGTTTTCCTGTGTATTATAAGAGACAGAAAACAGATAATAAAGATAATGACTTTGATAAGATGAGACACAGTTTGGCTAGCTTTGGTACTTTCTGCATAACAATTATGGTTTTTCATCCCATCTAAAATTTCAATTACATGTATTTGGGCAAAGTAAATGACATTGGCGTTCTTGTTTCTTACTATCTTTAGATCTTAGACTTGAACTGTGGTTCTTACCATTTTATAGCTACTGGTTACAGCAATTTAAAGGATCTCCAATAGCAGTGATGGAAATAAGACATAACTGACAAGTTATTTTTAATGTAACCACACAGGATATGCATCTTTTCACACACTACTAATGAAACACAGGAGAGTGCGTGTGTGAGAAGCCCTCTGATGCCATTTAGTGTATCATCACTAGTTACAGCTGGTCAATCTCACTAATGAACAGTAAAGAGGTGAGAATGAGGGGAGGACATAGGAAGAAGGAGGGAGGGGATTGTCAGCTAGAAGCAACGTGTTTAACTGGGTTCTGCTCTGACCTTTGGCGCCATTCAAAAAAAGAAACACACACACACACACACTAAGCCTTGCTGGGTAAGCACTCTACAGGATCATTAATACCACTTCTCACTGCAGCCACTTCGGCAAGCTTTACACAGTGCAGAACATCGCTTTAATACAGCCTGAAAGTGCATGGACACATCAAAGTTTTTAAGTATGATATGTAACAGCATGATTTCCAATATGCTAATGCATATTTACAATAACAATAAAACAATTTGCCAAATAACATCACTGGGAGCCATTGCGAAAACTGTTGCCTTAGGTTACTTTTCAAGATATATTTTTGTAGTGTAAAAGTATTTTGCAGGTTGCTGTATCAGCTTGATTAACTAATCTGGCAACATGCTGTTCTGTTCCTCCAGCTTTCTCTATGAGTTTGTTTGTCTTTCTCTCTAAATGGCTTTTGTTACATTAAAACTATAATTATGTTCCCTCAAGCACTTAGGAATATGACTAAGTGTATAGTGAACTGAAATAAATAAATGTAATGTATGCCAAGAATGTTTACTTATACTAAATTTATTATACACAATCTAATGGCCCTTTCCATCAGAAACTGCAATTGTGTTATTTAACAGTCTTACATTGAGATGTTAAATATAATCTCAATTATTTTCAGTGCAGAAACTGTATACAAAAGTAGCTGCAAGATTGATGGCTGATGACTCCTCACCTGTGCTAGAATTTGGGAGTTCTTGATGTCACAAATTTTTGGGAAATAAGTCTGACAGTAAACGGAAAGTCAAGTTATTTAGTTGACTGTTTTCAGCTGGCATGGAATACTGTACTTTTTTTAAACTGTTACTTCATCAAGATCTTCTGCTTTATTGTCATTTATGCATTTTTAGCAGGTTAGGATTATTCAAACCTTGCAATCCCAGATGTATTTTATTTCTTTAACTTGAATACGATCATGTTTGGTTTGTGTGCAGTACTGTATATGCATCTCTCTCTTTCCATTTTTACTGTTCTTGTGCTTGACACATTCCACTGGTGAAAGATTTCCTGCCCTCAAAAAGTTCTTGTTGCTATGCAACTGATCTGCCTGGCACTGAGAATAATGCTAGCTCACATAGGCTACACAGAGTACACAGAGTACCCCCTCACACACACACACACAGCAGCTCTTAGCCTACATCCTGTGCTTGTTAAAAAGATTGGGCTATTAAGCTAGCACGAACAAATCTGTATTTGTATCTGTATTGTTTTTGACTAAATACGACTTTTGAATTACAGCTACTTTCAGTCTGTTCTGCTAAGTGCTCTAGTATTTCACTATGCCATATCCAAATCTATTACATGGAAATACAAACTAGTACATTATAAAACTCCTGTGACTGGGTCTTGCTTTCGTTAAAAGGTAAGACATATTAACATACATTTTACATTGACACACTGAGAACAGTGTTGTTGGTGGATTAAACAACATGTGAACCCAACATGTGCCTGTGCCTGACTTTCTACAAAAACTGCTGTCATTATGAGTACATTTCCAAAACAAATGCAAATTACTCCCAATAATTTTGCTATTTTGTTGTGATTATACTTTTGTTCCCCATATGAGACTATAATGTTGTTTATTTCTCATTCACTGCCTTTGTTTTAGCTCTCCACTCTCCATTCACTCTCTGGCTCGCTTGACCACCGCCATGCTCTCGCTCTCTCATTCTCTCTCTCTCTCTCTCTCTCTCTTCAGGACACTGACAACAAAGCCTAACTCTACTTTTTAAAGTTAAAAAATGAGGATAAATGACCCTAAATTCATACTAAAGCACTTCATTGTCTTATCAATAAAGCAGCACACAAGTTGAAGTAGCAACAGGAGACGGACTGGGAGTAAAAAAGACATGAGACAAAGGGAAAGACAAGGATAAAGTGAGAGAGAAAGAGAGACAGAGACAGAGAGAGAGAGAGACTAATCTTGAATGACACCTTCAAAGAAGTAATCAGACAAGAGCACCAATCCTTTTAAGTAATAAAATGTATCACTCTGTCAGACATTTCTCTTCAATTGGAGGTCCTCAGGATGAGACTTGAATACTTACCCCAGGCTAAGGACAGCAGCTGAAGAAGACTGTCCCTGACATACCGTCTTAATACAATCTAAGTTCACCTTTCAGTGCCAGTTGCCAATTTAAAAAAAAACAAAAAACTTCCATGCAATGTCCTTTGCCATCTATGTTTTGCAATTTTATATTCTTTTTTGTCAAGCAGTCAAAACGGGTCTTTCCATTTTTCACTGGACATTAGACTGGACTTAATGCTGTGAAGTTGTGTTCATAAGCAACACAATAAATTGTTGCTAAATGTAAAACAAACATGTTGCCATTGGAGCAAGACTTGTAACTCCCCTAAGGGCAGCAAAGGAGGGTCAGATCAGGTGACCACGAGGCATGCGATGAAGAGTGATGGAGAAAAGAGAGAATCTGGTTTGGGAATGTGAGCTTCAGAGGACAGCCTGGGCTGCATGTTAACCACGTCTGCCTGGTGGCAAATAACACAGACTGGTGCTGCCCAAGACACACACAAACACACTCACACAGCTTGTGCTTCTTTCACTCTCCATCTCTTATGATCTGAACATACACACAGACACATATTCAGAGTGAAAACAACTTGCTCACTCACTGACTTGCTACTGCAGAGCTTTAGCCCATCGTCACGGTCACACCAAGGGCATCCACTCCCTTGAAACAGTACAGCACAGCTCATTACAAGAGAGGAGAGGAGTTATTTTAATGATAATGATCACATATACAGGGAGAAGAAAGGCAGAGCAATGAATAGCATCAATTAAGGTTATTATGTATAAGAAAATAGATCAACAAATGACAACTGGAAATTTGATGAAAATTAAAGAGAGACTGGCGGAAATGCTGGCGAAGAAAAGGAGATGAGGAGAAAAAGGAGGGTGTTAAAAAAGCAGAGAGAAAGGGCAGGACGTTGCTGGGTAATGGAGATGAGATGTTAATGTGCCTGCTAGTGATGCACTGCAGCAAACTGAGGGAGAAGGAGAAGTAGAAGAAGAAGGAAGAGGAGGTGGCGGAAGACTTGAGAAGACAGATTAGAGGAAGAGGGAAGTGAGAATGAAAAGAGAGAGAGAGAGGGAGAGGGCAAGGATGAAGAGGGAAAGGAAAAAACAGAAAGAAAGAAGATAAACAGATGAGACAGAAAAAAGAAGAGGGAAAAGAAAGGAAGGAAGAGGGAAAGGACACGAAATAGGAAGATCTGAACTTTGATCATGATGCAGCAACATGATACTTAAATAAACTATATGTCTCTTGCATGCATGTACTGTATCTGTTGAAAAATTTGTATTATTTTCAGGAAACTGAAATTGTATTCTTGTTTACAATGTATGTATGAAGGATGACTCAAATGGCGTGATACCAAGTCACATGCCGTATAGCTGTCAGCATGATTTCAGCTAGTAAACTATGTTCTTCCCATCTTATTCTCCCATCGCTACTGCTCGCTGTCCAATTATACAAAAATTCTCGCGCAATCTTCAAGAAAAACTGAACACAGAGCTCCCAACATGAAGGCATCTTTGATGTTACAGTTTAACTACTGCTGAACCTGTAAAGCAAATCATCCTACACAGGGTTGCTCTCTAAAGACAGAATAAAGAGAAAAACATTACAGACCAATTTTATTAATAGGTGGAACTAAGTAAAAAGCAGATCAGAGGGAAGATGAAAACCATAGCTATTACCACGAGGAAAAATACCTTTTAAAGAAACTGTCATGTAAAATGCTAAACTTATGCGCACACACAAAATACATATATAATGACTCCTACTTGTCAAAAGGGAATATGAATAATCCCAAGAATGCAGCCCAGTGTCGTAATTTATTTCATCTTTTTGATGAAAAAGTCAGCATGTATACAAGCTTTGTGTGTTCAGTGTGCCATGTATAATACTAAAGTATTATGAAATATCAAACAAAGCATTGCAACTAGAATAGCCAACATAAAGCCTTTGAGTTATACTGTCAACTTTGTTGTGGCAAGATTGTGTTGTGTTGACCATTTTAAACAAAATCCAATGGATAGTTTTTTTTTTAAGGTTCCAAATTGTTTGTAAATGTGTTCTTGCTGTAAGTGGCAGTTTCTTATGGATCATTTTATGACTATATAAAGTACCTGCACAGAACTATGGTGCATATTTAATTGTTCAGTTTTCAATGACACACTATCCAAGGCAACTATTGTACAGAAATACAACAATCCCTAATTTCACAAATGTGTTTTATCACTGCATTAACATACAAAAGATCTTTTTGTTTTTTCCTAAGTGCATGTTTGATCTACGGGCGCTGTTGCTTAGAATCAAAGGTACCTTGTTAAAGCCCAAAACTGTTCAGGTCCAACATAATGAAGACAGCACTAACAGTAATATAAATTATTTAAATGCCATGAGTGTCCCATAGCGTGACACATCTTTCATGACCTCATAAAATCAGAACATCATTTCATACCTCAACGAGCAGCTCCTCATAATGCCAATAGTCAAAATGAATGCACGATGCCCTGCTTTTAACATCAAGGCTATATTTATATTTAACACTATAAGTAAGTACAGTATAGATATGCAGCATGTTTAACATATAGGATAAATGATGTAAGTATGGCCTAAAGCGAGCCAGGGTTTTCATTCACATCTTTTTGTGTAGCTATGAGACGTCTTTGTAATATGGATCTTTCACAAAACATGAATGACTATCTGAACATGCCTTTGGCTATATAAGGTTTTCTTTATATCTTAAACTCTTACAGAGGGTGACCTAAGGTGAAAGAAATCAAATCAAATTCAAATTTTATTTGTATAGCCCAAAATTACAAAATACATTTGTCTCAGAGGGCTTTACAATCTGTACAGGGAGTGACACTCTCTGTCCTCAGACCCTCGATTCGAGTAAGGAAAAACTTGCTCACCAAAAAATGTGAAACCAACTAGTAATGGCACGAGATAAAGCCTGAATATGTCACGTTCATCACCTGTCCAGTATGAGGGTCCCGTGACACATGAAAACACCACAGATACAAAATGCATTCGAATGGAATATACGTGGAGAAGCACAAATACAATCTGAAGATGAATACTCAAGGGGAACACCAAAAGGGGGAAAGTTTCAACACAGACAGACAACCTGCTAAATACTATATGCAAGTACCATGCTTAGTGAAAAATACAGTGTGCTGCAGCTTTGTTACTAGTTGAGACATGGAAACCATGTCACACTGCAGAGACATAGTTAGAGTCAATTCATAGTCAACCCAGGTTTATAGAGTAATTATTTGCCAGCTAGTAAGATGTGAGATATAAGTAAGTATTTATCTGTTTAACAGTCTCCCCCTGTTTCCAGTCTTGGAGCTAAGCTAAATACCTCCCAGCACCATCTCTGTACATATAGAGATCATATTTGACTATGGGTAAGACAGCAAACATGCAAACAATTACCAAGAAAGTGTCAGTATTCCTTTAGAAGGTGGATGGTTATTGTTTCTATCGGTACCTGTAAAAAACAGGAATATGACAGATCACATTGCTTTGGAACTGAGGCGCTGCATCATATTACATCATATATTATACATCACATTAGATCTGGTGGTGCCTGTTGTTTCATTTCAGTAACATGTATTTCATCTTTGGTTATATGTCTCATGTTTGATTTTCAACTCCATGTCATACACACTTACAGCATGCTTCGGGTAATTTGTAGCGGAGAAAAGGTTCAAAGACAAAAACAGGGAAAGGGTAAAGAATGGTGTGAGAGTGTAGAGAAAAAAGGAGGGATGGGTGGATGAGTGAAGCCTAAATGAGGCGACAGAGAGATAACTGAAGGAATTGAGAGAAAGGAGAGAAAACAGAGAGGGAGGTGGGTAAAGGCTGTATCATATTACATCCCTACATACTGTATACTAAGGTGAGGAAAGAGAGAAAATGGATATGGATTGGAGTGAATGGACTGATGAAATGGAAAACAGAGGCAACAGATGATTGGAGGGACTGATAAAGTAGATAAGAAGGGATGGACATAAGATGGAGATCTGAAAAGAGTTATCCATTATCTCCAGGTAGTGGTTGCTAGTGGGAGCAGTAAACATTTTTCACAGTGACAACATGTTTTATAGCCATTTTATATTTAATACATATTTTCACTGGCTTGGTTTAGTCTTTCTTTTATGTGTCTAATTATGTTGCTATTCATCATGGATGCTGTTAGCTGGCAAAACCAGCCACTGATGAGCACAACACCAGACACATTTGAATCACTTAACAGACTGAAGGTGTAGGAAGATTAAAGGCCTCGAACCATGCTTACCCTCTTAAACTCCACTAGGACACATACAACATCTTTTAAAGCCTGTAGCTGGCTCAGGATTAAAACTAGAATTAAGATACTAATATCATATGAAACTAGATGACCTAAGGCAGAGGTCAGTACATGCACATAGTTTCAAACACCGACCAGTTTTTTCAGCACTCTATTGTTTTGTTTGCTTATTTCATTTCATTAATTAAATGAGTGCAGATGTCATGATTTCCATTAGTAGACGATGGCAAACAGACCAACAGCATCTTATGTTGATATTGATTTGACAAAAAAAAAGGCACATCTCGCCCTAAAGATCCACTCTAAGAAAAGACAAAAATGGGTCTATGGAAGAGGTTAAGGTACTGCTCAGAGATTACCCTAAACTGACACTGGAAGTGTGACAGAGGACCATCCATAAAAAAAACGATTAATCTCAATTTTCTCATTATTAACAAAAACAAGTGTTCATGTAAGATAGAAAAATTGTTTCTTTAACTTCATGAAAATGGGATTACCAGTGAGCAGGTGTGTGTAAAAGTTAAAGCCCCTTCATCACACCGTTCCAACAATGGTGCATGAAGAAACTGGGCAGGCATCCAGTATTACCTCTGCAGCAGAACAGGGTGATACGTAACCCTCTCTCGTTCTCTTTCTCTCTCATGAACACATACACACGTCAAACATGCACACTTCTTCTTCTTCTAATAATTAATAGAAACACAGCTACGCATAGTAAAACACATATGGCCCAAGTGTACAATATATGGTGACAGATTTTTGGTTATTTTGTAACCACAGATGCACAGCACATCTTGAGAAGGGGTCAGATTAGGTAGAATACATTATCAGTATTCCGCCCAATCTGAGCCCATTGAAATCAGTTGTTTCCCTTTTAAAACAGAATGCCCTCCACTGTGGTGCTCTAGAAACAGTCCACCAGATAAACCTCACAAAAACCCACGACCTGCTGTCAGAGAGGAAGAATCACTACAAGACAGTTTACAGAAACATAAATAAGATGTTGAGGGGGAAATGTTGAACTTGTTTGGGAGGCTACAGCACATTGATGTTTGCTATTACAAATATCACTAAACTCTTTATATACAATATTCAAACACTGTTAGTTCCCAATTAATTGCAGGGTGCATTTAGGAATATGGACAGAAAGGATACATCCAATGAAACTGTGGGGTACAGTCTTTGGTATTTGCATTTATTCCATTAAGAGATGGGACCAAAGAGCTTGTCAGAAAGGACAGATAATGTGCTTTACAACACTGTGTTTGGTGCAACAAGCTCTTTTTAGGCTGTAGTACAGATTGTTGCTAGGATATGGGGAGATTTCCATTAAACTGTCATCATGACATATTGTTAATTATTTGTAATCCCTATTTACATCTCTTTAACATTGAATTACTGCCACAAAAGTCTATTTGCCTCATGTCTCAAACAGAGGATTTTACAAAAGGGGCAAGATTTCCATTGTTTTACAAGAAAAAAATAATTGGGTCCTCATGGATTACAAGCAGTTTTTTGGTACACTGTGTGTGTGTATTGTACAGAAAACTGGAAACTGAAAACTTGCTTACTTATTAGTCTTTGGGAGCCATTGCTGAACAAACTACTGTGATCATAATCTTGACACTCACAATACTACTAAGAAGGATGAGTTCATTGGATCTGCACATGAGATCAGTACGATTATGAACACAGTGATTTTAACAATTACTTATTTACTGTGATGGATTACTAGTCTAAAAGAATGTTTCAAAATAATTGTCATATGACCAAAATGAATGGACCTCATGACAGCCTGGAAGGTAGAAAATCAATCTAGCAATGTGTGCAGCAATAAAGAACTTAAAAGGGTTTCAAAGGCACAGTCACATCGTACACAGGAGAAGTAATCCACAAGATGTACACGTTTTAGTGTTTGAAACTGTTGTGTATGCGTGACCTCCCCTGGATGTTGTGTCAGCACAGATAAATACGCTTTTGGTTTGAGCAACACAACTGCAACTCCGGCATGAAATCAAGCTATTTGGATGCTACGCGTGCTGTGTAAACGTCAGAGGGCAAATAGCATGCATATAAGTTACACAAGTTATTTTTGTTTGTATTTGCTTCTACCAGGAGGGTGGGGATCACTCTAAAGCAACAGTAAACACTGTGTATACATGACACCAACCGGATTTTTGTAGGCAACAGTTTGGGCCCTCAGCCTGCAACTGCTAACCAACCCCATGAATAAGCTTTACATCCAGTGATACAGACGTCAGACTAAAACAGATAATGTTGCAAATAAAATAAGAGGGAAGAAAAAAATGATTAATAATGTTGATGACCATTGGCATTGCTTTATTTGACTTAGCTAGTCCAAATAAGTAAGTTCAAATAAGTTCAGAAAATGTGTGTAACTTAAATTAATTTAACAAATTTAAGCTTAATTAAATGTCATTTATTTAAATACAATTTCTAAAAGAGGAGGTCACACATACACACAGGCTGATGGCTGGAAAAAACTACACAACTAATTCACAAATACAATACAGGGACTTGTATGCTGGCTAAAAAAGTAGCTGGTATGGAAATATTCATTAAAAAAATCAAGTGAGGACTACATGATCGGTTCATGGTATATTTTAGTATGATGACAACATTTAAATTCATTAAAAAGAAAAGGACAATCAATTAATTTGTTGAGAGGAGAGTTACAAAATGTGTGCAGAAGAAAAAAATTCCAGTTTTGTAAACATGAACATTTCATAAGTTTTTCCTCTGCCTCTTCTGTTCTTCCCTAAACACTTCTCTCTTTCTCCACCAGGCCCTCATACCATTATTCCATTCTTTCTACATATCTTCTCTTTCTCTATCTAGCTGCAATCATTACAAGAAGCTAATTAACTAAGACCAATGACTGAACTGAGTAACCTCACAAGCAGACTGGGGGCAGCTGGCTATTTTAGGAAAAGTTCGCTGGTTTGGCAGCATAGAGATATTCTGCGTAGAGTGGACACAATCCCTCAGTTCCATTACGAACAAAGACAGCTGATTAATCACTGCATACAGGAATATCTGTGTCCTTGTATTTCTGTGGAGCTAGAACGTGAACATAGGCATTCAGGTTGCTTCTCCGTCCCGCACTGCTCTGTGGTGCACTGAGTGCGTGGGTTCATTGATTGTATCTCTCTCCTGGCACTTTAATGGTTGTGGTACACTCGTCTCTGGACACAGCATTAGCATGGTCAAGTTATTTCCTCTCAGGGGCTATTTCCACTGACCGAACAGGATTTTTCCGTTCACTCCTTCAGACTTGTGTAAGAAAATGGCAAGCTGTGTTTTTCCATTATTTCCTATACACTGCCTGATACAAGGAGCAAGTGGTGACTGTGCTTTGATTATTTATTGGTAATATAACAGGCTGTTGTACTTGTTTCCTCCAAAATCATATATACACATATTCACACATACTGTTCAGAGTAAAATTGATAATTAACATACTTTTAACTTCAAATGACTTCACTTTGTGTAAATAAATCTGCTCAGTCCTGCATCGTAGAAATTATAATTATATTTGCAAAGACAAACTTACATCATTTGTTGTTTGCGCCAAACTCTGTTCATAGTAATTACAGCAATATTTTTTTAAAAAAAGTATGGCCATATTTAGTTTGGTTAAGGTTAGGAAAAGATTGTGGTTTTGCTTTAATACAACATAATAATAATACATTAAGACGTCTGCAGTGACTTGAAGCACAAGGCAGGATGTATTTATTAACGTTTAACACAAATCATGATCTAACCTTAACCAAAATGCTTTTGTTGTCGAAATCTAACAACCCACAAAAGACGTCTGTAAACATAACATCTGTAACTACCAGCGGTTACATTGCGATTACAATGCCATTGTGAAAAGAAATTACTTCAATATAACTATTGTATTTCTTGCTTGGTGCCATGTAAAAAAAAAAGAATATATTCTTCCTATCGTTAACTGGACCATGAGACAAAGGTATCTACAAAACATCAACATCAATTTAGTAAGATAACTGAATACCCTACAAGTGGAGAGAAAACTAAGGTGGAGGAATCCAGGTGTGAGTACTTCGTCAAGCACCTTTTCACTCTTCAGTAAAGAATGAGGAGATGACTTACTGAAGGTAATTCTACACACTTGCACACACAAACACACACTCTACACTGCAAGTAATTGGTGTCATGAAAACTAGCCTGCCAGTCCACCAGAAGGTAGTAATGCTCTCTTACAGCCCGATCCCACACCTTACCCCATCATCTCCCTGCCTCCTATATCTCCTACACTCGCTATACCTCTGGTCTATTCGGTAGTCTGTGAAAAGGTGTAAATTCCATCCTAATGGTAGGGAAGTAGTTCAAGTACCGTTCCTATTAAAACTGGAAAATTGAAAGTTTAAAGAATCCCACTTAAAATTACAACTGCAACAGATGCAAGTAATTAGATTTTTTTCCCCCTGCAGAATACCACTGGATTACAGTAAAAACCGTGGCATGCCATTAGATTACAAAGCCTTAGAACATATAGCCACATGATGTCTCCTCAGTAAAGCTCTGCAGGTGAGCTGTGTCTACAGGCACAGGCTATCAGTGACTTAGGCGCCATATTGCCAATTACATAGCAGCAGGCTACATGGCAGAAACATGAAGCTGAGGCACTAATTGTGCTTTTAGAATTAAATAATGTGTTCGGTTTGACACCCTACTGATAAAGCATACATTTAAAAAACATTTTTGGGGCATTTACATTTAGCCCAAATGAGTCAATTGGCCACAGAATCAGCTTATTGCTATTAGCCAATGCTATCACCACACTGTGTGTATGACTGTGTATTCAAGCCTCTCTCTGGAGACTTTCCAGTGGCTCCATGTTGTCACAGGGTTTGGCACTGGTCTTGTTTCTCCAGATGTTCCCACCATCCTCTCTCCCTTTTTTAATGTCTGCCTTCTCTATGACTTTCCATTTTCAGGGATGAGAAACTTACTTTTAAACTTTCCATGTCTTGCTGTCTGCTTCCTCTGTCAAATGCAAGCACAACCCTCCCCTCTGCAACTGTTTCCCCTGCAGACAAATACAGTATGTACCTAAGCGTAGCATTTCCCTATTTAAACATATTGTAAGATCAGAAGAAACAGCCAAGAATAAGGAATAAAAAAGGGGCAATCAAACCAAAAATGGCAAATATCATTATAGTTTTTAGCCCAGTCTCAATCAATGCAAATTGTAGTTTGCAGTTTGCATTAAACAGAAGCTACTAAGGAAAAACTTGATGTGTTTACATAAGAGTTACTACAACCTCGACTTCCATACATTGGTCGAGTCGTTCCGGTACATATGTTACTGTGCTACATACATTTACACCAAACCACTTACAGTACAAGCCCTTTTAGGCAATAAATAAACAGTATCCTATACAACCACATATTTCTTTCCCGAGTATTGAGCCCACTTCAAAGGAAGTCTGAAGTTGACTGTTACAGAAGCAATTCCACAAATTAAAAGGTGACACTAAAGGATTACATAAATGAAAGTACTTCAATACATGTCAAGTATATTGTAACTGCTTCTGCCTAATCCCTTTGTGCTCTCACCATAGTGACAAAATCAGCCTTCCAAATTCAACAGAATGCCATTGTTTTAAAAGGATTTACTTACAGTGAAACAGCAAAAAAAAGGAGAATGTGGTGGTGTTGCTGCTAGGTACAGTTTCCCCAGATATCCTTTTTGGTGCTGATGATAGTTGTAGTAGCAGGGTGGCCTGTCCAAGACTAAATATAACCTAGAGAGCTTGTAGCAAGAGTAGACAGCAGGCCGAACCGGGCTTTTCCACATCCCATGGACAGTGAATTTGCCATAAGTGAACTCATAATGAATGGCTAAAAGCTGCACAGCACAGGAAAGTACAGAACAAGAAGCTTCACACTAGGGCTCTGTCCCTAGAACAAATGAACGTAGGTAGGGAGGGAGGGAGGGAGGGAGGGAGGGAGGAATAGAGAGAGAGACAGAGAGAGAGAGAGGGAGAGGGAGAGAGAGATTGTGTATATATATTTACTAATAAAATGACACAACATTACTATTACTATAGTGTGATGTTCACAAAAGCAGCAGAAAGGATAAAAGCAGTTATTCCTTATATGATAACAGCACTATTAGCTCAAATTCAGTTAGAGCACCAGAACATTACAGTGAGGAGACATCAATCAAGCTACGCAAACTTTTAAATATATGTTTTAATAATCCTATTGAAACAAAAAAAGTTTAATATTGTCACAAATCACACATTAGATGAATACATTAAGTTAACCAGATCCAAAGTTAAATATCTAGAAAATAATCACATTTCAAATTGCTATCAGAGAACTGGTTTAGTAAAAATACAGTTATATTTTTCAAATTGTTCAGTGCATTCACATTCTTCTTGTCAACTAGTTACTAAGTGTGTTTTCAAAAAGAAATCGCAGGAAAAAAGCAAGAGAGAGGAAGAGCAGCAGAAGACATTCAATATTTCATAAAGACGGGACCAAATACTGAGGAGGTTTTACACTTGAAAATAGCGGGACACCAAATGTCTCGTAGGAGGCTGGCGACTAGGGTGACAATTTGTGAAACTCATGTCAGGGGAGTTGGGGGTGTTCACATGGCCACAATGGAGCGTAGCCGCCAACATTACCTTCAGTGTCAACACTCAAATGTATTATTTTTGTTCATGAAATTAATTATTAGGACACTATCTGTGTTTACTAGTTCAGTTCAGTTGTGAATGTTTGTCACACCTAAATGTTTCAGATCATCAAAAAACTTTAAATATTAGTCAAAGATGCAGTTTTTAAATTAAAGTTACATGGCCCTGTGTGAACAAGTGTTTGCCCCCTACACCTAATAACTGGTTGGGCCCTGAGCAGCAACTGCAAGCAAGTGTTTTGGTCCACTCATCTTTTTGCAGAAATGTTGTAATTCAGCCACATTGGAGGATTTGAGCATGAATTGCCTTTTTAAGGTCATGCCACAGCATCTCAATAGGATTCAGGTCAGACTTTGACGAGGCCAAAAGTCCAAAGTCTTCATTTTGTTTTTCTTCAGCTGTTCAGAGGTGGACTTGCTGGTGTGTTTTGGATCATTGTTCTGCTGCAGAACCCGAGTTCGCTTTAGTTTGAGGTCACGAACAGACGGTCAGATATTCTCCTGCAGGATTTTTTTTGGTAGCAAGTCTTCCAGGTCCTGAAGCAACGGCCCCAGACCATCACACTACCACCATATTTTACTGTTGGTATGATGTTTTGTTTCCTGAAAGGCAGTGTTACTTTTATGCCAGATGTATTGACACACACCTTCCAAAAAGATAAACTTTTGTCTCGTCAGTCCACAGAGTATTTTCCCAAAAGTCTTGGGGATCATCATAATTTTTTCTGGCAAAAATGAGCCGAGCCTTGATGTTCTTTTTGCTCAGCAGTGGTTTTCATCTTGGAACTCATGCAGGCCATTTTTACCCCGTTCCTTTCTTATGGTGGAGTCATGAACACTGACCTGAACTGAGGCAAGTGAGGCCTGCAGTTCTTTGGATGTTGTGGGGTCTTTTGTGACTTCTTGGATGAGTTGATGCTGCGCTCTTGGGGTAATTTTAGTCGTCCAGCCAGTCTGGGAAGGTTCACCACTGTTCCATGTTTTCACCTTTTGTGGATAACGGCTCTCACTGTGGTTCACTGAAGTCCCAAAGCTTTAGAAATGGCTTTATAACCTTTTCCAGACTGATAGATCTCAAATACTTTCTTTCTTATTTGTTCCTGAAGTCCTTTGGCTCTTGGCATGATGTCTAGCTCTTGAAGATCTTTAGGTCCTTAGGAGTATCATTTCAGAGTAACATTAGACTGTAACTCTGATAATTTGTTAGTTCTAGTTGGGGTTTTTTTATGTATAGTTATGTATAATTACTAAATTCCCAGTAAAAAAAAATGTGAACAGAGCATTTCTGGTGTAAGTTGTTTAGGAAATGGACACATGACAGTCTGCACTCACATCGTTACCTTTGAGTGTAGCAGGTAAACCATAACAGTTCCCAGGATTAAGCTTGGTGGTTAACAGCACTGAGTGTTGTTGTGCAGCTGAAGATGTTTTGACTATCAAAGAGCCAAAGAGATGCGCCTCAGGAACCTCAAGTTCCCAGACACTTAAAGGCAGTTGGAGCATATTTACTCAAGCAAACTAAATTATTCAACAGTAGCTGAGAGTCAAATTGAAATATTTGAGATTAAACTTATTCTTGGATTTGAAAATAGTAGTTTGACAAAAATGATCAAAACTGATTTAACCTTTAAGAAATGCGGTTTGCTTATAATTCTGGAAAGACCCAGAAGCCAGTCATTTTTAAGGGACTATGTATTTAAACATTATTGAGTTTCTCCATTTCTGTTTCTTTTCTAATTCTCTCTCTTCTGAAAATAATAAATCAGTGGAAGAGGAAGTTTTTGGGCTTGTAAACAACCAGCTGTGGGGGGAGCCACAAGTAAAATTCAAGTTTTGTTAAATAATTCCAACGAACAATTGTGTGTGCATGAGCAAGCAAGAGTGTCATATTCTTTCATTTGCCCACTGAGACCATTTCCCATTTTCAGCAACCTTGCCACAACACAACATGCATGTACACACACACACACGCACACACACACATGCACACGCACACACACACACACATACGCACACACACACACGCACGCACACACACACACACACGCGCACACACACACGCACACACACACACACACACACACACTACAGTGCTTAAAGGATGACATGAGGCAGAGTGGAGGTCTTCCCATGCCCCTCTGCCCTTTCCGTTGGATTTGGACATCTCCCACAGGCTGAGCTGTAAATAGACAGTACCCCCAAAAACGTCACACACACGCACACACATACATACATACACAAACACATATGCATACACACACAGAGAACTATACTTAGATGTCTACTCTGGCCTGCCACTATGTACTCAAACTGTGTCTCACCACATTGAGAACATCATCTTGAGCTGCATTTTCTCTGCCATAGATTATATGTGAAACAGTTTTATAGAAACACCCTCAGAAAGTTTTGCCAAATATAATTTTGCAGCCACTGACATGCTTATGTTTGATAAAGTACAAAAGCACAGACAATTTCACCACATGCACTGCTGGTTCAAGGCTCCCTGGCAAGCGTGTGGAACATCTGTAATTGTTAAAGTCTAAATAGATCACAGTGATAGTTTATGATATGTCAAGAGGGGCCTAATAGCCATACCACAAAGCAGAAATGAGGCTTTATTGAACTATTTGTCAAGAGTGAGCCACTTCAACAATTGCACAGTAAATTACTGTGTAAAACACTGCTATTGGCCAACGCACAATAAAATACAGTGAAATATTGTAGTCTGTGATATTGCTCTTCAGGGGGATGTAATTGTTGCCTGTGGTTGTAGTGTAGGTACTGTGGAAAGACGTATGCGCATGTAAACACACAAATTCACACAGACACTGAGATGTCTTGACATATGATAGTTTCCCTGCAGCCAAGAACAACCCCAAAAATGTTTAGTTCATTAGTTTATCAGGACAGAGAAACTGAGGCAGAAGTAAAGGAACAGCATGTTGCCTACAGGACATCGAGACAATGAAGAAAATCATCTGTCTGTTCTAGGTTGCCACATGAATGTTACAGTAAACTACTTAGTGATATCTATCATCATCAGTCCTGCAGCCTATGAACTTCAAATTGAACTTGAACTAGTAGAAGTGCATCTTAAAATCTGAATGCAGATAGCCACAGTGTTGCTACAGTTTTTAACGTAATGCCCGGGAGGGAGGAGCGGGGGGGGCTTATGGAAATTAATGCTGTGTATTTAAGATCAGTGTTAATTTTGTTGACAAATCATTTTTGTCATAGTTTTTGTCATCAACATCTGAAAAACGAGACAATCACTAAATTAAAAAAATATTTATGATGACAAAAACTATGACAAAATCTTTTGACACCTACGTCAACAAATAAAATTGAAACTAAAATATTAGGGAGAGAGGAGTTGAGAAGAGATCAGACATTTATAGATTTCACAATGGATGTGAAGGAAAATAGCACCCTTTGTAAACAGCATGACGCAACGATCACCAGTAAAAGCACAACAAACTTGAAGCAACAATTGCCCGAGCCATCCTGAAATTCATGCAATGGCTAAAACACTTTAATGTTTTGTTTTTTTAAACTATTTTATCAGCTGGTGCTAAACTTGTAATACAACACAAGCTAAAAGAAACCACAGCTGTCCTGTACTAATTAGAGAAGTGAATGACCTAGAGTTGCTAATCTTTAATCGTAAATCGCAAAAATGTAAGGTTTAACTGTTTAACCCCATGTTAAACTTAATGTTCATGTTAAATTAATGTAAGACATATGACAGGGAAAATTAGCAGAAAATAGCATGGCGTCTAAAGTCTGACTAAAAGTAAATTAAAAGTTGTTGTCAAAATTAGCAACGCTTGGGACAGGAGATCCACTCATTTGTAAATTTCTCCCATCTACCCCTCAAACAAATAGATGAGGTGATCCTCTGTTTCCTCCATCCAAAACTGCCATTTTGACCAGCTGACAGTTTGTAACTGACCTGACCAGCTGACTTTGCTACGAGCTGATCGGCTGCTGAAACGGGGAACGTGCCTTCTTATATTCTAAAACCAGCCACTGGCAACTCGACAAGCTGAGCCAGGCAACGCCACCAAACGCAACAATGCAGCTTCCATTTGAAGGTGTTAAAATCCACATCAGCCTCACCGTGTGGGGACTGCATCCCTTTTTATTACACAGGCTCCCAGTCCAGTACAGAAAGTGTCCATTGTATAAGGTACACAGCTGGTATCTGGTGTTGCTCTTCCAAGCAATCCCAGCTTGTTTTGGGTGGTTTTGCCTTCAGTCTGGTCTTGAGCAAGTGAAAACACATGCTTTGGTGAATTGAGGTCAAGTGATTGACCTCAATCCACCATTGTTCTAAATTTGGGGGACTTTAAACACTCGGGGCCATTGTTAACTTAAAATTCAATGTGGATAGAGAACATAACTAACTATTATGTCAGATATTAGTGATGAACTGATGACATTTCAAATTAATTTGAGAATATAGACAGCACAAAATAAATAACAGTATAACAATATGACAACATTTGGGCTAGAGGACAGATCTGCAATAAGTTTTAAAACACAATGGTCATATCACATCCATTTAATCTGGGGCATTTTGCAGATGCACCACACACACTTAAAGTGCTGTTGTGATTTAAAACAAAGGTGGTCCTCGACACAAAAACGACAGCAAGATGTCCTGACTGCAAACATAGTGAACGCAATGTCTCTAATTTGATATTAGGAAAAGGCTGAAAAGATTAGAAGATAATCATGATTGTTTGAGTTCTTTTTCATGCAAAAAAGCATGAAACATTCCTAAAAATAAATTCAGTTGTAAAATCCTAAAGAAAAATACTTGAAATAACTATTTAAAAATGTTTTATTTGGTGCAAAAGACAACACATAAACTTGTTTCTTACATGTGATTGTAGCTACATTATTAATAAGAACCTGCATCGACAGCTAATTGATGAAGAGTGATAGAAATACAAACAGAGGCAGAGAGAACAAAGATAGAGACAAACATGGACACCAAGTAGCGTTGTGAGCATTGTGAGGGATTTCCAAATCCCCTTCACTCTGCAGGAATCCTGCTGTCCAGCTTTAGTGGTATTTAGACAGTCTGTGTCAGTCAGTAAGCAAAGGTGCATCAGCAGGCCTTCATGTGATAACACACTATATGAGCATGAAAGTCCTATTTAGTGCTTTTTAAATAGTGAACACAAAGTAGCAGTGCATCACCATCTTAAAAATGATACTGCTATGATGGCTTCACTGTTTCAGAACAGCTCATTCTGGAGAAGGGGTGACAAAGAGTACAACACAAGGACACCTTCAATGCCACAACATTTCCACACAATGATTAATGATTGTGAGTACTGACCACAGGATCTCTAGCCGTGAACTTTAACACACACCAACATGGTATAGTGTTGTTTCAATCTGAAGCCCTACAACAAGATCAAGGTTCTTCACCCGGTCCCTGTCCTCCGACCTTTAATATGGTAACTCCATGACCTGCAGCGTAACACTGACCTAAAAACTCAAACCTATTTTAAATACCGTATGACTTTATTACCGGGATGTTGCAGTACCATATTTGTCAATGCCAGATAAAATCCCATTTATCCCAATCCCAGTTCATATTGGAGGTATAAATGACCTCTGTGGCAGGTAGCCAATAGCATTTTGAGCCTTCAATAATGAATGAACATGAAGTGGAGATGAATTACTTTTATCTACGACATACTGGACAACTGACAGTAAATCCTCCAACCTTGGTGTCAACACATCTTTAAGATTAAAAACACTACATGATGTAGTGATTGAACTGCCCATTATTCCACTCATGCCGTTGTGAATAACCAATTCTTGAACAGCTATGCTTAACTGAAGGGGAAAAGGCACAGGAAAGATAAACTATTTCACTAACCTTTAATTGGGATGACTCACAGGCATTATATTAGAAATCTTAGTGTCTGCAGCTTGTTTAAGGTCAAGTTCTTTACAATGTGCAATACACACTAGTTTTCCATTTTGCAAAAAATGCTGGTTCAAAAGTTCATAAACCTTCTTTCTTCTTATTTTCTTGTGTAATTATTTACTCAGTTTGTGTATTATATATTTGCATATTCTTCAATTGTCTTCACTCCTGGAAAACTTACTAAGTACTTACTTACGAAGTTACTAAGTAATTACTCTGTAGTTTGTTCAAATATACTTGGGACTGCTTAAATAAACTATCTTAATTTTTTTGTTTTTGTTTTGAGTTTTAACGGTTCCCATCACAAATGAACACTAACAGTTAAGAACCATACACAAAGCGATGCCAAGCTCCCATGGGCTTAAACAGCAGGTCCTCCAAATTAAACGACGAAATCCATCATTTGCAATTACCGTCTAGAA
Organism: Pampus argenteus; assembly: GCA_036937835.1. Lineage (NCBI taxonomy): Eukaryota > Metazoa > Chordata > Actinopteri > Scombriformes > Stromateidae > Pampus > Pampus argenteus. The sequence goes on from CM072863.1 coordinate 13,372,454, forward strand.
TAAGAGTCTTGCACCACTATGGTAAAAGGTTAAAATAATTGCTTAGTTAAGTTTGGGGGACCTTCGTTGTTAAAATAATACCTATTTGGTTATGGTAAGGGATCGAGCACGGTCATGATTAAGAGAAACCAATGTTGACTGTCAATAGAAACAGGAAGTGAACTGCGGTCTCCCATTTTTTTTGTTCTGTTGACCATCCAACCAGACTGACTTTCTCCCTTTGTTGACATTGTGGCTTTATAACAACGTCACACTATTTCCTTCTTTGCTCCCAACGGACAAAAGACATAATTCCTGTAGCTGCTAGAGGGCTTTGTTACTTAGCTTAAACGTATGTGTTTTTAGGGCACTTGTTGAAATGACTGATGCTGTTTTTTCTTGGGATGACACTTTCATCTTACAAAACACTACTTACTATACATTACATGACAAACATAACATACTGAGTACGAACATGACGTTAAATATACACTTTCCTTTTGCTCATGTAAAAAGATGTGTGCAATAATAGTGAAGTCTCACACTGAGAATATCGGAGTAGTGATTGATATACAAATGAAACCATATTATACTTTCTTTAGAAACTAAGGAGATCATATAGAACAGCAAATAAATTGGTAATTTTTGTAGTTCATTGGTTAACTTATTGGTTGGCATATGTTTCCTGCATGTTAACCTCCGTGGATCTCTTGAGATCAACCACCACGTAAGAAAAATGTGATCCCAGTCAGATGGGCAGTAAAAAATAAAATAAAGCTAAAAAATAAAGCAAACATGTTTTCCCAATTGTCAATAATTCAGAATATAATCTGTGCTAATACATCTGATCCGTTGTCTAGTTTTTTGTTTTTTGCGGGTGTACCTAATTTGTTATTTCATACTCCAAAACAATAAGGAATTTTAGTTTGCAGATGCTCTATTTTGATTGATTCAAGTAGTTCATGCCACTGAGCATTTAACAATAAGCTAATAGTGTCCCAAACATGATGTGCACTCCCACCATGCAACTTAAAAAACTCCCACTCTTTTCTAATGCCACAGACATGTAGAGTGAATTCTGTCTCAGGGAAGTGTAACACAGAACAGCAAGTCAGCATGGAGGAACTTAGGTGACCACTCAGGAGGTACCTGCTGTGCCTCATACGTGGCAGGAATTTTAAGCCTAGGAGGTGGAAGTATAAAAGAAAAAACCCTAAAAACAATGCATGTATGAAAGAGAAACAGAAACATAAGATACTACGGATATAAAAGAAAGCAAATGAAAGTAATATATAAAACAATTTCTAAAGTATTACAAGTTAGTTATCCACAGGTTTGTCACTTACATTGCTGTCATGCATAATTCTTCAAAAATGAAATGCTGCAAGTCCCTTTAGTCTCACTGAAGGCTTTGTTGAGAAAAATGGCTTGACCTGAATGCTCCCAATACAAACAGCCCACTGTAAGCCTTCTAATGTACGGTTTACCCCGGAGTCTAGATTATCTAACTGCAAGTGTTGAATGTCCACTTTTGCAAAGACTCAGAAACCAGGCAAGTTGACACAACATTAAATATTTCTTACATAATAAGGTAAACAGTAGCACAAATCTGAACTAGGTTTACTAATAAGAAATGTAATTGCTTATTTAAGGGTGTACCTCAATCTGGTACCTACAACTGGCACAATTAAACACACTGCACCAAAGTATTTGAAGGGCATGTTGGCAAGCAGCACTATCAGTCTTTCTGGATGGATATTAACGTAACAGCAGTCAGTTTATAGGTCGAACCGCCAAATATTTTTGGCGCAGTGCTGCCAATAGTGAAACAAACACATACTAGTTGTTCAGTTTGGCGTGTGATGTTAATTTAACAATCTTTGAAATGTCTTTAAAGGGAGCATATCATGCACATTTCCAAGTCTGTATTTATATAGTGGGGGCTCTACTGGTATATCTTTGCATTAAAAAAATCCTTATTTATCTTATACTGGACCTTTACACAGCCCCTCTGTTCAGCCTGAAACAGGCTGTTCTCGCTCCTGTCTCTTTAACAGCACCGTCCCGACAAGCCAACTCTGCTCTAATTGGCCAGATCCCAGAAGTAGACTTCTGTCGGCTCGAGAGGATACGTAAGCGCACAGTAGTAGTAGGATTTTCACTTCTTTTTCTCATTCTTTATTCAAAATGGAAACTTTTTCAATATAATCCAAAATATGCGAGTGGAGAACAAGAACAACCTAAGAAACAACCTTAGCAACAGAGGCTACCTGAACAGTTTGATTTGTGGGCATGAGCAAACCATCTGACAAGAACAAAACCTTCAAAACAGGATAAACCCTGGTGGATTTGGACTTGCAGGAAGCATTTTAGATACGTACACCTTAGGTTTTGGAACTATGACAATGTTTAACAAACATATGACACCATAACAGAAAATCACAAAAAGCATAGTATGTCCCCTTTGACTGGGGACTTTCTGCAAAGCTGTACATGTGAAAACCTTGGTCACACTATTGACACAAATCCAACTGAAGAAGGTCTAAGTCAATTTTAAATATAACAAAGAAAAGAAGAAAGATAGAAACCCCAATTAAAATGGCCTATCCAGCGCCATACAGAAGAATTTCAAAGAAACAGTGCATACCTGACTAGTATAAAATCGAACAATAACTTTTTTTTCCCTTACAGATATGAAACCGCTCTGATCGCAAGTTTTTAATTGGCACATTTGGACAGCCAAAATGACAATCCCATTTATCACTGCGGGATAACACCATGGACCACATGCATTCACTAAAGCTACTGAGCAAGATGGCGAGAGGAGAGGAGACAGAAGACAAAACAGAAAGAAATGACTCAAGAAATATAACCAGACACTGATTTTTCATCCATCTGTCCAGAGATTCTGTGAGGACCATAACGCCTGCAATAGTGTTTGTGATTATTGCAGTGAGCATTTGTCATGGTTAAATTAATTCTAACACGGTGCCCTGATATGCAAATGACAGACAGAAGGAACACTGAATGTGCAGCAGTAATTAGCGTTCTTAAATGGCTCATTAGAATTCATGATTTCATTAAGTAATCAAGTATTTTATGTGCAAACATAATTCAATTGTTGCCAAGGTGTTTGCCCCCTCAGCGCTGTCCAGCATGCAACAATTACTACAGCTCACTTAGATTTCACATTCCCAAACACACACACTGAGATGTCAGCTCTCACTACATTGCATAAGCAAACAAACAATATAATTATGTATTTATGCATTATTCATTGACACAGTACCAAAGGAGCTACTGTTTGTGAGGAAGATTTATGGGGATGGCAGTCTGCCTTCTGAACTCAGATTTTGATATATACTGTATACCATTAACTTAGAATGAAAAAAGCATTAAATGTCCATCATAATCAGCCATGGTATTTTAAATGTGCCATTTAGTATGGTAGGTAAAGGTAGGAAGTAACTCTCAGAGGCCTCACAGTTATTTACAGCAGATTTAGGATATAGCTGCAGTGTCCGCCTTTGGTTTAACAACTGAAAATGTAACACGGTTACATAATTTAATTATTTAAAACAAGTCAGATTGATCATGGGATTCCCCCACCCATCTTTTCCATAGTGCAGCAGAATAAATAGATTTTTTTTTATCCAGATGGTTAGAGAAGGAAATATGTTCAAAAGAGTGGTAGGTGTTAAAACCCTCCCTTTATTCAAAGATAATTTTTTTCTGTTAATCACATCCTTACCTCTGTAGCATGAATTCAATGCCATTACATGAGAGGCTCAAACTAGGCTATTTTACACCCAGTGGTGTGAAGTCTATCTAGTCTAGCCTACACTAAATTAGCAAATAGCAATAATAAACATATGGTTAACTTACTATATAACTCAAGTTACTTCAGCGTCAGAGCATAGTAATCATATGAATAAAAAATAATATCATCCTGAGAAACAGGTGAACCTCCACTGTATCATCGACCTCATCTTTAGTTGTGCTACTTTGAGTTGTACAGTATTGCTGGCAGTGCAAAGTAAAAAGAAACAAAAAATGGGTCACCTTGTTATATAATGAACCAATCATTATGTCTTCAAAGTGTTAAATATGAAGACAGAAGATGTTGCATTTGCAGCACACATCCTCAAAAACAGAAATGGAAACTATGAGCCTTATTTGGCTGCATCTTTCCCCCTCTGTACCACTGCATACCTGCGGCAGAATGCACGTCTCTGTGGCAACCATAGCAGAATGGGTAGCAACAGTGTGTCGTCCCTGCCGACGCATCTCACTACAGATGCCAGAGCATCTTCCATTATCACCGTCTCCTCATCTGACAGCGGTCTCCTAACAACCACGACATGGACAAACTAAAATAGCATCGTAAAAGCTACAATACAAAGAACCACCACCACCACCTCCACTTAACTGGATGTGTGGGTGATATTTTCCAAATCGGATGCGTGTCCTACCTGTTTCTGCTGTTCCAGGAGGAAGAGGAGGAGGAGGAGGAACAGGCGCATCAGGGTGAAGATAGTTGCCGCATTTAGAAGATCAGGCGATAACGTGGTGGAAATGGAGCTGTACCGGGGACTCGGTGCTCAGCTCTGCCGTCCAGTCACGACGCACGTCCCGGACTCCTTCACTTTGCGCCCCGGTTACTTTTGGCGCACAGCTTCTCCAGAGCGAACCAGGAGCCCAATTGTTGCGCAATAATACCTGAATCGAAATTGAGTTTAATGTAGCCTGTCTGCTTTTATTAAAACATGGAGGCAATAGCTAAAGTGAACAGTGTCTTGTAAGGTACATCCACATAACACACAACGTTTCTAAGTCAGATTTAAATACAATACTATAATAATTAAACGGTCGGTTAAGCTCTGGTAGTTTTATTATCCATTAACGTTAAGTTTAAGTTTCAAACAAGTTTCCTATTTTTAAGACAGCACAGTTAATGTTGATTAAGATAAAACGTTAAGCTAAATAACATATATTAACGTTACTTGCTAGCTTCGTTTTAACTTCTGAGACTGTTGTGATTGATGCTAGCAGACACAATGCTAGCTAGCTAGCAATGCATGAGAAACTTTAAAAACTTACCGCAGCTGTGAGGACAATTCAAGGTTCAACCTTCCAAGTGGACTGAAAAAACATTCATGTTGCTGCTAAATTAATATGTTAAACTCCTTTTCACAAGTGATTATGTTTTTTTTTTTGTTTCAAATAAACACAGATGTTTCAGAAGGATCCTTTTTTTAAGACTAGTGATGACAAGATCTACTGAGCAGGACATTTTACAAAAACAAAAAAAAAACAACCCTTGAACACATATTTTGCCATTTATGTCACATATATAATTTCTTCACATTTATGAGCCAACATTTCTGCAATATATCTGCAATGCAGTAGTATAGTATTTGCCTGCCTAATGTATTAGTCACCCTCTAATGTGTAGTACAAGGTGCTAGATAGATTCTTTTGGCATTAAGTTAGTTGACTCCAGTAATTGCCAGGATTTCATTTACAAAATCATGGTAACATACAGTATGTTATAAGGAAAGGCACAGAGGTCATGTTATGTGGGTCTCATACAGGGACTGGGATCAAGAAAAAGAGAAAACATTTATTGCAATTAAAAAATAGTTGAGGAAAAGGCCAGTAAGGAAAAAAGGAGGCAATAATGACCCAAAAATGACTAACTTCAATTTAACAACCTATTCTAGCACTGGGGGTGATTCTGATCTCTCAGTTCATACAACTTCTACAACAAAATAACATGGCTACTTTTTTTCATCCTTTTACCTAGTGTGCTCGCTTGTTTAAGGTTGTATTTGCTGCTGTCATTCTGCAGTAGGCAACATGCAGGGCACTGAAAATTGATTTACTGGCAGAGATTTAGATTTTTCCATTACACAGTACACAAGTGTTGCCAGGGTGGGTTGGTTGGAAACTGCCCTTATTGGTCTATATATCCTTAGGGGGGAAAAAAAACCAACCTGCCTTTAATCTGCAGTATGGCAAAACTTTTTGTTCACTGCTCACTGTCACTCCAGCACTCTGTGATGAGTTATGTTGTCCATCATTAAGGGGACAGGGGTCATGTTCACTTTACCCATGCTGCATACCGTACTCTGATGTCCGTCAGCAGATGTGTCGCTGACCTGCTCTCTTACTCGGGCTGGGGTGTGCAGAGGCACAAATAAAGCAGCAGAGCAGATGGGAGTGAGGAGGATGAGACAGAAATATGTGCTTAATATTTAACTAGTGAAGCAGCATGCTGCTCCACCCAGGGAGGGGGGAATAAAACCATCACACTGAAGTGACACTGATTATGGAGATGCTCGAATTCACTAGTGGAAAGTAATGTACTACTGACATTATGAGGTGGTTTTGGAGATAACACTACTTGCTAGTAAGGACTATTGTATGTGGATAAAAATATAGGTCATCCCAAAATATATATATAAAAAAAAAAAAAAACAACAACTCAGTTATAGTGTACATTAAACATATCTCAAGAGCTCATTTTTTTGTTATTTTACTTTATTCTTCCTTGTTATTCTTTCTTTTACTCTCCTTCCATTCCCTCTTTAGCCAATCAACATGAAAATGTTAATTGGCTAAAGAGCATGGAGCATGAATAGCTGCCATTTAAAGCATGGTAGCTATTCCTTAAATATGTCTCAATGTATTATCAGGTAATTTTAATGAGATACTTCATGTGACCCATATTTGGTTCACTAAATCAACAATTAACAGACATTGATAAATGGCTGTTTTAAACAAACACTTTCAACAAAAGTTTGGGAAACTTTACTGTATTACAGTATACTCTATGTCACTACCACAATATAAAATTACACAGCGTATTGTGATAGAGAACTGTATAAATATTTAAACGAAACTCTGAGCAAGCACATTAAATTAAAGTTAAAGATTTGAGTTCAGATAAAATAGACACAGATGAGCTGGTACTTTTCTGATGTACTCATCGCTACTTGCTAAGTTTTAAAATGTTTGCAGGCAGTAGCAGTTTACTGTTGTGCTGGTGTTTTTATTAACATTAATTGTATATTTATGATTTTAATTTAGATGAACATTAGTTGTAAATTTATGTCATGGTGCAACAAACAAACAAGAGATTCTGCAGCAGCGCCCCCAACAGAGGGTTACCTCAACTGTCAACAAGCAGCTCTCCTTCCTGGCCTCTTCATTAATCAATGTGCACACAGTAAAGTCAGCCTAACATTATGTTTAAATCCTCAGTTGAACCAGACATCAAGGTCACCCATATTTATTAGAGAATAATGTATTGTTCAACACTGAATCTATAGTGACCTTATTAACTTTTTTTTCTGTTTAAGTTTAAAAATGAATGATAATGTATTCTTCTCTACAGTCAAATTTGTTTCCTCCTGGTACTGGCTGCTACTGTAGCCTTGAAAACTAGGACTGTGGCATCTTTACAATAATAAATGGAGATTGCAGGATGACCCAGTGGAAGATTAATACATCTTTCCATGGACAGCTAGTTATTGGGTCAGCTGCAACTAGAACATGTGAGCTAGATAGTACGCTTTTCATTACTCAAATCTGAAACTAGAGTTCACTGTCAGGCTAGATAGTGCAGCACCGACATTAGAAATCCACAGGTCGCTTAGAATCAGATCTTTGGTGTTGCAACATATAATCTGATCAACCTTGTCATTTAACTCTAGGCAAGAAAGCAAAGAAATTTAGTTCCCAAATAAAAAAAAAATCAAACAATTCTTCTAAATTTATTTATTGCTGCTGAAGTCATTTTTAATCCCTTCTGTCGCTTTTGTTCCCTGAGCAGAAAGAAAAAAAACATGCTGGCTTTTAGTCACCTTTGATTTATTCCATTTGTCACTTAAAATAGCATATTATCCATTTGTTGCTCTTTTTATTACAGGACCATTTTGTCCCCGAGGTACAGCTGTGCGAAAATCCATTTCACGTTTCAAATGCCTTCACAATTTGTCAAAAGATTCCCAATGCAATGAGCAGAAAAGGTTTATCTGTTAAATTCAAAATGGTAATGTAAGCACAATAGGCCAAATTGGTTTCCCAATTATGAGCCACAGCAATAATTACTCTGGACTAAGCTCACCTGAAATAAGCCTGGAAGGGAAGTAGCTTGCATAACTTTTTTTAACATTTGCATAATACAGAAAAGAACATCTATTGGTATCACTGACAGCTAGACAGGTCAGACAGTTCCTGGAATCTTTATTCCACTTTGAATATGAACATTTGGCATTTCTTACTGGTTAATTCGATGCCTGGTTTCCCCCCCACTGGTAGATTCTCAGTTTCAGTAAATGACTACTTCACACTTTCAGTTTCAACTGGTCTGTTCAGCTGTAAGAACAATCATTCTGTTTTTGAAGTGCATCAATTTTCTGCAGAAGAATGTAAAAGTTTTGCTGACAAATCCCTTCACTGTTCAGAATAAATATAGTGTATTGTGCTTTCTAAAAAAATGTCACTTACATTTGGTGACAAAATAATGAGATCAAGGGAAAGAAACTGCATCAAGGAGGACGATGATGAAAAATATATATAATAATATATATGATGATTCATTAGAACTATCATCACATCTTGGAATGCTTGTATCATCAAAATCTTAAGATATGCTAATGTTGTGCCTGAAAGCATCTTAAGCATTTTCAAGACATGGGTGATAGTGACCCTACAGGATAAACTTGACAGACAAGCCTACTTTGCATCAGGATCAAAACAAATGACACACATCATGTTGTCATAATCCACTGTACATCAATGGGGTTGTTGTGATTTTAGAGGTAAAAAACATAATTTGGGGAACCTGTGATGCCAAGATCCTAAAGATGGCTTCTCAATGTCAGGATCTATGCTTCTGCTGTAGTGGGAAGGACTCTCACAAACAGAGTTTTGGTGTCTAGAGATTTTACAGATGAATCAGCTGGCAGCTCTGAAAAACAAAGAGACAACATTTATGTGTTTAATATGCTTGAGTGTGAAAAAAAAAAAACAAGAGTAGAAAAACATTTCCAGCCCAAAACCTGCCTTCAAAGTTCTTTAGGTATATTCAAATACAATAAGCAAAGATCTCAGCAACTCTTGTAATAAAGGGTTATGCTGTCCACTATCTACCTTTATTGCAAACTGTGCCATCATATTGTAGCCATTTACTCACTGATCTGTGCACTAAAGGTAAGATTACATCTAACTCTGCTCCAGTATTCAATTAATTTTAAATGTAACCAACGTTGCAAGATGCAGAGAACTGGAAAAGACTACGCTAACTCACAGTGACAATATATTGACACATTGTATTTATATTCTGTGTTTACTAAGAACACACATTTATTGCAAAAAGTAATAAAGTGCTCTCTATACTTTTGACAGTTGAAAACTAATAAAAATATCCATAATCTCACCCCATGTACTGACAGAACCCTAACGTACACAATAATGAAATTATTGCCCCAAACTGTGAGATGTGAAGCTACTGTAATTCAAATGCAAAACAAGTTAATAAGTCAAATCACTTAAGCACACAAATTAACATATCTTGAAGCCAAAAAATTAAATATGGATAAAACAAGTGACCTGATACTGTCTTTTTAAATGTATCCCTCAATACTTAATAGTTAAGATGTGACATTTTTTTCTTCAGCAAGAATCACAACATAATTCTTAAAATTCCAAACCTGCGCCGAGAACTACTTTTCTTGATGATGATGAAGGTCAAAACTATCAGATTTTCTCTACACTGTATATCTGCCCTGAATTACTTTTCTTAAATCAGCTTAGGAGTTCTTCTAAGGTCGATATGATATCCACCACCTTATTATCTTACCCTGGGTAAGGTCCTGGTCCAGGTAGAGTTTAAGCCGTCTGCCGCGGAGTCCGAAAACCTTGGCAGCTTCAGACAGCAGGCCTGAGTAGTCTAGCTCATTCTGGCCCACTGGGTTCACCAGCAGGAGGGTGCCCACCTCTCCTGTCTGGCACTCTAGAGGTGATAGGAAGAGTGTTGAGGAGAAGAGAGACTTTACTTCCTCCGCAAATTGAAAAATGATTGACTAGGCTATTTCTGGGAAGGTATGGGAACAAGCAGAAGACTAGCTATGGGAAGAGTGAGGAGACAATCAGTTGGTCAATATAAGGGCACAAGAGTGTAATTGATTACTAATATAAAAGTACATTTACTTGGGCACTGTAAGTATTTGTGCATTATCATATGTGTGTTTATGCGTCTCTCACCAGCTGGCTGTGCGTTGCAGAGAAGCAGGTTCACATAAGGACTTAGGAGGGCGTCAGTGGTGGAAGCGGGGCCAGGGGAGGAGGAGCCTGATGTCACCAACAACGTTTTACCACTCAAAGCCTGGAGGTCCGTTTTACTGGTCAGTTCTGTAATAAACACACACAATACACAAGCATTTGTACACAGACGCACACAGACACGCACACACACATGTAACAACGTGGTTAACTGGGCTCACAAAATAAAGAGCTATTATTTCTGTCTGAGGGCTCGTTGAGGTCTCACCAGTCCCGCCGTTATAGAATCGGAGATTGGTGTTATTGGTTCCAAAGATGCTGCTGCACACTTTCTTCAGCTTGGCCACATCTAGACTGTTATCACCTTTGGGGTTCTCCAGCAGCACCACCCCCTCTGAACAAGAAACAGGATTACTTCTTTAAGGCTCTTTAGCCTTAAAGAACAGTTCTATACGTGAAAAACCATATTAACTTTCATTATTTCATCAATTAGCAGATGATTTTTTTCTTAAAATGCAAAAAATAACCTATGAGCAACTTCTATTTACAGTTTGACATTTTCTTGTTGCAATATTTCAGGGTGTAAAAGGCAGACACACTAATTCGTTTCCCCATGTGCTACCTTGTTCTTTGTTGTTGACCTTCACCCTGAGGTTCACGTAGGTGCAAGCTGGTCCATTTAGGGGAGCCCGAGGAGCTAAAGATCCCTTTACTATGGTTAACTCCAAGTCTGAGCCCTTCAGCTGCAACAAAGAAAATAAAGACCATGAAAAGAAACAGAGAGAGAGAGACAGAGACAAAGAGAGACACATTCATTTTATAGGCTTCACTGAAGAGTCCTTAAATTTAATTATCCAATGGTGACTTATACAAACCCACAAAAGAGTTTTAAAGAAGAATGTGAAAACTTTGAAACAGTAAAGAAGAGAAAAATGTATCATTACAAATAAAAAAATTATAACACTGTGTGCGATCAAAATGTTTTCTAAATATTGAAGGTCTGTGCTACATGACAATTTGTCCGTCAAACTGAGCTTCTATAACACAGAAGTACAACAAACAATAATCTTTCTTGTCCTCAGGTGTCCTTTCTTGCCTGAGTCTTTTCTTCTATGATGACGCTGGCAGTCTTGGGGACAGGGAAGGGCAAAAGTGGAGCCTTAGTCGTAGCCAGGATGAATTCAGTGTGAGCCTGGATCACAGAGGCCAAGTACTCCCCCTCTGGCTGGCTGCGGTAGTACACAGTTATCTCATCTGATGGCACCAAATGGGCCTGTGGGACAGGAAATCGAGTGATAAATTTCAGGATTTAACATAAAATATAGTAACTTTATTCATAAAATAAGTTTTAACTATGTGAGTCTTTGTTTTAGTTAAATAATCAAATAAAAAAAATGCTGGAATTACTGCCCATGAGTATGTAAATATGCTTGAAGTACTGCTTACTAGCTCTTCAGAAAAACCTGTTATCCAATTGAAATGATTGTTAAGTAATTCCTGCTTTTCTTCTCTTTTATAAGACAAATGAAATCTGGGAAAAAAAAGAGTTACTTAAAAGAAGGAAAGATGGAATAAAAAGAGGGTAAAGATTAAAAAGCAAAAAATAGACAGTACAAAAAAAAAAAAGTTATTGGCATTGTGTGCTGCCAGGCTCCTCTAACCTTGACACATTCAAACGCATTGATCTCATTCTAATCTGCAGTGTGCAGCCGTGTGCACAGCCACACACATGCTGTGTAATGACTGTCTAGTACACACGCACACACACACACTCCAATTGCAGTATGTGGCTCAAGGGCAGAGGAATAACGTTAGCTAGATACAGAGTAGTAGTCAATCAATGGAGGAAGGTTTATTGGCTTTTCCTGCCAAGTCAAGGTACAGATCCGACCCTGAAGGGGCTAGTACAGTGTGTATGTTTGTGTGTGTGTGTGTGTGTGTGTGTGTGTGACACGGCAGATAGCGCTCCAGAGGTTTTCAGTTTGTGTGGAGAAGAAAAAAAAGGAAATGTTCTTCAACCTCACGTATGTTCACATACAAAATACAAACACTGATAAAGACACACTTGCACACTCACAGACTACTACCAAACATGTCAAAGAATTGTTCAAAAATTAATTCCCATCCCCAGAGTGGAAAATTCCTAACAGATCTCAGTTTGAAATAACTGAAGGAATTTAGCCTGGCCGGGAGCCAGTGCACACCATTGCTATAGGGGGACGGAAAAAACTGTTTGTTGCTTGTGAAAACAAGGAGCTGTCGGCTAATCCGCCTTTACACCCTAGACCACTTCAAAGCTCTAACATTAGAATCTGAAAGGGGCCAGACTGTAATTAAGCTTCCATTAAGCCTGCCTTATGATGGAGAAACTTCTAACTGTGACGCTGCAGTGGAAAGATTTCAAAACTACCCCGACCAAATTATCATGGGACAGAAAGAGGGAGGAGGGGAGAAGGAAGGTGATGAAAGGGAGAGAAATGTCACAATAATATTTTAAAATATTTTATGATGAGAGTCAATATGGCAACTAATAATTCATTTCATTTTATATATATATATATATATATATATATATATATATATATATATATATATGGAGGGTTTCTGTTAAAGATAATCAAGCTTGTAATCAAGGTATTATTTGGAGATATCAAACAAGTGAAACTTATTCTGGTTTACAGATACTTTATTTTCTTGTGAATTTCTACTGCCAGGATGTTAGTGTCATCCAATGGAGACCAGCTACCGGTGCTTTTTTTGAGGGGTAACTGTGTCATGTTCCTAAATACTTTTCATATTCAATTTAATTTGCTGAACAGACATGCATTACACACCAGGCAAGCAACAGCCAACAGCTTCCAGTACCCCTCCCCAAACTGCCTCAGTAGCATGTCATGCTCACCCTGGCACAACCCTGATTACGTGTATTGGCAAACACTTTCAACTATGTCTGATTCTGTTCATTAAGCACTGGATTGCAAAATTCAGTGGCAGCGTGTTATGTGTCACTCTTGTTTCCACAGCGAGTAGAGCTCCTGGAATAATTGCCCCACCTTCTTGCGTAGTTTCTGAATGCGGTTGATCACCTCTCTGGCAACGCCTTCATCAACCATGGACTGGTCTGGGGTAACATCCAACAGTACCAGGACCTAAAACACAATAGGAGAGGTTAAGCTACATGTTAAACTGATGAGAAATGTGAGAACTACCAATGATGTTTCCAAAGAATGATAAGGATTTCTTCATTATGACCCTGAGTTTATTTACATAGTTGGAAGGTTTATGAATAAAATGGCTACAATGTGACCATAATTAGGTCATTGGGTTTTGAGTCAGTGAAGATTTAGTCTTCAAAAGTCTCAAAAGATCATCAAAAGAAGATAAAAACACATCATAGATTAGACACTCATACATCATTCAGCAGCTATTTCAACACAAATATTAAATTTCATTCAGGAAATCAAGTTTTGACAATTTTTGCAGAAAGAAATATGTAATGCTTGTAAAAATACTGTTGAAAAAGTAATTTACTCTGACTCTGTATTATCTATATATAGATTTCTGTTTATTTTTCTTATCAACTAAATTTTAGTCAATTCAAGGCTGATACACTTATTCTGAAGTTAAGGATAAAATTTATATTTTCCTGTTGCGGTGTGAGCAGGCGTTTTAAAATCAGCAGTTTTTCTATTACTGTCAACAATTACTTACAGTAGCAGACAAAGAGAGAATTTCGTCGACAAAGGTAGTATTAATCTTTTGGTATGAGTTTGCTTAGTAATACAGACTCTTTCAGCTACATGCTACAATGTTAAGAAAGTAGTTTGACATCTGAAGACAACAAGAGCAACCTTTAAAGATGGAGCTGTCTTGTAATTTGAACTGTTTGTATATACTGTATAAAATGATGAATAACATATTTTTCAAGCAAGCAGCAATAATGACAATATTGTTGTCAGCATGAGTCATTACAGTAAAAGTAAATTGACTGGCATGATGTGAAAGGCTGAGCTGCTGCCAGCCCTGAATACTGTACCACAGAGCAGAGGAGGGAAAGAGATGACAGGGTGACAGAGAGAAGTACACATAGCCAACAGAGAAACAGAATATGAGGGAGAGAGAAAAGAGAGGCAGACAGATGGGAGCTGGGGAGTCAGTACAAGCGAGCAAGTGTAACAGAGAGAATTAAAAAGCCAGCTCAGTAAACTGGTATTAAGGTGCAGCCGTGTGGTGTATATACGGTTGGAGAGGCACTGATTAGAGAGGGCCTGTGGGAAACGCATACATGCTGGTTTCCACTTAGCCGTGAAATGATTTCATACATCACACTCCTAGTAAAGACACTAACGCTTTACAGTATATGGCAACTTGGAGCAGTGGAGAGAAGCGTTTATTTTCTTAGATTCAGTTACATTGCACTTTGTAGCCCAATGTACACAAGAACAGCAGGTAATCTATTCCTAAAAAGAGAGACAGAGAGAGGAGACTGTACTTTATATGTACACTATGGGTAATTTATTCATGAGGTCACTATAATTTTAGACAAAGATACAGTTTGAAAAAGGTAAAGCAAGACAGAAATAGACTGTCAAAATTAAAATAACTGAAAATGTGAATGATGTGATCCATAATTGTTAATTATGTTGTTAATTTGAGCAAAATGCTAACAGACTGCTAACATGCACAGAGTGACAAGGCTAACAGGCTGCTGTTAAACTGGTATCATGTTTACCAGGTTCATAATCTTAGTTTAGCATGTTAGTACGCTAACATTACCTAATTAGCACTAAACACAAAGTACAGCAGTAGCTGATGAGAATGTCATTAGTTTTGCAGATATTTGTTCATATATCAATGAACTGAATACATTTAAATTTTGATGTGCGTTGAGCAAAATCAACATGCATTCTTCTGTACTGGAGGAGGTGATCAATCTCAGTCTCCATGGAAGAGATTTAAGATAGATAAAGCTGAGTGTCTCCATGAACAGAAAAGTAACAAACATACGTGCCTCAGTGACCCGTAAATGCAATGCTCAGATAGTTTTAGGCGACACACTCCAGAAAACAATAATGTGTGAAATCATTCTTGTGTGTACCGGTGTGGAGCAGGTTTCTGGCCTTTTATGGATGTCATTACTTCTCATGACTAAATCTGACTGATTTTCTAAATTTGATATAATTTGCATTAGTGACTGAATTAAAACATTTTAATACCGTATTCTATTTCTCACAACAGAGACGTTTTTACAGCTGCATGAAAGCGGTCCTGTCTCAATGAGTCCCAAATTGTTACTTACTTTATTATTAAAAGTATTAAAATCTATATTTGTTCTCAAGTTTCCTGAAGGTCACATTTTTGTCCATCATGTTGTTGAATTTGCATGTAAAAGGTGCTGTATATTAGAAGCATACCTGCGAGTCAGAGTGTGCTTCGTACTGTGCAGCTGAGCCAGAGCTCTGGTCGAAGGTGTACATCAGCCTGAGGTCCTCCTCATGAAGTTCATGTCCGTCCACTGTGATGCATCCTGAAAAAAATACACAACAATAAGAAAACGTACCACAATTATTTCTATGACTCATTATATAGCAGCACACAGTACCATTTATCCATTTATATGAATATAAAGTGCAAAATTCAACAACATGGAACCCTGCTGTGTGTCAGCACCATCAGCCCATACATCTGAACAACCATAAATTATACTGTCAATGCAAAATGCACCAGGAGGCAGGAAAATTACTTGAACCATATTTAATATGCATGTCATTTAACAGTTCCCTTCTACAAATACTAGGATATTCCTTTTGGGTTCGCAATAACAAATGTAGGACAAAATCATGTGGCAGGGCCTACAGAGCCAATTATCAGGACTGCTGCCATACAAAGTCATTTGGATGTTGAATGATACATAATTAGGAGAATGTTTGAGTTGTTTTAAAGCAAATATATTAAAAGCAATTACAACACTTAATCATCAATATTATTTGGTCTGGACCAGATTTGCTTGCATTTTGAAATTCCTTACATTTCTGTTGTCCTGGCCACATCAACACGAGATCTGAACTTTTAAAAACAATAGAGCAAACCCAATCTAGTCATGTTTATATCTCAATTTTGCCAGTGGCAGCAATTACTCATGTCTGTGTTCTGACTAAAAACCATGACTGTGTTTCTCCTCTTCTCTTTACTTCTCCACACCCAGAGGCTGGGTGAAACAGTCACTCCGTTTCCCTTTAATCCTAGATTTCCACGCTTTGATTTACTGTCCCCCTTCCCACTTCTTCTACTATTTCATCACCTCTTTTCTATCCTGTCAAAACGATGGCAGAGTTTACGCAAACATCACAATCTTGCCTTCAATCACACGTCAATGAACTGTTACTTGGTGTCACTGTGCACATTTTCATCTGTGCATTTCCTCTATATCATTTTCCTCACCTTCCTCTACCACAGCTATCTCTTTCCTTCCATTGGCCATCCTCCTTCCTTCCAATTGGCTAAACTTCAAACATCCAAGTGATTGGAAATGTTAAGTTCCCACAGCCCAGCTGACCTCCACAGCTTCCTTCCCCAGAGACTATTGGGGTTCTCCTTGTCTTTCTATAATTGGAGAGAGATACCTTGTGCTGCTTTGATCTGGACTCTAGCTCTGATTATAGTTTCAGAAGGCTGAAGGTTAGCATTCTGGGGATAAATTAACTGGCCTCCTGTAACAGTTTATTATTTTGGTTAAAAAAAAAATTGCAAGTCCTCACACATACCTATTTTAATACACTAAACAATTAGAAGTCGTTGTGTCAAGAAGTAAAAATGAAGTAAAAATGAATAGATTAAAATAATTCTGACAAGTAATTTGCAGAAAAAAAAAAAAACTTCACCACATGTATATGCAAACTAATGAACGACAATCATCAGCTGATGTGCATTTAAATCACTGAATGTTTTGGGGATTTTTGCTTTTTTTTATTTTCAGTTCACAGATTGTGTGCCCTTTTTTGCTTATACAACCAAACAGCCACCCACAACAATACCTGTCTTCTGGAAGGCCTCTAGCTGTTCACTGGTGAGCTCCTTGATAGAAGCAGTGATGGCTTTGAAGGCCCCCTTCAGTCTCTTGCCCAGCACCATGTGGTCTGGCTCAGCTCTCAGGCGAATACCGTACTTGTCCTTGTCTGTCGACAGTGTCAGCTGGCGCACATTAAGCTCCTGGAGAGTGAAAAATAATGAAGGGTCACAATACATCTTAGAAAATGTAAAGTCATTCTCTTGTAGTTGCCTGTAGACAGTGTTATTTGCCCAGGTATGAACAGAAACTGTCACTGAATGAGTCAACAGAGAAACAGAAAAATAAGTAAGTAAAATGGAACAAGCACTGCAAAACTAACAAATGTTCAATTAAATTACACATATATTACATTGTTTTTTTATAATGACCCTGTGCTTCCATTCTATGCTGCAAAACTGTTAAAAAATAGGCAAAGAAAAATCGATAAAGCTCACCTCAATAACAGTGCACAAACTGCATTTGGTCAATTAATCTTTAAAAAAGCTAATTCTGACTAAGTGTACATGTCCACCGCAACCAAATGCAATGTAAACTACTTGATATATATATGTAGGGATAAATTACGGTGTTTGGATTCATTCAATAATTCTCATTATTGTACAATAAGTTAAACAAAATTAAAATCGAAACATGTCAAGTGAAATGATATAAATAGATTGGAAAAAAACTTCAGTTCATGAAAAACTATATTCAAAGTAGATCAAAATACAATCCAACATAGAAATGTAAAACTTTAATTACCCCAGGCGTGTACTCTAAAGGGCAAATCAAAAATTGACCACAGAGAGTAATTCTCCCCGAGAGCGAGTCAGCCATGAAATCAACCAGTCAGTAAGCCAGTCGATCTTTAGGTCTCCAGTAAGCCTGTGAGCCATTCCTCCTATTCAGTCAATATTTCTGCTTTTCAATTCAATACGTTCTACTTTTCAATATAAGGAGAGGGAGAAATATGTGAACCAGTCATATCTGATACTCATTTTAGCCGTACTGACAGCCACTCCTGCAATGCACGGCCTCTTTCAGTCAATCACGCTGAAAAGTTGCATGTTGTTGCAGAGTTCTAGCATAGTTGACTTGCTGACAGGAAGCAGAGACACACTGCTGCAGTGGGCTGAGTAACTTCAGACTAGAGAAGGGTTGAAAATAGCAACTCGAGCTACTGTTTTGAGTGGAATTTGGTTTTAAAATGATTTGAATCTACACTAAAGTGCACCAAAGATAAACCTCTTTGCACTTTGAGGACATATATGTGTGTAATACATAATAAAGTCCCAATATACAGTATTTTGGTGCATTACAATGAATTCAGCAACTCGTCAGAAAACAGCTTGTTGGTCAAAAAAGCTGACCAAAGCTAAAACATTGAACATTAACAGCCTATCACATTTTGCGCCTACTCTCTTCCTTTCCGAATGTACAGACAATTTGTGTTGTTCTGCCTCAAGAAATAAAACAATGAAAGTTCAATCAGCATAAATCAGGATTCACCATTGCTTGATGTGAAATGACCATTTGTTGTATCTCATACCACAAGGTTTGCAATCTAAGACTTGGCTACTGCACAAGTCCAGTGTTGGACACTCCAGGTTTGCTTGTAACAGTGGCAAACATGTCAGTACTGGTATTGCTACCAATACTATCCAATATTCATAACAGTCAGCTTTGTTACGTCCGGTTGGAGGCAAATTAAAATCTTTAATTATCTCAGACATGTACTGTAAAGGGCCAATCAAAAAATTAGCAAGTCAGCCATCAAATCAACCAGTCAGTAAGACCAGTTGACAATGGCAATACTGAGATTTTTTGACATTTTGAATAGTAATGTTAAACTGTCTGCAGGTGCCCAATTGGTTCACATTTATGTAGTGCCGAACAAAGTTTAAATTGATTAGTAATCTAAGCAAAAACAATGTTTTTGAATAGAAACTCTGCCTCAACTGAAACTACATCACTCAGAATTTGTTTGAAGGTTCATCCCTGGGCTGTGGGACCTTAACTGCTCTCAATTCTGATTAAATAAACCTTGTTTACCGAAGAGAAGCTAGAAGGTGGCAAGGTTAAATGTTTTCTCCCACTAGAAATGAAACAGAGTGAGAGATAAGAAGTGACTTGAACTAAGATAAAGCTTGTAGAGTCTGACAGAATGCTGCAACAGAAGCCCTTCTCCCCCGCGAACCTTAATCCGTAAATGTTCTGTCAATTTTCCAGCATCATGTGGGAACGAAGGTCATAATCAATTTTCCATCGAAAGCGCTTCAGTATTTTTTTCAGCTTGGGACCTAAAATGTTTCAGGAAATTTTTTGTTGTGGCTCTAGTGAGAACAAAAGCAGTAGTGGTAGAGATATAAACTGTATGAAGAAAGACGTACTCCTGTTCTACATTTCCCCCATCAAGCCTACATGCAATAGTGGCTTTCAAGTGAAAAGGGTTCAAAAGCTCTTTAACTTGTAAACACTTTTAGTGGTATTTTCCACCTCTCTATTAGTGAGTCGTGTTTTAACAGCAGCCCGTAGTCAAACTCAAGCCAGACGTGTTGTGGTTCGTGGTCTGCACTTTACACCCCTTAGGCCATCAGGGAGAGCCTTCTTTGACTTATTAATTTAGTAGCTTAAATCACAACAAAATGAGATTTCAGGGGAACACTTTAAAGATAAGCAGATAAAAATGGTACACTAACTGTGTAACATGAACAAACAGTAAATACTACTACGGTACTTTAATGAGACAACTGCAATTTCTCAAGTACACAGAAAACACTATTATAAATAAAATAAATAATACAAAAAGGTCAAAATATAACAAAAGACACTTTACTTACATCCAGGATGTATTTCTGCAGGGACTGAATGTCTTTCAGAGCCTCTGGATCCTGGTGAATAACCACCACCTCCTTCAATGGATACTGAAATACACACAGACATTAAAGTTCATCATCAGTGCAGTACATTAACTAAAGCACAACAAATTGGGTTGTCATAATCAACACAACAACCACACCTACACCTACACCAGATTAGACCTGGTGCAGCGATATCACAAAACCAAATATACTTAAAACTACAGCAAAACCAGTATACTGAATTTTTATCATTACATATTTTTGAGATGTTATATATTTTTCACTTTAAATCACAACAGTCCATTAAATATTAGAGCTCGAGCCATACTTAATTTCTGAAGCACTATACAGATATTTATATGTATATAAAAATCAACATATTAGCTGATGTTTTTTTTTCTTTCTTTACATACACAAACATTTGTGATAAGGCTCAGTTGATGCCGATATAGCTGAAATAAGATATCAGCCGAGCTCTATAAAGTATGTAAATATTCACCCAGTGACAATTGAACGTCTTGTTTTCTATACTTTCAATTAACTGTAGCTCATGTACTGCATACAAGTGAATAGGGTAAGCTGAGGATTTACTTTAACAGGCAGCGTCTTCCTGTCTCGGATGACTCTTCCCAGCTCGATCACAGACTGCATCTGAGAGACAGCGTTCTCAATGCGTTTGTCAATCAAACTCTCTCTGTAAAACAGTAACATGAGCAAAGAAACCCTGAGTATTACCACCGTCAAAACATAGCATTAAAATGTCATAGTATGAGTTTCCAAATAAATGATGAACTCTGCTGATCAAGTCATACAAGAGGATGGGGTGATAAAGTGCTACTTTCACAAGTTTCATCCAAAACTCTACACATGCATGGGACTTTTGCTGTTTAAATGAATAGCAAAGGTGTCACTTGACTACAATGCCTTTTTTAAAATAAGAAGCTGCAGAGAGATGATCGGAAACCAGAAACACAATCTATATTCTGGGAAAGTCTGCACAATTTCAAGGTGATAGAAGCATTTTTACAGTGACTCATGGACAACAATTCTAGATAATGGTGTTTTAGAAATTCAAATAGGTCTGCTGAGGAAAATTAATAATAAAGCACGGCAAGGTTAGTAACACACATCTAAATAAAGGCAGAGTTCAGATCAGCATCAGCACCGATGTTTAACCCAGAACATCCACTAATTAGGTACACTGAGACCTCCACCTCTGGATTCAAATTAGAGCTGCACAGCCACCGATAATCACACATAATAGAGATATTAGCCCTAATTGTCTGCAGGAACACACACTATGTGCATGTCTGTGTGTGTACATGCACAACACTTGTTCATTTACTCATGCAGTGTGCTTCCCCAAGTGTGTATACAATACTGGAGTGAAATGGGAGAGGAGAGGACGCCGGGGACAGCCAATCATTTAATGAGCTGCTTGAGGAGCAGCTGTTCCCTCTGCCTGATTGGTGGCTGACCTTTGAGAGGGGGTGAAGTAGTCTCATTCGACAGCAGGAAGGACAGGCGGCTAATAAAACAGCAACACTGAGTGCTACCTAAGTGACACGGGATATTATAGGAACTATTACACAAAATATCTTCCTGAAACAAAATCAAATGGATTTAATCATTTTACAACTTTTTAAAGATGATGCAATTAAGTTTACGCAAGGCACCTAATAAGTAAAATATGTGCCTTGGTGGCTAGTCAGTCAAAGAACTGATATTTTACTGAAGTAATTGAAGTGAGGGGAATGAAATGCTAATATTTTATGAGCAACATCCATTTGCAGAGCTGACTTTCAATTCTCTGTGTGTGTGTATTTCTCTACTGATGCTTACTAAAGATATCAACAGCTTCTACCCAAAAAAATACAAATAGCTGAATTTTAAATATAGCAATGGAGGGGTGGCTGTGCACAAGGATTCCAATCTCAGTTTTCTTCATATCAGATAACCTGGTTGTTGGTTGGGCAGACTTTGTACCAGACTTTGTATGCATCATCTGCGATTCACTTTTATCACATAGAAACAAAGACTTGTGAATTGCATTTGACACATGAGCTTGCAGCAAAAATCTACTTAGAAACTCTTCAAAAGCCTTGATTTTATAGACCCACAATAACTAACTTATAATAAATTTTAAAGGTTTGATAAATCCCTAAAACAAGAGTGGTGGTATATAAACTAGGATTAATGCAAAAGCAAGTCTTGACATCAAAGAGTGAGCGAAGAAAAGCAGGAATGGGAAGAAAGCATGAAGACACAAAGAGAAAACAGCTGCTGTGAAGCTTGACAGTTATCTAGAAGCTACTGTGGACTTCTGAGCTTCAAAAACTTCTACTCTAAGAAGTTCAGAGTATGGCACGATCGGGGTAGTGTAAGGCCACACACTGAGGCTGATGATTAAGCTCTGGATCAGTAGTGGATATCCTATGAGAAACGGGGCTAATGTCAGGATCAGACTATACAAATTCAGCCAGAGTTTGATAAAATTTTGTTGTTGTGGACAAATTTCCAAACATCTCTACCTTTTGTAGTGTGACATAATCGAAGAATAGCAACCTTTTAGTAGCTTTGTGTAAGGCCGCGTGGGCTGGAACACGGTTTTGTTTTCAGGGCTTTGCTAGCTTGTACTTTGTACTACAATGTGATCACTGTTATTAGTCATTATAGCCGTTTCTAAATAAACTACAATAACCATTGCCTTCAAGGAGAAGGAACATGTCACCCATTGCAGCACAGTGTGGCTCATGACATGTTTTTGTTCATATTTGGACAACAACGAAGGTCAACGGCACACAGTATTAACATATACCAGGCTTTGAATCAACATACAATACTTGTCAGTACTACTAGTTCATTGTTGGTTTGGTTCTGCACATGAGATTTGTTCACAAGAAAAATATAGACAGCCAAATCATTTAATAATAAAAAAAATACTAATATTAGCTGTTTTACGTGGCATGAAGCTGTCAATTCCCCTAAAATGTAAGTTTATTGAAGGAATTATTCCAACCTGACTTGGGGCAGCATGAGATAGTGGATGCTGCTGCTGTTCTTCTCTTCAATAGAGGCAGGGTCAATGAGGTGACACAGATTTTGGTACATCATCTCTGTAATGAAGGGTGTGAAGGGAGCCTGAGGGGAAGGAGGGAAAAAAGCAAATAGACATGAGAAAAAAGAAGAGAGGAAGATTATTTGATGCACAGTACTGTGGTTCATTTACATTTTCTGACATCAAGGTCTAAAAGTCAGAAGGCGCCATAAAAATCAGCACAGAAAACACATTTATTCTTTTAGCTTTTTACCTTGAATGGTGCAAGTTCAAACAGAATTGTTCCAGAGTGAGGTTACTTCTAATGTGATTCTCCTCCATTTCAAACACAGCTAATTAATTTGTATAGCTCACAGCTGATCTGTATTGAGCTGGGTTAGGTTAACTCGCTCTTAGCGTGCCTCTTGCCTGACATGCAAACATCTTCACTGTGTTATAAATAAAAACTCCTACTGCTCATACATTATTCATAGCCGTGCAAGCTCATAACACACATACACACCTCTTCAATACCAGCAATATTTCGTTGTGTCTTGCATATACAAAAGCAAAACCTCACCATGAGAAATGTCCCTCAATGCAATTGCTTTCTCACTCAGCCTCACACACACATTTACACACAAACAGTATGACTCACCATCAGCCTGCACATGGAGAACAGAACACTGAAGAGGGTTTCCAGCGCCCACAGGCAGTCCTCAGTGCCACTCTCTCCCTACAAAGTTCACACACACACACAGAACAGTGAAAAGAGAGAAATGTCCTAGCAGAAAGTAGTAGTACATGTATCCTCCAACCAAACCAAAACTTGACGAGAAAAGCCACAAACTGATTGCTATAAAATATGTATAATGAACGCTAAGAAACCAACCTACTTTAATTATTAATTGATTACCAAAACAGTTACAGATTTTCTGTCAATCGACTAATTGACTAATCTTTGCAGAACTTATCCATTTTTGTGTATAGTACTACTACTCCATACATTGGCTACTTCAGCTACTGACTAAACCTGACACCTTGTATTTTCTGTACATAATAATAACATTAATACTAAACAAGCAGCAACTCAGAGCTGTGATCTCACCTTTAGACGGCGTCTGTTGGTCCTGACGTACCAGTTGGTGAGCATGTCCACAAACTTGACCAGACGAGGCACAACGGTATACAGGCGGTAAGCTGCATCAAGTTTAGTCAGTTTATTTTTACTGATACAGAGAGCATGAATAGATTTCAAGATATGAAATAGTAATTTTCTTTGCCTATGTCTATATCAAGAGGGGATCCTGCAAGAAAAGATTAGCTGTGCATGTGTGTGTGTGTTTTCTCACCATCCATCTCAGCCTTGAAGAACTGGATGAGCGACTGTGTGAAGGACTGAATCCATTTGTCCATGATGTTGTCACTCTGCTTCGCGGTGTTTTCATTGTACAGGAACTGAATCTCATCCTCCTGAGCATGTGCACACACAAAAACACAATGTGAAAGAGTCATGAACTAATTACTACCAGTTACTATTAAAACTAGTTATCAATTAAAGTTTAACAATGTCAGGATATGATTGAGAATGTCAAGGCTCT
Source organism: Pampus argenteus (assembly GCA_036937835.1). NCBI lineage: Eukaryota > Metazoa > Chordata > Actinopteri > Scombriformes > Stromateidae > Pampus > Pampus argenteus. The sequence continues at coordinate 13,397,270 of CM072863.1, forward strand.
CTGTCATATTCATTAAAATATCACCCCAAAATACAGACTCGTTCAGGACTAAAATTACATGACCTCTGTGTTTGATGAAATCTGGTATGTAATTTGTGGTGAATTTTTTACTCAACAAATTACGGACATAGAAGTTTCACTTGCGATTAATATCACAGATGACCTTTACAATTATTTGAAATAATAATAGCCCCACGGTAATACTAGTCCTGTGCAAAAAGGGCTATATAGACTAAATAAGTGCTGTACCTTTTCCTATATTATTTCATGGTATTAATCAAAATTAATTTTCTTTTTCTACCAATAACTAGTGACTCTACTTTTTAGACCCGGGGTAGCTGAAAGAACATTGCAATACCGTTTATTCTGTTCACTGTATATGTACCTTCTGTAGCCTCTGTACATTCTGCACCAGGAAGCGATAGGCATTATACCACGGCAGGAAGACATCCTTCAACACGTCTCGCACACCTTCCTCTTTGAAACGCAGGTTCTCTGCCCTCACTACAGGAGAGTTGATGAGGTACAGTCTGCAGCGAGAGACAGTAATTTTAAGAGTCTGTGGTAGGATTGATTATAAGCAAGTGAGTGAGATTATATATTGTGTACACAGGTAAATAAGTCTTAGAAGCATAAATGAGAAATGCGAGTGGACTCACAAAAGTGAATGTGTTCCTGATGAAGGGACAGAGACAGGTAAAAACAGAGCAGCAATCAAAATAAACTTTGCAAAAGTGAGTGCAACAGTGTTGCCCCAGTTACACGTTCATATCTCCAGAGTTACTTTAAACGCTCTCTACAAGAATGTCGACAGAAAACAAAGCACCCAGACGCAGTTTATAATGAAATAAAACAAAATCATGTTCTTCTTAAGGAGATAGCAGCAAATAACCTCAAGATGAGTAAACATTTCAAATGCCACAATAATCAAAATCAATGTTATGATTTGTTGTTTCTTTACAAATTCATCAGTAATATCACGTAATGATGATAGAAAATTCCCAAGCCGCTGGGCAGATCAGAATATATATATGTGGATCGGATCATCTGTATGAAGCCAAAAAAATGTAAAGCAGTGTGCTCCAGGTACACCAGCTGTCAATAATGCCCCACTGAACTCTGTTAAAAACTAAAACCAACACAAAATATTGCAAGTAAGCAAACCAAACACAGCATTGTCTCCATCTGTTTGACATTAAGCAGGTTCAAGAAGTGTTGCTATTGGCTGAAAGCTAAAGCTGCCCAATTCTTGTCCAAGACTTCCTGCCACAACTATAGAATAACTAGAGTATAACATGCCTCTCTATATGGACACTAAATATGTACTGTAACAATATGTATAGGCCAAAACCTAATTTTACCAACAGTGAGCATCTTGGTACAAATTAATCTCTTCTCTACTTTAAATCTAAAATAGAGACACTTTAGACATGACAATGACAGAAAATCTAAGAAAATAATCCATATTGATACAATAGTCTGTGGAAGGCATCAGCACACTGGGTTGAACTGGTTAGAAAAGCTTTCAACCTGACATGATGCAACTCCATGCAATAGGCTGAGAGCAATTTCAATAACAGCAGCTCTAAGATACATTTGAAATAAAAGGAGAGCAGACAACTATTCAAATACTTTTTGTCACCTTAAAATGAGCAACATGAAGGAAGATGGACACTTGTCATCTCATCACTGACATAGTCCGTGCTATTTCTTGCTGTCAAACTAAGTGATGTGCACTTAACTAAAGTGTAAATACAGTTTTAAGAAACAAGCACAAACATTCTGTTGTGAATGGAAGCCGTAAGAGAAACAGATTGTCGCCTTTCTTTATTCATCTCTGAAGCTCACTTTTCAGTGTATATATGAGCATATGGAGAAACTGCATAGTGCTTTATTCATTAGGCCATATGGCCATGGTACTCTTACTGCTCAGGGCAAAGGAGAGAATGTATGAGCAGGGAAAAACGTGTGTATACACGTGTATATACTACATGCATGAGTGTGTGAATACAGTATGTAGGACTGAGATGATTCTTTGTTAAATAGAGTAGATAGCAATTCAAACCTTTTAAAACCATGCCTGCTAATAACATAAGGTAGGTTAACATACACAACCCTGCCACCGGCACAGAAGCACTCATGCTTCAGAAACACACACTCTCTCATATTCAAGCACAGAGCTGACCTGAGGGCATCAGCTCCATAGCTCTGCACTATCAGTCCTGGATCCGGGTAGTTCTTCTTGCGCTTGCTCATCTTCTGTCCATCGCTGCAGGAAGAAGACAGGCAAAGGCATTAATGTACATACACACGCATGCATGCACTTAACTATGCACTTGGTATTCAAATTAGTCAAGTCCTTCCAGGTCAGTAGGCCTGTGAGTACAGGGCTGTGTTTAGACCTCAGGGCTGAAGAAAAGTAGCCCTATTGGAGAGCAGCTTGAAGGGCTAAATGTTGCAGCACACATACCACGCTGATCATGAAAAGCAGCAGAAAAACCGAGACATGAATATGCAGGTGAAGAAGGGCGAAGAAAATGAGTTAGTGGAGGCAGGCAAGACTGGCAATATTTATTATAGAACATCACCAGCATTATCCTTTAATGAAAATATTATTTTTGCAACTGACAAAAAGAGCATAAAAGGACAAAGTCACTGACCTTGCAAGTACCAAACCATTGACAATGACATTCTTGAAGGGCGGTTTGCCAAACAGGGCTGTGGAGAGCACCAACAGGGTGTAGAACCTACAGAGACAGACAGTACACACGGTCAGGATAACAACCATGGCTGAATCACCCAACTCAAGTTATTCCTATCAATTTTTTTTTTAATAAAATCAATTAATTGCGTATCCCGTTTATCTGATACTACCTCCAGATAATTCAAAACTATGAATTATTACGTCTTTTCCGCTTGTCTGCCTGATTCTCTCTGTGACTATCCTTCCATGTATGCACTGCTCTTGTCAAAGGCATCAGTGGTGAAGGTCTCTGCATCTCTATTCCTCATCTGTCACCCTCTTTCCATCTATCCCTCCATTAGTGGCCTCAATCCATCCATATATCTATTCATCCTCAGCTTACCATCCCCTGGTCTGGTCAATGCCTTCAGCGATGAAGTCTGCTGGGAAAGTGTCCTCAAACTCCTTCCTGTTTTCAAAGGGATAGTGGACCTGGGCGTAAGGCATGCTGCCGCTCTCAAACCAGCAGTCAAACACCTCTGTGACTCGCCGCAGCACGCCTTTACCACACCGTGACGGGATTGTCAGAGTGTCAATGCTGGACAGAAAGATGAAAACAAAAACCAATTAAGTACAGATGGCAGCAATATCAATTTGAAGAGGGGTCGGTGTATGTACATGTACGTATATACATGTTTGAGTAGTTTCCTGATAATCTGAGTGGCTGATCAATGACTCACCTCTCCCGATGCAGATCAGTTACTTTGACTCCAGTCAGTTCCTCCAGTTCAGCCATGGAACCCACACATACCACCTGAGGAACAAGATCACAAACAAACACAGTACATTGAGTAAGGCTGCCACTACTAACAACTACTAGCTTAATGCTTCACTACTTTTACCAGCTAGTTGCCAACTTTATCTGTCTGCCATGGGGTGCAGGACAGGCAGTGTACAGTGAGTTCACTGGAGCGTTTTCACTAGAAACAATGTTGATGAGAGACTGAGAACAGTAAGGTTGAAGGCCATAAAATCAAAACAATGAGCTGAAAAACACCAAAATGTTTTGTAAAGCTGGACTGCAATGTTTAAATTTAAATAACCTATTTGGAATTACACAGTCATTTGGTCCACTGTCCAATCCTGTCACATGTCTCTCCCCTTTTTTGTCTTTGATTATCACAACACCACACATCCTAAAAGTAGGTCTTCTTTAACACACTTCCTAAGTAACTTTACCTTAGAAAGTATGGTAAAGTGTGTTATCTGGTCTCCTCAGAGAGGTAACCTGTAGGCCTTGCTCTAGTTTTACCAAGCACTAGGTAACATGGCCCAGATAGAAGCTGATACACCACACTGAGATACAAAAAAGACAGCAGAAATATATCCAGAAAGACGGGGGACAGAGGGAGACAGAACATAAAGAAAAGATACTTAGAGGTGGAAACCATACAGGCACACACAGGCAGACACACGCTTACAGCTTTAGTTTTGGATGTGTGATTTGCTGCTAAGGGGTGTGTGAGGGAGGCACCAGGGAGCGCAAGTGTTCTGGAAACAGTCACAATGCTATTTCCAGCAAGCAGGTCGCTAGCTGTCCCTCTTTCAGCTGGGGGACCGACACTTCATTTTTCAAACGCTCAAACAACCCAATTCTGACATCTCTATTCAGTTCAGTCTACTTCATACACTCAGCTGGGTTTGGCAATGAACATTCACAACAATACAAACATTTACAGTTTTGGCTTCTTCATCTTCCATTGATCTTTCCTCCCCCTCTCTCCATCTTTTCATTTTTCCTACTTCTTGTGTCTTTAACTTCCTCATTTTCTTTACTGGCTAATTTATTCCGTCCCCTTTTTTTCTGTCTTCTTTCCTTTTCCTCACCCAATTGCTGTTTGTCTCGAGGACCTTTGAAATCGCCTTAAAGAGCATGAAGAGAAACCAAACATGTTTATGTGCTGTTTACATTAATGAATCATTCATGTGTTGCATTTATGGAGGCACTCGGTAATGGTGCCTGAGGGGAGCTGACTGACTGCAGTCGGGAGTCACGCTACACTCGCTGGTTTGACACAATGGTCACCCCAATCTTATATGTCAGAAAGTCTCTCCCACACACGCATCCACACACAAAACGGATTTGCTAAAATGTGTGTGTTGAATTTCACATTGTCAATTTATGAAAAAAAAAACTGGATTTACCCCCAAACTCACTTTTATTGTAAATAAAAAAAAAGAGTTACAATAAGTTATGCCCTCTCATGCCAAAAGCTGCATCTCAAGCCAAAGCTGTGATCAGCTCCCTGTGAAAAGAATAAGCAACTTGGTATTTGGTCAAGACAAGACAAATAGTGTGATCTCTGCAGAGTATAAAGACACATTAGAAGGATTAAGGACCCTATTAAAGTTTCACAAGTACGTGTGTGTTTTCCTGACCTCCTCAAAGTCATCGCTGACCCAGAGAGGGATTGGTGTGCCCCAGTAACGGTTCCTCGAAATCGCCCAGTCACGTGCATCTCTCAGCCAGTTTCCGAAACGCTTCTCACGCACAAACTCTGGAACCCTGCAGAGACATTATGAGAGATTATGATGTACATTTATTTTCCTAAACATGTCAACCCACATTTGCATGAAATGACACTTCAGTCACATTCACATTTAACAGCCACATTTAAACACCACTGCATTTAAAATTAAACATTTAATTTAATAAGCAATACCTTTATTCACAGGAGCAACCGTTTTATACCTATTTTTCTCATTTTTAGCCCTAAAAATAAAAATGGTCTTTTTAATAAGCTAAACTACAAAGGTTAACACTTCCTCCAAGGCCTCTTCCTCCTTCGTACCTCTTTTCTGCTCTCTCTTTTTTCTATTTTGCCTCAACCAATTTCTCGCTTTAATCCACTATATCTTCCCTTCAGTTTTTCTGTCCCCATCTCTTGCTGTGCTAGGCCATGTTGCTCAGGAGAACAGTGCAGGGGGGTGGGGTATAAATTGTCGTCAAGATCCACACACTAAGCAACGAGTTCATCAATTCCCATTTGTAGGAGGCATTTCTATTTAGGCCCCTAATATATCAATTTAATGATTTTTTTTTGCCACTGCTGCTCACCACTGACCCAGCCGATCCCTCCCCCATCTCTCTCCCTCTCTCTGCTCATGCTAAATGTAGAATTTAAAGCGTGCTGTCTTGTGCCGAAGATGCACAGAGGATCCATTTAACATGTACAAGCTTCTAAAATAAGTCAGAGACACTGGGGAAGGATACAAGAGGGACACAAAGTTAAGAGTGTGCATGAAGACAGAAAGGTAAACTAAAAGAGGAAAAACAGAGGGACAGAAAAGAAGACAAGGTGTGACTAATCTGGCAACTGACCATTTACTAAACCCCTCCCCAAACAGTGATTGTCCAATCATAGCCTAACAACTGTATCTAGGCGCAATAGGGCTATTAGAGCAAAATTTAAAACAGGGTCAAAACAAGCCAAGAGTTAGCATATCATTAGTTAACTATATTATGTATGAGATGACTCTACTAAGCTCGTTGGTTTGTTCATGTCCTCAAATCTTTTTCTCATGTAAAAGACACACACACACACACACAAACAAAAGCACAATTAAGTATAAATCTAACCTTTAGTATTTCTATAAAACATCTGAACAGCATTATTATGAAAGAAATAACCGATATGACATTTTTCCTTGTCACACCATGTAATATTACTACTATACTGTAATATATTTATTTCCATATACATACTACATGTTTCATCAACTGGTGAGGTTGTCTGGTGTCTTTTTAGTTGTGACCTGGAAGTTTTAGCCTCAGTTGTTTTTGCCATAGACATGGACCAATATGGCAGTGACATTGACATATGATCCAGTGGCCAATGTGGCACCAACATATATGTCTATGGATTTTTACACAGCATTGCATTAACATGATATCATGTATGTAGCCATCAAATTCATATTTAAGACCTTTTTGCAGGGTTTTTGCCTTTTCTTATTTTGTAAACAAAGAGTCACCTAGAGACAGTTTTTAACCAACTCAGGAAGTTAATGTTGGTTTGCTAGTTACCTAACAAAACCTGCCAGAGACAGGCGGTTGTCATTCCCACTGAAAAAACTTCAGACTAAAAATAAAGCCAGTATGTCTGTATTCAGTTTCCACTGTTTCAAAAGTTGCCAAGAAATTCAAGCATTAAATCTGCCTCTGTTATTGTGAACTGCTTCATACAGTGGAAGCAAGAGTGGAAAGCTTGACAGGCGTAGTAACAGTAACAGTGTCGACTGGATTTGAGACGAACAGGAGAAAAGCAGAAGTTCTCTTGCAACTTAAGTTATCATAATCAACGTGTTTCCTTCTCCCTTGTGGCCAAGAAGCTATGTGCTGAAATCAGGCACCAGTGACTGAGCTTCCTGCCCCTGAAGATACCAGCTCCCCTTTGAGAACTCATTTATTCAGGCATTAATTTATTCAGAGAGACACACATCTGGAGAAATCAGTCTGAACTCTCTCAATAGATACTTAGTCTGAGTCTACCCACTGCACCATTTGAGTAACGAGATAAAATGAACAAATCACTTTGAGAATATGGTAACTAGCACTTTGCTTTCTGAAGGGTTTCTTTTAAGCCTCTGATCAACTAACACGAAGGTACTAAACTGTGCAAGGGTTTTACTTTTCATGAGGATGCTGATGAGCTGGCAGTCCTCCCCGACAGACAATCTTCCTGAGACCAAAACTCAAGTATGAAAGCAGTGAGTCTAATCAAAGAGTCTTAACAAAATCAAATAATTAGGCTTGGAGATTAAGGTTGATTAGAAAACTGCATTGGTGCATCAGCCACACAGACAGAGTGTATACATAAGTATATACATTAATTTCACAAAAAAATCCATATGTTTTGTGATAATCAAAAAAAAAAAAAAGCCTAAACATCTCCACTTCCAGTGTCTCAAATGTGAATATTTGTCTTGTATTATAATACATTGAATTTAACACATCCCAAATCACATACGATACTATTAACCCTCTAATAAAGAATTTAGCCTTTAAAGGGTGTGTGTGTTTGTGTCGGTCTCTGTGTACATGTGTGTCTGTGCGTCTTCACCTTCCCAGCAGCTAGTCATTCATCTCAGGTTGACAGTCCCATTACCAGAGGCAGCTACTGTGGCTCAGAATAGAGCGCTGGGAGCACCAGGGGTAATACCACTTGGCAAAGCCATCATGCTGACTCTTACTTTTACTCCACATTCTACTATTACAATTAGCATCATGCTGATGTTTTCTATACAACATCAATCCCACGTGCATCGTAGTAAAATATTTTCATGAGGATTTTTAACCCCATCTTATGATAAATGAAATTACCTTTGAAACAACTTGCATTTTAAATCTAATATCTTTCCATTTAAGTTGATTGTAACAAACAACTTGATGCGACTGTGCAGCATTGTGGCTGTAACAGTTTTGAGATCGTAACTGCTGTCGGTCTAGACTGATTTTAGACCACTTGTTTAGCAAGACGCTCATCGCTGCCACTTCACTGTCAATGAGCGCCAAGCTAGTTATCATCATATACTGTATATAAATATGTGACATCATTTGGGAGTAGAATCTGCATAGTAGAGTCGGGCGGTGGGATCATGACCCACGGGACACGCCCCCTCAGCCTTCTGACAGAGGTTTGAGAGACGGCGTCATAGCTGTCTCACCCCCTTTTTTATATCAGCAAATAACTAATTAAAAACAAACTTATCAGAAAAATTAGCACTTGAACAAACTACTTAACTACCTAAAATGACAGACACCATCTTTTTGTGTTTTTTCAGCCAGCCACCAGGGGAAGATCGTAATATTTTCGCTTCCATATTTATATACAGTCAGTGGTTATCACTTGTTTCAGAAAGCATCTTACCAATAGCATTTTCCATTGTTGTCTAGCAGTTTCTCCACCATGTGCTCTACTCGAACAAACCAACTGGGGACGGCTTTGTAGATCAGGGGTGTGTCAGACCTGAAAGTAAATAAATGAAATGAGCATGAACACATTATAAAACATAAGGCTGCTACATACTAACTAATAAACAAAACCAGGTAGAAAGAAAACATACTGGAAATTGTGTCTGTAAAACAAATTTACAAAACAAAGCATTTACCTTGTGGCTGAAAGTAGAGCTACAAAGATTCCAATAATCAATTATTATCAATAATCAACCAAAAGAAAATCTATTGCTATTCTGATATAAAATGATAATCATTTTAAGTAATAAAAAAAAACTGGGTTGGACTGGTTTGCATCTTTGGGAAACAATAATTGACATTTTTACAATTTTCTGACATTTTCATATTGTGTATTTTGTTATATTTCTTTGCTATGTTTCAATAATGTTACACTTTTTCAAATTGTGGTTTAAGAAAGTACCTTTTTTGTCATAAGGTAATCTAAAGTCAACCATACAGGTGCTAAGGGGTTAATAACAACAATTTCATCTATACGAGTCTGAGTCTCCTAGTGGCTTAGAGAGCACATCTCTGCATATTTACTGAGGTTAATTAATCCTGCTCAGGTCAGGCTGCAGCTGCTCCAAGTGACAGAGTGATTTAGTCTACTCAAAAACTAACTTTGTGTGTGTGTATCCGTGTGTTCCTGTTAGTTACGACGTGGTAATGTGGAACTTTGAGAGGTTACATGTGTCACCACACTGACTTTGGCTTTTTAAAGTTATTCTGTGCAGAGCCACCTGACCAACTATGCTGTAGTTTAAACAGGACATTGCCAAGTTAGTACAGTGTCTCTAATCACTAAAAGCTGAAGGTACTGAATCAGAAAAAAAATAATATTTAATATGTGCAGGCCTATTACCTATGACCTGTAACCCTCAACTCCAGCAGGTTGGGTTATTCTGTAACATTTGTTTTAAGGACCCTTGGTGGAAGAATCAAAGTGAAACTGTTCATTTACATGATTTGGAAGGAGCCACTCTAAAATGTCACAGAAGTAAAATTAATGTTACAGTTTAAATTCCGTCCGTGTCTCACCTCCAGCAGAAAGGGTAATTATGTTTGAAAGAGCTGGCATTGACGAGGCGGCCTTTCTCCTTCAGCCACTTGATGATGTTCTTGTCGGCATCCTGCACATTGAAAACCAAAATATTAGACTTGATTATAAAAACAAATCGTTAATATAAAAAAAGTCTGGGAATTCATCAGTATTTGTTTTCATTATTATAGAATCTATAGAGAAAATAAAACCCTTGTTTGCCTTTGGCTGTAGAAAACAGCTTCTTCATTCAGAAAATGTTTAAAAAGATAAGTCTGCTGGTCATTTTCACACTGTTGCACTGGGTAAGAGGTTACTTCATTACAATGAACATAGACGTCAAGTCAATACACTGTCCTGCTATCATTAATCGCTTACTGGTGCATCACATCCATTGCTGAAACGAGTGTAACAACTGCACTACTTGCTGCCGTTTGAGCGACCAATGTTTGCCAAAAACTACATTATCAAGCTGTTTCAAGAAATTACTTTTCCTGTTTTTAGAAAAATATAACGACCCATTATGAAAGATTTACATCTTCAGGAGGATTCAATGGGCTTGGGTCTTAGTGCAGCAGACAGCGTGGGGATGTTGTGGATTCATTGACAATAACAAAAATATAGAATATCACTCCTTTAAATTCACAATTTACATTTTATCTTTTGGGTTTTTTCTTCATGTCCATTGCTCATAATATTTCTATAATATGTTTTGCACATTCTGCCATAAACAGGTCAATACTATTTTACCCATTTATTTATAGTATTTAGTGAAGCCCTAAAATATTAAACACTACAGTGCACTATTGACAGTACGTTTCTCAAGCTCTAGCTACAAATAAAGCAAAACGTTTGTTCTACCATACATTTATCAATATGAAAAATTCATTTTTTAAAACATAAAATGTATTCTCCTTGGAGAAATCCTTGAACACATTATGGCTTTATGCTCACCTTGAAGAAAAAACAAAAGTTAAAAAACAGCCAAGGCCACGTTCTGCTCCTCAGCTATAATAAATATCACCAAACAGGTAGGGAGAAATTGTCTATTTTGTCATCTTACTCATTGTTTATGGCAAGCAATCTAATATGCAATCAGCCCTATCTAACTCACAGTGCAATTCACCAGGAGCTCATAAATATGACTTTTCAACAAGGTGCTGGGCAGACTGTTGGTTGTAACCTCTTTGTAGAGAGAGGTGTTTTAAACGTTGTCAGCCAGGAGTAAATGTTGTTATGCCATGACCTAAGCTCATTAAAACATGAAAGTACACCTGTAATGTTGAGAGACCCAACTTCTCCTGCAACCCACTGAGAGAAAACAACCCGGGCAATCGAGTATAAACAAGAGTAACTCAATATGTTACTCACACGTATTATCTCTGGGCCACAAGACATAACTAATCTAGTAACTGGTTCCAAAACAGTCATTTCACTCTTGCATTTAATTTTGCATTTAAACTCCAGCATAACTATCACACCCTGCCTACCTGATGTGGAAAATAATCACGATATATCAACCTAAGGCTCAATTCACATTTTATTCCTTAGTGACACATAGAGTATCTAGAATCTCTTTAAATAACAAAGCAAAATGCAAAATATTAAAATAAATGTAAATTACTGCTTGACTTAGTAAACTACTGCTTTTCAGCACATTTCCTGTTCTGTAGCTTAAAATGAGGTTAAGAGAAGGTAAAGAAACTGAATAAAGTTATTACAGAAAGAGACAAAGTAGACCTGGAGAAAAACACACCAGGAAAGAGGGCAACAGGCAGGAGAAAAAAATGATCAATGCATTATGTTGTATGCACTCACTTCAATCTTTATTAAGTAATAACTGGACAACACTAGTGTAAATGGTGAATCGTTTTGTCTCATTAAACATGTGTAATGATCAGGGGACACGGTCAGAAATTTGTTATTTCTTCTGCTTTGTTTGAGTTGTGACACATCACAGCAGAACAAAAGTGTTTCTTTGTGAAGGAGGTCAGATCCTAAACTTAGATCAAAAGAAGCAGTGGCTGCAGAAAAGTGAGCAACTGTAGAAAAGGTAAGTGACAGAAATGTTGAAGAGAGTATACAGTGGGTTTGACATGTCAGGAAAGGATGATGGGTGTACCATAGGAAGGTAAAGGAGTAAGAGTAAAGAAAGAGTAGCGCTAAGGGACAAGACGGGTGGAAAGTTATTTTAGAAAGCGGTGTCTAGTTTGCAGTAGGACGGACTGAGGAAAGATTGGGAAGCAAGCAAATGCATGACGGCAAGGTAAATGAGTCAGTAGGGTTGGGTATCAAACCTATGTTCATTGTGCACCAAGCAAAATATATTCATTCATTCATTCATTCAGTATCGATAACTAATACAAATACAGGAAAACCGACGTTAAATGTCTGGTCAGATTTGTAATCATGTCTCATTCTCAGATTATTAAATCATTATTAAAATCAAGATTTAGGTACATTTTAGACAAAGTTTCCTGTTTATGTTTCTACATTTAACATTTGAGAACTTTGGCTTCTTTTGTTAAAGACACCAAAGCTGTGTAGAAAAGAATATTTCAATTTTTAAATAGAAAAAGTAAGATTTCAGAAAAGTATTATTATGGTATTGTTATCAAAACTCACTAGCATCACAACATTTCCAAAGACACGCAGCCCTATGACTATCAGTAGGGAAAAGTATTTTCAACTAGAATGGGATGATCTTTCCGCTCCATGATGCTCTGCTGGTTTTCTTTGAGACTGCTCACCACGGATATTTAGACATCTTTGGCAATTCCAAGCCTCTGCTCCTCCCCTTCCAGCAGCTTCCTGTAGGTGGCGATCTCTGCATCCAGCTTAAGCTTAATGTGCAGCAGTTCCTGGTAGTCTTGAAGATACTTGGTCATCTCCAGTTTGGTTTCACAGAGCTGGGCCTCCAGCTGAGCGATGACACCCTCAAGGCTCCCCACCTTATCCATGTGGGACATCTCCATGTCCTCCAGCTGCTGCTCCAGGGCTGCGTTGCGAGCTCTCAGCCCATCAATCTGATTCTGCAGGTCTGTCACCTGGTTGTGGAAGGTCGTGATCTCGTCTTTCATGGTCTTCATCTGTTCCTCATGTTTGCCAGCATGCTCCTTGAGGGTGTCGAATTTGCTCTTGTACCACTTCTCAGCTTCTTGGACATTACGGGCAGCCACAGCCTCTATCTCTGCTCGCATATTGCGCAGATAGGCAGCAAGGTCAGGTCGATCACCATCCAGTTCTGCAGTAATCTTAGAGTCCTCAATCTGCTTCATGAGGTCAGCTACCTCTTCATCGTGCAGTTTCTTGAGGAACTCTATCTCAGCCACGAGTTGTTCTATACGCTTCTCCAGCTCAGCCTTCTGCAGTGTGGCGTTGTCAACATCCTGGCGAAACTCTCTCAGGATCATTTCTGCCTCTTCTTTCAGCGCCAGCTCCTCCTCCAGCTTTAGTCTCCACACTTCAACCTCTTCTTCAATGTAGCCTCGCTCGATATCAGCTGCTCCCTTCTCATTAGTCAGGGCCTCAATCAGATCCCGCACTTCTTTAAATTTGAGCTCATATTCTTCTCCGATGCCTGTGGGGCCTCCTTTATAGCGGTCCTGCAGTGCAGCCAGCTCAGCTTGAAGAGCAGCATTTCTCTGCTCTAGAGCCTGGACCTTCTCAATGTATCCTGCAAACTTGACATTGAGCTCCTGCATCTCCTCTTTCTCATTGGCATGTTGCTGGTGTATCTCTGTTCCTAACTCGATGGCAGCGCCACGAAAACCAGAGCGTCCGCGGCTGTCATACGAGGTTCCACGGCATCGGGACGGAGACGGGCTCTGAGCCCTTACTCTGCTGCTGGAGCCGCTAACCTGCAGGGTCTTCTGGGTGTAAGATGTGCCTCTCATTCTGCGTACAATACCGGGTTTGTTTTTAAGTTTACAGAAGAACAGCTGCTCTCTCTGCTTCTCTTTGCGTAGACCGTGTAGCGACTGACGCGCTCTCAGATCACCTCTGAGTTTTTATACAGCAAAAGAGAATGTCTCAAACAGCCTTGAAACTCACGCTTGGTTTTTACATATTTTAAAAGTGGACTATGACAGACTTTCAGAGAAATGTGTATGCATTCTCTTTATTAGCTAACGCTGTACTGTTAGCGGCCAGGCGGGTCGAGCCCACTCCCTGGCTTTTGCACCACGATGTGAAATAGTGATCAGATCATGTATGACTGCTATTTTACACTCAGTATCCACTTAGAATGATAATGAATTTGGGTGTGACAGGGAGGAAGAGGGCAGCCAGTGCACTGGTAAACAAGACAATTGTGCTTAGGCAGCAGGTTTTCCTGCTCTGACGTGGATAAGCTCAACTCTCTCCATATCAATGTCATGCAGCAAAACACAATTATTATTTCATGTTGTCATTCCTGTTACCAGCAACACTTTAGCCTCAATTTAGCATTTTAAGCAGTATACAAACATTTAATAATTGGTATAGAATGTAATATACTGTAGTTGTGAGCAGATATAAGTGTTTATTATATATGCATTTGTCAACAACTATAACTCCTCCTATTGGTGTATAACAGATACTGAATAAAACATAGTAAAACATGCCCCTAATAATACAAGGTTTGTCTTCACATGAGAATTTATAATTGTTAACTAAATATATGTATATTAATAAACCTTTAAAATATCCTTATCTGTCAGTAGAGCCCAGGATGCGTAAAATGAAATGCTGAATTCAACCGGCTATCGATACAGTTGAGGGATTTATCCCCCATATCATACCAGTGGCTCCAACGAGTGGAAGAATACCTGAAATGTCTGCAAACCAAATCTGCATGTAAATGTCTGGTGTTTCACTCACTTTGACATACTGTCCCGCGAAGTCAGTGACCTCTGAAGTGAAGCAGCCTGAGGCATCCACAGGGCAGATAGGAGCCTGGTCTCTCTGGATGATGTTGTATTCAGTGCACACCCTGTAATCATCCTACAGAGGAAATAATATACAGTTTAGACTCTTGAGAAATGGCATATTAGTATATGATATTGTAATTCATAGCACAAATATCCATTGCAACTAAATCATGTCCTGTGGCCTATGACTGCATCCTGAAAATACAATGTATTTGTAATTAAGTTACATTATCTTGATAATAATACAGTAATCCATTTCATTCTAAACTTGTGTGATTTGTTTTAAAAATATTCTCTAAACAAATGAAACTATAACACCTCTGGCAGCCACTTCACTAGTTTAAAGACATGTTATGACTTCATAGTGAATTCCTTGTTTGGCGTTGCGGAGCTGGAGCAAGCACTACTGGTATGTGACAGCTATGCATGAAAGATCTGAGTGCTGGCCAGCCGTAACTGTACTTTGTATTCAAACACCCTGTCGAGCTGTAAGATAGATGGCTCACAGGGACATCTCACATCTAGTCATGACAACATAAAAAAAAAAAAAAAAGTAGTTTGGTGCATTTCTTCTCACTATACGTCTTCAGAGCAAAAAGGTACATCTGTGTTTCAACTATAAACCAAGGAATAAATGCAAATGTGAGCCCTAAAAAACAGAACTGTTGCATTTAAATGCAAGTGCCAGAGATGATGATGTTATGGTTTTGTTCAGTCCCATGGGGAGTGAGCTCCAGTAAAATAAGCAGAGAAACAAGAAGCCAAGACAGAGAAAGAGTGAGTGTGTATCCACAGCTGGCTACAGCCACAGGGGCATCCATCTGCCCTTGACAAGGGTATCTAACCTATTAGCAATGACCCAATACCTTTGATAGCACTGCAACATTGGCTTATGGACTTAGAGTAGATATGGTATTCAATACAAATATTTCATAACATATTCTTCAATAAGAATATGAATATGTAGACAAGAGAAATTTGGTACCCTTGAAGGGTTTAAAGTATTCTACATGGTCAGATGTGAGACACTGACTTTTACATTTTTTTTTTAAATATGAAAAAATAAATACAAGATGAAAAGTATCACAGGACAAAACTCTAATAAAACTGTCAAACGGGGTTGACCAGTAGACCATCGTCAGTCTCTGTCAATCCTTGTTTAGAACCCCCCACTTTTTTAATGATTAATACAAATATTGTGGTTGTCACTGTCACGAACAATCATCTTTAGAGTTATGTAAAGGGTAAAGGCCAACAGTTCAAAATGTGCCTTTTGGCTGACACTGGCACAAAAAAATTTAAAAAAAATATATGGTTGAATGCCAGGTTATATTTTGTGTGATATATACACTGATGTCTGTGTGTTGAGGAAGTGATTCTAGGATGACATAAAAGACTAAACACATTTTCGCCATAGGATAGTAGCGTAGCCATCCATGAAGTTAAACTCAACTTGTGATCAGTAGCAGTGCTGGACAAACAAGTTTGCTAGAAGAAACATCTTAAAAGTATAGGTACATTTCAACCTTCTCTTCTTTCCAAATAACGGAAAGAAGTGGTCCACATTATATTCCAAAGGGAGGCAGGCCTTTAACATAACTGATAACAGTAGTAACTGACACTACATAAGAAATTATCTGTAGCTACAACAGTGACCAAGAAAAAAAAGCAGGAAAACACTTACAGCTCCAAAGTAAGGTGCCTGATGGACCACACCTGTGCCCTCTTCCTCTTTGACGTAGTTATCCATCACCACCTGGAATGCTCCTTTCTCTCCACACTGAAGTGAAACGAGGATGAGGGGGGTGAGGAAGCACAGATAAGAGAGAGATTAAGAGACCGATTTAGAGTTCGCAAACGGAGATGTGAATTTGTGGTCAGACAGGTAATTAAAGTGAGACATAGGTCTGTTTTCATTTTGTGACAAACAATACATAAAACTGTAGCAGGCAGAAACAAGAACACAGAGTTCACAAACCTTTGCAAAGTAATCAAAAAGAGGCTTGTATTTCTTCCCTTTCAGCGTCTTGCCAGGAAATCTAAAAAACAATAAAACACTTTACAATACATGTTCTCTTCCCACCTTCTCTGGATAGACAAATCTGTAGTTATCTTGCATGAATATTTGACAATTTACAGGCAACACATAAAATAAAGGAAGCAAAGACAAAAAAAGAAGTTCCTTAAAATGATGCTACAATTATGTGTATTTCCACTGGAGATGGGGAAGACATTTCCCCGTCATTTGTATTTACTATCCTCTGACTGTCCAGCTGCCAAGATCCAGAGGAGAGACAAGAGGATTCAACCAACACGTCGATACTGTTATTACTCACTCAGCGTTTACCTATTCAGTAAGTAAAGAAGTATGTGAATGTGATTTCCATCAACTTACACATTTGTATATACATTTCATGTATAAAATCTTTATTATTCTATTTAATCTGTTTTATTGTGTGCTACCTTATTTTATCTTCTACTTAAATTTTAAATCATACTTTCATGTGTATTTATATTTAATGATTTGCCTTGTTGAAGTGTCCTATATAAATAAACGTGCCTTATCGATATAGCATTCACATACTCAAACTTTTTTTAAGTTGAAGAACCTGATGAAGTGACCAAAATCGATAATGCACTATAGAATAAAGGAAAATGTATTTCAGCTGCCTCAGCGTCTCTTGAGATGTCTATTTAAGCGGTTTAAGTTTATTTTGACAGCCAAGTTAGTTATGAATGATCATCTTGTTTTGTAATAATGAAAAAAAACATTCAAATAAAGATGTTCTTGTATCTGTGGATGGAGACTTTGTCCTTATGGAAGAACTGTCACAGTACAATGTTTTTTGACATGCCATTTTTTTTTATTGCCAGTTAACTTGTCCAATATTTGGGATGAATAGGTATAAATCATGCCTGAAAGTACATTATGTATCCTTGATTCACTAAGGGGGTATACTTCATCTCACCTATTATTTCCATCCTCCATCGCTCCAGAGTCATGCACTGAACTAAGAAATTGGGAATTTGATTTGCTTTCTGATTCTGCTGCACAGAACAACACTCAGCTGGTAAAACAGACCTCTGCTAATTTTCCTGCCAGTAACTTTATCTCTTAACTCTGAAAGATAAGTTCTAAAACTCAGAAGAAACTGTGAAGGATCACAGTTGGGTACCCAGCTGGGTACGAATTTTCCAACAACTTTTATATGATATAAAGCAGGATGAGCCCATGTTATCATCAAACTACAGCTGCATCAAATGGGAAAATTAAATCAAAATAATTCACAAAAAAAAAATAAAGTAAGTAATTATACTGATACTAATCAACAGGGATATTACAAACATGCTTGACAGATACTGTACTTCAATGCAATTTAAGAACAGGGGTGATTTTATTACTTCAACTTCTACTCCCTAAACATTTAATGCAATAGGACTTTCATGTAATTTTGGTGTCACCAAGTCAACATTTACAGTATTAAATCATTTTGACTCAGGAGTTGGCTATTTTGTACTCACTTGTCCAGGAGTGTGTACTCATTCTCTGCCTTAAACAAAGCTCCCAGCCTGGCCTCCATCATGATGTAGGTCTTGCCTGTGGAGTTTTCTGAGAGACGCAGAGAGAAGAGATGAAGAAACAAAAGTTTCTACATGTTCATGCAAATCATCTACATCAAGGTACTGATGTTAAATCCTGACTTACAAAAATATACAGACGTAATATGGCCACTGAAAGGATGTCAGACAGAACAGTACTTGGTAAAAGAAGCTTGTAATATTTAATAAATAGCATGAAAGGAAAACTACAATGGTCATGAAAAGGTAAAGGACAGATAGGCAAAATAATTATTCACCTGCAACATTGAAGATAAACACAAAGAGTGTCATTTACTAAACATGTCACAAATTACAGACGAATGTTGGTGTCACTGCAACCTTTTGATCTACTGGGATATTTTTACTAAGATTTTATGTAAAAGAGCCCAGCGAACTAAAATGTGTTCTTCTGTTGAATTTGGAAGAAGAGTTATATATAGATTAATGCATTATGAAAAATCATTGGGGGATTTGTGGTAAAATCTTTAACCTTAACTGTTCTTGTAACTGGCTGCCTCAATGATACTGTGCTGCACTTTAGCAGCTGCGGCATTCAAAATCAAGAAAAATACAGTTCAGTTGTGTGAAAAATAACAGACTGTTGCATTCCTGCTCTTTTGTCTTGCGTTGCTAAGCAGAGTGATCCGATCCGCTGAAGTAGCTTCTTTTAAACTGTGTCTCTCTTTCACAACGCTTCTCCTCACTATAGTCTCTCACCCCCTTCACGAAAGGGATGTCAATCGTCAATCGGCTAACCACCAAGAATCATTCTGACCAGTTACACATGTGGTCTATGAGGTTTATTAATATAGTTTCTGGTCCGTGCACCCAGTGTGTATTCGCTTCATAGAGGTAGCCCTGTTGTTTCTGAACCACATAGAGAGCAGAGGAAAGTAGTAGGACCATAAATGACAGCAAAACACAGAAACTTTCACAGCGTGAAATGAAATGAGTGCACACAAAGTAGTGGTTGCGTTAAAAGAGGGACAAAGTGGAGAGTTGAGAGTTGACAACAACTGTACCAGTTACGTTACTGTAAGTGCAATAAAAGCTTTGGGAGCAAAAATATTTAGTAATTTAAGAGTAATTTATTAATGTATTCCATGCAAAAGAGTCCGCATTAATACCATTTTGTATTTCATATCATTTTGCATTTTTTTCTTAAAAATTAACTGGTTAGTTACCGCTTAATGGATGTCGGTTATTCCAATGCAAAATTAACTGAAACTGGCATCCCTACCTTCTTTTGTTGCAGATTTTATACCTGCTTCTCTCAAATGTTACATTTCAGACGCAGGTTCCTTTGCTGCAGTGGTCAGTCTGCAGTGATAAATACACTTCCCTCCTTCCACATTTTACGTCTCTAAACAAGAGTGCCTTAAACTACATATTGCATAAGCCAAACCTGCAATTTTCAGTAGTGGTGAACAGCAACACATCCAACATCATTCAAATCCACATATCTAATAACAGTCCTACATACAGGTCTGCTACACAGACAAGGTCATGTCCTGCTTCTTAATAATACAGTCAGCCATAAAGTCAAGGTCAGATTAGGACCCCATCATGTTGCTACAACCACTCAACCTGCAAATGATCTTACAGTAAAGTTGCCACCTCATGTAGGATAATAGCAAAATGGCAAGATATTTGGGGACTCTGAAACCTCCTGGGAAAAAAATGGTCAAATGGGGAAGTTTAGGCTGTGAGGTTAAAAACAGCAGGGACAACAGTTGTAAAGAGGCCAGCGACACAAAGAAAGGAAAGGGGAGCAGCATCAATAAAAAGATGTTTCTTCCCCTCAGTGATGTGACAAATGACTGCACAGCTCAGACCTGCCGCTGCTGACAGCCCCAACTCCAACAGCGACAAAGGCACAGAGGGACAGACACCGAAAGAGAAGAGACAGAGAGCAAATAAGAACAACGAAGGACAAAAACAGGTGGATGTGATAAGAAAATGAGGAGAAAAATTAGGATGAAGATGGAGCGAGAGAGGACAGGAGATATAAAGAGAGACTGAGCTGATACTAGGGAGGAAAAAAAAATTTTTTTATACTTCATTGGTATTCCAAGGCGGTCTCCCATGCAGCACAGCCCAGGCGGTGCAGTAAGGAGGGCAGATGCATTCAGACTGTGCTTCAACAGTGCCCCCTGCAGTATCAGCTGGGCTATGACAAGCTGGAAGGAATCTAGGTCATCCTTTTAAAAATCCACCAGTTTCTCTTTCAGAGAACCAAAAACTACAGGACGATAACAGGAAAACACTAGCCACCCTTCTGTAGTACGTTTTTCATATTTGAACAAGGATGACACTTTTATAAGTGACCTGATTTAAGATTTATCACATTTATCAGGTTTGAGCCACATACAGATGTACGTCTCACACTCGCAACCTGTCAGTTCAAGTTACAGCAATAAGCTTTTTTTAATGGACGACATTTTGTTATGTCACAGCAGAAAAATCAGGTGTAAATAATAAAATTGTTGAGGCTGAATCCCATTTAGCTGCTTCACTTTCAGGGTCCTGGTGTTGTGCGTGCCGGCTTACTGTCACACTGTCATCATTAATGTTATTAGTAACACCTCTGCTTTTCCTACAATGACAAGTCAACATGTTTGCTGTAAAAATGGCCTGTTGAAAAAAACTAAATATATGGTAATAAGGACATTTAAGAAAACATGTAAAATATATGGCTGAAAAATATGTATACAGCATGTAAGAAACTGTACATACTGATCAGTTAAAGGTAGAAAATAAGGATACGGTTTAACAGTCATGTCTTTACAATATTTACTTTGTCTGAAAAGACCACAAATTCAAAGATGTCCAGTTTACAATGACGTAAAGCAGCAAATGGTCATATTTTACATTCAAGCAATTTTTTACTTTGCTTTGGTATTAAATTTGGTTGGTGGCTTGTGTATTAAGGGACCTTTCTATGAGAGAGACTCCTTTTTTCCTTTTAATAAATGACTCAAAATATGTCCAAATATTATCAAACTAGTCGCTGATTAATTTTCGCTCAATCAACTAAATCAAATAATGAACTAATCATTGTAGCTGTATTCCAGTCACAGAGGCTACAACAACTAAAGACGGTCTTATTTAATCAGCCAACAGATAGCCAAAGACTGAAAAGTCTGCCAACACATTATGGTACAAAAATCCCTTTCTCTGAGTGCAATTTGCTAAGGCAGCACTCATCCTCTGCTAATTTGTTCTCGTTTGTTCTTTCAAAAAACAACAACCATCAGCTGTTACCGAGATCCAAACCCACAAGGGACAAGATTTTCAGTGGGAGCACTTTGGCCTTAGGCTTTAAGCATTTAAGAAACATAGCATTACCAATACTTCAAGTAGCCAAAAATATGTTTGCGGGATGTATAAGAAGATATTTCCTTATTTTCTATAATTACTTCAGAAATCACAGACAATAGCACACTGGTGTTTTCTATAATAATCTAATGTGTCCTGATGACAACAAAACACTGAGACATTGATTCTAATTGGACAAAACATTTCAAACCTCTACTTTGATAATAATTTCTGTCTAATGTGAGAATTTGCCACATTTTAAGATGCGTTGCAAATTAAGCTCAACAGTTAGACAACATACAGACAGCTTTTGTTTTAAGTTGTTTGCAACAATTCCCTGTTAGCTAAAATAGTGCACTGTGCTTGAGTAAAACATGCAAACAGTGGATCAAAATATCACTTGTCTACATGTTTACGCCTTTTGAACAGGTGTATTGTTAAAGTACAGGCTTGTTTATTGCACTTACTTAATAATAATGTAATGAGCACAGTTGTCATCAACTCAAGTAAAAGTGTGTGTGTGTGTGTGTGTAGGAGTGGAAGTAGCTGAGCAGAGGACAGATGAGAAGCTGCAGCATTATACCAAAACGCACTGATAAAAAAACAAAAATTAAAAATAAACGTATCAATACTACAGTCTTTAACCTCTTAAGACCCGAATCAAAATTAACTACTGTGGTAATTTAAACTAAAATGTGATGTCTGGCAGGTCCTAATTTAGCTCCAGGCCCCATTTAATACTACGGTTCGGTACCTATCCCAACCAGTTGGCACATTAGCAGTTGTTTATATCAACATAATCCTAACTTTACAAGAACATCATTAGAGAAAGTTTCGTCTCTCACCTTTGACCTTGACGTACAATAATTCTGGGTTGACACACAGAGCCAGGTTGCTCGGCAGCGTCCAGGGTGTGGTTGTCCAGGCGATCAAAGCCACATCGTCATTCTCAACCAACGGGAAGCTGACAGTCACAGATGGGTCCTGGACATCCTGGACACAAAAACAAATCATAGATATGCTGTTGGTGATGATGTTGCTTAGAGAAAAGACATGAATACTGCAGAGTTGTGTCAGACCAGCTGTGGTGTGATGCGGTCATGTTTCGTGTGCATACCTTGTAGTTCTGGTGGGACTCAAAGTTGGAGAGGGGGGTGTTGCAGGCAGTGGAAAAAGGCATGACTTTGACTCCTCGGTACACCAGACCCTTTTCGTACAACTGTTTAAACACCCACCTAAAAGAATAAAAAGACACAGTTAAAATTGGAGACACTAATACCAGAGATGGGACAAGTCTGGTTTGTGATGCTTTTTTAATTATATATTTTATAGGAAGTCAATTGCTGTTACTCTGTTTACTCCTATGACCTATGTGCTTAATGCCTGGCTGCAAACGTCCTTCAAGATGAAGAAATGATACAGTGATACAGTGATACCAGTCTTCATATCAAAAGAGACTACTAGTATATCAAACATGTCACAAATCAAAGTATCAAACCCCCTAAAATGGGAAAATGTAATTATATGTAAGAAGGTAGCGTACAAACTATGTATTTTTTGTTCAACTTTTACAAAAAAAATCTAAATTAACATACATACCAGACAGTCTCCATGAACCATGGGTAGAGAGTCTTGTAATCGTTTTTGAAGTCAATCCACCTGCCCATCCTCTTCACTAAAGTCTAGGAACAAGAAGAAGCGTACACTGAGCATATTTAAAAAAAAGAAAAAAAAAACACTACCGTAATTTTCACTCACAGTATACTATAGGAGCAATATGCTGCACCTTAGGCATAAAGGCGCTACAACACCCAAACTGATCTCACAGGTATGGATACAAAGTTCCCTTATATTAGGATCATTGCTTTATTCTTTATGCTCACCTCCCACTCGTTGGAGTATCTCATGACAATGTTTCTGCACTGCTTGTTGTATTCTGCGATGCCCATCTTGGCCACATCTTCAGGCCCCTTGATCCCCAAAGTTTTATCAATCTCATACTCCTACAAGACACACGAGACATAAGACACATACATAAGCCAAGTAGCATAAACTAGTGACAACACTGATGTCAACTCAAAATGATAAAAACTACACAGCTAGTAAAAAGTACCCAATAAAATGTTATGTTTGAGAAAATATCACAGTGATTCTGTGATGTTCTACAGAATTTTAACAATATTCTGGGAAAAGACGAGACAAATATTTACCACAGGCAGGCCATGACAGTCCCACCCAAAGCGTCGGTCAACATGAAAGCCACTCTGGTGGGAAAAGCGAGTGACGCAGTCTTTGATGGTGCCAGCTAGGATGTGTCCATAGTGGGGTAGACCTGTAGCAAACGGAGGGCCGTCGTAGAAGGTGTACCTGGTTGGGAAACAGGCAGCAAAAATATTTCTTAAAAACAAATCTCGCCATCCACTTGGGCAGTGTTTTTTTTGTTTTGTTTTGTTTTGTTTGTTTTTTACAAAATCTGTTTACAGCATTTTATCATGATTTTTGTGTGGCTATCTTGACTAGAAATGCTGTCATTTTGGTGTAGCAGAACAAAAACAATAGTTTTGGGATACAAATGTATGATGTGCTGACCAGCAAATCATTGGTGTTGTTATATAAAGCTGTGTCTTATATTTGTTCACGCTGTTACAGGTATTGGGTCATTTAAGAGATAGTAAGTTTAAAGAGCTGTCGGAAAATATCCTGTTTAGTCAATACTTGTGTGTGTACAAAGGCTCGATTTACATTTTACAAATGCAATTTGCTGTTTGATTACTATGTCATTAGAGCCTTTTCCGACTTCAATAACCTTTTCAATAACCAAATTTTTTTTTACATAACATTTAACGTTTGTGCCGACTGACTTTCAACACTGCTATTAAAACATAAAACTGATCATAATGGTCCATTGTTTCTCACTACATTTTTTAATATGACATACAAATACTACTAAGACCTAATTATACAGCCAAAGCACAACTGGTTGTTCAGGAAACAAATTCTTTACTTAGCACAATAGCTGAAATGTCAACATTAACAACAATCTTTAACTAAAAATAAAGACTCAACAATGTGATTATGCTCTTGTTCTAATCACAATCATTTCTTACCAAGCTACAGTAGTTTAGTGGTACCAGTAGTTTAAAAATGTGTTAAAAGTCAGCATGTATGCATAGACTATATATTGATTTTTCTTTTCTACAGACTTTTTAAATGAACATAATAAAGCAGAAATGGATGGACTTACTTGGGCCTGTTCTTGGACTGTTTGAGGCACTCCTGGAAGCAGTCCTTTTCTTGCCATAAATGCAGGATCTTCTCCTCCTCAGAGGGAAAGTTGATGGATTCAGGAACCGGTTCCACCATGGTGTCTGTCCAAAAAGGGAACAAAAGAATCTCAACAAACTTGTGGAGCAGGAAGAAAAAAAATAACTCACAAAGATGACATGATGAATCTTTTATGTTTGCTCCATGTACAAATTTCCTCATCACTAAAAAGACTGTAATGTTGAAAGATATCTACTTGATTTGACACATCTGGACAGCTGAAGCTTCATATTATCTGCGGATGAACTTTTAAATACAATTTGGCAAAGGATGAGGACTGTGGATTTTGGCTCCCATCACTTGAGATTGTAAATTCATTATGAAAGGATCATCTAATGGTCAGTATGAACATGAGTAATTGATGGAAAGAAAACATGTTTCAGGGTTCATTTGGGCATCTGACTGTAGTTTTAAGACAAAAAATGTCTTAAAGGGCTCCTACAATTGACCCACAATGTTGAGTTAAGTGTTGTTCAAGTTTGGGAAATTAGCAAAGCATTAGCAAAGTTGTCTTTCTCAGTAAATGTCTCCCACCGTCCACAGATCCTTAAGCATCTTATTAATAGCCGACCTGTCAAAGCTGTCTGTTGCTTGGTAGTTTGTCGACAGAACATAAAGTCCTCGTTAACACTTTATATATAAAGTCAAGCCTATTTGATATATTATATCCAAAGGTGACGTGTTATACCACAAGTGTTGTCCAGACTAGTTAAATGTGCCCAATAAGTCACTTTTCTACAGCAGCAACTTCACAAGAATGACGCCTCCTTGTTGTTAGCTAGCATGCTAAGCTAGCCGGTCCCCGTTTGAGTTAGTTAGCTTGTGACAAAACGGACTGCAACGCTTGTGAAAGACAGCGTTTAAAAACTCACATGTAGCCACAGATGAACAGTGAAGCGTGGCTGTAATCAAACCTTCATGCTGTGATTTTTCCTTTTGAATGGAGATACTCACATGGTGTCTTTCCCCGGCTGCAGGACAGACAAGAAATGATGCAAGCTGGAGTCAGCGAGAGCGGAAGTGACGCAAACTGATTTGTTGCATGAAATTAAAATGCACTTGATGATTGTTTTGAACACAAACTGTACTGTGTGTATGCAAACTCTGCACTCTCTATGTTATCTATTTATACATTTTATTTCTTACATATTTATTCTTATTCTCACAACTTGTTGTTTTCCCTTTAAAATTCTGACATAATTTAATTTCAATAAATGTTGAAATGATAAAATATTTTACCTAAAATCAAGGATGAGAGAAAAAAAATCTGCAAACTGAAAAAAATATTGTATCAGAACTTTATTTATTTATTTATTTTCTCTCATTAATCATCTCGTGACCCCTAAGATTTAACTGGTGACTCTTTGCAGGGGCCCGACCTCCAGTTTGGGAATCACTGGACAAAATTAGCTGACTGTATATGAAGTAGTTCAAAGTAGCTCCACCTCCAGCAACTACAACAGTAACATGCTGCTTATACACTGATGCTTCAGTATTAATAATCTAATAATGTCATATATAATAATATATCAGTCAGAGGGACCAAATGAGTGCTTTTATTTTGCTAATACTATCACTACATTTTGCTGCTACTTAAGTATCTGAATACTTTATTTCCACAGCTGCAAGAGACCAAAAATAACTGCAAAAAAGTTGAAAACTTAATACAAGAGTAATGGGAAATAATAATAATTTTAGTCATTAGTGTTTTGCATTAAGTGCAGTCTGTTTGTACCTCTCAAGTAAGATATATGTGTCCATCACTTTTTTAGTTTTCAAGTTTCAAGAGTACTCTTTATTAATTTCAACATTTTACTCAAACTAAGAAAGCAAAAGTAAACTTATTCTACGATAAAGACAATAGGAAAAGTGATGCTGCTGTTAATGGTGAATATTGATAAATGCACTACTTTAGATGAAGCTGTTCTTTACATTACATGCAAAGTATACACCTTGTAGCATCTCCACTTCCTTGAATCCCTGAACACTCTTCCCAACTTTGCCCAGGATGAAGAGGGCTCATTGAAAAAGCACCAAACTAGAAAGAGTGCAACAAAAACCCCAAAGAAATCTGCTGCAGATCCTGAAGAAAGTGGACTCAAGATTATGGCAATCTGTACATAAAGTATGTAAATGAAGATATGAGTAAGACTTATGTAACATAGTAGGTAAAGCAGAATAACTTCCTAGTGATTATACTGTGTGTATGAGAACAGACAGAAAATTGACTTTGTAGGTTTTTGTAAACTTTCATAAACATTCGTCTCACGCAACATGGGTATAACAATTATTTTACACAATGCAGTTTAAGCTTTGGATCCACAAACTGTTAAATCTTGTATTTAATTCAGCAACATTGAACTCTGCCTGAGTGTATTTTATAAAAAAAAAAAAAAACTGTACTCCCCTGATTTAACTGGCTGTATGTAACTAGCTAGGTAATGCTAGAAGTCATAAAATTGTGAATGAAAAACATTTTATTTGAAACTTTATATAAAATTTTCATTTCCTATATTCATGTGACTGACTCCACACACAAATACCTTAAAGTTATTCATTCAGTAAAATCAGACGATATTTCACCTGAAGAAACAACAGAAACAGGCCAAATCTGATATGTTTGTTAACAAAGCATAGCTTTATTGTGATGGTGGTAACACAGTCTATAAAACGCTAACAGACGTGGGGGTGACAGGATGGCTGCTTATTTATCTTGAGGTGCCTTCTGTACTGCCTTTGCGCCCCTCTTGTTGTGCTTCTTAGCAAAGCGCATGTTCCTCATGAATTTAGGGTCCACCTGCAGCAGAGAAAAACAAAACTGAGTGAGCACATCAGGTGAGCAAAAGGAGAACACAAATGGATGTGGTGCACAATCAAGATCCTTTTTTTTGTTGTTTTTAAAAATATAAGCACACATGAACCACAATAAAGCAGAAGACACATGAGATAAATTGTGGGACAAAAGATACACCAAATACTTTCTGCAATAAGACAGTAAAGTGAGGAGAAGCAGTCGAGACTGTAATACAGTCTGCAATAAGTTTGTTTTCAATTTTTACTTTCAATTCCCTTCTGTTATGACAAATCTAATGAGAAAAAACATCCCCATTACATGATTCTGGTCAAAATTAAACTCGCAGAACTGAAATCATTTTGTCCCACAACACAAGGCATACTATTTTTTAACACAATATTTCACTCCATAATGTCTTCATGCAGACAATACAAGCAATAATTAGCTACTGATAAAGGGCAGTAGCATACAACATGAAGAGCAGTTGGGGAAGACCACGTGTAGCATCTGTCGAGCAACACATTAATTCCTTGTTTTACAGTGGTGACTACAGTCCATATCTCTGGCTCTTTTCCAACCTTTTTGTGACATTTCAGGTTTTGGCTGCAAAGTAACCTCAACGTCTTTGAATCTAGTTACAGTCTAGTCTACATGGCAGACTGCATAACGTCATACGGTACAAGCTCAGCATCTTTGTAAGAACTCTCCATTTGCAGAATTTACACAATTGACACTTGCTTCTTTCACCGCATTTTACTCAAATGTATCTCATACTAGATTTGTTTACACTGATGTCCTGCTCTTTCTGTACAGTTTGTTACATAGTGTAATACACACTTCTGATTTGTTTTGTGCTCAAAAACTTTGTGCAATGAGAATAAGATAACACAGAGACCTGAACCGGGATTGTACTTCAATAAATTGTGGCAGCTTTAGTTACAAGTACAACATCTGATCAGATGAAGAAAACTATGTTTCCTACCAGTCTATAACATGGAGAAACTGGAGGGTCTTATTCTCAGTATTATACTTTACTACACTGTACTCTTGACTGAAATAGCGACGATAACTACATCTCTGAACATTGAGCCTAAATTTCCATAATCCACCTCCAACGGGCACATCAACTCCAATGATGCTTTAAGAGTTTTCAATTCTGGTTCTTGGCTCTCAATCCACATCCACTTTTGATGGAGTGACAAGGTGATGGTAGCTTTGAGTTGAACACAGTAACACAGATCAGTGTGTCGGCAACAATGATAACGTCTTTAGGGATTCCTCCAGGTAGAGCTGTAATGTTAAAGCATTTTCTAACTGTCTATCTGCTTCAGGGAAAAACTAGCCCCCTCTTTCAGCCAAATGCTCCAACACAAAAAAAACTGTCAGTACAAAGCATCTTGAATTTCTAATATTATTATGGAAGTAGTTTCAAAACAAGGTCAGGGGTAGAGGAGGAAGATGATTACTGATCTGCTGCATATGTGTGTGGATTTCACACCAACCAGGTTTCTACTGAAAGTTATCCCATTTCCTGCATAGCAGTCACCTGGTTTCACGTGTAAGTCCACATACTATGAACACTGGGCAATAACTGTACGTACCCCCTTCAGTGACTCATAGCGCTGAGACCTGGGCTTCTTGATGCCATTCCTGTGGGCTTTACGAGCTGTGTTGACAAAGAGGGAAAACAATTAGAGAAAAACACCCCAAAGTGAAAATACAGACGCCACTTAAAACACCACAAAATCAATTAGAGAGGTAAAAGAAAATACAATTAAAACTTAAATTATATATAGTAAGCAGACAGTAAAAGGTCCTGTTTGACCACTGCTACTGTACTGTGGTGGTCCGTGTGTGTTGAGCACTTGTATTTGCATTATATGACAATAAATAACTAACAGACAGGTTTCTTTGACATGAATGCATGCAAGTTGTAGTCTATGCAAAACTTTAGCTGATGCATAATTTCTCCTGACAGTCCTGCTTTAGATTAATAAACTACAACCTGGCTGCTTAATGCAGTCATACTTACACTGGTTGTGGGTTGTGTGGTTCTTGGACTTTGCCATTTCGACTCTAGTTAATCTAAGAAAGGGAATAAAGACATTATCATTTTGCATCACTTGTATGTTGAAACATGTTAGCATCGGTGGCTCAGTTTGATTCACCAGTTAGCCGACAAGAAAATAAGTAAACATAACTATTTGTGTAAAGGAAACTACTTTATGTTAAAATACATATCAGAGCAAAACGTAAGCACGTTTACTCCAGTATTTAAGCCATTATTTAGCTGCATGTTGATATAATGCCTGGTCGCTAGCTGGTGTGAAGCTCCTGCTTTGCTACACAGAGCTAACAGCGGTTCATCATCACTTTCAGCTTTTATTTCGGACCATTTCTACAACATACGGCCATAAACGTAAAGCCAGTGAAGTGCTTTATCAAAATCAGCTGCTGTTTCTGAACGGACATGTACAATACGTCAAGATTGAGTCAGATTTTAAAAAGTACACCGGGGTGAAAACATTAGATACCTGCCACACGAACAGACGACAACCGGAAGAGAACGAAAACTACACCAGGAAGTGAAGAAAAAGCTTTGGGTTCAAGAGATGAAGTCAGCGGGAAAAAGGTTGATGTCAAGTCACGACACCGCCGCCTGTCGGTGGTTTCTGGTATTACAGGCGAGAGTCCGCAGCAGGCCGCACGGTGTCACTCTGTAGACATGAAATTACAATGACACCCGTATCAGACGCTTTAAGTAAAAGTACCAATACAGTAATGTTAAAATCCTGTATGGAAAATCAT
The DNA here is from genome assembly GCA_036937835.1 of Pampus argenteus. NCBI lineage: Eukaryota > Metazoa > Chordata > Actinopteri > Scombriformes > Stromateidae > Pampus > Pampus argenteus. The sequence continues at coordinate 13,427,762 of CM072863.1, forward strand.
ACTTAATATTAGCAGTAATGCAGTAAAAATAGTGTGGGTTAGTAGTTTCGGGCTTCTTCAAAGGGTCATCAGATAAATCGGAGGGGTCGAGTGATGATTAATGATTAATTGGAGAGGAGGAAACACAGCTCTGATACGCTAACCTGCGTTCAGTTTATAGTCTTTTTCACTAATCTTTGATTTTATTTGTAAGACACCAAAAGCCAAAAAAGGTTGACAATAACTGGTTTCATCTTTAACAATGTGTTGTGTTGAGATTGTTATGTTTTACATTGTGTCAAATCTTCATCTGTAAAGTAACCAAAGCTGTCAAATAAATGTAGTGGAGCAGAAAGTATAATGTTTCCCTCTTAAATGTAGTGGAGTGCAAATATCAAATGGGAATACGTAAGTACTTAAGTACAGTATGAAGACATTAATGCTCACAATCTGATTTTATCTATTGATTATTTCATTCTATACTTTTATAACCTTTATAACCTTTGTTTTTACTGGATTGTATTTCTCAGTTTCTGTAAATCACTTTGGTAAACTCTCATTGTTAAACTCTTTGTAAACTCTCAAGGTTATAAAGTGACTTGATAAAAATGAAAGGTGTTTGAGTATGTGTGTACGTGAGTGTATGCACATGTATGAGTCATATGTTCTGTTTTTCTTGGTGTCTTCATTAGAAATGAATTGACCTGTGGCAATGACACGAGTTCCCGGAAATTATTGTACTAATTACTATATGTCATAACAGTAAAGTTCGATCTAATTTAAAGGAAAATCACTCTGCAGTTGAACTCCTAATATCTCATAATGCAACCTGTGATAAGGTTCAGCTGTAGACATTATTTTGAAGGGTCATGAAGAATAATAATTGGAAAAAGATAGATACAGACCAGTATATTAATTTTGATTTTCTGATACCATTGCTTTATTCTGCCTCCTTTTGCCACACATGGAAGAATACTAGCAACAAATTGGCTAGTATTAGCAGAGCCTTTGAATTATATTGAATAAGGTTTTTGATAATATATTATTCTAACATAGTTTTACTTTTATTACATAAATTACTCCTGTTAATAAATCACCTGTGGATTCTGCAGCTGTGTCGCTACTTCAGTTGATTACATGTGGTTCGTCTACAGCTGTTGACTTGGAAGTTAAACCAAGTTCCAGTAAAAAAGTAAAAGAAAAATAAATGATAGGTAATGATAGGCATATTCATAGCTTGAAACTATAACATATTATGTTATGTTATTAAACTATGAGATATAAAGTACCAATTTTGAAAGTCAAAGTATGTTGTCAAAATTAGCATTTTCTGTATATGTGTCAGTTGTATAATGGTAATATCTGGATTAGCACAAAGTTGCATTCAATTGCCAAACGTTTGAATGGAGTCTGATGATTAGATTTCCTTCTGATAAACGTGTTGTGATCAAGAGCCATTCCTGACGCTTTATACGGACCGACCGTCACTTTCAGCCGAGGCCGTGACAGAACGACCAGCACAGTGAATGAGATGATGGACAGGTTGTAAAGCAGACAGCATTTATAGACAGATGCTGGCTCGCCTTTTTGTTGTGATGGATGGGAACGGATGCAGAAACATGTGACTGAGTTTACATTTCTCTTTTTTTTTTTAGATTTTTTCTAAATATGAACCATTTATATGAACTTCCATTATTTACTTTGCTGCCTCTCAGTCATGTAGTTGCTGTCTTTGTCTTTCCTGTCTCATGTTTGTTTTCTTCTTTTGTTACATCTTTCCTTTCCATTCCTTTCCTTTCCTTTCCTTTCCTTTCCTTTCCTTTCCTTTCCTTTCCTTTCCTTTCCTTTCCTTTCCTTTCCTTTCCTTTCCTTTCCTTTCCTTTCCTTTCCTTTCTCCTCTCATCCTCAGCAGAGGTTGGATGAATCCCTGTTCAAGCAGAAGAAATCATGTAGCAGTATCCTATATTTAGACCTGTTTGATCATACGAGCCTTTCCGCTCTACTCTGCAGTACTCGGCTCTGCTTAGTCAATTACAGGTTTGGGTACACGTGTGATTTCATATTTCCTGATTGATCTTGATTGTGGTCAAGAGAGGGATGGTTTCCGTTTCTTGTGAAATCTTTCACACATGGTAGTTTTTTGAAAGCAGGAGTGTGAGTTTATACTGCAAAATCAAACACATCTTGGTGATTTTTTTGTCATTATTATCTGTATAAAATCTTTATTAATGAGGTTAAATAATTTAATTTGTTTCATTGAGACTCTCAGTTAGAATAACTCATAACAAGTGAATAGATTAAAAAATCCTCAAACAAGGTGAATTTTAAATGTCTTTTTTGTTCACGTTTGTGGATGCTAGTCTATTCTTCTGTTCCTTAATTTATATGTTACATCCTAACTACAAGACACAGACACAGACACACACACACACACACACATACACACACACACACACACACACACACACACATTGTTTATGTTTATTAAATATTCTGCAATATTGCCTCCCTGATATTGCTTTGCCGATTACCAAAAGAAGAAAAATTCAATTATCTTTGTATCTTCATTTCAGGACATGATTGGTTTGTTGTAATTATTTTTCTTTCTGGCCGTAGAAAGGTTTAAAGGTCTTTAAAGTGTGATCTAATGTCAGGATTATGTATCACTTGTCATCTTAAATCTGTAGTATACACAAAATTATGTTTTTTGCAGAATATGAAAGGGTTAATTTCAACCCTATAACAAGCCCATAGGGGACCACTAGCTCTGCTCTGTTAATGTTAAAGAACAGAAGATGCTGCTGCCTCTTTCTCTCTCTGAATCTGTCATCCTTCATTCATCATTTTGTTGTTTCTTTATCTGCAATGTTTATCTGCCTCTCCACTTTAACCCAGTAGTAGGAAGGAACTTTAGGTGTTCTACATTAAATGCTACTTTACATTTACTCATGTAGATGCTGTCGATGCTTCATTCATTCCCAATCCTTTTTCTCCTGCTATTTTTCTTTCACTCCAACTCATTTTTTGCTTTCTTCTCATCTCTTTGTCACTTTTAGCCCTGATGTCATCCTTCTGCTCTCTTGCTGCTGCTCTGTCTTTTGCCCAACTCCCCACTCGCTTTCATTTCCTTTTCACCTGTAAGAGGAAATCTCGTCTTTGAGCAGAACAGAGTCAGTCCCACAGGGATTCACTTCACCTCAGCAACATGAAAGAGGTTGCGTAATATGTCTCTGGAATTGGAGGCATTATGAGCAGGCAAAGATCCATTAACTATCACATAAATGAAAGTCCAAATGAATTACGAAAAACACCCAAAACAGGATATTAAGGACTTGAAGAGTGACAGTGGTTAAGGTTATGTAGTATTGAGGTTATTTACTATAAGATATCCGTCAATGCTCATTCAATAATGACAGGAGCTACAGCAAATCTTACTGCTGAATGAATGCTGTCTTTAACAGTGCAGTTCATCAGTTCAGCTCAGTGAAGGCCTGAAATACTCTAAATTGTAAAGTTTCCATACCGTTGGAGACTTTTGCATATAGAAAAACTTGTTTCATGACATACTTCCTGTATTGTGTTTTTTAGTACATTGGAGCAATAGACACAGGTGCTTAAATGTGCCCCTTTAAACAAAGATATTCTTAGATTTTTTTTTAAATAAGTCAAAATATTTGCTCTAATCTGAGTTCTACACAACTAAAACAAATGTTTGGCCACTATCTGGTATAAAATATCAAAACAAACTGACAGAAACACAGCAGCCACCAAGTTGTTATTGCTATGCCAACATGACAAACAACTGCTGATTTCCACAGACACAAAACAACATTGGCATTCACTTGGAGTCATGACTCTGGCCGGCTGGTAAATGTTAAGGCCAATGTTCACTCTCTGTAACTCCATTAAATACCCAGACCCCTTTGTTAGATGCTCAACTTTGTCTGTGTCCAAAATAGTTTCTTTAATCACTTTATTATTCACTATATTATAGGAGTTCTCTGGACTGTTGTGTTTACATTGCAAAATAAATGTGTAATTTTGAACACTGCTTGACATTAATGCTATTTACAAGCAATTATAACTCTGGTATGACATGAATACAGCATTAGCACTTGACTAGTGACCATCCGTAGTCTACTTTGACTACTATGATCATTTCATAATATATATATTATGTATAATAATTTTCTATACTGGATTATGTAGTAAATAGTCAATGATTTTCTAACCTAGTTATGAAGTTTTGTGTTTATCACACATCTAAAATACAGATTAATGGCAGTTTAATGTTTAGGTTAATGTGCTGTATAATACACATTTTACTTGTTATCGTCATGCTTACAGTATTAGGTAGCTAACCTAGACAAACTGATACTGATCATATATATATAAAACTCTCATTGCCTCCTAATAATAAACTGACTCAATCTACTAATTGTTTTATTTGCATGTAAATCTTTCTCATCACAGTGGCTCAGATGAAACATCAAAATACAAGTAAACAGACAAGATTTAAGCAATAGATTTCATGTGTTGAGTTAAATTGCAAGAAGTGACAAAACCTTGCTCTTCACTTCCTCTAAACTTCTGCAGTAGTGCCCTTGAGCAACACAGTAAACCACAAATTGCTCAAGTTTAGCTGGTCACCAAGAGGAATGTGTGTAAATTATCTCTTGCCAGATGCTACACCTTTGGTGAATGTCTTCCCTCTTAGTTAAAATGAAAAATGATACAGTAACGCTTTTATTTTTGTTAGTGACTGACTGTCCTCCTTCAGTTAAATTAGTGGTACTTCACACTTCACAAGTCTCTCTCTTCAAACTAGCACTGACAATTATTCACTGAGTGATTCTGTGGTTATTGCTGTGTGCATATGTGTGCGTGAGCTTGTGTTCACCCCAAACATATATCATGTTCGCAAAGCTCAAGATAAGCTTCCTCTCACACTGTTTTGTCTATTCATCTCTCTATTTCTGGTGTCCCTGAGTCCTCGCTTGCTCTGCCGCACTGACTTCATTCATTGCAGTTGAGGGACGGTGATCAGCTTACGAGAATGAACGAATCATAAAGAAGAAGAGCGTGTGTGTATGTGTGTATTTGTGCTGGGAGAAGAGAAGTGGGTGCCCTTTGTTAAGATCAAGCTTTCCCATGAGAGGAGATGAATGAAAGGATACAGATTTGAATGAAGGCCAGATGTCACAGAGCATCGAGGTATGAAGCACTACTGGGATGATGTGAGGGAGAAAACAGACAGAGATGAGGAGGAAGGAGGTAGAAGTATGAGTCAGTCTATCCCAAACAGAAGTCCGTTTGTCTACTTGTTTTTAAGTTTCATGGCATAAAATAAGTCAAATTCAAGTATTTTCGTGTCTAAAAACACGACCGAAAACACAACCTATAAAATACTGTGGCCTTGGTTGAAATTCTGCAGACATTAATTGTGCACAGAGTATGAAGAATGAATCGTAGATGTTTCCTCTAGTGCCACCATGAGGTTAACATTTGAAACAGGATGAATTATTATACAGTATATCTGATACCATGTATACCTGATACCTGATACCTAGAGCATGATGATATTAGCATTTAGCTCAAGGCATCCTCGTGTCTAAGTACAGTATAGGGCTGCTAGCATGACTGTAGTCTTGTTAGAGACTCAGTGCTACAAGCTAATTTAGGTAAATAAGAAAAAGGTGGTTTAATACAGAGCACTAAAGAGTAATCTGTAACAAACAGTATGCTGTTTTACACTCATGCACATTAATGCTTCAATGCAACTTATGTTAAATCCTTACATATGAAAAAATGGATAACTGACATTTTTATCCCCATTCAATGCAAAGTTAAACCAGACAAAGCTCAATGTAGACTATGTAACACAGAGAACTCATTTATCTGAAATCAAATCGTTTTCAAAAAATCTAACCCTTTCTTTGAAAATGATATCAACATGATATCCAAAGTGTTCAACATTTTTTAGAAATACACCAAAGATAAACATTTTCCTCTGCTTAAGTGACCTAGAAAAACTCAGACAAGCTGGTATTTCTTTCAGTATTAATTACTGTAATGTACTCATCTCCGGCGTCCCCGCTCCACTCTCAATTAAACCAGAAAATGAATGGGAGCCAGTAAATATGATTACATTATCTCAGTTTCTTTTCATTGGCTCATTGTGAATGCACATACAAAGTTCTGCTTCTAACTACTAAAGCATTACAATACACTGCCTCACCTCACGATGTATCACTGATTCACTTGCACCAAACAAGCCAGCAGCAACTCTGTTCTCAGAATACACATTCATTGTTATTTTTGAAAGAGACAGCTCGGGGCAGAGCCTTTTCCACTGTAGCATCTTGACAATGTCAGGTTATCAGACACTGTCTCATTATTGGACACTCGGTCAAGACTCAACACCAATTTATTTTCTGCTACCTAAAGGTTACTTGAGCTCTCTCCCTACCAACAATACCGTCGCCTTCTTCTTCTAAGTTTTTTTTTTCAGTTACTTTCTTCTATTTCCAGCGGCAGGAATATTGTATTCAAACAAACACGCACACATGAGAGATAAGATAATGCAATTGATCCCCTGTAGGCAAATTCACATGTTACAGCATAAATGAGGGATATAAACAAATACAGTATATGAAATGTATATAGCAGTGTTACATGTAATTTGTGCAATATACACGTACTGTACTGTAATATACACACACACACACACTATATACTAGTAGTAATAATAACTATATGATCAACCGATCTATTAATAGTCTGATCACCAGTATGAGCTTGTTTGCTCTCCATTCAAAAATGTGTTTTACTTCCTTTAGTTTGATGCTTGAGCTTCACTGTGCAGTTTCTCTGTGCTCATCTTAAATCTAAGTTTTAAAAAAATGTATCTATGAACTTGATTGATCTGTGACATCACAGCTAGTTTGGAGTTGGGTTAAGATTTAACATTTAACTCTTGCCTGAACTGGACACTTTTTTTATAGAGAAATTCACCATGACTTATCACAGATAATAAAGAGTTTCACCAGTTAAATATTAAACCCAAAACTGAGGCAAATTAACTGTATTAATCACATTCTTGTGACTAACTTGTATCGCTGTCACACTTGTTCTAATTCACACCTTGTACACACATTTATTGCACATACAGTACACACAAAACACACCTGCACACACTGCAGCTCGGCATTGGGTATTTTTGAACACAGTGTTGTTGGGTAGCCTGTTATACAATATGTGTCTTAGAGACAGCCAGTCTTACTCTGACCTGCTTTCTGTCTCAGTGGGAAGGTGGGAAGACTGGCCTCACAAACAGGCACGACTCACTATTGTCCTCATTGGAGAGAGAGAGATGGAGATTATAAGTTATCATCTTTGCCACTGGGCTTTTCTACTGAATTACTGACTAGATAGTAGAACAAACATTAAATGAGACACTGCAGAAGGAAAAACACTGAGGGGGTCATAAATGAAAATGTAATTTGAAGCTATGCTCCAAAAAAGCAGGACAATATCTCACAGTATAGCACAACCTTACAGTATTACAATATGTACAGTATATTAGTATTTAAGATGTGGTAAGCATTAAGTATAGAAAAACAGTAGGTTGAAAAGTTATGGTTTGAGTTAAAATGATCACTTTGTTAAGGTCAGTGTAACATGTGGTGTGGGTTAAAATGACTACTTCCTTAAAGCTAGGCAACCTTTGTTGTCATAGCTACAGCAATAACCACAAGGTTATGGTTGTGAGATAATCAAAGTTATAATCATCATTTAATAACTTGTTTCTGTGACCATCTCCATTTGTTGGGCAGTTTCTGCCAATCATTCAACGTACCTCTTAAGTAATAGATATACTTTGTGGGTTATGATGTGGGAAAGTCAAACATAGCCTTGTGACACTTCCCAGTGGCTGAATACATATACCGTAGCAACATGCTGTGCTTATGTGAGACATTTGATGGCAGATGTTGCACATAGTGACACAGTAACGAAAATAAACTTGTAGAATTAGTCATAAATAGCTAAAGAATTGCACAAGAAGCAGCATGCACGTCAGTTTAACATCCTCCGTATAATAGAGCTGCTAAACCCTCAGTGACTAAACTGTCACAGCCGAATACTGACACAAATGGTCTTTGGAGAATTGATATAACTTGTACCTAATGTGTATAATGTGTCTTTATTCCAAATGACAGCGTAAAGAAAATGTTTTTGTATATTTTATGAGGAAAATGTGTGGGTCCTCACATTTGCAGCACGATTTACTGTATAATAGATATATTATACATGTATTTTATGTTTCACTCGGCTCATACTGTTTAATTGGTGTTCCTAAAGTAGTTTATCAAGTTTAAAGCAGCAGCAAATAATTAAAAGTAAAAATCGTGTCTATACAATCTCTAACAGCTGATTCTTTGACAACAACGTGACTTTGTCTCTATGAGGCTAGATAGCTCAGAGCAAGTTAAGTGAAGCATGTTATTGCTCTGAGAGGTGTGATGAGCAGGTAAGCCTCATTAAAGTTTTAATATTGTGAATCACTGTCAATAAATGAAAATGTTATCCACCTCGAATTTGTCTCTGGACACTGTGTCAAAACAAACACATTATGAAAGAGCTGTTATGCGACACTGTTTTTCCATTGATGGCCATCGTGTTCTCCGTTAGACCTCTGAAAATATACACAGCTTCTCTAACAAGGAGAGACTCCTCGGAGAGTTGAGTCATATCTATCGATGGGATAGTTTGGCTCTGGGTTTAATTTTTTATCCTGCTTCTATTCTTTAAAACCACTTGCCAGGCTTATTCATCGGTCTGCTGTATATTTATGGTTTTCAAACCCTTTCTCTGATGACATACAAACTGAACCATTTTCTAATTAACGCTTTTCCGGCTACTTTGTAATCACATCCAAATTACCTTGGCTTTTAGGTCACCAACTGCTGTTACTTCATGTAAGTTGTTTGTGAACAATGTATATAATGTATTAACTTAATAAACTGCTAGCTGGAACTGAAAATGGAACAACCACAAAAATCTGTGGGCCACACAGAGTCAATGACATACAAATAATATGTCCACCAGCTCATCAAAACATTACAGCATCACTGGTGGTCAATATATCATGTGTTCATTGTGGCAGGTCGTGTGGAGGGTGCAGGAGATCAACAGGGTGTCAAAAAGGACAACAAGCTTTGGCTACACAATAATATATTCACACATTATCAGTTACAGTACGAGACGTATTAGCAGCCTGAATCTTTTTCTTGCCTCATTCTTTTGCACTTGCTTCTTTTTCATAGGAGGAATTAATCTGCTGTCAGGGTGTGTGTAATTACAGTGGAAGCTCTTTGGTGGTTGGCATGTATGTGTCGACCTACACACACACACACACACACACTCAATGCAGAGTAAAAAGCGGTGCTTACAGCTGAAACCCTGCTGCTGTCTGTGTGATGGGGAAAAAGTAGGTCTCTCATCTTGTTAATCACACGTATGCAGTTCACTGCAAGATGAAGGTGTTGATTAAACACGTTGGCTCTGCCTGATGAATTTTTTGTGAGGGGATTTTCAGGTCAGTCCAAAAAAACTTTTCTGCTGATGAGATGTTTGTGGTGTGTTTTTCTTGAGGTGGAAAACATTGTTACATTTAGATAAAAACATTCTTAGATGGGTCCATTATATTACATATTAGATTTTCAGTGATATGTGGTTTGCGGACTTAAAATCCTGAAAAAAAACCCATTAATTTCTAGTTCATCTTAATGTGTTTGCTTATTTGATATAATTTATTTTGTGATTTGGCACTGTGTAAATAAAATTGACTTGAGATGACTTGTTGTCCAGAAAACATATGAGTTTGGGCAATAAAAACAAAATTTAATAGAATATGTATCTGTGCAATGCCAGTAATGCATCAAAAATAATGGAATAGATTGCTTTCCCATTATAATGGGTTATATTTACTGTATTTATTTCTTTATGGGAGCTGTTTTCAAGATACATTCATCTTTAATGTGTCAATTAAAGGATAATTCCAGTTTATTACAACTGGGATCTTATTTAATAAGTATTGTCTTTAGTCATTGTTTCTACCATGTATGTACAAGCATGGCCTTCCAGTAAACCACTCTGAAAACATGTCCTTCTTTATCTATATTCTGCAATAACCCATTACAGGCATTTCATTTAAAGACCAAAAAATTGCCATATCCAAAAATGATCTGTAAACAGAAACACTGCTTCCGAAAACTGTGACATTCCAGCATCTGGTTTGCATCTGCTGAAACAGAAACAGCAAAAGCTATTAGAGAAACAGGGACACAATCTATAACATTTTAATCCAATTTTAGGTCCCACAGCATCAAGTATAATCCTCAAGGGCTACATGTGTCTTATTTTCATGCAGAGTGAGGTGGACAGACTTCCAAACATGGGTGATGCTGTAATGATCAGAAATCCTACAGGAGCTGGTGGGTGCAGAAATTAAAAAACATAATTCCCCCGACCCATCACACTCACAAATATCCCTCTCACCTTTATAGCTAACAAGAGCTTATAAAAACTGATGCATATGAGCCCCCTCTCCCACCAAGAGGTTTCTCACGTGCAGGTGGAGAAGTTAAGAGAATCCCGACAGTGTGAGATGTGATAATTTTCCTCTGCACTGCTGCTGCCTCGTGAGCAGAAGCCATGTGACAGCAGATCCGAGTGAGCAGGCGGCAGAGACAGAAATGCACAGGAGCATGCGCGCACAATTACACATGCATTCATGCTTGCTAATGTATCTCTGCGTGCATGAGAGTGAAAACACACACACACACACACACATGTTGAGTTTCCATCCCTTCAGGGGACATTACATTGACTTACATTAATTTCCTGGGGTCTTATGCTAACCATAAACAGCACATGCCTAACCCTTACCTTAAACTTACCTTAAATTTAAACCAAGTCTTCACACTAAAATCAATGATTCATGTTAAAGGGATTTGCTTTTTGTCCTCATAAAGGAGGCAAGTTCTCACAACATGACCGTGTAACACACACACACGCACACACGCACTGTTATGTGCAAACAAAATCACGTGCATGTACCAGGAAGAACAACATATTGAGAGTTCATACACAGACATGCATACACACAAGCTTGTTCCTCTCAGTCGCCTGCTCTCTTTCACTAACTTAAGGCCAGTGATGTGTGAAATTGAGATGTGCAGCATGTGGCTCCATTAATGAATGAATAGTTCACAGCATAGAGTATGTGTGTGCCTGTGTGTGTGCTCGAATATGTGTGTGTGTGTACGTTTTGAGTATAGTAAAAATAATACTCCCTTTAATCCCCTTTTGCTGATCACTTTAGTATAGATGGCTGTGTATGTGTGTATGTGTGTGTGTGTGTGTGATAGAGTGCAGAAGGGAGGGGGTGTTAGCAAATCCCTCTCATTCAGCAGCGAGCTACCGTTTGATATATCTTTCAACTAAAAATCAGTCTTGGTGCAGGGAAGGGAGGGGAGTGGAGGATGACGGTGATCGAGGAAGAAAAGTGGAGCTGACCGAGGTGAAGCAAGGCAGGATTAGACAGATTCAGAAGAGATTCAGATTCAGAAAGAGGCCACTGCAAGGGATAATTAGAATCTAGGATCTACATTTCCTCTCCATTGATTAACTATGAATGGAGCTCAGCAGTGCAGTTCAGCAAGGCAAATGCAGGGCACTCGCTCAGTGTGTGTGTGCATGTGTGTGTTCGGTCTGGCCTCCATTGTGTAACCGAGCACACAATTCGTGGTTGAGCAGAATCATTGGTTGTGTCTCAACATCCTGAGTGAAACACAGGGATCTGTGGAAAGTCACATGATCAGTTCTGCTCTGTGGAGCACACACTACTGTAATCTGGCAACAGCAAGGCTCATATTTAGAAAGAGAAGAGAGAGAAAGAAAAGAAGAAAAAGCCCATAAAAATGTTGGGGTTGTGCTACAACGCAGGATTTTATGAGGTAGAATAAGAGTTTGTACTATTGTCTTTTAGTGTCTCCAAGCAGTAAAATGCAGCAGTACAAATTTCAAGTTCAAAGTGCAGTAACAATGATAATAGTCTGTTTATATAGTATTTTACAGTATAAATCTTTACATTTTTTTTCACTTTCATTCTCAAACCTTTCACATAACAACCTCTCTGTGGCTTTTATAATGGCACTAACAGCTAAATTTCATAAATGTAACAATCACAAATTGACTGTATTGTGTACATTGGTGGGCTGCTAATATGTATTTCTTAGTGTGGAGCCAGATTCAAGTATTCTGCAATACAGCATGATGTTTCATGATGAAAAATTATGGTCCCAATTAGAATAAAATAGACAATAATGCAGGGTATGCTTTAGGGTGCGGCTACCACGGTGAAAACATTGGTTATGTACGTTACGTTTTGTAACTCCAGATTAAAGGCGTAGCGGTGTGTTTTCAATTCATAAAAATGTACCTTTTGGTCGCCTAAAAAGGTCTAAAAGACCATAAAGACTCAGTACAGTTTTTCCAGTAAGTACATTTTGTTTTTAATGGTTTTAAGCCTGTTTTTGGTAGCCAAAATTAGAATTAGAGTTAGCATTATCACAGTTAACACCCTGCTAACCAAGCTAGCAGCTGGCAGCTAGCGTTACGGTCACTGGTCACTTGTGGCATCAATAAACCAAGATGGTGATGGTCAAAATGTTGTAGTTGAGGCTTTAAATTCAAATCCCTTCTAATTTACTAAATTCAAATGATGCAATCCAATAAAGAAAATGTTTGAAACTAGCTACTTGCTATAAATTAGCTTAATAACTAAGAAATGACATAAGCATCACACAGGGTCTGAAATCACAAAGCCTTTATCATATTCATAACATGGCGCGGCACAGTTTTTTGTAGGAGGATGCATTTTGTCTGTGTTTCCAATGGATGAGCAGTGTAATGCTTTTCAGAAGTGAAACACAATCTGTTCGTTGTTTTTTGTCAGGGCTGTTTTGGAGCAGGCCTGTGTGTTTCAGATCCCGTGAGAGACCGGTCCATAAATCTAACTGTGTGCCAAGGCCTCCACAAACTATTGATTCTCTGGTGCACTTTAGATGTAACCCAACTCTTGGTCCCCCATCAATCCTTTCAGCCTCCTCTGCATCCCACTGCACCATCCAAAACTGCCTTCTAGGGTACCAGCTTTAACTGGAAATTATTGATCCTGGCGTGGACCATCTGATTATGATGTGTTTTATGACTCTCTGTATGGTAGCTTTATTGTTTTAGCGGCTGCATCTGGTTTCTGATGATGGATTTGATGAGGTCAGCATATGGGGAGCAGAGAGGAGAGAGAGAGAAAAGAGTGAAGAGAAAAAAAAAACAGAGAACAATAGAGAACGGAGAGACAGAGTGATGTGTTAGAAGGGAGAGTTTAATCGATACTCTAAAGCATGACATCATCGTTTAGCCGGTCTGGAGGGACATCAGACGCTCTGCCAGTAAACGACAACAACCAGACCCCAGCCATGAATCATTAATGTCATCCGCTTACCCATCCCTCCATTGGTTCAGTCCAATCTGATGTTACAGGCGGTGGCACCTCCGAGCCAAGCAGTGTGTTTGTCAACAACAGGGTTCCTACGCAGTGTGGAATTTGTTAGAGTAATGTCCAGGACTAGATGAGTATGGAAAAAAGAAAAATGGGTATAGAAAATATTGGCATTTCCAGACTATTGTCTCTATTCTGTTTTCTAAAATATAAAAAATGAAAATGAATTGATAATATAAGCAGAGTGTTTTCATGGCATTTGGAGCAGGCTGACAGTGCAGCCACAATGTTTATCACTTTGTGAGAGATCACAAAATTAATTAATTAAATTAAAATTACATAAAGAAAAAAACAAACAAAAACATATCACATTTGGAGGACATCTAGACAACACCAACCACATGCTAAATTAAGCAAACCTATTAGATGGAAAACATCCTCAACCCCGCCCAGCTGACCTCCAGACGGGACATCCTGTCTCGTCTGGAGGTCATTTATAAAGTCACACACAGAAGGATGCAAAAAGGTAGACAACACCTACTCACACATGCAAAGTTATGTGAGACAGACACGTACACAGACAGAGAGACAGAGAGAGGGAGCCTGTGAATGGCAAGAGGAAGACAGGCGAGGTTAGTTAGTATTTCTGCTGTCTGAAGGTGAATTGGTCTCCTGGATTATTAATGAAGCAGGGAGAGCCCCTTGTAATCCAGTACACTCACCCATTTTAATTTTAATGATCCAGGCACCTCCAAACAGCTATATACAGTATCCTTACAGACTGACAGAATACAGTAGATACAAGTATATATAACCATAGCAAGATGAATGAATGGCGTCATGCAAATCACCTGAAGCTGTTTGACAAAGAAGGATAACTTTTAAACTTTAGCAGTTTACATTCACAATTACAACAATAATAAAATGAAAGCTAAAGTCATCATGCTAACATGCTCAATACAACAATATTAACATTAGATTCATCTGTATTATAATCCTCTCAGTATATGTTAAGATATTTTAGTCTGGACCAAAGTCGTGGGCTAACCAACTAGCATTGCCATCCCTATTAAAATTGGATAAAAAGCAGACGCCACTCTATAACTTGTCATGCTGGTCAAAAGTCAAGGCCTCAGTAAAAGTGTAAGGTGAAGGGCCTTGGTCGCCTTTGGGACCAGCTTGCCTTGGGTGCAAATACCACCATTAGCTGTGAGAAAGAGCAGACGCTCATGTTTTTACATGAAAGGATTCCCACAGTAGCTGCTGGAGTGTCTAATGAAAACCCCTTCAACTATCTGTCTGACAGGCTTAAAGAGAGGTGAGATGTCACTGTTTATCCATAAAGGTTAATCCCAACATCACTGCCACATATAATGTATGTAAACACATAAACAGACACACGCACACATAAACAAATGTGTATGTACCGGTATATAGATACGCTCATATGTAAACACACTATACCACCCTGATTATTGCTGTACCACAGTTGCCATAGTGACAGGGTGACAGAATATTGAGACAGTGTGTGTGTGTGTGTGTGTGTGTGTGTGTGTGTGTGTGTAAATGTCAAAACAGAGGAAACACTTGAGCTCGTCTGTCAGCACTCCAACCAGATATAGACCTGATGAACACCTACTCATCAGATAAGAGCCTCTTTTCCATTGAGCCCCAGACTGAACATCACTGTGACCACTCTGACTCGAACGTTACTCATTCTCTCCCCCTGAATATGAGACTGCAGACTTTTGCAAAATGATGCCCTACTTTAAAACTTTTATCTGAAGAAAATACTAAACTAGACAATGTACTAAAGCAGGTGAAACATGTTGAACCAGACATTTTTCTACACTTCAAAAACATTTATCTGAAGTCTTTTTAAAAAAAAGAAAAAGGGATTAAGTGTTTGAATGAATGGATTCATCCAAATCACCTGATGCTGTTTGATAAAAAAGGACAACAGTATCAGTTTACAGTCACAGTTACAACAGTAATAGTTAAGATAACTAATAACTATATCTATAATATGTGTTAATGCTATGTGAAAGTCTTTCACGTGAGCTTTTTCTATTGTATTCTGTTTAACCATAAGCGTAAATGGTTCCTCTTCTCTCTCTGTAACCCTATGCGGACATCATTACTTTAACAGGAAGCTCATCGTTAGCATGTTGGATGTTAATGGTCCTAGCATCTATTTTCAGGCTGACTGCTGTAACCTGAGATGGCTGGCAGCTGTGTGGACCCGAACTGGGCCACTAGCCCTGAGCACAGGGACAGGAAGGCAGATTAGACACTGGGGTTTAGGTGTCGAGTATGTGTGTGTGTAAGCTTGTATCCGAGAAGGCAGGAAGTGGACGTGGACACCCGAGTCGTCTGATATGTGAGGAATCTGTCACCTCCGATCACATGGTGGAATCTGTCGCACCAGGCCAAGGACAGGCCAAGACTTTCCCACAGTCAGAGAATTAGTCAGAGCGAGACAGACAGAGGAAGAATCAGTCCTGTCAGTTCTGCCAACATCATGAGGTAGACACAGAGCAACACATCCTCTAATGTAAAGTTTGCACAGTTGATTGTAGTTCCTCCCTTTTAAAAAGTATGATTGATTTAGTTAGTTAGTTATAGACTAACAAATCAACTCACCATAAACCAGAAATGATGGAAGACTGGGCTTGGTGTTAGTAAACTGTAGAAATGTTGATGTAAACCAAAAAACATCCTTGAACTAAAGAGAAAATGATGATGTACAACCGCAAGGAGACAGTGCTTCTGATTCTTCTGACACGTAGATGAACGTCAGGACCATATATGCAGGAGGAAAAGCAGAACATGTTCTGAATTATATTGTTGATCTTGTCCAGCCTGCTTTGGAAATATTGTATGTAATTATAGTAATGGCAGTAATTTTCAATTTTTGGAGAGAAAAGTTGAGACAGGGTGACAGTAGAAGACACAGACGAATAGAGACAAACACAATGACAACATAGATAGACTGAGAAAATAAAGTAGTAAAAGATCAAAAAAGACAAAAAATAAAACAATTTCTATCGCTGCATGGTATGAAAGATGGATCCTCTTCTCTTCTCCTCTCCTGCCTACAGCAGCAAATCTTCCAATAATGATCTGTTTTCAGCTGAAAGAGCACACCATGTGTCACTGTCAAGAGTGTTGTGGGGCTTGTTAGCTGAGAGAGTGAGAGGGCAGATTTGACTTGACCCAGTCACATGCTGCCGTTAATACAGAGACACAGAGACGATATCAAAACCTCCTCAACCCTCTGCCAAAGAGACGAGAGACACTTGAGTTCATGTGTTAGCTTCAGTCATTCAAAGTATATTCAACATGTGTCATAAAATGTAAGTGAGTTGTTTTTTTTTACATCTGTAGTTTGCTTTTAGTGGTAAAAGCCACTTATTGATGATCATATTGTGGTGAATTTTAAGCATTTCAAGTTCATGTTAACATGAGAGGAAAGATTTTCCTCGCTGAAATTTCATCAGAGCTTTATATACAAGCTTCTTGTATGTTTCGGACATCAAAGCTTTGATTAAACAATAAAAATAAAATGAAATAAAACTTTAATTAACCGTACGCAGCTTGACGTGTGGGTAGGGCGGTGGTTTCCAACCTTTAAATGAAACAGTGCTTCTAATGAGTGAGATTGCCTCATCACAGTGATTTTCTGAGGACTGAAGAGATAACGGTTAAGGCTAAAAAAAAGTATAAATTACACAAAAATAAACATAATTGTAGATCTGGTTTTCTTTGGGTGTTTTGGAGGAAACTTAGTTAGGCTATTGCTTCAATCATAGAAACAGTGTCAGTTCAAATGAACGCAGGTTACCTGAGGTGAACACAAATATTTGTGCCCATTCGCCGCTTGGATCACAACACCATGACTTTGTGGTGCAATCACAATTCAATTTTAACCTGTTTTCTTCATCATGTAATTCTTCTTGTGATATTTTAAGACACTGTGGTCGCTAAACTGTTTTCCTACCAGGCTGCAATGGTGTAACGTAACGGTGTAATTTACTGAGCTATTACTTAGAGAGCAGGAATCCTTCCTCTGCTTAAAGGCATCCCACTCAGTGTGATGATCTGTGATGAAACAATCTGTGTGTGTCTGCGCGCACAATGCACGCACAGTCACATGCACACATCTTAGCTGCTATGTTGTAAAGCCCAGATTCATGTTTGCCAATAAGTAGCACTGACACGGAGCTTGGGCCGCAACACAACCAGGGGATTTGTAGCTCATCAGCAGACCCGACACACACACACACACACACACACACACACACACGCTCACACACTCACAGTGTATTTCCTGCAGGAAGTGACTTGTTGACATCCTGATTCTGAATGCTGCATCTTCGCTCTCCCCACAGATAATGGACACTAATAAGGTGATACAGACAGAAGCGAAGAGTCAGAGGGAGGCAAATAGAAATGGTGACACCAGATGAAAAACAAAAAGAAGAAGTAAGAAAAGAAGAAAGAGGGATGATAGCGTAAAAAAAAGGAAAGAATCAGGAACATGAAAGAAAAGAGACGTGTAATGAATTAGCCATAGAGACAATTAAGAGCGCTTGATTGAAATGAGAACACCCTGTGAGCATGTAATGAGATTACAATGTGGAAAGAACATTCATGATTATTTTTAATCCACCGGAGAGCTCGCATCCCTGTTGATTCTGAAAAGCTTGTACTTCTGAGTAATAAAGCACTTGACATGCAGTCTGTGCACGTTTGCTTAGTCTGAATAATAAAGGCAGAGTTTGATAAGACAGGAATGGGATTTAAAATGTTACTTATCCATCATTCATTTTTGCCTCACATGGTTCTTAAAACTGAAAACTGAAATTAAGCCTTTTTTTTTCTATATCATTTGTCAACTGAAATAGGACACTCCAGTGATTTAGTATTGCACTAAATCTGTTGGTTTTATGCATGGCAGGTTACCAACTGGGCTCAGCAGTGTGTGAAGCCCTACACTCCCAGGGACCCCCTAAAAAACCCAGGCTCCTTAATATTAGACATGGTTGGTAATATTATGACACGAATATGCACTACTAAAGAACATTATTACACAGCATTACTTGATTCTGATTGGTCAATTACGGTATTCTGTGGTCTGTTATTTCTGAGTAGCAGACCCTTGTTATGGATGCAGTTCTGATCATAGACTCTGGAGGACCACGTCAAATCATTTTAAAAATATTTTATTCAGATTATTGATTTCTTTAGTAAGTAGCCATGTAATAAGCAGAATACTGTACAATGAGCAGGTCATTGAGGCATTATGTGACAGCAGCATTCAAACAGCTGATCTCCGGTGTATACAGTGCACAGTGTATGGTTGAGAAAGTAGTACCAAATGTCAGGACTGTCTTGACTTTTTCAAAAAAGTTGGATCCTGCACTTCCCAACATGCAACTTTAGTTATCTTTCAAATCCCACATCCCAAGTTTCAAACAGGCCTTCTTAAAGATGATCTGGATCCAGGGCCACAGAAGACATAGTTAATCTGCATCTGCAATTGGTTCAGTGTCCCTTTAAATTTATTCATACTCTCTTAATATATTAAAATATATCCTCCTTCTTTAGGAGCTTAAGACAGAGTCTACATGTTGGTGCTTGTAGAGCAGAGAATATCCCTGGTTGAATCTCTTACGGCTACATATTATATGACTTACTTTGGCAAGTGGAGCATTTTTGAAACAGCACTATGAATAAACAGCCTTCAGTGAGTCTTTATGAAAGACACAGCTCAGGGTCAGCCTTTCCTGTCAGTGCATTTTGTTACCCTGAGCAGTTGTTAATCACCATCTAGAAGTATCTGAATTACAGTGAAGGCACAGGTTTCACTCAAATCTGCAGGGTAAATTTTACACAGCCGTAAAGTTTTTTTTTTTTTTGTTAAGGTTATTTAAGTTTCTAGCAAATGCATTTATTCAAGACGCATGACACTCAAATTTAAGAGTAGTGGCCCAAACTAAAGTTGAAGTTGTACATATATGCATTTTTTAAAAATGTATTGGAAAATGAAAGAGTAGACAACAAAGTTGTCTCTTATCCTGATCTTCACGTACACGTATCAGATAGATTAGCACAAAATGTATGCAGATATTCATGGCTCCCAGATGATGTTCCTTCATGACTGATCCCAAGTGATTCCCTGATTTTTCTTTTAGCATAATCAGAGGAAAAAAACAGTACCCACCTTCTTCTCCACTCAAAAATCCCATGTTTACAGTTTCCAACATATGTGGACCGTTTAAATAATGAGGATTATATGATGCAATTTCTCTCTTTTTAGTGGTCAGCACAGTTACAGTGTTGATGCTCTCAGCTTGAAACACACTTTTGTGGTATGGCTTCTGTGAATGATTCACACCAGACATGTCTTTGACGTGGCCATTGTAACCTACATGCTACAATCTCTGTTTCTTCTTTTAAAAAGGTCTGGCATTTTTATTTTATTTTTTTTAATATTTCATTGGAAATTCACAGGGCCTTTCTACTTAGTAAATATACTAAGTAGATGCTACACTATTGATCCCCTTTCCGAGAAATTCATATTTTGCCCTTTCCACATTAAGATCAAAGTACAGCTTCTGACACAGAATCACACACCAATGAAACAAGTAGAGCTTTATTCCCTTTGCTCGGGGACACTTCAGCAGGGCACGTGTCAGATGTGGAGGGGGATTAAATCACTTTGCCACCCTGCTGACTCCTGACCACTTCTATAATCAGGGCACTGGTGTGTACAATTCAGCTGATTTGGGTTCTTCAGCACAGTGCAGCTCAGGTCACTGGGAGTTTGCAGAGACTGATGATGCAATTTGATAGATAATCTAACAGGGTCAGATAAGACTCTGGCTAGAGTCCAGAGAATGATGATAATAACTCACCACTACTACCACAACATGCTACTAATACGCTTATAAATAAGACCCAGTACTACGAGATGTTCTGTTAATGGTAGCTTGTCACTTGTGCGGTGCTTCAGTATACTACACAAACAAACACATATGCAGGATCTTCCTCATGCTGTAACCACTTATTCTGGTTCCTGTCAGTAGTTTAGCTTGTCCTGCTGAGCTCAGCAACAATTCCACTTCCTTCCTGTTCCCCCGGGTTACCATGGTAACAGCAAAGGAGAACTCTGTTATCGTCAGATGGATCAGACAGCAAAAATTATTTTTATCTCCACTTCCCCATCTCTCATATAACCAGGGGACTGAGTGTCCTCACAGGCTTCACACTACATCTGGAGTGTGCAGCTGCTTCAACGAATGTGAGCAAAGATAAAGACAATCGGAAGCTCCTTACTTGCTAAAAGTATATAATATAATATATAATATTTTTCAGATACACAAAAATAAACAAAAGCACACACAGCAAAGGATGAACATTAGAGTATCAACTGTAACACAATAGTGATGTAGCTAGCCAAAGCAAACTCCACAGTAAAGAAGATGAATGAGGGATGAAGAAGCTCATCCCTATGAGTGTCTAATGCCTATATCACATCCGGCAGACGTTTATAACCATTTGTCTCGGTGGCACAGCTAGGGTGAAAGAAGAGCGCTGAAATGATCTTAAGACAATCAGGTGCTCCCAGGACGAGCCGGCAATTTAAAAGGAGTCAACGTGCTAATGGTCTGCTAATCCAACTCAGGGGAGTGCACTACAGCGTTTAATTAATTTATGACTGCCAGAGCAAAGGGCGGGTCTAATCACTGATTATTTTATGGGTGCATATTGCTTGTAGGCTGATAAATTACTGGATATCCTTTAGCAACATGTATGAATATATGAGATATGGATATGAATGAATGCTGTGATGTACATTTAAAGCATTGGGGAATCACTTGCTCCTGATGCTTGGTGTGAGTGTGGATGGTGAATGAAATTGTAAAATCTCTGTATTGAAGCATGTTTACTTCAGACTCATAGCAGGGGAAGCTCATGCTGTTATGGACACTGTTGAGAAAGTCTCAACCGTTGAAAAAAGGCAAAACTGCCTGCAGCAGTAACATTGGAAGTATTAGATGTAAAGTCACAGACCATTCACAGGTAACCATATTATGATTATAATCTATTCCTCAAAGTAATTACATTAAGGTATCAATATACAGAAAATATGAACTATGACTTATTTTTCTATTGTGAAAGCTTGTATCTGTTTTATTTTTAAGTGATTTTACAATGATCTTTTGTAGTTTAAAGTAACTACATATATTCTGATAAGTTAACATTGTAATGGATAAGAAAAATCATTTCATATGTGATTTAGACGTTATTGTTGCTCAAGTGAAGCCTCTTTAGCATAGAAAACAAAGTTTATAGAGTATATTTATGTTTATATTGTCTTTCCCAAAATACTCATGTATGTTTCCCTGCTACAATTTGGACTGTGGTCACTGACTACAGTGTGGTAATCACCTGTTGTTGTTACTTTTTAACTTGTGAGCGGATGTGCGGCACATTTTAATAGCCTGCTGAGCACCTCACCCTCAACCGTCTGGAGTCATGTTACAGCGGCCCGGGAGGGTAGGTAGAGATGAGGGAGTCGATAGAGGTGGGGTGGACAAAAGAACAGGATAGAGAAAATAGAAAAGGATTAAGAGATAATGAGAAGAAAAGGAGGAGAAAGTTTAATGTAAGACAGAGAGGATGGATTGAAAGAATCTGCCAAAAAGACTTTGCCTGAATTACATATTTCACTAGGAAGAGGCATCACTCCATTTTATACTTTGGCCAAACATTTTGACAAACGGTGTTATTGAAATATGTGGTTGTAATCATCAAATAATGTTATAATGCAGTTTAACAGTAGGGAGTAAATGTGAAGTACATTTGTGACCATGAAACTGATCAGAAATGCATCCAACATTATGAGCATTAAACAAATACGACTGTGGCCTCTTAGGCAATGTCACAAGGGGCAAAGAGATAAGAACGGACTGAATATGTTTACTCACTAAGGACAGGATCAAAGTCAAACATTCACATGCATATGCACACGTGGCTGCCCGTGTGTATATGCACGTATTACACACACACACACACACACACACACTGGTTTTGCTGTAACCTAAGCTCCAACAACCAATACCACAAATATTAGCATTCTGTGACGTGGGGTGGTTTCACATTTATAAGCAAACATGATTTCTTTTTTACTTTTATGGCAGCAGCCACTTTGTTTGAGGTGATATCAGTGATTTGTCGTGTTCAAAGTTCATCCTGGTCTGTGTTTAACGAACCATCTACACTAAGGGAAGGTGTGTATTCTCCAGCTGTACCGCTGACCTGCAAGACTGCACAGGTTTACATCTTCACAACAGCAGGTTTTATTGCTGAATTTCTACTGATAAAAAAGTACGAGCTGTGCTCCTGAGAATGGATTATATATATATAAAATATATTTCCTCATTGTATTATTTACTGTATCAACAAAGATCAATTTAGATGTTAATTCAAATCAACCTGTAATGAGCTCTGTAAGTCAGAGAGAAACATTGTACTTTTCACTTCACCACCTTTATATAACAGCTATAATTACTTTCCAGATTAAAAAATGTATATGAAAGAATACACAATAAACTGGGAGTGAAGCAGGGAAATATAACATCAATAAAATATAAATCTAATGATACATAGATAATAACAAACAAAGTAGTGATGATGATGGTGATCACAACATGGCACATGATCAATTAAGTACTGTAGCTGATGCATTTGTCCGTCTCTGCCTTGCTGCTGGTTTCTTTAAAGTTTCCATTTTCCAGGTACACAGGCTAGACATGATGAAACATGAACATCGCTCCCTCCCTCCACTTCCGCTCCCCTTCAGATGCCTTCTCATTATGCTCTTGAAGTGGTGTGTTTCTGTGGAGAGTGCTGCTCTGATTCTTTATATAACTGTGAAAAAGAGCCGAGAAAGTACAGTGCATCAGTACAGTAGCACTCATAGTGGGAGGACATTGCTCGACTAAGTACTGCAGCTGCAGCACCGGTCGTAGTAGCTATTTACTGCAATTATTTGAGTCCATTAAACGAGCTGGTAAAAGTGGAGCTGTCGTTAGAGACCTGGACTCCTCTGTATGTCATGACTGTGGCAAATGCAATTTATCTACATCTGAGTTTCATTTCTGTCAGTCAGTATGAAGAGATTCTTAAATGAAAATGGTATAGTAACAGCAAAAGTACAGCCATTACTGAAATAAGTTTGTTCTGCATTCAGACGAATACAAATGTGTATAAACACTGAGGAAATTCAAGCTTTGTATTAAACCTGACGTCTTTATATCCACGTTGACAGCTGACAGGGGAATGATGGTGGTGGTAAGACACATGCTGTATAGAGACAGATGCACATTTTATTCTATTATTATTTTTTATATAGAATTGAGATCAAATTGCTTTCTGCTGTGAACTTTCACTCACTTCAGGATACTGTCTGCAACACCTGGTAGAAATCAAGCACATTCCTTCACAAAGATTGGTTGATGCAGTTTAACTGTCAGCAATAGTTGTGTAATCTTGGTTTAAAGATTTTACCCTGCAGTGTGCTTATTCTTAGCACCGGTGTCACCACTGACTAGTACAGAGAGGATTTTCTCCTGCCAACACCTTTTATTTATTTATATTTTAGAAAACAAATGAGTAAATAAAATGAGCACTTCTCTTTGAGATAACAATGAACTCACTGTCGCTGCAATATGCATGTGTTATTGTTAGCAGATCTCTAAAATGATCATATACGTATTAAACAATAGGACTATTAAATGGAGCAATATGGCAGTATTTGGGAGGGAGATGTGCATAAAGTGCCACAAATGACTGCTTGATG
Organism: Pampus argenteus; assembly: GCA_036937835.1. Lineage (NCBI taxonomy): Eukaryota > Metazoa > Chordata > Actinopteri > Scombriformes > Stromateidae > Pampus > Pampus argenteus. The sequence continues at coordinate 13,452,178 of CM072863.1, forward strand.
CTGGCTCTCACAAAAGGGCTTTAGTAGAAAAGACAACATTGGAAATTGCTCCAGGTTGTCAAGTAACTATCACAGTTCCTGATAAACTTGTTTCAAATTAAAATTGGAAGCATTTCCTGTGTTACATAAACTGTGATGAAAATGATAATGAGCATGCAGGAAACCCCGTTATCATGTTGCCAGGAAACCTGAGAATAATCAGCCAGTGGTCAGTGGTGTCATCCTTCTCTTCAAATAAGGTGGGGCCTTAATTTACGTTATTTCACCTGTACTGTCACTGTAATATCCTGTCTGAATTACCACCAGGTGACTGGCTCTCAACCTTCTCCTCCTATAAAGTACTTAAGGCTTATTGACAAATGTTGTCCATGGATGCTAGTTAAGATGCTTCAGTTCTTATTTTTTCCTAACATTAAATTAAAAAAGATTCATTTTTTGGTCTCCTTAAAGTAGTTTGTCCCATTCAGTCATAACAAAAATGAAGGTAGAAGCATTGTAGAGAGAGAGAAAAGAGGAAGCAAGGTCGAAACAGAAGGAGACGAGGAAATAGAGGAGAGATATATATATAGCCGTCTCAGCTCAGCTCGCAGCACTGTCTTTTAAGATGCTCCTTTTTCTCCATTAACCCTCTATTTGTGTTTTCTTACTTTGCTGTCTCTCCTTCCCTGACTCATCTTTCATGTGCATATGTGCCATTAGTACTCACTAATTGTGAAGACAGAAATGGCAGGAAAGGTTACGTGGGAAACACTGTTAATGGACACACTGGTGTTGAACACAGAAAACCAGAGTATTTTATCATTTCTCCATTATCATTTTAATTAGAAACCTTTTATGATCACAAACATAATCATGTACTTACTTACTAAGAAGTCAACATTATGAGAAATTTGTTTTTTTGCCAAGAGTTACATGAGCACATCGATACTGCTCAGATCTGTTAGAGCAACAGTAGCCAGTTAGCTTAGACTAGCATAAAGACTGGAAACAATTGAAAACAGCTTACATGACTCTGTCCACAGATTGAATGATCCAATATTTCACAAAAAAATCATCATCAGAGAAAAAAGTCTAAAAACTGAAAACAGATTTGTGTAACAGGACGCAGTTCAACCCCTATAGGTCAGAGGGACCAAATGAGCGCTTTTACTGTAATGCTTAAAGTACATTTTGGTGCTAATACTTATGTAATTGTATCTAAGTTGAATTTTTTCATTCAGGACATTTACTTGTAAATACAGCAATGAGTATTTTACATTGGTGTATTGATACTTTTACTCAAGTAAATGGTATAAATACTTTTTTCGTCACTGTAATTAACACATTACATCTAAATTCATACAAAACTAAAGCATTATATATCAATTTTCTGTTTTATGGGGTTATGTGCCAGACTATTTCTTGGCTAGGAGCAGTTGCTGAGCAACCAGTAGAGACCCCAGGAAGTAGCTCCTCCCTGCCAAGAAATAGTTGGATACCAAGACTTTGTCATTTTTGCACTTCTATTCTTGTATTTAATAAACAAACAAGATATGAAGTGTTAATTATTCAGATCAGAGTGGATTTTGTTACTTTTGTTCAGAGCCAGGCTATTTCCCCTGTTGTGGTAGAGATGGGTTGTGTTTTATGGTAAGTACAGACAACATGTTGCTTTCACACAAACACACCAGGACATACAAGGGAAGTGGCAACGTTTCAGTTTAAGCAGTCAAACTTCGATGTAAGAAGCCTTTGAAACCACAGCAAACACACAATGAGACAGCCCTGTGTGTGTGTGTGTGTGTGTGTGTGTGTGTGTGTGTGTGTGAGAGAGAGAGAGAGAGAGAGATTGTGGAAGAAGATAACGGGAAGTCTTAGGCATAGCAAAAACAAAAAAACGTGTACAGTCATGTTCTAAATGCAATCGTTTTAGAAAGACTTGTTGGATCATGTAGCTAGATTATGGAAAATAGGAATATTTACTGTAAATGGAATTTATATTATTCACATTATATTACTCTTTAAACAAACCCTGCTATCTACCAGTTATGACCAGTTCATCAAATAAGTGATTTTTTTTTTGCTTCATTTGAATAATTTATGGAAACCTGGACTGATAAAAGTATCAAAGGTATGATTTTACCTATAACTTGTTAATCATGTCATGACATATCAGATTTATTTTGTGACCTTGTTGTGGTCCTGGCCCTCAGATTCATTCATTGTAATGATCACATGAAGATTTGGCAATTGATTTTCATTTTGTGGAAAGAAGAAGGAAACGTGTTAAAGAAAAAAATATTTCAATATTTATTTGTGGTATAAACATGTCTTGTGTTGTTTCCATATACTGTACAATACATAGGGTCAATCGTATTTCCTTCAGTAGACAGAAAGGTGAAACTGCCCCGGTTAACATACCCCCGTTTTATACACAGACAGATTGCATCTTTTTTTTAAAAACTGTTTACAGCACAATACAAAACAGCTATTCAACGTGTGTTTGAAGCTGTAACACGATGCAAGATGCATTGTCAAAAAAATCCCTGAAAAATTCCTCACTGAGGTAACATTTTTTTAATCATTCACTTTTTCTTTCTCTTTGTTTTTGATGCTGCCGCCTCTCCTCTCCTCTCCTCTTCTCGTTTGCTCATTCACGTTTTTCAGTCCCGACCACATTCTTACCAATATGTAGCTACAAGTTTAATGACACAGAAACGGCCGTTCCCATGATCTGGCAAATTTACAAACAGAGAAAAAGACTTGATTTCTCTTTCATTGTTATAAAGACACAAAAACACAAGAAAGCAGCTTAAAATCAAACATTTTTTTTTTTTTAAATAGAAAAGCTCCATACTGAAATATATTTCAATCCTAGGGTGCAAGTGATCAAGTCCTCAGCATTTTATTTATTGTAAGTGGGGTATGACTTCAGATAAGGGAAGTCCATTCAAGCATGGTAGTATTATTTTCATGTCTGATGCTTTAATAGGAGAGGAACTTTTGCATATAAATTCATAACATATATATATACTCATATATATATTCATATTAAAAGGCCACAGGAATAGCATAGAGCATATTATATCAAAATAAGACGGAAAAAGACCTTGTAATTATTTAAGCCGGGTGGTGTAATTATCTATTGTGAAACATAACTGGCATGCTGAACCACTCTGGCTGTGTGAGTTTATGTGTGTGTTGATACTGGATACATCGGCCCTACATTTTGGACACCCCAGCTGAAAGGTTACTTCAGTCCACAAAGCCATATCGAGCTGGATCTTGTATAATTATATAGAATTGATATAGTACAAAAGAAGAAGAATTTAAAAATGTTGAGGTCATGGATCTACAAAATACTGCAAAAAAAGGTGTTTTGATATATTGCAGAGTAACAAAGAGGAGCTTGTGTGACCCGTTACGGTAGAAGACAGCTCGCCGTCTATAATTACTGTGGTCTGATTCAAATAACAGATAACAGAGGTTTCATCTTTTTTTTTCTTTTTTTTTTTAACATAATGTTTTTTATAAAGTGAGATACAAAGAGCATTGAACAGTCAGCATTAGAAACAAGTTAGAAAGATTATATAAGGCCAGCTAAAACCAAACCTGTTCAAATTCAACTGCTGTCCCCTCTGAAACCCAGTTCTTTGTTTCTGTTTAGACCCCGACCACACCACCACTTCAAAACACATTCGCTGTGAACGTTGGGCCTCGTGCAAGAAACGCTTGTATGAGCATATTAGTTCTCAAATGACACATAAGTTGTTACTTTTGCCAATTTTCTGGTATTTAGAATTCAATATGAACAAAATTCATGAATGGATCAGAGTCATATACAAATAGTGTTATATATAGTTCAAATATGTAAATTATCTTCCAGAAATAAGTAAAACAGTGAAGGTAAAATGTTCTTGTATGAGGCCCTGTATGTACCTGACGCTGCAATAAGTTCACATTCTATTTCATAAGAGGAAACAGACATTAAAAAGACAACCGATGCAGCAGACGGGGATCTCAACATATATTTTTGGAGTCTACATGGATTTTCTGATTTGTTTTTATACATACTTTGAAAGCCTTTGAAGTGGTCCTGATGTGAACAGGGTCTTAGAAAACTCCTCGACCACATGCTGTGTACCGCTGTGTTCAGCAGCAACAGCAGTTAAAAAAACGGTCCTCATCGCTCGTCCTCCAACCTGGTAAAGCAACACCCAACCCATGATTAAGTCTACTATTAAAGAGCATACAATACCAAAGCATGCTCAGGTATACAAAATAATATTGATCTGTTTACTATTAGCTATATAATATATATCCATTTGTGTTTAATATTTGCTTAATATAATAGGCTTTAAGGGTGAATCAACTCAAGACAAATTTTTTCTTTGATGAAATGGCTGATCCTCTACGCAGAGAGACCTTCCTTCCATTTTCTCCAAATGCAGTTAAGGGACATGACACTATTGAAAGTAAGTGCAGTGTCTGTATCTGAGGTCAGTCTCAGTCCATGATGCCAACGGTGAGACCAGGTTACAATCTCAGCCCCAACACATGGTCCTGTCCTCTGTCCAAAGTCCTTTTTTGGCAAATTTCTAACTGAGTCCTAAAAGGAAACCTAAGATTCGACATAATTGAACTTCTTCTCGGGTAAAAATAAGTTTGCAATGTGGGTAAATACAACAATGTTCAAGCACTTCTTTGCCACAAGTTTGATAAGATAAGCTGCCCAAAAAGTTTCCGTATTATCCCCAATGCTAATCCTAAACTTTCATGCCTCTGCCCCAAAGTACAAAAGCCATTACGAACCAGTTTGGCAAACCTCACTATGCTGTGATGAAATAACCAAGGAAGTTTAAAATGCAACAAACAACCAAAATAATCAAATAGCTGGTGGAAACAACTGGTACTTGTTAGGCAACTTGATGAACCACATGGGGAAGGAAGTAGAAACTAGGAACTGCAGTTTCACCAACAGTTGGCCAAATGTCAAATTTATTGTAGTATCTTGAGTCATACCGAGCTACTTCTATTGCTAACTCCTTGCACTGCCTGCAGCTTGTCTCCCTCCTGACCCAATCCAAACCCCTGAACCTCGTCCTTTGCTCAGGGCCCAGTTCCCTCCCTACTGCACCATGCAGCTGTCAGGACTTGTCGCAGCCTGGGACTGGCCTCTCCTCTCTGCTCATCTTCTCTGAATGTCTCTTTATATGCCTGCTTCCAGCACTGACTCTGAGTGCCAACAAGTCAATGGCTACACCACTGTGCAAACTGCATTAGGTCATTACAAACCTAAAAGAAAAGCTGAACTAAAGAAAAAAAAAAAGAAAAAAAAAAGACAACTAGGAATAAGAACAACACTCCTCTTTGTTGGCGTCACCACACCCCTTCCCTTTCTTTAGTTTTACAATCTCGTAAGCCATTATTGGATTGGATTACTTTGTTTTTGGACAAAGATAAGATTTCTATGTATATATATTTATATAAGGTATAGATTTGTGCGTAAATGTACACAAAAATATACAAAAATGCATATAAACATACTGAATTTGTTAAGGACTGTCGATACATTTTCTGCTATGTACGTTAACATACATACAGTACATACAGTACAAACATACATACTTTGTTTATGTGTGCATGTGTGTGTGTGTGTCTGTGTGTGTTAACTCCTTGGTTTTTAAAAAAAACAACAACTCTACATTCAGTAGAGTGAGATTTCCTACAAGTAAATCCCAGATTCTCCACTTGGCACCAGTCAGCTCAGCTCAAGAGCCGAGACAGAAAGACAGAGAGAATGATGTCATCTCGTGAGTTGAGCGCAGGAGATTTTCTGTTTTCCGATCTTTGTATGAAGCTGTCTGTCCTGTGGCGGAACTTCGCCCAGTTTCTCAGTCAGTTAAGTCTCATTGGCTTCCTGTTACAAGACAAGTTGAGCCGTTTCCTCGATTTCAATCCACTCCATGGAGGATGCCATTGTAAACCCACCCGTCAGTGTTCCCTCTCGGTTAAAAAACTCCCCGTCCGCCTTAACGTGTCATCTGTGAACTCCCTTCTCCCTTCAAAGCTGCTCCGTGGTCAGGCTCTCAGACAATGAGCCCCTGGAGGCTAAAACATTCATTAAAACCGGCTGCTTCCCTCCAGTGCAGCCGTTTGTTACCATGGTAACACCACCACCATGACCCTTTGGATGGGACAGTCTTGCCCATCCCTTAATTTTCATGTGGACTCCAGCGTGTCCAGTTGAAACACATTGTGATTGGTCGGGGTGGTGAAGAAGAGCTGGTCGTGTGTCGGGGATGACGCGTGGTTGTCACAGGGGCTGTTGAGGCCCAGTGTCCGCTCAAAGTCCAGGAGCTGGCCCATGAAGTTGAAGTTTGGGGAAATGTTCGACTTTTTCCGCTTCACAAAGTCGTAAGCATCGTTGAGCGACAGGTTGAGCTTCTGCATCAGGTAGGCCACGGTGACGGTCACCGAGCGGCTGATGCCAGCCAGGCAGTGGACCAGGATGCCGCACTTTTTGGAGCGGGCCTCATCTGAGGAGGGGAGGGTGAGAGCTTAGTGAAAACTACAACTCAATCATATACCTTTACCTTTGAATTATCAATAGAATAGAAAAGAAAGCCTTTAGACTTCCATGTCTAAAGGCTTTAATAACAGTATGATCTTACAACATGTACTATCCACAACTTTCCACTGTGAATACAACACTCACATATTACCTTAGAAAGTTGTTATGCTGAACATGTTAGCAAACAGTTGCCTATTTACACATCCAGCAAATACGGGGCAACATTAGGAGTCGTGTTTCTGCAATTATGAATGTAAGTCCTATATTCACTCCTTTTTGCTCTGTTTTAGTCTCCACCAACTCCTGAGGGAAACATCTAGCTCTGTAGTTGCTAAATGCTCCATGCAAAAAAAAAACAACAACAAAAAAACTAAACATTCACCTGACATTCAAAGCATTGAATTGTGTTTCACTGTTATTCTGTACACTGGACCAAACTTTTAAAATGTGTTAATCAAAAACCTCAAAACAGCAACATTTTAAGTTTAACTTCTTCAGCATTATTAATTTGAATACTGAAATTTGAAGAACAATAACATATCAAGTCAAAACAATTGATTAGCCAATTGACAAAAAATGTCAGTGACTATTTTCAATTATTTATTTGAACTCACTTTTCAAGCAAAGATGCATCTTAAATGGGAAGATTTTCTGTTTCATAACCTTGAAAACTGAATACAATCGGCTTCTGACAGCGACAGCGTTTGGTAGGATAAAACAATACATTAAAAGGCGTCACTTGTGAAATTATGAGCAGCAGTTGAAAAACATGAAAACAAACAAAAAAAACTTATATTTTTGTCTTTAATTCAGAATGACCTTTCTCATTGACAGCATAAAGTCATAGAGATGTTTTTTTTCTTTCCTGTTTCATTCTGCTTTCTAGCTCTCCATATGTAGAAAAACCTGAATAAAAAAACATCCTACATTATTAACAGGCTACATCCATCCACCTTCTGTCAGCTTCAAGCCTTTTCTCTTGCATCACTACAGGCCATTAGAGCGAGAGTTAAGTGCTTCTTTTCCTTCCTTACTTCCTTCTCTCTCTCTCATTCACTCCTTTATCTCTCTCTGCCTGCATCTCTTGTTGTAGGATTGAGGTCAACTGGCTCAAAAGCCCAAGCTGCCAAGTCGATGCCAAATTAAATGTATATGTGATGTGTGCTCACTTTCCAAAACAAATCCTCATCCTCATCAGAACAACCCAAACCTACCTATACAACACCCAGACATCAAATAAGCAACTGTGTAAACCTCTGTAGTTATTTCCACAAATTATTCATTTTGATTTTGCAGCATCACATCACTTTAGTTTTGCATTAAATAAAGAAGAACACAATAATCTTCCAGGTATCCAGCTCTTAATTATAGCCTTCTACATTCACAAGTACATTAAAACATGTTTAAACAAACACTTCAGATATTTAAGGAATCCACAACTTTCCACGGAGCAGTGTAAGGTCACATCTGGGTCTATCATTTACCATAATTATCCTGCTATTAGCAAAAAGATGTGATGTAATCCCTTATATTACAGCCAGTCAGAGAGCCCCATTTAACATCAGCATGACCCAAATGTGCCATGACCTCTGGCTCTGGCATATGTCACACTTCCTCCCACCTAGGTAGTAACATTACTCTGAAGAAAGAAAAAAAAAGTATAAATATTAGTGGTCTGGACAATCTAAGACAAACACAAAGGCTTTAACGTTTCTCACTGACTCATCAGAGGGAATTCACTCTTTCTCTGGGAATTAAATCAGAAGGAATGATGGGAAAAACTGAAAAAAGGAGTTGAGAGGATGCAGGGGACTGTAAATTCTTGTGGTTTTAGTATGACCACATTCTCAAAGAATCTCTTTCCATGTTTTATTCGAAATGCTGCTTTGTATTTTGTGAGACTGAATTTATATTTAATCATTTATACTAAAATACAGGCAGATGAATGTCAAAGTGCGGCGCAGCAACACATTTTTACCACTAATTAAGTCTAAAACTATTTTCATTAAATGTTGTATATGTCAAAAAGATTTTGTTTTATGATTTATGATGAAAATATTCCAGAAGTAGATAACTGAGGGTAGATATAGTCACAAACAAAAGACAACAAAAATACCAAACATTCGCTAGTTTCACTTTCTGAAATGTGAAGATTTGTTGGTAAATTGAATGTCTTTGGGGTTTGAAACAACAAATACGTTTGAGTCTGGGGAATTATAATGGGAATTTCTCACTATTTTCTAACTTTTTATAGACAGGTTTTGAATTGAGACTATAATGAACAGATTAATCGGTAACTGAAAGAATTAAACCAGACATAAACTTAAGCACTCCCCTCTTCCACTTACCAATGAATGAAATGGCCTCAGGAAAAAACTGAGAGAGATTCTGGCTCCAGTGATCAGAGATGGGGATCTGTTTGTACTTGAAATCGCCTTCATGTTCGAACATGTTGGGCAGGTTGGGCGTCACATTGAGAATGTACTTGATGTTGTACTTGCTGAGCACATCAAGGTTGGTGGAGTCTTTGGCACAACCCAGGTAAAGGTATGGCAGGATCTGGACAGGGAACGCTGGCTGGTTGTTTGGTAGCGGGCTGCCCTCAGACTCAGTGGCGCTGCCTGGCTCGCGGTCAGATTCCCCATCTGAGCAGTCGGAGCTGATGCGGAGACCTCCCAGTCCGAGGACAGAGGCTGGCGGGGAGCTGCTGGGGCAGGAGCAGTCCAAATTGGTCTCGCAGTGCTCAGGGTACTCCGACTGGAACTTGTTGAAGCCCCCTGGAGGCCGAAGAAAGGAACAGAAAAGGGGGTCAATATACAAAATAAAACAAAGAAAATCATTGCAGTCTGTGCAATATGAAATGTGCCCAGCACATGGCTACAGGCAGGTTACCGACTGTGTGAAAGAATGTGTAATTCAAAACTACAAAATGGCAGCTGAGCATTGAGTCTGCATGATATAAAAAGGGTTAGAGCTAGAACAAAAAACGTGTGAAGACGTCTCCCCTTGGGCTGTCTCTTTTATAGACAAAACAATAAATCAATTAATGGAGAAAATAATCAGTAGCTGAATCGATTAAGAAAGTAACGGTCAATTGCAGCCCTGATCTGTATGACAAGAAATTAACATTTTGGATTCTTTAACTTGAATGTGAACTATGTATTAAAACATTTTAAACACACATTTTCCCCACATGGTAATTATTCCCTAATTATTATATGATATACTGTCAGGTAGGCGTGTAGAGGAGGCTATCACCAATAAAATCACACAGGGGTTAACATACATGAAGAATCATCACCAGCAGTATACAACTTTTATCGATTTATATGACCTTTCAATTGAATTAAAAAAAAATATATATATATATATATTTATGAAATGTAGTTTTCTGTACCACTATATCACACATCAGTATGTCATATAAGAGGGAAAATAACGGGATGATTTTTACAGCATTATGAAGGCAAACAGGCCGGACAGATGTGCTCCATTGAGAAAAGCTGAGCCCTGGGGAGAACCAGCAGCTCTGATACAACACTGCTCTGTTCACTGGACTTTTTGTGAATGGCAGCTCCGCTTGTGACTCCTGTGAAACATGTCTGTGTTTATCTACAGATCACACACTCACACACCAACACACACACACACACACACACCAACACACAAACCTTCTAGTATTAGAAGAAAATTAATATTTTTAAAATATATTTTACTCGTTTCTGACTGCCTCATCTTTTCTGTTTATCCAGGGAGCGTCGTCGTCTCTTCGTTTCTCTGTTCATTCATGAAAAAAAACACCGCCTGTCTTTTTCTGAAGGAGCACAACATGGCGGGGCCATTTTTGCAGCATTTAATTGAAAACATATTTAAGCTACCTTCTTGTATTAAGACACAAGACATTGTTGATTGCCTTATAATATACGCGATCATCTGTCCTGATGAGAATAAAAATGAGTCAACGAAACTGTCAAGGTACATCACGTCAGGACTGATTATATTATTACAGTATCTATTATGTCATAATACTAAACTGTTTCTCATTTATTGTTATGATACATAACTTTAGTCATGACACTTCATTTATGTAAAGTCATACTGCCACAGTGTGACACTTGAATATAACAATTTAATAACCTATAATAATGTATATTAAACTATCGTGTGTTTAGCCGTACATAGTGTGTCACATAAAAACAGACACATCAGGAGACAATATCCAATAATGTATTCATTAATTCAATTATCCCAGGCCAGATACATATTTACATTTTAATTGTCTAGTATGTGGTGAGAGTGACTGTAATAAAACAGCATATGTAATCCAAATGGGACATCTGAATCAGAGTGAAATCAAGAGTATTTTTATGAATTAAAAACTTAAGAGAGACTTAAACACACAGCCAGACCTTCTGATTTTAAAGCCAGTTGTTTCTAATCTTACCCTCCAGATAGAAAGCCTTGCACCCGTCGTCCCGCAGCTTCTGCAGGAGCAGCCCCAGCACGGAGCTCCCCAGCCCGGACTCCTGCCGCTCCGAGGTCGCCTCGTCGTACAGCACCACCACGTCCGTCTTGCACCGTTTGACAAATTTCTCCTTGTCCTCATTGTTGGGGATGATGGAGCGGATCGGCAGGTTCCCCTTCTTCAGCCGGCGGAGCATGAGCCCCGGGATGGCCAGGTTGATGGCCGACTCAATGTGCGAGGACTCGTACAGCTCATGGGCTCTGCAGTCCAGCAGCAGCAGAGAGGTGGAACCGGACTCCAGCTCCTCCTGCAGCCACTCCACGCTCTTACTCGATATCATCATCATAGTCACGATCACAGAGCCTCTCCACAGATGGTTAATTTTCATCAGGGAAACGTTAATCCACCCGTCCCCTGGTGCGACACGAAAAAAACAACAACACAACGGAATAGAGGAAAAGAAAAATCACGGCGCTAAACTTCCCTTCCCGCGGCCGCCACCACCTCCACCACCACCACCGCCGCTGCTGCTGCTCCACACACACGCACCCGACACACACTTCCACAGACACATCCAACACGCACGCAGCGAAGCCCCTCTGGTCGGAGCAGGAAACTTAAACATGCAGAGGTGTCTCTCCCTCCTTCCTTCAGCTTCAGTCCGATAGAAGTGGAGGTTTCATTCCAGTCCATCGACGTCCATTTGACGAGCCCGGTCCAACTTTGAGGCGTCCGCAGAGCAGCAAAACGGCCCAGAGACGCCTCGTTTAGTGTCTTAAGATGTGAGCTTCGGATGGGTTGCTGCCGCTAAAGCCCATGATTATTGTTATTACATGCTGGCCCGTGGAGCGCCTCTGGTTTGTCATTTCCACTGGATGCATTAAAAGAGGCTCTGCGGGCTCACTGAGGAGGAGGAGCGGAGAGATTTAAAGGCGCAGAGCTGCGGGAGCTCAGCCCGCGTTCATTCACTGACAGACAGACTATCCTCAATTCAGATACGCGGCTACACATGACTTCTGGGGAAACCTCAGAATATGATCATGATTAATGAGCTTACAGACACTTATTTTTTTTTCAAATTTTACGTGTATTTTTTTTAAACTAAATTTTTGTTTTTACTATCAATAGTAGGCAAAGTACTGAATGCTGAATAGTATGTTTTAGTAATTAAATTTTTACTTAAATTTATCTCATCTTCTTTAAGCACTGGCTAGATGAATTTAGCATTTCTAATCACTGAATAAATGTCTTATAACAGACTGTAAAGTAAGCAGATGAATGACATTATTACACAGAACCTTAATAAAGAAACCAATAATTTGACACACAATATTAATTAAAACTTATTTATTTAAACTAGCCTAATCTTAAAACCTCTGTAGAGTTTATGTTAAATCAGATTATATCCGACTATATTCAATAAAATAATCTTTAAAGCTTTAAATTTTGTGTATTATGCAATATTTTGCAACAATGACTTGCTTGTTGTACATTATCGTTTACTTAGTTTTAAACATCAACATCAGCATTCACAAAGAAGTTCAACTTCACCTTGTCTCACTTCACCTCTGTGGAAAAGTTCAGTCTAGCATGAATTATAATGCTAATCTTATTATTAGTTATAAACTCATAACATCATCAGTAGCAGAGGTTGCCTAAGAACACAGTTTCATAACTCTATGCTATAAAGTTTATTATTATTATTGTTATGTAGGACATTTCCACTTGTCACAGCTCAATAGTGCTAGTGTACCTGCGGTACTACCCAAGCCATCCCTGGGTCATCGCTACGTTTCACCATGAATGACCTAATAAGGCATCAGCAGGGTGTGACAGAGGCTGAGAGAGGGAAAAGAGGAGCGTTTGATTTCCTCACAGCTGCAGAGAGGAGGAGCAGGGGATGCACCAGCTGCAGACAATGGCTCTTTATCCTCCCCAGTGACTTACACACAAACACACACTCACTAACAAAATACAGACACACACATACATGCTCACACACAAGTACTCAAGCAGGCACACACACAAGTACTCAAGCAGGCGCACACACACACACACACACACACACACACACACACACACACACACACACACACACACACACACACACACACACTCTTGTGTTTCCACTCCCTCCACAGACAACAACAGGCTCTGTGTAGCCAGTCTGTGTGTTTGTGTTTGTCTACAAAGTTGTAAATAAAACTATCATCACAAATCTTAAACTTTCAGGAACTTTGCTCATGATGAAACTCTAACAGACATAATTTAACAAAGACAACATGATGCCTGGTGAATTGTAACACTATGATGGAAAAAGCATAAAAAACAAAGAAGAAGATTGTGAAGCCGGTTGCAAACAGGGGAAGGAGAGCAACATTTTAGTATTCGTTGGTATTTAGCATTATGCTAAGCATCGTGTAATATTTTGACTGGTTGGTTTCTAATTGTGAGTTATAGCAATCATCACATAGAGGAATTTTGGTCCTCAGTATGATACAGATTTAATAAATTTTTGGTTGCTGAAGCTCTGAATCAGCTGTTGGTGAACTTTCCCATTATGATGTAAGACCACTGTTTTAGATTAGTCTATTTATTTGCATAGGAAACAAAAAACACTTAAAATAATATGCTAAAGGATGGAATAGAGATTGTGTTGCAAAAAAAACTATTGATGAATCCTGATTGGTGGACTGACATGCGGTCTGAGCGACATATGAAAACAACATACGAAATTATCAAAACTGGCAAAGTTTGAGTTTTGTGTTCCTGTAGGGCCACATTTCTCATAGTAAGAAGCTGAGTAGGAGAAAAAGATTTCAGGGTTTGATTTGTATTTCTTCATAAATGTTGGAGGTAACAAACAGGATTTAGTTAGAAATTCTACAGTAAAAAGCAGAAGTCGACAAATAAGCTCATGTTTGATGAATTCCCCAGTCTAACAAAAGACATGAACTCATGGGGAGATTTACCCACCATTCACACTTGTTTATACATGTATCATCAGCCTTTACTTATCATTTCTCTTTTCATATTCTCATAGTCTATACACACAAACATTTCCTGTTCCACAGTATCTCTAATCTTTGTCAACACTGTGAAGTTTTTTAGAAAACTTTCTTCCTCCATACACCACTGATATTGAGTGTTGTAATCAGCTTAATTGTTCTCATATTGAAATGTATGAAGAGCAGCCACACACAGAAATGCGACCGTACAGTGTTACCTATTCAAAACAGACTATATTCGGTATATATGCAATATATACACAATATGTAATTTTAACACAGATAGTCATCATTCACTGATGAAAAAGACAAACAAAAAACATTTCCATTTTGAATCTATACTCCAGGAAGGAAATGTCACTTTCTGAAAGATTGTATTGAGATGAGTTCAGAGTCCCATTTGGGACATTTTCCCCGCATTTCCTGAAATTTCTTTGAATGAAGGCACATACCAAAAACATTACACACATCCATGAAGAACCTAAAAACATGGACAAGAGGGTGCGGGGGACAAAGCACATGAGAAGTGGCTGTAAGTTTAATTCTGTGTTGTACTTTTAAATACTTCTTGTAATCTAGTTATATTAGCATTTACAGTTTACTCTGTTGGTTTATACAGTAAAGCACATTGTAACTATGGAAAAAAATGCCACATAAATAAAGTTATTATTATTATTTCAAGTCAAACTAAAATGAACAAAATTAACTTTTGCCAAGAAATCAGTAGGCTATTTAAAGAAGATAATAAAACAAAAGAGATTAGCTCCATGGTATAACTCCCAAACCCACAAAATAAACATCATGAGAACTTGAAAGGACATGGCGTTCCTCCAAAGGTTGCTTTTCAGCACTTCAGAAACTTTTGTAAAACCTGATATATATTTAGACTTTCTTTTTTTCAAAACTTCCTGAACTAACTTTAACAATTTCATCTAAACCATCCAACCTTCATCCCAACTGGGCTGCTTAAGGAAGTCATACCCTTAATTATCATTTCTTTATTAGATATGATCAATCTGTCTTTAGTAACAGGCCGTGTAACACAGTTGAAGTAGCTGTAATTAAACCTCTTCTTTAAAAGCTGACTCTTGATTCAGATGGCAAGTGGCAGTGTCATTAAAGTTTCTAAATCCTTACATACAAAGTGAAGTTAATTCCTATTTATGGGAAAAAAACGTGCACTTCTGACAGTGAATGCGATACAGATTTGATCTTTGTGGACTTGCCTGAGCTTTCTTACCCATGAACTACATTTAACTGATTATTTCTGAAGCAGAAAATCTGCTCATATCCCTGGAAAATCACCCTGGGTTGTATCCAGTATTCAGAAAAAGTCTCCCATTCATTGTCAGTGGAACAGTTCCAACACCTTTTTTTTTTCAGGCTTCTGCAGAGATTTAAACTTCATGTTCAGATTTCTGAATCGTTTCCATCTATTAAGACGACATTTGTGATTCTAATTCATTCTGATTAGGCAACTAAATGACTAACTTGAACTAAATGACTTTCATCTCTTTCCTTACTATCCAAACAGGCATCACATACAGAAGATGACACTTGTTTCTGTGTTTCTGTCTGAGGTCTCTTTAAGGCAGACTGTGGTTTAAACCCACTTACCTCAATGATGGAGGTGGGTCTCCCACGCTAACGTTGGCATTTCCTCTGCTGTTTCCTTTGCCCCCAAACACGTAGGTCGTCAACACATAAAAACAGGCCTGGAAAACATAGCAAGAATTCTGTCTGTCTCCGCTCCTCTTAAACCTTTGCTCTGTTTTGATTTGTATCTCTGCATCTAGCAGACATATGCAGGTACTGGCAAGCGTTAACATACAGAGGTTTTCAGAAAATAGAAACTGATTTAGCTGGAAATGTTCATGCTAACATGCAAGCAGAAAATTATGAGCTTAACAGAGTAAATGTATGTTGCAAGACTGTTGTATTGCATTACTGTATGAAAGTAATAGGTACTGAATTGGCAAGATTAGATTCAACAGTGCTTTCCTGCTTCTGACATTTTTATAGGTTCTCATTGAAAGACAGAACAGTGCTTTAAATGTAAAATTATAAAAATGTGTTTAAAATAATGTGTTTTTATGGAGATTTAAACAAGACTAACCTCGTGTGAGAATCGATGAACCGTGACTGCAAATGCCCGGTCTCCTCTGGTGTTTGGCTTCGATCTGGGGACGAAGGTTTCAGTACGATTCAAAGTAAGCACTTGTTGGAGGTGTCTTATACCCCCTCTTTTTTTTTTTTTTTTTTTTTTTTGATTATTTGTGATACTTTCTGAAACTGGTGAACTTATAAGGGTTGAAACCGCACTACGCTGTCTCATCCCAAAGGGCAGAATCTACTTTATGATGTACTGGCATCCAGTGTAGAGATGCTAAAATTAGGGTTATATGCGTACAGGAACACAAAGTTGCAGTAAGCTAATCGGGAACAAAATTCTCACATGGTTTATACAAATCTAGTAGTCATGACTAAAACAATTATATAAAGCATTATTGACTGTTAGGGTTTCCCACAAAATATACAATATGTTTAGGCTCTTTCTGTCCAACCCAGGAAGTATAACATCTTTAATATCTGCCTAATGTCAACTACTGCGATTTGTACAAGTTGGTATACAATCACACCTAACTGCAAATATGTCAGTCTGAAAGCCTGCCATCATAGAGAGGGCATCCGATCAGTGGGTCTTTGCATTTACACCTGGTAATAAAACGCATTCTCGTTTTTTTCAGCTGTGACCACATTGTGATCAGATCTCAATTTGCAAATCAGCTAGGCGGAGCTGGTGGACTTGCCAACAAGTATGGTGCATCCCAGAAAACTGCTGCCATGAATGGAAGTCATTCATTTTGAAATCGCTGTTTGCGAGGGAAGGCAGAAAGAGGGCTTGCTTTAGCTAGTAGGAAGAGGGACGGTTTTTCTTATGAATGTGGTCGGGTCACGCTATACGGACTGCATTTACACCCGGCTGAGATATGATCACAATATGACCAAGTGTGGTCTGGTCAGAATGCGTTCTGAGGTGCATTCATACCTGCATTAACAAGCGTTTTTTTTTTTTTTCTATGATACAGTTTTAACACCAGGTGTAAACACGGTAAGAATGAACAATCTACCAACTGAACAACCTTTATGAAGTTGGCAGAAAGTTAATGGCAGAAATTCACTGTAAAACTGAGTCATCCAACCTGCTGCTCTCTGACTTTGAAACATATTTGACAGGTTTTGTTCCCATTTTGATTGAGTATTCAAAAAATGACTGAAGCAACATGACGACACCAAGTATGTTTGACTCTTTATTTGAACATTTTAATCTTTTTATAAAACCACCTGTAATATTTTCTCCTCCTACTGTATCTAATCAACCTGTAGAGTAAACACAATGTACCTGCATAGACAAGATTGTAAAAGCAGTGAGGTGAGTCACTGTGTGTTAACTCAGTCCTCAACGCTCTCTTTTTTTACACAAACACACACACACATACACACACCTTCTGCCTCACCCCATTATATCACTATGACAGCTGAGAGGGCAGCAGATATGACAGATGGTCAAAGGTGGCCAAACAGCACTCTTAATGATCCAATGTTCCATCTCCTGAACAGTTTCACTTTCCTCCTTTTTTGTTTCAGTTTAGCTTGTTTCAGAGCAGCAGGAGGTGACTCAGGACACCCAGACAACACCAACCCAGCTATTTTAAAGCACATACAAATAACCTCATAAATGTCTGCTGTTACATAATACAGTAAAACATAAGATTTGCAGAGATTTTGTTATTTGTGTGGTAAAAGTCGTTATTAAGGAGTTAAGTAATATTTATTAAACTTTAAAAGGTTTATGACTAATGTCAGTCAGTGCAATTGGTTCAATACTGTCACCTTTAGGGCTGCAGTTATTTAATTATGGATCAATGATTTACAATCATTTAAGATAAAATAAATCCTCAGATGAGAAGAGAAGATGGAACTAGTGAACGATTAGCATATCTGCTTGGAAATTCACTTAAAAGAGACATAACATGCACATTTCCAAGTCTGTGTTTTTATTCTGGGGCTCTACTTGAGTATCTTTGCATGATTTACAGTTCATAAAACTACTTTAAAATTTATTTATATTATAATGGCCTACTTAACGTACCCCCTCAATTCAGCTCCCCTACCCATTGGCTCACTCGGTTCTGATTGGTTCACTCCTGGAAATGCCCCTCATATCGTCAGACTTCTGCCAGCTCCAGAGGCTACAAAAAAGAAACAGTAGTAGTAGTAGTCTGAAATATGCGAGCAGACGGAACAACATTGGGCTTCTCATTTAAATAATACATACAAAATACAACTGTGATAATGGTAAAGAATTGATCATAAGCTCACAAGTAGCAAATGCAGTATCTCACCATAAGGTATCATGTGTTTGGGGTTACAGGCTGCCTTAAATTATGAGAGAGAAAGAGAGAGAGAGAGAGAGAGAGAGAGAGAGA
The DNA here is from genome assembly GCA_036937835.1 of Pampus argenteus. NCBI lineage: Eukaryota > Metazoa > Chordata > Actinopteri > Scombriformes > Stromateidae > Pampus > Pampus argenteus. The sequence goes on from CM072863.1 coordinate 13,470,694, forward strand.
GAGATAGAGAGAGAGAGAAAGAGAGAAAGAGAGAGAGAGAAAGAGAAAGAGAGAAAGAGAGAGAGAGAAAGAGAGAGAGAGAGAGGTCAATCTTTGGAGAAGCAGGTGGGGTTATGGTGTGGTGAGGCGTTGAGAAGGTAGCAGGTGTTTTCTGAGTTATCACCAGGTTTGTTTAATGGGTTGGTCTGTCATAAGTAGGTAATCAATTTGAAACTTTTAGCACACATTTACTCAGCTTGAAGCGAGTGTGAGCTGGTTTTATAAGTGTTACCTGAGCTGTGGCACCACAGGTCACACTACACTGCATGTACTCCATCATGAACTACTTTAATAAGCTGTTCTTTAGTAACAGATCTGTAGCAGTATTACATATGTATTTAGTTAATCCAAATTATGGATGTGTATTATATGAAAACTTTGCAGCAGAAGTGCCCTGAAGTTAACCTAAATATAAAGTAGACTGATAAGAGGCCACTATACTGCAAGTTGGTTTGTAGATTAACTGTGGTTTGGTCAAAAAGATTAAACATTTTTTTTTTTATTATATCTTCTTACAAAAGAAGAAAAAAAAAGCCACACTCATTCCCTCCATCCATCCATTCACTCCCTTTGAGATCGAATGGAAAAGATGGTTTTGGAGGAGAAGCTGAGGCGTGGGTTGGAGGAGCAGAGTGCCAAACCTCAGCCACTGCCGACAAGCACAGCTCAGTCTCACAGGGAGAAGGAGTGGGAGGCAATGAGGCGAGTGAAGGGGGGTGAAGCAGGAAATGAGGCACAGGGGAGTTCGGCCAAATCCAGTGGTGGTCAGGAAGGACACGGCGGGACCGAGGCTCGAACAAGTTTCTCCTCTTTTGAACACACAACCTTCTGTACACACCTGAACATGTTAGTGTTTCATATTGTTGTAACTGTCATGTGGTAGACAAAATTATGTTGTCACTCCATCACACTTTCTTAAAGGAAACTGTTCAGCAGAGGTGTTAAGCCACAGAAATCCTGATGCATCTCCTCATACTAGATGATGGCCTAAAAACAAAGGTACCCGAAACTGGACTACAGACTAGTTGCTAGTGGGCCACATAGAAAATAAATGAAGAAAAGAAGCTAAACAATTATTTAACTTTATTGGCTGTTACAAGCAATCTTTTGCAGTAATACCCTTGAACCTGGTGCAGCATTTGCTGTTTTTCTTTTGCTCTGGTCCTAATCAGTGGATCAACTGTTAAACTTGTTCTATTTTCCCTTTGGTTTGGCTTCTTTTCACACAGAAAAAAAAAAAAAAAATCAAGTGAACCAAAATGCATGACTAAAAGGTTGGTTGGTTTTAAACATGGCAGAAAACACTGTTTCAAAAATATGGGACATAATTAAGTTACATGCAAATTACCAGTATTTGTCACCTATATACTTAATATATAGTATACTATCAGGGCTTGATTTTTCACAATTCTTTGACATATCAACTCATTTTACCTTTTTAAAAAACAAAACACCTGCAATTTGGACATCCTGTAAATGATGTGTGACTTTAATATATATACATATATATATATATATATATATATATATATATAGTAAAAATGTACAGTGCACCTGACTTTGCTGTGACTGACTTGCTGAACTCTAGTACATCACAACCTATAGCTTCTAAACTGATGTGTAATTCTGTGCTTTTCTATTCTGGTTTCTCAAAACAGATATTTTTGTCTCCAGACCACCCCTCATTTCTTTCCTAGAACTACAAAACGTCTGGTTCCCCTTCAGCTCATTGAGCAGTGACCACCATACATACTGCTGCCGTGATCACTTCAGAGTTTCAGTCAACGAAGACAAATTATAATACTGAGTACTAGAACTTGTAGTTCTAAGAATACACACCGGCAACTGATGTTTTGGGAAAACCGCCTGTTTTTCTGCCACACAAACTATGTGTGGTGGTGTAGCCTCCACCTGCTGCGACCGGGCACACAGCATTCTGGCTGCCAGAGCGGCCGGGTATCATTTCAGTCTCATAAATCTGAGTCTAACAAAATGTTTGAGGAAACAAAAAACCAAGAGGAGTACAAAGACCTGACACATTGAACTAGTAAAACACTAACACACACACACACACACACACACACACACACACACAAGCAGTGGCAGCAACCACAGCACACCAGGAAAAACATATCCAGATGTTCTCCTCATAGGATCACCAAGCCCCTCCTACACACACACACACACACACTTGTGGGCCACACATGGGCTACATATTACAGAGGCTCGCTCTCCAACTTCTTTTCTTTATTTCTCACACACACACACACACACACACACACACACACACACACACACACACACACACACACACACACACACACACACACACACACACACACACCATCGTGGTTGTGTTGCTTCAGGTACAGAAACGATAAAATATGGTCCGTGAAGTGCAAGTAACAGATCCATGAATTTGGAGACTTATTAGACTACAATTACACATTAGGATAATATGAGGATTAATGCTACTACTGGAAAGTTATCACAGTGGCAATCATTTTAAATTGACAGGTAACTGTAGAGTGGCCTGTGGGGCTGCATTTTTTCATGCAAGGCTTTTATCAATCTGAAAGTAGGCTAAAGGCATTAATATACATATAATATTTGTCTGCCTTTCTGATGGCTGTACAGGGGCCAGGGCAGTGTCCAACAATTTCTTTAACTTTCTGAAGCTATCTACAATTCACATTACATTCACATCACTAGCTCTCATTCTTTACACAACTGCTTCTGTCACTTTTTGTGTGAACAACTGAGTGCAACACCATCTGCTTCTAGGACACGTACCATCGGTGTAGCTGATTGGAACAACTACAACAACTTTTGATTTACGACGTTGTATGACGACACATCATACAAACCAGTTAGTTTCCAGCATACTTTTCTGATTTAAATTTTATTTGACTACACTGAACCTAACTCTAACCTAAACCCTTAAACAAAGTCTTAACCCACAACTGGACGCAACGTCCTCACTCCCAAAACAAGGTGTAAGACTTGGTCCTCAGAAAGATATAAACACACACTCACAGACACACACACACACACTCACAGACACACACACAGTCAGACAGACAGACGCATGCACACACATAGATTCAAGCCTTGCAGTTATTGAACTCACTCTTTCAGCCCCTCCTCTTCTCCACTAGAGCTCCTGGCAGGCTGTCTGGTTGAGGCCCATAGTAAAGGGAGCCGTTTTCTCTGGCATGAGTGTGACTGTGTGTGTGTGTGTGTGTGTGTGTGTGTCCTCAGGCTCCAGACAGGAAGGAAGAGAGTGGGCCCGGCAGCACAGCTCCAGAATTCCGGTTTTGTTTTTCTTCTTTTTCCATCAGTGCAGAGCTGAGTCTGAGCTGGGTCTTAAAGAAACAGTCGTTAATATTTTCCTCTCTTAATGACGCCACACTCTCAGAGTCACTGCGACCTCCACAATAGGACTCAGTTTGATCAATTTGTTTAGTATGTAAACATGTTACCCTAAAAAAAAAAAGTTAAACGAATGAACAGTTCTTTTTATGGCTTTTCTAGAGAAATCAGAGTGTGCGTCTGAGAGTAACCTCAGGCTTATTTTCACTGAAGCTTCTAAAAATAAAAAGTACTGATCCAGCATCAGTGGTCAGGTTACGTAGATATCCCGGGGGGGGGTGAAACATAAGGATTTTGGACACAAGCAGGGGAGGCATTTTTAGCTGCCACCCCCATGCTTTTGTAATAAATCATCACTCAAAATCTGGCAAGAAAGGGTTGAAAATGACTCGCAGTGAGCTTTGGATGACACAGCTCACAAGTCATCATCTTAACTTCTCTAAAGACAGGAAGGTTGTGATTTCTGAGGCAACCGTCTCAGGCACTGTGGATAAATCATAGCAGGAAATGGTCTCGTACGAGTGATCAGTGACATCATCAACCATCAAAAAGTCGATTTCATTTCAAGGCAGACATAACAGTAAAAGACATTTATTTAGAAAGTACATAATAACTTACTTTCGATATGAAACCCACACAAGATAAAGAGGGACAGAAGAATACGCTTAACTGCAGCAATTACTATGAGCTGTTCTGCACTCAAAGTACAAATCCCAACTTTAAAACCAACCCAGACAACACCATTGATGTTCTTGTTTGAGTGCAAATACAACAATAACTGTGGCCTACAGACGTTTTTAGTTGTTTTTTTTTTTTTATGTGTACGTGTATGTACCCTTTTATAAAAAAGCGTGATGCCATTCTGTGCAGGTCCGAACACACACAAACTGAGATTAAAACGCCCAGACATCCAGCACACAGGCAAGTCTGAAAGTCTCTTGCATATGTGTACTGTTTTGTACAGAGAGAGACGTTGCACATGCACGTACATGTACAAACACACACACAGGGTGACTAGTAGCAATAGTTCCTTCATCAGCAGAAATGGACTGCATTCTCAGCACTGCGGTAGAGGAACAACTTCTCTAATATTCAACTCCTTCACTTCTGATATCTCTGTGGAATAACCAGATCAGCAGTAAGACTCAGTGTGCTTCTAAAGTCCAGCCGGGGAGAAACAGTTCAGGTGCCAAGTGTGTTACTGCGTGTACACACATCACACGTTTGAATTGAATCTAACAACAATGATCCCCGTCCCCCTCCCCCCACCATCTTTAGGCCTCCTCTTTTCTCTGGAGCAGTAGACCGATCTCCATCTGGTTCTCCAAACACTCCTTGAGTTTGTCCTCTGTCAGTGTCAGCCGCTGCTCCAAGATCGAAACCGTCTGGATGGATAGAGAAGAAAAGAAGACGGGAGAGAGGAGGGAAGATTGAAGACACAGAAGTGGAAATGAGTGAAGAGAGAAACAAGACAAAGAAAGAAGGGAGAAGGAAGGAGATGGAAAAAAAAGATAGAGCAAGTTAGAGAGGGCTGTACAGCATCAGCCTGACAGTAATGACCCTATAATGGCTGCGTTTGTGTGTGTGAAAGAGGCCGTTTTTGTGTGTTTGAGACAGATGTTGTGTGTGCAAGACAATCCAGCTGATTATCGTAGAGAACTCTGCTGCCTGAGCTGAAAACACCAGAGTCTCTGTGTCTGGCACGCAGTCTCTCTTGTTCTCTCTCACACAGTTGCATAAACACACTTACATACACAGAGAAAACAAGAAAGTCGCCTTCCAATACAGGACGGGCATGTGTGGGTAGTGAGATCACACTGCAACATACTTTTCCTCTCAGTATCCCCCATCAGTGACAGCATTGTACATCTGAGCAGGGGATAAACAGCCCCACTAAATCACCCCCCCAGGTGTGATTTTACAGGGGCGTCACCATCTGAATGAACAGATTACTGAGGATAGAAGTAGCTTTGCTGCTATCTGCTATCCTATCTAAGCTTCAGCAGCCACATCAACGCGATAATTAAATCAGCCTTTTATCATCTTAACAAGCGTGATTAGAAGATTAATGTCTGGACAAAAGACTTCTAATGCCTTCAAAGCTCTAACAATTCTTCTATCTTTACACTAAAAATACATTTCTGATCAAAGAATATAAACCCAGTAGGTTCCTTAAATGTTTAGGAAGCAGTCAGCCAGTAGCACCCACTCAAAACCAGAGTTTAATACAATTGATATCCTGGTGTTTCTAAGGGATTTTTTTAAGGGATTTTTTTAAGTCTTTTTTTTGTTTTTTTTGTTCTGTTGTTGTCCATTTAAAAACATGTCTGTGAACTACAACACTGCACTGGTTGACATGTTCTTTTTTCACACAGGAGTTTGGGTGCATTAGTTTGTTAAAAATAAATAAATGTTGTAAAACACTTTTTTTTGCTGAAGTCTTGCTATGTCTTTTTTAGTTGATGCTAGACAACTATTGAATCACAACAACTCACGACAACTCATGCTGTGAGTTGTTGTTGGTTGTTGTGATGCTGAGGATGCAAGGTGAATAGAGCAGAAAAACACAGGGACCCAAAACACAACAGCAGTGAGCAAGTGACACTTCACGTTCATTGTAAACAATACAAAAAACCTGTCTGTTCAGGGCCTGAAACTGTATCTGTCTGGTTGCATTTTTTCTCCAATGTATTATATATATTTTTCCTTTCTTTGCATAATGCACGGCATGGTTGGTTGAATCTTAAATCTCAACACAAATAAATATGCATTGGTTTGCAATTAACTGTGTAGCCAAAGTGATATACAAGAATGAATCTGATGTGTTGATTAAGTAATATCTCCTTGGCTTGTTGCTTTTTTTTTTTTTTTTAGAAAAAATAACAAAACTGTAAGGTGACTGGGAACTAAAAATAAGAGTTGTACAAGCAAAAACCAAAGAAATCTTCATGAGAAAGAGGAACAAAATGTATTAAGGAAGTAAAAAAAGACATTTGAAAATGTTTAATGGCTAAACGCAGGAGCACAAATGTTGTTTTAATGATGACAAATTGAGTTCTGGGAAGATGTATTAGAAAACTTTGGAAAATTGGAAAGAGTCCCACTGAATGTCTGACATAATTGTTTACTGTACCTACGTTGCCTGGTGACAAACACAATCCCAGATAGTAACTAGTTTTGGATAGATATGCTTGGCAACAAAATTTGATTTAGGGAAGGAACAATCAAACAGAAATCAAACAGAAAAAAATGTCATCCCCTGAAAGATGACAAAAGTTTCTACATTTGGGTCAGTGAGTGAAAAATATGTCAACATGTCTTGACCTGTAATTGTATGTCCCTCTTTGTGCCAGCTAGTGTAATTTTGAAAATGCTAGAAAACAGCGCAGAGATGAATCACTTGTCCTGCTTTTATCAAAATATAACCAGCTGTGTATGAGACATTACATGTGACAGACAAACAGACTAAACTGCAAAGGTAAATCAGTTAATTGAAAAATAAGATGTTAAGAGAAACTCAAACCCTTAATGATACAAGTCTCACACACAGGGGCTCATAAATATATTAAAGATTATTTCATATATTCTTCCTGTTCCTGGAATGTGTTTCGTTCATGATCATTTATTGGTCACATGATAACATAACACTGTCATCGACTAAAAACTCCCTGAATTTCTCCAGACTACATGATAGGATTAAAAAAAAGTCTTAATTGTTTCTCCAGTATTGTTCTTTATGGTGTCCTGCATGATATATAAACATCTACTAATTGATAAGGACTAAATAATACATTTATGCTATTGTACAAATAAACAACAATACAAATAACAAAAATAAATTCATCCACTAGAACGACTGAAGTGTCCTCAAACCTTAAAGTTGTTATATTTGATCATTTCAGAGCAGGAGACAAACTAAAACACACTAATAAAAAAAAAAAAAATGATGCAAGAGGATAAAAGAAATCCAAAGATAGTAAGACTGAGGACACGACACGGGGCATTCAGTTTCACTTTAGCTAATGCTCAAATTAAAGCACTTCTCTGACTACATCATGTAACTTCCTTAAAGTGGAAATGAAACACTTCTCTGTAGGTTCGCAGAAAGGTTTACATCAATCTTCGGAGAAGCATAATTCCAGTTTCGTCAGATTATTTTAACCACACTGAGATCATAATTATCATAAACATTATCAGACTTACACATACAGTTTTTGCTTAATATTTGAATTTGATTCCAGCATCTACAGTACACTTTAAATTTATAATATTTTCCTCTCTTATTGAGTGGTGACAGCAAAGGGGTCAGTATGCTTTAACCAAGTATTCAATCGTGAAACAGCAGCTGGCCCATTACATGCAAATGCACATTCCCACTGGATTACTTTGTAACATGAACGTCGTGTTTCTGCTGTTTACCTCGCGATAAAACAATTGACGTCATAATAACTTTCCAGTTATTAAAGTCCTGTCTGTGTGTATTAAAAACCGCTGTGTTTTTGCGTCTGATGGAGTAGACTTCCTGGATCGTATTTCATTGTCTCCTCAGCACATTTTTTTTTACCACACCATTTTTTTTAACGCAGGACTGTTTTCAGTCTGACTATTATACTACATTGAGATCACGATCAGAATATTCTATATATATATTTACAATATCAATTAGAGATGCTCCGATCGCCATTTTTTGGGCCGATCACCGATACCGATCACCAAAAAAATTGATCGGCCGATTGCCGATCACTGCCGATCAAAGAATGAATTTAAAATTTAAATACCGTATTTTCCAGACTATAGAGTGCACCTAAATATAAGGCGCACCCACTAAAATTTGAATGAAATATATATTTTGTCACATATAAACCGCACTGGACTATAAGTCGCCGATATATACATACCCCGATACATAAGTGTTTATTCATATACTGAACTGATTGTTTACGAACAGTGCCGCAATAAAAGCAGCATCAAACGCGGCAATAAAAGTGCTGATAAACAAAACAGAAAAGTCATTGATGGTTTTATTTATCTTCCTCCTGCGTACTGAAACCATTATTGTGCAGTGTGCGGGAGGAAAACGTGACAGCGGCTGTTAAAGCGCAACTGTGCAACTATTAAAGTCGCTTCATTCTCCCATGAATGAAGCGACTTTTTCCTCCTGAGCATTTAAAACTAATGAACACCAAACCACTGTCACTTCATTTCTTCTGCGCACTGAAGACACTGAAGTCGTCCTCTTCAGTGTCAGAGTTGAACAGCGTCAGATAATCTTCATCACATATCGTCTCACCGCGGCTGCACGTCAGCTTGCTGTTAATGAATCTATGGCATAGATTCATTAACGACAAGCTTACGTGTCCTTACTGTTTACTTCACGGATAGACAGATCGATGACATTCAACTTAAAAGCTGCATCATAGGAATTGCTTCGGTTTTCCATTTTGAGGGGTTAGGGTGTAATAATATTATATACCTGTGACGGAGCAGCTCCGTCAATGACTGCGGCCTGCGCGCGCGCGAACACACACACACACACACGGAAAATAATATGCCTTTATTTGAAACGTCACTAATAATGTACGTCTCATGATCGGCTTCCTGATCGGCATGTTTTTCCGATCGACGATCAGGCTATTTTTAGACAATATCGGCCGATCATGATCGGTAGCCGATCAATCGGAGCAACTCTAATATCAATAAAACGTACCAGTCTGTGTTTGTCAGATCGTTAAACAGCATCTGAACGTCTACCACAATGTCTCTCTATTGTCGAATTCGTCTGAAAATCCCTCTAACAGCATGCTGTGCAGGTTGTACAGGTCTACATCAGACTCTAGCAATCCAGCGGAAATTAGTAGCTGTTTACCGAGGTCCTGTGTTGAACCCACAGTACCACACACACACGCACGCAGCCATTCATGAATAATTGGAGACAAAATCGTGAATACATTGATAAAGACTCTTAAAGCTTTTAGATAATCTCATAGTCCAACATAGTGTGTGGGCAAGTGGTTCTTTCTTCTGGGTTATCAAACTAGGTAATATCTTATTATCGCTTGCTATTTCATGCATTATGGCAGAGAAAGGACTTGTATTACCGCTTTCTCTCTCTCTGTTCTGCTGTCTCTTTTCTAGATCAATACTATCCTGTTTATCTTACCAACCTGATATGGCTACCCAGTCCTCAGCAATGCTATTGCTGTTATGTGGTGTGTGTGATTCTGCACGTGTCCCCAGGCAGCAACATTATACGGCCTATAGTTTTCATCTGGAGTAGAAACCAAATCTTTATGCTTCTAAAAATAGAGCGAGCTGTTTTTCTTTTCTCTCCAGAACACATTATACTCTCCATCGCCCTGAGCACTATTGGCGTATGTTACAGAGTCTCATAGTTTTGGTATGACCCGCGATACCTCTGAAAGTCAAAGAATGACTAACTGGTGCTGGTGATACACGGCCAATTCAATTCTTCTGTTTAAATCTAAAACTGGTCTATTAAGTTATCAAATGTGCAGCTAGTAAACTGCCAAGTGAAGAAAAGACGAGGGCAAAAAGTAACAGACTTATGTTGGTGATTAAATAAAAAACCAATACAACAAACAAACAACAAAAACATGGACAGATTGATAGTGTGAGTAGTGTAGTGAGTCGATATTAATGAACTGCAGGTCTGCTGCAGTTTTCGGCTAAATGTTAATATCTATAAACAGAATTTAAAACAAAAAATCCATCCTATTGGCAGAAAGTCAACAAGAAGTCAAACAGTCATGAGTTGGAAGCCGTAGGCTGGAGTTAACATGATAATGTTAGCCTGTTAGCATGCTATGACAGGCTGAAAGGAGTTCAGTCTTTAGTTTTTATCTTGTCATGAATTTAAGATTTGGACAAATACTCAACAATTGCATCATAAGGTGCCTCCAAACTTTACTGGAATGATATATCAGCTTATATTAAATCTGCTGATTTGACCAAAAAAAAAAAAAAATTTCGATTCACTATTTAATTGCAACATCAGTAAGTAAGTGGAGTACATCTAATTAATGTTTCTCTACATCAAATAAATACATAAATAAAATTAGTTTTTTTTAAATTGTGACCAAGATATGCACTTTATAATCAAGATATAAACTAGTCAGTGCTCTCTGGTGGACAAAATATTTAATCACATCAGTGTTAAAATGACCTCAAACACATCTTTGATGTTTCTTTGCTTCAAGTTCTTGTTATTAATCAGATGACATATACAATATTACTAATATATCTGCAATGCTGGTATTGTTACCACATATACATAAGTCTCTATATCGCTCTAAATGAATTGATTTCTTTTTCTTTCAGCTCAGGGAGGAATTCGATGAAATGAAATGCTGTATTACTTTCAATTCCTTAAAAACAGAAACACTGTGGTAAAGGGCAGTTTAATCCAGAACACACACGTAGATTACAGAAAATAATTTGATCTACCCTGAGAGGCAGTTTACAGGAATATGTTTCTTTCACTTTCTTCTAAAGTTCTTTGCAACTTCAGTTATAGCGACGCTGACAGGTGTGTCTCACTGGGTGCTCTGGTAGTTTAGGGGGAATTACATGTGTGTGTGCATGTGTATTCTGCACTGCTGCACTCTTGATGGACACTTAAATATTTCCACAATAAGCCACATCACAGGGAAAGTTGAAAAATCTTCTCCTGAACCGCAGCTCAATGGTCTATTGAGGAGAAGCATCAACTAATTCAAGCTTGGATCATTTGAATTAGTAGATGAAATTGAAAGAGCGTGAGTCTTTATTCAAGGTTCTGCTTAATTAAGAGGGAGAGTGTGAAAGAAAGGATAAGTGTGTGAACTGCAGGCTGAGTGTAAGAGGACATGATGAATCATAAGAGCGAAGGAGAAGAAAAGAAGGGTATGGGGATTAAAGATTGGGGTGGGGGGGCAGACAAGTAAAAAAGCAGCTAACACAGCAAACTGTGGCTTTGGAAGCTTCAGTCTAATGTTGAATAATTCATCATCTTCCCGCTCGGTCTCCTCAACTATTAGGGTTACAAAAAGCTGTAATAGTGAAAAATAATGCAGTGGAAAAGACGCATAATGGAGCAGGAATATAGTGCAGTTGTAATAGTTGTAACAATACTCAGTTGGTACAAAGAAAATAACCCCCACACCATTACATCAGGACATACATTCTCTATAAACCCTAGAGATGGCTGTGCGTGAAAATCCCAGTAGATCAGCAGTTTCTGAAATACTCAGACCAGCCCGTCTGGCAACAACAACCATGCCGCGTTCAAAGTCACTTAAATCACCTTTTCCTGACCATGTCTACATGCCTAAATACATTTAGTTGCTGTATACAATAAGTAAAGACAATGTACAGACCCTTTCCAAAAAAATTTGAATATCATGGAAAGTTTATTTGTTTCCATAATTTCATTCAAAAAGTTACTGACAGTTGACAGGAAGCATCGAGGAAATGTGGGTCACCATAACTCCCAGGCAACGCCACAGGCTGGTTGCATCGACGTCACGGCACATTGACACAGTGATTAAAGCAAAGGAAATCCCAACCAAGTATTAAAGAGTGACATATCTTTTTGAAAATACCATATTTTGATTGATTTGATGTGATCTTACTGTGATTTCTTCACAGTATTCAATTTAAAAAAAAAATTTGAATGGAATTATGGAAATAAATAAACTTTTCCATGATATTCAAATTTTTGATCTGTACTGAAACCAGAACCACCATATATAATTCCCTTCCATTCATCTCAGGATCTGCCTATGTTTCCACTGCTGAAGTACAAAATCCAACAATAAAAGAGCTGGAGAATAAAACCAGACGGTCCATCTGGTATCAGGGTTGGGGTACAGTCGGTTTTAAAGGTTGGCACCTCCCTGCTGAGAGGGGGTAGCTAGCTGCCTGGCTGCTCTGGGCCAATATTAAATGCTTCCACATGCTGGACTGCAGCTTCATGATGAAGAAGAAAAATAAGAGAGAAACCTTTAACAGAAACACACATATATACAAGTAGTGTTTCTGTGTATCTAAAAGGCTATTAAGCATTTATATTTACTATTAGTGAGTGAGGCAGATTGCTGCCACTGTTCATATATAAATAATGTATTTTCCTCAGGGCGCATTTACAACCTCCAGCTAAAACCCTGTACGCGCACACACGCACACACGCACACACACACACGCACACACACCAAGCTGCCATGTGCTCTCTATCCTCCTCTCTGTTTAACTGGCCCACATCTCTGTATCCTCTTGTCGTCTTGCTGCCTGACTGTTTTCACCTACCTCTCCCTCCTCACCTTACTCTAGACCTCTTCCACCCTGTCAGGCTGCTCTTGTTTCTCTCAACTGCTTCTTTTCTCAGATCATTTTCTTGAGGTCACTTGTCACCTTGAATAAATCCTCTGTGGCAGAAGTACACTTCTTGTGTGTACTTCTGCCTGAGTCCTTCAAATGAACCTTTCACCTCTGGTATTTGTACCAAGAAGGAGAAAAGAAAGTTGTGAATCTATAGCTTTTAAGTGAGCAGCTTGAATACACATATTGCACATTACGTCTCATATAAATGAAAAATGCACAAATCCTCAATTCAATACAGCGCAAAAGAAAAGCACAAGCAACTCTATGACAAGTTGAAAGAGATGCACAGCAGTTACAGGATAATCTAAAAGTGCAATGTGATCATACTAGGAGTGGACTGAGCTTTAATTTAAGCTTTTATTGTTTCTAGTATCTGACACCCACTACTACACGTTTCCCAATAAGTAATACATAAAACTGAAGAGAGCCATGCATGTAAATGCTGTCATTTATCGTCATGCTGAGTTTCTAGCATTTACTCTATTTCACTGCAGGCAGGGCTGCCCCTCCACACACACACACGGATCCCAGAGGTGCAAAGACAGTGAACCCGGAGTGCTCTAATTAACGACAATTAAAGCTGTTACATCTTTTTAAGTGCAATCAGTGACGAGTGGTCAGTATAGGCCGATGCTACTTTCAGCCATTGGTGAGAAATCCTGATCAGAGCACCCTTATGCACTGTACTGTCTGCTGCTTCAATACTATAGCAGTGACTGTGAACAGCCTCAGTGTTTTCTGTTTCTATAGAAGACAACGTCTAATGGAATAAATTAATGTAGCTAGAAATGTGATGAATAAAATCAATCAGAGTAGAGTAGAGTAGAGTAGAGTAGAGTAGAGTGGAGTCCGTGGGTCAGTCTAATGCACTGCCACGCAGCATGGAAGAGGTTGTTCTTTTGTAATCATTTTGTGTCTGTGTTGCTGAAATAATCGCTGAGCTGCAGGTTAAAAATTGAAGGAAGCTTTTGTTCTTAACCGTGTGAGTGGGTGGCAGTACAGTACATGATGCTTGACATGAAAGATTAGCACAACTTTTGTTTACCTGAGTGAGAATATCCAGTTGACCTATGATGTGTTCCAGGGTGCTGGCTAGACCAGGGGTTGCCCCTCCATCTGATGCGTGGGACTGTGCTTGAACTTGGGGCGAGTCCTGGGTCTGTGTCTGGTAGGTGTAGGAGGAACTACAGCTCTGGTTTCTGTGGGTGTGGGGATGAGTTGCTCTACTGTGGCTGCCACTGCGACTGCAGCTCTGAGTGTGGACACCAGTTTGGGAGTCCTGTCTGTTAAGAAGTCCAGTCGGTGCAGAGGCCTAGAAACAGATAAGAGAGAAGAAGAGTTGTTGAAAACTCAGATCGTGCCTCACGAGCTTCAATATGTTAGTGACAGGGGAACCTATAAGGAAAAGAGGGATGGGTCATCAACATATAGTTTAGTAAATATATGTTCCTTTACTTTTGATTTTCTATGAGTGATAAAGGCTTATAAATGGAATTCAAGTACAGTTTTTCTTCTTTATAAAAAAGCAAAATGAATCACAATTTGTGAGAAAAGCTGCTGCAACTGACTGGTTTAACACGTTCATCACTATAAAACATCCTCACTTTTATTCTGCCTTAGAATGTACCAACCAGTCATTATTTAAAACTTACAAATGAAAACCAATCAACATTGACTTTGTTTGAATGGGACCTGATTCATTAAAGAAGTTACCATGACTGCAGAGGAGATGTAGAATCAAAGGAGGGAAACTGTTGACTCTCTCTCCAGTCAGCTGATATGACTAATTCAATGAGACATAAGCACATGAAGGTCAGTGACCACATCACTGTGTGCACATATCTGTTCTCATATTTTCTTTTTTTTTTTGCTTTTCTGTCTCTTTGCAACCTCTAACTGGTGTTTCAAGACAACATGTTCTTCATCTTAGCAAAGGAGCAAACAACTATTTTACTCGTCACCATGTAACAGGGAATCTATTCCTACTCTGCTAAACATGTTTGAGACTGCACCGTCAAACAGGGTTTTTTCCTTTAACCTGGTCGGTCCGCTTTAGCCAGTGGCGAACCTGCTGTGGTTCTGCTCGTGTCAGGGCCGATCACGGCCGTGACGTCCCCCCCTTCTCTTCCACAGTGTAGCAGACTTGACGTATCTGTCTAACTTCTTTTACCTGCCTTGCTGTGCTTTGTCGTGGAAAAACAGGCAGCATACCAGCTTGACTCGAGTGCTCCTTGCATGGCTCAGTGCAACTACCCCAAAAACAATGGAAAAATCCCCAAACTGTGCTGTTCCTAAATGAAGCCAGATGAGCTGAACTGTCAGCTTTCATCTTTACACATGTGCCACAAACAGAGGTATCACATACTGCCACAATAAAATGGCCAGTGGTTCCCTGTAGTGACGTACAATGGGCTGTAAGATGTTCTTCCACAGGACTTTGTGTTCCTGTGTCATCTTTTGTCAGCTCTAACAAGACATTCTTTAAAATTGGATCATTAACATACTAATAACAGTCTTTAAATAACAAATTATACAAGGCAGCGAATTTCAGCCAGTGACAAAGAATAAAACATTATCTAATTGGTTGGTTTCTGTGGAATCCAGCTCTGCAACAGAGTGTAATATGTGAAAATGAGATCCCACAGCCAGAATCAATTGCAAGAAGAAAATGGCAGAAGAGGAACTCAATACCCAATTTGGCCACCAACTAGCAGTTGGTTCAGTACTCAGTGTGATCTCAAATCCATACAGTGTGCCTTTTCACACTTTTCTAAATTTTACAGGGTATTGAAAGCACAGCGTGCTAGTTCTTGATTGACTAAATACACCTTTATTCGTGAAAGGTCAAAGACAGAGGACAAGGGACATTCACAATAAGATGGTATGAGTCCTGGACAACTGGGCTAACAACTGGATTTCTGAGCAGCAAACTTGGCAATAATTCTACTAAACAATGTTTATTAAATATATGCAATTACTGCACAATTAATATTTTTAAGTGTGAATAATATTATAAGTTATTTTACAGAAGCTCAGGGTCAACAGCTCTCCACCACAATTAACTTGTGAACCGATATAATAATCAAAACATCATCATATCAGCAGAATTCTTCATATCGTCTATTAGTGTGGTGCTTTATTCTCCGTGACTTCAATTTACCACTCTGATCTTCTGTTGGTGGCTGTGCAAAGAAGCAGGGAAAGAGGGAGAGATAGAAGAGATAATAGAGCCGTTCTGCTGAGCCTACAAGCTCCACCAAGACTGGATTAACTTTTGTTGAGTGTACGACTTACAGCTTTGTGTTAAAACAACTGCTTAGACACACACAGACACACAGCACATCACAAAAACATGCTCATACAGAAAAAACATGGACTTAAATATCTATGCATACACATTTTTAAGTAAAAAAAAAAATAAAAATCCAAACTATCTTTTGTTTAAAGTTCTATAAAATTCAAAATGTGCTGTTAACACTGTAGTAAGCTGAATATTCAAGTATATATACACATATATACATTTTTCATTTCAACAGTCTTATTTTGTCAGATGTAAATATCCAAAATGTTGGTGTATTGTTTCAGTGCATGCTCAACAATCAAAATGAAGCCAAATCAGACAAAAGTGTTATAATGATAATATGACCACACTGTTCGTCTTTCAGATTAGTCATGATAAAGCAATCCTTTCTTTTTCCACTTGTCATTTGCAATCAAGCAGTAAAATGGTTTATACAGTGTAACATTGTGGGCTTAAGTTACCTCATAACATAGCATCCTTTGTGATGTGACATGTACACTGCATTATTGATGCTAAGACAATATATTGTTCTACAAACTCAACACACCCTGTACTGCTGCAACCTTATGTAGGGCTAGGGAAAACCCTGATACGCACAAGTGTACACACGCGTACGTGCACACAAACACAATACACACAGTAACCACCCTTCTAATGAATCACCTGGAGTGGAAAAACCAACAGTGGAAAATTTCCTGAGGCCCAAATTAAACTCTTAGTCTGACACAGCCAGCTATCAATACAGCGCAAGCCTGCATGCAAAACCATTCATCACACACACGCACGCACGCGCACACGCACACACACACACACACACACACAGTAATGTCCCAACTGAAAAGAAATGAAACATATATAAGAAGAAACAGATATGAACCTTTACCTGAGTTTGACTATTTATTACAACAAACACTGACACCTGAAAAAACCCTGCAACAACAACTACAACTACAACAGGTGCAACTCATAACATTAACGATGGCTGCTTTCCTTTTACGCACCGCAGCTCTGCTGTCATTCATTCTGGTTTGCTGGCACACTTAAATTTAACTAAACAATCATTAATGTTGTTACTAGTTACACCTGTGCTTTGACAAATCAAAAATCTCTGAAATGTATAATATGTAATATATGAGGATGGTGTTAATCAGAAAATAGGGATCTCCTACTTTTCTACAGGATTTTTTAAAAACAAATATTTATAAATTAAATTTAAAGACTTTTTACTGACAGTTGAGAGAAGACATGAAAAGCGACAATTATGAAGATTAACTGAATTATCTTAAAATGCTTTAACAATTCAAAGTTTAAGCCTGTGACTGATTTGAGTTGGCTCAATAACAAAGAAACTCTTGGCTGTTAATAGGCCTATATTCCTCAAATTGTTCAGTTTTCCTACTAAACTCTATTGTATCGTAGCATTACTGGAAACGTCATGTAATGCCACACTCCCTTATCTATATGGCTTAACAGTGTTAATTGACTGTTTAAGGATAACGTGTGTGTGTGTGTGTGTGTGTGTATGACAATATAGCCATGACATCTCAGTTAATTACAGTGGAGCAAACATTTTATGACAAACTGCTAGTGATGCTTTTTGAAGAATGAATTCTGTGATGTGACTCAGCTGTGACTTATGCTTCTGCACTAGGTTATATATTACAGAATCAACAAGATAGGGTGTAGCTCATCAAACCTTTTTATTAGATCTACTTACTCAACGCCTCACTCTTATTTACATATTCCTTTTCTCTCACTTTTTCCATCACATCTTTCTTTTTCCCTACTGCCTTCATTTTCTCTCTTTTTTGCCAGTTTCTCCTGATCACGCTCTATTTCAATATCTCTGTATTTACAGGATGAACAGGTCTCTGTTAATGGCTCTTTTTTTTTTCTCTTTTTATTATCCTCATTCTTCTGCTTCCCCATCTCAATCTTTTTTTTTTCCATCTCCAGTGTGCTCATGCTGTCTGGATAGCTCACGTGCTCACCCGGCTCTCTTTCTCTCCTACCTTTTACTTTCCCTCTCCCTGTTCCTAGCTGATGCTCTCTCGCTCCACTAGACCATTAGACCCTCTTTAACTCATTGCTATCTTGTCTTCAATGCTCCCTTGTCACACCCCCTGCCTTTCACTCTCTTGATCGCTCTCTATCCCCTGCTGTCAAATGCATTCAGCTCCTGCTGTCAGAACAATACCACCTGCTATTCCATGCCCACAAGCAACCACAAACACATACAGTATATCAGAAACTGTAGTCTACAGTCTCAATGCTCTCAGGTCTTAAAAGCATCTGTATTGTTTCCCCCTCTTGTTGAGTCTTTAATCAAGGACAGTGCCAATAATGTTTGGTCATCTATAGCATAGTTACAGCGCCCTATCAGCTCCTGTGAATGAATAAAATAAAGGTGAAAGAAAGAGAAGTTCATACAGCTACTGCAGTCTCAAATCCCCCTCCCCACTTAACAATCCACATCCTAAAGCTGAGCTGAGCAGTGCAGTGGTGTGTGTGTGTGTGTGTGTGTTGAGCTGTGAAGGGAAGCCTGCTGTGAGTGTACAGCTCGTCTGTCTGCACACGTGAGTGGGAGAAAGACCCAGATGTGAAGACAGGAAGGGGAGGGAGGGGGGGATTAGGGCGGATGTGATCAGAGAGCTGATCTGCCTGTCAGCAATGGTTGGCACACACACGCACGCACACACACACACACACACACACACACACACACACACACACACACACACACACACACACACACACACACACACACACACACACACACACACACACACACACACACACACACACACACACACACACACATCGATGCATTTATTCTCACACTGAAACAGCAGCAAATAAAGATTTGCTCAGCTGTGTTGAGCGGAGACACAGCCTGACTGAACCACACACATTCTCAGTCTGTAGTTGGAGAGACCTCATTTTAAAGCTGTCTTATTGTGTTTAACAGATATGCCTACATGTTCCTGGAACAGTGCCCATCGCTGGCAAATTATCATGGAGCTTCACATCCAAGTACATTAAAGAATCAGCATATCAAATTAGCTTCTTTTTCCCCTGTGGATTTGATTCTTAGAGGACAGCAGCCACGAGTGGCCTCTGCCTCTGTATGAATAAACACAGCATTACTGTCTCATTAGTCAATTTCTTCCTGGTGAAATGAATAATAACCCAAGGCAGCACTGTGTAATACAGGATGTTCGGCATAGCAAGAAGAGATGATTTTAACACCTAGGTCAGATTAGATTATGTAAACACAGAGTAGAAGGATGAAGTGATGCCAGCCTCTGTAAGCACATTCTTTAACTTGTCTTTTTAAAAAGCTTAAATGTTTTACTGATGCGGTTTTCTGTCCATATTCTAAACGTAATGGGTATCTAGCAGGATATTGA
Source organism: Pampus argenteus (assembly GCA_036937835.1). Lineage (NCBI taxonomy): Eukaryota > Metazoa > Chordata > Actinopteri > Scombriformes > Stromateidae > Pampus > Pampus argenteus. Next base: position 13,490,194 of record CM072863.1, read on the forward strand.
CTGGGGAAAAAATAGCAACTTGCCAAAGAAAAAACTCTAATTACCTTGTTAGCATACAAATACAGGATGTACCACAAGTCTTTGCTACAGTAGTGAGGTCAAAGCCTCAAAGGAGTTGTTGTTTTGATGCTGTTCTGGACAAAGATGAAAATATCTTTAAGATACATCCTCAACATGTTGCCTGGAAATTGACTGAGATAAAGTGATGAGACAAATTATTTTTGGTCGGATCTATCGTTCTAACTAGATGTAAGACACAATATTCACTTAATGTGAAGTAGCTAAATGTTCACAAAATGTTACGCACATAAAGACACAGTTAGTTTCAGAAGCATTAATGGAGACGTAACATGTTTTTTGTGGGTTTCATGAGTAATAGTATAAACTGCACATATCTGCGATATGGTTTAGTTTTAATTTACAATTATAACATTACAGTTTTATGATACGATAAGCGTAATCTGGGGTGTAAACAGCCCCGTAATATTCACATTTTCTGAAGCTCTTTAATTATATTGCAGCCTGGCTTTTGAATGTATGAGTGGCAGCAGTGTTCGTGGCTGCTTTCAGAAAGAACATCCTGTTTACTGTATTCTGCCTCTCTGAAAACAAGTCAATTTATAAGAGCACATTAGATCCATTTTTCTTGTATTACAGCACCTCTCTCAGTTTTTTCTCTGCCTTTAAACTCATACAGCTTTTCAATAGTCTTTCCAAGAGAGAAGAAAATGAATACATTTGAGCAAACTGGTGACATTTTTCTCTTCTCTGCTTCCTCTCAGCCGACATGTGTGTGAGACTTGCAGGAGTTTATGAGAGATGAAAGGCCTGTATTAATAATAAATTATGAATGGCTAAATTATACATGAAAAGAAAAATCTAGGAAGCTGGCACTTCCAGGTGCACCTACTAGCATTACTTACAAGTGTTACAACTTGCAGATGACAATTCATAAAAGAGAATGAAAGAAAAGTCAATGCAGGAACTAACTCAGATTAATGAGGTTAATATGTGTGTGTGTGTGACAACGTGTGTAAAAATGTGCATAAATATTATTAGAACATTATTTGCAGTCAAAATGTGTATTTGTAGGAAAAATAAATAGTGTGTGAAGTCAAGTACCAAAACCAATAATTTTAAACACAACAAAAGGCAAAATCACTAATGGTGTCCCTCCAATCTGATATTCTAATATGAATAGAATAGAATAGAATAGAATAGAATAGAATATAATAGAATAGAATAGAATAGAATAGAATAGAATGGAATAGAATCCAACTTTATTGTCATTGCACATGTCACAAGTACACAGCAACGACATAAATTGCAATGTTTATGAAGATTGTGTAATTATGAAGTTACAGTGACTGTGTATATGCACAGTTTCTGATGCAATAGACACACTGTATTAGGGAGAGGCGATATGGACAAAATCAAATATCACAACATTTTTGACCAAACACCTCAACACTGATACAGCGAAATATATTGTAGAGATGATTATTATTATACAAATATTTACACAATGAGATTTTTAAATAAATAATCATCAGTAATGTGGATATAATGACTTAGTGGGTAAAGGTAAATAATACAGCTAGAACAGTCTGGTGAGTTCATCACATCCTTTAAAACCAGGAAAAGTCAACCGAATCCCAATATTACGATATCCAAACTCAAAGACAATATCAATATAATATCAATATATTGCTGCATGATTTACAGTTAAAAAAATACTAATTTATTTTACACTGGCCATTCACACAGCCCCTCAGTTCAACCTCTGTCTGAAACAGGCTGCTATGTCTCTTTAATGTCTCCCTGACGAAGAGCTCACTCTGTTCTGATTCTTCGTGTCATTACTCAAAATGGAAACGCCTCAAATACATCCATACATGTTTGAGCCTGAATCTGGTTCAAACTATGTGTGTTTTTAATACTGTTTTTAATGTTTTGACAAATAAAGTTTTGAATACTGAACTTCCTAGAATGCAAGAGGACAATATTAAGGCAACGCGGCCTTGGGCCTATGGGAAGATCTTTGACCTCTGCTTTATAATTTGTGTTCACTACAATAATAATGTTACTTGCATAAGTAGAGCTAACCTGACCAGATAACAACAAACAAAATTTGCAACTGCCAAAACATAGACTGCAATTATTTGGTTCATGGGGTAAAAATGTAATACATATACCATCAATTATGTGTCTTGTCATTTAATGCCGTCTAGAGGATAGAGAGCCAACACAAACACCACCAGAGCTCATGCTCAACCAGAGTTGAACTGATTGTACCACATTTCTTGATCAAGTAGATGTGAAGTATCGCTTTTCCATAACTGCTGAAGCTTCAGACAGCTGAAAACCCATATTTCTAAATGTAAGGGTTTAATAGGGTTATACAAGAACATTAGTTCTCAGAAGAGACTACATTTCAACCATTGCACTAATCATCTCTCTTCACATGGGCCAGCTGCCCATTTTTGAATCACCTTTGAGGCAAGTCTCTAATAATGATTGTCGAGTGGGAGCGCTATTAAAATCCATTTACCACCCTGTATGACAGCTTCAAGAGAGAAAGACAGAGTCAGAGAAAGACAGAGAAGACAAAGAGCCCTGAAGGGTCCAGAGATGGCATTAAGAAAAACACGGCATCGGAAACCACGTGCTTACATTGTTCAAGTCGATGTGAAGCAGATGTTAAAAATAATTACCCTCACACAATAGATGCATCTTAAACACTTGTTTCAGAACACTTTTTGCCATTTTCAGGTCTAAGATGACTGTTGAAGCTTTTAACTTAGGTGAAAAAGAAATCTATAGACCACCATCTAATTGAGTTGCCATTGTTGAGTTCATGAGGGAACATTTTCTGGGACATTTATCTAAATCTTCTGTAAATGGTGAATGCAATCACTCGAACAACAGATAACTGCAGCCATACAGCTTTGACAAAATGTAAAGCCTAAAAAACTGACAACAAATCTGACATGAGAACTGCAGAATATTAAAACAAATTTAAATTTTCTCCATCAACTGTGTCCTGCATATTTGCATCAAAATATTGTTCTATGTACTAATATCCATTAAGTTACTATTATGACGTAGTAGGTAATTTTTTTTTCACTTGTGAGATACATTTGTTTATTGTGAGTACTGAGCTATTATGAACTGCCAATAATGTGTAACGGCTGGGCATCACTATGGGTGGATCTACACTTTACAGCAGAGCAATCAATAAGAGACAGGAGAGTGTGTGTGTGTGTGTGTGTGTGTGTGTGTGTGTGTATATATGAGGACCTTGGCTGTGCCCTTGTTGATAAGTAACACTGTAGCAGTCAAAGGGTTGAAATCAAAACCAATCCCTGAGGTTCCCCAGCCAGCCTGTGACACCATGTCCCCTTTGTGTGTGAGTGCGTGAGAGTCTTTTAATATTTAAACATCACTAATGGCTACACTGCTCTCTCGCCTTGTTTGTTTCTGATCATTTATCTTTGGGTCAAAACTCCAACTCTGTCTTCAGGGGTGTTGAAGGTAAGCAAGGAGAAGGCACACATTGACTTTCTTAAGCTTTGTGTAAGGAAAGCCAAAGTAAGAGAACAGTGAAACAAAGTGTCATGAGTCTAAAAATAGGACTTTGAACTAAATAGAACTTTGAATTTCAACTTGGTAATTACTCATGAAAATAATCAATAGATTAATCAGTAATAAAAATAATTGGTAGTTGCAGTCCTATTTGAGTTTCAGCAGTCTTGATTCATTTCTAAAAGCAGTTTGAATTATGAACTGCAATGAGTCTGCACTGCAACATCTGTGTTATGATGACTTGTGGATAAAACCAAACACTGGGAACAAGCATATCAAATGCAGATTTTAGCTTAAAGCCACAGTTTGGACAGATTGCTGAATTTATGTTGTCTTGAGAAACTAAAAATCACATGTAAACTTGGCTAATATCCACACATTTTATGATATCACTACCTCATAAATCTTTATTTTTAAGAAATCTTAGTTCAACAATAATAATAATGTAATGTATGACATAAATGTTAGTCACTTACATAATGAGTAATCAAACCCCTGCCTAGCATGAGATCATGAGAAAATGTTCACGCTCAAACCTGTTAATTAAAACAATGTACCAGGGATGAATTGATTTGTATGATTGTTTATGTTTTGAGACAGATGAGTATACAATATTTACAGGTTGTCTCATAGAGCTATTCAGAGATCAACAAGGGCAGAAAATGAAAAACTATTACTAATTTATCTGCTTCCACGGTTTCTGCTTATTGACAAGACATCAACCTAAACTCTAGCTAGCTACAGCAGCTACTGCCTCTAATCTCCCTCTGAAAACTGAATACTTAATATTTAATATTGTTTAAGATTAATTCATGGGCAAAAGCACTTTTACCCTTTTTTGAAACTGCATGATCAGCGATATAAGAATGGATCCACAGCAGGTGGTTGTTTGAGAAAATATTAACTAGACTTTCCTCGTGGATTTACACAGCAGTCAGAAACATTAAGGTGGAACCAGTGCAAGTTGAGACTGCTACTGAAAACAGAGAACAAAGTTCTATTAAATTACTGTCACGGAAATGGAGGAGACGCTGCCACAAAATGGGTGTACAAGTCTGGAAGGCTTGATTTCCATCTGAATATCTGTTAGTATTGACTCTGGCATTTATTGACACTCAGGATATTATCCAAATCTCTGACATGTCAAATTAAATAAAACTAGACGAATGGGAATAGCACAGGGGCATGTGTACATGTATATTTTTGTGCAAATTAACATACATCTACATGCACATTTTCAGTTAGTGTTTTTTGTGATAATGTGATTCTAATATGCCTCCCTTTTATTACATATATAATAATTAATAATAATTTCTCTTGAGGCATTTTAGCCACACTATTGTTAAGGCTTTAAGAATACCAAAATCATCATTACATAGTTTATTCCCTCCAAAACCATACCAATAATAGACACACAGGTTTTTCTGTTTCTACAAGGTAAGATAATCCATCTACTGCAAGTCAAAATTCCCAATGATCACATGGTCCTCTAATCAACCTCATGCTGCCTATTAAAGTTTAAGCCAGACAAAATTTATGTTCAATCCTTCATAACCAAGCTTGTTGCACATCTGATACACACTGAACAGTGTACATGTACATATGTATATTTATTAACTGAAGACAACAGTGACATGTGCATGTAAAGGATAGGGGAAAAAATGATATGTTATGTGTGACAAGTGTGTGTCTGGGTCTGTATGATTTAAAAAATAAAAAATAAAAGGAATGTGTATTAAGGTGCAAAGAAGATACATAAAACACTGTATCTAAATGAAACAGTTTGCTGTGTTTATCGTCTGAACTCACCTGGTCGTGGTGCACAGATGGATGCGAGTTTAAGGGGGGAGTTGTGGAGCTGGCTGGTGGCACCTGCAGGCTGGGAGCAGTGGAGCGCTGCACCCTGACAGTGTCACAACACTCATCAAAGTTGCTCTTCCACACCATCACCTATAGGTTAAATATAAATTGTAACTAATTCCAAAACTGCACTCATAAGTCAAATTACCAGCAACCTCCATGCGTACAGTTTTTCTTTATTAAGTCTTAGCCCAGGAGTCTTCATAAACTATGAAGAAGGGGCATGATCTTTGACACCAGTGAGAACATCAACAGGCTACATTATATTCAATCTTTAGAATCAGTGTTCACCTGTTCATCAGAACCTCCAGAGGTAAAGTACTCCCCTGTCCTGGAAAAGGCCACACAGGTTACTGGACCCTGGAGTGAGGGCGAGAGGAATGGAAAGATGGGGTGAAAAGATGAAAAAAAAAGCATCATATTCTAATTTTGTATTACTATGTATTCCAAACACACAGGCTTCAAAATCTGGAGAGGGTTAACTGCTCTTTTGTCTATGCTCCTTCGTGTGTAGGGTGTTGAGGAGGGGGTGGGGGCTGTCGGAGAGCAATCAATAACAGAAAGCAGAGACACAGGTGGGCTGAGGTCACATACTGATCAAAGCCAAAAAGGATCACCTGAAGATGTCAGTACTTTGGCATATGTGTGTTTATGTGTGTTTATGTGTGTGTGAAGCTGAAGCACAAAGACGTTCAGAGAGGTTCTAAAATTCAGAAATCACATTCTCTCTTTATTTTTTTCTTTGCCTCACAATCAAAGAATGGGGTCAACAATTACAGCCTGAGCCCTCTGACTGTGCTCGAAGAGAGGATGGAAGGGAGAGCAAACAAAAGAATGGAAAAGAAACAGACAGGAAGGCTGCTGGTAAGAAAAAAAGGAGCTGTGCCCTGTGGCTGGCACCCAGACAGGCTGGTTTGGGTGAGGAATGGTTTCCCAGAAGCACCTGAGAGAAGCAGACAGTGTCACTATGGTAACGCGACGGCCTGACAGACAGCATGTTCTGTCTCTGCTCTGACTAATGCCTGCTGCCAGGCTGGCACTCGCCATGGCCAGACACACACACACACAGGGTGAGTCTGACAGGGCAATGAACCTAACAGGCACATTTTATATGCTGATAAATTAACAGGGGTTACAGAAAACCAGACAGGCCCCACATGGTGCTATCCATAAAGTACTGACTAATAAAAACAATTACATGCTTGTACTGGTTTTATTTTGAGCACTGCATAATTTTAGATGATGATTAGCTTTGTTAATGCACTGAGGTATTTCAAAAATAGTTGAGGGTGGGATCTATTTTTGTAGTCACACCTCATACTAATATACATCAAATACTGTTTCTTTGTCTGTGTTGCCATAAACCATAATGACACAACTTTATAAAGCTTCTAAAATAATGATTACAATTTCCACACCAGTGGGATGTTATGTGGAGTATGACTGTATACACGTCAAGTTAAGAAGTAAGGTAAGGAAATGTCTTATACATAAGGCATACACCATCTAATCACAATGTTACCACCTTTTGATCTTGCTCCATTCTTATAGTCTATCTCTACAGTCGACTGTCAGAAAACAAAAAAAGGAAAATCAAATTAGTGCAGAGTGTGAGTGTACTGTGAAACTCTTAAATAGTGAGTCTGCATCAGTGCAGGCAAATGTTCATCCTAACAGGAAGTGCACATGGAGGAAACAACGTACAAATGAGTTCCATCTTTCCACTTTATCAAATATGCTAGATGAAGCACACGCACGTCTTTTCCTCAAGCCAACTTTAGTCTCAAAAATGTGTGGTGTGATAAAACAAAAATGAAAAGAATATCACTTTGTCCCTTAGTCACTTGACTTGTAGCAAAACCACAAATGCCTGTATACACAACAGTGATTGCAATGCAGTAGTTACCACTTGCTGATACAGCAACACTTTCGTCTTCTGCAAGCAACTATCCTTGCCTCTCGTAAACTGTGAAACGGCATAAGAGCCGTGCAAGCACAGCATCTATCTGTTGCCATGGTAACAGCTGTATCCTTGTTCTGGTAGAGTGGCAAGGGCGTCCCATAATTTGGCCATCCATTTATATTCTCCCCCTTCATTAGAAGTGCCCTCCACAGCTGTGAGTGTAACTTGATTTGGAGTGACACTTGGTGGTGAAGTGGTAGTGTGTAGGGGCTGGTTTGAGACTGGGACCTAAATGTTGCTTACAGCAACACATCACTGACAACTATGTGTGCTGACAAAGGCACAAACACACTATTTAGCCTGAACCCAGGGACAAAATTGTGTGTACCCATTTCACCCTCCTCCAACTCCCTTGTAATAGAGGTAATGTAGTGTCTACAAATGTAGGTCAAATGATGCAGCCCCTTTCTCCATCCACAACAATAACAAATGAAACTGCTGGGAAACAGTGAAGATCATTTACTGAATGCCACACACATTCATTTTCTTTGTAATATAAATTAGGTCATTTATAAATTATATTACAAAGAAAATTGCATTGCTATAGTGAAATAGCATGAAACATTCAGCAGGACGGTGTATCATATCACCCACATGCAGCAAATGCGCATTTTCATGCACAACATGAGATACAAACAAAACAGGGACCCACTCTCAAAAACTTTGCTGCATAGCATCTCTAGTGGTCAAAAATGTCACAACATCCCTTTAATAAACATATAATCGAGTGATTTTCTATCAGTGTCCTTTTTTTTTAACTTCTAAAATCAAGTCTTATCTGACATTATGTCCAGACCTATAAACTATGGAAGATGTATCTGTATCACAGTTGTGGAGTCTTTAGAAGCTAAGCTGATCTTTAGTACTTAGTTGGAGAGTTGCTTTATAAAAAGTTTTGAATCACTCAGTCAAACGGAGAAACAAATAAATTAGCACAATTCTTCACAACCAGGGAAGGCCCTCCTGAGGCTAGGTAAACACGTTTGTCAGTTCCCACAGCAACACTCACTCTCTAACACTCATGTGTTTTCACATACATGCACATAGGCATGCCCATATACATCCACATAACCTGAGCAGATGGGGGGTCTCTCCCATCTCTAGCTCGCCGACTGGAGAGACAATTAACACCCTGAGCGCTCCCAGCACCAACAGATTGACGGAGTCAACACTGTGCCAAAAAGAACAACAACAGAAATGGAGACAGAGTCCAGGAGATGACACATTTGGAAGTGTGAAGAGAGAAGGGGAAAAAAGTGTTGTTTTTTTATCTTAACAAAGAGAGGAGTCTTGGCAAGAGGCTGGAGAGAAGCACAGGTGACACAGAAAATATAAAACAGAATGTAAGCGGCAATGTGTACAGAGGGATAGATAAATAGACGGACCACATGTGGTACTGGCAAGCCACTGATTTCCACAACTAGCCAGCAAGCCAGTCCATCAGCTGTTCAAACAAACAGTTACAGTCAGTGAGCTGTCCGGCCAACTAGTCCAGCATGCCAAAATGTGAGAACATCATGTAGAAAAAAGACGAGGAGGTAAAAGAGAAGACATGGACAATGAGGAAGATGATCGTGGAAATGCTAAAACATCCCAAGAGCACAAGTGGACAAGCAGAAAAGAACAAAAGGACGAGATGGAGGAGGAGGAGGAGGAGGAGGGGGAGGAAAATGAGGGGGAGGAGGAGGCGGATAAGTTGAGAATCCAGAGGAATGGAGGCAGAAACACAGTTCTGCTTCCTTCCAACAACCCTGAGATGAGTCATCATGAGTGGGCTGCCTGCTCGCCTGGCAAGTACTAAAATACACCACATACAAAAAGAAGGCAACATACGCACACACATATACAATTCATAGAATCAAACACACATACTGTCCGCACCTAAAACTCCACACATACACACACACACGCTCAAAGACATGACCTATCATGATCATGACTGGGTAAACTGTGCAGACAGATCCGTAGGATATCCAAACAGTATACATGTGTTATCTGTGTGTGTGTGTGTCTACCTGGTGTCCATGCAGTGTATACAGTAGTTTGCCCTCTACAAGGTCCAGTATCTTCATTGTGGAATCGCTGGACGCAGTGATGAGGAAATTACCAGCCGGATGAAAAGACAAGCTGTTCACTACACCACTGTGAACTGAAACACACACACACACACACACACACACACAGTTTATAATAGGACTAAAACAAATATTGTGTTGCTGTAATTCAAACTGGAAACATTATTATGACCAAAATCATTATGATCAATAATAATGATCATGACAAACTTTTCGTCTTCTATCTAATCTAAAACAAGTTTTATAGCAATGACATAGTTTGCCTTTCTGGATAATTCAGATTCATAAATCAGATTCATATGTAATTCCATATGAGTTACATATAAATCTGATTTCAGTCAGAGGATCAGGTCAGTTATACACATCACCTCAGGCATTGTTAATTGAGTACAGTATCTTGCTCAAGGATAAATCAGCAGGGCAGATTCCTGCTAACATGTTTACCTGAACTGAAGTGCCCTGCTGCTGTACATCACACCGAATCAGTCGCTGTGTAACTTGAGAATGGCGTCACATCAAGTTTACATTAACACATATTATTATTATGTCAAGTATAGCGGCCTATAGCAGCCAACTAATCAGATACAAAATTATTTTGTCATGTGATGAATGGGTTCCTAGACAGAGACAAAATGAGGATAGCAGACATTTGATGAGTGACAAGGTCCATCTTCTGGCTGAAAGATGCTATGACACAAGACACATACAAGACATACTCTTACCACCGGCTGCAAAAAGCTGCTGAACAGCTCCTCTATTGAGAGCACAGGAAAATATATTCTGTGGCTTAGGTTCACACATAATGATAATGAGCCAAGTACACAGCCCCTGACTGCTACTTTCCAAATCAGACAGTTTAAACCATTGTTATTGCAATACTAATAATTCATATGGGTATCTAACAATAACCACACATTTTAACCACAATTGTACACTTTAGGCCGGCAAAGTTGGCAATTAACCGACGTGAGGTGAAGCGCTGTGGAGAGGAGGGGAGAGCAGAAGAGAAGAAACAAGAGCAGAAGAGAAGAAAGAGGGAAAAGCTTTTATCTTCATGCTACATCTCAAACAGATGTGATTATCCATTATTAGATCTCAGAACTGAAATCCATTTAAGAGAGCTGATTAAAACAATCATATTGAGTGGCAGACTGACAAAATGGCACTAACAAGCGATATATTGAATAGGCAAGATCTCATGCATCTTGATTAGCACTTTAATCACAAGCTTTAAAGCCTAATTTTAACCAGGGTTTTTTTCCCCATTAATTTGTCATAGTCATTGTCGACTGTAGTTTTTTATTTTTTTAAATATCCAACCCAATTTGTTCCTAAAACACAAACTCTGGGCTGCAGGTTTGCAAGAGTATATGATATGGTGGTGATGCTGCATATAATAAAAGCCTATTAAAATCACCTGTGCTACTATTTAAATACAAAACTTCAATAAAGGGAAAAAGGAAAGTAAAGTCAACTTCTGTCTCTGCTGCAGCACATGAACACATTCCCAAACAACTTCAGTGTAAACTAAATATTGCCTCAGCACCTGTCCTTATTTATTTATTTATTTATTTATAGTTTACCTTGGTAGTGTTGCAGCATCTTATGGGATCTGATGTCCCACACCTTGACAGAGTTGTCAGTACTGGCTGCAGCAATGCATGTTCCACTAGGATGAAAATCCACATGGTTTGCATACCTTGAGAGATATAAAAAAACAACAACATTACATTTAATTTAGTGAGTCATTCAGCAGCTTAATCCAACTAACACTACGATGTTTACTTCAAGATCGTACTGGGAAACACCCACTGAGGAAACTTTGGAAAACTTTAACTTAAGTCCATTAAAGTCAAAAACACACTATATTCATCTGATGCTTCATCTAAGCTTGTAATAAATGAGCAGCATTATTGAGACATTTTGGCCTTTTTTCTATTGTTGCTATAAGTGTAAATGTGCATATATGTACATTATTCTCACAAAGAAACACAACTTACTGCAACATGTGTTTCTGTAACATTTAGCTCACCACAGTCATGAAAAACTAATACAATAAAATCATATAAAATCATCACATTGCTCACCACTATGATGCCCCTTGCCTGTATCAAAAAACACTGTCTTATAAATCACCAACATTCTCAAAACATGCCAAAGGACAGACTGATAAGGAAATGTGTACACACTTTATACTATATATAATATCTATACATTCTGGTCTAAATGGCTCACCCAGCATGTTCATAGAAAGAATGAATACACTCTCTGCTGTTCTTGTCCCACAGCTTTATAGTTTTATCATCACTGGATGACACAATCAAACGGTCGTCTGGAGAAAACCTGTAAGAAATGAAATAAAAAATTCAAATAAAAAATGGGCCATAAACAAAGTCTCCATTTTCTATTTTACCAAAGGCATTCATCGTTTATTCAAGTTACAAAACAATTCAGAAATGTATAAAATATTTGAAAGGTCATAGGTCAGTACTTTACAAGTGTGTCTCATACTTTGCACAGCGGACCCAGTTGATGTGCTGGTTAAGAGAGAAGATAAACTTTTGCCTGTGGACGGTCCACACTTTAATGGTCTTGTCATCAGAGGCTGTGACCAAAGTCTGTCCATCACCAGAGAAGTTAACGCTGCGCACGGTTGCAGTGTGAGCCCTGAATACTGTTGACTCAGCTTTCCTAAAAACACACACAGACAACACGTTAGTTTAAAACAGTCCAAAATCACACTAGTTTTATTGCTTTGATGAGTCAGTCTACTTGTGGTAGTTTTCTAGTGTATTACCAAAATATGAGAGATAATGGAGATGTTACAAAAAGTGGACTATTTCAAAACGTACATGCTGGGCACCCAAAGACGCACAGTCTTGTCTCTGGAGGAGGAGGCCAACAGGTGGCCAGAGGGGGAAAACTGAACAGAAATGACAGCATCTTTGTGTCCATCAAAACGATACGCTCTCATCTGAGGTTTCATGTTCCAGATCATAACGCAGGAGTCCATGGAGCCTGTGGCTGAGAGGAGGGAGATGAGTGGAATGAGCACATTGTGTATGACCACACAAATTAAATAGGGTCAACCCATCAACTAGCAGAAAGTCAACAGTAACAAGATACAGAAAAATATCTAATAATAATAATAACAACACAGACAGACAGATACAAACACAGAGAAAAGTAGCAGTAAGTTACCAATTTGTTTCATGTTGCAGCTGAAGTCCACACTTGTCACTGTGTCCCTGTGACCCTTGAAATGTCTCTCTAGAGTTGGATCAGACTAAGACAAAGAGAGACAGAGAGACAGATTGCAGCAGGCAAAAAATAAAGTCCACAAAAATCTGGTTTCAAATCTTGAATATTTTTCTGTAACGTGAAATTCCCATGACTAAATAAGCAACACTCAAAGTTTAAGTTTTGAAAAATCACTTAACACTCAAAACCTCAACAAATCTGCTTAATAAGTATTGTGTGGGTGGGGTTTGATCAGAGGTGCTTGACAGTGGCCGGGCAACATAAGCAAACAACCCCATAACTGTAATTATATGTCTTAAAACTAATGACATTTCCTAAGTGTACTCTGTTTTCAATGCAGCTTGTAGCCAAGTATTGCAAGGTAAACCATTTGCTGGTAGAACGTCCTGACAATGCTCAAAATGGTTAAAATGCTGCTGAGAGTCAAGCTATGACATAGCCCAGGACATTTACCTCATCATAACATCCCTATGTGATTGCTGAACATCTCATTCCAAACCAATGTGCTGCCAAAGCAGCCTCCGCTCTTATGGAAAGGTGTTTCATAAGATTTTGAATTAAAGGGTTTGGCTATAACCATAAAAAACAGCTCCAGATCAAGTATACACGTGTGTGGATATGTCTTGTTCATTGGGTGAATTTTCTGCATCAAAATATTAGCTGAGGTTAGACGCAACATAGACGTGTAGTGGCGCTGTTTCGCAGTGTCCATGTATATAAACTGCCTGTTCAATTAACAAGAAACCAATAAATTACATTATTCATTGCCGGCTTCAAAATAAACACTCGTTATGCTGGCTGGACAGCTGAATTCACCATGTATTAATTATCAACAATTAAATGCAGCAATGCATCATTTTTTCATCATTCCACACGTTGTTTTATAAACAATGCAAAACAACGGAACACGTCAAAGTTACGCTAGGGGTTTTTTCCCTGGACGTAGCCTGTTAGGCAGTAGTTGCTATTTCGTGCCACCCACCACAACCATCTCCAGCCAAACAGCTGTTTTGTAGGTGTCGTGTTAATGGTGTAATAATGTTGTGAACTTTTACTAATTTGGCAAATGTTGGCTTTTGAGTCAATTCAACTGCAGAAGGTGGCATTTGTTAGCAGCCTGACAAGAAGTGCTGCCTGACAAGCCGTACGCAGGGAATAATCGCCGCTGAAAATCGGGCTGGGTTACCAAGGAGACGTGAGCTTGTGGTGCTAGTCGTCGCTAGCCGTTAAACTCGGAGAAAGAAAAAAAAACGAAGACTTTCGGTACCGCATGTTTTGTGTAAGAGGGTTTTTGTGACATGGCAGAGCTGCACATTATAGGTCAGATTGTCGGAGCCAGAGGTTTCCCACAGAACAGCTTATTTTGTAAATGGGGAGTTCATACAGGAGGAGCATGGCGTCTTCTCTCTGGGTTGAAGGAGGGTCAGACCCAGGTGGATATCCCCCAAACAGGAGACATGGCGTACTGGAGTCACCCGATTGATCTGCACTACGCGACCAAGGGGCTCCAAGGCTGGCCAAAGCTTCATTTCCAAGTGTGGCAGCAGGACTCTTACGGGCGCTGCCAGTTGTACGGGTATGGGTACTGTCATGTCCCGTCGAGCCCCGGACATCACCGCGTTAGCTGTGTGACCTGGAGGCCGCTCGGTTCCTGGCAAGAGCAGCTGGCTCAAATCTTTGTCGGCGGAGGACCCCAGCTCCGGAGTCCGGACCTTGTTTACAGCGGGGCGGACAGATACAGACTCAACACCGAAGCCATGGGGACTGTGGAGCTGGAGCTGGGCATTATCATGAGACACTTTGACAAATATGGCGTCGAGAGTTAATACACAGTGAAATGAGATAGGGACTTTATAGAACAGTAATGGATTAAATATCGTACAGGCTGAGGCCTAATGAACTAAAGTTTTGTACTCTTTTTTTCTAAAATGTGTTTTATATATTAGATGTCTATAAATAAATTATCATTTTACTGAAGTTGGCTTCTTGTTCGTGTGTCTTCGTATAAACATAACGGTTAACATGATTTATCAGTCCACAAATAACAACAATAACAGTATTCACAACTTTGCTTCAAACTTATCTTAACACTTCACAATGACCTAAAAAGTTTTTAAAATCCAAAATAAACATTACCCCAACCAAATGTATGCAGACCATTAGTCTTATTTTTTCTGTTTAAATTGCATTTGTATTAGTTTTTGTTATATAACGTAAACAACATTGAATGAAATTCAAAATCCAAAGTGGATGCAAAGGAGCGACAAATTAGTATTTTCCATCTTTTTAGGTGGTCATTAAGTTTTAAATTGTTCTGCCTCCTCCTCAGAAATATGGGAAACGCAAACAGAAATCTCCCTTTAAGGATCATACTTGGTTGTGTTGTGGCCAGATAATGATGAAGATACCAGCAAAACTGCACAGTAGTTGTTTATCCAAAAATTAATGTTGAACCCTAGTAACCACCAGATAAACACCTCCTCCCACTATTTAGCACCATGTGTGATTTTATGCTCTACAATCCATCCTACATCCTAATAATCACTGAAATCCATGTAACTTGTGTTTGTCTGTGAAAAGGGCAGGATTTCTATCAATTTCAAAGGCATATAACGTATCAAATCTGTAGCTAAAAGCAACATAGAACAACCTAAACAGCATACACTAAATTATATTATATAAACTTAGGTAGCTCATTTGAATTACATGACTACATTGGTTTATCTTTATTACACAAGTAAACATGTAAAGATGGTTGAAGACATGTGACTGATTTTTTTTGGCACAATAAAATGCAAAAACACAAGAAGAATCCAAACTTCCTCACATTACTGTGTTATGTTTCTAAACCTGAGATGTATTGTTCAACACCTGTGGAAGTCTCTGTTCCCCGGACATTGAACTGTTAGCTGTGGGAATGCGCCGGTATTATTTACCGAGAGATTTCACGTCCACCATCGTGATCGTTGTTTACATCCCTCCGTCAGCTGATGCAGTGGTAGCATGTGACGTCATCAGTTCCGCCGCTGCCAAACTACAGACTGAACAGGAAATCTTTCCTGCCACAGGCCATCAGCGTGTATAATAATAGCTAAAATCCGGTCATATATTATATATTATATTTTATTTTACTTATTCTTATGTAATTATTATCTTAATTTCTTATTCTTATTTAATTATCTTATTCTTATTTAATTATCTTATTCTTATTTAATTATTAATTATTATCTTAATTGTTGGTTGTTCTTTTTATTTCATTGTGTTGTATTTGTGTTATGCTGCTGTTACACTCTAATTTCCCAGTTTTTGGGATTAATAAAGTATATCTATCTATCTATCTATCTATCTATAAGTGGTTTTGCTGTGTACAAGGTTAACTAATGAGTCTGAGTCTTTTCATTATAAATTAATCTTCAGATTATTTTCTCAATTAACCATTTAGTCTATAAAATGCTTTCTGTCGATCGATCATTTAATTAATCGTTGCACCTGAGGCTTAGTCTGGATCATTCATTAATTTTTGATATACTGTATTTCCACTACAGACATCAATACAATCTCAAAACAGTGCATGCAATAACCTCCCCTGACATTTAACTCAAGCCATATACAACAAGGATAAAATTACTAGTTTAGGCTCATGTATGATTGACTCTCGCCACAAATAGGGCTACAAACCTACTGTGTTTCTGCTTTTACTGCTCGGTAGTGAGATTTGTGCTACACATCAGAAACGAACTTCCCCTCGATGACTCAAGTAACTACTAACTCACTCACCAGTGCAGAAGTCATCTTTCCTGACATCAGGGAACCACTGTGAGCGACTTGTTGCTGTTCTTACACTATATAATCGTACCCTACTACTTTATAACGTGAATGACACAGCTGAGTCTGTGTTACTAGCTCACCGGTCGGCTAACGTTAGCTCTCAAGCAGCTAGCTAGTAGTTGCTGACAACAACAAAGTTCAGTTTACGCGCCGCGATTGGGCGCTGAGTTCCTTAAAGGGACAGCTGTATCATATTTTTGGTGTGTTTTCGCAAAAAAGTAATATAAAAATGTGTTGTAGAATATACCGCTACTCAGTTGGGGAATCAGAAAATGTTCATTTTGTATTAATCAATGTAGAGAGGAAAGTAAAGATATTTCCATTTGAAAGTGTATTTACCTGCTATAACCGGCAGGTGTCAGCAATGTAAAGTGCTTTGAATCTCACCATCAGTGGCTGTAGTGATTTTGTTGTATCAAAGATAAACAGTTTTATCTCAAATGCTTTAAAACTATTGCATGCCTTTAAACGTGATGTTGATCTAAAGTAGACATTGTGTTAAATTTAAAAATTGGTAGTTTTTCATGCAAGATGAACAACCAAGATTAGCCAGTGGTACGTGTATTTATGCAAAGACTGTATTTATATACTTTATAGCAACTGTTAAAGCACCTTATAAAGTAATTCAAATTCAAATTAGCTACAAAACTGAAATGCTGCCTAATGCAACAATAATAACGATCCAAAAATATAATACTATGCAGACATTCTTCATAATGACCACTTTTACTTTAGATATTATTTTTAAGTACATTTCGTTGCTACTTTTGCAGTCATATATAGTGAAGTTTCAGCTGATTCTTTAAATTAGGTTTTTTCCACTTTTAGTGCAGTAAATCAGGCAAATGCAATGCATACAATTATGTTGTTTTAATGTGTAAATGTTAGTTTCATACATACATAACTTATTTAACTTGTTCAGCTATGAGTTTGAATGGGGCCTTCTGTTAAGCTGTAGTGTCACTTTGTCCTTTCTAAAGATATTTAGTTCCTTTAACTTTTGTTCTCAAACGATGTTTGTTACACCCTGAAGATGTCATTGTAATTCCTATTCAACCCTGGAGGAATGTTGACAGTCCCGCAACATAAATAGTTACAATGACACTACATTATGCACACATCAGTACCACGCATCATTACAGCAGTTCATACTTCCTGTTAAATGTAAAACCTGTTGTTTCCTGTAGATGTTGAATAGGAGGACAAGGAAGGAGGTAATGAGGAAATGATATGCTGAATGAATGAATGATATGACTGTAATTTACTGAGGCACACACAATCATTACATACTCTGTGTGTGTGTGTGTGTGTGTGTGTGTGACTCACTAACCCAGCTGACTGACTTCTGGATGTACTGCTGACTAGTTTCCTAGATAGATACCATGTGTAAAGAAATAATAAAAAAAACTTTTCGAGAGTTGCTGAAAGAAGTTTATTAAATTTGTCTTAATTATATTTTTCCACTTTGGCTAACTACCACATGTTACCAGTTGTTGTGCTATGCTAGGCTAATCATCACCACTGTCATTGTCTCAGTATTGAACATACAAAATTGATATTTGTCTTTCATCTAACTCTCAGTAAAACAGCCAAGTATTCCTCAATAGTTGACAGCCGTAGCATTTTATCCATCTAGATATTATTTAAGACCTGCTGTTTGCTGTATCATTTTAAAATAATACAATTGGCTTTTAGTAGGTTCAAATGGTCTAAAAGTAATCAAAATCATTCCACACATACAGTAACATTTAATTAAAATATGGGTAAATGACAGGAATTTGCTATTTGGATATAAAAGCTGTCATTTCTTTCTTAATTTCTGTTCCTCCCTGTCTCTTTCTACTTTCTACTTTCTACTTTTGCAAAAACATGACACCAAACCAAAATGATACCATTAATATAGCCATGTCAACCTGCAATAATGTTTTCTACTAGTCATGGAAAATGATTTCACAGATTATGTCACCTTGAAATAATTATAGTGTTTGTCATGTGAATGTCTAATCTACTGATGACAGCATGTCACGGATGAAGTTTGTGGTCTGAAGTCTTTTTTTTTTCTGGAAGAAAACAATTGATTTGTAACTTATGTAACTTACAGTAGATATTCAAATAATGAATGAAGTTGCACAAGAGAAAAATTCCACACCATCCTTCCTCAGGCCTTTAGAGCCACGTCTTTACTCGAACAACAACAAAAAGTGAAATTCCGCTCCATTGTTGCTCTGCAACTTTAAAGAATGAGTTTCAGGCAAGGTTATGATCTGCACCTTGCTAGGTTAGTGGTGGCTTATTTTTAGAGACAAAAGAAAGTACTTTATAAGAATGAGGAAATGTGAAGCACTGACTGAACTAATTGTTTAGATGGATAAACTTTTAAATGCATTTGGCACGCTGTGGATTATGGCCTCCATCATTTACATGGAAAGCACATTTGAAGGGGATTCTTGTACAAATCAAACTTTTAGTGTAAAAAAGCATTTACAGTCTGACAAGAGAACGCGTGGTTCAAAAGTGACACGTGACTCCTCTAGTTTTAGGACTAGTAAATCTTTAACTCAGCCATTAGTTTATTGTTGTCGTCTTTGTGATGATTTCTATGAAGGAAAAGAAAAGTGCTTCTTGAACCTTTGAGTAACATCCCTGTTTTGTGTTTTTGTTTCAACATCTACCAGTTCATTGTGAAATAAACAATCAAGATCACTGCTAACACAGTTACAGAAGGAATGGAGAAACTCATTTATACCATAAATGAAATCCAAAATAGTAAAATCAAAGTTATTATTGCACTAAACTAAACTGAACATTTAACTGGTGTAGTGTTCCTTTTACCCATATTTGTGAAGTTGTGAAGTTATTTGTCTAGTAACCTTTTACCTGCATTGTGTACAAACCAGTTGGCCGCATGAAAAATCTCATAGTGGTAGGAATAAAGTCATGATGATACGGCAGTTTCTAATGTCTTCTCATCCAGAATGAAGAGAGAGTTTAACTACACAGTGCACTATAACAAGACGTATAATGGACTTTGCAGGCTTTCTATTGACTGTGAAACTAATGCATACAGTACATGATAGTGATCCCCCGTTCTTCTGTTGAACTATAGTGGCTTCAGTTGCGTGAGAGATTTGTTTTTGTTTCTATCAACAGACCTACTGGTTTGTTGCTCGGCCTACAGGAAGGGAAATACTTGTTTCTGCTCCTGTGGCTGTTATCTTTAACATCACGCACATGCATATATACAGAAAATACAACAAAGCTCTTGCTCAAATCAGTAAAGAACCGGACTGATCAGTTGCAATTGGTTTACTGGTGTTTTGGATGTTTGGGATTGAAATGTTTTTCAAATTGGCCCACTTCCTGTAGAAATCACTTTAGGTAAAGAGTGTAATGGCTTATTCTTTTAACTCCAGACTCCAGGAAACTAAGGCGGGACGTCTGAGAAGGAAACTCGAGACTAACAGTGTGATATGTTGTTACCTTTATACATCCTTGTTCCTGGTTAGGCTACAGGCGTGCATGGGCAAAGTCTAACTTTTACTAGGATGGAGGTTTCAACAGACAACACATGTTCAAACAAATATAGAAGATATTACCAACTTTTGACACAAAATAACTCAAATATCACTTTTACAAAAACATTCTGCCTGTAATGATCTTATGATGATTACTGCTGCTAACAACAATAATAATGTATTAATGATAGATTACTTTGACAAATAGAGATGAAATTCTGTTATTTTACAAGACTGTCCCTGTTTTGCCCTCATCTGTCATGGCCCTTGTTATCTGTCTATGGACATGTTTCTAACCAAGGACAGAGGACATGAAAGGCCGAAGAGGGAGAGGAATGTCCAGCTGGTAAGCCTGGACACTGGCCAGTCTATGTCCATATCTGTGAGCAAGTAGCAAGGCCTCCCATACACTCTAATATAGTTCATTATCCCCTTTGTTTCATACATTTTTGATGGGACTTACATTGTGAAAATATTTTTTCTTTAGGAATAACAACCCCAAAGACTACCATATATTATATGTATTTATTTATTTATTTTATTTATTTTTTTTGCAAACTCTGAGTAAGGGTTTAAGAACCTGAGGCATTACAAACAAAGCATAGCAAACTAGTGAGTGAGAGCCGATGCAAGACAGATAATTGATCCACATTTCTTCAACAAGGATGGAAATAATTTTGCAGCCTTTGAGCACCCAGAATTTCATTCCTCTTTTGATCTCAAGCCAAAGAGGAAACTTAGTTATAAAAAAAACCCTGAGTAAACAAACAATAAACAAAGCTAGACAAGGTGTTTTATTTCCTAGTGCACTTAAATGGCTGAAGATAAATGGTGAAAATGAAAATGGTTAGTACTTAGACAGTACCTTATATTTGTTTATATTTGTATCTGCATAGATTTTGTTGTTGAAGGAGGTTTTCAAGTGATGTTACTTATAATGGGATAATGTGCCCGTGCTGCCATAAATTCATTAATTAATAAATCCATCCACGTAGTGTGTCCAACATATTAAAATCAAACACAGATGAGACATTTACATAGAAAACCAGAAAAAAAAAATCATTTTCTGTTCCTTTGTTGCAAGAATCTTTGTGTGATCTTTTTTCACCATAACAGAAGTACTTGTGCAACAGTTACTGCAATAACCGCTTGTTCTTACATTTACATAGGGCGTAATACTCTTTTCAACTTTTCATAGGGTCTTAGAGCAAACATTTTAGAAGAAAATATGTGTGATCGCGTATCGCATTGAGACTACATGGCATGATTTCTATATGATCCATATATATATTGATAATCTATATATATTGATTCATGCCCAGTACTTGAGTTCATTGTTGGTTTGGCTTTGCACATGAAATTGAAAATTACAGAATAACAGAAGCCTTACCCTTTAAATCCAACATATAATACTGTAACCGCTGCACAGTAATCCACTGTCCCAGCAATTACATAGCTCACTCCGAATCTATCTAAAGACGTCTTTCTGTGTGCATATAATTGCGCACAATTCATGCAGACACATGCACTGTTCACCTTTCATGCTAGCTGAAACAGTGAAATAGTCACATGATAACATTCCAGGAGGCCCCAAGGACCTGCAGTTATCTAGACCCTGATGGCAACAGCAAGGCAGATAATGAGTTCAGTGTCAAACACAAGCAAAGTATGAGACAGAGTAGAATGACCATTTCGTTTTTTAACAAAAGTCTGTTGTAGATTTCTGAAAACTGTGCAGAGTAAATGACACTGATCCCAATGGAGTATCACCACTAGTCTAATTCTGTGAAAACAGGTGGATCACAGACAGATAAAATGACCATGTTTCATAAAAAAATAACAAAATTGAAAAATGACATGGCAATCCTAATAAGGGACGTATTGTTTTCAAAATCCCAGCTGCAACAGGGCCCTTTTCCTTTGAAAACTTTGAAATTTAATGCCGCTTTAATCAGCTTCATACCAGACAGTCACACAGACAAGGCTATAGACGGAGATTTCACAAAATATTGTCTTAGGTTTTCATGTTTGTGTGTTTTAAATATATCTAGAGAACCTCTGTGACACACTGGCTCTGGCTTTTTAACCAGTTCAGAGTCATCTATCTAAACCTCTGTGTACTCAATGTAATGAGGAAGTGACCTTTCTGAAAGAGATAAAGCTCAACCAGGCATCAGCCTTCAATCAGTTTAGCTGTCTGGCTGATTTGCTTGTAGCCAGGGGAAACAAAGCACAGGGTGTATTTGAAAATTACCATTACCACCTTTTTTTTTATCCCTTCAATTTACTTTATTTGTCACATATAATCACAATGAAAAGTAATTCCATCAGCTCCTTTAATTTCTGCAAATAAGTCCTAAGAAGTAGCAATAATCAACAAATTAGCAACAATATATGTACATGATTGGAGGAGGAGGATCACAGCTGATGTCCATCATCTCCACCTTTATCCAGTGCCTGCTTGACATTTGAAAACCTCGACCAGCCAGACAGAAGAGTCATCGGGAGGATATGGTTGTTGCAAAATGGAGGAGCATGTGAGAGTTGTCGATCCAATGAATGGCAAATTTACATATCACAAACACCCTAACGGCACCATTGATAAATGTAGAGTGATGTGACTTCTTTGTACGGAGTTTGCTTACCACCTAAGCAGCTCACGTTTAGCCGACCACCTCAATGAAAAGCACCCACTCGAGGGGGAGGGGGGACCACAACTAATGTTAGCAGTGAAAACTTCAGCAGTTGTAGTGAGCCGTAGCAAAGCTCTTCGCCAAATTAAACTCAAGGAGACCCTGCATATGAGCAAGTCTGCAACCGACAGGCTGATGAAGTGGGCAGAGATGAACTGCAGGCCGATGAACTAAAACTAGTGTAAGATGAGGCGTCAACAGAGGTGTTGCATCAAACAGTTCCTCAATGTGGCAAATGACTGGGGAATTGAAAACAAGATATCTACCAATAGTATGTCAGAACAAAACATGAAAATCTCTTAAATCTCTTGTGCTAACCACAGACCATATTATGTATTTACACATGTTAATTGCAGGTGTAACTGTTGCATGGCTAACTGAACTGACAAAGCTAACATTAGCTCCACATGAGCTCTGTAATGTATGCCTACAATCATCTTTGGATACTATCTGGATACTACTTCGTCAGTAGGCTATTTTCTGATGTGTATGATGTAACAACCCTTCTTTCTTTTGTAGTTTCCTTTTTTCAAGGACTTAACTTTAAGGAAGTAAAAACTATGTTTGAAGCGGTCATTTTAACCCAAACTATGATCTTTTCCTAATCCTAACAAAGTGGTTTTTGTGCCTAAACCTAACCAGAACTTAACCACAGCGTTGTCAGAAATATTATTTTCAAACTGTGATTTGTATCCGTTTTGGAAAGCACAGACGGCTGATAAGACACAACCTGATCTTACAGAAATGTGTGAAGTGACCACGACCTGTAAACCAGGACCGCAGCCCAGCAGCTAGGGAGGCCTACATGTTCATCTTTACTATTAGTAATAATAACCAAATTTTATTTTGAACCTTAAATACTCACCATTACTTATTAAGACAACAGACCTGCACATAAATTGGAAGAAGAAAAAAAAATCAAGAAAATGTATTGAAAGTAAAGTAGATTTGGGGAGGGCCCATTCACTGACCTTTTCAGGAGCCCAGACATTTTGTGGGTTAACACATTTCATGCCGCCAGCATGCAAAGCAGTGTTAAGAGGTTGTAGTCATTTCATAGAGTGAAATATTCTGACAACCATTTGATGGATTGCCATGACACTTACAACAAATATGCACATTACCCAGAGGATACATAAGAAATTTGGTGATTTGACTTTCCTTTAACACTACCAGCAGGTCAAAGTTTGAAGTCTTTCTTCATAATATGTCAACATTTAATTTTAAACTTTTCTAAATTTGTATTTGTATTCTAAAATAATCATTATTCTATATAGCATATAGCGTCTTTTTATGAGATTATATCACCTTGCATTTCACTGTAGCCTTGTATGAGCATGTGACAAACCTTGTTGAACATGGGGGTTATTTTTGTGTGTGTGTGTGTGTGTGTGTGTGTGTGTGATGGGAGTGATACACATAGTTGAGGGTACAAAAATAGCTGAGGAGTCAATTAGCCAGAGATACTGTGTTAGATGTTGCTGGTAGATCAACTCCACCCTACACACTAATCCTTCTCACTGCTCAAATATTACAGTCAGGTGACTTTATTAGCATTAGTGAATCTACTGCAATATATATATATATGTGTATAACATTACTATTCAAAAATATATAGATACAATACTATGTTGTTCATTTCTCTTTTTGAAAAATATATGTGTTTGATGATATTCTTGTTAGTTTTTCATGTTTGCAAAAACCTGCATGATTCCAATGTCTCTATGTAGTGAACAAAACTACCCAACCTTAAGATTTTGCACCCTAGAGTTGAAATGGCTTTTGAAAAGCAATTTCTCTACTCCTGAGCCCAGATAAACTCTCCTCTAAAACGAAAACTAAGAACTACATTGTTTATTGCACCACTGTTATGTCTTCATATGCCTTATGTAGAAAGACATATGTGCAAGATAAGGTTACAGTGAAGCTCTTGTGCTGCAATTATCATTTTATCAGCCAAATAATCATTTCTGATAGCTAAATACGAACAATCAAAACGACAAATATTACAGACTTCAACACAATACATCATCACTAGTTGGCCACACAGCATATGTAGTATATTTTAATTTAATTTACTTTTTTGAATCTGTTCCAAAAAGTAAAAGTTCATTTTCATTCAAATATTTCTCGAACTGTCTTATCTGTCATCCTGTTGCATCCCATTTAAAATCCTTTGGTTTTTATTTAAAACATTCATCACAACACATGAGGAGAAGTTCAGCGATCATCTTTTTTGTGATTATACAGTAACCTTTAAACCTTTAAAATCCTTTAAACTTATTTATGTGTGCATGATGTTGCATTCATGTGTATGGTGCTCAAATGTGGAAGTCACCTTATTTATCTGCTCTTTAACAACAAACACTTCCATTTTCCGAGTAGACCTATATCTGAGGCAACAGTGTTTTTTTACAAGACCTAAACACTTAAGAAACAGTCAAATTAATAACTCAGGTTTAGATATTTTGAGATGTAAAATGAAAAGTGATACTATGAAAGACTGATCTAAATAATTTAAGTCCAGTCTGTGTGCATGACAACGAGGTCAACAGTGAACATGAGTCGCTCTGAGGCTTATGTGGATCTTAAGGAAGGGGTTGGTGTGTTTTTGTTATGTAGTTGTGACCATTATGACCTCTTGTATATTGTGTATCTGGGTCATCTTCAGTTTCATAGCAACATTTATGTCACCTCCACCTGAATTAAGAGGACAGTGGGTTAGTAGGTCCACAGACGGTGGATTATTATTGTATTATTTTCATGACCTTTTGGTAATAAAGCACGCACGTAAACAGACTTTCATAATCATTTGTTCAGATGGCTGCCACCCACAAATCAAACCTAACAACTCAGCAACAACACAAAAAATTAACATTATAAAAATGAATGCATGTAAGCAAATAAATTATCTATATTTGGCCGTCTTATTATTTAAATTGCTTCAATAGTATTGTTTCTCAGTGAATTGTAACTGATTTTTTCCAGGGGTTCACCTCTAAAAATCTTTCCTCACAAGCACAAGTAGGCCAGTGGATCAAAATAATTAGGTTGCACAGTCGCCAGTAATACAAAGATTTATTCTTCTCATTTACTGATGGAGGCCAATTGTTGTAACCTCAGCTGTGATCCATTTTTGTAGCCATGCAAAACTACCCCTCTGCATCAGAAACAGACTTGGTGTCAGTTGTTTGCCTTGTGAAAGTAATATGTTGTCAGTGGAGTCAATGAATACAGTCTGTTCTGTTACAGCATCATTAGCCATTTCAGAACATGTAATTATATCAGCAGTATCACAACATCAACACATTTTAAATTGTATTTGTGTTGCCTCCTGTGGACTGCAGTAGAGCAACTGTTGCACACACCAAGACTCCAAAGTGCAGTAAGAAACGAATATTTGCTATTTGCATGTCTATTGAGGCCCACACAACATACTATATCCAGCTAGCTCTGGTGGATTCACGGGTCAGAGTTCACCTTCGTTCAAATCCAACCAAGCAGATATGCTGTTAGCCAAGTTACCATTTCATCACCATTTTTCGGTATTTTATCACACTACAGTACTCCCTGTTGCGTTGCACTTACACAGCTCAGTTTGTGATCAATATTTATTTATTCCTGCATCAGAAATGTGACAACATTCCCTTCTTTGAGGTAACCTCTGAACAGAAATATAATGTGACCGTACCATTCCTTATAAAGTTAGTGGTCTTTACTTTGTAAAACTGATGGAAGACAAATACCAAGCAAATACAGACTTACTTTCCTTCTCATATTTTATTTTGACCATACAGAACATCTGGACATAGAATATTTTAAATAATACATGTAGGAGGACTTATCAAACATAATTAATACATTCTATGACAGTGATAGAGGAATGGGCTGTGTATGTGCCGTCTTGAATCAGCGGTACTGAGTAGTGTTATGCGCAGGCCGAGATAGGGTGGCTCAGGCCACTGAAGTAAGATTTCTCTCGTTCACACATCAGCTCAAAGTGCAGTGGCTGCTGGCACAAGTTACACTCTGCTGATGAGTGGGGCTTCAGCTCCAGACCCACCTCCTTCCATGTGTCCACCAGCCTCTCTGTGGAGAACAGAAAAGAGGAGGTCAATTCAATTTGTATTCACGAAATAAAGCAACCATCTTTGTTCCAGTCTAGTTCCATTAACTAAAAAAAGGTTAAGTGTTGCACTTATTATTTACAATAAAACAAAATTATCGATTTAAGACAATCACAAGCAACTGGGGAAAAAAAAATATATATATACATTTTTCACTGAATGTATTCCAACTGAAATATATATGCTCATCTTACCAACAAAGTATTTCATCATCTCAGGAGTGTGGTGAGGTGTTGGGGCGATACGAAGAAGCTCCTCTCCCCTGGCAACAGTGGGATAGTTGATGGCCTGCACATAGATGTTGTGGCGACTCATCATGAGGTCACACACCTCTGTGTTCTTCTCTGCGTCAGATACCTGATAATGACACACATTAGAACGGAGACATTAAGGATGGACCTTATCGTTTAAGTTGCTTGAACTGTAATGCGCCTGATGCGTCTGTGTGCGTCATGTTTCATGTATTAGGGGAGATATTATATCATTATTTACCCGAACTGGGATTATGTGGCTGGGGCAATGCACCACAGGCAACCCTGAGTCCATCAGCATTTGTCTAAGCAGTTTGACATTGCGCTGGTGTTTTCGTCTCAGAGTACGGCCCTCTTCCCCTTTAAGGACCTGGATTGACTGCCTGGCTCCAGCTAATAGCATCGGTGGCAAAGAGGTGGTGAAGATAAAGCCAGCAGCGTAGGAACGAACCATGTCCACCAGAGCAGAGGTACTCGCAATGTAGCCGCCCACGCAGCCAAATGCCTTGCCTGGAAGAGGACATAACACATTAGGTGGTTAATCTTTAATTTAGGTTGTTTCTATAGCTCCAACTCCTTTTCAACTAAGAAAAAAAATATATACGGTACTTTAAAATCCATATCCATTAATCTATGTGAAAACTCCCCCACTGTAATCTCACAAACCAGATCATCCTGAAATGGCAGTTGTAGAGGTAGCTGGGTTGTAGAGCTCTCAGTTAGAAATAATTGTCCCCTCAGCTTGACAGCGACAGACACAGAGTAACTCAATAAGAGCGTAACATGATCCCACAGTCTCCTAGCAACAACTGAGCTGCTCCAGCTTTTTAAGCCCTCTTGCATATTGTTTGACACGGTAGGCTTTGCTCTCTTGAGTATAAACAACAAAACAGAAAGCTAGGAGATTCTTACTATACAAGTGAAGTTGTTTTGGTTCATAAAATTATATAAATGATTGATGGTGAGATTATATACCGACCTAGTGTTCCTGAGATGATATCCATCTTATGCATAATGCCATCTCGATCTCCGATGCCCCCTCCTCTGGCGCCATAGAGGCCCACAGCATGAACCTCGTCTACAAAGGTGATGGCACCGAACTCATGGGATACATCACACATCTCCTCCAATGGACACACAGCACCTGCGTTACAGAAAAAACAAATAAGAATTTTGCCATGAGTTAAGTATGCATATTTTGTTAGAAGGGTTTATGTGCAAACAGGAACTTGAATATTTAGCTGTAAATAGCTCCTTGGAATACATACATTAAGCCATGTAATAAGCAGGTTTTATGTAGTTTTTTTAATGGACTTACCATCCATTGAATGGACGGTCTCAAAGGCCACAATCTTCGGTTTGTTGGGGTCTCCCTTCTGCAGCATCTCTCTGAGATGGGCCACGTCATTGTGGCGGAAAATGAATTTCTTAGCACCACTGTTCCTGATACCCATTATCATTGAGGCGTGGTTGCCTGCATCAGAGTAGATCTCACAACCTACAATAATTCAGAAGAGAATAGATGAGACTTATGAATTAATGAACAGCTATCAACATATTTATTGTCGATGTATAGACATTTTTTGCATACCAGGCAGCATTTTGGCAAGGGTGAAGAGGGTGGAGTCATTGGCGACAAAGCAGGAGGTGAAGAGCAGTGCCGCGTCCTTTTTATGGAGGTCAGCCAGTTCTTGTTCCAGTTCCACATGGAATTTACTGGTCCCAGAGATGTTCCTGGTGCCTCCCGCCCCTGAACCATGCTTTCGTAAAGTATCCCTGGAGACAGCAGAAAAAAGACAAATTAAGTTTTTTTTTGTTTTTTGAAGGTGCACAGCAAGAATGGTACACATTTGTGCGCCAGATGTAAACACAATGACAGACAAAAGTGCAATAAAAAGGAAGAAAGACTATAATTAAGCAGGACAGTTGATGCAACACCTTGCTTCAAGGTGTTACATCAACACCTGTATAGGGAATGGAAGGGTTGGGCAAGTTCGAACAAGCTGAAAGAAACAGAAAAACATCACCCATTCACTGGGGCCCATGAGGTTTAGGTGTAAACTATGGCCAAGTAACACTATATACCCACACACGGAATGGACAGCCTACAGGTGTCAGGTTGTACCCAACTATTATGGGCCAGGTCTCATTATTGTGTTCTCAGTGGGATAAGTAGTAAAGAGAAAACAGGCAACACCAACAGCCAAGAAAAAAAATGTCTCATTAGATGCACATGAATCTAGACCCAAATGACTGGATCAAGTGTAGTCACAACTTCTCCGACTCACATTATGGACTGCACAACCCGGGGGTGTCGACTCATGCCCAGGTAATCATTGCTGCACCATACAGACACCTCCCTCTTTTCCTCTAAAGAGCTGGTGAAATCGTCAGCCATGGGGAACTCGTTGGCTAGACGATTCACTGTTTTAAACACGCGGTATGTGTGGTCACTCTTCTTCTCTTCTATCTTCTTCTCAAAAAATTCATCATACTCAAAGCGGGACACTGTCAGAACAGGAACAATAAAACCTCATTAATGTGGCTTTAAATGACAAAGCAATTCCTCACATGATGCAAGCCTCTTATTCGAAAAAAAAACAACAAAAAACACCAAAACTACTGACTCTTAATAATTAGTAATTGAATTAAAATATGACGGTTTGCATTTACTACTTTTACTCTTAACTAATTTGTCCAAATACCTTAAAAAAAAACTTACTACTGCCTGTCAGGTTGTCCTGCAGCAAGTGTGAGACCCTTTTAGGTCGCTGCTTCAGGAGGGTCTTTATTAGATTAGTTTGGCTTCCTCCACTTTCCTTCATGGTACTGGCCAAAGATGGCGTCTTCAACTGGGCAGGGGACACTTCTGATAAGGGTTGAAAGCAAAAATAAAATAGTATCAAATTATGTACAAAAATAAATAGGCAAAAAAGAACATAGAATAATAAAGTTGTAAATAAAAGTCTTACCTTTCTGGACAGTGCGAACTTCCTGAACATCCTCTTGGAATTCCATACCAACCTGGCGGACCACACTGCTGTTCTTCTGGCCCATCTCGGCAGCCAGGAAGGGGCATTTGGAGGCCACAACCTGACCAGAGGGAGGCATTGGGTGGCCAGCAGGCAGCTTTGGCTTCCCTTCCTGTTTGGGGCCTGCAAGTAGGACAAAAAGGAGTTTTATACTTCAGACATATCATTACTCACAATACCTATAATCAATATCATAAACAGAAATAATTAAATTAGTCATTGACATTAATTGGGATATTTCACTTAATATGATATATTACAAATAAGTGTAAAAAAAAAGTATCTAATCCTTTATGACACTCACCTTCAGTGGCAGACATGGGGTCTTCAGCCTTCTGATGGGAGGAGGATGAACAGAGCGCACGTGCAAGTGGCGGTGCCATAGGTTTGGAGGCTAACTCCATCATGATGGGGCATTGCTGGGCGTAGACCACCAGAGACTTTTTGGACTGCTGGAAGAAGGCCTGGGGCACACGTGCCAGGAACGGACAGCGACGCACAATCACATCCATTATCAGCAGTGTCAATGATTGTCAAGAGGTCTAAAAGAGACAGATAAGGGGAGAGTTCAGATAATTATTTTCCTGTGCTGAAAAACTTGTGAAAAACCTGTTTGGCAGCCTTGAAGGCTGTTGGCTAAACAGTACAATACACTCAAAACTCTTTTTTTTCCTGGAATACAATCAATTCAAATGACTTCAATGAGCAGATTATATCAGTTGTAAATGACACCAAAGCATAGCTCAAATTACAGTATTTCTACTCTTATCCACTTCTCAAATGTCAATAACAAAACTCGGGGCTCCCTATTTAGTCTGTTTCATCATAATGTACTTCCCCTCAGATCCTAAACATTTTGTGATTATTAGTCTACTTAGTTTATACATCTTTTGAGTGTTGAACTGATGCAGGGATTGCAACAGGTCTCTGATAACGACATTGACATAAACATTTTTTTTGTCTGATTGCGTAAAATCAAAAAGTACATAACCTCTGACTATCGTAGTATCAGTATTCAGGCAGTTACTTGACAAAGTAATCACTCCCTACTTTTCACCCTTAGTAATTCTGGGAGGTTTCAACAAGTAAAAAAAAAACAAAAAAAAAACTGTACTCTGAAGTCAGCCAGCTACCTGAACAGCTTACCTTAATGAAAAATTGCAGCCTATTACTTGCACTTGTATAATTGTGCCAGGTTGATAATAATTATGACACCAAGTATTCATAACCCTCCTCCATGTGTGTTAATGTTACGAATTGACTCCCAAAGCATTAATCGGTTATTACACATTGAATGAGTAGATTAAAGCAAGAAACACAGTTAAATACCGCCACCTATTATATTTATATTCAATTTAAATATTGTATGTCTATATTATGCTAATGTTTCACCGTGTTGGAAAACCCTTGATTTAGGATCTGACTGATCGTGATCGTTGCCGGTTGACCCTGCTTAGCTAACTAGCTAAGAAGAAGCTACAACCAGAAGTGGAAATGATGACGGTGAGAGCGGAAAATAAGAAACTTACCTCTTCAAAACTTCACACCAAACAACGTAATTCTCTTTAATTTGACGTGTAGCACACCGGACAACAGCAGCGATGTTGATATAATGTGACACTCGAACCAAATAGTCGTTTTAGAGGAGGTGAAGGTGACTACTGCTCCGTTATCCTGCACTGAGGACGAACGAAAAGGACGAGGACTCGCAGCTGCTTATAAGAGCTGGAATGAAGTCTCGCGAGATCACAATCGTTTACGTCAAAGGTTTCAGAGGAATGCCGCGTTGCTGTGAGTCACGGACTGTCAGTTCAGTCTTTATTACGGGACTTTTCCGGGTCTTGAGCCACCTTTCAACGTTTTCATGAACTTTTTATGATTAACTTAAAAATCATATATAAATGTCTTATATATACATTTAGAAAGTATTTTGAGTCCATCCCACTTTTAAACAATAAGAAATGTGCACAAACAGTTAATATCCAAGACTGTGTTTTTTCTGATTTTAATGTCTAAATTTTCGGGAAATAATTTTTCTATCCATATATTTATTATTATTACTTTTACCCTTTGGCCTGTTATGTTTGCTGTATCAACAAGTTGGAAGTGTCCTTTACAGACATTTTCATGTCAAGGACCCCTTAATTGATACACATTAGGTCATGGACAACCATTTAATAACATTTTACTTCAATGAACTTCTGAAAGGATTTTAGTTTTGTTAGATATGAGTAAGACAAGAACTGTAGTTGTCAGCTGCAGAGGAAGTGAAGCCTATAATATATCTGACTGTTAGTTATATTGAGCTCACTTCTAGTGAATAGAGTAGTGAAAATCAGTTGTTCCCCTGGTCGAGAGTCACTGCTTTACACTGTAAGTTCAGTTGATGTGGTGGAGTAGAAGGACTTTATATATACCCAAAAAGCCTTGCTGCTGTTGTAAACTGTATCATTGATATCAACTGTTGGATGGCACAAAATATTCTCCAGCTCAATAGTGCAAAATCAGAAATCCTACTGTTCAGTCTTTCACCATCCTTATCAAGAATGACCTTAGTGTCACTCCGATCCTGGCTTTCCTCCATTTACTCCCTGTTTGATTTTTTTTTTTAAATTAATTAAAAAATTTTTTAGTTAATTAAAAAAAAAAAATTTAAGTTATATAACAGACATGTTGACCCGATATGATGAACTATATGAACCAGTGCTCAGCCTTAGATCCTCAATCTGGGCCCTTCTGGTTGTTCCAAAGTTGAGGATTAAATCTAAAGGTGGCCGAGCTTTTGCTTTCGCGGACCCTCAGCTTTGGAAAAACTTGCCCAAGGAGATCAGCCCAGAATCAGTGGCTTCCTTTATATCACTTTTAAAACTAATTTTTATAGGTTTGCATTCATGTAATGTCAGCTTTCTTGTGACCTGTGGTATAGAAACAGAGACAATGAACCTAAATTGGTTGTTGAAGTTTAACAGGGGTTGTAAATACTGTATAATTTATCTGTGCATTTGTGGATTTTCCTTTTATGTCTCATATATCTCATTTAAACACAATAGACAGAGGTTTATCAATAACATCCTGTGAAAAGAGATGAGCAAATCAGAATTGCATCTCATTTAATCTCTGGCTGCATTTTTTAAATTTACAAATGTAATTTCTGGGCTATCTGAATCCGTCTACAATGTTCAGACACCTGTGGGGTTTTGCTGCCCTCTACAGGACTGCAGTGTTGCCATCTGTGATTTAAGTCTGTCACCGCAGATGACCAGATCACAGCCAGAATAGAGGGTCTATGCTGGAAAACAGGATGTTATTGTTTAACACTTTTAATGACGTACTAATCTAAATTGCAAGTGCAACAAACTGTATATCTTTTAGTACACTATGGAAATTCTTATGTATAGAATATGTAGCCTTTTTGAGACACTTATAATAGAAACAGATCTCAGATAAAGTATATTTATGTGCCAATTAAAAGGGTGGCAAAAATGTAAACATTTTTTGTTTTGAAAGGAGTATGAAAGTAAGACAGATGAGCTTATATGGTGATATGAGACTCTGATAAAAATGTTTGATTGCTTACAAGTAACGAGTTACATTCTCGGTTGCTTAATATTTACCCTGAACACAAGATTTCACACAACAAGTCCTTTGTGAGTTGTACCTTAACTTAGGCTGCTGGCTACCACATCTCTGGTTCACCTTCATTTTTATTTTATTTAATTTTATTTATTTATTTTACCTCATTTTACTCCACTTCACTTGTCTGACAGTTTGGCATATCAAAAATGATGATGATCTTATAAAATATGATGCATTGTTATAGGTTGAACTACCTATTAGTATATAAAAAGAATGAACAAAAAATACAATAAATTAACACCACCTTCACCAGCTACAACATTGAAATGCTGTTTGTATCTTAATGCATTAATAATTATAATAAAATTATAATTATGAATGCATTAATGCAATAATTACAATAATAACACTAACTATACATGTAACAATAACTATTCTATAATGGAATATTATTTGTAATGGTAGAATGAATAAATTAAATATGAGATTGATGATTAAACAATATTGAGGAATTTATTCTAAGAGGAGGCAGATACCAAGCTATACATTGGGGACTCTGGCTTGAAGACTTGAAGAGTTTGAAGAGTAAATGTAATCAAATCAATGTTTACATAAGGACCAAAGGATTATTTAGCATAGATAAAGGACTTAATCATTTAGCTTGTTTGTTTGCTCTGTATATTGATTTGTTTATTCACTTTGCCCTGTGTATATGTGTAGGTTTTGTACAGATGTGTATGTATGTCTATGCACTGTATATATAGACAAACAGGTAGGCTGTGTATGTGTGTAGGCTGTTGTTGATATGTATAGGCATTATCATACCTTTTTTTTCTTTTCATTGTTAATGTGAATTCTAGAAGTACGAACGCTATCTATATGTAAATTAAAATGTACTTTTCCAATAAATGCTATTTTAAAAGCATTCATGTGTTAGTTTTGCAAGAAGACAGAAGGGAAAACATGATTGAGGAAAATACACAGGATCAAATGTGGGCGGAAACGAGTGATGCGACTGTGTGAAATAGACGATCTGTGCAAGAGTCCAGCCCAGAGAGGGAGGCGGTGTCACACAATCCAAAAGACGTTTATAACACAAAAATATAAACAAGAAACAGGTAGGAGGCAGTCATCATAAAATGTTGGTGGGGAGTGAAAGAAAATATTGACATAACAGAAGGAGGGAGGGAGTGAGAGTCACCAGGAAGGCACTATTTAATTTCTTACATGAGTGAAACAAGGTTATAGGGTGCAATACAGGAAAATAGGGTAAATGTAACATCCTGGTACACACTCTTGTCCAGTAGGTGGCGGTGTGCACTTTAGAAGTTGTTCGCGACCAGAGAAGGAAGTCGTTTCAGTCTGGAGATACTCTGAAAACTGGGGAATCTGGGAAGCTTGAAGCAGCCATGGCATCAGGCCTGTCCGGTGTTGTTGTGTTGGTTTTATGTGTGTTGATGGTCCCTTCTGTATCGGGTGAGTTTGATTTCTCTCTTCTTCGCCGTTGGTGGTAGTATTTCGTTAACTGCGTGTTTCTAACGACGTTGAGTGATGAGACGGAGATCAAACAGACCATAAAAGTCGGGCGATGCCAGTCAGTGACGTTAACCGCTGGCTAATCCGCTAAATCATCGTTTAAAGGCCAACACTGGTCGACAAAGCGAGCAAGATCCACTCACCAGGCATTGTCAGTGCTTGGGTATTATTTTAATCATCATCATTGTCTGAAAAAAGCCTTTCACATATAGCTACATGTTGTGTGATTATTTAGAAAGATGCCGCTCCGTTCTCGTTGAACTGTACAAGCTCCATGAAAGCATGTTTTACGTCGGGGCTGCTGCTGACTATAAATCTAGAAATCCTGCAGTAAGACGCAGGAAGTCACAGTGGTGGGGTCGTGTTGTTTAAGGTATTGTATCAACACCGGATACGCCAGGTCCAGGTTTACGTCCAGGTCGTTAGTCTCGCGTGGTTAGAATCACCGTCTTACGTCATACATTCCAATGACGGTGAGTCTGAAGTTTACCTGAAATAACTGATTGTATAAGAAACCTTAAAGATAAATAAATCACCAGGCAATGACGGACTACCAGGTGAGTTTTATAAAGCAGTACTATCTTAATTATCTTATTCTTATTGAATTATTAATTATTATCTTAATTGTTGGTTGTTCTTTTTATTTCATTGTGTTGTATTTGTGTTATACTGCTGCTACACTCTAATTTCCCAGTTTTTAGGATTAATAAAGTATATCTATCATCTATCTATCTAGCTCTGTTTCAAGCTTGCAAGAGTTCAAGAACGACCAGACGAATATCTACTTTATTGAACATTCAATTCAAGAGAATTTAAGGTTTTCACAAGCATGTGTGTCTGTGTTTTCAACATCTGCAGTCACCACAACAACCTTTATTTCCACTTGCTTCTAGTCTCAAACTCGGTTTATGGTGAAATGATACATTTTCATCACGCTGCCAGTTTACCAAGTCAAACTAAGTAACCGTTTAGCATAATTTCACCGATGTGAGCAACGTGAACTTGAACAGGTGATTCCAATGCAGAGAAGGTCACTATGGTAACTTGGGGGGGCACTGTTGGACTCAATCAACATTAGGATCTGAGAAACGCAATCTGAATAAATCAAATGCCTGCTGACACTGGAGAAATTGGAATCAGAGAATGTTTACTTGTCAAAACGCTAACATGATCAGTGGATTATCAAAATAGATGTCGCTACATTTTCTGTCCATCAACATATTGATTTATCAACTAATTAGACTAACCTCTCCTGCCTGTTCTCTGTCTCTGATCTATCTCTGTCTCTGCAGGGGGCAGGGACTGTCAGGCCTTCACAGATAAGCACTACTCGTACCATGAATATATGAGATGTAAAATAGGATTTTGCTGCGGTTCCTGCCTCAGCACATACTGCTGTCAGGATTCTTTCATGAGGTTTACTGAGGAGAATCAAGAAGAATGGTATGGTATTCTATTCATTTTCTTTTCTCTAATGAATGTCCTGTTACTACACTTGGACATTGTCTTTATTGTGTGAGTTTAAATATCCATATTAGATGGTGAGACAGACAGAATGTTCCTTTTGAATGTCTCTTTTGGTCCATGTGTACTCACAGTAAAGCTGTGTTGTTGCAGCCCCTTATGAAATGAGTATGCAACAAGCAACAGACTGCTTGCACAGGAAATAGTGTTACCCCGTACAAGACCATAAAGCTAACTTTTTACTCAACAGCTTCCACCACAAGTCTACTTTTCTTGTCACGAAACGATTGGGAAAGTTATGACAGATATTATGTATTAGTAATGTGTACTATACTGACACCATTGATCTGTTTGTTCTACTATTCTGTAGCCGTATGTAAATGGACAACATCAATAACTGTTTTATACTCATTTGTCTTTGTTTTTTAGTGAGGTGAATTCTTCATTGCCCATGGGTTTCGGTATTGGTGGATTTGTCATCATTTTGCTCATTGTCATCTGCTGCTGTGTCTGTCCCTGCTGCTGCCTGTACAAAATGTGCCACAAGCCCCAACGTAAGTAACCCCCCACTTATGAAAAATTAAGTCAATTGTTGTTGGTGAAGCGTTTAGATACAGAACTAACAGCTAGTTCTTAGGGCAAGTGTGCGACTGTCTTGAAATTTACAACAGCCAATGTTGAAGGAGCTGACTGACTGACCAGATTCATTGAGTTGACAGACTTAAAGGAGTAGGTTGGTTGCTTAGTAACAGCAGGCGCGACAGTAGTGCAACCACCCAAATACTTTTGATTAAAGGATGAAAGCAGCATAGCTGACATTTGCTACGTATCTTTAGACGCAACATCTGAATGGCCCATAACACAAAACAGGTTTGGCAGGAGTTTAGGATAAACAGAAATTTGAATAGAAAGTAAAAGTGAAGTTCCTTGTATATTTCTGATGCTGAGGGTCTAAGGACAGAGGGTGTCACTCCTTGTACAGATTTTAAAGCCCTCCTAGACAAATGTATTTTGTGACACAAATTTGCGATACAAATAATCCTCTCTATATTATGGAAATATTAGAAAGATAAAAATTCAATCTCAATCTACTGAATTTGTTGAATAGATCTCATTGTACATTGACTGATTTCAATACCAGTGAGTAACTCGTACCGCCTTAGGTGTATGACACACAGATCATATTACCATTAACTGTATTTACTCTGCAGACTCAGGTCTGCTTGCAGCCTTGTGCTGCTGCTGTGTCTTCTATGTGTTGGTTTCCTGTGCACCACTACCAGCAAATACATTTTTGAGTGGCTCACTTGATATATTTTCAACCTACATAAAATGCAGCGTCAGGATTTCTGCTTGCCTTAAATGAAGAAGCTAGACTTGGTTTCCACTGTGGCAGTATGTGTCTAATTTTCAAAGCAGAACATCAGGAGACTTATTTGGGGCCTGTCGGCCCACCCACCGCATGACTTTCATTACTGCATCAGTTTGGTCTTACTAATAACACATAGACACTGAGCACAAACTCGCCAAACATTCCCCAAATCATAGTGATATGAAAAAAAGATCTTTTCTGTGTTGAGCAGTTTATTCCACAGCTTGATGACTCGATATGTTCACCTGTGACAACTACTGTTTGGAGTTTATTCCAGTACTTAATTTCTGCCACTATGAGTTAGTGCTTGTTTTTTTATTCAGTGCTATGAAGTGAGACATAGATTTGTTAAATAAAATGTTCTGTATATGGAAATGTAATTCCAAGACATTTTAAAACGGCTTTATGAGCATCTATGATTTTAATCACATTATCCTCATCATAGAATAAGTCTGGTGATATTCTGTTTATATTTCCATCAAATATGGACTGACTGACATGTCACTTTATTACGATGAACATGGACACTGTAGTTTATTTTCAGACAGCCCTGCACACACCGTCCTGCTGCCGTATGTATATATATATATATATATATATATGGAAAGGTGACTCATTTATAAGCAGTATATAAATATCTAAAGAATGGTTTATCACGTACTATAATGTGGTTGTAAACAGATGTTTTATTAGGCATGGTAATGTATTTTTGTATTGGTGAATGTAATAATGTAATTTATTTGCCAGTGCCAATGGTTAAGAACTGTAACTCCTCAAGTGGGCTCCATTAACTGGATGCTGATATATAAACAGATAAGGAATTGCATCATAGTAAAACACAGTTGTATTAATATAAAAATGTCTTCATAATGTCATACTGTACATTAATAAATACTTATAAATGTCCCTATATCTGCGTATAACGGCATTATAATGTGTTAAAAAACATTTATTAAAGTTTATATACAAATGGTTTATAGTGACTTTGTACATAAACAGAGAAGACATGGCATTTGATCCTTCTTGTCTTATTTATTTATTTATTTGTTTTTTAATGAGCTCTTGCGTAATTGGGGAGAGACGGCCTGCATCCACTGCTTTGGACCTTTTATTTTTGATGGAAGCCTTTCTGCTTTTGTCCTCTTCTCTTGACATGACTTTATACTGAATATCACTTATATTCATGTCCACTATTAAAACTAGTTTCTTTAAAAATTCCCCAGAGTGGAGAAAAGCACCTGAGCTCTGGGCGTATTTGTGTGTGCATTGCACAACGTTGTTAATACAGCACTTTCCTGCCCGTTCGGTCTTTCAGTCAGCTCGTCCAGGTTTGCCATGCAGAAACCACGCCTACTGCTCTCTGCCAGAGCTGTAGGCTAAATTACAGCAAGAATGTGAATTCCCCTGACTGTGGCTATTGCATGTCTGGATCATATCCGGGCATGTCAGTCTCCACCTTGTTTAACAAATGGTTTCCAACAACAACCTCAGTAGGGATAAGTAAAGACCGTCCCACGTCATTTACAGGAAGTAGTCATGATGACTCCCACTCTGTTAGGAAAAAAACGTGTTGTGGGAAATGACTGACACAGTCATGTTTCTTCCCTCTGGGTTTTTTTTTAACAAAGCTGTCTATCAACTTTCATTAACATCTTCCTTTCAGGCTGCTCATGGCCTTAACAACCTTTATTAACTTAATGACTCTTATGAATGTATAAACATTTTTATCAAACTTTCCTCTTCTCTTGTCTGGAGATTTTGCATTTGGATTTGAAAATAAAATGAAGCAAGACCATGCAAGAACTTTAGTGACACTAACTTAACTTAAGTAAAATTTAGACAATTTATAGAAGCTTGTTGACTTCAAATGATTTTTTTTCAGCTTTACCACATTTACAGTTGGATAAATGAAGAAATGGTTGACGTCTGGCTGCCTATTTGTGGAACAAACAAATGATACTCTGTATAAAACTTCCTGTTTGTTTCTACAAACAGGAACAACACTTTAACAGTTCTTTCCTCAGATGTACTTTCCCACATCATCTGAAACTGACTAAACCTCCTTCCAAGCTTTTATATTTCTCATCTGTTTATGTGTTGTCTGTTTGCAGCTGTGATAGCTACCACCACCCACACCACAGTGGTGACCACCACTCCTCACTCCACTCCTCATTACACCCCGCAGCCATTTGCGCCATCCGGACAGTCCCACTCCTACCAGGGAGGCCAGTACCCACCCTACCAGCCTGTACCAGTCCAGCCGGCTTATGGAAGCCAGCCCATGCCCACAATGCCCTACCAGGGACAACCTTTAAAACCAGGACCACCACCAACATATCAGGAAGCCAGTAAGTGTAGAAAGATGTTGTCTCTGAATACTACAGTTAACATATGAAACAAATAAACTAGCCATCTAATTAAAGAAAGCCTGGGAGAAGAGAAAAAAGCTCTTCATAAGGACAAAATGTAGATATGTAACATGTAGATATGTTTCTGAGGACAGTTCATTTTGGATTTTCTCTCTTCTGCTACATGCCTTTGTATATGTACTGGAAGATTCATGTTTTGGAAAATGTCTAATGATACAAACAATTTCTGGGACCAAAAGTAGACTAAAATCTAAAACTACATTTTGGTCAAACTACTAAAAGTAAATTAAAATCAGGTCTTATAATTAACACTACACCCCATCTATAAAGGCCAACTCTTACTAAGAATATTAAAATTACTGTTGCTACTGTGGATGATGCTTTGTGTAAATTTGTTCTGAGAGCTTTTAATTTTAGAGCCTATAATGAAAACGTAGATTCACTTCAGTTCTTTATTTCCAAACTCTGCAGCATTTATTATTATGTCTGTTTTGTTCATTTTAAGAGAGGTGCATATCTTTAAATGATAAACAGAAATGAACATTATCATTAAGTTGATGCACAGTATAGAAAAGCACACTTTAAAAAGGGGTAATAACACATCAGTTTAGCAAACACGTGGTGCAATTTTAGTGGTTACTTCATTTAAATACTCATGCCATGTTTTCTTTCTGTGTCCAGCTTACTACCCTGCCAACCCGATGCCTTACAGCCAGGCTGCATTCGCCCCCGACCAGCCGGCGTACCCTCTACAGCCTCCTACTCAGCCACCGCAGCCCAACGCTCCACCCGCCCAACCAGACTACCTTTCCCAGCCGGCATACAACCCGAATTATGTTACAGCTCCACCCACGACTGGATAGTGTACCACAGTGACACACTCTCAGCCACTTTAAGTGTACGGCAACATTTTGGAACTTGGCAGTGCTGGAAATCAGTCATTTGAATAGAAATTAGTTATTTTTGAGCAAATTCATTTACATGTTTCTGTGGATAAGTATGAGAAAGTTACGGCACATTTTGCAGTTGATGTAATACATTTGTTCTGTTGGAAGAGCTGCCAAGTCAAAATGTTGGTACCGTACCTCTTGGCTTGTACTGCATGGACTTACAATATACACGTGGTGAGCTTTTTTTTTGTTTCTTTGTGGCTCCACCCTAGTCATTTTGATGATTTTTAACATTAAGCCACTGAGTCTGATTTTTAAAGAGTAGATTGAATAGCTTTCTTCGGGTTTCTGCCTTCTGAACGTGCCTCAACATCTCCCTCATATTATAAGTCTATGCTGATATTGTTTGACCCCTAATCCATCTACTGTGTTTGAGGTCAGACTCAGTGGTCAAACTCTGGAGGAGTTTCGGTGGTAAAAATGTCTTCTTTTTTTTACCGATAAAGTTCTTTGAACCTTGAAACCTTTTTATCATACACTTTCTAATATTTCTTTTTGTCCCTGGTGCTTTGGAAGGTGTATGAATCATTATATGTGTACATTCACACTGAAAGATTTATGATAGATATGATTCATGTCATTGCCAGCGAGTGAATAAGGTGTGTTCAGGGAAAAAAAAGGTGGTCTATTAACATCCCAGCAAAAGGGAATGAAAAACAGCCATGCATGCAGGGAAAAGTCACTTTATTTTTCATGTGATCATGCAAAAGGATGATTTTACATGACGTTTCTTTTTCTTTTCATTTTTGCTCAGGTTGTTTCACTTGTCCAACTATACATGCGCTTGATATATCGACAGCTTTGAATGAATTAACTAAATTTAAACTAGATTATTTTTTTTTTGTCAACCAAACATTCACGTAAATGAGTATTTACACAAAGCAAGAAACAATTGTGCCTTCTTAAACATATGATTTATCACACAGAACTGTGCATTTTAAAATCTGCATGTTCCAGATAGTGTTGTGTTACGTTCCTTCAGCTGTCAGCCACAGGATTTTGCAATGTGCCGTGTTGCTACATTGCTGCCATCAATCTAGACTAGAAAAATTGTAAAGCCTTTTAACTTTTGATACAACCCAAAACAATGCATAATATCAATCTTTTCTTTTTGTATTCAGTGTTAACCTATTTGCCTTTTTAACTTATAATCTTTCTTTCCTGGAAGGCTTGAATGTTATTTTTAAACTAAAAACTTAACCAAGAAGCCTTCTTTGCTCTGCTTTACTGTGCCCTGCAAAAAAAACCATCACTTCTGCTTTCTGATGATTAATATTACTGGAAAACAGTTTTTCTTGTGACTTAGTCAAACTGCTGCCACACGTACTGCGGTCACAGTTACATGTGA
This sequence comes from Pampus argenteus, assembly GCA_036937835.1. Taxonomy (NCBI): domain Eukaryota; kingdom Metazoa; phylum Chordata; class Actinopteri; order Scombriformes; family Stromateidae; genus Pampus; species Pampus argenteus. Next base: position 13,532,999 of record CM072863.1, read on the forward strand.
CGGGCATGTGCTTAAGCTTGAATATACTCATAATCTTCTAAAAAAATATTCTGTTTAACTGATCCCGTATTCATGAAATGTTCACAACTATAATCAAAAAGTGACAGTATACATTGATTGCTGTTTTTGGTTTAGGTACCCTTTTTAAAAGGGCTTGATTTTTCTCTTGGGAGGCTTTATGAACCAGGTGATCTTTTGAGCCACCCTGTTTGTGAGAAATTTGTGAGTTTTCTACTTCCTTTAGTTATGTCTTGGTTATGGTAAATGAATGGTGTCATGTTCATCATGAGTTCGGATTTCAGAATAACTTTCAGTCACATATGGGCTTGTTTTTTTAATTTACAGATCACATGTCAGCTAATAAAAAAAGTTGAATTTCTGCACCTGTCCTTTTAACAGGAATGTGCATGCGTTTCATACATGACTTGCAGCCTTTTTCTGAAATCTGTCTTTGTAAATGTTTTCTGCTTTTTGTTTTCAGTACTTTTGGCCAGTGTTAATTCTTCAAGGTGACTTTAGTTGGGAGCGTTTTTATGTGTGCGTGTGGATTATTTCATGTTCTTCTTACCAGCAGAGATTTATTCTTGTTCCATCTGTATTTCTCATTCAAAATTGATTTCCATTCATTTTACAATACTTTGAGAATATATGTACTTTTTATTTAGTTAAAAACCCACCACTTATTCTGCGGAGTTTAATAAAATATATATTTTCTGTTTCTCTTCAATTTTGGTGATTGAATTTTAAGCAAAAAAGTTCATCATTTGTTTATAGTTTACATATACAGTACACATACAAAACAATTATAGAAGATTTAAGCACAGAAAGGAACACTGCTATTTTACAATTAATTTCAGAAAAGCCCCCACCCCTTCATATTTGTCCTGGAAAACACAATTAAAATAAGTAAAAAAAAATCCCTATCATTTCAGTTTTTCAGAAATATTCATGAAGAACTAATTTATGAAAATAAAAACATGTTTCAACATGGAGGAGGCAAAAAAAAAGGTGAAAAACTTAATGTTCTTTTGAACTAAATTTAAAGTGATGTGAAGCACTAGCTAGTGTACAAAACATGCATTTCCCAGCACATTGGTTTATGTTTAACAAACATTTAAATAGGGCTGACGGCAAACAATCGATTAGTCGTTGGTCGACCAAAAAAATATTAGCTGACTAAAATTCTATTGGTCGATTGGTCGGAGGGAAAAAAACGCGTCTTTTCAAAGGGCTGAAGGGCTTTTAATTTGACGAGTATGATAGAGGAAGTCGCCGTGCCACTAATTTACTGTTGGCATACACCATGTCTGGAAGAAGTCCTAAAAATTAAAATTTTTTAGTTCTAAAAAAAAACACCTGTTGCGGAGTGAGGATGACAGTGCGGCTGCGACAGAACTGAAGGAAACACTTCGTGAGGAAATTGACAAGCGGTGGGAGCTAAACGATGAGCTGCACTCCAGCATATACATCAAAGCTGCAGTCTAAAAATCTGCCGTTCATGGAGGAAGAGAACCTGGACCAGGCATATGTTACGGTGTCTATCTCCAGCAGTAGAGCCTGCCCAGCACGCCAGCGGTGATGACGACGAACCTGGCCCCGCACCAAAGAAGAAAACGAAAAAGACAGACAAGTGGGACGAGATATCCATGCACCAAACAGAAGAACATAACAGTGAGATGAAACGGTACTTAAAACAAAAGTTGAGTCGGGACCACTAAAAAACGAGGAGCGCTACCCGAAGCTGGCCAGAGCAGCCGAGCGCATTCACTCAATCCCGTCCACGTCCACACCACCGGAGCGCATCTTCTCTAAGGCCGGCTTCATTGTAAGCAAGACACGGAGTTCACTTCTTATTATCTTCTTATTATTATCTTATTTTAGGCCTATACATTTAGTTTTTATTTAATTAGTTGCCGTTGCGTTGGTCTGTTTATTTGCACTAAGACGTGTTTCAGATTCGCCGATTGCCGGTTGTTAATTATTATTTAATTTAATAGGCCTACTTGTCATTGAAATCTGATAGCTATCATATTTTATTCGTTATCCTAAATATCAAAAGAAGCGGAAAATAAAGTTGTATTAGTTTAAGACTGTGTTTTATTTTCTTTGTTACAATCGTCTTTCATGAACAATGTGTGTGTATCACCTGTTTTAAATAAATATTCATCATAATGTTAAGAGTCTGACAGTCTTTCTGATTCATTTGTTTTGACACATCCTGAATACCAGAATCTGAAATAATTTGCCCGTGTAACAGACGCAGACTGTGCTGTGCGCAGTGTACTATGTCATGTCATGTTTTTTTCCCTTTTAACTCCGACTGGGAGAACTAGGCATTCAACTGATTTTTATGTAGGTAAGTTAGGTTATGTAAATCAACCAGGCCTACATCACATATTTCAGGCAATCAGACAACATAACCATTTTAAAATGCCTGCATGGTTGATACCCTAGCCATTAGTGGTAAATGCGCAGAGAGACGGCCGCCTCGCAGTTGTGTAGCATATCACGTTATTTCGTTTTTTTTTTTTTTTTTTTTTTGGAGGGGGCGGGGCGATTATTCGATTAGTCGGAGTGAATGCACGACCACTGGTCGACCAAGAAAATCCTTGGTTGAGGACAGCCCTACATTTAAACGTTAAATTTGTTTGTATATGTTTGTTTTGCCTGCCAGTTGTTTCTATTATGCCTTCTGGTGACGGTTCCTTCAGAGAATCGGATAAATGGCTGCAGCGTGGCTGGCTCCGTTACGCTATGTGGCGCTGTAGTCCTATTAGCAACGAGCCACTTCCGGTTGACATCTCCTTATCAACAACAACAAACTACATGACGGCATTTAAACAAAGATGGCGTACGAGGAGATAGACAATGCTGCAGTTGCGTACATTTCGTGCATTGTTTTCGTCCTAATACTGCATATAAAAATAACAACGGATCTTTTTAATACGTCTCCTTTCACTTCCGGGTGACAGCTCCAGCGGAAAATCTTACGCATGCGTAGAATGCAAAATCAACTTCAGATCCAAGCAGACCATGAACGAATTATCTAGGTATTCCTAACCGAGTTTGAAATGTCCGTTATGATCCAAAGTAGGTCTGAAGTAGATCAGACTAAAAAGTCCAAACTAAGTCCTAATTTCTTGCTGCATGTAAACGTACTGACTGAGATCAGGGCAAGTGTGGAGGAAACAGAAAGCACAATGAGACAGGTGATATTCCCAAATACTTGTACATGTAGTTTCAGCTGACATGAGATTGAGTGAATCCAATGATGTCAGATTTTTCTATCAAATATACCTGTAAACACATACTCCCTGTAAACACATGCTCCCTTACAAAACAAAACTGATCAAAGCCCAGCAACAGCACTTGTGTGAGAAGTAACCTGCAACTGTCTGTAAGGAGAACACATTGCTGTTACCTGTATGAACCTCAATGATAACAATTATTAGCTAAGCAGAAAAAGATGAGCAATGTGGAAATGCATCTGGAGAAAGATACAAGGAGTAAGGATGGACAGACGGGTTGAAACAGCCATCTTACTGTAGAGTTAAGAGTCATCTCTTATGGGTCTAAGTCATAGCCGTTATGGTGTCAGTTGTGTGTGTGTGTGTTTTATGTGTGATCCTGCTCCTGAATGTATGGGGTGAGTTTTATTATTGTATTTATTCAGAAGGTTTAGGATCTTAAAGTATGTCTCTTCCTCAGTCATGTGCCAGCAGTCACAAAGTGAAACCAGGACCACTTTGATTTTACCTTTTCAGTGAGGCCATTGTTTGTGAAGTGTGTCCACATGTGTACTGTATATTTAACCCACATTCAAACAAACATTAATAAAAAAAAAAAACACAAATCATTTGACTCCCTCAAACTCGTCCTCAGAGGTGGGCTCCAGTTTTGTACCTGTTTCACTCTCCATGATGCAAAGATTAAAAAATGAAAACAGTAACAGTTACAAGATATAGTCTAAGAAGTAGCAGCATTACACCAACACTAACTCATTTTAAAGTAATGTCACTGTTTGTAACCATTATACTTCTTTAAATTGCTGTTTTCTTTCTTTTTTGTTAAACAAGAAGTCTCAAAGGATGCAACTGAAGTAGGACACATTCTTCTCATGGTAAGTTTGTGCAGACATCCTCTAACTTTTCATGTTATCTTATGTTTCAGTCAATTACACAGTAAACAATGTGGAAGTGATTACAGTTAACCTGATCCTCACAGCTTGACAGTATAGTGTCCTGGATGTACCGGTGGATTAAATATTTGCAAATGAAACTCAATCTATGATTTTACCTATATTTATGACGACCACTACAATATAAGTGATGACACCCCATCAGCCACCAGGGGTCGCCTATGTCCCACTTTTATTATGTGAAAAAAGGCAACCAGTATTTTAAACGCAAGACAACAAACCAGTGACCTCTTAATTTTTGGAGACACTAAGCAAGTCTCATCATGATTAAACCTACCTTTTGTAGTGGTCAAGCATAAAAATGTAACCTATAACATGATGTTGAGGTGCAAGGCTTTACTTCTTCTTCATGTACATCTAGTTAGGTCTGGGGACCTCTGGGTCTTAAACTTGTCGTCGTGTTATATATCATGGGCCCATCTTGGTTTCGTGATTGTACAAACAAAAGTGCAGTGAGAATAACACAAGCTGAATGATCCCTAAAGTATGATCTATGTCTATGACAACCTTTTATGTGTTGCTGATGAAGACGTTGCTACTGACCTGCCACTGTGGAAACAACTATTTCTAACACTTGTTCAACACTCTTCGCATCCACATAGGTGTTTTCACTTATTGTGGCTGATTGGATCTCAACTTAGTTTGAAGTTGCAGGGAATTAGCTAGTGATTAATTTGTAAGTTGTCTAGTCATTATGAGAAACACACCAGGTTGGTTTCTTGGAGTTTGTCTAGTTTTGTTACAGTATATATTTTTTAAAAGTGTGAGGTTTCATCAGACTGTGAGTCAGCAGTTTAGAAGAGCTTCTAAACCTGTGATGTACAGACTTGCTTCATAAATAGTCTTAAAATGAAATCAGATTTTATTGTAAAATCCAAATGATATTACCCGTAATGTGACAACACTCTCAGGTCAGCCTCTTCCTTTGGGATCATGTGCAGTTAAATCGTCAAAGTGGGTGTGCTCGCATTTCATCTTATAATAACCAGCACCACTCCCTCTTAGAGCATTTCACACTATTTATTGATCAATACAGTAATAGTGCTGACTGCAGCTATCTCAGTCATTGAACATACAGGTGGCTAAAACAGGAAAAATGACCCTGCCTGTATATGCTGCTGCCTGCTTGCCATCCAAAATAAGCTCTCTCCTTGAGTTGTGGCTCTGACTGCTAATGAACACTTGTATTGCAAAGCCAGAATCATGGACTTTATGTCAGATAATCTTTACAGCGAGCCATCTCTTTCTCTTTCTTCCATCCTTCCCTCTAACTAAAGCATTCATGTCTGGCCTCCTGCCCAAGCTGCCATTAAGCTGTTTTCAGCATTTTCTCGACATCTCACACCATTCCTTTCTTCTGCTCTGTGGAATCCTTGTGGTATTTATATCTCAAAACCAAGTTTCCCGATACATGGAGAATGAACAAGGGAGTGTGTTGTGTGTGGGAGAAATGCTGACAAAAGCACAAACTCCCATCTGCCCACACTCCCTCTAGCAGAAATACAGACATGCTAAACTTTTCCACATAACACAAAAACAGGTTTCCAGCATTTATATATTTATATATTATACGATATTTTAAAATCCTTTCCATCACTGAAGATACTCTTAAGTGATTTCACATTTCCAGTTATGCTAGCAGCATCATTGGGTCAAAATTTTAATTTGTCCATTAATTTGATTTTTGACCAAACACCTGCAAAACTAATGACAAATTCCATCAGCCTCATCTGTATTTTGTGCTGATTAGAAAATGTTACCATGCTAACATGCTAAACTACAATGGTGAACATGGTTAAAGGACAAGCTTGGCGATTCACTATATCAATTTTCTACAACAAAACTCATGTGCAGAGCCAAACCAACAATGAACTCATCCTACTTACAAGTACAGTACTTACAACCAAAGCCTGATAAATCTTTTCCCACTGTGCCGTAGACCTGCATTATTGTCCAAAAACAATGAGACAATGAGAACTGCTGCACTACATGTTCCTTCACCACAAAGAGTTTAACCACATTAGTTTAGACACAAACAGTGGTAACATTTTCAGTCACAATCTCTTGACTTTGTACTATATTGAGAAATCTCAAAGAACCTTAGTACTGAAAACGTGTTCGCTCTTATTAGTCTTTGGAGCTGTTTCTGAACAAACTACAGTAGCCGTTGTCTTCAAGGTGAAGAAACATGTCACCCAGTTATTGTTTTTTTGTTGTTTTTAGGACAACGACAGGGGTCTACTGCACAGTGAATATCTGCTGAAGTGGCTGCAGACTTTGTTATTAAAATATGTTCAGAAGTTGAGTATATAAAAAAAAAAATCATCCTCATTACTACACAACAAAAACAGTTATATTTAATCAACAATACAAACTATTATATCTAGAGCTTTGAAATATGATAATAGACCCTATAAAAGCTTTTCAACCCTCTTTTCATACCTTATAAGGGCAGCAGGGGGCAGTGAGGCTGGTTCATATGTGAAGAATTCATCCTTCAGGGAAGCTGGTGTATTTAGATGATGATGATGATGATTGTGCCCAGAGACACTAATCTTACTTTGATCCTCATTAATGTGAATGTTTTGTCTTTATCAGTGCTCGAGCAAACTTTTGGTGTGAAATTTCAGACAGCAACATTACATTAAACTATCCTAACTGGGAAGGTAACTTGGAATTAGGCCTTCCTCCAAACCTCCACTAAGTACTTTCTCTGCTTGTGTCGTTGGTGTGTAAATGCTGTGTGGGAGGTTTATTGTGTGGAACAGTTGAGATGGCACACTGACAGCTGCACACAGATTGACACAAGAGAAACAGAAATCAGCTGGTTAAAACCGAGCAGCTGCATGTCAGAAGGCATAACTGAGATACACTGGTATTGTGTTATTTGTTGGAGCTACTTAATATCATTGCTAATTAAGTTATGATTCATATCAGTGAATAGATAAAATTATATTTGATACGTTTTGTTGTAATCCTGCAATTTCCATGATTATGTCTCTGTGAAAATTTCTCTGTCACGATGCACAAATCTCTTCTTTTTCAGAAGAGCAAAAGGTCTGTAATAAAGTTTCCTGGGTCACTGTGCACATTTCGGCCCCTTTTCTCCCAGATTCATTCCAGATCACTGCAGCCTGAAGTCAGATGTCAGGACTTTCTAGCTCAGTGGGTAAAAAAGCCTTTAAATTTTTCCAAAGCTTTTTTTTTAACTTCTAAGGTTGTGCCTGAGTTTCTCCCTTAATGCTCATCAGATCCACAGACACCTGTAATAAGCAGAGAGAGACTCAGTGTGGGCTGTGTGAACTCAACAGATAAAACAGTCTAGTGTCTTTTTACCCTCTCTGTCTCTATTCAATAGCCTCCAAGTATCTTGACAACCTTGCCTGGTATTTTGGCAGCAGTCCCTTGAGTGTTGATGTCAGCTGAGAGAAGGGAGAGTGGGGGGGGGTCGTTGGAGGGACTGAAAGAGAGAGAGGAGGGGGAGGAGTGAGCGGGCTATTCAAGGCACTTGTCCTCTGTCTCCCTCTGAGCATAGAGGAGGGGGAGGCGCACATGCATTGAGGGAAACACATACTCACATACTAGTAGCCACATTTTCACAGCCTGCTCCTCAGACTGACAGCAGCAAACGGAGTTGAGTGCCAGCACGATAGAGCGAGGGAGGAAGAGAAAGAGGATTGGAAACAAGGGAGGCATCCATAGAGGCCAGAGAGGAGAGGGACGAGAGAGGATTTGTCCCTTTTTTATCTGTAAGCTTTCTGGAAGCCATAAAAGGAATCTCCCCTGTACTCTTTCTTGAACTGAACTTGCTCTGCACCCGGCCATGGCTGCCCCGGTGGGACATGGACACACTGTGTCCTTCTCATCGTGCTCCTCTCATCGTTGGACTATCCTCCTCTGGGCTCTTTTCACTCTTTTAAGCCAGGTCTGGGGCTTTAACCTGGATACTACTCACACACTGCATAAGTTGGGGGACCGTGGTACCTTTTTTGGTTTCTCTCTCGCACTCCACCAACAGCTTACCCCAGAGCCTCAGAGCTGGTGAGTGAGTGAATGCGGCATTAAGCTTGTCCTGTGTATCCTGTGTGCTCTTGACCTTTTGCTGCACCTTGTATATTCAGTTTAAATGTGTTGTACCTGCACCTGCTCCTCAAACAAGGAGTTCACTGCACCACATTTGTAATCATTTTAGGGCTCTCAAAAGCTAAAATCTGAGTTATATAGTTACTACAGTCACCAGTCCTCAGTTCTGCTAAGTCATTGTTAGTGTTAAAACACTCAGTTTTTGCATGTTTTTGTGTGGAATGTACAGTGAGAGCAACCTGAGCTCACTAAATAGACTGTGATTTACGATAAGTGGGTGAGAGCAGGCTTGCTGAATCAGCAGGCAGGCAGTGATTTCTGAAATAAAACAGTGATTTTCTTGGAGCAGTTTAGATCCAATGTTGAAGATCCTTTGATGGGGCGCCCCACTGTCAGGAAAGCTGAGATGCTAAATTGTCCTGTAGTGTGTAGAGCTGTGTGTGTACATGTGTTCATGGATGTGTTGCGCATGTGTGTTTGCTTGTCTTTGTGACTGTGTTTGTTCTCTGATCCGCTGTTTGCCACCAGCTGTTTTGATCTGTCCTTCAGCGAGACTGAAACGCTCATAAGCCGTGTTCCCGTTCTCCAGAAATCATGAATAAATTATGACAACAGGTCTGCCTGTAAATCTTTGTAAATGTTTACTGCGTGATTGTGAATAGGAATAATCTTAATTTACCTCTGCTGATGCTTTGCAGTTAATATTGAATGCATAGAAGGTATTTTACCTGATGATAGTATTGGTTTGTAATATTTCCATTCCCTACGCATTTTGTTGTAGCATAACATGGAAATACTAAAACATGGTATTACAAGTACAAGTAGCCCAAAACGATGATGATTTTTTGACGAACAAATTTACTTTCCACCTATAAATAAAACAAATCGTTAAATAATAAAATGAATTCAAAATGTTTTTGAGCAGGAGAATAAACTTACTACAGGATCCTGTTGTGGAGCTCCATATTTAACTTTTGGCTCCTCAGTTTACTGGAGCTGGAGTCATCCTGTCGCCTGGTAAGACCAGGGGAATGACATCAGCATTCGCAGAGACACGTAGACAGTCAAAGGCCTGGAAAGCCGGTCGCCCCACTGAAAAAAAACCTGCTCACTGTCCAGCTGTATTCCTGGAACTTATTTTAAAAACTGACTATGATCTCAAAGTATTGTATCGCTCTGCTGCGTGCTGTTTCAAACTGCACCATACAGATGGTACACTCCTGATATAATACTACATCAGTAGAATTAGCTGCCAGCCAAAAACTAGTCTAACTACCTGATGTGATGCTCCTACTGGAAGAGAGCAGTATGAATAATGCTGTTGCCAGTACGCTGTGACATCACACTGTATGCAGATGACTTGCGTGGCTGTCACCAGGATTTAGAGACACTGAGGTCATGAGTCTCAGCTCTCGCCTCCCTCAGTTAACTGTTGAGTTATATTGTCTGTGAATTATGTTTACAGCCATAAAATTTGCAATAAAGCTCTGTGTCCTGTGAAAACAAGTATCTATAGATCTCATGAGCTAAGAAATGCAGTCCCATTTTGAGCTTTGTGACCGTACGTTGATCAGATATTCCAATGGATTAAAAACTGTTTATTTATATTAAGTTGTGAGGAAATAATGAATCCTATATTAAAAATTAAAGTCGAAAACACAGTGAAATCAGCCAATAAAATATTCGTGTGTAGAGGGTAAATTCCCTGAAGGTTGCTAACACTCCAAAACCCCAGAAATAACAAGAAATCATGACCTTAGTCTTTAATAACTACACTTTTTGATGATTACATCAGTGCTAGAAATTGGGAGTGGATGCTATTGCATTTTCAGAGAGAGAAATGTATTATTCAGACAGCAAACACAACAAATATCTCTCCTGCCCAATTAATACATTTCCATTAAGGTTTATGATAATGCCCTCTGTGCGTTATTGTAGTTCAGATCAAGGAGTTTAGTTTCCAAAGTGCTCCCATTATTATTATCTCTGCTCATAACAGCTCCTCTAATATTCTGTCATGAAACAATTTACCTGAAACTTACTGTAATTAGATGCTACTGACTCATTTTCTCTTTGTATCAGAAAGGTTTGGATTACTGTCACCTGTGGTCATAATGTGTTGAGCTCATTGTGTGTTTTGCCACTTGATTCTATGGTGAAAATTATATCACTGCTTTGATGCTCTGCCCTGTGCTTACTCATGATTGTATCACACAACCCGTAATGTTAAAGTGCTTATAGAAATCAGCTTAGTCATACCGTCTCACTTACAGAGAATTTTGCCCTCTCTGGGTTTTGAGGTGAAAAGTTTATTTGAAACACAAACAACAAACGTTGATTCCTAAAGCATTAGAGAAATTCAAAGCCAATGATCCTAAAGGCCGCAGTGTTGGGGTACAAAACCTGAACTTCTTGTACATTTGGCTGGTTTATGGAATTAGTGTCTTTTTGTTCAGATTTACATTATCTATTCAGTACAGGCTTACGCTTGCCCTCAAACATTACAACACGGTTTAAATATGGCAGCAGAAGTCAAGGCAAAGGTCAACCCATCAGACAGAAGGGGCTCCTATTGACTGATTGCTGTAAGGAGATCCTGGTCAGTGACATGTTGGGAGGAAGTGAAAGTATGCCACACTCAGAGGGGGATAAGAGCCTTGATGTGGCATCCTGGACGTCTGTGCATTTACCCTATTATCTCTGTTAGTTGTTGTCCTGAAGCAGCTTGAGGGGGCTTCTTATGATGCCAGACAGAGGATAAGATGAGACGGTATTTGAGTCTGAGTTATGTGCGCGGCTGCTATTTATACAGCTATGAGAAGTGCTTCTGCTAATAGTTCACTGCTTGGTGAAGACAGGAAGACCCCATGTGCCTAATCCCTCCAATGCTAGTCTCCCTGATAACAGCTATTGTATCTGTTTACAGTGTAGTATGTATCTGCTAAACGATAGTAACATATACCAGAACCTAAAAAAAAATAAAGCACCCTCATGATATGATGCATTTTTTTTAAATATAAATAATTAAAAGTGAATAGGCTGTAATGGCAAATACACTACTAATGTGCAGTATATATAAATGTTGCATAATGGGGATGTAATGTCCTTACATTATTACCTTCCCTGTAAAGTCAGACAGGACTGAGAGTCCATAGACATGCTAGCAGTTTGCTAGCAATTCATAATTAAAAAGACTGAACGTCTGTACAAAATGTCATGCCAATCCATCCAATAGTTGTTAAAACATTTTATTGAAAATTAAAGACTCTGCTGGTGGAGTCAGGGGAACATGACTATATGCACTCAATTTCATAGCAATCCATCGAACAGTTGTTGAGATCTATCAATCATAATATTGGGGTCTTTTTAGTGTTTTTATAAAGGCGGGGCAAGGTGTTCTGTTTTTCTGCTCTGATGTAGGTCATAAATCATCTTTTATTGTTTCTTGCTGAAGGATCTCTATCTGTCCTTGACTGACGTCTATTGTGTTTTATCTATTCTGACCCAACTGTTAGTCACCCCTTTGTGTTGTGCTTTGATTTGTAGATGTAATTTCCGTTTTCTGAACGTTTATTTCCAAATGTTTTTGGATGAAGCAGCCACACATCGACAACATTGTTAGACTGTGATCTACAAGGCTTTCAGGCTGCTGAAGAAAGTAAATCTAGAGCTGGTGGTGTTGCATTGCTTGTCATATAGAGAAAGCAGAAACTCTCAGATTGCATTCATGTTTATGATGAACCTGCTTTGGTGCCATTGTGAGGAGATACACTCAGCGTCACTGGCAGTGGGGCCACAGGTATCTGATATAATCCCAGACATCTAGTCTAGAGTTTGGTTTCACTGGCTGAGTAAGAATCTAAAACAGCTTTCTGAAGCTGAACAAATCCTCTCATTGAACTGGAGCCTTGATTAACACGGCTCAAAAACAGAAGTGGAGCATAGAAGTGATTTTCGATAACCTCCAAGAGGAGCAGGAGACTGCAAGAAAAGACAACGCAAAATAAACCCCGTTCAGTCATTAGAGGGTAATATTTATGTATATGAAAGAGGTGGTTTGACATTTTAGGTAATAAGCTTATTTGCTTTCCTGCCCAGAATTAGATGAGAAGATTGATACCACTATAACACCTGTACAGTAAATACTACAGCCAGCAGCTGGATATCTTTATTTAGTTCATTGCTTTAAGACTGGAATGGGGAAAGTAAGGTAAACATATCTGCCTGGTAGCACCTTTTAAAGCTTACTAATCAACACTTTATAGCTTCTTTTTTAATATTTAAACAAACCTAAAAATAATAATTTACAGGGTTTTACAAGGGGTTATGTCACATAACCTCTGCAACTGTCTGGTACATAACTTATGTCTCGGATATTTATTTGTGCAGGGATTAAACAAATGAGATATAACATGCTAATTAGTCAGCTTTGGAGATGAGCTGGAAGATTTTGTTTATTTTGGATTGAGAAGGCTAGCTGTTCCCTGTCTCCAGTCTTTGTGCTAAGCTAAGCTCATTTGCTTCGTATTTAGTGTATAAATAATGAGAGGGATATTGATCTTTGCAGCTGACTCACAGACTGACCAAATGTTGAACTACTGCAGTACTTATCTTATCAGTATCTTTTTTTATAGTTTATACGTTTTATTTTGCTGTTAAATTGTGATTATTGACGATACTTTTGGTTTTTGTACCTTCCAGTATCATTTCTTTTGTATAACAAACATAAGTGTGTGTAATGGGGCCCGGCTTCCTTCACACATTTCTCATACATTTGCATTAAAATAGCCAGATAAAAGTTGTTTTTTCAGCCCTAGCTTTAGACATAAAGAAAATGAACCTTCCCCCCCTTTTCCCTCCCTAATTCAATTCATGATTTTTGTCCTGCTCCCTCTCCTTGTCACTCCCTTTTAGTTTGTCCCACAGTAGCTCCTGTTGCTAAATCTTCCAGAAGCTATTCACATGAAAGCCTCATAAATGTAGGAGCTCACCTTACTGCTATGTTTTTGTATATGTGAGATCAAAAAGAGTAAAGTGTATGTAGCATGGGCTTTACAGTCTTCTACACACACGCGCGCAAATACGATTAATGCTTTTTATACCTTCCACTTACTCTCTGTCTATTTAACATTCCCCTGTTCCTCCACTGGCCTGCAAGGACCTGAACAAAAGCTCGGTGGGAAGCAGCCCTGCCTGGCCAAGAGCTTTCAGGAATATTACTCTGCGGACGACATTCTCAGAGGAGGGAGAGGGGCAATCTGCAGAGTCAGGAGGAAACATATAACTTAGACCTGATGGAGGTGCAGAAAAAATGCACAGTGTGGAACAGTGAAACAGGAGCAGGAGTTGATTCTGCATCTGCACTTTCAGAGATAGTAGGCAGATAAAGTCCGGAGACCACCCGAAAATATTAAGTTTACTGGAGCTTTGTTGCAATATCAGCACACATAATCATTGTTTTTAGAAATAATTAACGCATAACCTTTCACTTACATTTGATAAAAAGCTCAGCTGATAAAGTATTACCTTGAGTTGACACCTGCTATTGCCTCTGAGTATAGTATGATCTTATGTGGGGGAGGGGTGAAGGGTCTGATGGGGACTGGAGCTGCAGGGATGAATAAATCACGGCAGGCTCCCCCTTTGATTAAATATGAGTGCGTTAGAACTCGTGTGTATGTGTGTGTGTGTGCATTTGGAGGCAGTTAGGTTGATTCTGATAAAGACGCAGTTTAATCAATCAGCTGATGGCAGCTCTGCAGGGAACTAGTTCTGTACTGAGACATAAAAGGGAAATTACAAAGAATGTGGGGGCTTTGCGTTTGGATTTATTGAGAGATTTGCTGATTTGATTTTACAGGAAGTCTTGGAATAAAAATCATTGAATTATTTAAACATTGCTAATATCATCAGATTAAATGTCTATCTGAATAGTTAGAGTATCATCTGAGGTGTAAATTTAATGTAAAATCTCCATTCACAAAAGATTTGCAGCTAAGTTTAAAACATAGATTTTCCATCTTTACTAGCTAACACATTCATTAAGTTTTGATTGGTTCAACGTGATTTAGTAAATCCTTAGTTTGAAACTAGTGTGTTATGAAGAAATCATGTGGGAAACTCTTAATTGCTTGTCTTTGTGACTCACTGAATGTGTTTTGTCTGTGTGATAAGCTGTTGACTGTGTTCCCCTGCTTTTCACCCATTGCATGCTGCAGGCTCTAGTCCCCAGGAAGATAGATGGATGGGTGGATACCTGATGCTCATGACCAGAACTACCAATACTGCAATTATCACACTTTAAAACTTTATGCAGGAGAATAACAAAAAGACATAGGCAGTAATTAAGAGTTGAAATTTAAGAACCAAACTAGATAAATATCTAGGTAAACAAATCAATAGATGGATGAGTGGATAAGTGGGGGAGAAAGACAGGCAGAGATCAAAAGAAACTGGGGTCGGGTGGTGTAAGGCCTTGTGTCCTCTTTACACTTTGGACCTGAGGGCTAATCGTTACCCCATCAATGCCTGGAAATGGGCATTCACTTATTGATCAGTAGTGGGGCAGGTGGTGAGCTTATGGGTTGTTAAAGATGCATTTGAAGTGAAGCTGTGGTTACCATTGTCTTCTGTTACAGAGCAAACTATAGTGTTTGCGTCCTCCTTCCATCTCAAATATTCTTTCACTGTGGTGTTGCAGTTTTTTTTAATTAGTGTCAAAATGCTTTAATGATGACCTTGAACAAATTGTTAAACAGGAAGTTGAGTCACATCTGTGGGCAGTGAACCACAATATCCCATAGGGATTTTTGCATGGACTGGCAGCTGTTTCTGTCTCTCTTTTTGAACTTTGTTGTGCATCACCCAACCATTTTCCTTTGTGCCCAGAGTGGGCGAATAGAAATGTTAGAGAATTTGATGATTCACAGCTTGGTCACCTCATTCTCAGCTGTCGTTTTCTCATCAGTAAAACTGAAAGGAGAAACTGGAGTCAGGTGTGGAAGCAGGATTTCTGAAAGCGGCCCTTTAGCTCTGTTTTATGATGTTGTTGAACAGGCTGCAGTCAGTGTGTTGATCCCTAGTTTACACAGTTGTTGCACAGCCTTCTGTTGTCTGCACATGTGCATATGTGCGTGTGAATAAATATTTAGGTCCACTTCTACACTCATGTTTCTATTATAGTTTGCATGCCTGCACGTGTTTTCCTTTGCATGTATGTGTGTTTGTGTGTCCAGGTCAGAGGTCACAGACTTGCCTCAGGATGACAACAAAAGGTCTAAAGAGCCTCTGGCCCCCATGCTGATCCTGTGGAGCCACTGTCTATAGAGCAACAGCATCACACTGCTCTCTGACGGACAGATGTTAAAGGATGTGAGCAAAGAGATTAGGAGGAAGGGTTTATGAAGCAACTGAAATGGGCATGAAATGGTTTCTTCCACCTTTTTTCCCTGTTAAAAGGTTTTTTTGGTGGGCAAGTTTTTCCTTACCCGAATCGAGGGTCTAAGGACAGAGGGTGTCACTCCCTGTACAGATTATAAAGCCCTCTGAGACAAATGTATTTTTTGTGATTTTGGGCTATACAAATAAAATGTGATTTAATTTGAAACTAAATCTTGGAAACGTTTTAGGGTGTGTTTGATTGAACATTCCCCACGCCTGGAACATTCCAAACAAGGGCTGGGTTTAAAAAAGAAGTTTGTATTTGCAGTTAAAAAGCTTTTCTTTAAATGGTTCTTCACTCCAGAAATACAAGCATGTAAAGGCTCTTGTCCCTTTCAGCATATTGGTGATGGCAATCTTGTATGGTCACCTTGGTAATGTGTGAATGGTTTCCTGGTCTTCTCTCCTTTCACACATCATCTTTCACTCATCTCTCTCCTTATTTAGTTTTTCTTTCCATAAACAAGCCATTGATTTATCATTGGGATCACCTCTCTGTAGATTGTATTTGACTGTATATTGGTGTGTTTACTTCTAGGTACGATAATATTGTCAGGTGAACTTTGCACTGTTTTCTTAATTTTTTTGAGAAATAACACTGGTCTGGATTTAAGTTACATGTATGATGCATTGTTGTCCAGTGTTTCACTGTTGTATAGGAGGCTGTACACAGGGATGTGACTCCTGAGAGTGGGGGAGGAGTGAAGGAGGATGGGATTTAATGTGTGTGTGTGTGTAAGGGGGAGGGGTGGACAGGATCGTGGAGAGAATGAGTGTTGGGGTCACTGCACATGCTCCCCTCAATGAACACGTGGTTGTAATGAGGAGTTTTGTGTATGTCTGTGTTGTGTTTGCAATGATCAGCTAGAAACGGGGATCATATTGATATCAGTTGAGAGTGGGGCTATAAATCACTTTAAAAAAGCAGAGGAACATTAATTTCAGGGTGGTTGGAAATGCTCTATAATACATTGTTATTGTTTCTGTGAGAGCAGCCGTTTATCTTGAACCATATAAACCATATTCAATCATAATATAAAATGAAAACACATATTTACATATTCCTTCCTTTCTCCTTCAGTCTTCATATAATGATTAATTTCTCCTTGATTTGTGTGAAGTACTTGACTGAACAGTGACTGAGAACTTGATGAGCCCTTTCATTGGCTAGCCGGTCATCTCTATCATCAGTATTAATTTGTAGTGTGTGATGCAAATTGTCTATATTTGTTATATGTACACCTTTTTATTTAACTATTCTCTATATTTTCAGTCATGCTAGCCAGCCTTTTCTTTCCATCAGTCTATCGATCAAACCACAATTTTGGTCCAGACTGAGATATTATTTTTAGAATATATTTGTGGGCAGTTTATCATTATGGAATGAAAACCTGTGTAAGTTGCAATTATGTTGAATGTGTCTTAACCAGTAGGCCATCAGGGCACATGGTCTGAGATATCTCAACAACTTTTCTGTGAACATTCAGTCTCCAGAGAATAAATCTGCATGTCTTTACATTTAATGTCACCAGCAAGCCACAATATCCAGTGGAATATGTGTGTCATTTGAGTTGGCATTTCATTCAGGATCTTTGTCTGAGAGAAATTTCTTAAACAGTTGGATGGATTGCCATGAAATTCACTGATCCCCTTGATTTTTTTGCTAACGGCATCATCAAGTTTTTTTTTTTATTTGTTTATTATTTTGGTTTATGACTATCATAACCTGGACAAATGGGTTATAACCATAAAATTGGTCTCTAAAAGAGAAATTAAACTAAAGACCAACTAAACACAACAAAACCAGAGAGGGTCGTCTCAGTGACCAAATATCACAAATATCAGCACTAATGACATTCCCGTCAGCTTCCCTGATGCAGGCTAGACCCAGGTGCATTATCTAAGTTATGCATACCGCCAGGCAATTTAAAACACACACACACACACACACACACACACACACACAGTTTAGTCATGCTAGTGCCAGCTCTGTAGCATCTGGGTTCATGTGGGTTTTCCACTACACTCAACACCCTGATATCTCCTCCAGACTCAGGATATAGCAGCCCCCCCCCCCCCAACACACACACACACAGTCCTGTCACTTCATGTCTAATGTGGGTTTACTGAAAGATGGGTTTGGAAGTGGAGAACATGATAATACTATCTGATTCAATCCTGTACCTACTTCTTCTAAACAGGCCCCCGATCTTTACACCCCAACACCTGCCTGTAGATCTGCACTTGTAGGGTGGAAAAGGAAGTATTACCTTAACTAAATAAACCAGAGCTCCCAGGAATGTGGAGCTATGAGTGGGATCAGATCTTATCAGGTTGTTCTTAGTGATATGTCCATCCCCTTAACCAAATCCTCTTTGTTTAACATGTGTTTGCATGAGCTTCAACACTGTTTGGCTAGGGTTTTCATGTGGACCACCAGTGATGTGAAGCAGTCATTATTTCTCATGAGATTGCTTTGGGTGGCTGTTTGGGGTTTTCACTCATTACACCTCACACAGCTGCACCTCAACAGTATTTGTTAGGAAAGACAAGGCATGAATAGGAAATATAGCATAGAGTTGTCTGGCAGTCTGGGTGGTAGTTTGTGTGTATTGTGATGGCTAACATGACAGTGAGGACAAATGTTTTTCTTACACTGAAAAAAAAGTTGAGTCAGAGTGTACAGCTGTTGTTTTGCGATGTACACCAGTCGCGTCCATCATGTCCCCCACTCACCTTCAAATAGTTTTTTCTCGTGGTTTCTTCTGTAACTTGTTGTTCTGACTTGTGAACTAGTGTCTGTGGAGGACTGCTGATGACGCTTTATAGGAAAGGATGGCTCGCACAGCACATTTAACCCAGTTATATTATAAGATCAACACAATGTGCTCTATCAAACATTAACATCTCAATAATCCAGTACAAGAGTATTTTAGTTAAAAAAAAAGCTGTGCTCCTGGCTCTCTTGTAATGACTGGTTAATGAGTGTCACATTCACTTTTCTGTCTGGGTTTATCTGCGTGGTCCAGGCGGTGCTATCAGCTTGCTACACTGTATTTATAGGCAAAATACTTCCCAGCCACAGAGATAGCTCTAATTTAAGTGTGTACATAACAAGGTAGATATGAGGGGAAGCTGGTGCATGGTGGGAACTTTTCACACAGGCATTGCAGCTATGCTGATAAAGTATAGTCATATTATAGCCGCTATTGTTGTTTCACCCAGTTTAAGATTGATTTCTCTCGCCATGTATTTTTAATACTCTCCTTCTCTCTCTACCGTTTGTTTCTTCTTTCCTTTTCTCCTCTCCCTCTGTGTTTCTCGCTTCCATGCGTATACCATGACTGACAGTGTTAGGTGGAATGTGGCTCAACGTTCAGTTTTTAAATAGCATCCTTGCCTGATTCAGCCACTCCTAATAAGGCAGAGGGCAGTGACACTGGCCCCAAAATATCAGCAACCACCTCTCTGAGAATAAAACCTTTTCCTTGTCTTGATTGTGAGGGATAGCTGTTGATGGCCACAGCATGTTAGTGCAAACACGATACAGTGCACAGAGCTGTTTCAAATTAATTTCCAGTCAAGATAACATGACAGCATGTTTAGTACCTGCAGGTGGTCTCAGCAGGATTTGAATAGTCTTGTGTGAGCTGCAGATGTTTGTATTGGACAGTATAGTAGGTCAGCTAATAGTCATGTGTAAAACACCATGAGAACAGTTGATGAACAATGACCCTGCCACCAGAAACGGCCAGACACTATAGAAACATCTTCAGTTGT
The DNA here is from genome assembly GCA_036937835.1 of Pampus argenteus. Lineage (NCBI taxonomy): Eukaryota > Metazoa > Chordata > Actinopteri > Scombriformes > Stromateidae > Pampus > Pampus argenteus. Next base: position 13,552,500 of record CM072863.1, read on the forward strand.
GTTACATTGATTTTTACCTTGTATTGCTGTGTATTAATGCAAATTCCCCCCCATATCAAAATCAGCTTTTGTCCAACTCACCTTCATTTCTTGGCTATGAGATTCGGGATGAGTTTCTTTTTGTATGGACCTCTGGGGCATATATCTTTGTAACACATCAATCTTTGACACCATCTATTACCAATTAAATATTGTTGATGTTCTTTCAGGATCCTGGTGGGAGCACCACAGGCAGCAGGGCAGGGCTTGTTGCGGGGCAGTCGGCCAGGAGCCCTGTTCAGGTGTCCAATCACACCAGAGGAGTATGACTGCGAGAGGGTGGATATCGACGGAGATTGTGAGTTTTATAGATAATGGAGATTTTATTTTATTACTTAAACTCTCTGCATTCTTGAATTTTCCACTGAGACTAACCTTGAATTTATCTTCCATCTTTTATTAGGTTGCAAGATTATGTGAATGTTACAGTTATGCTTTTGCACATCAAATAAATTAAAATGTACATTATCCTACACTTTATTATTTGCATTGCATTGTAGAAAAGTGAAATATGATGCTGTTTGCTTACTGTGGGCCAGATTTGAATTGGTTTACAACATGGAAACCTTTATGATTGTCATTTCCTTCTGTGTTTCCCTTAGTGAGTCTGGACAGAGAGAGCAAAGACAACCAGTGGCTGGGAGTGACTGTAAAAAGTCAGGGGATTGGAGGGAAAGTGGTGGTAAGTAAAGAGCACATCATGTAGATGCATCTGTGCAAGGAGCTAGGTCACAGAACATAGAAGACACATTTTCAGATTTGGTTGGTGTTTAAAGTTCTCTATTGTCATTTATGAATTTCTTATTGCAACAAACACATCATTCCCTGTCCCTCACCAGACATGTGCCCACCTGTATGAGCTCAGGCAACGTGTAAGTCAAACCTCAGAGACTCGCGACCCCATTGGACGTTGCTACGTCCTCAGTGAGGACCTGACAGAGCGAGATGACCTGGATGGAGGGGAGTGGAAGTTCTGCGAGGGTCGGCCGCAGGGACATGAGCAGTTTGGTTTCTGTCAGCAGGGCCTGTCTGTCAGTTTCACCCCAGATAACAACTTCATTCTGTTTGGGGCTCCGGGAACATACAACTGGAAAGGTAAGGTGTCTGTTTGGCCTGCGGAGGGCAGGATCAGAGAATGAAGACAATAATAATAATAAAGATATTTCTCTTAGTAGGGAGAAAGTTTTTTCATTAATCCATATACTATACTATGCTATGTATTACACTATAATATACCATATATTTTTCAAATATTTTGCTTAATATATATATATATATATAAAAGCTTAAATACAATTGTCAATGTGTCACATTTGATTTACAGAAAAGAAAAACTAATAAATACAGGTACAACTGTATTTACTGAATTTATTTACTGTAATTAAAAGAGTAGTGCTAGCAGTTCTCATGGGATTTTAAGAAAACAAATTGATTTATAAGGCATGCACTTAATCAAAGAAAGCACTGATAGATCAATACTGTGCTGTACTGCATAATAGTCCTTACAATTTCTACAATTTCACAATATTTAACATTATCCAGTACATACTCAGTATTTTGTCATCAAGGAGATTTTTCAGATTTTACTCTGAAGCTGTCTGCCTAAGAAGGTTTCTACTTTGTTCATCACAACTACGTCGAGTGTAAGAAATAAGATAAGAAGTCATGTAATTAGATGAACAGATACTGTGTGATTATGTGTGATTATGTGTGATTTTGTGTGTGTGTGTGTGTGTGTGTGTGTGTGTGTGTGAGAGTATGCAAATGTGTTATTGTTGCTTTGTTGTGTGGCCTCACCTACTTCCATTTCAGGTGAGATGCGTGTCCAACTCCTAAACCAGACTGTGCTTGACCTCGGTTTCTATGACGATGGGCCCTACGAAGTGGCAGATCAGAAACAGCTTAATGCCCAGCTCATCCCTGTGCCCTACCACAGTTACCTGGGTAGGATTTGCCCTCCTCGCTCACTGCTGCCTATGCACAGGAGAGAATGAGAGGGCCAGAGGAGAGAGACACCAGGGCTCAGACTGTACCCTGACATGGTTGACAACCATTGGAGCCTGATACAGTAGCAACGGCCAAACTGGTTGAGGCAATGACACAAGCCATTCCTGTCACTGGGATTATTTCTGTCTAATCATATCTGTGTGTGACTCACAAAAAGCCCTGAATATGGCTCCACCTAATTTTTGTCCCATGTGAATGTGTGTGGACATTGTCAAAAATGTCCACAGCTTTTTCTGGCCTGACATAAATTAACAAGACAAATATTTACCAAAAGATTACATTATCCTCATTCCGGCCTCTTTAAAAATAAAGCACATGGAAAACTTTTCAGTGGGTGGTGAGCAAAGTTTAGGGTACAGTTTGAGCCTGAAATGTTCTTTCCACCAGGTACCCAGTGGTTTTGCGGGAAAAACCGCTGCGGCACCACAAAGACAAAACACCAATCAATCACAGCCTGTCTCACCTGCACCTCCCTCTCCCCTTTTTTCTGTCTTGTCCCTCCCTCACCATTTCACCACCTCATCACTCCCCTCCTACACTTCTATCTCTCTTTCTGCTCTTTCTTTCTTTTTCCTGTCTTGGGCCATAGGGCTCTTGTTCATGGCTAGCCCCGTTGAAGATGCACTGCTGTACAAAACTCTGGAGCCCTCCAACCGGCCTACACCGTTTGAGGATGTAGCTCATAATAGCTACTTAGGTTTGTAGGCGCAGGTGTTGTTGTTTGTACTGGACTGGGCTTGTAGTGGAAGTTGTCCCAACTTCTTCTTCTCCGTCTTTGTTTTAATCATTTCTGCTAATTCCGCCTCTACGTCTACGTATATGGATTTTTAGTTTGTATTCTATGTACTACGTGGGAATTTATCCCCATTACTGTTATAAAGAGACAGCTATCCAAAATTGTAAATTTATTGTAAAATTTGGTTATATGCTTTATTTTACAGGTCCCTTCATTTTATACAAATTTCCTGAGAATTTTCATGTGTAATGGTTCATTTTTTGGACATTTTATACAAAGAGTGGTACAATTTGGTAGAAAAACCTAAACCTTGGTTTTAGTATCTACTCATTATATTTAGATTCGTATGTAGTTGTTAATTTGCAAACATTCTTAATAAATTTGATTATTAACTGTTCTTAAACAGACAGTTGTCAGTGTGTAGTTTTGTGTGAAATCATAAATTAGATTATGAGTGTGTTTCTCAATAACTCAATATAATAATATTAATTTCATAAAAGTTGCTGCTGTGTAGCTGTTCATTCTTAGGACATTTCTCTGAAAGAGTTATGTAATTTATATGGGAAATGTGCTCATTATAGAGTTTGTAAAGAAATAATCTAATATGATGATATGTAATTTGTCACACAAAACTAGACACTGAAAAGTAATTATTGTTTGTTAAATAATTGGTAAGAAACTAATTTATTAAGAATGTTTGCAAATTAACAACTATACAAACCCAAATATAATGAGTAGGTACTAAACTAATTCAACTGTTATTTATAATTTGTACCAAATTGCCCTTTTTGATAAAATATACTACAAACCACCTGTTAAATACCTGCAAATTACACAAAAAATGTTCAGGAAATTCATATAAAATTAAAGGAGCCTGAACTTAGAAAATTAATTAATTTAACTTTGTTTTATTTGATTCTGTTATTTCAGCGACTAACTAGCTTCTGATTTGACAGATGGTTGTCTCTAATAGCAGCAGAGTGTTTGTCTGTCGTGTCTGTAGATCTCTGTTGTCTCTACTCTGCATGCGTGTGTCCAAATGAAGCTTTCCAGGGTATCTTGGTGGGAGTTTTCTCGTCGATTGTCATAGTTTTACTAAACTGTTTTACTGGTTGAGCTGTTTCACTGGCTTAACTAACAATGAGTGTTGTGCTGGAAAGATTTTCAGCTGGATGTGGAAAGCAGTACAGTTTCTCCTTCTTGAAGTATTTTTTTCAATAACCTGTAGATTTTTCTGTAGTTCTGGGTAGTGTTCATGTGTAACAACCATCATCTGCTTAGCAGGGCCTATTTATTGTTATTGAATTGTAGGGTTCCAGTTATTATTTTTCACCCAGTGTGTGGATCTACTATAAATCTCTCTATTCACATACCTCCATGCTTACCCTCTTCCTCACTCCATATTGAGCCGTCTCCTTGACAACACTAATTCCCACATGACCTTTTAGCCTTCATTTATAACTCACATGCTTCCATTGATCCTAACCAGATGATATTCCACACCTGTGCATGCTAAATTAAAATGACAGAGACCATGTTAGTGTAGCTATTTCTGATTATTATTTATTATTATAATACTATCCTGGGTGGATCACAGTATTCCAGCTATTGACTATATTATGGTCACACATGCACAAAAAAAAAAAAAAAAAAAAAAAAAGCTTATTTCATCATGTAAAAATTAATTGCACAGAAATTGCACAAAAACAAAAAACCCAAAGAAAATAGAAAGCAGATGGATATATTACAGCTTACAGGGTTGCTTTATGATTTAATATAAACATCCATTCATTTTGTCTCACTTCATTTAAATTATATTAGGTTTAGGTTTATTGATCATAATTAAGCTACTTATTAGAACTGTGGCACAAGACAAAACCATTTTTTAAAGATAAAAAAATAAAAAAGGAAGATGAGCTCAGATAATATATTGAGAATAAATAAATAACATTAAATATATAAAAACACCAAACAGATACTTGCTGAATATTCCTTTGTTTACAGCAAGTAAATGGCATTAAACAGCATGTATAATTGCACATTGATTTAGTGACAAAGTGAAACCGAACCATTTATTAAGATGACCAGTGTTCTGCTGTCTCCTTTGTAAAGCTACTGCAGGGTCGTTGTCCCCTTTAAAAAAAACCTATGCAGCATTCAGCTTCCATTCTCCATTTAGTTTTACAGTTGAGACCTTGTAGCAAGCCTGTGTTTTAAAAGCCACCCTGTGTGGGAAAAGCAGCACGTTGCCTCCGCCCGTTGGTTTTTACAGGAGCTGCGATGCAGACTGTTGCATTCCACACCTGCCACCCTGGAGCTGCTTACTGTTTGTCACTGTTTTTGTCTCCCTCTGCATGTCTACTCAGGACTAACAAACGTCCCCCAAGGATTATCCTCCCTTTTTTATACCTTCATGCATGTTTTAAATAAGCGAAGCAAATGCATGTGGTTGCTTCTATTTACATTAAATGTTTGTTTTGTGATATTTTTTACAGCTTGATAAGAAAAATTCTCCACAATCATGTCATGAAGCAAACGTGCACACACACCTCCCCCTTCCACTTGCTCACTCCTATTTGCTACCTGATTTATATGCAAGCACATCCTCACATTCCTTTACACACACACACACACACACACACACACACACACACACAAAGAAGGAGATGCTTAAGGCTATAAATCTGATTAATGTCCACCCGCTATGTTTACACACCGTCTTCACCCAAGGCAACTGATATAGAACTGCAGCATCAGGAATCTCATGAGACATTAGAGGAAGCCCAATACATCTCCCTCAGTTAACGTCACAGCCGGCCTTTTTGCTCTTACCAGTAGACACACAACCATTAGCTCTCCTCCAACAGCCTTAGAGCCTTAGCACACAGCACACACACAGGACATTCACACCCATCATGAGTTTGGCATAAAATCAATAGTCACTTAAGGCACACATTTCATTAGTAAGAGGATGAGCAGAATATGCTACACTGAGAGGAGATGAGCCTCTGAGCTCCGCAGTCAATAATAACCCCCATGTCTTCCACTCCGCTCTCTCTTCCTCCTTCTTCCAGGATTCTCTGTGGACTCCGCCATGGGGATAATGAGCCTCGGGGAGCTGACATTTGTTGCGGGTGCACCCAGGGCCAATCACACAGGGGCCGTGGTGCTTCTGCGGAAGGACAACGTGTACCGGCTGGTGCCGCAGCACATTTTCTGGGGGGAGGAGCTAGCGTCTTCATTTGGGTACTCGGTAGCTACCACAGATCTCAACAGGGATGGGTGAGGAAAGTCTAAATGAGAAGTCATTCTGGATTGATATTCATGATATTCCCATATTTGTGGGATGCAAACAAACATGGATGATATGACCCCCAAAAGTCAAAAGAATTTTTATTAAAGTCACCCTTGTCTCAAAAATGTATTTTGCTTTTTGCCACTTGTATGTTGGATGTTGGATCACAAGTAGTTTGGAGCCAGTCTTGTTCCAGTCTGTAACTTTCAATGAGTAGATGTAAATTTAAAGAACTTTTTTCAGTTTTAGAGGGAAAAAAGTTCAGGAACAAATTATCAGAATTATTTTTATAGTTATATGTCTTAAAATATATTTGATTTGTAATTTTCTTTCGCTGTTCCCGTCTCTAGCTGGACTGACCTGATTGTGGGAGCTCCTAACTTTTTTGACCGTAAAGCAGAGATCGGTGGGGCTGTGTATGTGTACCTGAACCCTTTTGGCCACTGGGACGATCAGGCCCGGCCCATCCGTCTCAACGGGACATACGACTCCATGTTTGGGATGACGGTCAGCAACATAGGAGATCTGGACCAGGATGGATACGGAGGTGAGAACAATGTTTTCACTCAGTTCATAACTGCTTAACAAAACCACAGAACAGAACTCTACCTGTAGAGAATAATAAACCAGAATAATGATAACAATATTTGTTAACATAGATGTGTACTTTGAGTCTAAACGTTCATGATATAGGTTGATGTTACTGTAAGTCTTAATCTATGTCAAAATCCCAGATATTTACAACAAAAAAGTCACTGCTACTTTATACAGGTCAATAATTTATATGAAAAAACTCATGCAGCAACATATATGATATGTGGATGAAGGAATATTATTATATGTTTTTAGGGAATGACATTAGCTTAAATTCACTTAAGAGGGATGAATAGCAGAAAAAGATGGATTCTGTTTAATTTATGCTGTTTTGTTTAAAGTAGGATTTCAGTGTTTTATTTGGGTAACTGCAAGTTATGATAATAAATCACACAGTCAGCATTATTATTTAAATCTATTGAAATGTAAATTATGAAGAATGGAATGGGGTGTTTAGTTCCTATAATGTGCAGTTAAAACAGCAAAATCAATCAATTAATCCTGTATCTGTTCAGATATTGCTGTGGGAGCTCCATTTGATGGAGATGGCAAAGTTTTCATCTATAGAGGCTCAGGTGCTGGAATTGAAACAAAACCTGCCCAGGTGAGTTAAACCAGTGGTTCTCCAAGTGGGGTCAAAAGATCGCTGAGGGGGATCCTGGGGGTCCCCAGTAAATAATAATAAGAGGAATAATTTACTTTCACTATAATTCCATCTGTAAGTAACACATGACAGAAAGTATGACTATTTTGGTCATGGGTTTCATACACTTTCTGTCTATTTTGTGTCAGACAGTTTAAGGGTCCTTGACATTAAAACGTTTTAGAGAGTTAAACATTTCATATAGTAGTTTAATCAGAAGTCAGAATGGATGAAAGGTTAGAAAAAGATGAAAACGATTATAAGAATTAATGAATGAATGAGCTGTATTGTTTATTGCGTCAGGTGCTGGATGGTCGTGACTTTGACGTGAGGCGTTTTGGATACTCCATCACAGGTGGTTTGGATATTGATAACAACCACTATCCAGACATTGCAGTGGGCTCTCTTAATGATTCAGTGGTTCTCTTCAGGTGAGAAAGGAGTTAATTTAAGTGTTTATTATTTTCTATATACAGTATATTCGTTTTTTAATTTGTCAACACATATGACAGGAGACATATAGGGCAAATTTTACACCTTGCTATGCTCTAAATATATTTTTTACTGTAAAATTTCAGGATAAAATTCCATATCCACACAAACATTAAACACACACATGAAATACAGGTTTGACCACAAATCCTGCATGTGTACCTTCTTTTTAACCATTAGTTAGTCTTACTTTGTTCTACCTAAACATCTTTGTGTTTTTCTATGTGTCCTCAAGGTCTCGGCCAGTCATCCATGTGATCAGGGAAATATCTATTGACCCTCAATACATTGATCTCGAGCAGCACAACTGCAAGGGTAGAGATGGAGTTTGGTAAGAACTAATATTGTGACAAACATCAAGGACAACTTAACTAAACTCTGATTTGGAAATCAAACAAATAAACCAGCTGCCAATGTATTTCTCTCCATGATGATTATTATTTAAATATACAACCAAGTTGGAATAACTGCAACGCAGATCTCTCTTTTTTTTTTTTTTTGTGTCTCCACCATCTGATGTTTTTAGCGTGCAAGTCAAGGCCTGTTTCACCTTCACAGCCCACCCAGGAAACTACTCACGACACATAAGTAAGTCAGTCTCACATGGGACTTAATATCATCCCCCTCAGTGTTTGTATTTATAGTGGAAAGTAACCTTATCTGTGGGGTAACATTAGATGTTATTATGATTAAATCACAGCTGTGTAATACTGTAATCCCTCAGATGCGAGTGTGGGGTGTGTGTGGTGGGCTCTTGAAGTGTGCTCTTGTGTGACCCCCCCCCCCCCCCCCCCCCCCCCACACCCCCAACCCAGTCTATGCATAACTCTTGTTTTACTTCATTCAAGTCCTATTGGTGCACTTTGAGGCTGATACCGAGCGCAGGAAGCTGGGCCTACTGCATCGTGTTAACTTCCTGGGCCGCAGCTCCCTGGAGCCAGAGTACACTCAGACGGAGGAAGTGGAGCTGCATCACCAGCATCGCCCTGCGTGCACCACTGCCATCTTCCAGCTCCATGTCAGTGATATTACTTTGTTGTTCATCTTTTCCAAATTACAAAGGGATGGAAATTGTAATAATCAAGTAATAGATGACATTTTTCTCAGTTTCAGTGCATTCAAGTATTTCCTTTTCATTAAATGTTTTGATGTATACAAGTGGAAAAACAGCACTCTTTTATACCTTATACCCACTGTAACTGAGTTTTTGTTGATCATTAATGTCTTTATAATCTCTCTCCATACAGGAGAACATTCATGACAAACTGCGCCCCATCACCCTGGCGATAACCCACACTATCAAGCCTGTGCCACCACGCAGACATTCAGGTGCCAAGAGGCTGGAGAAGCTGGCGCCTGTACTGAGTGTTTCCCCCTCTAATACGCTGCACTCTGAGGTCTGTAACAGAAAAGCAACTAGAAGTATTTTATAGTACTCCTGTCCACAGGTTACTATATAAATGTCAATGGTTTACTGTATGTAACAATTCATATCAACAGTTTTCCTTTTGAGTGTAATTTAAACAATCAAGGGTAGTTACAGCTGAAAATATATTAAAACATTTCCATCTAAAATACTGTTTTCAGCCCACAACAATAACATGCACAATAATTTGTGTTTAACTGCAGGGTTTTATACGGTTGTAAAAGCTTCCTTACCCTGATTCTGGTTTCTGGTTAAAATTCAGTGATGGGACTTTCTACTGATTCATTTTCTTACCTTCTCACACACATCCTGTACCCATGGTTTTGCATTACCTGTGAAATTTCTGTAATAGCTGCTGCTTAATAGGCATTTTAAGCATAGAGATGCTAAAAAGTTTGCAAACAGATTTCAGCATGTACCATACTGCATGATTACTTTTATTTATTAAAAACATACTATTAAAGTAGTTGGACAATGTGCTTTTGGATTCGAATGGCTTCACTTCTGTCTCATTTACCCCCTGAAGGTGAATTTCCTGCGGGAAGGATGTGGCAGTGACAAAATCTGCCAGAGCAACCTGAAGCTGAGCTACCAGTTTGGGACACGACCCATGACCTCTGACCTCTTCACCCCTCTGCCAAAGTTAGTATCTGCGTAGGCCTTTTTGTGTGAGCTGGTGGATTTGATGATGTTGATGATGTTTTATATAATAAAACGACCAACCTTTAACATGTGTTGATATGCCGCTTGTTGAATATTTTATTGACAACTGTCCACTGTCTTTTCTGCGTTTCTGTAGAGATGAAGATGATGTGCAGGTCTTCTCCCTGTCAGACCAGCGGTTGGTGGTGCTGGAGATCACTGTCACCAACATGCCCTCTGACCCACTGTACCCTGATGAGGACGGAGATGACGCCCACGCTGCTCAGCTGATTATCTCCCTTCCAGAAACATTGTCGTACGCCGGCTCCAGGATCCCACCACAGGTATGAACTTACAGGAAATCACAGAATCAGTTGGAACAAGTCTTTGTTTTGGTGTTTTATTAGTTGATTTATATACTGTGTTTACACCTATCGAAATTAATCTTACTCACTGTGATGATAATGGCTCATTTGTGTAGTGAAATTTCACTTCAAACTAAAATGTTCTGTAAACTGCTTGTTAGTTTGTGCTGATAGTATTTGTTTGATATCCTGACTGACTGTAGATAAGGTGTCAAGCAAACCAGAATGGCTCCCAAGTTGAATGTGACCTGGGAAACCCTGTGAAACGAGACACGAAGGTAAGTAAACAAAACGGCGTTAAAACGTATTTTACAATTTTATATACTTTTGATATCTTTTGATATTACTTACTACAACATAACTTGCTTCAAGCAAAACCATTAGCAGCATCAAATGTGTAATTATTATTATTATTTTTTAGCTTATAAGTGAATGTGTTGCTTTTTCAGCTAAAATTCTCCATCAACTTGAGCACATCTAACATCACAATAGAGACTACTGAACTGACAGCAAATCTCTTATTGACTACGTAAGTCCTCTACATCTTTTTTGAAAGTCAAAAATCAAAACGAAAACAATGACAATAAAGTTGTTTCAAAAACAAAAATTGTCCCAGATATTTGACTTGATTCGATGAATAAATTATGAGGTCACTGTGTTTGCTCGTTGTGTTGTCCTCAGTATCAGTGAACAGCCTGATCTGGCCCCAGTCACAGCATATGCAAAGGTTGTGATAGAGCTCCCTCTGTCTGTCAGCGGGTGAGTAAAACCTCCAGTTTCTCCATTAACCATTTAAAACTGTTTGAGAAATCTAATTTATCTTAAGTTAGTTTACTAAAATTTCATGGCTGCACATTAAATGAAAGCAAAAAGTAATTCATTAGTTTTTGGATCAAAATCAAATCCACCTTTCTGGTTAGCAGCTGTAAGAAAGATGCTCTAATCCATCATATGAAGATGTGTGAGTGTGTATGCAGCTGTCTGACCTACTGATGCACTTATATTTTACTGTAGACTCGCTCATCCTCACCAGTTGTTCTTCAGTGGGGCTGTAAAGGGAGAAAGTGCTATGACCAGTCTGGAGGACATCGGCAGCCCTGTGGATTTTGAGTTTGTGGTGAGGACTGAGTGTGTGTGTGTGTGTGTGTCAGGATGCTAGTGTGGTTGTTTTATTCCATACCATAAGTGTGTGAACACATAAGATAGCGGTGTCTGACACATCATGTATATCTTACATTTTAATATAACTGATATTAGATCAGGTTAGTTTCTTCCTATATTTATTTATTCATCCCCATTAACCTCCAAATGTGGCTGCTATTCATCCTGGGGTCCACCATAAAATAATTTTACAATAAATTAAAAAATGTGTCTTTCTTTCAGGTGGTTAATCCTGGTCAAGCTCTGCAGACGCTCGGCTCGGCCTTCCTCAACATCATGTGGCCTTACGAGCTGGCCAATGGGAAATGGCTCCTTTACCCTGTCAGCTTGAAGTTTGAAGGTCACCAAGACACACTCTGCACTCTTACAGGGGCTTTGAATCCTCTGAAGCTCAACAGCTCCTCACCTGCAGAGCTTCCACAGCCTGTCAATAACATGGTAGGTGGGACAGTTAATGTTTGACTCTGAACCATCTTTATTTCTTGAAACATCTCATGCAACTGATCCGTCTCTACATGTATCAATGCATTGCACCAGGTTCGACGAATGCGCCGTTCCCACCCAGAGGATGAAGGTCAAGTGATGACAAAAGGCAGTGTGGGACAAACCACCCCTGCTGTGGCAGCTTCAGACAGACGCAAGTCGTTCAAACTGGTGAGAGGAGAGAAAAAAAAAAAAAAAAGAGACACAGATGGAAAGGAGAGGAAATAACGCTAATTCATGTTTTTCTGATTTTCTGCTCATGCATACAAACAACTGAACACCCCTAAAATATAGATGCTCAAATAAATAAAGACTGTGTTACTTTGTGCGTCACTGCTTTTGTAGCTGCTTATGTCTGTCTCCATTCATTTGAAAACATTCCCCAGGGTGCTCAGCTGTCATTTTCTTTCAGGATTGTCTCTTGGGGTCGGCACGCTGTGTGCTTTTCCAGTGTCCCCTCCACAGCTTCTCTGGTCAGGCCGTTCTCAAGATCCAGGCCAGGCTGTGGAACAGCAGTTTCATAGAGGTAAAAGATCCTGTCATCACCACATCAATCAACAGCTACCTGCACATTACTCAATCTCAGCTTCAATTCAACTGTTACAGCTGCTGCTGGCATTGAGCTAAGTACATGACTAATGTAAGTGAATGAATGATAGCTGCAGAAAGTGCATTCGATTAAGATGAGAACTCAGAGACTGATGTTAGCAAACTGTGAATACAGATGTCACCGAGTGTTGTGTGGATGCATATTTGTATTTAAGAGAATCAAATTATGGACTCAATATAGAGTTGTTTATTTTTGTGAAATGTTTTTAATGTTTCATATTTCCACTTGAAACACAATGTTGGAGACATTCCTCATGTCATGGTATCTTTAGGAGCTGTAACGTATCTGTAATAAGAAGTACAATGTCACTCTGAAGACTTCATGTAAGTGATTAGCCATTAAATACCAGGTTGTCTCTCTCTCTGCCTCTCAGGAGTTCCCAGCAGTTAGTGCTTTGGAGCTGCTGCTCACAGCAAACATCACTGTGAAGTCCAGCATCAAACATCTGGTCCTCAAGCATGCTGCTGCACAGGTACTTAACACAAACACTTACATTTGTGCAAAGATTTATCTTCCAAAAAACAATAAATCTGCCAATAAAGGATAGGTTCACAAAAAGGTTTTCCTCACTGTAATCATTCTTCCTGTTCATGGCCCCTTCAAATGTGCTTTTAATGTAACTGTAATTGTGTCCACACACTTCTTGTGCATAAATGCATCTAAAAATTTATCTGAGGCTCATATGAGGCTTCAGCATTCTAAGTTGACCATATCAACTGGATACTACACTAAAAAAACTGTAATGTTGAAAAATAAACTCTTTTAAAAAAAAGACTATTATCACTAGAAGCCTGCCTCATTGATTAATTCACTTATTCGTCTTATTTTGCACTTTCCGTCCTCTCTTCCTCTCCAGGTTCCAGTGATGATCTATCCTGAGCCTGGTTTGGCTGACCAGTACTGGATCCCCTGGTGGATCATCCTAATTGCTGTCCTGGCAGGCATCCTGCTGCTGACTCTACTGGTCTGCATACTGTGGAAGGTAACACACATAGGATATCTAAAATGTATCCATTCATAAAACCCTATACACATTCTTCTAGTATGTTTCAACGCATCTTGTCCAAAAACAATGACTATTTTGTCATTAATAACACTTGCTGTGCTTCAGGATTCTCTGTAATGGCAAATATTGATACAAACAGTTTAGTTGCCTTTACATAAGAGGTTCTTATTTACTTCATTTCTGTCACTCCACTGTGCCATTTTCTCACTTTCCATGTTAGTCGAATTATTTCTATCTGCTTTGTTCTGTTCTGTCCTATAATCATTTTATTCCTCCGAGCTCACTCTCATCTGTTCCTTTCCTCTTTTGTACTTGTGTTTGTTCTTTGTGTCTCCCACACACTTTTGTTCCCTTTGTTTGGTCTCCTCTCAACTTCCGTCTGGGGACTCTCTATCCCTAAATCCCCTTTCTATGTCATTTCCAATTCTTTTCCCTGCTGTACTGTTTCCCACCTTCCTGTGGTCATCTGTTGACGCAGTGTGGGTTCTTCAAACGCAGTGAGCGACGCCGACACTATGAGACGGAGTACTACCGCGCCCATTTGGGGGTCCAACCCTCGGAGGTGGAGAAGCAGGCATCAGAACTATAATTAAAAATATTTGACTCTGGCCTGCTCTCCCCTCCTCCTCCTTCCTCCAAGCGGTAAAAATCCTCATACACAATTGCTTTGTAGCTCACCCCCACTGAGGTGTGGCTGGTGGTGTTCATCACAGTATTTTTTTTGGCATGCATGATCACAAACCAAGAGATATATTACAGCTCCAATAACTGAGATAGTGGATAATTGACTAAGCAGGCAGGTTAACATTTGCAGCTCACAGTAGAGCAAACAAACACACAGTTTAATTCAAGTGTTTTCATTTTGGAAAGGTTGTAAAAGATATTGTGGTAATTTTGCAATTCTACAATCATAGCATTATGAACACCCACAGGCTCAGTGTCTTAATCAGGCAAAGTGTATCACACACATATATATAGCACCTGGTATAAAGTCAACAAAGCATGTTGTCATTCTCAGATGTAATTAAAACTCAACAGCTAAGCCAAGCATCATGTTTCCCTTTCCTGAGGAGCTTCTTGCAGCTGCCGAGAGGCCATTGAGACATTTTCCGTCTAATAGGAACAGTGGGCTGGATGCCACCTCGCACCCGTTTATCTGCACCTTTAGCCTTGACCTTCTGAATCATTTTTTTCTTTGGTCTTATTCTCAGTGACTAAGATGATCTCTCAGTTAAAGAACACACGCTTAATATTTCAGAATAATCAAATATAGTGAAATTAAAAATAAGTACATAGGGCAATCTAACTGTATTAACAGACATGTGCAATAAAAGATATTCAAACTTTATTATAGATATTGCACATTATTTACTGTTCAAAGATAACATCATCCAAATTGTTTTAATATTTGCCTGCTGAACACCATCCAACCAGCTCTACTTCAGGGCGTTGAGATGCTTGCTGTGCTGTGTGTTGTGCCTCTGTTGTTGATGTTACTGTTAATTATCTGCTCTTGTTCATTCTAGTCTATGAAGACTATTATTTTTCCAACTAGATTTTTCTATTCGGTGCCAGAATGGAGTTTCATTAGGATCAGTTTTAATTCACATTAATGTTTTAATGAAATTTTAGCAGTTGTGTGTTCATCAATGACACTTAAGACTTAGGCTGAGTTAGACATGTAAAGCATGTGGATTAGATTTTTGGTTGCCTTTTATTAAACAATCTTGAGCTTGACTGCACAAGGTCATCAGATAATCACTTTTACCTCTCATCTGTCTGAGATGAACTAGAAGATCATCACTTCAGTGGAATAAATGAGATTATATTTCTCATTAGGCATGACATTGGATAGTAAAGCATCTTATCTGCTAAAGAAAGACAAAAAAAATGCAAGTTGTTGGCAATCGCATGCATCTATTTGACATCACTTAATTCTGTTTTTGTTCCTTCCTTCCGTTCTATCCCTCTATCTGCACTCATACTTGCTTCCTTTCTTCCTGCGCTGACAGTGTGGCTTCTTCCGACGGGCCCACTACAAAGACAAATTGCCTCAGTACCACGCGGTGAAGATCCCTCGCGAGGACCGGCCACAGTTCCAGACTGAGAAGTCAGGAGTTGTACATAAAAAGGAATGGGCCACACACTGGAGCGACGGGACCTCGTAACTGGCTTTTGACTGACTGAATTAAATCAAACCACCATGTGTGGCTCTCATTCTGTCTTTGAATTGGAACTAACTGACTAAAAAAAGTGCACATAGACTGAGAACATGAAATCTTGTGCACACTGCCTGTACTGTGTCAGTACCTGCATATTGGTGGCCTGTTACACTGACTGGATCTATACTTTCCTATACCGTAGCCCACTGATGGCTGGCCCTGGATAGTTTGTTTATTATGCATCTATATCAGGGTTTTACAGTAAATACTGAAGACCCACAACAATAGAGTTTATTAGTTAGCTGCTGGATATCTTTCACAGCCTGCAGAAGGAGCACTGATGCTCACATGGACTTCACTGTCAATGGACAACGAAGAATAGAGGATCACACAATTCATATAGACACACAAAAACATGCATGAACGCACAAACATACTCTACAATATTAGATGCATACAGACACACTGTACATTTTTGATGAAGGAGCCACTGCCCATGACAAAGTCTACTTTTTGCCTTAACTACTGTAAGATTGAAAACTGAAATGGGGCAATGAAAAAAAGCATTTTTTTAATGTAACTGGTGTTTTGTTTTTTTTCTTTTAGTCAGCACTGGTAAACATTGTGAAAACATCAGTATGTAAGATATCAGTAAAGTATGACAAACATTTAATGTTGCCTGAGTGAACTTGAATAAGAACAAGGAAACCACAACACAGCCTATGAAAGCCATAGCCACAGCACTGTTGTCGCATGGAAACCAAATGTGTCGGAAAAAACAAAGCAATATTATAAATGTGGTCTGTGTAAGTCTTTAAATTTCAGAAACAAACTTTTGATTTCTGAATAGATGTCTTGACTCATGAAGGCATAACATCTTCCAGTGTATAAAATGATTATTTGTGAGAATGCATATATGAAAATGTCTCCTTTACTACAATGTATAACATAATTAGACATCTAAAATTTCAGGTTGTACAGTAAAAACATTTACCAGAAGACACCATGACGTTTGAATAAATAATGTAGTTTTAAAACTGTTTAGTTGGAAGATATTAACATGCTTGTCGCTCTGTTCTTGAATGATAATGTACGTTATCATTATCGGACAGATTGTACATTAATTTCCAACACTGACATTCATAATTGCATTTTAAGTGCCTTATGCATACAAGTGCAGCAGTTGTGAGCTACTGAACACAAGACAACTTGCTAATTAGATAATGTTACCCTGTCTGGTGGAAACTTGTAAGAAAAATACTCATCCCTTCAACACACAAACATCATGACAGGAGAGAAGATCTCAGAGGAGCAGAATATGTTGGCAAGGAACCAGATGAACTTCTAAAAATGTATTTTAATCTAATCGGGGTCGATGAAGTGGCTGTAAAGCATGAAGTGTCAGCTTGTTGTTTTTTTTTTGGTATTGCTGGACAATCTTGTATTAGCTGCATGAAGCTCCTGTTGCTGTTCTGACACCCCCCCCCCCCTTTTTCATTGTCATGATTCAGTGTTTTATTTATTTTTTGTTTGGCTGCACTGTTTTAACATTGTAAATAAAATAAAAGGAAACAAAATAAAACCATCAGATAACTTACCATGTGTCGTTCTCAGCAGCCATCAAACAATGAGCCCACAGTCATTTTTTAACTTCTTAAACCTGCACTTAACTCAGAGGAAACTAGAGGGAGACAAAACTCTAAAAATTAAAATCCTGCAGGACTATTTGGATTGTTTATGTAAGAATAGCAACTGCCTATGTGATACAGAAGATAATTTAACAATGATGCAGTATATTGCCTTTTTAGCATAGGAGAAGAAACAACATTAAAAGGTAATAATTTTATAGAATGACATTTGCACATGACCTTGAGTGTATATCTGTCACCATGAAGAGAGACCTATTACCCCACAAGGACAGAGACTAGTGGTAAATAAAATAAAGCATTTTCTTTTTGAAAAACGTAAACGTAAAATTCACGTTATGTGAGACTTGTGCGTATTGCTCACATTATGGTGTTTATGCAATCACATTTAAGTTTAAAGAAAGGTTAAGGTGATGATTAGTACTGTGAGCCAGTCTCAGGGAAATAAATGAAAGTCAATGTGATGTGATGGAAACACAACTATATGTGTGTAACTAAAATAAAAAGTAACAAGTGGTTAAAATCATCATCAGGACATGTCACAGTCTGGGATATCAGCCTGTGCTCTGGTTCATAAAAACTCAAAAGGTCATCAATATTTAGCTCGGGGTCATTTGGAGCTTTAAATCTGCAAATCATTTCCTGTTCGAACTGGTAACCAGTGGAGAGATGATTTAATTGTTCATGACTATCTATCTATCTATCTATCTATCTATCTATCTATCTATCTATCTATCTGTCTATCTGTCTATCTATCTATCTATCTATCTATCTATCTATCTATCTATCTATCTATCTATCTATCTGTCTATCTATCTATCTATCTATCTATCTATCTATCTATCTATCTATCTATCTATCTATCTATCTATCTATCTATCTATCTATCTATCTATCTATCTATCTATCTATCTATCTATCTATCTATCTATCTGTCTATCTATCTATCTATCTATCTATCTGTCTATCTATCTATCTATCTGTCTGTCTGTCTGTCTGTCTGTCTGTCTCCTTACAAAATCGACATGTAAGCTTAAGACAAGTTGCTGGGTGTATTTTTTACTTTTGGATAGCTGTTTCTCTGTTTCCTGTCTTTATGCTAAGCTAGGCTAACTGTCTGCTGGCTCCAACATCCTATTTACTGTACAGACGTGTGAATGGTATCAATCTTCTCATCGAAATCATGGCAAGTAAGTGGAAACACTTGTTTACCAAAATAATCAACTATTCTTAACACCAAGAAAAGACACATTTAAGCTACAGCATGTTAATAATATAATGTTTCTCAGTCTCATCATGGCATGGTTGTTATGTTGGTATGTTAGAAGAAGAAGAAGAAGAAGATATACTTTATTAATCTCTCAATAGGGAAATTTTTTTTTCATTTTTTTTTATTTGCCACATGTTGCAGATTTAGTTCTGGTGAACTGAAAGTGTTTGATTTGATTTATATTTTCTCCGATCTGAACTAGTACATTATGACTGCTCAAGGTGAGCATATGCAGATTATGAAGTTTATAAGATTAAACATAAATGCTACTTTTTATTTTCCTGTCAGATTTAGTGAATTAGATTTTTAACTAATCCAAAAGCTTATGATCTTATTATAGTAATTAAGACTAATTCCCCTCAGTATCCCTCAGACGTCATTCTGGTTGCCATGGCAGTTAAACAAGGAAAGTTTGACGATGTGTGTGTGTGCGTGTGTGTGCGTGTGTGTGTGTTGTAGTTTAAGCGGATTGTCACCCATTAGGCACTTTGACGAGCAAAATCTGTTGATGTCTCATCCAGTATTGGAGAAGTGACTAATTATTACACACACAAGCAAAGACACACACACACACACACACACACACACATAGAGCGAGGCAAAGACAGTGATAAAGTGAACACATATGGCACTAATAAAGCAAGAGTCACTCTCACAAATCAAGCTTAAAGTTGTCCTCGTTTGAAATGAACAAAATGAAAAAAGCTGACATTTAACAAATGAATCTCTCCCTGCTTTCTGAAATCCTTTTATCAGCATGTTGCTGTAAAAAAAAAAAAAGAAAAGCAAAAACATCACACACATCGTTTCAATGTGTAGGCAAAGGTTTTGATGATGCATGTTACTATTGACCTATTAGTGAAAACCTAGCCTATGTTTACCTATTTCTTTAGATTAAACATTTGTTTGTTATATGTTCTGCCCGCCCTTACAAACATTTCCCTAAAATGAAATGAAAGATCATTTATCTGACATGAATCTGATGCCATTAAGATACAAAGTCTGAAAGTGATCCTTCGCTGTTGAATGAATCAGTAACTTAAATTGCAAAGCTTGTGATATATTTGATTGTGGTATGCAGTCCTCTCTCTTCTCTCATTTAGAGAAAAATATGTAAAAATGAATTAGTCAATGTGTCATTTTTTTGTTCACTGGTAATGTATTTTGTTGTTTGTTTGTTTCTGCTCTGTCTCTGTTCATCTCAGCCTTAAAAACACGTTTTCATATTCACAGTACTGTTGCCTAAGATCATAATATCAAAGTTCTGTTTCATATTGGTGCATGATTATGTGGGTAATGAATGTTTTATGTATTGTCTGTCTGCACACGCAGTTTGGACCAGTGAACAACAGGGACTGGTGGATCAGAATCCATTTGCAGGGATTTATCTGTTTAATAACTGGGAGAGTTGTGTTGCACTACCCTGAGGGCCACATAATAATGCACTCTTGTGCTCAGTCGTCACTAATGCCCTCATTCTGTTAAATGGACCTGGTTAAGTCTCATATTAAGGCTGGTTCTTCCTTCATCCTGTCCCCTGTTCCCCTTTGTACAGTAGCATCCTTCTCCAACTCTCCTGGGGTTTCACAGCCAGTCACCGTGAGGTGTATATAAGACCCAGCGAGGATGTCACCACCAATGAAGCCAGCCAGAACACAGCACAAAGAGGACACTTAAAGACGACCAGGACCAAGACGACTCCATCCTCTATTCTCCAGGATCCCTTGAAGTCAACAGGTATCATCAGACAACCAACATCTCATTCTTTGTCTGCCTTTGCCAACAATAATCATCTAAATCTCCTCTCTAGTCTGAGACCATGGACACAGCTGCAGTGGTGACTCTTCTGGCTCTGGTTATGGCTCTGGCTGGTGTCAGTCAGGCTCTTCACATCCAAGGCGGTCTGGACAACAATGACATACTGCCAGGCAGCTCAGAGGAGAACTTGGCCGACCGCCTGCTGGGGCTGGTGAGACAACAAACTACTCACATTGAAATGCGTTTGTTATTGACATACTCTTGGTCTTTGATTTATCAGGAGTAAGTTGAGTATTTTAGAATATAAATCTAGTTTTGCATCATATCTCAGGCACATGGTTATGTGTTAGTATACTGTCTGTATCTAGGCAGGATTTTAATACGGACTGTCTGCCACATTGGACTGAATGAAACGTTCTGTGCACAACCACAAGTCATGCCAACATTTTTGGAGGAGTCTGTCACTCCATGTAATCACACGTCCCATTGATTTCAGATAGTTTTCCTCCCAGGACAACAATGTGTACAATGTAATATATTCTGGGGTTAACAGACAAGTCAGAACAAGACAAATATAATGTTCCTCCATTGTGGCGCAGTAGACAGAAAGATCTGTGTTTTATTTTTTTTATAAAGATAAGGTCTGGGGAAACTTGGGCGAGTACAAGGAGAATTTCTTTGCCTTTGTACACTGATATCCACATCTCAAGGTCCCTTACCACAGCAGGGCAGACCAGCTGGAGGTAACATCCCCAGGGTTTGTGTTGCAGCCCAAAATTCTTTTGATCTTCCCAAGATGTATTTGTGGAGAATATAGAAACAAGCTTTTTGATACCAGGTTTTACATTTGTTTGTGTGTGTGTGTGTGTTTTGGTGTGTTCCAGGAGAGTGAATACACAGATAACAGCATTGACGACCGTCTGCTTGCCTCATTGCTGAGAGCTCTGCTGTTTGGATCTCCGAGAGAAACCAGGAACTCTGTCCTCCATCAGCCACAGAGGTCATTGCATTTACAGAGCATGTTTTTACTGCTTACGTGCACAAAAGCACAGGCAACATTTTAAAACTATATGATTTCAACCTGCTGTATACTTTAGCAGTTTGAATCAGCACTGCGTTGACAACATATTCCACTGCAGTAGACTTTGAGGCAGATGAAATGAAAATCCATTAACCCATTTCTATCTATTTTCCATATCTGAATTTTAAAATGACACAAAGTACCATATATTCCATTTTCAAACATTATGTACTTGAGATGTACATTAGTGAAAGTGGCTCAGGAGCAAACCGCCCTATTATGGCAAAGATTAGATCATGTTTTAACTTACAATAACTGTTAAAACTGTAGTGTGCTGTTACCTTTAACCTGCATTCTATATAACAATAATTACTGCTTGGATATGTCTATGTTTATCCCAGCAGGTTTGGCCGTGGCTCGAGAGGGCAGGTAGTTTCAGAGGATCAGATACATACCCGTGACTGGGAGGCTGCCCCTGGTCAGATCTGGAGTATGGCTGTGCCCCAGAGATTCGGCAAGAAGTAGTCTGGCAGGCAGATCCACACATCACTGTCCTGATACAAGGCTGAGCAGTACAGAAAATGTGGAGAGAGAAAATTTAAATGAATAAATCAGAATGATCTTAAAACTCATCAATCCTTACTTGACAACTTGTTTCAGTAAAGCTTCCTTTTTCATTTTTTCTGATTTCCAACACTGTAAAGCATGTTGACTGGTGCCTAATAAGGTTTCCTGAGCTGACTTTATTTGCCTGACTTGAATGTTATTTAGGACCAAAAGCTGTAAATTGATTGTTACAATTTGGTGTTATTTTTTCTGTCCTCTGGTCAAATAATAAAAAAACCTCAATTCATGTGTATGTTCATTATGGATAATGTCATCAATTAATCAATTAGCTGATCAATGGAAAATGAATTGGCAGCTATTTTGATAGAATTATTGTTTCAGTCATTTTCTGAGAAAAAAATTGGTAATATTTCTGTGGCTTCAGCTTCGACTTTGTGAAGATTTGCTGGTGTAAATGGAAATTCTTGGGTTTTGTAATATTGGTCAGACAAAATGAGACATTTGAAGACGTTATCTTGGACTCTGGAAAACTATGAATTTGTATACACCAAGTAATTAATTAAAAAATAACCATCAGATTAATCGATAATTCAATAAAAATTGTTAGTTGTAGCCCTCTGAAAAAAACCAAACATTTTTAATAATTAAAAAAAATCTTTGGGGGCATCTTAGCTATTTGGATTTGGTTGGTGGACAACTTCTGTGGCTTCATAATAGCTGCTGAGAATTGTTTATAATAACATTTTCACCAGCTGATTCGTTTATGGCATGGTGTTTTATTAGTTGCATAAGCATGAAATATGAATATAATGTCAAAATGAATTGTATTATCATTAAAACGCTATTTGCAAACAATTTCAACAGCACCAGCACCCAGCAACTAACATCTGCTAGACCACACACACAAGCACATTACCTCAGTCATTTTCCCACTAGATTGTCTTAACTGGCTCACTCAGGCGTCAGAGGAATGTAAATAAAGAGGACACACAAACAGATATATGCTATGGTGCATTAGGAAAGGTAATATAAAAAATATCACCAAGCAATTAATGAAATCGCTTTCGTCTTTACACAGACTGCAGTGTGAAGGATTGGGTTTCATGGAACATGGATGGAAATTGTTTAATGTAAAGTGATGCGCAGCTCTTTTCCACAGACCAGCAGTAGCTGTTTGGTTTTGTGTGTGGTAGATTTACAGGCCACCTGGGGAAGCAGCATGCAATAAGCTGCAGCACTAATTAAAACACAGCAACATGCAATTACTCTACACTTTCACAGTTTCCGCAGCCAATTATTGGGAAGGAAATCATGTCAATCCTTCTTACAAAGAGTCTTTTATTAGCTTGACCTCCCATTCCTCCTAATGAGCCCAGAAGAAGAGATACAAATAACCAGTGCTGATTGGAGACTGCATAGATGACCTCTCGATTTTCACTTTCGTCACAGCTAACCTACAGAATGTCTATTTTTGGATTGTTTTTCTGACTATTTATGGCTTCATTAGGGGGCATTGTAACATGTCCCTCGCAGGTAGAGTAAGTTTTTTTTTTGTTCTAGCTCTTCCATTATCAATTTACCTACACCATAGGTTTTTTTTGGGTTTTTTTTTTTAGCAAACCACCATCTGCAGTAGAGCATTGATCAAAGCTGATGTACATAGTACTGTAAAAGACGAAAACAGGTTCTTTAACTGAAAATATACACATATGACAACATAGCTGGCACAACAACTCAAATCAAATTAGGATATTTCTATATACCAAATAACACTATGGAGTCATGACCCTGTGGTGATCGAGTGGCATAAATTATACGTACTGTATGTAAAGGTAAAATGTACGCCGCTATGAATGCACATCAAATACACAGTGAAGCAACAACAGAGAGGAAAAGACTTAATACTGTCCAATGTTAGCGCCTTAGCATCAATGAATTATCAGTTCACTTTTAGTCTATGTTAACACTTTGCTTCTTATTAACTTGTCCAATGTAAAAACTGTAACTGACAAAATGTCACATTTTGTTGCATTAAGGTTAGGTGTATTACACCTTTTACACCTTTAGATAAGGCCTAAATGCACATAGTGACCCCACTTATCTTCCAGTAAAGCTCTGACCAACTTCAACTTGAGCAAAGGTTTGATCATCCAGAATCACTGAAAATAATTGAATAATTGAATCCAGACTTGCTAGACTAAGCTGATAGTTAGTTGAAATAAATTGCTATCCAAGACAATCACAGTCAGAAAGAAAGTAAACATCATAGCTGTATGAAATTACGAAATTGGGGATTGGGGTATAATATATGCAGACATATATGTTCTCTGATATATCATCTTTTTCCTTCCTATTACACTATTATCAATAATGGAGTGTTCAATGTTGCTACTGTGTGACAGCTAGCTAGATTTAGTCAGACTGAAAAATGTCTAGTACACATCTTATAATGAATAATTCAATTTCTATGTCTTATATTACACATTATAAGGACATAAAGAAATTGAAATAAATTGGAGTGGAAAGCATCCTGGAACAGAGACAAATATTACAGAAGATGGCAAATGAAAATGCTACACACATAAAAAAAAAAAAAAAACTCTCGGTCTCACTCTAGTAATAATTTTTAGATGGAGAGAAAGAAACTCAGCTAAAAATGCAATACTGAAGATGCACAGTGAAAACAAAACATTTAAAATATCACAAGGGCATGGCAAATGACATGTGAGACATAAACATGATATAACAAAGATGTTGAGACAAAAAGATCGATCTGGACGTGGGGGCTGCTGTCTGTGCAGCTGTAGCCTCTGATCAGCAAAGAAAGACTCAACTCATCTGAATTTCATGAGTCTGCTGAGGGCTCAGGGAAAAAGTATGTGTGCAGCAATTATAACAGACAGAGAGAGAAACAGAGACAGCTGATACAGAGAGAGGCAGAGTGATTGATATTGAGATTGCTTTGTGTCCACATTCTGTATACTGTATGCTGCAGGTTTACAATAAAACATATGAAGTGCAGTTACGTCTTTGATAATAACCTTGTTCTTATCTATTTATTATGGCTTGCTGACCTTTCCTTGACCCTTCACTTTCCCTTATGGTCATCATCTTGGAAGGCAGCCATCTTGAACAGAGGAGGGGGAGGTCTCAGCCGTTACTGACCGTGGCCATGACACAGCACAATTTGTCACACATAATAGGCTTTAATGGGTACAGGGTGAGTGAAGGATCTTAAAAAAAGACAAAGTGCCTTGTGACTGGTGTGATTGTGTGACACAACACAGAGCTGTTTGGTTGAGTGATTTTCTAATAACAGAAGAGTGCTGTAGTAATTATGACCCAGGGAAGTGACATAGTTAGATGGCAAAAGGTTGTGCACTGTTCAAGACTACCAACTGGACATTTTAACCTTTCACATCCAGCATTTTACTGCTGTTAATATTCTAATTCTCATAATGTCAGATTTTTACTACATTTTTACATTTTTTTTATTTTTTGAGTGAGATATTCAACATGAGTTTTGTAGGACAATCTACTATCTAACCTAAAGTCCTTAGTATTTATAATGCTGCATTGTGTCAACTAGTTTAATGCATGGACAGGTGTGGGAATGTCAATGATTTGTGCCCTTGTGAAATACACAGATTTAGTTTAGTTTAGTTTTGAACATGACTTAAATCAAGTATTATAATCATTACCAAGTTAAAGGAAACTATATACACGTCTGTGGACTTCTTTGAAGTTTGTTCAACCAGAGACATAAACAATATGCTGGCATTAAGAGATGACACTTAATATACAGCTTTACCAGTGTCCTCCCTTTATTTATTGTAAATCTCTGAGGTTGTATACACACTGCTAGATATTATAAGCTTTCTCTCACTCACTCATTCACACTCACACAAAGCATGTAGCTTCTTATGAACACACTTCTTTGCTTTAATGACAAACACATAATTCTCGAAAAGCTCTTTTCTCTTTTCTCTTTACCTCTTTACCTTAAAGTAATTGTTTTCCTTCTAATCTAAAATTAGTTTTAGACAAAATATGTACACAAAATTTTTTACACTCAATTCAGTGTAAAAAAAGAAGACATATTTAAGCATATGGTCTAGTGCTCTGGGCCAGATGGGCCAGATGCCATGTGGTCACAGCTTCCCTGCTTCAACTCCCACCATAATCTTTGTTGCATTTCAACCCCAACCCCCCCGTGCCTTAGCTCTGTCCCAAATCTTAACTGTGAACTATCAAAGGAAAAATGTCATAAAAAAAAGTCACTATCTTCCTCCCAAGAAATCTTCTTTTTGATTTTTCTAAACATTAAATCTTAGCGATGGACAACATCAAAACACCAGAGACTCGAGGGAGCATCAAATCATGTTGACATGAGCAAATCAGCAATGTAGAGCTGCAGACCAAAATCTGCCTGGCAAATTTTTCAAAAAGGACTGGAGAAAGGAAATAGTGTGTGCTAGGTTGGAAATGAAAGAGTGTTGTGAAGCAGTTCAACCTCGTATGTTTGCTCACAAAATATAAATTCTTCTGGAAATTGAATTGTCTAGTTACAAAAGCATCATGTTATTTATCCCCAGAACTACAAATCTGGAAAGAAACACCAGCCATATGCTCTTTGGGTGGTGTCAGGTATCAGGGCCCAGTAGATGTGTGATGTAGGGACACTTGATCAGGCTATGTGGCGATCAATAAAGACTGTGTTGGCCAGGCAGCAGCAAGGACAAGCTGGCTCAGATATGAACAGAGATCACATAATCATTTCACAGTTCATTTCAGCTAAAATGTATCGTTATATAGCACTCTTACATATAAATTATACTGTTGTTAGCTAACCAAAATAGCTGTTATCCTTTAGAAAAACATGTCTTAAATTATGTCAGATATTAATATACATATGTGTGAAGTAACGCTATTAGTGTAAAGTATTTTGAAGTTATATTTGAGCATGTGTAGGTAGGTTATTTAAAAAAATACTTAAAGCTGCAGTAGGATAAAGCATCTCTCCTACTCATTCAAAAGAGTGAGTGAGTGAGCAATAGAGAGAGAGAGAGAGAGAGAGAGAGAGAGAGAGAGAGAGAGAAAGAGAGAGAGGCTTTGTCGTCCTCACTCTCTCGTGCTGCTGCAGAACAGCCCTGAGCGCAGACGTCCAATACAGACAGAAAGAACTCTGAGGGTGGGACTTAGTGTGAAAAGCAGTCAGTAACAGCGAATGAGAGCAAAGGAGAGGTGTTCCTAGCCCAGAATGTCCTTGCCTCAGCGATGAAAGCAGAGAGAGACAGAGAGGAAGGAGAGTGAAACCAGAATAAGGACATTTACACCAGCAGGTGCTGAAGATTGAAAAAAAAGAGGTTGGAATAGAAATAGGGTGCAAGAAAGAAATATAATCAGGGCAAAGTGTGTTAGAAGATAAAAGTAAAGAGAAGAAAATACAGAGACAAGAAACTGAAACATCTTATTAATCTTTTTCCTAAGCTGGAGTACAAGAGCCCACTTATTTCCTTTTTTTGGCCACCTTCACTGTTCCCTTTACCCTTCTCCTCTCATACGGATTCTCCTTCCTTGGATCGTCCCCTCCTCCTCTTTTCCCTGTCTTCCTCTTCACTGACTGCTAACAGACAGTGGCACCATGGAAACCGGGAGCCCCAGGAAGATACAGTTCACCGTCCCCCTACTGGACACCCACCTGGACCCAGAGGCAGCTGAACAGGTAAAGAGTAGAGAGAGGACACAGGAAGCAATGGGGAGGAAGAAGGAGGGTGGTGGTATGGGTGATGTGGGACTTTCAGGCTTTTAAGGGATTATTTATGCATCATTGACATGATTGGATCAACACTTTTAGACAGATTATTGTGGAAAAGCCTGAGGGGAAATGATAGTTCATGCTTGTCACTTTGAGATATATTCACCCCAGTTGTCAAAGTGAGCAGATACTGCCTCATCTGGAATTAAAAGCACAGTCCAACATGCTGGAGTCTAATTTGATGACAAATAACTGCTTTAGAGGAATCACGTCTCTTATTACTCCCATGCAACTAATTAACTAAATAACCAGCGTGTATCTTGTGAATGCAGTGCTTAAGTGAATTTGAGATTGATTTTTCCACCTCCACTCACAAAGTATGTTATAAACAGGTGTTGCAGCACAGATGTGTCTCCAGGGGATTGGTGTTGTTTTAGTTTGGGTTACAGACTTCACATACTGTATAGCAGTGAGATACTGGCACAAGTAGCCGAGTATTTGCCTGTAGAGAATGCAGTGAAAAATTGTGTCCCATTTTCCCATTTTTATTAATATAACATGAACAGGACAGGCCTTTCATAATGAATGAGCCTCGAGTAAAACCAGCTAAGATGAATCTGATCTGCAGTCTCTCCCTCTTTCTCTCTTTCTCTCTTTCTTCTGTTCACTCGTTCACTCGTTTCTTCACTGTGACTCAGAGGGAAAGAACATTTTAGGAGGACCAGTGTGTGTGTGTGTGTGTGTGTGTGTGAGAGAGAGAGAGAGAGACAGAGAAAGAGAGAGGAAGAGAGAGAGAGAGAGAGAAAGAGAGAGAAAGAGAGAGAAAGAGAGAGAAAGAGAGTTTGCTCTTGTGAAAATATTTTTTTATTGGTTTGGGTAATATGTTTAAGGTAAGAAGCAGGAGTTACTGGTTTGAGTCTATAAGTAAGACTCAGATGTGAAGGATTGAATGTTAAACGGTTGCATGTATTAGTGTGCGCATGCATGTGAGTGAGAGTATATGTAGTTGTGACGTGTCTTTAGCGAGATTGCCTATATGCTTCCAAGGTGATTGGAGTGACGGTGATATATATCAAGTACAGTAAGATGGATGACACAAACTGTATTACTGCTGCTATGTTACTCTCCATATAAAAGCCTCCCCGAAGGTGGAGAATATTACCTCTAAGTGAATTAACTTACATCCTTGTAGATAGGAGAACAGCCTATCTACAAGTCACATTTTTTGACTTGGTTCGTAATCTTAAATTATGTATTTGTTACTGTTTTTTTTACATTTTGTTTTTAAAATAAAAAATAAATCAAAGTTACCTTGCAAACCTTTGTTACAAAGATGTCGCCCAGTCTTATGGAAGAATAATGAATAAAGAAGTCAAATATTTGACTCCTGCAGCAATTTGGAAATGGGAGCTCTTAAAGTTATAATGCTTAAGATTTTCAAACATCAAACCTGAAACCAAACTGCTTTTTAAATTATTTATGATGTGTGTTTTTTCAGCCATTTAGTGCATTTATATTCTGTAATACCTCTCTACAGTTACCATTGGTAGTGACTACCAGCCCTGAGCTGGATTCAAATTGCTTATGAGGATTTGCAAAATGCATGTGTGTAAAGCATCATTACTGTTTTTAATTTTATCTTAACAACCACACTGATTAGTGTTCACTCTCCCAGAGTTGAATCAGAGCTGTAATAAATTGCTCCTACTTCAAATTTCCTACTGGTGCTGGTTCACATTAAAAGGATTCAACTTTCGAAACGCGGAGATGACTTTATTATAAAGCAGTCACTGGAAACACAGTGTATTTGTCGACAAGGATTGTTCGGACACCAATCATTCATTAAAAAAGAACTAACAAGACATGCGGTCATTTTGACAGCAGATCGGTTTTAAATTATTGATTGGCTTCTTTATTGAAACATGAGTTTGTTTGGTTGCACAAATGCGCCAGTTGCATGTATCATGTATTTCTTACATAGTAACTTCACGAGGAGCGTTCACTGTTACCAAATCAACCAAGCCTAAAATCTTAAAATGGATATATTATGCACATATTTACATATTATTAATCTGGAGCTCTACAGTGACATTTTTGCATGATTTACAGTCCACCCTCTCTCCTTAGCTAAGGAAAAAAAAGTAATGTAATCATCTGATTTGTATCTTTGAATCTGTATGGGTATGCTTGAACTTTCCTTTTTTATACGTGTTATGAAAGATATATAAATACAAATATAATAAAAGTTGCTGGGTGTCCACTGTCTGCATTTATTATACAAGCTCCAATGTTGATCTATTCCAGCAGACAGGTTTCCTTTTACCTGTGTACAAGTAAAATTCAGTTTACTTTTCTGCAAAGACTCAAGAGAGTTCTCCGCTCTCAGCCTCTATAAGCATGACCAAAGCTTGGCTGATTGCCACTGGGACTTTATCCTTTTAAAGTACCCTTCCTATTTATTCTGTGACCACTGTTTTATGGCACCCTGAGCCTACATGGCATGCCAGTTCGTAAGTGTGTGAGACAGATGACTGACACACACAGCCCGACAGCATAACAGTCTGATATTTAGAAAGAGAAAATATACAAAGGGAATCTCTACATGCAACAAACAAAAAGGGAATCTGTGTGTTTGCAACCACACTTATGAATGTCACACCAGGGGGATTCACCCATGGTTCAGTAATCCCTGCAACCTGACACCTCCTCGCATAGTGAATCAGCCTCAAAGGAGAACAGTACAACCTCCCTGGTGTCTGACCCTCACAACAAAAACACACACTCATCGTCTTATCCATGTACAGAGACAGTATGTACCACCTTTATCGTAACCTTACATTAGAACTCACTCTGTGCCTAATGAGCACAAACTGACTGTGCAGACTGAGGCCAAGACCTGATGTGCCAGTGAATGACGTAAAAGACACTAACCTTTTCTCCCCCGAATTTTTTGAGAAACATGCTAACATGTTTGATTGAGGGAATAATTTGACATTATCAGGTGAGAATATTTATAATAAGAATTAATAATAATTATTATTAATAATATAACATGTTCAATATAAAGCTGGAGCCTGGGCATGGTTAGTTTAGCTTACCATAAAGTCTGGAAGTAGGGGAACTTACCTAACATTATGCACGGCAACCTTATGACAAATGCTCCAGGAAGTCACTGTGCACCTGCAAAAAAAAGTGCACATTAAAAAAAAAAAAATAATAAATAAATAAAATTTGCACTTGTGATGATGTAGCATGGATAAAGTGGGCATGGTCAGTCAAGCACTGTGATGATCATCACACCAGGTTTTGGTGCTTCTGGCGGTATGGGCAGGGGCCAGGTTCTGCTGGAAGATTAAATCGGCATCTCCATACAGATCCTCATGAAGTCCTCTAAAACATTCACACCTGGACATTGCACCCCAATTCATGACTGACTGTGGATATTTCACACTGGACCTAAAGCAGCTTGGGTTCTCAACCTCACCCACATATTCAACTTTATTTTAAAGTGTCTGTATATTATATATGCTTATATACTGTTTGCTACCACTTTTAACAAAGTGACAAAAAAAAAAAAAAGATATAGAACTCATTTATTATCTCCATCATTTAGATGAGGAGCACTTGCACTTGAGAAAACTGCATTCATAGATGACAGCAATATATTCCTGTTGAGATAAAGAGTAATGCTCTTTTATTACAGATACTTCAGGGCTGAGTTAATGTCCTTCCTAATATTCTCTTTGCTGACTTGTCAGACTGTCTTTGTCCTTGACTGAGAACAAAAGAAGAAAAAAGAAGAACTTTGAGTGCACTAGATCATTATTATTATTATTATCACACCATGCATATCTCACAAATTAAGGCAATCTTGACCTGCTCACCTGAAAACATGTGTTTTAACTAGCTTGACTCAATTGTGTTAAGTTATAGCAAACTAAAAACACAAGAGAAAAAGTGTAAAAAAAACAGTGTGTTTGTCTTCTCTCACATACTGGAAACATTAGCATGTCTGGGTAGTCAGCTTACTGATTACACTGTAGCTGAGCTGTTCAGCTACAGCTGATAAAATGCACCAACAACAGAAGATGTGTTTTGTCTTACATTTGGTCCAGTTTTCATCAAAGCTCAAGTACAGGCTCTACAAGCGTTCACAGTTGCTGCAATAAAAGGCCTGAGCAGATAACTTACCTGCTGTATTCACTAAAAAAAATAATATTTAGCCATCATTGCTCCAAAGTTGTTTTTATTGTTTTATGAATAAACCACTTAACTTTGTGACTCTCAGCAAAAGTGAAAATCTTCTGCAACATATTACAGCGATTACATTACAGCACCTAACCTCCTGCTCTCAGTAGGTTGTGATATTAGTCAATGAAAGAGAAAATGTTAAGGAGGCTTGTCATGGAGCAAAAACAAAGGACTGATAGAAAGTGAGAGGGAGGCCGAGGACTGAAAGAAATGAGACAAAAGAAAGTACAACGCAGTGATGTGGGTTTTCAAAGTACTGTGAATACAGTTATTTATTCTAGTCAGAGCTAAATGAGACCACAGTTAAAGAGTTTGTGAGTTTTTATAAAGGCTGAGCTCTGATCATATTTCAAATGACAGGATGAAGGATGAGAAATCACATGAATCCTCCTGGACCTAAATGGCCTCAGTATTGTATCAAATCTCTAACATTCCCAGCCTGAGAAGTTACTTCTTTATCTCTGCAGCAGTTTAGTAGGCGTGAATGCCCTTTTTCTGATTCAGGGTGCTGACCAGTACAAACACAATGTTCTGCTGAAGGTCACAGAGCAACTCTGATATGTACTCTTACTCATATTGGGATTATAAAGCTACTAGTGATATTTTCTAAAGGAAAATTAGGGCCCTTCTGTTTTCCCAAAGTAGATTTTGAACTATTCACTAGCTAAATATTATCACTGAGAAAATATCACGTTAAATAGGAGACAGAACTCTGCTGTCTGCTATGTGGCCTATATTTTCCGGCCGAGGATGTTTTTTGCACTACCCTCACACAACAAGAAGATCAGGCATGCACAGCTTCTCTCGCCCCACCACTTTGAAGGCAGTTTTTTTTTCATTGTTGTGATATTGCGTTGAGAAGTGACAGAACTGCATTTCAAATGGACTGTGGGTTGAAAGGCAGGCATGATGGTTTGCGGGTGAGTCTGTCGAGCAAGCGGTGGTATTTGTGTGAGCGAAGAGAGTCAGAGAGTTCGCTCAGCTGTCGGGTGAGGAGAATAACAATGACTCTGGGCATAATCAGTTCCACACAGCCATAGCTCATTGGGCTTTATGGCGGGACGGGGGGTGGAATTTCTGCAATGGAGACAAAACACCCACACACGGCTAAAATGTTCGTATATGGATTCATAATTTATGCAAGAGTATGCTTATTGCAGTTTTAAAAGGTGCTTCACAGTAGGTTGGTTAAGTAGGTTGCAAGTAGCGAGGACAAATCAAATAAAAATAACAAAAAATGACATGACGCAAACAATTCTAACGGACTTATGGAGTTGCATAGAGCCTTATAACCTTTACTGTAAGTTCATGTGGTTTTTTAAAACAGAGGAATCACAAAGTAATCCTTGTTTTTTCAGAATTGTTTGTATCTAAATGTGCCCTACATGTGTTTTATAGGTGTACTTTAGCGATTAAATCAGCTTGGGCGCTTGACACAAGGCAAATCCTCAGTGAAAAATATACCTCTACTTGCAGACATCAGCAGTGTTTTTGGAAAAGTATACAAAGTAGTAACACATCTCTGACTGCTTGTTACAGAAACGACACTCAATGCCTCTTTTCAATCACACAACCTTCCTGTACCCCATGGTTTTAAAGTTAATGAAGCCTCTTCAAATCTGAATACCGAGTTAGACTGTGCTGCAGATATTATAGTGGCTGCTCATTTGTTAATACTGCACATGATTTCTGAACACCTATATTTATGGTGTAAAGGTTATTAACTTAAGTCATAATCTGAAGTGACATTAAGTGATGATTTATTTTGTGTTATCTCATAATTTAGTCTTTCATTTTTGTTCAGCCACAGCAAAGTAAAACCTGCACCTTGGGAATGTACTTCAAGGGCAACAATTCATCTATTGATTCTGCTTTTTTTTTTCATTTCATTTTTAAATGCAAATGAGCTCTATCTTTTCGCTTTTTTTATTATCTTGGAAACAGTTTTTAGCTTCTAACCAGTTTATTATCTATCTATTATCTATCTATTTATCTACTATCTCTATTATCTCTATTATCTATCTATTTATTGTCTTGTAAATGCATAAATGTGATAGTGCTGTGTGTAGGTTGAAATATTTTGGATTACAAGTCGTGCCCAGAGCTGTATGGCTGACTGCAGTGCAGTGTACTGTAAGTGCACAAACAGCATTTAGAAAGATACATGGAGGACTGACGCTCTCAGCATTAGTCAGCAACCCTGTCAGTATGTGTTCATGTGTGTGTCCATGTGTGTGTGTGTGTGTGTGAATAACTAATTGTATATAGTCCTATATCACAGCCTTTTAGGTTTATGGAGCAATTAAACAGAAATGTAATCACCTCAACCTGTAGGCGATTG
Organism: Pampus argenteus; assembly: GCA_036937835.1. Classification (NCBI taxonomy): domain Eukaryota; kingdom Metazoa; phylum Chordata; class Actinopteri; order Scombriformes; family Stromateidae; genus Pampus; species Pampus argenteus. The sequence continues at coordinate 13,586,773 of CM072863.1, forward strand.
AAAATTAATCACATCTCTTTCCTACAGAATCTTTGATTGCATAGGCTTTGGAAACATAAATGCAATACTGACTTAATCTAGAAGATATACTTTATTTTATCCCTCAATGGGGAAATTTACTTATCACTCTATATTTTTTTTCATACATGCATTTATACACACACACATGCAATGGCACAACATGCAGTACAGGCAGATGGCATATATACATGCAAAGTGGAGAGAGAGATGGTGGAGTGATGGGCAGCCCGCCAAGCCGGCGCCCAGTGAGCAGTTTTTTGGGGGGTCGGTGCCTTGCTCAAGGGCCCCTCGGCAGTGCCCAGGAGGTGAACTGGCACCTCTCCAGCTACCAGCCCACCTTCCATATTTTGGTCCATGTGGGACTTGAACCGCCACCCTCCGGTTTCTCAAGCCAAGTCCCTATGGACTGAGCTACTGCCGCCTCTGAAAGTAGCAGAGTCATCTAAACCTATCCATAATTACATTTTAGATTGTGGATTGGATTTGCAGTATCTCTGATAACTCTGGTTCTATATGCACAAGTACATTATATGTAAACACTCAAGACAAAAGTCCCTAAACATGTTTTCAGTCTCCTGCTTCCCATTGCATTCTTACAGCTGCTAAGGGTTTGAACAATGATGAGCAGCTTGCTGAAATGTGCATGTCCTCTGATGTACTATCCCAGTGTGGTCCTTAGCTGTCATACTCCACTCGTCATGAGCCAAGAAGCAAGTAGGTGGTGGCAGGCTGCCCTGCTGATCTCACTGCACGGCTCTGTAAGATCCAGCTTTGCTCTCACTCAGCTCAGGCATCTTCAAAGTGTCACTAAAGCAAAAATACAGAACACACAGCTCCCGCTCTGGTCTGCCAGCATCGTGAGAAAGAGTGGAAGCTAAATTGGATAACAATGACTGACACTTCTTCAAACTCTGAGAACAGCTGTATAGCAATGGTCTTAAGATGATTGTTAGGTTTTAAAAGCTTCAGTAACGAAGTTGTAATGCTATGTTTTCTCCCCAAATAAAAAATTAAAATGAAACTGTACTACTTTTTCAGATCAGAAGACGTAGACCCACACCTGCCACTTTGGTGGCATCCAGTGATCAATCATCACCTGGTAAGGCTCTTTAATACAAACACACACATACATGCAGATTTGTTATCTATTGTGAGGGATTTGTATTGACTTTATATCACCTGGAGGCTTATCTTAAACCTCACAGAATATTCATAGTGTTGACCATAACTTATTTTTGTAATAATAACACTGTACTTAAATATATTAATTTCTGAGATTTGGGGATAAAGGGATATCATCTAAACAGATGTTTAAGGGGACAAAAAATGAGAGGTCAGACCATCATACAGGTTCCAAACAAAGCTCCAAGTAAGCCAAACTTAAAAGACAGAAATTATTACCATACTGAATCCCTGCTGCAGCTGGGACCCACTGTGCATTCAAACACTTTTTCAAGTGAGATTATTACCAACATTTCAAGTGTGCTATTTGTGTTTCTTCTTGTTGTGGTGTGTCTCTGCATTCCCATATCTTACTTTACCTTTTGTGTGTGTAGGGTTTTGTCTCATTACACGAACAAGTTGCCATAGTGACAATATGTGTCACATGATTCCAGACATTTTTATTTCTTATTTTGATTACTATGATATTGCATCTCAACCCTATTATGCACTGAATTAATCTCCTTGCTGCATTATTGCTACAAAAACAGCTGTGTGTGTGTGTGTGTGTGTGTGTCATTGGATCGTCGTGATCAAACACAACAGTACTCCTCTAGGGAGTTTTTCTGAGTCATCCACTGGCTCCCTGATTGCCTCCCTGCTTCTGCTGTACTTTGACGAGCAAACATGTAATGTGCCCCATGCACTACAGAATGAAGAAATGGTCAACTGGGAATGTGGAATATATATATATATATATATATGTATTGAATCACAGCATCAAGAGTTGGCATGATTAGTGTATTTATCAAAAAACATCAGTCTTTTTAATCTAATCAAAAGTTGTGTCTTTGCATGTGTTTGGTTAATATGTTTGTGTGTGCATGATTGCATATGTTCATGTACGTGTTTGATTCAGTAATTGGATCTTGGAGTATCTCAGAATCAAACTTGATCTCTAAATAAAAGTGCAGAGACAACCCTGAACAATCGTCCCTGCTTAGCAGATCACAGACAGAAAGAGAAGAAGAAAAGAACTTAAGGTGGTTTGAAGTGACGTAGGTTTGAAGGTTTGAAGGTTTGAAGTTGATCAAGAATATGAAAAGACAAAGGAACTGAGAAAAGGCAGATATAAGGCAGATCATAGGAAACAAGGGATTGTGCATTCAGTGATTGGAGTGATTTATCATAGACAGCTCAACAGAGAGCTCTGGATAAAAACAAGTCCATCAAACTGTTTTAGTGTCAGTCACATTTCTATATATTACCTGTTTTATCAGTCTCGATTCACTGTATGATTCCTCTTTTATTACTTTTATATTTTACTAAATTTAAGTGATTTCTGACCTTTTCTTTACTACCACAATGAGGTTGATATTTGTGGTTTTGAGTGAAATGTTTCAATAACAGTTGGATCGATGTTCAGTACCGGCAATCTTTCATGTGTCATGAATGGTCTCTTATGTTACTTGAGACTGTGCACGGGTGACCAAACTGTTTCTTTCTCCACTTGGGATTAATAATTTTCATGTCAAATCTGATCTACAGTGCTCCCCAAGTGTCTTTTTGACCAGGTGACCCTGCTGACCCTTATGAAGACCACCACCCTTGTGAAGCCAAGATAACTGAACTAGAGCACTGTATACCGGAGAAGAGCTGTGTGATTTATGGATTTATATATAATTTCACACTAGTCTTAAAATTCAACATTATTAGAAAGAGCCAGTGGAAAAAAAGTATATTGAAAGAAAATTTGATCCTGAGACAGATGGATTGATACAGATGAACAGAGGTAAAGACAGACATCAAATCAGACACAGAGACACAATCAGTCCAAGACAGTTACAGTTGGGTGTGTGTGTGAGAGAGAGAACGAGGATGTACCAGAGAGGGAGGATGAGGATGAATGAATATGATGATGAGGGACAGGAGCTGTGCTGGTGCAGTAATGTGTGCCCCACATCAGACAGAGCTCTGCATTATTTAATGGTCTGCAGATTGCCCTCTGCACTGTGAACCCCAATAGCACAGGGGAACAGCCACAGATGTGTAGACAACTCAAAAACAGACTGAAGGCTAAATAATAAGAAAAGAGAAATTGCTTTAAGAAAGTGTCTGATTTGAATCTCACCTGAAAATGGCTTTTTAGGTGAACAAATGTGGAATAAAACAAAAAACAAAAATAAATAATAGAAAAGAAATGAGTATTTACGATATGTACATTTAAACTTAAAATTGATTAAATTACATTAATGAAAGTTGTGTTTGTGTTGCATTTGTTGTATTCTTTCTTATCTTTTTTTATAACCCTAACCCTATTACATAATAGATATACAGACTTGAACCAGTGGCGTTAAAGTCACATGGTCAGCATCTTAAGTTATAGCTCTACTCCATCAGTACACTTCCTGTTTCTCTTTCAATGCAGAGGGGGACAATTTGCTCTTGAGCCCTTGCTATTGCTACTCTTGCACCGGTATTGCAATACTTTACATTATATTACTCAGTATTTCCCTACTTAAAAACTAACATTTAACTGGAGGTAACTGCTCTGTTAAGTGAGTCGGAGTTTGCCAGTTTATTGTTTGTGGCGATTACATTATGGTACATGTGGTCATGCTGATGTGGGTGTGTCGATTAAAATACAGTTAGTGGCTGGTTTGTTTAAACCAAGATAAGTGTAAGGTAAGGAGAAAGAATTTTTTATATTTTTTATTTAAAATAAAGACATTAATTTTCCTTTAAATCCAAGATGGACTGTTTGCAGTCTTCTGATTCGTCTTTGTGCATCACATTAAGCAAACTTTCTCCTCGTTTTACACATTTTATTCTTAAGAAAACACAGTGCAACTACTGTGAACCAACACTATCTACAGTAAATTGCTAAATTAGAGTGGCTTGGTTGGGTAAAGTGGAGTCAGGAGACTGGCTCTGTTTTCATCTGGCTTCGTGTCAGACAGTCAGCTGGGAGTTGCAGTGATAGACTCATCACTGCTGGAAAAAGGCTTTCTTATTGGCCTTTTCTGTGATACTGGGAGCACAGATGGGCTTGATACACACAGATAAAGCAATCAGATTATCAAGCCTGTGAATATTTCATGTGTCTTGACTGAAATAATATTTTAATCGCATCAACTGCTACAGCTGCTCATTGTGCTAAGTCATTATCTATACTAATTATAAAAAAGACTGAGAAGACACCTGGTAAATTTGAAGCTCCAACTCATCCTATCATTCCAGCTTACTCTAAAGACATCTTTTTCGAAATCAAGACAATTATCTTCTTTAATTGCAGCATCTACTTTGAATATTTGATATTATTATTAATTATTAATTGTTGGAACTACTTAAGATGTTAAACCACCTTCATCACCTAATGTTGGCTGTTTTTGCTATGTATTCATATTTCTACATTTTTTTTTTTTACTTTTTTGCTGTACAAAAGGTTTCCAATTGCACTTCAGTTTCAGACTGGTACAGTTTGACAATGGCCTGTCAAATATCAGTCTATAAATCTTGAGGTTTCACCCTGTGATTTGAAGGACAGTCCAAGACCGGCCTATTTCCTGTGATTGATTTGTAACTAAATCCGTAATGGCTGTATGAACCTGCATAAGCTAAAAATAAGATTCAAGCCTCACACTAAACACAAAACATCAGAGTGAAGAATCTCTCTCAAAATGAAAAATAATGGTCTTCGTGTCAGGATTTGTACACCACTGGGGTTGTGTTTGGTGCAGACAGAGAGAGAGAGAAAGAGAGACAGACAGAGATAGATAGAGAGAGAGAGAGAGAGAGAGAGAGAGAGAGAGAGAGAGAGAGAGAGAGAGAGAGTAATGAACAAGCATTACATTACTAGCATTTTGAACAGCCTTACTTTAAAGTGGGAATAATATATGTACATGATCACTGGCACGCACATACATACACACTGTGCTTTCATAGTGCCTAGGGATGCATAGGTTGCCAAGCAACAAGGTGGTGTCCTAGAAAAAAGTTGAGTGACTGGAAATGCAGAGTTGGATGCGGGTTCAGCACTCCCCATTGATCACAGTTAATGGTTTCACTGTACAACAATCAACTGATTTCTTTTTTTCTATTTTCATCCTTTCATATAGTGACAACAGAGTCATGTTTCACATATTGACTACAGATAATGATGCTTTCCTTTACCCTAATCCAATAGGAGTCATACGAGCTTCACTTGTGTGTAGTATTGTGTTGGAGTTTCCTTGTTCTCATTAGCAAATATAATCTCTACAACTGTAGCTACTTTTAGAAATATAGATCAAGTGAGCACTTCAGTTTGGATAAACAAGTTTCTACTGTCTTATGTGTCATCAGTTTGTATGAGTGGATTAGGACCATCTGTGTTACCAGAAAAGAGAGAGAGAGTCTGTTTTTATTCATAGGTGATAGTGGAGAATAAAAACAAAAAAATTCCACCCACCATCATTCCTCAAAAAAAAAGTACTGTTTTTCTGATAACCATCTGGCTGGAGGTCACCTTATATCCACTCTGTCTGGATACACAGCAGCACTCCAGCTACAGTACACTGACACACTGCTATTATAATCAATACTAAAACTGCACAACATGCGGAGTGAAAGTGGTGTCATTGAATTTTATGTTCTTGTCAGTATTGTACAGTATGTGCTTTAATATATTTAAGTATGATTATGTGCAGTACTTATCTGATTACATTATTTTCCTCATTTCCTCACAGAAATAGATGAAGATCGTCTTCCAAACCAGTTGTACAAGGTAAACTAATCCATACTTCATGTTGAGTCTGTTTCATTGAAATATAAATGGAATGATGTCAATTTAGTTTGTTCTTTTTTTTAATAAAGATGCATCTCTTTCTCCAGTGAAACAATCTATTTTATCTGAGTGCTCTCTCTCTCTGCCCGGCTGATGTTTTGCAGGCAGCCTTGCTGAACTCACCTCGACAACGACGAAAAGGGCAAAAGGGAACACCTACAATGAAAGGTAGAATCAGTTATCAGTCCTGCCATCAATCATGTGTGATGCTGGAATTGATAAGCAATAGCTCATGACAGGCCATGGTATGTTGTGATAATCATAGAGTGATTATATCACAGCTAATGGGTGTTGTACACTGGAGTGAGGTAATACTTTTATAAAACGGTTACCAAATATTACAATGTAGAAACTGTAGACACAATCCAATAGAAACAGTTTTATTAAATAACAATTACATCACAGGATTCATTTACAAGAAAATAGTTCCCAGCTGTCTGCAGTTGCTATGCAACCTTAATAAACAGATAGACTCAGTCAGAAATTTAACCAGAGTTTATTTATTCAAATTATTTGAAAAGTTCTCATTAATTGTACACTTGGATCATGTTCACAATAACTTTTGGCCTGCTAACTTTGTTAGGAGAGGCGTTGCTTGATGTGGTGAAGATGCTACAGGATAAAACACCATCTCTGGAGTTTCAGTCGCCAATAGCTCTGGAGTGAGCTCTCATGTTTGTGTCCGCTTATGGACATTTTCTCTCTTGCTTCAAGGCCTGCACCCAAAACCATTTTGCAAATACCCATGAACAGTTAAAGGTCTATTTTTTGCTGCTACTTCTGCCTTCATTACAGTGAAACAAGCTGTATTATTGAAATGTAGTCTAGGTGAAGTGAAACAAAATGATAGTAAAACTATACATGTAAAACTCCTCATTTCTAAAATACTGCAATAACTGTGTTTTTTTTAATGACATAAATAACAACATACCTCCTCTTGCCCCTTCTATCTTAAACCCCGATTGGCTCTCATATGCTTCAAATTACAGTCTGGAGACAAGTGAGTTAGGGACAACAAGAAGTTTGTTCCTTTGTGACAGTGTGAAATCCAGTGTATGTACAACCCTCACATACAATATCTGAATACAACGGATTAGGAGTAATAAAACCATGGATGAAGATGGCATCTAAACTAATCATCTCCCAACTTTATGTCACTGTCTGCTCCCTCACTCAAAGCAGTGATGTTATTAAAAATGCTTAATCTACAATATTCTTTCAAAGTGCTGTATTTCTCGCTGCATCTCCACCTCCTTCCACCCTCCTCTTCCATTGGTTTTGCTTTGACTCACACCACTCTCTTTCCTTGCCTGTCCTGCTTTTGCATCCATCTCCTCAACCTCTTCATGTTTTTTACATTTCACCTTATTAACACCACTATTTCTTCCAATCCAGCCTTTTCTCCTTCACTGACTTTTTTTCTCCCGTTATTATCTTCTATTGACTCCCTCTCCCCAGAGCTGCAGTTCATGGTAGAGCACCACCTCTACAGGCAGCAGCAGGGAGCTGGAGACGAGTGCTCCTCAGAGAGTTGCCTGTCGGACCGGCCCAGCCCTGACTCTGTTCCCGCCGGGGAGGAGCTCCCACACGATGATGAGGCCACTACAGAGGCCTTTGAGAAACTGCGCTGCCAAATGGAGGGTATGTTTGGAGACTGTGAAAAGGGGAATCATGCTTGCAGCTTTGCAGCTGCATATTTAGTGACACAAAATTCAAAATCTACAACTGACTGGAACACAATCAGGAGTAGTTTACCAATCAGCCACAATGGTTCTGTGTGTTCACATGATATTCACATGATATTAGTAATAATGTTAATAACATTTTAGCTTAGGTAGTTTTTAGGTCCCTTTTGTTGAGATAAACTAATTAGAGTATCATCTCCAGATATACTGTTTTTCTGAAGGACATTTTCGGAAACACACGTATTTGTCTTCTTGGTAATCTAAAGTGATTATAGGCATTAAACATGTAAAAAATCATTTCAGTTTGTGTACGCAGGTAATAGTAGTAAAGTACATGTATAAACGTATGAATAGGGCAAAAAGGGATTCTACAAAACATATGTTGAGTATGAAAAGGTAGACAAATAATGAAAGAATTGACACAAGAGTGTATGAGAGTGCTGGAGTGAAGGGAGGACACGGGTGGGACAGATAAGGAGGTCACTGCTGTGAAAAATAGATGGTGTGGTACCATGAAAGGAGAGCAGATGGAGGACTAAGGAAAGAAGATATTAAGGAAAAGGAATAAACCCAAATGCATCTTATTAACATATGAGAGGGAGTATAGAATGAAGGGAAAATGGGATTAAAGTGAGGCTTGGCTGTAAAATGGCTGTAAGGGATATATGTAAATGCTGGCTTAAAGAGAAAGGGGAAAACTAGAAAATGTAAAACAAAGGCAGACCTGCCAACCTTGGAGAGTCTCGGAGTACTACATAATGCAGTAAAACATTCAGCTCATGTACATGTGTGGCCAAAAACAGACAGTTTCAAGAGAAACACACACACACACACACACACACACACACAGAAAGAAAAAAAAAAATCAAGAGTTTTGCTGTTGATTCATTTGTTGCACTAGCCACCATACCTTGAAATGATTTTACACATTTGTCAATCATCCATATTTGATATTTGGGCGAAGGCTAGGGGAACGAATCCATCGCTATAATTACTTGGATCGTTCTTCTTTTCCTTTTCGGAAGGTGTATATAGGTGTATCTATGATATATGGCAGCTAGATGCTGTTCCCTCTTGCTGTTAGACTGGAGTACTTAAACAGTTGCTCAAATTCACAAGTTGTACCACCATACTTTGACATCAAAATGTGTATCTCTGACACAATATGTGTGCAGGTTGGCAGGTCTGCAAAGGGATTTGGGCAAGGGGTTGCAAAGAAAGGAAAGCTTTCCATCTGTCCTAAAAATAGTGTATAGTACATAGCTAGAGCCAACAGCCTGTTAGCTTAGTTTAACACAAATAACTGGTGAAAAAGGGTAAATAGGAAGTCTGGATCTGTCCAAAGGAAATACAATCTGTCTCAGAGCACCTATATTTGTATTTACAAAAACAAAACCTACATAAAAATTACAATTCGCTGTTATGTGTCACATGATTTCTTAATTACGAACAGTTCACAGTAAAATGCCATATTGTCATGTTTACACTGTACACAAAAAACGTAACTATGATTGTCCTCTAACCTTAACCCTGTGGTTATTGTTGTAGCCATGACGACGAAGGTAGCCTAACTTTAATGCAATAGTAATTCAATACACACCATGTTTCTCTAACTTTAACAAAGTGATCATTTTAACCCAAACCACGGTCTTGTGTTTTCTGTGCCTAAAACCAAAACATAGTGTTGTCACATCATAAAACATCATAATGCTTTAATGGTGATTTATAACAGTTTTAGAGCGGTATTAATCTTTCATCTCACACTCAGAAAGAAGTCAAATTAGCCTATTTCCCAAAATGTTGAACTGCTTCTTAAAAGAAAACACTTTAACCGTCAAAGTGCCTCCTTGGCAGATACTGTCACCTTCCTGCCAAATACTATATATTGAACAACAAAAGGTTGTGGTCAGCTCTTTAGCTCGTGCGAGATAATTCACTTTAATGACAGGTGAGTAGAAGGTCACAGAGTAAAGCAAATACTGTACACTCATTCAGTAATTGCTCCGGACTAATGCATCATAAGTGGACAGGGCTGTTTCTCAGAGAAGTGCCAACATAACATATTTTAGAAACGCTGTTTTTATTTTAATTTCCGGGACACACAAGGTTGATTCTTGTGGTGTAAAAGCTTGAAACATACACTTCAAGGTTGTGAGACAACCATGTCTTTGTTTACGGATTTTGCTCACATGTTATAGCAGAGCTGCAAATTAAATTCTCAGTCTAGATGAAATCTGGGGAAACAAATCAATGATCATTAACACCAGTCGAGTCAGTAAGATTTAAGCCTTTTGAATTTCACTCAGCGTGAGTAAATAACACGTAACTGTAAATGTCAGGTGGCATTGATTGAGAAGACAAGGCGGACCGGTTCAGTATGCTAACATAATTTAACAGCATTAACTATTCACAGTACTCTATGATGAAGAGTGTATTTGCTTTATCTATAATTGGATAGCTGTATCAGTTACTATCGTCACCTCTTTCTCCTCCTCCATTTGTTTCTTTGCCACCAGCAGAATTCTCAAGGGAGAGTCTATTAGAAACGGCAGGAGGACTCGAGTGCCCTCTCTCCAAGGAGAAAGAGGATTGTTCCAGCGTTGCCAACGTAGCAGGTCCTTCATCGAAACAAAACAACGCAAAAGCAGGTACAGAAAAGTCAAAAAATAAAAAAGACTGAATTTTTTATGTTTCCAGCGAACTTGTTTCTAGACTGTTGCTTTATTGTTAATTTTGGTTCAGCTTTACAAAAAAAGCTTTGAGAATCAAAGTTGGTCTCAAGTTTCCCAAATCCAATAAAGAGCGGGAAAGAGCCACATTAGCCTAAACTTATACAGTATTTAGCAGTATTATTAGTATTATTAGTATTCCAGATCGGTGGAGTCCTGAACAGGGATTTTTCTAATGTAGCGTCTAACCCAATAAAATAATTTTGTTACTGCGTAATGGACTTCTTGGCAGTAACTCAAGGTTTTTACTGTGGGCAGTAAGCTTGTTTGCTGGACATGCTAACGATAACGACCGTATGCTACATTGTTTAATTGATTATGTTGTGAATTGAATGGTGATTTAATCTGTTTACCTGTTACCTTACCATTCAAAACCTTTAGAGAACATGCCCATTTTAAAAGAGGAAATGGAAGAGTATATGTAAAAGCAAAACAAAACATAAATGGAAATAAATTGGCATGTGGCATCCTGCTTAACACCATTCACACTGTGATGCCAAAAGGAATAATGAATGCATGCCTATTACATCTTGACCTTTTCTGTGCAGTAAAACACAAATCAACAGAAAAATAAACATTGCAATTTTCTCTTCACACGGAGGAACAACTGCTCCTTCATGGAGTTACCAAATATTTATTTTTGCAGAGCTGAAAGAGTTCATTAAAATCCCTCCAGTCAGCCTCTTCTCTCTCTCTCTATTATATCTTCCAGTCTTTTATGTCACTGTCTATATTTTGCAGACACAAAAGCAGAAGCATCCAGTGCAAGTCAGCCTGAAGAGGAGAAGACAAAGAAAACCAGCCTGGAGAAAGAGAAATAGAGCGGTCTTCTGTACAACACAATGATGCTCAGCCAGCCCAACACAATGACACAAGATTGTGTCTGCAGATCCACTTCAGGGCGTCTATATTCCTCTACAGACAGGCCTTAAAGTTACCACCTCGTGAAAAAGAACAAAGGTTTCTAAAATGATTTTGTGTTAAAAAATCGTCAATAAAGCGGCCGTTATTATAATATATTTGTTTTTTTTATAGCTTCCCCTGCACTGAACTAAAACTATGTATGAACCTGTTGTTACGTGCTGTCTGGTAAATGGGAAGGAGTGAATATTTCCTGTGTCGCAGTCACACAATCATTATCAGAAACTACCACAACTCATGTGCTTGGTGCCTCGTTTAATGTTCAAACACTTTAAATATTCAATTTACAGTTTTTTATCATTAAATATGTGCCATGACTTCTGCAATTGTTGCTCTATCTCCAAGCAATAAAATTGTATTTGTACCTCATAAATCACTGGAAATCCATCACATTCAACCTGAATACAGTCATTTAGTTCCAGTCTTAGATGTTCAGTCATAAATCAGTGGATAAAACATCTGGATTAAATTTAAAATATATTTTTTTTATGTGTTTACACTTCTGGATTTACTATTTCAAACGTGTATTTGAAGTAACTGGATCCTAAAATGATGTTTTCACTCTTAAAAAAAAAGTGATAATATCCCAAATATTTATTATTATTATTACAAATCATGTATAATACACTGATAACTAGACTTAAACCAGACAGACCATGTGCTTGTAAATGTCTAGTTCACAAGCGGGGCACATTTCAGAAGACTGTGTCTGCAGCTCCACTTGCATATTTTGGATTAACAAGAATTACTCCATCTCCAATGAATAAATTGTACCTTTGACACTTGAATGCTTTTTGGAAATCACAAAACACCTTCTTGCATGACAGTGAATGTACAGTGACGTTTTTTTCTAAGCCGGATGTCTTTACTGTGCTTCATTTTGTATGGGAACTGATCAAACATTTTAGATATGGTACCAGATACAAATTTCAACTACTGGCATTCCCTTTTTTTTCCTGTTTGTATGTAACAAGAACATTACGAAGTATCACTGCACTCTTTAATGTGTTTCTGTCATTTGTATCACTTAAGTGGTATTATTACGTAGATCATTTGATAACCTTTCCATAAGTTTCACATTATCCTTGACTTGTCTGAATGAAATGAAATAAAAATAAAACTGAATCAGAAGACTAAAGCCACCTTAGTATTGATGTCACTTCAGCAGATTTATCAGCCACAGTGTGAGCAGTATATTTCCTCGCTGCCAACAGAGACCACTATGTCCACAATGAACAAGAAAGACGGTAAAAAACATTCCTGTGCAAGCTTTGGTTTTCCTTCTGCAGTATATTTACGGACCATGTAATGTTTGTTCTGTTTTGAATGGTAATAGTGTACGTTACATGAATTCAATCTGAAGAGTTTTGTTCCAATTTTACTTGAATTGATTGAGGATTACGTCTGTAATCAAAATTTGTTTGATACAATAAAATGTTTAAATTGGTGATTCTGTGCTTTTCTTTCACACTAATCCAGGTAGTCGGCACACAAATATTTTTTTAGTAAAATAGTCATCTTGAGTGTACAAAGCGGGATCAAATTTTTTTATTGAAATAGGTATGCTAGGGGTAAGTTAAAGTTACAGTGTCTTGACATCACCACACCACTGCTCGTGTTTGGTTGACTTTGACTATATCCTAAAAATAACCCGCCAATAAATAATTAAACGGACTAGGAGCCAGAAGCAAAGCAACACATACATTTTTCATAATCAGGACTGTTTTTCACAAATATATTTTGTACCACTGCAGCAATTTAAGTGATATAGACTCTTTAAACGTAGCTTGAATGAAATTGATCTTTTTATTTGCTGTGAAAGAATTTCGTAATCATCACCTTGTGTTGGTGTCGTGTGATCCCTTGAGAGTAAAGTCTAAAGTTGCCGTTCTGATTCGATTTTCTATATTTGGGTGAGAGATACTCTGACAGAAAAACAATGGTTTTAAATACACACTATGTTCTTATCGAGAAAACAATTTGTATCTTAAAATAATTTGAACATCATATGGATTTTTGGCTTTTGTGTTGAGGTGCTAAGAATACCTTACACATTACATGCATGTGTAAAGTAACCAGATGTTTTTCTTTTATACGTGTTTACTACAATTAATGTCATGCCTGTTTCGTATAATGCATTCATACTGATAGGTACTGTATGTGTGTGTTGGAGGTTAGTGTGCAAATGTGTGTGCACTGCATGCACAGTTCAGAAGACAAAGGGCTGTGTCTTCAATTATTGTTGTGTCCACATCTACCTTACTGCTTTCAATGCAGAAGAGCTTTAATTCACTCTTTCTGCTTTAAGATTAAGAAAGACAAAGATGTAATTATACATTTCCAGACAAACAGTTGTTAAAGTTAGAAAATGGGTTTGAAGCTAAACCCTCTGGGCAACCCTGGAGCTGATTCTCTCACTTTGCTCACAGCCCCTCCTGCTGGGAGAGCAGAGAATTGAAATAATAAACCATAGTTTAACATTTTTACATATGTGAGAGTCAAAGGAAGGTCTAACAAAAGATACTTTTCAGTTGTATTGTGGGATGTGCATTATGATATTGAAACATTATAAGGACTAACAGCTGGGATATCTTGTTATCTGCTGCCTCCATTTAATGAAATATGTTTTAAAAGTTACTTTATAAATCCAAACTAAAGAAATGTATTACCACTGTGTATCACTTCTTGACATTACATATTATAAAGTTGTTTTTGTTTGGCAGAATAATTGGCCACTGAGTGTGCTGTAACTTTTCAATTTTCAGATTTTAAAGATTTAAAATTTTCGGTCAAAAATTACAATCTTTGATCTTGCAGTTGAATCTTTCACATGTTTTGATAAAAAAAAACAACAAGACATCATATCATCTTATAATAACTTCAGACAGAAAGAATTCATACTAAACCTCAAAAACGCATATTTTTAAAGTTTAATGCATGGTTAAATGATTGGTGTACAGTTCAAACTACAAAAGATAAAATGTTCCTCACAAGTCTTTAGGTGGCAAATTAAATTAATGGCATGGACTATACTGTATAACATGGCCAGCATGTACACTTGCAATTAAATTATCTCAGTATACTACACTTAAAATAAGACATGAGGACATTTTCTGCATCTTACCTTGGGAAGATGAACTTAAACCCCACCCCCACCCCCACGATCCCGTCTCTCTGCTTTCCCTCAAATATAATATAAGAAGGCATTGTGGTTTTGTTACAAACAGTGACTCTATGGTAACCTCACTTAACCTTTGTAGATATGCTATGAAAAAAAAACACTAAGCCCTTTCTACTATTTTGTATCTTTACTGGGGTCTTTCAGGGATTTTTCTGACAGCTCCTCTTGTCTGGCTTTCTGCTCTTTTGTCACGCTGGGATCTGAAAATCCTGGAGGATAAAGAAGATTGGAAAAGGCATTGGAATTTTTTGTTAAACTGAAAAGGAAACAATATCTGTATCTGTTAATCTCTGCATGAGATCACACTAAAAAAAAAAAAAGAGATAGAAAATCAAATTAGGGAGACTAAGCATATTTATGGAGCAAAGTGGCTCTGAGCCTGCCAAATCAGCCACAAATCCTGGAAAAAGAAAATTCCACATTAACAGAGGTTGTCAAACTCTGGAAGTCTGAATTGTTGCAAAAGATGAAAAGTATAACAATTTGTCAAGACTGTTATGTGGTAAGAATAGGTATGAATTGCAACCAATTATTATTTTCATTATTAATTAATCAGATGATTATTTTTTCAATGAATTGATTATTCTATAAAGTAGAAAGTAGAAAACAAGTGTGCATCACAGGTTCAGAAAGTTCAAGGTGATGTATTCAAATGTCTTGTCCAAAACTCCAAAAATATTTAATTATTAAATAAATAAGTGACAAGCAGAAAATCATATACTTGACAGGTAAGCTTCATTAAAAGATTGAAATAATTATTATTCTGAAAATTATGATTATTATGAAAATTATTGCCAGTTCATTTTCTGTAATTCAACTAACCCATTTATTTACTCGCATTAATTCTTTTACCATGAATTTCTTAAATACTGACATTATAATAGTAAAAACAGTAATATGGGACTTAATTATCATTACATTTTCACAATGTATTTTATGGTAAGTTAATGTGCAATCCAGTACAACAGTACAAACAGAGATGAATAAATATCTGTCATACCATTGGAGCCACTTTCCTTCCATTTGAGCTTGTTGTCTTCTGTGTGTCGTGTCCATGTGGAGCGAAAGCTCACCAGCTCAGCTGTGATGTGGGCCAGACTCCACTGCAGACCTCTGGAACTTTCTTTCCAAAGATTACTATAGAGAAATAGATAGAGTGCTATCATACAATAACTTATACATCTATCTAGCTAGCTGGCGAGCTTTACATAAACATGGGAATCAGGAGGATACAGTTTGCCTGACTCTGACTCCAGCAGGTTTCAACATTGTAAAGACCCCGTCTATGTAATACCTGTGTCTGTTGCATGGATCTGGTGGGCCTGGGTTTTCCTCCACCAAAGGAATAACTATCTTTTCAGCCATGTCCGTCAACAGAGAGAATGTAGGATACACAATGAAGTCCATGAAACCTGCAAGAACAAATGTCACTTTCTCAGTAAAGAAATCCAAATGTAATTCAGTGTTTTATACAAAAGATAAAGTATGTTACTTAACACTCGCCCACTGTTAAGAAATGAACACAAATCTTGCTAATGATCGGCTTGTTCTTATAGGGGAAACAAAAGAAGTTGTTCTGAGAGGTAGTTTTAATACTTTTTATACAGCTGTATATTTGGTGTTCACTTCACCCATCAAAATTGTGGACGAGAATCAAACTGTTCTTATAAAATCTCTCAAGAGAATTGAATGGAGGAAATATGTTTTGGAAAGTGTTTTGTGAGACATACCAATCTGGGACTCAGCTACCAGGGTGGTTTTTCGATCACACAGTGGAGAGAAGGGCAGACCGAGCTCCGCCTCTCTATCACCCTCACAAAGATAGAAATAGAGAGAGAAGATATCTTAAAGGGCATCCCACACACATAGCATGAAAATAACTTCTTAAAGGTTATTCGACTCCAACACTCGCCACTATCTGAGATTTGTAAATTGTTCAAAAATAATACCATATAAGAGCTTTTGTTTTGTAAAGTAACACAGCAAACACTGAAGAGCTTTTTCAGGAGGAAGTTTCTTACATCTTTTTTTTTTTTTTTTTGCTGCCCAACACCTTCTTTATTCTAATTCTCCTCCAAGTTAAAATAGAAGTGAGAGAACAACAGAAAAAGCCACTTAGTGTATAACTGCAATTCCTGGAAATCCATTCAAAGTGCAAACAATGGTGGCCAATTATCTCATTGCTGACTGGTAAGGATCAGTAGACTTTTCATTAAAAATAATGTTATTTTACATGCACACAAGTGCATGTATCCCTTTTAGCTAGAACCTAGGGGCTCTAGGAGAAAATCTTTGCACGACTTACAAAACCCTCCTTATTTCTTGTATACTGATCCTTTATGCAGCCCCTGAGTTCAGCCTTGTTCTGAAACAGATCATTTTGGCTTCAGTCTCTTGAAGGCCCCCCTCCTGATGAGCCCACTCTGTTCTGGTTGGTTAGTTGTGGAAGCTGCCCCTCGGCAGACTTCCGGTTGCCTCACAGGCTTTCTGCTGGTGGAGACTTCTTTTTTTCACTCTTTACAATGGAAATTTCACAAATCCAGCCATACATCTGATCTGAAATATGCAAGTGGACAACGTGAATAACCCATGGACCAACCTTAGCAAACGAGGCTACCGACAGATGGCTATGTGAGGGCATGTGCGACCATCCAATTCTCATTACAAAGAGGAAGTAGAGACAACTTTGCGAACGGAGAATCCAGAGCAGCCGTGACCACGTTTAACATAGACATCCAATATCATGTCAGTGTATGAAAATCACAAAAAGCATTATATGTCCTCCTGAAGTTGGATGTGAGAACACATGAGTAACAGTAAATCAGACATCAGCAAAACACTTGCTACACCTGATTGGATGATTGCATCTCTAACTGAGCTGCGACTGTTCTGCAAAAACATGCATTTCAGAAACATTTGTCCTGAACAACCAACTAAAATCAGCTCCTTTCATTGTAATTTCAGCAGAGACATTTGGGCCATGTTGTGGCAGAATCATCCTTCATTTGATTGTTTTTTGTTTTTTTTTACAATCTCATCTTAATGTCCGTTTAGTGGATTTACTGTTCTTTCTTTGGTTTGCTTTCAGTCATAAGATCTTCATCAGCAGATGAAGTTTGCCAGCTGTTATGTAATTGTCGATAAAAAAAAAAAAAACTTCTTATACACTGTTTAAAAGTATGTAAATCACATAAATGCAACATCTACTAGCAAATTGTCTGCTGATGAAGAACATGTGATATGAGTGAAAGCTCCCGAACAGCTACATTTGACCTTAAGGTGACACTGTTTAGTCAACCGCTGTTTCAGAGGCAGAAAATCGATCTTTGAGCCTCAGTTTTTTTTTTCAGTACAACAAAACAATCTAACATCAAAGGTTTACAGCTTTTCAAAGCTTTAACTATCATTTTACAGTCTTCTCTTCACCTTTTATCATCAATTATGTGTTAAACACTATTCCCAAAAGTCAGGAGTGAGTTTCCATGCTCAAAGGTTTTCACAGGTTTGACAGTTTTGAAAGCCAACATCATCCTTTCAGCAACATCAAACTTTTGAAACATCAAACATCATTTGGCCCTGTGGATGTTTTCCAGACTTTAAATCTTTAAAATCTGAACTTGTAAAACTTAGTCTGGCTTTCACTACCAATGAACACGTACAATAAACTTTTCAAAGAGACTTTATTCTCTCTGACTATCTGTACTTCATACCTGAGGTGCTATTTATGTTTTTTGTTTTTTTTAGCTCAGGTGTATGTAAGCGTTTTGAAGGTTTCCCACTAATGATTTTAGACTCTGATGAGTCATTTGCGTCAGTTGCGCTGCTATTAGGGGTCCAACCTTTTGACTCATCAATCATGTGAAAATCAATAAAACCAGTCAGATAAGGAATGAAGTAGGTAGGACATGACGTAACAGAAAAAAAACAGAAATGATATGAGCACATTTGAAGAGAATAATTCAATATAATACTTCCATATTAATAATAGGACTCAACAATACTATCAACAAACACTGAGACAAAAATGAACTCGAATGACTATATAGTACAAAAAGATCAATATAATATTTTCTCCTCTTATTCTATGTTGTATATATATTTATTTATTAAAATATTCACTCATATATTCTTAATATGTCTTCATGATTTTACACGTTTGTTTGGTTTTTTTTCAGTTGAAACAGTTAGTGGACTGAACTTTGTTATAGGACAGAAAATAGAAAAAAAAAATTAAAAAGACATTTCTGGTTCCTGCTATGAAAATAAGATTTTTTTCTATGACATTAACCTGAATCTTTTTCACTAAAATGCAAAACTGAAATCTCATTATATTACATTATATTAAACCAAACAAAACGAGGAATGATAATACTAATGTTTGCAGTAAGATGAGAAGGAGAGAAAAGCTGAGAAGAGTAAAAAAACAGTCACGTTGTCAGTTCAGGTTTATTAGTGTTCCTACCTGCCTGAAAAACTCCTCCATCAGGGCTTTAGTCCACCGAGAGTGCAGCACCCAGGGCTTGGACGGATGGCTTATGTCAGCCGTGTGGAGTAACAGAGACAGTGCTTTGGACTTGTCAATCCTGTTGAAGAAAGCATAAAACACTTCTTGTTTTTGTTGTTGAGTTTTCCTTTCAGACATGTCAGAAAACAGACTTGACACCAGTCAGTGTGACATTCATTTGCTTGTCTGCCCCTTTGTTCTTTCATTACACAGAATAACCTCTTGATTATGACCCACAGTGTCAACAACAGCGCAGTCCGTAGGTGTTACCGTTCTTGTTGCTGTAGACAGGACTTCATCGCTTTAACTTGAAGTAGATGGGAGGACATGTCTGTGGACAAAACCATCTCTATAACAAGTGATCGCAGCTCCCTGTGAAGAAACACACACATTTACACATTTGCACACACACACACACACACACAGACACACACACACACACACACAGTCAGTTTACTAGCTGACCTTGGATTATGGGAAAACGCTGTATAGAGTAAAAATGTCAGGCAGGAAGACTCAATGGGGTTGTAACCTTTTTAGATTTCCTGATGGATTTTCTTGTTCCCATGGTAACACTAGAAAAGTCCACTAGACGTTGCTGCTGCGGGTGTTTATCTTTAGTGATATCTGAAAAGCTCTTCCATTCAGTCACACACTGTATGTATGAAAGATGAAGCAGCCGCTCCATGAATATATAAACGGTCTATAGGCCTGCAGTGTAAATATTTTCTCATCACTGTATTCTAGTGAACACATACATTGTTGACACTAACATGAGCACATATGGAGAGAAAGTGAAATCATGCCAATTTGTTTTATTCAGTTAACAACACAGTTAATAACCACCAGCCGTTTACCTTTAATTGTGTATATAAATTCTATATCACTGTGATATAATGCTTTTAGTCGACTGTGAGCATCTATGATTGTTAGTTTCTGTAAAGGTATATAAACAGTAATAGCAACATGATTCTCTATTGATTCCTAAAGTAGACAATTCATCTGAGGAGGTCAAAGATCAGAGGTCAGCTACATGAGTAGCTATGCGCCTGGTAAGTGCCACTTGGACAGTTTATCTTGGACATTACATTCATGTCTCTCTGTTAACCTGTTGTCTTTCTATTATTATCGAAGTTCTAGTAGTATATTTTGTATGTGTCTGTTTGGTGTCATATGGAGATTATGTACCTTATATTATATTGTCTGTACCTTGTATTTTCTATACAGAGTATGGAACTTGGTTTTGGTACAATGTGTAACAGCACAGTGGGCAATGACATATCCTAAAAAAGGCAAAATTAACTACAGTTTTTGCAAATGGCACTACTATATTTTCCGCCATGGCTCAATACACATTTGGAGCTCTAGTGATTATTTAAAGTACAGCAGGAGAAAGGTGTATGGTATATGGGAATGATTCAAATTAATACAGTGCCCATTCATCTTAAATAAAGAACATGTCATCCAGTGTAATATTGTGGATCATCACAACAATGGCTTTGGGCAACACTTGAAACAGTTCATTGGTTTTGATGTTTTTCATGAAATTTGTTGCCCTTAAAAAATTATACTGGGAAAAAAATTTATTCACACAGGGTCTTCACCTCTTTCCATAGACATAGCAACCCAATTTCCATAATAAAAATAACCAAAAAGAAATCCACAGCAGCCATTTTAAGTGAACCAACTAAACTCCACCACTCAATAAAAATTACAGTCTTCAATTTGTACCCACTGCAAAAGAAGCAGTTTGTTGTGCTGTACACACTTTGAAAGGTTACGCGACCTGTCTCGTCTCTTTCTAATCCATGAAGTGTTTTTCTAGAATCCACTCAAAGAGAAAGGTCGAGATGTAGTAAAGTAAATGAGCTTGTCATGCTTTTTAACAAACAGTGGGTCAACATTGCATTGCAAAACCACAATGAAGATTTTTTACTACAAGATTGAAATGATTAAAGTGATGGCTATTGTATCCTTTCTGAATTACCAGTACTTCACTATTTTTTTTTTTCTAAATTTAAGCTCTGAATAGCTAAACAAATTTTAGACGGTAGAAATGTTGCCATCTTACATCCATTCCTCTCGTGTCAAATTAATGAAGATGTTCATTTGGTCGTCCTGCAGCAGGCGGAAGGCTGCACTCAGGTGATGACTTTCCTGCACCGACCGGTCATTGTAGATCAGTGCAAACTCTGACCTGGCAGAAAGAGGCAGATAGATGCGGAGGGTGAAAAATGTGAATTTGCATAAAAGGGCAGGTAGCAATCAAATACAACATTCAGTTGTATGTACGTTAAAGTGGTATTCTGCCTTTTTCCACAGTTTCGGTGCTCTTCATGGGCAAAGTGAAAGAGTTTCATGTTAAGTTGAGTCAGGAGTAAATATCTGAACATTTCACTCAACTAGAGACTGAGGGAAAGTTAAAAAAAAAAAATTGAATTGCAGAACCAATCCAATGTCTTTAGGATGGCCTGTCATACTGCAGCGGTGACATGTAGAAGTTGTGATTCGTTATTCTCTATCTCAAAATGTAAGGGGCATAGGTTTGACTGTACCATGGATGTATTATCAGAGCTGGATACGGATTCTGTAAAATTGTGGACAGGACAGCTTAATTGCAAACAAGGTCAGTTATGACTCTTTCTACAACAAATTTTTGATCAATGGTTGCTTTCCTTGAGAATTAAAAAAACATGTATGTAACAGATATGGAATTTGGCTGTAATTGATAGATAGATAGTCATCTTATGTAGAATTTACTGTGTACAGTTTATAAACAGCTATTGATTTCCACAGCCATTGATTTTTTGTACATGATTCTTTCCAGGAACCTTAGTATGAATTTACAGTTTGGGCCTCATGCTATGCTATAAGTGGATTGACCTTTTACTGTCTCTCTCTTCTCCTCCTTCCAGGCTGCCACCAACCAGTTTGGTTGAGGTTTCGCGTCTTGCTTGCACACATCACGCGTTGCATTCATTACTGACTTTCTGACAATTTTTTTGATTATAACTTTAGTTCACAATAAATGTTTGAGACTTTAGTTGGGTGTATTTAGTGTATTTAGCCATATTTTGGTTATGAATTCTTCGAACATACTGAGCATACAGACGGTCAGCTGAAAAGCAGATGGTGATTCAGGAAAGGTTTTTATGGCCATACAGTTCCAGTCAAAAGTTTGAACACATGTTCCTATTCATTTAAATGAGAAAGTGGGTCCAAATGTTTGCCTGCTACTGTAATAAAAAGTGCCACCACTGAATCAAACTGACATGAAGTGAAGCAGGTCAACAACAGATGCTCTTCATTAAGAAACAAAGATTAACTTTAACATATTATTCAAACTTGTAAGTGTCCATGTTACACATTTAGAAAACCATGTTATGCTCTCTTATTGTGGACTTTTGTGCTTCATTCCCAAGATAAAGCATGATGATGATGGGTGCCAAGAGACTGCGTTCTTCAGCCCTCCTATGTGGAAAAACGACATCTAAAAATACTGTGTTCCCTCCATGAAGATGTTTGCTTTAGTGTGCTATTTCACTTCTTCTAAAACTGCAGAGACAAAGACCTTTAAGAAACACTGTCTACTATTTTTTACGTTGCCCCGGTATTGCTTACTATTTTATGATGTCACAACAGGATGTGGCGCATAAACTGCAGCTTTATAAATTAGGGTTAATAAAATATGTTTTAGAAAAAGGAGCTTACTTTGTGTGGATGTGAAAGTTGTTTGTGGTTCCTGTGTGTTCGTAGTCATGGATGGCTGCAGCAAAAAGCGCCGCCATCACCTCAAGCTCTGTCAGCCAATGCTTGATAGACACAAAACAAATAAAACATGAGTCAGGATGCAAACACTGGAGATAGTTGAACATGTTGGTTTTGCAGACATATCAAATGATGTCATTATTGTGATTCGTAAAAGACTTTTTACTGATACATATAGCAGCAGAATCTCACAGTGATAACTTAACTTAACTCAGAAATGTTAATCCTTCCCGTATGTGTAAAATCAGACTGAATCTCTTAAAGGATGAGGCTGGTGATATTTTATGTTTTTACAGCATATTCAACCATTCGTCTGTGCCACTGAAGTCAAAAAATTTCCACACCAACTGTGGAAATGTTCTTTTATTACAACACAGGCACCATAGTTTTATTTTGAAACACATACATTGTCCTGCTGACATAAATAGTTTTCTCGTAGAAATTCCAATTATATGCTACAAATTTGCCACAGCAATATGTTTTGATCAACATAACTAAAAAAAGTTTTAATTAACATATTTCCCAGTGACAAAATGTTCATACTACATTATCTACAGTTCACTGACAATGTACAATTCATTATTACATTTATTTTCACTGCACTCGTAGCAACTAAAACATGATTTATGGTTAATGCACGTGTTAGGGAAGACTGGAGATTTGGGTTAATTACTGAAAAAATCAATTGCAAGTTGAAGCACGAAACACAACGTGCTAATCGTAAATAACATTTTTTAACCTAACCGCAAAACCTCAGGATCAACCCCAGATGCGTCCATCATCCACCCGGTACTCCTCACAACATGTGCAGAACAAAAAGATAGCACTTTGCATGAAGAGAATACAGCAAATATTCTGTTCAGTGCTGGAGGGGGTAATATTTGTTAAAACCTACAATGCCCAACTGTTTTATGAAATTATAGAGTTTGTGAAAATGAAAGCAGATGTGTGACTGGTTTGTAAAGATTTATGAATACAGTAAGAACAAATTAATTTGTGGTTGAGTGTTTTGAGAGACACACTAACACATTGCTCGTTTTCATGGGATTTGTTGACAACAAGATAAAACACAGAGAAACACCAGCCTTATCCTTTAAAAACGGTAATAGAACAGTCGACCAACCACAAGTCCAGAGCGCAGTAGCAGGCAGTGCAGTGTCTGAGTCACATCAGCGGCGTGAACATGGCTGTGGTACGGGTTGTTGTGTTTGCAATATCCTCTCTCCACTGCAGACAGGAACTCTGTCAAGCATGAGATGGGGATCTACAAAATGCATTATGTACTCATTAAAAGCAAGACTGAGTTAAAAAAAACAACTCAAGGTTCAAAAGTTTATGTCATCAATAAAAGATAAAAACAGCTCCAATGATGTAATGAAGCTGTTGTTAGCATTGACTAATAGTGCAAGTAAATTGGCAGCACAATGTTTCTTCAAACACCACAAACTGATAATAAGATCTATATGGCTGAACATTACAACACAACACAAGTTTCCCATAAAAGTACACGTCAATAAAGATCGTTTGTTGATTGGATTTGTTGATTGTATTTAATAACGCTGGGCAGGAAGGGTGCTGTATGTACTGAACAATTAAATTAAAAATTAAAATACCTTGAAGCGGGTGTTGAGTTCATATCTGGTGATTAGCTCAAAAAACAGAGTTTGTAGTGCATGATTAGAGCTGGCTGCGTTCAGAGCAAACACGTCAAAGCTCCAGCGGTCAACATCCTGAGGAGACAGAGGGGAAAGTGATTATTGATGCATACTTGTGCTATGTATACAATCCTTTTTGTGATGTCCGACTTATTGCACAAACACTCGACACAGTGAGATTCATTATTAGTGCAGGCTCACCCTGAGGCAGTTTACGACCTCTGCAGGTTGGTCTGGCATGGCTGCCGTGTAGGCCCTCTTGAACATCCTGGAATAATGCAATGTTTATGTTGAGTTCAGTTAAAGTTCAGATGTTGACACTGTGCAGCGAACTCGTCTCAGGAGCTGTTTATATAAATCCTCCAGATTCCCTGTCCCTTTTGGAAGGATGTTTTAAAGAGAATAGGAGGCAAATGTTTCACAGTCTAGTGCAGTTGTCTGTGTTTTCTGTGTTTGGCGTAGTAACAACACTGTATTTTCTTATATTAGAGT
This sequence comes from Pampus argenteus, assembly GCA_036937835.1. Classification (NCBI taxonomy): domain Eukaryota; kingdom Metazoa; phylum Chordata; class Actinopteri; order Scombriformes; family Stromateidae; genus Pampus; species Pampus argenteus. The sequence goes on from CM072863.1 coordinate 13,611,715, forward strand.
TATAGTACAGATGTCGAAATCAGTCATTTACAAAGGGAGTTTTATAGTATTAGATGAGAGTTCCCTTTTTTATTGTATTTAAGTATCATAAATAATAAAAAACAAAAAAATGTGTTGTACCTCTCTACGAATATCCCGGCCTGCACTGCATGCACGATGCTGCGGAACTTGGGCTTCTCATCTGAGCGTCGTACCGGGCGTCGAACCCTCTGGGTGAAGGTGGATGCCAGCCAATCAGTGACCTCTGAAGGAACCCCATCTGACTGCAGCTGCTGGAGGTCATCCTCAGACTCCAGGCACTGCCTGAGAGAGACAACATACACACATGATTGTTTGACAGAGGGATGGAGACACAGAGTCGTACAGAATCACTCTACCTTACAGGAGAGTGAAGTAGTGGTGGCATTGTGGGGCCTCAATGACAGACGTCAAATAAAACACACAGATATTTAAAAGTAAGGAGTTTCCTCCGTTCTCTTGAAAGTGAAGACAAGATTAAAGCTGTAAAACAAATGACTTCTATAATAAGATACACAAGACAGAAATGCAATAGCTGTTTGCTAACAGTGATGACAAGCAACTATAATTTGTAACTTTTGCAGATTAACTGTATATAATGTCAATAATTTGTCCTATTGTCACCTGATTATCAGTGTAACGCTATAGAAGTGTAGAGCCAAGGCAAACATTAACTGCATTAATTCAAATGCAAATTTATAAAGAAAGAATAATTTATAAAGAAAGAATATATTTTCATTACCGATTAATCTGATGATTATATTCATGATTAGTCGATTAATTAATGATTAAAATTGGCGAAAAATGGTGTCCACAATGTGCCATTGTGATGTCATCAATTAACTTGACTGTCCAAAACCTTAAGATATTCAATTCACTGTCATGACAAAGAAAAAAATTGCCATATGTGAGAAGCTGTAAGCAGAAAAATGACTGTCACTGGGATGATTATTATTATTATTATTAGTTGTCATTGAAATCATTGATTAATCGTTGCTGCTCTAATCCTGTGTATACTGCCTCTGCTAGTAATAGGCAATACTTTGGGTACTTCCTTCCTTCAAATGAATTAACTATTTAAAATGATAAACATGAAAATGTATTATTAGTTTTTGTTTTCCAAACCATATCATCATCCTATTCTCCCATCCCGTTCTACCTTGTTCCATCAAGGTAAACGGCTTCCAGTAACGATGCTGTAAAATCCAGATTTTTTTTGATTTCCTCAAAGTCGACATCTTTCTCTTCCAGCTGCTTCAGCATGCTCCTCAGCCTGAAAGGGGACATAATCTTTTATCTGGATGTGAAAAAATAAAATGGTTATAGGACATATCATTTTTGAATGTGCTAGAAAGCTTTTTCACTGAGAGAGATGGTTGGAGGTTACAGCTGTTTCGGCCTCAAGTTGTCACATTAAATCACACTGGGTACGGCAATAAAAGTTATAGCTACAGAAGCACGATCGTTTTGAACAAAATGATTTGATTGTATGTTGCAAGTAAACGAGTCCATAAACTGACAGAGCCTATTTTTGTCTTACTGTAAGTGTGCTAGTATTTGCTTCTGGGGAAACAAGAAGTACTGTAACAACAGGTTGAGAAATCCTCCTGGACAGAAATAGTTCATTTTCAAGAGATATAAAGCAAAATAATCCTAAGAATGCCAGTGGCAAAAGGGTATCATTACTGCCAAATTTTCCATGAGAGGAAAACTTCCCATGGTTAGGATTTTATGTAACCCAGATTTTGTCAAAGTGGCTCGATGAAAAAATATGTTTTTGAGGTTTGGCCACATTCTGATCTGGTCTGAAAACACGTTGCTCAATCTGGGTTACGAAATGTTTAATGAAATTACAATAAAAAAAAAGTGGTTGACACACATTAATCTTCTGCAGTATAATAAAAAACAAATGCTTGAAGCACATGTCGCCTACAGTGTGACCCACCTGCTGTGTGTTAATTTAATCTCATGTCAATCCAAAAGCGTTCATATCTTAATACAACTCTGATGGGAAATCTCACTTTCAGTTTACAGAACTGAAATTAGACTTATTTACTATCTTGCCATTTCAAAGACAGATTTATTTGAGATGATAACACATTTGTGCCACCAATAATTTCTTTTAAAACATTTCAGATGGGTTTGCCCGTATGGTGTCGTGACCAGAGATTGTGTCCAAACTGTGCCAGGCCACGCCATGGAGCCAACTACTGGGGATGAGATGCTCACAGCTTTTCAAGTGTTTATCACGCTGGCAAGGGCTTTCAAAAGCTGTTGAGTCATAAAAATAGCATGCATCTGAATGCCACCGCTCACTTTCTATCTCCAGTAATCTTTTGTGATAACACAGCCTTTTTTGTTTTAACTGTCTGCAGTAGAAGATCCTTTGACAGGACATTTACAGGAAGTTACTTGTCAAGTGCACTTGTGAAATTTTGTTTATAGGGACAAATGACAAATCCTCTTTTGGCAAAGACTTTGTTGACTCTATACATTCAGTGTCCTCCTTACTAGTATATCAGCACAGCAGTGTACTGTAGACGACTTGGAGTAGTAGCAGCTTTGTCAGCACACGTTTTTAAATATATGTCAGTGTTACATAGATTTTAGAGAGGAAAAAACAAGAAAACTTACACATTAGGTCATATCTCAGGTCATAATAATAGTGCTGTGAATTGTATCTTTTTATCATTGATTAGCAACAGGAACACCCAACAAGGTTTCGAGGTCTGAGCCCTGCAGATACTAATACAGCAATGTGTTAACCAAAACAAAACCACATGACCTATCACCTCTACAGCACATTTCCGTCCCACGGAAAAAGCACGAGTAAGTCAACAAGTGTTTGTCCCACATGTTGCTAGGTACAGTGAAGGGAAAAAAAAACTTGATGAATGCATGAAAAATATAAGGACAGTGTGGTGAAGGTAAGGATGAACTTCTCATTCTTTGCTTCTGTTTGCAGTTAGAAAATGTGCCAAACAATTCATTGTTTCATGTTATCACTCATCTGTGTGCATTGCAGGACGTATGTTTGAGTCACACATTTTTCCATTGCTGCAAAACAAGAAAACTACTCTTACAGCAGAATATTATCTGTACAGTCACACTACACAAACAGTAATTAATCAAGCTAATTTTCAAAGATGTAGCATGTTTGATAAAAGATAAAAGGCTGAACATGTAGGTAACTAACTATGATTTCAGCTGTCCTGATCTCCCTGTCTTACCTAGAGATGGGGATCTGTAGCCGTTTCTTACGGATTCGCACCAGTTCAGCCATTCCACAATCAAGCTGTGCCCTAATGGACCCCAGAGTTCAATTAAAAAAATATCACAGGATGAAAAAGTAAAATAATAGTAGAGCAGTAGTAAGCAGGAAAGCTCTCCAAACCACCAAAGCAAACTTGTGTGTCCTGAGACAGACTTCTGTTTCAACAACTCTTCCACCCACTTCTGGGGGGACCTACTCCACTTCACTCTGATTGGTTAGGCAGACCCAGACTGTGTGTGTGTGTGTGTGTGTGTGTGTGTGTTTGTGTTTCTGAACGGGTGATCGCTTGGTGTAAGTGTTTTCTGTCAGTGAGTGTTTGTGTATATGTGTACACCCGTTCTATGAAGTGTGAATGAGTTGACCTCACTGATGAAGTGTTGACTGTGAGACTTTCAAGGAGTGTGTGCTCAAATCCTAAATGTGAATTTTCCACTGCAGCCGCAAATTAGGGAACTACAGAGAGAGTCTTTCACTGAAACCCACCAGTCACCCAAACCAAAACACATAAACAAAGCCTGTCCTCGAAAGCGACCCACAACAGCCTGATAGGTTAACTGCTGTTCTGTTCTTGGTACTAAAACGTGAGGGGCAATAAGGGGGGAAAAATGGACGCTTGAGCTCTGCTTAAACATATTGCCTCCTTTTTCCTGCTCTGTTAAAGTTGACAATTATTGTCCACAACATTTGCAGATATTAAAAACATTATACGCTCTCAAAACAATTTCAGACTCGTGCTTCCTTTTTGCAAAATGTCACAAGATATTAAAACTGCAGTGACACAACAGCACAGATGTTCAAATGATAACTGAGATCACATCACGTATTTACTGAAACTGCACAGCCGATATTTTTTATTGAAAATGCCACATCAATAAATGTCAGCTGAGTGTTTTGTGAGTAGTAAAGAGTGTGTTTTGCCAACATAGACAGTTTACTGTTCATTGAAACACCAAAAAAGGAGAATACCCCAATGTACGAGAACAGAGAAGACAATGAATGTTGTCCCTAAACACTTTTACAGTTCTAGGTCCTAAATCCATTACAAGTCTTTTTATAGTATTATGAGAGCTGTACAGCAACGTGGCTTGGGAAAACCCCTGCCTGCTGTCCGTCTCCCTCTTTGCCTGTCCTGCTTTGGCTGCTGGGTCAGACTAAATCTCATGCTCCCATGCTCTTTGACATGGCACAACATATTGCAAAAACGAGGAGAAGTAACAGTGCTACATATGATTCTTCATGTTGAAGAGGCAGAGATAAAAAGTAATTCAATCAATCAACACATAAGTACAAAATTATGATCAAAATAGACCTATCAATGCTATGATGTCAAAAATGTAAATTAAATCCTTTAGATGATCATCTAGTGTCAATTACAATCAGTTCTTAACTCAAAACTATTTTTCCTTTGTGTACTTGCCAACCTTTTGCTTTACAACAACTTTTTTTCCACCAATCGTCCCTCGTACTCTCAGTCTCTCCTCTAATGATGACGAACATACAGCCGCTGATCTTTCTCTGTCCACTGAGTGACCCGAGCCAATTATTACTCACAGACCCTACACTTCAGAGGGTGAAATCCCACTCTGTGGCACCATAAATCACATTTAAATGTTACGTGTCTCTGCATGGGAACTAGACTACTAAGAGACTGAACACAATGGTCAAAGTGTCAAAGGTTTATATCTCTGACTGTAGCTTCTCTGGTCTCATGGATGAACCTCAGCCCCAATCAACCATATGAATTTGATGAAAGGATTGTTTTATCCATCACTTTTGCCCTGTAGTATAAAAACTTTGGCAGTGTCATCCAGGCTATCAAGGACACCCTCTCTTGAAAGACACATTAATAAGTTGTTGCCACAGTGTTAATCTAGCAATGGCGGTGTTAGGCTGTTGGTCTGTCAGTCAGTCCATTACTTGGGTCCAGACTGCCGGATTTTATAAAGGCAGTGAGTCGAAAGGTCAGACAGCTCTCTCTCTGCTACTGTGTCTAATGAAGAGTGTGATTGTTTACTTTATACTAAATAAAAAATCTCCATTTATAAGCTATCAGGACATGGTGGCTACATATTTTCTGTCCCTCTGATCCTTGAAAGCTTGTAAACCTTAAAACATGTCTATCATATGGATCACCATGTCATTTTGTGCAAACATTCATGTTCCCCACAGGATGAGATGATTAGTGATCCCTTCACTTTACGTCTGCACCATCATCAGTTCACATTTTTTCAGCATTATTTGTTCAATACCTTTTTTTGGTTAATTAGTAAATAACTAATGACAAGTACCAACTGCCCTACAGTTAGCTTAGCATGACTGTTGACTCTTAGTCTTAGTTAGTCTTATTCAATTTAATTTTCTATACTGTGAACACCATAAAAAACTTCTCACCTCCTCAGCTGAAGAGGAGGGGGTTAGAGGTGAGAGTGCATATCGATAAGAAGCATACATAAATATGTTGCATAAGACATAAAGTAACACCACACTGCACAACACACTAACTGTCCATTTAATAAACAGAACTGGCCCTTCTGCATCTTTATGGCTTCAGAAGAAGAAGAATCTTATTGAAATGTGTCTAACTGGCTGAATAACAGAAATGATGAAGTTGTGTCATGGGGTAAGTAATTTAATACAAGTAAGAAAAATAAAACATTAGAGTCGGTCTTACCGGTCCAGTGTGGTCCTCCACGTCACTAGACTCAGATGTCACACGGTGTATCTTGCAGACTGGTGTCATGACCTCTGGCTCCTAAAACTGCTGCAGACCCTGTGCGTTTGTGTGTTACTCTTCAGTGTGTGGGATTTGTTGTGTTTTATTTTATGTTAACCTATGCTACTCTGTGTTTATGCTCACAGGAACTTCTTGTTCTTTCCTCTGTGTACGTATACTGAATTTGTGGTGTGTGTACAGTATGTGTGTGTAATCCTCAGTGGTCCACAAGTCAGCAGGAGAGGCTCTGGATCACCAACGTAATCAGTAGAGAGCCTTTATATCAGGACCAGAGTCCACCATTATCTGGCTTTAGTGTCTCGGGACAGTATCTGTGGAGCTGCAAGGTAATGGCCTCCACATGCAAAAAAAGACATACAATAATACTACTACTACAACGACTGTTGATACTACTAATAATACAGTTTTATATATAGTTTCTTCAAAGGTTATATCAAGCCCTAGTGATGAAATGTGAATGAGCAAATCTCAGAAACCTCCTCTCTCAACACACAAAAGATGAAAATATAAGTGAAACAAGCTGGATCTTTTATTTGTAGTTTTGGCCTTAATTCTATTCAGTCTTCCTCAATGACACATCACACAGTTTTAAATAGCTCTCTATTAAGACATAAACCTGTTACACACACACACAGACACACACAGTGACTCATACTGAATTAATGCATGTTTGTGATTTTGCATGAAGCATGTGCTTTGGTAATTGTGCTGTTTTTAGGAGCCATCATGTGTTTATTCATGAATGTGTGTCTGTGTTTCCATGTTAATGTTTCCTGTAGTGGGAACTGAACCTCTTGTGCTCTTGTAAGAAGGCTGTGTACCTCGGCCATTAATGCTGAAACCCTAAATACAACTTGTACAGACACAGACTTGCATAAACGGATGTGAGCATCTCCAGTGTGGCAACCAAATGAATAAAAGTGCAAAAAAAGAAAGAGAGAAAAAAGAAAGGAAAAGGGAGGAACAGTTGCTTGCAAAATAAAATCACCAAGGGAACATCTAACATTAGCAATAATCAATTTTATTTTGGTAAAACTGGAGCGCATCATTTAAATTGTGACAAGACTCTCATCCAGGAAGGATGGATGGGAGGGCAGAGAGTGTTGAGAACAGACTGGAAATAGACAAGCAACACATGTTGAATTGAGACCAAAAAGAAAACAAACTGCATATTATTATTATAATATTTAGAAAAAAAAAAACTTTATAAAATACAAATCTGCATAAATCTGGTCTGCAAATATTTAGAAAAAATGTTTTATTTATGTCATGGAGTTCACACGCTATATAAGTTCAGACAGGCACTGATATGGAGATTGTTACAGAATATACCTGATTTGAATTAGAATCATAGAGAGTTTGTAAAATGAATAGGATCTCTTTAAATACAGATGCATGTGACTCATAGGAAGCATTTTCAACACCAACTGTGGTCAAGATAGATAGGTGTGAATGTATAGAGCTTTAGAGTGAAAGACACAGCATAAACTGCATGCACATTAAAACACTCTTTGGGATAAATAAAGGTTAAATTACAAGTATTCAGTAAAGTCTTCACCCCAGAGTGACGACAAAGGACCTGTATACCTCTCTGTAGGCGTTTCGGAGCAGAACATATGGGAAGCAGCTCTCCAGCATGTCCTGGCTCAAGAATGGAGACTTCATCACAATCTAAATTAATCAGAATCAAAGGTGTTAAAAGACAAAGATAATTTTTTACAATTGTATTTATTATTATTGCATCTCATCACATCTCATCTCTTTACAATACTATAGTATAATAGTCAAACCACAAATATTTTGTTTTTATGACAATAGATCACCCCCTCCTTTATACACTGGATTGCCCCCACTTCTGCTTCTGAAAATGTAATTTCTATCATATTCCCTTATTTGATTCAGGTATTTGTTTGCATGTGTATTCATGTATTTTTCTGCTTGCTTGTTTTTTTTGTGTGTTGTCCTTGTGAAGCTCTTTTTAATCTCTGGTTTTGGTAGATAAACTTTATTATAATTATCATCATTATTATAACAGCCAAACACAAGTTTGTAGGAAATTAGGAAATAGTACATTTGAGGGGTAATTTAAACAAACTCTCTCCGCACCAATTAAAATATGCATACGTCCCATAAAGGGTTTAAAAGTTGTCAGTAATTACTTAATTGCTGAGCATTCCTTTAATAGTGCATTAGAGATAACAATGAATAAAACCAAGCTTAAAGTCTTATTGTAAAGAGAAAAACCCTAATTAATGAAAGGTTACAGAATTTTACATTAGTCAAAATTTAAAGTCTCATGTGCCTTTGTGGTAAGGGTTGTTTGTAGATTGTTGTTGTGGCAAGCCTACCATGTCTAGGAGCAGGTAGACGGACTCCCGATTTTTGCTTTCTATTCTCTCCACGTTCTGTCCCAGCTGAAGTAGAATGGAGGACGCCATCTGTGAATAAATAATGATCAAATAACTGGAATGTTTTTACACTGGTGGATGTGACCTCAGCTGGGAAAAAGGTTGGTGTCTGAAATACTGTTAGGGTTAGGGGCATTATTTGCTAAATGCGTAAAAAAATAATTTGGCCGTCTTGTGTCTTATATTTATTTCTTGGCATGCCATGATCAGCCTTTTGTATGAAAACTGGTAAAGCTATCCAGTATTTCACCTGATTCTTCTCTCCTCAACATCCGTGATTACTATAGTTCACCTTAGGAATCCTTGACATATCTTTCACCAGCAAAGAAAGGACAAAACCACACAGTCCATCACGGTGGTTTTCTAGTTTCTTCGCCTAGGAGAGTAATTCCAGCCTGTCACAAGGACACTGACCACAATGGTTTCTATCAGTACCATATCCACTTTGCTTCTGAACCAGCAGCCCATCCTCAGCAACATGACGGGGCCACATTCATGGGCACACTAGATGGTGAAATTTACTGTTTCAGTAAACATGTGACAGTACGGCTGACAGTATGCAGCACCCCATATCACCTGGCCTCTTCTTGTACAAAAAAGGACGACCTATTATGCACCAAGGATGTTACTCAGTATGTAATAACCTCAATGATACTGGTTGTATCATGTCCCAGTGCCACTTCTTCCATGTCTACTCCCATGCCATTCCTGCATGCCCAAACAACCCCACTTCACTGAACCTGGGTAAGCGCCTGTCAACACCTATGAACATCCTTGCTTTAGCAGCAGCACTTTGTAACCACCCTGATCCGCACTCCATCAACCACCAATAAATTCTCTGTGCATCTCATGTTCCTGGTCACTCCAATGCCACCCCTGACTCTCTTTCTCAGAATTTCAGAAGAAGTTCAGAAGATTGGTTCTCCATGCAGATGCCCATCCAACACCGGTTCCTCCATATTCAGCATTGACTCTCACTTCATCATCACTTCCACCAAGTACTCCTTGGTGACTTTTGGCATTTCTCCAAGTCACTACTCCTTCAGGGTTCACTACAGCCTCCCGCAACGGTATCCCAGAACACCTCAGACAACTCATGGGTCATTGGTCCTTCTAAACATACAATTGCTACATTCGTTTAGATCTCAAAGACCTCAGATCAGCTCAATCCCATCTCCTCAAGTAACTGGAAGGTTTTTGGGGGTCCATCATTGCCTGAGTGTTGCGGTGAATAACCTACAAGCCTCTCCACAATGCATCTGGCAAATCAGAAACGTCATGCCCATATAATCTTCATCAAACATTCAAACACATCTTGTTGTTGGTGTGGTCCTTGCTAGTGAATTTGAAGCTCAACTAGTACATTTCAGGAGCAGGACCACACCTCAACCGCATCTCTTCCGGCATTCCTATACATACCAATATAACTCTCTCATCCTCTTTTGCTCATGTACTCTGGTGTGGTCCTTGTTAGTGAAATATAAACACAAATTTGTTCAGCAGATTTTAGAATTTCTTATTTCATAACTTGGTTTAACATTTTTATATACTGTATTAATTTACTGATTCTATACTGATCTACTACTATACTGATCTTTTTAGTTAAAATGTCTAGAAACTTGATTTAGTATTTGCCACTCACCAGGAGAAAATCTTTCAGATGCTGCTCTATATTCTTGCTCTGAACGGTGAACATAGCAGCAGCCAGCTGGTTGATTGCTATAGCCAAACAGTGGATGTTGTTGTTATGGCCTGAGAAAATAAAAGTACAAAATTTAACACAGAAAAAGAACAACATGGAGAGAATAACATATGCTGTAGCTGCAGAGTGGATGTTTTCGTGGCCCAACGATTAGAGAAATTCACTCAATGATCCATAACACTTCAGAGGAAGCATACTGAGCATATTTCCTCAAGCTCACAGGGCAAATCTTTTTCAAACATGCCAGTGGAAAATAGAGACAAAGAAAATAATCTGAGACAAATGCCACCCCGTGCTTTGATAGAAATCTTGGCCATTTGCTGCTCTTAATGCTGCAGACTAGGCTCAGAGCCAAGCAGTTAGGGTCAACAGGGCCAAATGCCAAGAGTAACTGTATCGATGCACGTCAGCCGAAGTTATCTGTAAACAAAGGTCTCTCAACAGCAACGTGTTTCTCATTAACCAACATAGTTTGTTTCGGGTTGCGTCAGTCAGACTGGAAAGTATGATACACAGAGATGCTAATAAGGCTTGTGTTGAGGGTGGAGCACATTTTTAACACTACCATCAGTCGACTAGTAATGACTGGAAGAAGTAGTGATTAATGTTTGGTTGTGTGTTGTCTGGATATTCATTACTGTCAGGCTGCTGCAGCAAAATAAATAAAGAATGAAATAATATGCACCTCCATTTTCTTGGTTGTAGAAAGAGTTGGGGTCCAGGGCCAGGGTAGGCAGGGACACGGCAATGTAGACAAGCAGCAAACAGGACAGCTTGTACTCCTCATCTACAGACGTGTTATCTGCAGGTTTTTCATAGTAAACATTCAAAGATGATAGAACACTCTGTTTTCCTGATGACTAAGCCATTAGGGCACATTACGCTGTCTGCAGAAGAAGCAATTGTAGTCTTAGTGGTACCTGTTTGCATACTGCGAATAGCTGCAACCAAGGCAGGTTCGATATCACATGCCACCCCTGCAGAAGAAGCCAGCTCAAAAACACTGAGAGTCACCTGGAAGCATTAAAGGAAGTATAGATAAAATAAGCAGTTTGGAATCAAGCTGGTGCAGCGATTTAAATCAAAATCATCATTTACATTTTCTTTATTGTGTTGCATTTTGTAAGACACACCACAAAAACACCCTCAGTGAAATGTTCATTTGTGCTTTACATTTCATATAGATATTATAAAAGCGACATACTAAATATTCTCTAAGGAGCTACACTAAATCAGCAGCGTGTGTCTTCGTCTTGACACACAGGTTTTGATCTTGCACTATTTCTGGTTACATGCATGGTTGGCCTGTCTGGGCAGTTTCCACTGATGTGGTTTAGAGTGCAGAGCTGCAGCGGTGATCAGAGTCTCTCTCACGGAGGCATGAGGGGGCTGCTGACGTCTTTGGGGTTATCCTGGCTCAGGCTGTGGCACGGCTGTCATGCCTCACTCAGAGACCAGACGTAAGTACGGGAGGGGGAGTTCATGAGTCACATTCACACAGATTGCTCCAGAGGGAGATAAGAATTTAAATTGGTTGGTACTAAATATCACATTTTTTTTGTTTCTCCCCATTTCTTCAGATATACTGTTACATGGTTCACATATAAATTAATGCAATACCGTTGTTTTAACAAATACACTCTGATACACATTTCACTATATTCTGCTTTCTTAACCTTTGGCAATTCTCAAAAGTCTAAAATGTAAATATACAATGTGATAAATGTCACTACAATAATATGCCTTCAACCCTGGACTGTTTTTAATGACCCCACATTCAGTTGGCCCTCTGAAAACAGTATTAATATACTTTTTTTACAATGTAACTAGCTCATGTGGAGAAGGAGAAAAAGCTGTGCATTACCGTGATGTCGGTTTCAGGGGAGATGCAGTCCCGCAGGCACTCGATAGGTCCCATCAGGTAAGGACAATGCTTATGAAGGATCTAGATTATGAGATGATATGACACAATATCACACCTTTATATGTCAAGCTGTCAAGGACAAATCTCTTTCAGGAATTGTATTTGTGATAATTTATTGTTTTTAATTTAGATTTGCACTTCAAGATACATTATTTTACATGAAAGATGCTAAAAAAAATGAAAACATTTTTTTATTTTTTATTTTATGTATTGAAACTGAGGTCAGGTCAACAATGTGACATTTGACATTTAATATCATTTTTTTTAAACTAGTTTGACTTATTAGCCTTTGTAGAGCTGAACAGTTTCAGCAGTTTGAGCTTGCTCTGTTGTTATCATGTGACCCGAGTGTGAAACAAAACATTGAACTTCAAATGCTGATGAAAGGCAGTTGAAAGCTTCAAAAAAGTTGGTTTTTAAATTACTTTTAAAAAAAAACAGTAAAACCATAATTTCTAAGCTCCAAGAATGAACTTTGACTCTCAAATAGTTGTATGATTTTATACATTTTAACTTCCCACATCTGTTGTAGACTATCGCTAAGCTTAGATGCTGTATTACTGACAGTTTTATCATTATATAGGAATGTAAGAATGAGTTTTAAATTATCAAAAAATCTTAATGGACATTACATCATTCAGACAGCCCTGTGCCATTGATCTGAAGGACAGGATCACCCCGATGATGGTCATCCTCTTCAGCATGTTCTCTCCACCTACAAGTACATATTAATCATACATGTATGTATGTAAGGTGTTTATTATGTAAACTTAAGCATGACACCGAACCCTTGGTTGTCTCTATAAAGTGGTGCCCACCAGTATAACACTGTCGGTGAATGATATATTCTGAGGTTTCTGACAGCTCATATAACGGGTCAGTCATATAGCAGATAATCTAAATAACAGCCATTAACTATAAATATTCTTTAAAAATGTGAAATGCATGTAGAATGATGTGTGATCCTTCCCTCCCTTTTGGTGCTTATTTTATATAGTTATAGTTTTTCTGTATATGTGTTTGTCTTTCACCTTTCATTCTGCTTCATGTGCTGATTATACTGTAGTTTCCTCCTCTGCATCAGATTGTCCTGACAGCACCCTTGAACATCTGAACTCAATATATGCTTGTCTCTATATTGAAAACCTTCCAGACATTTAATCCCGGTCCCAGTTCTCTGTATGAGTGACTATATTATATCCAGAATACTGTATCTTCATCCAAGAGTAGCAAATCAATCCTCATTTGTGTTCAAAAACATTGTTAGATGGATGAAAATTAATAAAGATAATTTTAGCAGGCTAAAGTTATGTTAGCCTGAATTAGACAAGTGACACAGGTACAACATACAAAGATGTGTATGTGTTTACAGTTAATACAGAATTGATAATGGCTTCTGTTTAGAGTGATTTATCTATAGTATCACCCCACACCTACACCTTCTATCCATTCCCTTCCTTTCAACCTTATACCACATTCACATCTCCTTCACTTTATCTGCCCCCATGTACCTGTTTCCACTTCTCACCTGTCAGCCTCTTTTTAAGATTGACCATTTCCTCTGGCTTATCAAAGTTGTTTCTCATCTGTACCAGGGTGTCCATATTCTCGATCACCAGTTTCTGAAAGACAAGAAAAGATGTGAGATAAGTGGTAAAACAAAAAACACCTTCAGATGAGAACAATAATGAAGAGTGGACATAGCTGTGACAGATATGTCCTGTCAGTGAGGACGGTTTACTCAAACGAATCCCCTAGATAACCAAGTAAACATGCATCAAGGAATGAGTTCATTAATCATCCTTGAAATGAACCCATTGCATGGTACTGTACCTTTAGCTCAGAGACTTGTGAGGTGATGTGCCACATCAGGTTCTCACTCAAAAACGTCAGGCCATATGAACCAATTAGCTCCAACAGGGCCTGTAACTCTGTTCAGAAGAAGACATGAATACTTTGGAGAAAGATGAGAGATCAACAGAATCTTAAATTGATTTTGAATTAATGCAGCTAAACATGTTAGAGACACAACTGCAGCCATTAGATTTTCCACACAGCTTTGTAAATATGGATGGATAGGGACGTGTGTGGATAAAACTGGAGGTGGTTAATGGACGAGTGAGTGAGTCATTATGAGGTGACCTTACTACAGACTAAATATAGACAATGATGATGACATCATGAGGGAGGCGTCTAGTGAAGTGCAGTGGTCTCCAAGGCACCGTGTGTGTTTGCATGAAAGCATCACAGAGCGTAGGTGTGTATTACGTTCGTGTTTGCTAGTGCGTGCATGAATCAAGGTCCACTACTCCTTCAAGGCTGTGTGGAGGAGAGACAAGTGATACTGGAATAGTTATGAGGCAGGGGCAGAAGAGTGGAGGAGATGATAAGCAATACTGAAGTTTACATTAGCCAGGGAGTATCAGAATAAACTGCATGACAGGCAGTGTGAGAGAAAACACTGCAGAGCATCACAACTAGCCCAATATTCTCTGTTGCAATAATCCTCCGCCTCTATGTGGTGTCACAGGACTGAATGAAATCTGCAAGTTATGTCTTTTGAAAATAATCTATTGGATCTGTGGGTCCATAATCATTAAACACCAAGTTCAGGGGAACTTTTTAAGTCTGTCAAAGGTAAAAAGATGCATCTGCATAGTGGAGTAGGATTGGCTTTAAAACCAGTTGAGATGTCACAAATCATGCTTGTAAACCTTAAACTTTAAAATGAATGAGAGAAACTTTTTCTCATTCAACAAATGAATCTGAAAATACCCTTCTAATATCATATTCTCCACATACATCATTCTGCACATATCAAAGAAAGTAAACATTTTTTTGAGTGGAGGGAGACTTTAAATAACTGTGATTAAGTTCTGGGCCTGACCTGATATATCCGAGTACTCTTCTGCTCTGAAAATTGGTTCGTTGTCAGTAGTTTGGTTGACAAAGCAGTGCTTCGTAGGAGAGTGGACGATGAGGGAGTTGCTGGCTTGACGCAAGAGACTCTCCAGGTACCTGTGGTCCAGTCAAAACAACACAAAACTTCCTCAGCCAGGTGTTTGCGTTAAAGAGAGTGAAAGTGAACAACTCAGACAGAAAACAAGGCAGAGATATAACCTAATATGTCCCCTGTGCCTGTGTATGCCTATTGTATGTGCAATTGGTGTGTATTTGGATATATGTGTTTTTAATGCAGTATAGGTACACCTGTGTGTCACACAAACCAGCTTGTGTAAAGGGCTGTGATGGTCTGTTCTCCGCGGTAGTCCAGTGGATGGGTTTGCTGCAGCAGGACGTTTTTCACCAGCCGGGTAACGTCCATATTGATGTAGCTGGAAAGGCTCTGCAGGCTGGCTGTATAGGATCTTACCACTGCCAAGAGTTCCATGGGACGGGCTATCTCCTGGGTGGTCTGGTTGTAATTGGCCATTCTCACGATGATCCTGGAGAAACATGTTTAACCAACGTCACTTATCACAGAGCCTGAGTAGACTGAGGGTGGACAGATGGGACCTTAAAACGGGTTAAACGAGCCATGGCAACACTGGGTCAGCACATTCGCTGCTCCAGGGCTTCACTGCAATCTTATTTATTTTTTGTCCTTTCTTTTCTTTCTCTCTCTCCCTGACGGGACTGTTTTTACAATTTTGGCCACAAAAGGACCAATCACCGTGGACACACTGCTACTTGAGGTCGCTAATTTTAGGGTGACAGCAGAGATAATCATCACCTAAGACAGAGAGAGAGACAAAGCAGAGCATATACACAGGAACATTAGGTTGCCCTGGTACCAAGGCCTAATCTAAATAACAGTTAGCACTGAAATGACACAGAGCGAGGGAGTGACATGATGGATGAATATCTTTGCAGATTTTTTAAATGGGTGCAACACAGCCTGACATGGATGAATCAGATAGTAGAACTGGGTTCATTAATCATGATGGATGAGACATTTCACAATTGACTAGCTCCAGATGATTCCCTATTTGCCTAGAAGACAAAAATCTGTGAATGAGTGATAATTTCGAGTGAATGCATAATATGTTCCTTTCACACAGTAATTAACACTATCACTGAAGTGACATGTGCACAAGGGTATATTATTACGGTAAGCACAGAAACCTTTAGAGGAGAAAACTACAAATGTCACTTCAGGGACTCTTTATAAACCTTCAGGACCACATTTATTTTAACACATATGATAATCCCCCCATCCCCGCTTAGCATACTCAGAGAGGCGTGTCTCCAGATGAGAAATGAGGAACTCAGTGGGAACAATGATGTGGTTGCAGACAATTAGGTCACTGCAGAGACTGTAGCAGGAGCAGAGCTCTGTCAGGCTCAGATGCATCTTATCCATACTATAAGGAAAGGGGGAAAGACAGAGGAAAAGAAGGGAGGATACAAGTGTTTAAAACAAATATTTTTTACAATGACTCGAGTATGAATGTTCTTTTTTTGAGACAAATAAGGTAATAAACATGCTGGAGAGGTGTAAAACCCATCTCCAAACTGAGGCAAATTTACTACCAATAAAGGTGTTTTTCTAGTAGGCTGAAATGTTTCATTTCTTATTTTAATAGCATGATTCAGTACCGGTCAGCCCTGACGCATGGTGAAGGGTAATAAGGTTCAGTACCAATTATGCCTGATGGGCTGATGCGTTTTCATCCCTTCTTCCTGATAGCTTAAGGCAATAAATGTGTCATGGGGTGAAGAAGATAATTTGAAAATGTCAGTAGACATTATAATATTTCTATAAACACAAACATACACAGTCAAATGTTTATTTAACTGCCCTGTTGATAATGCTGCATGTCTCCAGAAATTAGAGATGTATTTATTGCACTCAATCTTAGAAACTTCTGCTAATTCAGTATAATGACTAGAGGTTCAGGCAGAGTCAGTAAAGTGGAAAAATTGATGGACATAATCATGAAAACAAAGGAAAAAGCTGACTTAGTAACAATAGTCCGGTCTTTCCTCAAGCTTTCAGCCCCTGGTTTCTCTTTCTGGACCTCTCCTTTCTTCTGCACCGGCTTCTTTTGCTTTCTGTGACGAGCTGCACTGATAGTCTCAGCGCAGTGCCTGGGCAGCAACTAAGGAAATATCAAGTAGAAAAAAGTGGATGCGTAGAAGAAGAAAAGAAAGTGAGAGGGAGACAAAGAAAAAACTAATAAGGATTTTGCATTTACATTGCAAGCACTCAGTACAAGAAAACCTCTAATAAATTCAGACTTCACCTGGTCATTGAGTTTGCACTGCTCGCCACATATGTCTAACACAATACTGCTTGTCTGCTTGGCTATCTGCTCCAGGAAGTTCACACACAGATACAGAGTCTTCTTCTCCATTGCCTCTACCTGGGCACACAAACAAATGCAGTGTGACTGAATACACAAGTAAACAGGTAATGTGGAAAGGCCCAGACATATGCATTACTGTACAAAAACACTAGTTTGTGCAGTATTTAGTTGGCAAAAGTTGCAAAGCTATATAATGACTAAAACAAGAAAATTATTATGTATAAATCTGAGCACAAATCAAAACTTTGTCATGATTGTTGCCGACAGGATCCACCTGGTGATGTGAAAGTGTAAGAAATTAAACTTTATGTAGAGTGTAACCGGTGTCTTTAATACTCCTCAGCGGATGATTAATACTTTAGCAGGTGACTGAACACTGACCTCTTCTGGACAGAGAGGGTGTCCACACTGGTTGAAGTGAGAGCAGACAAAAGGGAAGGCCATGAGGTAACGCTTCATGGTCGTCTCCTCCTTGCTCTGGGTAAACAACTTCTCAAACACTCGTGGGCAGAAACTGAGAGATAAATTGAGAAAAAAAGTCAAGACATTAGAGAGAAGAGAAGAGAAGAGAAGAGAAGAGAAGAGAAGAGAAGAGAAGAGAAGAGAAGAGAAGAGAAGAGAAGAGAAGAGAAGAGAAGAGAAGAGAAGAGAAGAGAAGAGAAGAGAAGAGAAGAGAAGAGGCCTGACCAGAGGATGGACATATCAGATGTCTCCTGCAGCATCTCTTCCATGCTGTCCACCATCCTGGTGTGAAACTGAATCAGGTTCATGACCTTTGCTAAGTCAGGGTAGTCCTTTATTGGAAGAGCAGCCTTGTTCACACTTGTATAGGCCTAAAACAAAAGATGAAAGGCAGATTAAGCATAAATTGTACTCTATAATTAAACTCTTTGTGACATTTAATGCTACACAGTCACCCTGCGTACCTGTAATCTCAGCCAGTCCAGTCGCACAGCTCTGAAATCAAATTCCTCTTTGTTTTCCACTGTAGAGTGAAAAGTAAGCCATCATTGGCCAAATAAAATGTATTCTATTGCATTTTGAATGCAATTAACTTACTTTTGTTTTTTATTCTTTATTTTTGCTGGAGAACAATATTAGGTGTACACTAGCTCAGATAATCTACTGTATTATGTTGATTTTTACCTTGTTTGACTGAGAGGGTGGACAGGGTTGAAACAAATGAACTCAGCAGGACTGACTCATCCTCTGGACACACAGACATGTTCTGTAAAGGAGATAGAGAGTTAAGGAGATAGAGATGCTATTATTTCATTAAATGCAAGTCACTATAATTGTGGTTGAGAAAAGTAGCATTCAGCAATAGCTTTATTGGTGATTTGCCACCACCTGCTACTGTCTGCACCATAAGAAAAATGCACTTACTTAATACTTGCATGTTGTATTCATGCACACACATTGCCTCATGTTATCTACCTGTATGGTGTCATTGAGAAC
Organism: Pampus argenteus; assembly: GCA_036937835.1. Classification (NCBI taxonomy): domain Eukaryota; kingdom Metazoa; phylum Chordata; class Actinopteri; order Scombriformes; family Stromateidae; genus Pampus; species Pampus argenteus. The sequence goes on from CM072863.1 coordinate 13,630,542, forward strand.
CAAGGCATCAAACTGTGCCAGGTACTGAACATAGTAGCGCTGCACTACAGAGCTGTAGGTTCTCATTAGACCTCTTAGTTTCTCCATGTAGAACAGTAACTCAGCCATCTGACTGGAAAAAAAAAGGAAAAAGTATTAAAACCAGAATCACAATTCCCTTTAATAACTTAAAATTTGTACAAAATACATTACACTAATACACTAATAAAAAACACAAGACATACTGCAGCTACTCACTGATGTGCTTTCAGGGAGGGGAAACTTCTAATGTGACACCACTGTTACATCGTTTTGGTTTGTAGTAAGAATGCATAAATGAATACCAAATGAGCAAAAAAGTTTTAAACACTGTTATGTCTTCCTCTCTCTCCACTGCTCATGTCCTCTGAATGACTGACTAACAGGTTTTTTGCATATTAATGTGACACAGTGTGACCACCAGCCACAGTATTCCCTGGTTTAATGTCTCTGTAACTACAGTATGACCTACTTGTCAATGTAGTCCTCAGGTGTCTTTATCTTTGGCATATTCTCAGAGTGTCTGACGAGCCACAGGACCTCATCACGGGAAAATGACAGAGCCATGAAGACAAACAGGGCCTTGGGGATTTGATTGGCACACAAAGTAGAGTTGAGGAGGAATGTTAGGTAAGAGTGTCAAGAAAAGTCATGATTACTATGAACTCTATGAAATTTAAAGGAATTCCCCCCTATGCTCCACATATTCCCCAGGCTATAAGATGTGTGCTGGATGAAAGTTGGATCAAAAACATCACTTTTCACAAATCACGTGACCAGAAGTTCAATTTAGACATATACATTGCAGTGATGAAATTTTTTAAATTCCTCTAGGTTGTACTAATTACTGTATGCCTACCTTTGGTCCCAGTAGTCCAGGTTCATCCTCCACAACTTTAAATAATTCCTTAATTGCTCCTCTCAGAAAATGCCTCCTCTCTTTGTGCATAGCCCCACTGTAATAACACAGTGGAAATGGACATAAGCACTTGATTCTCACAGGTCATTTCAAGGTAAATACATTGAATATTTAAAACAGAAAAGAGGTAAGCAGTCTCACCTGTTGACTATAACATACTCACGACACTCCTTGATGTCTGCAAGTCGCTTGCTGTATCTGATAAAACATTGAAAAAATACAATAAGAGAGGAATACAATAAGGAGTTATATTTATATGTAAATAAAGCAGTTACAGATTAGTTACAGGTTTATTTATCTCAGTGATTAGGTAACTTACTGTAGATCTCTTTATTGACTTCACAGTCCCTTCAGTCTAGACTAAAGATTTTCTTAAAATAATACCATTAGGACTTGTACTGTTATCAATATGTCAATATCGAGGGTCAGGATATTCCATCTCCACTACTCACTATAATTGCTTTTCAAAAAAACTGTTTTGCCCTTTTCCTAACCTTTAAGTCTATTTATAGTCCAAGCTTTTCTTCTCTTATTACAGTATAAAAGTCCCAAACTTAGGTCTTGTTTGTTTTTGGTAATTTTGTAAATGTTTCAGCTAAGGATTATTTTATTATCATACTTGTTTTAAGATGCTCTAGATTCAGCTGCACACTTTAAAGAGACAATGTCTGTTATGTCATTGTATAATTTCCACAAATTTGAACAAAAAAAAAAGAGTTTTAGCACTTTAGCATTATTCAGATAGCATGTATTGTAAATTGCTAATTATGTTGTTAGATCTTTTTTTTTTTCTTTTTTTTTACCAGTGATGCATTTTATAACAAGCACCAGTAGATTGGACATTTGTTCTGTCAAATGTCACAGGGTAATGTGGTACCCCTCCAAAAAAGACATTTGTGTTGTATTCTAAGTACTTAAAAAGTAATGATTAATCCTAAACTTTATAATTAAATTGTTAATGTATCAACAAATCATCTGGTAGTTCAGTTGGTGTAGACTCAGTCCAGCTTTTTGTTCTTAAAATGAATGAATAAATGAGCAATCAGGGAGAGCAGACAAGAGGCTCTTCAAAGTTTGAGACTCTTTAATCCAGAACAGTAATATGAGAACGGTACTTAAGACACATTTCTAAATCAGTTCTCCTTTGTTTTAACTGTTTCTAATGTGAGGTCGCAAAAAGACTCGCCTATTACCTTTCTTTTTAAATTTTAATTAAGTATCTGCTACTTTTTCTCACAGTCTGCAGTGTGTGGTATATACTGTAGCTGTAGCAGCTTACATACCCTTTGATGCTGTCGAAGACGTCCTCTGTGACTTTGTGTATGTTGAACACTTCATCTCTGGTGAGGGTGAGGTAGAGGCCACTCCGCAGAGCCATCTTCCAGAGCTCCTGGGAAGCCTGGTTGGTATTCAGGCTGGTATGGCACAACAGGAAGCCAACTGCAAAGAGGACAGTAGGCAATAGCTATGCAATTTCAGTATATAATCAGTAACAATTTTCTTGCTGAAATTAATTGCCCGAATAAGCTTTTAATCAAAAACTAGCACTGTTTTTGACAGATACTAATTATGTTATGCTATTGAAACTTTGCAAAAGATTGCATACAGTTAAAAAAACTCCTTATTTATCATATACGTTATTATCATTTGATAAAGTGCACTGGTGGAATAAGTTATGATCCAGGACAAGTACTTACAAATGATCCACCGCTCCATCACCTCCATAGACAGGTATTCACATGCCATCTGTGGAGAACATCAAGCTTATTAAATGCCAATACAGACACATTTACAATAAACTTACATACACTCAAGCAACCTGATGAGGAAAGTAAAAGCCAGTTTCTCAGTTCTCAATGATCATACATTTTTACACACTGTTGCTGTATTCTTAAGAAACCTCTGTGTGTTATACACAAAGTATTGATGATCCTACCAAAATGTAATTAAAATAGTAAAATACACATTTTATAATGCAGCTTAAGGGACCTATTTGTCTTCTCTAAAGCTTTTAAGGTGTTGGTGTCTTTTGCTTTCGAAAAAATTGCAGCTTTTCATGAGATAAACGGTTGCCTGTAGGTTGGTCTCTCGGCTGGGCCAGTGGTTCTTATATGAGAAAGCCACAGGAAACAGGCACAATAACATTACATCAAAGGGACAGTAATGTCCATGTTTGAAGACACTATAAAGGATGACAGGACCAGGCAGAAAAGGGAGATGAGTAGAAATAAAAGTTCTAGGAGGAGCAGAGATGTTGAAAGAGAACAAGCTCTTTAATGGGAGGAGAGGAAAAAACAAGATTATACTTGACCTGAAGAACAACACATCCTATTATTACATCTTAGCTGCCACACCTTCTTTTATGCCTACGCCTGATCACTGCAAAGACCATATTTTAGACATTATTCCCTTCCTCTGTCTTTCTCCCTCCCTGTCAAAAACAGGAGGAGAGGTGATGGGAGGGCGGGCTCACAGTGTCACAGCATGCTGGGTCCAACATGGCAGCTGGAGTGCTGAGCAGGCTGAGGAGCTGGGCACTCCGCCACTGCTCTACTGGCAGGTTCCTGCGAGGGTAGACCATATTCAGAGACATCAATGCAGCCGTCACCGACTAGGAGAAGGACAAGGAGAGGAAAACATTTAGTATGTGAGATGGGGAGAGAGGCAGAGATAGAGAAAGTAAAACATTAGGAGCTGTGGTTGGTATTGTTTTTAACACATACAGACAGAATTTATTATTCATCAGACAGAGTGATGTGTTAAACACGTAAATGAAAATGATACATCATTGTGGTATTCTTGCATCATTTGTATTACATTGTTAGTGACATGTGTCAAACGTACCTTTTGTGTACTTTTGGTCTGTTAATATGGTTCTTACATTAATGATTTGGGCTAAATCATAATAGTACAGCATACAATGATATTTTAGACAACTTTGTTTCAACAGTTGTGAAGCAGTGTGGAAAGTTTTTTCCTGTTTTACTATGGCAGTGCTCCAGTGGGCACAGTCACAGAAAGAAATGTTTTCTAGGTTTGGTTTTGATGAACTTGAGCAGTCTGCATAGAGCCCTGATTAAGCACCTTTCGGATGAACTTGAACAGTGGTTGAAGAGGTGTCGAATGCCTCCCCATAAAAGCTGTCATTGTGACAAATTAATGGTTTTTTAATAATTGTTATTATTACTTGAGGTGTTATGTACAGCTATGAAAAATATCAAATATGTAACTATATGTTCAATCTCTATGTCAACTTAAACAGAACTGCCTATGGATGCAAAATTTCAGTGTAAGCTCACAATAATTAAATAAAGTCAAATCGTATCATATGATATTGTATCATGTATGGCTGCAATATTTGGGTATCCACACATTTTGATGCCCACTGTTGGTGAAACAGTACTATGCACCTTTGAATTAAAGTGAATCATGAACTTGTACTTGATGTAACAGCGACACACTTTTCTCCCAGTTGAGCTTACCCTTGTGTGAGGGCCAAACTCCTCAATGAGCTTCTTCCAAGGATGCTCATACTCCAAAATCATCTGGCCAAGCCGCGGGTAGGATGGGTCACTGCAGGATATGTTACAGCGTTCAATTAATCAGGGGAAGAAGAAGTAAAAAAAAAAAAAACATTGTGCATTATGACAATAACTGTTAATCTTAAAATTTTATACATCTTCATTTTTAGGCATCTGAATATTGACAATCTGAGGCTGTTTCCTCTCAGGGGGTTAGATGTGTGTGGTGTGCAAGTCAAATGTGACATTAAAATAAAATGTATGCTGTTGTGCTCCCTGCTCATGCCTCAAAGTGAAATAGGCATCCTGCTATTTTTGAGCATATGAATAAATATTATGCAAAGTAGACAGAATCAAAATGACATTATACCACTTGGTACTCAGAAAAGGTTAGTGGTGGTCTGTTGATGTCTGTGGCAATTGAAATTCAAATGAATTATGAGGATCACAAGAACAGCTGTATTGAATGAGTGTAAGGATGTGTAAATACTCTAAATTATACTGTAAATTATAATGGCATTTAATTAAAATGCACTTTAATAAAGTGTTTGCCACAAATAGAAAGCTGCACTTAGCAAATACAACCATTTATTGACTATGTTGTCTGATGTGAATACATAGAAAACACATCCATCTGTCCATAAAAGCATATTGTACTTTATATGTAATGTAATTTCTGTGTTTTCTTACCTGCACCCATTGGTCATCTCATGAGCACAGTTGAACATGCCCACCAGAGCCTTCTTGTCATCGATGCGTGAGAGTATTATGATGATGGAGGTGTAGGTGACAATCAGATCCAAGTAGCTCTTGGTGAAGTCAAAGTTGACAGCCTGAAATCAACATTTCAGTAGGGTCAGTGGCTCTAAAATTACCAGTACTAAGTGGTGGAAAATACATTTACTCAAACACTTTACTTAGATTTATCTTGGGACAAATATACACATTGATACATCACCATTAACAATCTAATACTGTGGTTATTGGTAATTTTACTCACTGTCACTCTCAGTTAGTAAATATATATATGTTTCAACATACTACTGTAGGAATACAGATCAAATAATGAAGAGGTGGTTTGAATGATTTTTTTGTTGTGATTTTTTTTTCCCAATCTGAAAATTGTCTCCAATGAAATCCATCAAAACCCACTAAAGTCATATTCATGACCACTACCACTATTCTCTATTCTCCTTGAATAAGCAAACTACACAATTTTTACAATTACCTTTCATAGGGTCAGATGGATTTTTAGTGTAATATATACACATGTTAAATGTAAATGTAAACTGCATGTTACAACTGCAATAATGAGAATACCATACAGTGAGAAATTTATTGGATCAGGATGATTTGCAGTTGTATGTGGCAGAAAAGGTTCTGCGGTTTAAAAATGCTGCACAGATAAAGTACCACAAGATCCTTAAAATGTCTACATTAATTGTACAGATCAGATCACAGGGGACAAAGAGCACTGAAATATACAGAAGCATATATTGTACATAATGCATGAGACAGCAGATGCCACTTTAATTATAATAATTAAAAAACCTGACAAGCTGACAAGCTGAACAGGAAGAAGCAGGGCAGTGAAGAGAGAAAACAACATAATCTGCAGTATCGGGTAGAAGCAGTATACACTATAAGAGTATATACTTTTACTTAAAACAGTGCTCCAGTCAAAGACAAATAATAATACTCACAATATCAAAGAGGCACTGGCAGGCATCGATGGTGTTTAGTAACTCATACACGTGGTCCTGAATGAGTAGGAGTGAAAAATTAGATTAGAAAACAGACAAGACACCACACAGCAACAACCACAACATTTAAATCATGTTACAGTGAACCTCTAATGTATTTCCTGAGCACATAATCATGGATTGCTTTAGCCAAACAATCTTTACACATTTGCATATTCCTACAACATCATGATTGAGTTATTTGCAATCTTACGAATACCAATGATGCCTCAGCCTGGCTGCGACCTCCATCATAGATATATGCAAATGCACAGGGAAGTGTAACAGACTGATCTTACTGTCCTTGATATTTGGAATCAAATGAATTATTTTCCTATATCAGAATAAACCACTCTATATGTAAATGTATTCTATTCTATTCTATTCTATTCTATTCTATTCTATTAAGGAAAGAGACAGAATGCTGCAAACACCACCAGTGTCCTATCATTTCAGATTTGTGTTATCATCAAAAATAAATAAATAAATAAATGTGCTTTGGAAATTTGACAGAGTAGAAGAAAGAAACTGGAGAACAATAATGAGAGAAAACACAACAATTACCCTGAATTCAATGACATCCAAGAAAGAGTCGTAGTAGCTTGCTGTGGCATTTAACACTTCCGATTTCTGTCGCTGAATGGCGGTCAGATTTTGCTGCAATGATCATTAACAACAGTTGGTTGCTGGTTCAGTATGACATTGTGTGAAAAATAAACTGTATGGTAGCTTTGATTATAAAACAAATATCGTCAAACTAATAGCATTTCTGCCTAACTCGTTTTCTTTGCCAAATTGAGATATTGGCCTAACTCTACTCTCCTATCACTGCTGCACCACCCTGTATAATTGCCTATGTCCTCAGCCAATCAGAAGGCTTGTAACATTCAAAAAACACTATCTGCCTTAGTGATCTAGTTGACTTGGGTATTTTTGATGCCATATAAAAATGTGCCTGAAAAAATGAGTTAGGCAGATATGCTATAAGGCTGACGATATATTAATATAATGTGGACACAGTAACACAATACAATGCTTTCTTTTTTGAGGGATATACAGTATACATGTATACTTCCTGTTGAGAATATGTCAGAGTTTGGTCCATGAATCACTAGCATGAATCACAGATCTTTAACACTTTGATTTCTCATTTTAGTTAATTTAAGTTTCTCACCATAACAAGGTTGATCACAGAATTGTAGAATGATTGTTTATTGGTCAAACAATGAACAAACAAAAAATTTTCATAATCACAAGAAACCAAAACATGAAAAATATGTAGTGTCTCCTTGTGTAGAAAACAAGGTGAAAAAAAATTAAACTTATGGAAATGCTGTGTCCATACTTACAATGTTTCCTCTGAAGTCAATGTTTGGGAATTTTTTGTTGATGTACTTGATGGCAGGCTCCATGGCCTTATCTGTCAGGACGGATAGCCGCATCTTGGCGTCTGCACAGGTCTGTAACAGAGATGGGGAATGAAGTGATGTAAGCGGTTTACCCATCGTACTGTAGCACTCAAAGATTGTTTTGACATATTTGACTTTTTGGCAGTTAAACTGATTTGATTTTCAACACATTTTTATGTCTTGTTACCACGGTCTGTGGATTATCAGACAAGTTTTGATTGTAATATTTTGCCTTTTGAGCAGCCAAAGAATAGCTTGTCAGCAGAAATATACTGAATCCTCAGAACGCCTTTAAAACATATGGGCAGAGTGAGTAATAATGTGTACCCTTCTCCCTCAACAACCACCCTCAAGGTAACCTTGAGCAGGATAGTTAACCCAACATCTCCTGTGGGGCTGTTTCCTTTCGAAGCTCTGCGTGGTCTGATGTGACAGACGTGTACAAATGTGAACAGAAACAATATTTTCCACTGCATGTGCACAAAAGGAGAGTGTCACTTTCTGCAAGTCACATCCAGAAATGTCTGGCACCTCAAAATAAATACCGTCCCTTCAGGCACTTTACAACATTTAAGCGACTGAGTTTCACAGCATTCGGTTTAGAATAACTGAAGTTTGAGGTGACTGACAGCTCAGACTGACTTCCTGTTTGTACTTCCTCTTTGGAGAAATAAACTCAGATGCAGTGGGAAGGCAGCATTGTCTAAGCATGTATAGACACAAACCGCTTCTATTTAAAAAGTTATAAATATTTCACTTTATCTTGCTACTGTTTTTTATATTAGAGCTCCTAGAGTTTTTCAACATTAAGAAATAGTGCATTTTTGGGATCTTGTTGGTGATTTGCTATACCTATCAATACAATAAAACTCCATAGTACTTTACTTTAAAGACATGATAAAGTACTTTAACATGTTGTTGTAATTGTTATTCTTCATATTGTATATAAACATAGATTTTTTTAAATCTGTACGGCCAAGCTTTCGATCCCCTTCTAACAGTTCAGTGGAAAGTGAAAATAGAAATTGTATGCATAGTATTCTTCTTTATTCAAAAGCGGTCAATAAGCATGTGTTGATATTTTTATTTATATCTTTATATTATTTAATAACAGTGTGCTGGTATATATTTTGAGAGAATCAGACAATCGAAGCAAGAAGTGTATATGACAAAAATTAAGTTCCTTATTTCTCATCTCTCACTCACAACACTGACTTCTATAAATCTCTCTATTCTCCCTCACCTTCTTAATGTAGTTCAGGCGTATCAGCACCCCACTCCCTCTTTCATTAAGGATTGTGAGTTTCTCAGCCAGTTTCTGTTGGTAGTCCATGGCTCCAGACACACTTCACCTCTTCCTCCGTTTAAGCCTTGGCCTCCTGTGTGTGCTGTAGTGGTTGAACCCTCGGAAACAAGTGCATGCAGAGCCTCACCCTGCCACTGGGTCACATGGGTCTCATAAATGTGGGTGGAGTCTTGAGTTAAGTGTTAAAATGACTCAAATACTGTAAGTAAATATGTTGAAAGGTACATGTAATTGTATAAAAAAGACATAATTTCAATTCAATAATTCAAAACAAGGTTGTTGATTTACAAAAAGTTGACGAGAAAAGTGGTTTAAAATAAAGATATTTTGGTGTGTTATTTTATTTTTCAGTATTTGCAATTAAGCCAATTATTGTATCACATGGGAAAACATGTAATTTATAATATATTGTTATTTACAGTAAATGAATGGCAATGTCATGTTGCCTGTCTAACATACACAGGCTCTTTTGTCGTGTGCAAGTTGAGTTACTTCCTCTTGATCTACCAAAACACTATTTCTGCTATTCTGTCAACAGGAACAGCAAAAATGAACAGATTATTGCATATCCATGTTGTTTAATTGAAGTGGTGATTGTATTTTTATTTTAAAGTGTAAAATAATACGCAAGAAAAGATAAATCAGGAACTGAATTTTGAAGAGCAAAAACAAATGATGTTCTTTCTTTCACCTTAAGATGGCATCATTTACCAACTGAACAAATGAGTGGGGGGAATCAATTACACATCAAAGCGTGTGACACCATTGAACTGAAAACATGCTTTGGTCTACATTGACAGATAACCATTACAAACCTGAATGACATTTAAGACAGATCCTTCAGTGTTTACTTTGGTGAGATGCACCAAGCACATTCACAAAAGACAAGTTGTTATTAACTCAGGTGTGAAGTGTACTGTATGAGCAGCATTTTCAACATTCAGTTTGTACTGTTATTTTGTATAATAAATAATAAAATACAAATAAATAAAAAATAAATAATTTATTCGACTAAGACAATATGATTAAAATGCACCTCAGATCATTTACTTGATTGGTTTTTTAAGTCTCTATTACCTGAATAGTAGCTCTGAACACCAATTTCTTCCACATCAGGCTTAATTACTGAGACTAAAGATTTGTCACGTAAACTAGAAAGGTCCTAAGTTATTCAGCAACCGAGTGTCATTTTCCGTTTTTCCTGCAATACCTCAATAACTCATCTTGGAATTTTGTAACAGCTTCAGTAATATGTGAATTTGAGTGCAGAACAGAGCTCAGAAAGTAATTTTCTTAATGGAAGTCACTAAAGTCAACCATGGCGAGTGCATCGCTAAGCAAAGCAATGATTGATGTTAAATGGACTTGAAAAAATAATCTGTTTATTATTTCCCTACTGGCAGAAGCTCAGAGAGAAGTAGACATGTTAACAAGGCTGTCTGGGAAAGCAGACAGAAGGATGTGGACGTGCGAGGAGGAGGAGGAACACGAGATGGGGCTTGGTGGACTTAGAAAGTTTATAAACTTCTTGCACTCTGAAGTATGTAAAAATTCTGTATTTTGCTTTCATTTTGAAAAAGATAAGTGCATGAAGCAGCCTTGCTCATAATAATTTGAGAAAGTTTTTTTTTTCCTGACGCACTAGCTGTAGATGGTGCTGAAGCAGTAGCTGGATTATGGTCCAAGAGATGTACAGATGTGAGGACAAGAATTGAGCTGATGACGAAAAAATAATATTTACTGTAGGACTACAGTGGTTGGGACATTGGGCTGTTTCAGAGTATGAATTTAGTTAGAGGTACAACAAGCTATAGGAAAGGGACAGGAGTTGGGTCTGATATAAAACTGTAACTGTATTGCAAAACTGTATGGTTCAAAAGCTGATGTGATCTCTAAGACAATCTGCAGTGACAGAAGTAGTAAAAAGCCATTTACATCTACTATCATGAATCAATAAAATACTTCATGAAAAAAATATTTTTGAATATATCAATGTTTAAACAGTAGTAGAGGAAGCATGTGGGTCCAATGTGTGACAAGACAAGAGAAATAATAGCTGGTTGAGGTACACAGGGAGGCTCCAGAGAGGAGCTGCAGGGGACATGTATGCATCTGAACAAGATCAGACCAAATGATATGTGATTAACTATTATTCTACTATATGAGTGATCAAAAAATAATCTACCATCATGGGAGACAGGTAAAGTACTTTATGGAAAAGACAAGTGAAATATTAAGAAAGTAGATTTCTGTTTGGTTTGTGTATGTCTTCTGTTAAAAGAAGTGAAAGTGCCAAATAAAGTGACACTGAAAACAATGGGGCCTTCCTGTCTGTGAGCAGGGCTGCAGGAGGAGGTAATGGTAATGACAGAGGAAGAGTTTGAGGAAGTGCTCCCAGCCCCGGCTGCAGCCCAGATGTCTGAAGAGAGATGGCAAAACACATGGGCAAATCTAAAAAGTACGCATAGGCAACATGGGCAAAGTATAATATAAGCCGCATGACTTTTAGAACTGTAGACAATCTAAATATGTTTTAAATTATTTGACACTGTTTATGTAAACTTGTTTATTTTGTCATAGGCTTAAAATGACTACATTTATTTATATTAAAGTGAGAGTAATCAAAATGTTATGCTATGTATGTGAAATGGACCACTCATATGGAGTCCACAAGGACACACACAACTCTGCAATTCCTCTCAGTCCTATGGAGCAATTTAGTGTCTTTCAGCTCATTGCTTTGATTTTCTGGCTGACAACTTTATTCTTTGATTCACTCTCGCTGCTCCCATAGCATGGTTTTAACCTACAGCAGGCAGCTGTATACAAATGTTACAAATAAAATGTTCTTAAAAGAATTGGAGTGTACACCTGCCTAGTACCAAACATAGATTATGTAACAAATAATGGTCGTAGTCACTGTGATGTCATCTTTTGGTTTATGGAGTCCCTTTTTAAAGCCCTGAGTTCAGCATTTTGCCTGTCATCATCTTGCTTTTTTGGAGTCAGAAGTAACTCAAAGTGACCACATTTGGAAAAGAGTGTGAAGCACAGGAGGAGCTCCCCAGGGTCCAACTGCAGCACCTCACGGACTACTGTGATAGTGCCCCATTCTGGCAATTAGAGAGAATGCAGGTACTTCTGCATTGGCTTCATTTTTCACACTGGGAGCTTCCCACTTGGCACCAAACAGCAAACAAAGTTAGCGAGGAGCTGGTGAACATATGAGAATTTAGCAATAGCCAATTTAGTAAGACCCAAGATATTTTCCTCAGAAGACCAAAACAGAGCTAAAAGAAGATTAAGTATTGGACTTATTGTACATTACCCAGATGGACAAAATACAACTCAAAATGAATGCTAATACAAGAGGGACTGATAATGATGGTCACTTTTTGACTCACAAGTCACTAAAAGAGCAGGAAATAACACCTTCTACTGTGCTGAACACTGACATGTCACAGGTCAGGAAATATACCCAAGCCCTACTGCTGCTTCATAACTGATGGATGTGTAAATAAGAAACTGTTGGCAAACATGTCCATCATTAAAAGATGATAATATGTCAGTGTTGTGTTTACAAAATGTTTAGCTGCCCCCTAGTGGCAGAAAAGTTTGACATGGCTGTAAAAAGCTTATGTAATGCAAGAAACACTTAAGTGCTATTCATATCTTGGTAGTATCCAAGATGTATTCAACTACATCTGTGTTAAAGTGTTTAATTTGTATACAACAATTGACCATCTGAAGTAAAATCATGTCATTATTAATTGATCTTTTCTTTCACTGCCTTTGGTCCTTTTAACGTATCAATGGATCTGGCATTTCTCTTTCAAGAAAATTGAGAGTAAATTTGGCCCATGGCTATGACATCCTTGAAATTACACATTCAAGTGGTTAAACGTATAGAGGAGCTGAAAGAGATGGCATTCTTTCTTGACATGTCAGGACATGGTATAGACAGAAAGGAAAACAAAACATTGAGGATAACTCACAGCCATGAAAAAGAATTAAATATAGTTGACACGTAGCAACAGCATAGAGATCAAATCTTATCACTTTTACTGCTTAAAAACAGTGTAGAATGTATACAAGTGAGGATACATACATACAAGATGAAATATTTACATGACGAGTGGTTACCTCTCCAGAATCAGATACACATTACCTGCCAGGTATATACACCAAAATCCATTAAAACAAGCCTTTTAAAAAGTCACTCTTTACTGCACGCTGGTTTTGTTTATGTCTCACTGCCATCCCCAAGAGGACAGCTCTTAGGAGTTAAACTGTTTGGTATGATATTTAGACTTTTGATAATAGTAACATGAAACATAACATTCAAGTTCATTCTGGTAACATATGGTACAGCGACAAACTTAAAGAAACCTTAGTGAAACAGCATTGTTATCTGCAAGTGAGGTGGAAGAAGTCCATAAACTGACTGTTTTGCATGTCAAATGGAGAGTATAACAGTCTCTAGAGTCTAGACTAGACTATATATACGTTTATACTTTCATACATTTTATTGAATTATTATATATTGGTCTGAAATGTTATGTCTTTGTAAAGCACAAAGTGATTTATAAATAAAGTTATTAGTTATTATTATATATCTAATGCGGTGAAATTCTAATATGCATGTCCTAATTTAAAATGTATTTAGAGTACCAGAGATAAGCCAGTCCTGGATAAGATTTTAAATATATATCCTGTATGTTGCAAATGTTGTGAAGTATTTCTAAACTGAGTCAGTAGTTTTCTCTTCTCAGGATTTCATGTCAAACTGACAGTGAATGAGGTGAGAGTAATGCAAAATGTAAAACATGGATTGGAGAGATAACTAAAAGATCAAATATGCTGTAGTTGGATAGTGGACATAAAAAGGAGCATGACTAAATGACCCAAATGACCTGAGGCTGGTTTCCTCAAACTCAGGGGGAGTGTAACAGCATGACAACAGAACTGACATCCTAATTTGTCTGATAATTATAGGGTGAAATAAGGTGAGTGGAGGGACTTAATGCATTTTGATGAGAAGCATGGCAAATAACTACAAACACACACACACACATTGGACACTAAAGGGTGTACAATGTGTATGTGGACAGCTCCATTAAAATGTGGTATTCACAGACTTGTAAATCCAATAACCTGGCAAGACATCACACAGCAAGCTGAGAGAGAGACGGACAGAACCAGGGACACAGACAGAAAGACATCAGACACAGAGGTGGAAATGCAGGTCAGGATTTAACTGAAGGGAGGGGGAGGTGGTGGTGCCTTTTGAAGAATGGACTTAGACAGTAATCCTCTAACCTGGCTGAAGGTTCAGCTACCAACTGTTTGTTTCAGACTCTGTCTGGGAAAGTGACCTGTAAAGACTGGTCAAAACTCAGAGAAAAATAAAGTTATTAGAGACAACAGTGGAAAACAGACTAATTTATTTAAACAGCAAAACTTTAATAAAATTGATATGTGATTGTACATTTATGGAAGAAGAAATGTGTGGAGTTGCACAATAGCTCCCACTACACAGATGGCCAGGCTATAAAATCTGCAAAATTTTCCAAAACACAGCAAAGCTGTCATCTGATAGCTACATTTGGGGATCACGAACCCTGTCGGTTGGATGAAGCATTTAAAATATGCATGAACTTTAAAAAAAAATCATACATTACATAACTTGTCTCCTATGAGACCCAAACAATTTCTAAAGTATAATCTTCACATTAATACCTGACTTCACCTAAAAGAAATCAAAGCACATACAATGTTTATCAATCTCCACTCTACTCTGGGTGAAGTATTTCTGAAGTGTTTATTTTCCATTTTCTCTGTACCCTGGTTCTCTCTGACATCTGTGAGAGCCTGTCAGGGCTCATTTAGTTGGGGTGTGCCCCTGCACTTCACATTGCACTTTTCAAAGATAAATTGGAGCTCTATTAATAGGCCAGTTCCTCCCACTCAACAATTCCCTTTTTGTCATTTTCCACTTTGTCTCAGTTTAGTGACCAAGATGATAATCTTGAAACATAAACATATGCAATAACCATTTCAGATTTAGAGGAAAAAGCAAGAGTAGGTGCTTAAAGAATATAAAAAAAAACTGTTTCATAAAGAGCTCTTTTGTAACTGCTGATCAAAGTGCAAAGTCCTCAGCAACAGTGTTATTGGTTGAGTCTCTTTGAGGCTGATGTATTTTCTTTTAAGGTGGCCAACAATTGTCAAACCCTCAGTGAAAAGAATGTAAATTGCTCACAGACGGCCTGGCCCACATTAGAAATAAGTCAGCTGCCCGCCAGCCGCTCAGCTGGTAGTGCTGATTAAATAAGTGGTTTGATTTATAGAATTTACTGTTTTTACATTTACCACTACAATGGTCACCAGTCTGACAATGTGCATGGGTTAATTTATAATTTATGTGTGTGTGTGTGTGGGCATGTGTGATAAAGAGGATGACAGTTACATAATGTTTGTGGGCTGTGGTTCTCTGGTAAAGCATTTATAGAGTATTATCATCAATCAAATATTATTGTCACTAACCACCTAGTCATCCTTTTGGGATAACATTTTTCTTTATTAATGAAGCATCTCATTAGCAGGGTTTTGATTTACATCTTGCAATAAAACACAGTAGCCATAATTTGCACAATGCTGCTCAATCTTTTCTTCCGACAAGACTTTGTGCTTTTTCGAAAAATGATTAAGGACTCACTCAACATCAGCTGATGTCTGACATTTGGTATGAAAGAAGATTATCAAAGTGGAAGGAGCTGACAAGATTTTCCTTTTTTTTTTTTTAAAGAGAGAGTGAAAGAGGATTGGTCAAGTTCAGAAAAAGTAGAAAGTAAAGAGTGAGAGGGTGGGAAGAGGAGAGAAAACTAGGTGAGAGGGAGGAGACAGCAGTGAAAAGAAGGAGGTAAAGAGAGCAGGCAAGAAATCTCTTCACTGATGTGAAGTTTCCTTACTGACAAAATGCTCTAAACAAGTAATCTAGCAAGTGACTGAGGGAGTAAAATACAATGTATTGTAGATCTGTGTGCCTTCTTATATATTTAGTGACACCTGGCATTTGTTCATTTAGAAAAAAGCAAAAACGTTCCATTCTGCCCCCGTCTCTCTTCTCATCTTCCCTCCTGCCTGCCAGAATGTCTCGTCATGAGAAGAGAGTTACGGTATGCCAAAAGGAAATAGCTCTAGCAGTCATGAATCCAAACCAACCAAGAGCTGCCGCAGTGCAGTGAGGCGCTCTTCTGTAAAAAAAGAAAATGCTGAAATTGACTGTGCAGAAGATGGTGTTATGCTACATGGCAGTAAAATGGTCTATAAAAGGAATCCGTCAACGTTTGTGACTTGTGACTCCTTAAAAGAAAGTCTGGTGATTATATATACTGTAGTCATGAAAGGACCAAAATCCTACTAATCCTAATAATACCAATTTCTGTGTATCCTTTATTCCACTGTTGTCCATCAGTGAGCCACAGCATTACACTACATGGTTCCTCATTATAATCAACATTGGTGTTGTACTTTACACTGTAGTAGCATAAAAAAATACAGTGCCAAGCTGCTTTAGGGACTTACTGAGCCTTAAAAATTAAACTATACATCTATGACACATTTTTAAAGATTTATGTTGTCAGTAGGAGCCAATGAGGTTGTTGCTGAGAGCCACAGATAGGGTGGGTAAGTCCAAGGGGTACATTTGAAAAGAGCATATTGTTGGTTTTGATCTGCACATAGGTTTTATATGAAAACTACAGAAAAACACCAGCATTTACCTTTAAAACAAAGTAATGCCTTTTGGGACCACTTGTTGCCAGTTGCATGTTTCTACAAGTTGTGACTAATGAGACTTTTTTTTCTTATTTTTTTGGAATACTATTTAGAGGTAAGCCTATTCATTTATTTACAAATACATAAAAATATTGAATAAAACTCTAAGCTGGGAGCTACTGTCAACAGTTACTTATAAAGACAATGACTAGACACTGTATACCCCCAAATTACCTGTCTTTACCTCCTCAGTCTCCCACTCATCAGCACCTGTAGGTGGTGCACTCTTCCTGGCAGTAACTATTGCTGAGCAGTGGGCAGCTCGGCATGGAGACTTGTGGCTCTGGCCCACTGTATTCAATGTATGAGGCCATTGTAACAACAAGTTAAAGATAGCATCTCTCAGTAGACATCACCTCCATAGACACAGAGTGCTCAGTGTTCACGTCCAACCGCCCATGAATGAGAGCGGCTGCCTGAAAACTGCTCCGCTCTCCCTGACAAGTCTCTCTTTTCTGGTTCTGTTTTTTCATCTCCTTCTCTTACCCCTACTGCCCTCCTCTCTCACTCCCTGTTTTACTGTCTTTGGCATAATTACACCAAACCACTGACCTCAACACACTTATGGCCTCATCTTCAAACACCCCTAGTGATTTACTGCTACTCACATGCCTGTAATGTACTCATATAACCTATTGTTGAAATTACCCGGAGAAAAATCTATCTGGGAAATAATCTCATAAATTTAATGATGAGTGGGGGCTCCTATACTCTCAAATAATAATAACATCAAGTATTTGGACGAATGCCATTATGTTATGAACCACTGACATAATTATCCATCTGTTTTCATGGTAACTCACTCTCCTGACAGTCGACAAGACAGCGCGTAAGCTGAAGGTCAGGCCAGGAGGGCATTAACCTGTCATCACACAACGACAGCAGCTAGTGAGGCCGCTGCAGGAGGGAGGTGACGACCGACATGGGTAATTGTGTGTACTTATCTGCCTTCTCAGGCTTCTGTGGCAATGCCCAATGAAGTACATTGAGAGGGCTGTTATCCAAATACCATGCAAATGTGTAATTAGCTGAAAATGTAAGATGTCACATTTTATTTACTAAAAGAAATGTGAGACCATTATGTTTTCTACAGAGTTTGTTTTGCTACGTTCAAGTAAATTTCTGGTTTTTAGGTAAGCTAGTAAAGCAAGTATAATATAGAAACTTTTTTCATGAACATATCTGCAAAGTTGCAAATTGCATATCTTCAAAACTGATTAATTGCATTTGTTTCTTTGCAATATCCACACATAAAAAGGACCCAAGATGTAAACCCTGTTTTCCGGTGTCAAACATCTGTTTTTTGTTTGCCAGTGACCTTCATACAATTTCTGTTTAGTACAAGAACCATTTAAGTTTCCTTAAACCTATAAGGCAAAACATATTAGTAGTATATAAATATGATTCATGACAGAGATGCATTTTCTGACTATATGTCTCTCATTTGTACAGTAGCCTACAGTATGTTGTGTTATGCTGTACTATTTTTCTCCCATCCTAGAAATTCAGCCAGTAGAATAACCTCAGTCAGTGCAGGAGAGCACAGCTATGCTCTGTCATTCCTCAGGTAATTCCTGAGACCCAGCCCAGCTGCACTTCCCCCCTCACACCCTCAACACCACCGATTGAAATTACCACATTCCTTTCTCCCTAACCTGCTCTTTAGAGACTGAAAGTGAAGGAGAAGGATGCCTGAGGAGACATATTACAGAGAAGTGCACAGAAGTGCAAAGAAAACCCCTGTACAGATGAGAAAGATGCAGCACAGAGCTGCTTTCGAGGAGGTGCAAAACTGTCGAAAGTTGCAACAGAATATAAAGCACTAGTGCTAAATTGGTTCAGGAAGTCACATCTCTGCGCTATTGACCTCAAAAGTGCGGTCAGATTGTCCTCATGTAAAAAAAAAATTCTGAATCAAATGAAAATAGTGTTTTCTGCTCATCAGATAAATAGTAACTGGTATAGCTTATCCTCCATTCTGTCAAGAAAGTGTAGTCTAGTTGACTCGTGTTGGTCAACCTGCTTAGTTTTTCAAACACATCATATTATGTTGGATCCTGGACTCTTGTTTTGTTTGATGGAAAATTCAGTTGTTATTGTTTATAATTTATATCTTATTTTTGTATTTTTTTAGTGGGTGATTACAAAGTTACCATAACTGGTGATCGAACCAATTAAATAAAACTGATGTAGGAATAAACTTGAACAAATCTTTAAATCAGGCAATTTTTCACAGTAAAACAGATATTCTCTGCAGAAACAAGAGATTCATCAAAGTGATGAATAACTGTACCTATATAAAGAAAACATTTATAGATTTGTCTTTGAAGTTTACTTTTAAAATCAATGGTGTGGTATCTGGGGTGGGGAAAAAGGTTAGGATTAATTGTCTCATCTCACCAACTTCTGGACTTCACAAACTGACAGTAACTATGACATATATTGAACTAATTAGTTTTCCCACACTGGGCACTTTGATCTCACATCCAAGCACAACACACTATTTTAAAATATCAACAGCCGTGGCCTTCAAGTTTCTCCAGCACTGTAGGCAGAAGAGAAACATCTTCCCCTCAGGAAACAGGATGTCCCGACTCGTGCCCTCAGAAGACTCAAACAAAATAAAGTTTTTCCAAAACACAATATGGGGCAATTGGAATCAGCAATCAGGGGCCACCCAAAGTTGTTTCACCCTTTTGATCATCCCTTGATCTACATCCTTATCATCTCAGGAGCAGAGCTTGTGCCAAGTTAAACAGTTTTTTTCTGAAAAGTCATAAGACAAAAAGGGATCGTGCTATGATAAAAACCAATATTTACATTCTAAACTTCCTATAATCAGTCTGGTGATTAGACTTGGTCTGTATTATTGATGGTGTCCATTCTTTTATAATTGTACTAATAATTTGTAATTGTAAAACAAATTTTCTACCTTGTTCCTCAGTCTCTACTCACAATTTTGTGTACCTTTTTGTCCGGTGTTACTTGCATACATCAAATTTAAAGTTAGCATAGGTGAATCACACATTCCCTTAAAACCAGCAGCATCATGAAGAGCAGTCTGAGCAAGTCCAGGATCCAGAGCAGGTCCCCCTGGCCTCCAAGGCCATATGATCCCTCTGCCCACAGTGGAATAAGATCAGTGCTTTCATTTCCTCCCTCCTCTCTGCTCTGTGGCGCAGATGCCTAGTTCATTTCGACCCGTGTGGAGATCTGAATGTGGCTCACAGCAAGCAGATCCTAATCCACAGCAGTGGGGACCTCTCCCTGTCTGTTGTCTTTGCAGATTTGCCCCTGTTTTCAGCGTCAAGGGGAAACGTTTTCCATTACTGGAGAAGAAACATGAATGGAAGCTTTGTTGGTTGGTCTTCACGTTGGTTTGGTCAGGTCATTGAGTCTCCCCCACGACCACCACAACGGCATATCCCAAATTTATTCCTCTCTTAGTTTTTCTCTCATTCTTGTTCTCCGTATACAGAAATTACTCATTATTTTACTTTATATGTAAAGATTTATCTGTATTTATCTCTCCATATTTCTGGCCATTTCTCTTTATTTTTGATCACAGGAAGTAAGGAGTACAGCACAGGACTAGTGGAGCTTTGATCCAGATGGGGCCGTCTGAGAGCATGAGTAAGACCCAAGAGCCAGGGCCCAACAAAGGATGCTCAGTCCTCCAGGTCTGACCAGAATTATTTGACGAAGAAAAGGAAAGGGTCTCTGTTCTAATCTCCCATGTGTTAACTTCAGCACATTCTTCAAGCACAAACTCTCATATGATTTCACACAGCGATTGCTTCTGTGTAGTCATAATGTTACAGAGATTAAACATTAAATTGTATATACACAATCCCCCACATGACAGCAGCAGAATCACTTTCTTCAGATAATGGTTAAAGCTGCCTTAAATAAGTTTTTGTTTTTACTTTTTAAGAACAATTAACAAATATTCCATATCATTATAATGCAAAGGTTCCCAACACTTTTGGCTTGCGACTTAATGGAAAAATTTTCCCATTCACATATTTTCATTTGTCAACTGAGGAAGTAAATGTAAACATAATTTCACAAGAAAGAAATCACAAATATACAGAAAATCCCAAGATTTGTCTTGTGACCCCTTGGAAGGTCCTAACATATACAAGACTGTATCTGTGAGGCCTTATTAGGGTTGCAAATAATAAAAACTGTGAAATGAATGGCCAACCTATCCACCCCAACCTACAGTACCAGTCAAAAGTTCGGACACACTTTCTTATTCAAGTGAATGAGAAAAAACCAAACAGTAAAGTTTCAGGTCGGCAAACCTAAAGCTCCATAAAACTGAGGTCAACTGCACTATTTCACAAACAAGCAGTCATGTGATTCATTGTATAGCTACTCTAAAAATGTCCAAGACTCTGGATGTGATTGGACAAAAACAAGAAACAGATGTCCAACAAATCATTCAACAGTATATACACCTAAGTAGCTTTGTAACTACCTCAGTGGTCAGAGAGGTCACTAACTCTGACCCGTGATTGTGGGAGGGCCAGCGGTATCCAGGGATATTGCTTGGAGAAACACGACGGATTCAGCAAGAGGTTAGAGGGAGACAAACAGAGAAGAGGGTCAGTTTGTTTGGGATTCTTGAGAGGAGATAGCAGTTCACAAAGACTTTCTAATGGGAACCAGCTGACTGCTAATAAAGCTATAGCCAGGCTGGGGCTATTTGCTTTTGTTGTGGACCTTTAGTGAGGGCTTCTGTTTATTGTGCTTTATTCTCCCAAGATCCTGAAAAGGCAGCAGGAGAAATTTATACTGGGCAGAGTTTACTTTGAGTCCACCAGATTTTATCAAGCTACTTTACAAGTTTTCCCAGAGTGTGAGATTTGCTGATACTCCATAAAGTGAAAGCATCAGAAAGTCCTCTTGATTTATTGGCTTTGTTCTACACTTGGTGTTTTAATTTTTTTTGGATGACATCTTTCAAGAAGTACCTCTGCAACATATTTAATTTGTTGATGCGATAACCTTTGCCTATAGCATTTGCTATAGGAATGTTAGTATGAGGAATGCATTTAAACATGGCTTATAAATATTATATTTTGCCTATGGCTATAGACAGTTCTGTGTTACACGATGATGCATCGGAGTCCATCTTCATATTAGCATTGTTATCTTGAACAGGATAGCACATAATATATATGGTAAGCAACACTGTCAGCCTCACATGAGTAAAAGTTATTATTATGGGATATGTCTGGTTTCCTGGGTAAGAACTTTTCTGCTGTTCATCCAAAATCAACACCGAGATCACCCCTTTTATGCAGCGCAACAGATGAAGGGGAATTTGTTTCCTCTTTCAAGCTCTATGTCTCGTTTTGCCCCGAAGAGAAACAAAAGTGTTTTGTTTTGTCTGAGCTCAAGAGCATGTCGGTAATCCTCTCAGAAGAGGCTTGATTAATTTTTGGAAATGAACCAAAATGCTGTAGGTGTTGGACTATGGGTGAAAGTTTTCTCAACAAAACAGATTTTGCAAAGGTGTCATAATCACAGACCAGACAGACGTCAAACTGACAGAAATACTTAATACTGCATTTTCAGAGAACAATAATACTCAAACAATAAATACAGGAAAGGTTGAATATGGGTTTAAATCATGTAGACTTGATCACCTGCTGTCTGATTTATTTTAGCTATGCTATAATCAACTCACAATGAATGTTTAACAGAATATCATTATATGATCATATCATTAAAACATACAATGCAAAAAATATTTAATATACATCTGGGATTCAAATAATTGTGATTTTATTTTTAGTACTTATTCACTATATTTACACATCAGATTAGATACTTTGGAGCAAGAATAAAATGATACATTGGAGTAAAAGCAGAAGAAAACAATGACATAGTAAAATAGCAACAGAGTGGATACAAAAGGAGAACTCTGCATCTGTGTATCATATATCATCAAACATGTTTATACACTAAATATATATATATACTGAATTTCTCTGCTCACTGGCTTTGCTGTTCAGGAATGTCTTACGTGTGAAGAGGAATTGTTTGTTTTTTTCCTTCCCTTTCAATGCTTTGCTTACATTTCCATGTGGTGATTACAACTGGAGGCAATAATGCTCAGTTTAATTACTGAGTAATGTCGCCATGCAATCAGCTTTTTTAAATGTACAGAAGTGGATATGAATACTCCCTGTGGTGCACTTGGAAAACACAGTTCTACGACATCAGTTAATGGGAGTAAAGAAAACAAACGTGAAAGGTCTTTAAGTTTTACTGTGTTCCTTTCATTATGGTACTTTTGCACATTATATCAACTCAGTAACACTTCAATAAATCGGTAATTAATTGATGAAATGTTAATAAATCCTGAATAACTTAAGATAATTAAATTGTAATAACTGAGGAACTATATAGAAGACAAAGATGAGTTACTAGAGCAAAGACTGGGAAATACGATATGAATGAGTCATTGGGTAATGATTAGTTCATAATTATCTGTGAATTGCTCCTACTGACCATCTTCATGAGTTGTTTTTGATTAACCGCAAGCCGAATGCTGAAGGCCACAAAATGATTCATTAATTACTAAGTACTTAAAAATTACTCTTTTTGTGTACCCGCAAGTGAAGTAAAGTGGTGCAACACATGTCATCAACTCATCCAGAAAAGTGACTGTAAGACCGATCATGGTCTGGGAAAAGTGGACGACATAAAATGCTGATTTAACAAAGTTAGCTTGAATATTATTTTTAGCAGTAGCATTTCACTTGCTCTTCGGTGTATTCTGCATCATTGTATGTCACCTGTTGGTTTGTAAGTGTGTCTCACGGTGAGATTTAAAACCAGTGTTTCTGATTGACAACCAAAGATTTCAGATTTCTCTCACAACTTTCAAAATTTGTCAACCCAATAGAGCGTATAAAGGGGCCTTTGATCAAGCACCTCTGAGGTTAATGTGCAAAAAAACAGAGTGAGAAGGAGAGCAAAGAGACAAGATAAAAAAGCAGATTGGACAGACAAGAAGAGGAGAATTTTAGCTGGTCAATAAAGTGGTCCAATAATTGGAAATCAAATTAATGGGAGACAAAAGAGTTTGACTCTCACTAACACTTACATGCGATGCAAACTGTACAGTGAAATCCAAAATGCAACATGACACACACAACATACACAAGCTGTATGTAGTATGTTCTCACATGGAATTAAAACTTGCTGGATGCCAGGAAACTCAATCTTACCTTCTCATGCCACTCTAAAAAAAGTTAGGAGGGAAACAATGAAGGGTGAACTGATTCCTGGAATTTAATTGAATTTCTCATAAATCTCTCTGTGTTTCAAAGTACAGCCAATGATTCATTGGCAGCCTCATAATTAAGCCAAGAACTCTGTGATAAAAAAAAAAAAAAAAGGAAACATGGTTTGGAAATAAACAAGCAAATTCATTTAATCGTTTCAGTGAATGTGTGCAGAGATTTGAATGTTGTATTGTTATACTGTGGTGGCAGCACAAAGAGTCATTTACTGCTGTATACACTGCTCAAGCAGAGATCACTGCCTCCTTATTTCCTTTGGGAGCCTTTCAAAAAATACAGCGTCATTGCTCTACATAGATACTAATGTCGCAGTTAACATAAAGGGAGCACCGGCACATGCATAGATGCTTACTACTTCTTATTCCAAGCTCTGAACACAACTCTCGTCCCTCTGTCATCCCTGTTCACATATTATACATAGAGACATTTTCTACAATAACTGGCTTATTTTTTGTCACACTGCAGGTAATTCTTGGAAGTGTAAGCATTTCAGATAGGCCTGGAAACTGGTAATTCAGCTAATTCTAGTACGTCAGACCCTTTGGATAAATCAGGACCTTGTCTTGCCTAGTATTGACACAGGCCTGTTCTCTGCTGCTTGGAAAGCTTTCACTGTCTGCATGAGGTGAACACTTCACAAACTGGACTTTTACCTACCTCGGCACAGAGTAGCTCCACCTAGACGACCAAAGGAATCCACAAGCAAGACATATAGAGGGCTCTCTGTGGAGAGAGGCAGAAAAATGTGCACAAGGTTGAAAAGTTGTTTTCATATGAAGGATGTATATTAAACACTGGATAAGCCAAAGTATGTCTATAAGATGACTGTTAAGATTAAACATTTAAAAACACCAGTAAGGATTTCAGGATATGATGTGAATTGATATACTGTCCAACATGCCCCAGTTGCAGTAACAATATCAGGCATCATCTCAGGCCAGAGCTTCTTGATCTGTGCTTCTATTCTTTTTATTCACACTGTGCTCTTTCAAAAACCCCACAATCTAGACAGGAGACAGTAATTGTCCAGACATTGAAAAGTTCAGTGTGACAAAGACAGCCAAACTCTAATTGGTATAACAAATCCTGTGCCGGTCAGAAACTAATTGATGTGTTTTGTGATTACTTGGCAGTTATGTTACTGGTATAATTAAGATTTTGCTTCTAGAGCCACATAGCACACACTTTATTTAAATGTGCATGTAAAAGTGAAAAAGTTGCACAGTAGCTAAGCACAACTGTATCTGTGATCTGAACATTATAACCAAATCGACGGTGAGAGAAATACAGAGCAGAAACTGAAACACAACAATAATCAAATAAAGAAAGAGTGATTTTGTGCTTGAATTCTTGGCATCTCAATGATTTCAGCAGCTGTGCACCTACTACTACTACTCACCAAATGCTTCTTTTTTACTAATGCCTTTGCTTTGACAAAATTACTTTCAGTGCACAGCCTTTAATATTAAATGTCCAGTAAAACAAACAAGTCATAATGGTCTCGCTAATGGGACGAATCTCATACTAAATTTCATGAGAGGTGTACTGAACGCAGCCAAGGATGCTGTATTTCCGTGGCTGGAACTGACACTCTTGTCAAACATTTGCTCTACTGAACTCATATTGGTTTGGTGGAACAAACAGAGCATCAAGGACAAGCCACATTTTATTCCAACCATCAGAGTTTCTGCAGTGCCAGAAAATACCTATGCTCCATAGCTGAGTTTACCTGTGGAAGTATCATAAACAGTGGGACTTTTTAAGTCATAAAATCCTGGCTCTCTCGAACAGAAATAGATCTACTGAAACAGACTTTCTTCCACAGTAATTCTGCAGTTGGATAAAGTTTCCAAAGGGGAGGGTAGAATCATCATAACCAGCACCTTCATGGACTTCACCAGCTCCTTTACTCCTCACTGTTTGGAAGCAAAACATGGGGAGGATATGTATGTCATCCCTCCGCTCAAACATTCCCACCTCCACCTCCTACTTCTACCTCTGAGGACAAATGATCCAACTGAAACTAAATATGGGTTCAGCAGCTCTGACAAGGCCTATTCTAAGAGGATAATTGTACATATCCATTAGAAAAACATGTGATAAATCTCTGAAAGAGCTCAAATGTCTACATCTGAGGTGGACATAAACATACTTGTCTGTCAACACCAGATATCATAATTAAGCAGTCAGACAAAAAGTCATGAGTGAGGCAGCTACTGAATAAGTAAACCAGTTATTTGTTTAACAGTCCCTGACTACTCTGCCGACACCCAGCTGCTGAGTCAGCCTCTTGGTTGATGTTGGAACAAAGAACAAAACTGAAAGATAATCAACCAAGTTAGTCAAACTGTGACTAAATCAATGAATTATTTATTAGTATTAATAAATGTGTAGTCAACTAGGCAATTCTGGAAATATCTAGCATATCCAGTTAACAGAGCCAATTCTGTATTTCTTCAGCTGATCTTTGAGTGAAATGAGATCAGTTTTCTCTCAGTACAGCCTGCCAAATATATCCAAAGGCATCGCGCACATTTAACTTAGATGGCTTTAGAAATAGGTAAATTCTTTTTTCTTTATTAGCTTTTTAGTTTGTTATATAAACCAAAGTTGCTGTTTTGTATGTTTTTATTTGTATTTAACTTTGCTGGGTACCCATATGGGTCTTACACTGTTTAGGCTATAGGTTCCTTCCAGAACGTGTTTAAGTTTAAAGCTTTTTTTGCAAATAAATGTAATATAATGTTTCAAATACAATTCCAGTTAGTTATTGATAGTGGCGTGGTGTGATCATAAACATAAAAGCCAAGCAGATCATTTCTGATAACAACTTGGTTTGGCGTGAACACAAACATAAAGCATTGTGCCTCCTCAAAATAATTGACTGCATATATTCATATGTGAGATCTCAAAAGAAATTACCAGCACAGTAGGAAAACCGCTGCACATCTTTGCAAAATGTTCAATGTTTGAATGAATTAGATATGACCATCAATCTTAACAAGAAGACAGATAGTTTTTTTATTTGTTTCCTTTTGTTTTGAACGTAAAAATCCCTGCAAAATGACTCGTTTCACTATCAGAATTTGACCCATTTGTTCCAATAACATTTGGAAAGTTATTGGAACATTAGCAGAATGAATTCATACAGAAGGATGTAGCTTTTTTGCATTCCTGCGCCTCCTTCATATTGCGTGGCAAGTCCTAGTCCCCACTGCTGCTGAAAAGAGCAACTTTGACCTTCAATGTCACCTCATCTCTGTGTTCATGTGAGCTACTGGAAAAGGCCCCAACTGACTCACCACAAGTGAACAGAGCAGCCATTGAAGTTATTTCTGGAACGCCTGCAACTTGGCAATTAAAGCATATTGATCTACCCACCCAATCCACTGAGGGGGGTCCGTGGAGGAGCGTGGAAACATACAGTAGAGTGAGGCACAGTAAAGTGTGGCACATATGTAGCTGGACTGCAACATTTTAAATTGCAATGTTAGTGACATTTAGTCTTTTACTTACTGTGTAAATTTGGTTGTATAGTCATAGATGAATAAGAAAATTACGTGTTGTTATGGGGAGATTACGGTAGTATACAGTGGCCCAAATGGTCCATTACTGCATTATTCCCCTCTGGACACTTTACAGTTTTTAAATCAATAAAATTATTTTTGAATCAATATTTTGTGTCTTTTTTTATTTATTATTATTTAGCAAGTAGCCATGTAATAAGCAGGATAATGTACATCAAGAAGGTCATAAAAAAAAACCTTCAGGTTGATTCAAGACCCTGCATCACCCTGTCAAGATTTTTTTCACAATAATGACTCGCTTGCTGTACGTTATCCCTTACTTATCAAAGAAAAAAAGAAGGACCCAGAGAATAGCACACAATAGCAAATCTCTCCATCAGGACCTAAATACCCCTTTGTGTGTGACTAAGTCCATTATTCTGGAATAAGCCCATTAAAAACAGATGATAATGCCAGCACCGCCGTTCTAGATACCTCTGAGTTATTTGGCAAGAATGTTTAATTCCTGATTCATTTTGTTTAATGGTGCACTATAATCAGCTTAGGATCGCTGCTCTTTTGCTGACAAGGTTGGCATAGATTTCTACCACAAGGGGGCCTCTCGATCTGAGTGCTTATAGTTACTCTGTACTGTACCTTGAATATTCACCTTGTTTACAAATGCATGTTCAGAACACACAGTGTTCACCACGATGCCAATAGACTCTCTTTAGATAAGTATGAATTGCTCTCTCACACACAGCACAGTCATTCCCTGCAATATACCAAAATATAACACTATGTTTCACTATTTCCAGCCCTCACACACACACACACACACACACACCCCCCTCTGTATAGGATTCATATTCACAGACACACACCGTGAAATAACTCCAACCACAAGGCAAACATGCCAAGATGTGTTTGGTTTTCATTTTATCTATTTAAGAGTTATTACCACCATATGTACAGCATATTAACATAGAACACTGCTCTTTTGTCCGCCCATGCAGGTAGCCCTCTCCGTTGGCCCAGTGACCTGCTTCCTACCTTCCTAAGCAGTCCTGATCATGGCCTAAAACTGGAGTTGGACTGGATTACACATACCTGCAGAGCGCTATTAAGGCATCATATGCTCCAAACAAAGTGCTTGTTGGTTCGTCAAACAGCATCTGACGTACCCTCCCCTACTGCCCAATGTTGGAATAGGGGGCTTGTATCCAACAACTTCTGTAACTTTCTGAAACCAAAGAGCTCTCTTTTTTCATTCTTCACACAACTACTTCCATCACTTTTTTATACAAAACAAGTTCAAACACAGTGAAAAAAATCACTGTCCAAAAGTGTGCGCCCTTTTCCCCATTTGAACGATTATTGTGTCTTCCCCCTCCAGTAGGCGGCAGGTTTTTAATCCCACCTTCAAGTGTGGCTATTCAGACCAGCTATAAAACCATTTTCCTTTATACATGCCCTTCAATCCCCAATTTGCCAAATGCTCAATGCTTTCTTCGTGAGAAACTCATTTACTTGGCCTATTTGTCATTCCAAGCTAAGCAGATGGCGTACATTCAGCTTGTCTGGGCCTGCTTGCTAGAAATGTCTGACTACTCCTTTATTTTAGTAGGACTGGTGAGAACCATAAGACTCAACCATACAGAAAATGTGATGAAATATAAACAATGAGCTAAAAGAGACTAAAAGCTGCATTAAATAGTTCTACGTCCATTCTCAGTGGGCTTAAAACTACAAGTGACCTTTTCTTTAAACTATCAGTCCACTTACACATGTATAGCATAAAAAGAAGAAAGCTGCACAACACTAGTTCTGGTGAACATGTGGTGAAATTTGACACAATTTAATCTTAAACTGAGATTAACCTAACCTAATGAGGTCACTTTAACAACCTAATCTCAACTGTTGCTAGATGTTAGTTGGACGATATAGTTTGTCCCATAGCAAACATGATGCAGTAATCTTTTTCAAGTAAAGAATAGTGAGTGTGTGTGTCATTGTCTGGGCTGTGATACATTTTAATGTGAGATGGATGTCATCTTCTTTTATTAAATCTGCAAAATTAGCAACATATCCTTTATTCTCTTCCATGTGTTTGTGAATCAAATTTTAAATATTTTAAGTCTCCGGCAGTTAATTTTATCTGCATTATCCTTATTCCAAACTTCGATGAAATATGCACTAGAACTGAAAGCATTTATACGTTAAACTTCCTTATCAGGCACTTTTAAAAAGTTGTATTGTGTTGAAATAATATGGATGTAACTACACAGTATATATCTATCTATATATTTTTTTCACTCTGCCCCTGATCTCACTATGCCCCTGAAGTCAGATGTGCTTTGTTTTAGCTGGGAGTAATTTGTCATTAAATATCTAAATTTACCAAGCTGTTCAGTCAAAATGCTGCCCTATCTGAGCCATCAGAAAACACCTTTAGAAAGACCTCAGCAGGTCAGCCAACTGCAGAGTCCCAGTCTCCTTTTAGACCCCTGGAGCCTGCTCAGTGTGGAGAAGTCAGTAAACAAATCTGCCATCACCTCTCCCTCCTCTATGTCTTTCTTTCTCATTGCCACCACTGAATGTACCTTCTATCTTCTTCTTTCTCATTTGTCTTTTATCCATTATATGACTCAATCCATGTCTCTTCCCTTGCTTATCACCCTCACTCACTCCTGTAGTAATCCAGCTCCTCCTTTCTTAATGTCACCACAGGTATTACATGTTAAATGTATTTACATCACACATCTTATTTCTCTCGCTCATCTGGTTTCAAGTTTTTTTCTTAAATAAAAGCAACAATTCCACAATTTTAAAAAGTACACTTCCTTTATTGGATTGGTAACTTGACTAAAAGTGTGTTAGTATAACCACAAATATGTATTTTAAGTACCAAAATGAGCCATTGTCATTGTTAACTTCTGTTATTATTATGATGTACATATATTATGCTATCATGTTATTATTACTGCTGCAATGCACATTATTTTAGAAGCTAATCATATGTTTGTATGTAAAATATGTTAAGTTGCTATGTTGTGGAGCAAAGGGGAACATTTCCCTGTTAGATGTTTTGTAGAATAAGTGTGAAGTCACAGGAAATGGAGATAAGTAAATGCACCTAGTTAAGTTTCAAGCAACCTCTTTTCCCCTCTGTCTCTCTTGTGCCACCATACCTCCCATTTCAAAACCTGACCCTTTCTCTTACCACCCCTGCTAGACTGACCCCATCTCTGACTTTCCCTTTCTTCACTCTTCTCCTCCAGTCCTCCATTCATTCATCCTCCACCTCTTTCACACCCTCTCTATCCTATTTCTCTTGACTTCATCCTTAATACAGGTTTAATGTCTGCCTGAAAGTGCTCCATGCCCTATAACCTAAACCAACCTTCACCAAGCTAAACAGAGATTATCAGAAATAAACATACAGCTATGCAAAAGTGCTACAGTACATACAATACATATGCACGTGGATATATATACACTTTGAAATTAAAAATGAAATACAATTATAGTAATTGTAAATAAAGCCTCTGTATAGTATATGTCTGTATAGTATATATGTATGTGTGTGTGTGTGTGTATAGGTTTATTTGTTAGCACATGAAAAAAAGGTTTAAATTTGTACACAAAGAATGAATTCAAAGACAGCAAACACTTGTGCAGCAAAGGTATCTTATACTTCTACAAGGAAATAAACTTCTATCTCATGCTTCTTCAACCCCTCGATCTCTCTCTTCTTCATAATAGTATTAATTGTCATCACTGTCTGTTCTCTATCCATTACCCATAACCAACGCTTCCCTCCTCCACCCCTCTCTCCCCCAAACCCCCTCTTCTCTTCTCTTCTCTTCTCATCCCTTCTCTTTTCCAAAGCCCTGCCATCTCTCAGCATTCCTCAGGTCTGCCACACAGAGCCCCATTGTGTCAGTGGGTTAGGGAGGGAGCACTCAGTCCAACCTCTCACCATGTGCTGCCGCTGGACTCACCTTAGGAGACCACAGACTACTGTACAGCCTTTTCAAACATACACCTAGTATCTCCATTTCCTCCTTCGTTCCATCTCTCGCCTATGCTTTCATTCCAGCCTTCGTTCCCTTTTCTTCCGCTCTCACTTCCACTGCTTTTGGAAGTTGGCCACCATCAACAGCACTCCACTCTTTTTTTCGCTCGCTCTCTCTCTTTTTTTTTTTTAAAACCAATGTTTATATCCAAACAGCCATGCTCAAAAAGGCCATTGATGAGAGTCAGGGGTTTCAAAGCAAGGGAGCAGGCTGGGAAGAAGGAGGAGGAGGGATGGAAGGAAGGGGAGGTATAATTTGAGGGGCCATGGTCTCCTGTATAAAATACCTAAGGTGCTAGAGTGAAGACCTCCACCCTGTCCTGCCACTCAGCCTAGTCTATAAACAACACAGGGGTGAAAATAGCAAAGTGAGGGAGGTTGATACCTCAGCAGGTTAAAGGCTGTATTGTAGAGAATCAAAATCCTATTGTCATTTGAATCCCTTCTAAATAATGCACATAATCCTACTCTCTGACACAGTTCAACTTGGACTAAAATACATTTGTGCACTTCTTAATGCTCCTTTTTTGTACAGAATCCATTCAGACATGTTGTCATACAAAAAAATGATAGTAAGGAGCTTTACAATGTCTTGATTAGTGCTGTAACATTTCTTGTACAACCCAAGCAGCAACTACCAGAACGTGAGACTGAAGCCACCGTCAAGTACCTTAAAGGGGAATGCCTCCGAAGGCCTCAAGATGCTGGCTCAAATTGCCTCCTATTCAAAAAGCATCAATTTCTCTCTAGTAATAGATTTTTTCAACAAATCATTATGGTCTCAGTCCTTAAATTCAGACTCTAATACCTGCACTGATGGTCATTTTGGAAATGATTGCTCTGTTAATAAGATTTGGAGATTAGGCTTACCAAAACAATGAGCTGAAAGACACTGACACTAAAAGGAAACTAAAGAGTCAGATGATAATTCTCTTTAGTCTTATTATTACAAGCACTACTTTTCAGATACACATAGTCAATACTGGCTCATGGAGATGGCACTACAATTATGTAATTGTGACTTGCAGGTGTGTTGACACCAAAATAAGTTTTTCTTCATTAAAAGGAGACATGATGAGATATGATGGAGATGAAGCAAAACAGAGGCAAACATACAACAGGGAAATCAAAAGGATGAACTGAAATTAAACTTGCAAGATAAAGAGTTATCTCTGTTATTTAATCATGAATTTCTTCCCCTATTATTTCATTTATTAGAATATAAATCATATTCAGTCCCTTTTGGCTGACATTTCACTACAAGGGAACGACTGCAAACTTTTGCGGTGCAAGAATTGACCCATTTCATCAGCCTCAAGGTTAATGAGTTCAATTGGACCCATTTGAGAGATTATCACGTGTGACTGAGGAACATAATTCTGTAAGACTCTGAGAGCCAGCAGTCTGAACAACAACATTGTTTCCTTGCTAAGAAAAAACTTTATATGTTACATACCTGTAGCCACTTGTTTCTGTTTAAGTGTTGAGTCTATATGTCTCTGGTATTTCAGTCCCCAATTTTATGAAAGAGGGCTATTATCAACATTAAACTGTATGTAATTAAAGTCAATGGCTCATGAACATCATATACACAGAGAAAAATGCAACTGACACACGCATTAAAACACAATGCCTTATTCCACACACATGCACACTTTGCACACTCAGTCTGAGTCTGAGAGTTCAACATTCCTGAGAGGCTTAGATCCCGGGTGAAAAGAATGAGCAGCCACACAGAGGGATCTCCTCACGAGATAGAGGGGCATGTGGCCTGCTTTCAGACAGATTACAGAGTAGGCCAGAACACTCACTGTAACCAGAGGAATGGAAAGAAAGAGGAGAGAGAAATACAGTAGTATTACTTTTCAAAATAGACAGATTTATGTGTGCTGTTATGTTGTCTGATTATTCAATGTTGCAGTGTTACAGTGTTGTTTTGTTCCAGGGGTTTGTGACTGAGGAAGAGGTGTGTAAAGGAAAGGAAGTGATGGAGGAGGTAATACATGGCCGTATTTTATATATTTCTATATCATAGCGAAACAAATGAACAGATATTGGAAAAAATATCTTGAGTTGTAGTTCTCTGTTCTGTAACCCTGTCTTTTGCCCTGAAAGTAAAACCTGCACCCGCAAGACACATCCATCAATGCGAACAGGGATTGTGAATTTTTTATGTTCAAATTGTACCTCTGATTTGAATGTGGCTTTGTTGTAGAGTAATTCTAATTTGTTGAGTAATTTTGTATGGCAAAACAAAACAAAAAAACTCAGCCACGATGGTTGCTTTTTTTTTTCCACAGATGGCAGCGTTAACAAAGATCTTTTGTTTGTAAAGTGCATCTCAGGGAGCTGAATCAGCAATTCAAACATGTTTGAATTGGAAAGGATAAAACTATGGACAAAATATGAATAAGCGGTAGCAATTACAAAGTTATGCAACTGAGATCAAGCAATAGTTGGTAATGTTAAATTTTGCATATGATATATGACCTATATTTATGGCATGCATCATTTTTTAAAGATTCATTTCTGGCATTGTTCTCCACAAGAATCAAACCAAGGACATGTGACAATGTGAATGTTAGATCTTTATTATTATTTGTTGCTGCACTTTTACAGTAGAAGAAATGAAAAAAAAAAATTTAATTTTTACAAACATACATTCACTGTCTATGCCAACTATAAAACTGAAATGTACAACTGTATGTTGGAACCTGACAGCCTGTTTCTCTGTGTGTCTTTTGTCTTTTCTGTCTGCATTTTTATTTACATCTTTGTCAGTTTAACATTTCACCCTGTGGTGACTAATTTTACAGCCTCCTCTGTTAGGGTCTGATTGATGACTATTGGTCATCTGTCACTGCGAGCACTTAGTAAACATGGGTGATGTTATACAACAAGTGATACAGGAACCTAAAACAACTGATGTACTAGTTGGGGGTCTTTATTGCTTTAAAGTCTAGGTATCAAACAATTGAAAAGATTGTAAATATCAATTTGAACAGAGATTTGACAAAATACCAAATAATATTTTTACTTTTTATTACTGTAAATAAGGTATGGGAAATTTCTTTAGTGACTTTTTATGCTTACATTACACTGATAAATTTGTTACGTATGAATGTAAAAGGCAAAAGTCAGGTTTTTCCTTCGGGTGAGAGTCAAACATCCATCAACAGGGACAACATGATGTCAGCACTCTAATGTCTGCAGAAACATAAAGTGTATAAAAGAAGTGCACGGCTGGACTCACACAGCAAGACTCCTTGTCCAAAAAGGCACAAAAGAAAGAGCTGAGGATCTCATTCAGGTGTGAGGAATGTACGTATTTGGGAAGGTCTGGTGTCTTGTATGTGTGAGTGTGTGTCTGTGTGCCAATGCCTGCCGGTATGACTAAGTGTATGTTTGTGTGTGTCTCTGTGTGTTGACCGTGCACATGGATGTGTGTGAGTGGGATGGGGGTCACGAGTGCACAATCATGACAGTGCTGGCTTTTATTGATTCAGCTGGGGCGAGAGCATTGCAAATGTCAGGACTGCAACAGGCCAGTGCCAAAAGACTTCCACCGCAAGATTTACTGCAGAGTCCTCTGTGGTAAAACTGGCCATTGGTGTGATGTTCTCCGAAATTTCAACATCATATCATATCATATCATGTTCATGTATCACATTCATGTGTGAACAACAGCTGGATGAGGACAACACGAGGAAATAACATATCTAAGGAAAACATATTTCCATATTTCCAGAGGTTGTATTTCCATGCATCTATGAACAATTTCTCTGTCATTGTTAAATAATCGGTCCGCAGTTTTTCAGGTCTGTCTTAAAATAATTGAAAGGTACAAACAGCTTTTGCTTGTTGTAATCATTCCCCCTTGTTCATACCAGCTATTAAAGATCTATATTATACTTTTAATGTAAGTGAATGTAAGTAATGACATTTTTGCACAAAACAAGGGCTGTGGATGTTGTCCATCATCATTTACCTTATAATCACATTAGGAAGGGATATTTTAATGGTTAGTATGAACACAGGAAATGATTAGAGCAAGTGAAATCTTTTTCAGTGTACATATGGGCACGTGACTGTTGGGAACGTATCCTTTAAACACTTGATTTGACCTTTAAACTGATTAAAATTTTCTTTGAGTTTAAGCTTAAACTGATCTGCAAACTAATATAGCTTTGAGCACCGTTTTACCATTTTGTGTGCTAATTGATCCATTTTTCCTTTGACTTTTTTCTTCAGACCTGCAGGGGCACAGCAGCTGTGCTGACAACAGCTGACTAGTGGTTGAAGTGATCTTTTTTTCATTAGAGTGATTCCAGATGGAAGTCAAGATGAGCTGAGGTGGGGAGATCTTTCAGCGTTTCAGGGTAGCATGACAACCCAGACGTGGAGAGTTGTGAAGCTCTATTGACAGGTCAGTGTACTAAGTGTGCATGAGTGACAAAAAAAGAGAAGAGAAAGAAATACAAAGACAGACAGAACAGACAGAAACGAAGACAGAATGAAAAAGTGCCTGGGGAATAAACTAATGTTTGTTTACTAATCACAAATCCCTTTCAGCCAATCCAGTGCAGCGACACCAAGGATGTCCCACAAAAAGACAGCAAAAACCCACAACTGTTTTTCATTAACACACAAGTTTACCTTTTTTTTCTCTCTCTAACACAGTCCAGCTTGAGGCACCGGGAATCAGTTCATCTTTCCAGCACACAGGCACAGCACTCAATGTGTCTTTGTTTTCCAAAGACTTCCTTTTTTTTTCTCAAAATGGGGGTCTGTTTCTCTTGGACAAACCTCCTATCAAATCCATCTCAAATTCAAAGCTGTCGTGGATGTAACTAGGCCAGGAGTCATATTTTCCATAACACCTGAGACAGAAGAAATAAACTCCTATTTGTTCCTCCCTCCCTCTCTTTCTCTTCCACATGCCTTTTTCTAACTTATGGCTCTTTTTCTCTCCCTCTCTTTCCTCCTGGATGTATGTCTGTCTTATGATTCACAGTTTTTGGCTGGGAGCTGCAACCGTGCAGTTATATGTGGAACATTCCATTTACTGCAGTAGACACTATTTGCCCTGTGATTATGCAACATGTCATAGCCCACAACACATCTGAGTGTTTAGATAATCAATATATTGCTAATACGTACACATTCATTGGCATGTGTGATGCATTTCTAGAGTTGCAAGAAAAATTTGATGATTTAATTTTTCATCTTTACCATGGAAAAAGATGATATTGCTGACATCCATCAAATGATAAAACTATCAAAATACTATGGGTAGAGATGTATTTAAAGGACCACATTTTGCAGTCAATGTTTGGTCTTTTTCTTTACTTGAATCAATTAATTTTATGCACAAATTCAGTTTTTTGCAAGTACATCTGTATATAAAATAATCCGGTATGACCCAGAAGCAATGTTATCGTTATTTAACAGGGAACTGAATGACTGGCATCAACTGAATACGCAGCCCCCACTATGTTCTCCTATAACTTCAAAGACAAAAAATACCAGGCTCTCTTTGACTTAATGGCATGTTTTCATTTAAATGTCTGTCATCTGAAAGGCTGCATGTGTTAACCCCATTATTACCCCAGTAAAAGAGGACTCTGCAGTCTGTTTGACTGCCTAACTTAGGCTCTGTTGCATGACCCTGTTATCGAAATGTACAGTGCAAAAAGTGATGTAACAGTGGATTTTTGTAGATCTCCCTGTTCAAATAAAGTTTGGTTCACTTGGTTGGTTGAAAAGAAAATAGCTATATGTGAAGTGCATGTGTGTTTGCATGTGTCAGATTGGGTAGATGAGTGACCTAGAAGGACACGAATGAGAGGTGATTGGGGGTGGGGGAGGGAGGTGTGTGTGGGGGGGGGGGGGGGGGGGGGGTGAATCTGTGTGTATGCTTGTATAATGTATGTTGCCTTCAACATTACACCAATAAATCTGACTGACAGCCTTATAATTATTTCCAAATGTAGGTGTGGTGAGTTAAAGCTCGAGCTGCAGTGACTTCCTGTCATTTGATGAGCAATTTTATAGTTAAAAAGGTGGTAGCCTGGCATATATTTTTCCTTTTCATTACCATAATTGATAGCTTCACAGTGACGCAACAAAGATGCACAGGGCTGAGATTTATCTGGAGTCTAGGGTTCAAAAATTACACTGAAGAAGGATCCATATATGGGAGATTATGCAAAAGGAGAAAGAAAGTGTGGAGGTCCACCTGCGGTCAGAGTAGCCCAGCTTGTTCAGGTCTACCTATGCAGCTGTTGCTCTAAAATGTAGGGGAGGGACCAGCCAGGTTTCTCTGGGGCTTTCTGAGGTCAAGAATGTGGATGGGAGAAAGGGGGCATGGTGATAGTGTTGAGTTCAGTACAAAAGTGTAGTTTCTGTCTTTTCTGTTTCTACCTGGACATTGAACTTCAGACATCAGCCCTTATGGTCACTCATTTTTGTTTTACTTTTTACTCATCTTTGATTATTTTGTAGATGATATTTGGTGCAGCACAGTATTCTAGGAATTACTGTATATTCATATTGGACAATCCTCCCGTCACAGACCTGAAGTTTTTATAAACCACCAGGCATTTTAAATTTGTGTATTCTGGATTTAAAAATAGCAACCATTTTAAGTTAGTTTGTTCAAATGACAGATTCTGTAAAAGTCTTACAATCTCTTATTGTTGGCTCGCGATATTGGTGCCGCGACAGGAAACAATGTTCGGAATACTTGCTGATAAAAAATAGTTGACTTTTTGGATGTGTATGATGTATTAAAAAAACAGCTAGCAGGAAACCTGACAGCCCTGCTGAAAGCCATCTGTCTGCTGCAACTGAAAACAGTGCAGATGAGAGCAGAGAGGGTGAACCAAAACAGTTCAGTTTCAGATTATAAAACCAGAACAATCATCTTAAAGTTGCTATGAAGCTCTGTAGAGTTGCAGGGAACTGCAGAGTTGAGGGTTGATAATCGGACGCAGCCTCTCACAATGACACAGCCCTCTCACATACAATTAGTGATGTGATCATTCATAATTTTGATATTGATAATAGCCACTTCAAATATATTGTAGATGTCATACCCTGAGAATTTGAAAAAAGTACCTGATGTAATCCAGGTTTGTGCAGAAGCATCCAATATCTAAGTTTTGCATACTGTATAGGGGCATTAAATTAATTTCTTAACATTATTCTTAATGCACGCATTGGTCTGCATAATAGATAACAAGTCTACTCAAGTCAATTCCTCTCTTTTCACCGCCTTCAAGATTTCACCACTTGGTTTCATCCACAGGACCGCTCAACTAACATAAATAGGCCTATTCATGTGTCATGTGTTCTATACGTACAACGCATAGAGACGCCACAATGCAGTACCCCCTCACAAATATGGCCTCCAGTGTTTTGACTGTGCCATAACCATCAGTTACAAAATGCATGTCAAGCAGGACATGTTTCTGACACACTAACCTGTGTTGGACTGCCAAGGTGAAATGTGAGTGGCTCTATTTTATTTGTTTTGCTTTAATATCATTTTATAATCTTATTTAAGCTGTGAGTAAGACAACACTGTGACATTCACATATATTTTTGACTCTTTGTACTGTGTTGGTATAAAAATGAATTGAACACACTTTATTTCACCGCAAAACAACAGGTCTTAAGACATAATAAAAGTATTTAATGGCAATTACTGGGGTTTTCTGAATTAAAAGTAAAAAGTATTTGTTTCCCCAAAGAAAAAACATCCTTGAGGACAATAAATACGCTGCCAGCATCTCTTTAAATCTGGGCAAATGAATTACTCCCAGATGGATCTACATACAAGGCAGTTTGTTACAGCGCTGCTCCTCGCAGTCTTTGTTGTAATTGTTTGTTTGGCCTATTATGATCAGAATTACACATCTTAGCGCAGCTGTCACTGATTAGCCTCAGAACATATATGTCCATGGCGCTGTCTGTGGGCATCAGTAAAATGGGCCCAAGCAAAGCACACCAGTGAGAGCTGATGTTTCCAGGAACACTAAAAATTCTACATGAAAGTAACTTGTTTTGTTTACATGGTAAAAATCCACAATTTCTTAATTTTTCAGTTTCTTTTTTTGAAATAATGAATGTTCCAGGTATAGGGGATGAATCAAATAATCACATCAAGATGAAAACGATCTTTGTAAAACAATGCTGTGCAGGTGGATGTTATTACTGTGGGTTGCATGCCACAGTGGTACTGGTGGTTTGTTCAGTTGATTTCAAACATGAACTAACTTATTTTCTGACCACTTGACAGAAGTGCAGCAAGCACTAAGCAACATTTACATATTATTATTACTTTATAAAATTGTTAAGGAGAAGTTGGAAAACATCTAACTATTTTTAAATCCAGTATACACAGAAAAACATTAGCACTAAATAACTTTGAGTCCAATATTCGCTCTTCTAGCCCTGTCAACTCTTGAGAAAAATATCTAACTCTGTATTCTGATATATATTCTGATATAAATTTGATTTTTCGCAGCTGTCTGCTGTTACTGGAAAGGGGTTGATGAGAGTGGTGAGAGTGAACCAAAACTGTTTAGTTGCAGGGTCATAAAACCAAAACAATGAGCTCAAATATGCCAACACACTTTGTAGAGATGAGGGGAAGTGCAGATGATCAGTAGGACCTTTTAATGGCTTTTTCATCATTTCCAATGCAATAGTAAAAATGAACCACTTTAAGTAGTGAAATGACAGATTCTGTAAAATAATCTTATAATTCTCTTGCATGTCAGTTATTTTTGGCCCGCAATATTGGTGCCGCATCAGGATACAATGTTCGGAGCACTTGCTGATAAAAAAATAGTGGACTTTTTGGATGTGTTTGATGTATTAAAAACAGCTAGCAGGAAACCTGACAGTTCTGCCGAAAGACAAACCTTCCCAAATCCCAAAACTGGGCCCGTTAGAGAGGTGGGAACACTGATCACACTGATAGACAAACCAGACACATTCAGAGAAAGAGAGAGAACTAGGACCTAGGAAGAGGAAAATCAAGTGGAGTTGAAGAGAAATACACTCATAGAAGATAGACTAATCAAAGTTTCTTGTTTCTCTTGTTGTTGGAAAAGGTTTTTCTTATATCTGAGATTTCCAATGTCTGTCTGCCTTTTCTAACGACTAGATAGATAGACAAGCTCAGGTAACACTGTAAGAGCTTTTGTTTATATGAGGTCTCTCATCAGTACTTAAAAAGGTTGTTATTTGACATGATACCCCCCTCTTAAATACTTTAAAAAATACTTTATTTTAAAAATATGTGAAGCAGTTCAATAATGTGTACGTCAGCATTAACAAATACTCATGAAGTTTCCACTTCTTCCCTCCACCCTTTTCCCTCATCATCTCTCTCTCTCTCTCTCTCTGTCAAAGTGGAGTCTCAGAAACACATGCCCGGGCCACTGAAACCAAGCTCTTCCAGAGATTTGGACTATTTCAGTGCGCTCCCCACCCCCGACTCCTTGAAGAGATTTCCACAGATGCTTCCACATTCTACTGCTTTGCTCTATTTTCTTCTCATTTTTCTTTCTCTGCATTGATCATGTAGTCAATAGCTGAAACATTCTTATTCTTACTCTAACTGGAGTGAAAGATTTTCTCTTTTCATGGTTGTCTTTGTGAGCAGAACCCTTGAATGTTTTTTTTGTGTTTTTTTTAACCTGGGCTCACACTTTGGTGTCAACTGCTGCTAATTCAAATAGTGAGGCTTTGTGTGAGATGGTCATTGACTTATGCAAACATAATTGGGCTGTGTTGTTGACTGATGTGCTCCAAACCAGACAGAGGGGTGTCTTTGAGTCTGCATCATTAGTTACATAGAGGTGGCCACATGCACCGGTATCTGCATTCATACTTAAACACACATACAATATACACAGAAAATCTGATGAAACAGCAGTGAAAGCACAACTTCTTGCTCCTCCTCTCCCTGCTGAGCAACATTGAAACTTTTTCACTCAAAAAGTGCAAATCAGAGGGATACTGCGATCCACAACACTACATCTCAAGCTGTTCCTTCCTCCAACTGTCTGTTGTTTCTACTTGCATCATATTAATGTTTTTATTTCCCTTGTGATGGGGATATCATAATTTTGCTCCACAGTACATATTACTCATTTCCTACATTTGCCCGAGGAAGACCTGTAGTTGGTTAAAAATAGAAGTAAAGGGAGCTTTGTTAGGGTCATTAATGCACTCTTGTAGTAGTACTGTAGGGCAATTGTTCCTATATTGAAGCTGAAATAAGACATTTTTAATAGCTCCTGTGATCCGTGGGATACATGATACAGTAATCCTGCATTGTGAGCTACACACTGAAATCCTTATCAGAGCAGAAGCAGAATTTTAACATCCTGTGTAAAACCAGAAAACACATCAAAAACATCACCGCTTACAAATACAGTTAATCCCAAACTCTCATGGTAATGTTCAAAATCAACAAACCAC
Source organism: Pampus argenteus (assembly GCA_036937835.1). Taxonomy (NCBI): domain Eukaryota; kingdom Metazoa; phylum Chordata; class Actinopteri; order Scombriformes; family Stromateidae; genus Pampus; species Pampus argenteus. The sequence goes on from CM072863.1 coordinate 13,672,699, forward strand.
GGTTTGTTTGGTGGATACAGCTTATTTAGACAAACTGGAAACACATAAGACTGCTGTTTCCCAGCCCTTTTTTAATGCTCCATCAATAAACATTTCAGTTCATAAGACAAGACTGCAGATTTATTGCCATTAGTTATGACTTGTAGGCTGATGTGGTCATGATGTAACTTATGCTGCAAAATCTAAAAGAAATTAGTTAGTTAAGAGTCTAGCTAGTTTTTCTTGCTTTTTATAGGATTTAAAAAGACCAAAACACATTTATCTTATTAACAAGTGTTGTCTGTGTACCCAAAGCCTGATATAATATTCCTCTGTGCCATATACGTACCAATATTGTTGACCAGAAACTATAAAAACACATTAGTGAGTCTCATCACAACCACCATGTGTGACATTTTCCTTCATTACAATGCACTGTAGTTAATTGTGAGTCAGTCCCACATACTGTACACCACCCTGTTATTGTAAATATTAGCTAATTGGCGGCCCAAATCTGCTTCTGAAAATAGTTTCCAACAAATACACTGTTGGTTTTGCTCCTTCTGTGGGATTTATTGACAATAACAAAAATACTGAATGACACCAGCCTTAATCTTTAAAGTAATAACATAATAAAGGGATAATATTAAAGAAATAATTGTAATTTTGGAAAACTGATGTTATTATGACTATATGTAGTCCGACAGGTGTTTGACAGCACCTTCTTTCACATCCAACTAACTGGTGATGTCACAACTTTTTATTATTGTTATTTCAGTGGCGATCTCACATGGCCTGCGTTAAAGCTCTCCCTGTTATATATATATATATATATATATATATATATATATATCTTCATCATCATTATCATCATCATTCGTTCATCAATCTCCTTCCCACTCATTGTGTCCCACCCACTCCTCTTCTTTCAGCTCTCGCCTCCCTCACTCTACTGCATTCCATCTTTCCCACCCATCCACCCCTTACCTCTTACTCTCTCCCTCATTTAAAGTTTTTCTGCAACTCCCTCCTCTGTCTGAACCCTCCTCTATTTCTTTCTCTCTTCTTTTTTCCCATACTCTCTGATTATCTTTCCAGACAGACTTCATTCCTAAACAACTACAGACCTATATTCACCTACTCTTCCCATAATCTTCTGCCTCTAGGTGCACAGCTGACCGAACTTCCTGTAATTTGTCACTACATCATAAATAAAAAAAATAAAAAAAACAATAACAACTAATTGGGAACTGTTGAAAAAACAATCCGAGTTTAAAGAGTTAAGAAGGAATACCTCCTCACTCCTCCTTACTCAAAAACAAAAAGTAACAAAAAATTGTTGAGAATTTAAAACAATGATTATTTCTGTCCTCATGTTGTCAGGTATTATTTCTTGGGTGTTTGCATGACATGCATTTGATACCTCAAATGTCAGTGTTTATTTTCTCATCCTCTCTGAAGCATTGGGGACTCTGTCACCCTTAACCCCTCACCCTGTTGAAGGGGTCCAGCACAGAGAAGCTTTGAAGAAATAATCAAAATCCTGTCACAGGACGCTGCAGCCCATCTAGGCATAATTGAGGTTTGCAGGCTCTCTGAAACAAAGCAATGTCTTGTCTCAACTACTTACGACAAACCTTAATAGTTATACCATGCATGCACACTCAGAGAAGCAGAAAATACCAAAACTTCTCACAGACACAGGGTGTATTTTCTGAGGAAGTCATCTTCAAAAAGAAACTCTCTTGTAAGACATCTAAAGCCTGCAAGAACACAACACCTCTGAACAGCACACTGGTTCACTATTTATCGGTATCAATATCTAGGTAGCATATGCACTCCTGTCAGGCAACACTATGCTATTGGTTTTACAACATATTTTCAGTCCTCAAAAGGAAATGGCCGATGTAGCCAGACTGTCAGTTACAACCAGCAATATCTAAATAAGACACTAAAGCTGATTTTAGGTCTCTCGCCTATAAATGGGTAATTAGCAGTTTCTGTGATCCAGAATCTTTGATCCCTGGGTTGTGCAGGGTTTATAGGCCAGCCACAAGATCATAAAAGGAAAACATGTATAAATTGCTAGGAACTCAACAATGACACATTTGTTTTGTACAACACCAACTGCATAAAATCTCTATGAAACTGCAGAATTGCAAGTTGCTCAATTTTGTAAGCTTGTGGTGTAGGGATTGCATGAAGAAAAAAACTTTGAAAGCCAAATCAAACACATTACATAATCAGTGAATCAAAAGTAAAATTCCAAAATCAAATAGATGATTTAGCTTCACATCTGGCCACATCTGAAGCATATAGTAATAATGTAAAACTCTATTTAAATAAGATATGCCAGATATGTTTTTGGCATAAAAAGCCTATTTCACCGCCTCTGTCGTAGTGAAACCTGCAGGTGCAGCATATATTTACAGGTGTTTACATCAGGATAGTCCGACAAAATATGTGGTCAGTTATGTACCCTACTTGAACCTGGACTCAATAAATGACCCTCACAAACAAACTAACTTGCAGTATACATTTTTTGACCCACCAGCCAACCACGATTCTCCTTAGACGGCCAAGCGGTAAAGAATAGAATCAATGCTGCGCACTCAGGACACACCAGCTGCTCCTGTTTCCAATAAAGTGTGAAAAGGCCAAAGGTCAAAGCTCACAGGTCACAACCTGCAGAGGGGTGAGGACCCTACATAAATGATGCAACCAAACTGTCCCCTACAATGTATATATAGCTAAAGTTGTAGCTACAAGAGTACAAGTGGCTTTTCATGGCATTTCCATGAGCACTCACTTAACTGCTGTGATTTATCACTTCAGCTACATGTGACAGGGTTAGAACTGAGACAAGAGTCTAGTTTTAAAATTTGGCTTTCTTTCATCTAAACTGTCCTGTGTTTGCTCAAGATGTAAGCTTGACAAAGGGCAACACTACTGTGGTTATAGTTGGAGTATTAACATTAACAACATCTGTGAAGTATAACCCTAAATTATAATTAAAGGTTTTTGGTTAAAGCTGCATGAGAAGATTCGAGTTTTGAGTTTATGAGGACATCAATCCACTAAAACTGTAAGAATTTCTGTTAGTGTTCGTCAGTCATTCTCTACACATGTCATTTTTGACACTTAATTGTCAGCTACTGTGTGATTGGCCATTGCACACACCAAAAATACCCACACTTTGTTAGCCGCTGTTTGGTTTATTAATATCAATCTTAATAATCTTATTAATAATAAATTAGTAATATCCTATTACAAAGTGTTTCCTGAAATCTTATCATAAACTTCTGTTACCTTCATTTAAAAATGGTCTTGAAAAAATGACACTCATATATGTGTATCAAGTTTCATTAAGCTGCCACTGTCAAGGCCACATGTTTTGTCACCGCTTCGAATTTTATCCGCAGTCTTGTCTTTAAAATGCAACCATTTATTTAAAACACGAGTGAAACTCACAGTTTAACAAAACAGAGTATTTATAATAAAATCTCTCCCTCTAATTTTGCTCTGTTCCAGCAAAAGTATGACACTCTCTGTAGGATTCATGAGCACACTCGACAATGACACATTACTGTTGGAATAATTTGCTCGAAACTTGCTTTAATCAGTGCATGAGCAAGTGAGCAAACTGAAGACAGTTTGAGAAACGTAACAAGACCTAATTGCTATGGTGAACAGGTGAAACAAAAATAATAATCCCCACAGGGGGAATCTCTACAAAATAGTTCTTAACTGTCCCCGCAAAATTTCTCCAGCTGTCATGTCATACATGTACATCTTACCATGTTAGGAGAATATGACTATCTGCATGCTGTAGGTCCTAAACCTCCAGCAGGGTCATCCTTTCTTCTCACACAGGCCTCTTAGGAATTTCACCATACCCAACGTCAGATCAAATTACTTTCTGAGCTTTATGCACACGAGCCGGTGCCACTTACTACAGACAGGAGACAACAACAGACAAATCAGGTGAGACACAAGGCCATGCACACTTTGGCATAGATCTTTCTATGCCTTTTCACATTTCAAGCAATTGAAAGAAGATACTTAAGAATTGAATAATTTTTCCCTCTTATTTAAATGACAGAGGTGTTATGTAGTTGACAGCTTGGAAAACACAAATACAAAATGAACATAGAAACACAAGTCATGGTTAATTAGGGGATATACTCGGAAACTCAGGGCTGCATTATTATTTTATTATCATTTAATATGGCAAATATTTTCTTGACTAACTGATCAATCATTTGGTCTATAAAATGTCAAAAAAGAGTGAAAAATAACCATCACAATTTCCCAAAGTCATGCCTTTAAATTGCATTAAGCTTGCCAACAAATTCACTTTGATTGATTGAAATGTCTTATTTTCATTTTGGTCCTCCATAGTTATCTTTAATGAATTGATGGACCATTATGTGTGTAGTAATGACATAATGCACTAAGAAGGCATTAATATCAAGTTAAAATGCATTTGCATTAATATCAACAAAGAATTATGTTCATGCTTTACACAGGTATTATAGTATTTATCATCATCTTTTAGTGTTGCCATGGTATTAGACCATCTCTGTTTCTTTCTTTGAATCACGTGGATATTTTAATATTATAGGGAGTTACAGTGTCTGTGATATTGTGGGTTTATAGAGGCTTTATTTCAGTTTAGGGTGTTTTTCTTTACTAGTGTCTACTACTTGTGTTTCCCAGCGCCACAACAGAAAACCTATTCCTTATCTTTGTAATTAGATTATTATCACATATAGGACACATGCAAATATGATGAGATGACGCCTTAAATGACGAAGAAAGCAAAATGATTCCGACATAGCTGCTTTCGATGAACTTAAAGCGGTGAAGGAAAGGAGGAGGAGGGCACTAAAGTTAGGGGGGAAAGTTTTAAGGGGGTTTTTTTTGGGTTCAGTAGCAGCACGTGGAGAAAGGAGTGGTCTGTAATAATGGAACCTGGGAGACAGAATGGGAGGGAAACGGGTCTCAGATTTCAGCTTGACAGGGGGTAAGGGGCCGGACTGATATTTGGGAATATACGAAGATTCATTGAAGGCAACGGAGACATAAAACTACAGCGTCTGGCCTGAAGCGGTCGGTGCTGAGTTTCTGCTGCAGGTCTGGGTCCTGCCGCTGGATTCCCCCGTCGGTTTTTTGGGAAGGGTGAATGTCGAATGGTTCAGCTTTTGTAACTGGGGAAACACACTAAATACTGAGAGAAGCCTCCGCTCCCATCGCACCCTTCTTTCTCCCTCAAGGGCCCTGTATGTCTAATATTTAGACATGTTCATCTTTATGGATTCAAGGACTGTACTGCTACTTGTAGCAACCCAAGTCTGTCTATTAGCCGTTGTGAGATGTCAGGAGGACGACCGTAAGTGACAGTTTTGTTTCTCTCAAAGATCGAGTCATAAAATGCATATTGGAGGGCAAAATATCTAAGTCAGATTACTCTAAAATATGATTATATTTTGGCGTTCTTGAAAAGTTTTTTTTGTTTTTGTTTTTAGCACTTGAAGTGAGTTGGTTATTCCCTCGCACCTTTTACGCATAGAAAGTTCATCGCTGTTTGGATACTCTGTTGCAGGAGAAGGTGTCTGACTGATGATAGTTGTGCACCTTCCCTGTGATAAGAGTCCTGATATTGATGTATTTGCAACTATGTCGATGGTGATAAGACTCAATATCATCAGATCAGATTTTGGACGCGCGTAAAAGGGATGGAAAAGATTTAGTGCTCTGCGACGGTTTATGCGAATTAACGCGTGCAAAGCTGAAGCTGTTTGTTTTCTTGCTCACGTGAAGTTGATTTTTTTTATTATTCAGATTAATCCCTTGTCATCAGCATTTATTTCATTTTATAGCTTCTCAGATACCTGTAAATCAGATTTTGATCCCCAGTGGACTCAGCTCGAAACTCTTACTTATCCTACGTCCTCCTTTCTGAAGCTGAGCTGCTGGACACCTGTGGGTGCTTTAGGAGCATTGATAGGCTCTTTTTTTTTAACTGCAGATTCACTTAGTATAGAGGGTGAGAGGGGGAGGGGGGGTGGGCAAAAAGTGAAAGGTGGTCAGGCTCAAGGGCCTTTAGTGAAAAGTTCTCACATTCCATTGCTGTCAGAGGGCATCCAGGCGAATCCTGGCTTGTTGACTCGGAAAGACGACTTATAACCAAAATTTTATTTAAAAAAGCTTTCAATATGTTTATTGTGCTATTTACTCCATTAAGAATCAGAAAGGCCCTCGTATTATTCTTTGTACCTGCACTTTCTACTGCCTCTGCACTTTTGGGGGGTGGATAAAATTCGACTGGGATTATTCATCATCATTATTGATTTTAGTATCCACAAGAGGCACTTGAAAGTGAAGGTACGCCAGCAGATTGGGGCCAGAAATAATGTTCCATATGATTTCAGGGTTTCCATCTGCTTAAAAGATTACCCATAAGCTGTGACAGTCTGCCCAGAGAGAGACAGAGCCAGGGTGCACGGGAGAAGTGATTGGAAAATTATAAGACAGGGGCTTTATTATTGTAATTCTGAGAAGTGCAGTATTCTTGTACAATAGGATGAGCCTTTTGAAGCAAATGAAAGGTGTATTTTCAAGAAGAAAAGGAAAAAAGGGAAAAAATGCTCACACCAAAGCAAAAGCATTCATGCAATTGCAAGTCTCAGGTTACTCTTTCAGACACAAAGGCCCCTGGATATAATGCAAGCCCTTCTTTCCCCAGTCTGCCTCAACTGGAGGCAGAAATCTGTCTGGGAGATGCTGAAGTGGTAAAGAGGTATTACTATGAACCTCAGCACAGCAGATTCAATGGCCCTGAATCATTAGGAGGGCACAGAGGTAAAATGATTACCTCTCAATCTCAATCGGGGTAAAAGCAAGACTTAAAATGTTACTATCATAACTGCAGCCTAAAATGGAAAACAGAGCTGACTCTAGTGTCCTCGAGGTACACCTGGATTCACTTTACAATTTTCATTGTTCATTTTACTCCCCTAGAAAACAGCATGGCTGCCAACACATGAGAGAGGAGACTTACAAATTATCCTCAGTGACAAAAAACAGCTCTCTATTAGCTCTGCAGTTTATAGAGGAACCCTTGTCCCAAAATACCCTGTTTCAAGAGAATCCTTCATATTTGAGCCATTGAAAGGACAGGTGCATCCAGGCCCATAAAATGAAATGTTAAAGCCGCAAAGGTATGTGCATGAAAGCTGACCATTTTCTTTTCTCTGACGTGTTTGAACTGGCATCTGACACAGCTACAGCTTCCAGATGGGTTTTAAAAATGTGCCACATGTTTATACAAGGCAATAGTTTGTGAATTGCCCACTGTGTCCCTTTCCAGAAAGACCTCATTCATTGCCTCTGAGGTCCATTAGGTTACCTAGACTTAAGCAGTGCTCAAAGGTAAATATAGGTACTGTACTTGCTCTTTCTCCTCTCACCCTGTCGGTAGTCGGTAGTAGACTTTCTTTCGGTGTGTCAACCACTCTCCCCCCCCTCCCTTTGGTGAAGGTTCAGTGGGTCCAATCATAGTATTTCTTTGAGCAAGTGTTTGGCCTTCTGTTGACTGTTAAGTGAGCTGCTCATATGGAAAATGAACTGGCTAATTACCAACTTCAGTGGTTTAATTCAGATCATGTACAGTACCTGCATTGAAACATGCCCACCTCCATCAATATTCCGCTACGCACTGTTTGGCAACCTGTGTTCGTAAAAAAACCTAATCATTTTTTCGTGTAATGAATGTAAAGGCTGTGTCCTTTACAGTAGATTAGGGTGTCTCCCACAATGTAAACTAGCCCTACATTTAACTTGTTGAGGAATTTAGGCACATGGTCTCCAGCTCCTGTGAAGTTATTGGAAGTTTCCTGCAGGTCTTTGTCAGCTTCTGTGATGTTACACTGCCACCATGTGGCTGATTTAGAAGTTGCATGCTGTTATATCGATCGAGTAACTGGACTCTGTGTTGGCTATTGATAAATCGAATGATGGCATAACATTTTTCTGTTTTTAAGATCATTCTGGTACATTTTAACCATAGTTAGACTGTGTATACTTGAGAGACAGACAGGAGATGTGTAGAAAGTCCAGCTGTATTCAAACTGGGTTTACATAGATGTAACACAAGAGTTTATATTTGTAGTTGTGTTGATAAGAATTGGTAGGTCATCTGCTCTCTTTACAGAAATCAATTATATGTTTGTGGATTATTATTTTGTTAGTACTACATATTTAACATTTTGGAGTATCTGTTAATGCACTGTATGTGTGTTTCCCACCAAAACAAAACATTGTTTGGTTTGCTTCACACAAAGACATGTTCTGACTTACAGCAAGCTGTTTACGAGTTTTACATTACAGTGACTGCTATTCATATCTGATGTATAATCTCCTTTTTCCTCCCTACCTGGACCTCTGTGTGTACTTTGCTATGACCGCACACACAGAGGAGGATGCCTTTACCTGTATAGAAGATGGACAGCGCTATAGCAACAAGGACATATGGAAACCAGAGCCTTGTCGCATCTGTGTGTGTGATACTGGAACCATCCTGTGTGATGAAATTGTCTGCGAAGAGCTAAAAGACTGCCCCAAACCTGAAATCCCATTCGGAGAGTGTTGCCCCATCTGCGCAGCTGATACATCTCCACCCATTGGTTGTAATTTATTTATCTCACACCTTTCATAAATAAATTACTGTACAAGATCATATTGTTTACGTTGGGGAGAAAATGATACATGAACTCTTTGGTATTAATCAAAGGTTGGCTAGAAACTTTTAACCATATTTTTGTGTTATGTTTCACTTAAGCCTTTGATTTTAATACTTTTTTGTCCCCAACGCAAACAAATGACAATAAATATACAACAACAATGACACGTCTGACCAGATTTCTGTGAAATGCTACATCAACGTCATTTTCCATAGCTGGCTCACCTTGGCCCCATCTTGTTTGAATACTCTCTCCTACCCTGAGTATCATGAGAACATGTGGGACCCATTAAGGAAATACCTCAGTCAAACAGACATGGCTTCACATTTCTACTCTATATCCTCTCTGTGGATTTCTGCAGATCTGATTTTAAGAAAAAATTGTGCCAGCCTATTGAGGGTCAAGACTTTTTGAATATTTCAAACTGTCTTTGCTTCCTGATAAACAAGGACCCCAATATCAGCTGTTGGTCAGCTGTGGAAATATGAGAAAAGTTAGTTGAGAAGCATGACTGAAATCAGAAGTGTCACTGTTTGCAATGCATGCATGTGGATTAAAATGCTTAATAGAATACCAAAATTAATGCAAAACCATTAATGCAAAGTAAGGTGCTTATTAGAAAGTATGTAACAAGAACAGCAGCATATTACGTTATAAACCACTTAAAAATAAGGCTGGCTATCAAACCTCAATACTAATGTATAGACAGTAATGTGTCAGTACCACTGTGTATCACAAAGACACGTTAAGTATTGAAAAATATCATCTAGTATCTAATCACTTTTTTTTCATATCAGCATTTTTATATGAATATCCAGCCCTATCCACACAAACAAATGTAAATTTCTAATTCCTCAATATTGCCATCTAACAATAGATGTGGTCATCGCAGTTTAACTTACTTCTTTGACTTACAAGAGAGCAACAATACATTTAAAAATTCTAAATATAAAGAAAGCCAGCCATGAATAGTACATCAGACATAATGTTCTGAAATATGTACTTTATGCTTTACTGAAATCCCTTTGCTTTCTACCATTCCCTGCTAATTCTAGCCGCTTCTGCTTTAAGCTTTTAGAGTAAGATGGTGATTCAGCAACACTTTTTCAATCCTGATGGGCTCCAAATATAAATTGGTGGTGGTCTTTATGGTAGTTTAATTTAAAATTGGTTATCAGCCCATACTGTGTAGACTTCCTGGATTTTGGAAAATACTGTGTAACCCTCATGGACTGTTATTGTTCAATCCATCTTCTAACTGTGAACTGTTTTTCCCCTCTATGCTGCTCAACCACATAACAGGAACACCTGGAGCTAAGGTGAGACACTGTCAGATATTGAGACGCTCTGTGGATTAGTCTGTGTATGTGATCATGATGATGATGTGTGTGTCTGTGAAATGAAGCACCCCAGCACCTGCAAGCAAAACTATCATATCAGTACTGCTGGGCCCTGTAGTTTATGGATTTAGCTGAATCTTTGATGTAAAACAGCTTTTCCAGAAGGATAACAGTTATTTCCTGCCCTACACTGTGTCATATTTTGTGTCTTAATTATACTGTAGCAGAAACATATGTTCAACATTTTACCAATGACTATTATCCTCAAAATTATTCAGTTTGTCAATTGGTCTTTTAAGGGCAGTTTTAGAAATAATGCATGAGAAAATATGAAAGACTGTTTGCAAGTCCTAAGCTCTCATCCTAATTGCTGTTTGTGTGCTTTTTTTTCAAAATCAGGGTCAGAAAGGGGAACCTGGAGACATTACTGATGTAAGTTAACACCACACAGTATCCTGCACTGAAATGCAACTCATTGTTCTCTAAATTTGAGTATATTAATGTCTAAACTATCTTAAGAGTTTAACATTAGATCTATCCTTGGCTGTGAGGGTGTGTCAGAATAGTTGTGTGTAATGATAGACATAACTGAGGACTTCAGAAATTGTATACTGTCTCTGTACAAAAGAGGAAATGAGTGAGGGAGGAGGGAAGAAGGGCTTTTAACCCACTCATCAGGAAGACAGCCAAGCACAATAAGGCCTCCATACAATCCTCCATAAAGATCCTCATAGATCAGTGGTCTCCTTATTGCTGCACTGCTGCACCTGGAAATGCTTTACCCATCTGAGGGAAAACAAGTTCAGGGCAGGAAATAAGAAGGCATTGTTTGTTGTATGCTTCTTATAATTCTTTGTCCGAAGAGATTAGCAATTAACAAGCCTGCTCTAATGGGAAAAAGATAATGTTTTCCTCCCCCCTCTTGTTCACAGAGATCTAAACCTCACTTGTGCAAATACATCTGGTAAATGTAACCTTTAGAAGTTCTGTAAATGCACAATGTGGGTCTGAATGTATAGTTTTGAGTTTGTGCAATCTAACAGCCTTCATACTGTATGCTACACTAACATAGCAAAGTTATTGTTCTGTTGACATAGTAATAATGGCTTTATTGTTTCTCTATTTTCTTCCCTTAACCTAACCAGGTTGTAGGACCAAGAGGACCAGCTGGCCCAATGGTATGCATAGATGTCTTCATTTATACATTTTCACAAATTATCATTATCATTTAAAGCATTCTCAAAAGCCTTGTAGAGTAACCATATAGGTATCAAATTTAATTGCCAGTTGCAGTGACAGGAAATAGAAACAGATCTGACATAATAGTAACACAGTTCACACGCTACAGCTGTGTCTCCAGCTCACATGTACTGAGATATTACCTGAAGTTACTGTACTGATCACTCCCCTCTCTCCTGATCACCTAGGGCCCACCAGGAGAGCAAGGAGCCCGCGGACCAAGAGGAGATAAAGGAGAGAAGGTCAGTTTGACACGTTCGGGAAAAAAAAAAATTCACACACTGACCCTTAAAAAACTAGACCCCCACTCTGCTCCCTTAAGAAGTACAGTATGTCCTATTGAATCTGATAGCTTTAGGTCTTTAGGGGGTGATTTGGTGGGTGGGTGGGGTATCTGATATAGCTTGCAGGTTTGCAGAATGGTAGCCTTTCATTGAGCAGCTCACTCTAACTAGTCATGTGGTGTTTCCATTAAGCTGTGTGGTCTGCCCAGGTCTGGGTTGTTTACAGATGTGGGTCTGTCGGAGGCTTACAACGTAAACCTCTGGTTCTCTTGGAGGCCTCTGTCACTCAGTATTGCTGCATTTGTCAGGCTTTGATCATTGTATTAATTAACAACACTTAGATGTGATAACGGCTGCAGGCAAGGATTTTATGTCTTGTAGTTATCTTGTTTATGCATATTTCAGCACAAAGTGAATTCAGTTTTGGCTAGATCCAGTTAGGTAGTCTATTAGGTGTTCAGCACATTCTTTGTTCAAGATCACCTTGCAGGGTAATTTGTCACTACATGCACAAAGGTATGTCAGGTAGTCTGATTTGGCCTGATGAATCGTTAGCATGCTCTACAACTGCTTTAAACATCTGTATTTTAGCCTTTTCTTTTTTCAATTGCATATTTGACTATGGTGTATGTTAGTGTTAAACTTTTTTTTAATTTTTTTTAATTTTTTGTACCTTTAAAATGTTCTCGATTCTGCTGATAAGACGTGATGGATCACTGTTTGCCACCAGCAGGTCAAGTGTAGTCGAGCTCCCTCATGTATATCGCCATGTGTAGTTTGGAGAAGGTTCAACTGAGCATTAGGCTTCTGTCAGCAGTGTTTGATGAATGTAGATCAGTGGTGTATCAACTGTGTAATGGTTTATTGAAGTACTTCTGAGTTTAAATATTTGCACACAGGCCTAAAATTAAATCAATATTGACTTGTATGATTATTACTCAACACTTTTCTGTGCTCATAAATCTGTGATCAAAAATCAGTCCAGGATATTTGTCCTGGTGTGTTTATTACAATAAGATCACAATAGAACATTTTTCTTTTCACATTAATGTTTGTAGTTGTCAAAGATACAAAAATGTAATAAATATAAGCTGCATAGCTGAGTAGAGCGGAAATGAATAGATTACTCAGTTAGCTGATCAATAGAAAATTTATCTGTAACCATTAATGTGACTGATCTTTTGTTTTCAGTAATGACAAATGACAAGTAGTTGTTATTACCTAACCTTAAGTCATATTCTTGTTTACTAGTTAGCATTTTAATTTATTTTAATTACATTTATTTATTACAGGGAACCCCAGGTCCCCGCGGCAGAGATGGTGAGCCTGGTACCCCCGGAAACCCTGGGCCCCCTGGACCTCCAGGACCTAATGGACCCCCTGGCCTTGGTGGAGTAAGTATCCCATGACAAGTAGATGTGGTGGGCTGGCATTTACTGCAGACATGGGAGCTGACAGGTTGAATACTGATACAGGGCCAAGAATGAGTTTCGCTTTGACTGGGTGGAATAAGCAGAAAGAAGGAGAGAGAATAGAATAGCACAAAAGAAGTGGGAAATAGCTGGTGTTGGGAGGAGGCAGAGAGACAACCGCGAGTGGATGCAGAGAGAGAGAGAATAGACAGAATGCCTCTCATTATTTGCAGGAGAAAAGGGGCTTGGAGGTGAATTGAAGAAGGGGAGGTGAAGAAGCAGGAGGTAGTATGATAGACTTGGGGAGGGGAAAGGAAGGAAGGAGCTTTTTTGGGTGGGGGGACAAGGAGACCTTTTGTGAAGGAGAGCGAGATGAAAACTGTTCTCATGCCCTCTATCCCTCCTCTGTCTGCATCATGATTCACATAATAATTTATGTTGTTAACAATCTATTAAACACTGATAATCCTAAAATGACACAACTTTCTCCAAACTGCAAATCAATGACAACACGTTTGGCCTCTTACATAAATATGTTAATTTAGCAGAAATGTAGCAATCTTTTTCCTTATTAGTTTTGTCTCATGGACACAGAAACTACAGAAAGCTATAAGAGTATTATACAAGTATTTCTTCCTTTTCATTATTTAAGTTAGTCTATTCCAACCAGATGCCCTGTAGTCAATGTGATATATTTGTTTTTCAGCAGATGACCTTTAACGCTTAATTTCACTAATGTGTTTTAATTGGCACCTAATAACTTGTGTATGTCTTGATAAAAATCTTATGATGTCTAATGATGTCTTTTCTGTTGCCTCTCTCAGAACTTTGCTGCTCAGATGGCTGGTGGTTTTGACGAGAAGGCTGGCGGCGCACAGATGGGTGTGATGCAAGGACCAATGGTGAGCAAGCGATGATGAAACCTGCTGCCACTCCCATGTTCTTTTTTTATATATATATATTTAGCTACTTATGAATCTGTTAGGATGCTACAGGGTTTGGAGGGGTCAGGAGCTTAGACAGTCTTTCCACCTGAATACCTGAGTAAAAGTTCTACATCAGCAACCATCTACCCTTGCAGAAACTTTACCAAATCCAGGGGTGTTTTTTGTCCTTTCTGGAGGGGCACAAACAGACTTCCTTACATGGACGAGACATGTATCACATGGTTGTTCAAACTGGCAGGTGGACAAATCATCATCATCATTCCTCACCAGGAGAGGAGATACCCAAGTAGGATTTTAAATCATCAAGAATAGGAGGAAACAACTCAGACTACAGATTTAAAAAAAAAAAAAAAAAAAAAGTCACAGCAATTTGTAGCATCATTTTTGTTCTACCCCTTCCTTTGTTAATGGTTTTGGGAGAAACCTCAAATGGGGTACAGTGGGGTAATTTTATAAACTGAGGGAACAGCCACTGATCATCATTATTTTAAACTGCTGCTGCTGACGTTTAGCTGGCATGGCAGCTTGCCTGCGATGGACTGAAGAGCACACTGGGAGATGTTTTGATTTAGAGAGCCGCAGAGCAGCTTGGCAGTGTCTCAGCCCAGCAGAAGTTTGAGATGCCAGGAGGGCGCCTGGAGTTGATCAGATCCCGACAGTTTCGCAGCACTCTGTGTGGCTTCACTCCTACTGACTGTCCTTCCACATATCTGTCTGAGAGCTCACCACAATACTCGGCCCTTTTTTGAAGCCAACTCACATTTACTTTGGCAATTGCCAGCCTGCTGGGGGGAGAACAGTGAAAGCACAGACTGGGCTAAAACTCATAGCCCTCAAACACACAAAGGACCCCAACTCGTATCCGTACACCTACATACCAGGCACTCAAACGTTTTTACTGAAATGTATACACACATATGCATGTCTTCAAACACAGATATAGAGCTCCATTGATACATTTCTACCCGCTGTGGTGAGGGCTTCCCACACACCCACTGAAAGGTGACTTTCATTCGCTTCTCAGGATCACTATGCCGCACTGTGACATTTTCTTTGGCTGCAATCCCTGGTTTTATTTAAGCATAACTGTGATGCTAAGATATAAGGGTTTATAAAAGCAAGCCTTCTGAAAGAAATATTTTTGTATCCAAGAGGAAAACAGTAACAAGTAATCAAGGCATTTTTTTCATTGAATAACTTGAAACATTTAAGTGTGTGTGTGTGTGTTTTGTGTATGTGTACAAGAAAGAAAGGACAGGCAGAGAGAGAAAGAAAGTAATGCAGGGATTTGGCTCATCGTCTCTGCAGAATGTGATTTTCTCTTGCAGCAGTGATGCATGAATTTGAAGTGGAAATTACTTTGGCATGTGATTCCAGCCAGAAGCTCCCACATAGCAGATTATATTCAATCAGAGATAATTTAGTTGAAGAAATCTCACCTGCTTTTTTTGATGCCTGAAATCTCACATTTCATTTATGTTGTTTTTCATTCCATGTTATAGGTGTAAGAAGTCATGTAGAGTTCAAACACCCCTCTTAAGAATACAGCACAACCGCTTGTGACCTTTGAACTGTAGAAACACATAGCAGGTCGGAAAAAGAGCTGAGAAAAGTGGGAGGAGGGGCCTCAAAAGTAAAAAGAGAGCAATAGAGAGAAAAGGAAAGTCTGAATGCCACTGAGGAATTTCAAACGATTTATGGATTTGACAAGTAGAGCTGTTGTGTTTTTCTATAGCTTCGGGGCAAAGCAGGTGATGCTTTTATAGGTTCTGACAGAATATAAGTGAACACACACTAGGCAACAGACATAAACAGAACTGCCAAATGTGTTTTATGTGATTATGTAGTTTGAAAAGTGTGTATAGGTGAAGGATGTAATCTGTATTTATCCTTATATTGTGTCTCTTCTTCCCCTTAGGGCCCTATGGGTCCCAGAGGACCACCTGGCCCCAATGGATCACCTGTAAGTACCTCCTTTACCCTCTTTAAACACACAAGCTAGGTAACACCTGTCGTCAAGATCCTGTGTCTGGTCACAGACAGGATACTCTCAGCTAAATCTCAGCTAATTGTAACTTGCTTGATACTATGTGCATTTGCTGCACTGTCTACTTTGCCTGAGTGAATCTGATAACAATAATGACCTCAAAATGACCAGTGACTTAGAGCCACACTGACAGATAAAGGTTTACACACAGCCCAGTTTTAACTGCAAGTGCTGTTTTCCGGAGGAAGGTGGCAGATGGAGAATACTTTCGTCTCCCAACTGCAGGCTCCAGGGCTTTTTCCAATGCTACCACCCAGGCGTACTGCAGAACACCTGACAATTTACCACTTACATAGCTTGCTGGGCTTACTCCGCCCCTACACCCCCACCCTTTTCTGCTTTTGCCCACAACCAAGCTTTACCTGCAGCCCTTTGAGGCCCTACAGCCTTCAGAGTAAAGCTATGAAGTTGTAGGCAATGCCAGCTGACTTGCCACAACTTGATGGTTTAACTACCCTGAGCCCACATTTAGAGAGACTGTTTTCCTCCTTGGACACCTCTGACTGCTTTTAGAATTCAAACAGGGAAAAACTTAATAGGAAAAGATAAAGCCTTGTGTGTTGAAGTGATGTGATTTAATAGCTGAAGTATTTACAAAGGTAAACAGACACAGATATAAACAGAAAGAAGTACATGTATGTTTTTATGGCAACTCAATAGTTTTAAATGACAATAAACTACCATAAACTAAGATGTGGAACTAGATTATTAGTGATATATCTGCCACAACCTACACATATTTACTGCATCACCTGTCTGTAAAAGAGCCAGTTTATAATCAGTAGTCAAGTAAGATCAACTTCGATGTCAACAGTCCAGTTTGGCCTCTTCTTATTTTACCCTACCAATGTAAATAACAGTTACGCTCTCACTTCACCGTCTCTCTCTTCTTTCTACATCCCAGGGCCCACAAGGTTTCCAAGGCAACCCAGGAGAGGCTGGAGAGCCCGGACAATCCGTAAGTATCCTTTGCTGATGCACACTACATGGTTTATTGTAAATACCTCCTCTATAGCATTTCTCAATACATTCCCTCCAGCCTCTCTTCATCTTCTTGTGCAAAGATCATAAGCAGTAAAGAACAACCTGAACTGAATAACTGTCTGTTCAGCCTTATCCTATTCCTTTTTATGTCTTCATATGGAGACTCCACATTACCGTACATACACTACATTCCCATTAACACTTTTTGTCTTACTGCTCTCCACTAACAACTTCTTCTCTATTTGACCTGCCAGCTCCTCAAGTTTCAACATTTACAGCCCTCTTAAATTGATTGAGTGAGTGCTCATGTCTCAAACCTAAATCTGTGTGAAGCCTGACATCTAATGGTGAAAAGCAGCATAAAAAATGACCATCTGCGGCTGGCGGGTACCATATTATATTAATATCTTTGAAGAAAGGAGAGTTTATTCTGCATTTTCTCATCTTCTGTCTCACTGACAATGTGATCTTAAATAGTAGATTACCTTTTACATTTTCTGTACTTACAGTTTCTCTTAGTTTCCTCCCTCTCCTTGCTGCCCCAGCACTCACACCCTCCCTACCCTAAAACATACCTCCCCTGAAGCTTCCAGAAACTAGACTGCCCTCCCCTGTCCTTCCTGTTCCCTCAGCAGGTAGACTATCAACAGTCTCCCCATTGCTGTGCTAATCTGCTCCTGTGGAGTTCAGATAAGCAGACAGAAAGCCTCTGGTGTGCCTTTTCTTTTAAAAGTGTGCCAGTACATCGTTATGTATGATTAAAATCAAGCTACCTAACAGAAAATAACTTGACAGTTGTGGAAGGGTCATAGTGTCTGCCAAGTGTTTGTGACAGCCAATGAACATTTTAGCTTTTTCAAACCAGACACTTCCACTGATGGGAAAATTACTAAAATGCCCTTAAGTGAAATAAATATTGGATATTTGTATCTTTTTGAAGTAATTTAGCTTTGAGTTTTTTTGCATGCCTATTATAAAGAGATGCCACCACATTATGAATTATGACCCAAAGTTTAAACTGTGTAACTGCATTGGTTATTGGTATCTCATCTTTGCTTGTTTTGTCTTTACTAACAGGGTGCTATGGGTCCCCGTGGCCCACCTGGACCTTCTGGAAAACCTGGAGATGATGTAAGTGTGTTTGTCACAACTTTATTTAACTGAAAAATTAATCCACCAAGCAGAAACTTAATTCAGGCACTTGGTAAAGATTAATACTGTCCTCTCATCTCAGAATGACCCCCAAATATTATCAGAAACAGCAAGAGATACATTTCTCATGTGGGTGTTTCGCTATCACGATTATCATAGGTTAACTGTGTTGTATTTTACTTTCCACCCCAGACACATACAGAAATACTACTTGTATTCTTTACATCATATATTATGTATAGTATATTGACTTTTTTTTTATTTGGTACTTGGCTATTGATGACTGTCCCTGCTCATTTTAGGTTTAAATTGTTGCATTGCAACTATGACAGTATCCGCACCCAAGATATAATATGCATGTCATTTTTGTCATTTAGGCCTTTAATGTATTCATTAAATTAAATATTGTTTACCTGTAGGTCCTCTGCAACAGGTTACTTTTTCCATTGTATCAGTTGGTCCTAATGTGCTGTGCTGTTTTCATCTTCTGTAATCAAACAAATTGAAATTTTTAGTTACTATTCATGCAGGCCTCACAGCTATCAAAATGCAACCCCTACTTTTAGCCACTTGGTGGCAGTAGACATGATATGTCACAGCATGTCCACTAGGAGTGCTTATTCTCTCTGCAACTACAGTTAAAAACTGTTGCTGTTTCTGTTCTAGGGTGAAGCTGGCAAACCTGGAAAATCAGGGGAGCGTGGACCTACTGGACCCCAGGTGAGTCTTTGCAGGCCGATTCTGATTAATTCTGACCATTCATATACTGTTAAATTTAGTTGTGTGATTCTTTCTGGTGACCAAGAACCAGCTGAGTAAAACGCTCAAGAAATAAGTTTCAAATGCCAACACAAATTAGCAAAAAATATATCAGACTGACCTTTGGGAAATGTATGCTTACTTTAACATTTATAACAAAATTTATTTTTATAGGATTCTCATCAGTGAAAACTGTGCTGTTTCAGATCACTTTATACATAGTCACAAAAAAACAGCTGGCTTTGAATTGAGTGATATGTTTTCTCATTTATTATTTCATGAGTTTTAGATTCATAGTGATATAATTTGTCCCACTGCCTCCTGTCCAGTAAAGGAAATCTACATCTTGACAGCAACATTATTAGATACTGTTAACTTTATCTATTAATCACCTATATTAACTTCCCTCACCTACTCCCACTTTGTATCACAGGGAGCTCGTGGATTCCCAGGAACTCCTGGCCTGCCTGGTATCAAGGGACACAGAGTAAGTGCATTTTGTCCATTAATCAGTTCCAAAACAAGTAGCTGCTTTGTTTTTGTTCATATGTTCTTGCCTAAATGTGCATATTCTTCCTTTTCCGTCTTTCAGGGTTACCCAGGTCTTGATGGTACAAAGGGAGAGACTGGAGCTGCTGGTGCTAAGGTAGGATTTACTCTGTGTGTAGCCACTGTTTTCCGATTCATTAATTCACTGTGTCAGTATCTTTCGGCATTGATGGTGATACAAGTAAAAAAGAAATGCAGTGCAGGTAAATGAGACAAAAACCAGTAACAATTTTTCATTGACAGATAATTTGTAACCTGCCTAGAGATAACAGAAGTTGTAACAGAAGTTGCACAGGTAACAACTAATGTGAATAAAAATGAATTCCTTTCTTTAGGGTGAGTCTGGTGCCCCCGGAGAGAATGGCGCTCCTGGACCAATGGTGTGTATATTTCTGGACATCACAACAGAAAAGATACACAAAAGCAATATTAATGGTATATTAATTATAAAGTTTTCTTTTCCTCTTCCTCACCTACATTAGGGACCGCGTGGTTTGCCTGGTGAGAGAGGTCGTCCTGGACCCAGTGGAGCTGCTGTGAGTGTCACACTTTCTTAGTGTCTGAATTGAGGAGCCCTCTGTACCAGTTTGCCGATTATAATAGTTTGTGTAAAACTACTTATTTATTATTATTAAAAAAAGTTGGGATAGATTATTTTCTGCCATGAGCTGATAATTGTTTAAATTTTTTAGGGAGCACGTGGAAATGATGGCTTGCCCGGTCCTGCTGGTCCCCCAGTAAGTATCATTTTGAGTGTTATTTAATGCATTTTCACAATTTACTTTCAGACTTAGTAAGAACTATAAGAACATCCAACCTAGTTTCTTCTAACCCTCACTTCTCCACACATCCCTTTGCAGTCTTTATACCACTAGACCTGGATGTGATTAATAGTTGAGCTGACAGCTTGTCTTTTCCTCTCTGTAGGGCCCCGTTGGTCCTTCTGGTGCTCCAGGCTTCCCTGGCTCTCCTGGTTCAAAGGTAAGTCACAAGTTACCTAAATAATGTAGTAACCCCACTTTCCTCTTCATCATTACCTTTGTTGTGTTTATTCTGTGAATGAGAGTCCGTAACCGTGTCTCTGTGTCTGTCCCTTTCTTTCTGTGAGAAAACTTAACTAAGCTTCCATCTACTTCTTTACAAAAAACAAAGTTGTGTGTAAGGGCAACAGGTACAAAAACTTTTTGTGAAATATGCGAAATATGCGTACTTAGACTTTCTTGAATCAAATCAAAAAGTTACTATCTCAGAAAATGCCGACACGCAGCTCAGGGAGGATTTTGTGGGGACAAGTAGAAATGCTTTAGTGAAATCAGAGAAGGCTGCGCTGCATTGAAAAGTGCTTTAAACCTCCATCGGTGTGGAAAATTAGGGAGGAGTTTTTTTGTGTGTTATTATCCCTCACACTGTGTTTTTCTTCTTTTCTCCCCTCTGCTTTGCATCTGATTTATTCCTACTGCAGGTAGACTGAGCTCTGTGCTTAAAAGGCCCAGTAATGGTGGTTTGCTTTTTTCTTCGAGTCACTTGATAGTCAAGATTTACAAATGGAGTATCTCTTTGCCAAATCCATGAGATTCCCTTAAAGTAAACAAGGCAAACTCTGCTCAAGATATGAAAACATGTGTCTGTGCATGTGTTTGTTTGTCTGCAGCAGAGCCTGTGCTCCTCTGTGGGAATGTATGCTTTGTGTGACTTGATAATATTCTAGTAAGTGTCCCATGGTGAGGAATGTTAAGAATCTCATATTACCTTATTGAGCTTTAGGAGTCGATTCACTGTCTATTCAGATAAGGTCTGTCTGTTAACTCCCTGAGAGCTCATGAAATGCAGCCTTGTTTTATTTTTTTCCAGTCTGCACCTTATGAGTGAGGCGTTGCAGCTGAAAGCACCCAGGACTTGCACAGTAAAAATCTGACAAGACAGAAACTACACAATTATTTGAACCCCAGCCAAATAAACCAAATAAACCATGTTCCACAACTGAAAAAATCCAACTTGCAGTTTTTAACCAAGCTCCAAGTGAGTCTTTGAATTGTGTTATTTAGAAACTCAAATGCCTCTAAAATGCTGAGAATTGTTTCCGTAAAAAACTCTGACATACATTCTTGCTTTTGCCCCAGTATTCACTGTTCTTTCCAAGACAGTAAAATATTGGCCTTGATAGTGAACTTCTGAAGCAAAACGTTCAAGCCACTACATCATTTTTAACAAATACTTTTGCACTATCATGCCATAGTGTCTTACAATGCCTCAAAAATAGTAAAGGAAAAGCTGCAAAGCACTAGTGCAGTAAAGTCTCTGGGTAGTGTCCATGGGAAGGGTGAGGCTCAAAATACTGAGTTCCTTTAAATAGGGGCCCAAGACTTATTTTTATACCAAACCAGAAGGTCTGCCAAAAATTGAGCACTTGGCTTTGGATAGCACACCTATGAGAAACATGAACCAGACAGCAAATTGATTTTTTTTTCATCCAAACACTACTAGTTCATAAGCAGTCAACTCTTATTCCAGTGTTGTACAACAAAGATATGTGTCTGAGCAGTGATCTGTTTCTTTTCTCAAATAGTATGCAATAATATTGTTAATTCACTTTATGGAGATGTGACAGCCGATAATTAATCACTTTCTCAACAAATTGAAATGTTGTGTAGTGTTGATGATCATTGACAACAAGTGCAACAGTTCACATGCAATTATGCTGTGAAGACAAGCAAAGCAAGCTGTCACATTAATATGAGTTCAAACAATTAGCTGAATATGAAATGTGTGGCGGAAATATGACGTCGCCGCCGTGACGTCACCCGTTGGTTTTGGACTATCGTTTTAAAGAGTTTGTATTGTGACCGTCGCCATCTTGGAGTCGAGTCAGAAGTGATCATATCCATGATGTGGACGAGCTGGTGGAGTAACGCTAACTTTGACCATGGTGCGTTTACAGTCTATGGTTAACCGTGATAGGCTAATACTGATATGGCTAGCGAAAAACAGGCTTAAAACCATAACAAAATGTACTTACCAGAACAACTGAGCAGAGGACTCCTTAGAGGGTATTTTAGTACAACCAAACGCTAAACGAGACATTTTAGGCGACCAAAACACTAGTCTGAACTTTTATGAATTTAAAACACACTGAAGTAGCAACAGCGACGCCTGTAGTCCTATTCTAATCTGGGGTTACGACACGTACGTTGTCAAGGTAACTACACCTTCTTCTTCTTCTTCTTCTTCTTCTTCTTCTTCTTCTTCTTCTTCTTCTTCTTCTTCTTCTTCTTCTTCTTCTTCTTCTTCTTCTTCTTCTTCTTCTTCTTCTTCTTCTTCTTCTTCTTCTTCTTCTTCTTCTTCTTTTGGTAATATGGTAGGTTTCGACCATTGCTTATAAGGTGCATACTGCCGTATTTTGAGTATATAGTATGATATATTATCTCTGGTCTACTTTACATCATTAGGTAAATAAATACTTCTTAAATTATAGTTTGTTTGTTTTTTTTAAATAAAATAAAATAAAATCATTAACTTTGTGTGTCCAGTACTGCACTTCCTGTTGTTCCCAGAATGCCCTCAAGGTGCCATTGTCTTCCTGCCTTATCTTTAGTTTTTATCTATACTATTGACAGTGTACCAGCATATGTTGTACATTCTCTGTCATTTTACATTCCAAGCATTAGTTTGATGTACTTCTCTGTAGCAAAAATAAAGTTTTATTTAGACCTGTATGGTGTAACCTTACTCTTGTTAAAACAATATGGTAGCTACGCCCAAAAGCATAGTCTAAATGGGACCACAATTAAAATCACAAATACAAAATTAACATCATGCTGTTTTGAAGAAAACTTCATGATTGCTGTACTGCCACTACAAATACTGCACATACATAGACAGTGGAGGAAGTATTCAGATCTTTTACTTAAGTAAAAATATGAAAGTAAAAGTAGTGGTTTGACCCCTCTGACTGATATATTATTACATATGGCGTTATGAATACTGAAGCATCAGTTTGTAAGCAACATGATACTGTTGGAGTTGTTGGAGCTACTTTGAATTAATTCATATAGTTAGCAGGTTTTAGTCCAGAGATTCCCAACTGAGGATTCGGGCCCTCCAAAGGGTCACCAGATGATTAATGGGAGAGGAAAGAAGAAAACAAGAACATTCTGTTAAACAAATCTGTTTACACTCTTTGGACTCTAATCTTTGGCTTTTGGTGAAATATTGTCTCATTTAAACATTTATTGAAATGAAACTATGTGAGACCGTTTTAGAGAAAAATTACTTTTTGTTGAAGCTGTTAAAAACTCACATCTGAGATGTGACCCTGACTACACACTGCTTTTTGTCAAAAGCCAAAAAGTTGGAAACCACTGGTTTAATATTTTACAATGTTTTGTATTTTAAAAGCTTGTTATATTTTCCATTGCTGATGTGAGATTAACAGCATGACTCTCTCTCACCACTTTTTTCAAATTAGATTACATGTGTGATTAATCTCTCATTAATGAAAATATTTCTCCTGGTGGCCTGGCATTGTTGATCTCAATGTTAACACTGGTCAAGTTTGTTATTAAATAAAATTACTGTTTTTATGTGATGCCTCTTCTTCTCATGCTGTAATATTTAATTTAGATTAATACAGAGGTATTTTGTATTGGCATATTCTAGTATCTGTCTACTGTTAGGCTGCATAGACACATATACGCAGCCCTATCATATATTTGAGGCAAGAATTTGCCTTTCTTATGCTGTTTTCTGTAAGATTTATCAATTTTATTTTAGCTGGATGACAATTACTATTATGTACTTTTTCGTTACATAAATGGACATTGTCATTAATTTCATTTCATCACTTGTCTTTAATTTGTGTTGCTGTTCAGGGAGAGGCCGGCCCTACTGGTGCTCGTGGACCTGAGGGTGCTCAGGGACCCCGTGGAGAGTCTGGCACTCCTGGATCACCTGGACCTTCTGGTGCTTCTGTAAGTAATGCTGTGAACGTGTATTAGAAAGAATATGTTGACTTTAAAGTTTAACTAAAAGGCTTGATTGGAAATATCTTTAACATGAAAGGAAAAACTTGCACAGATGCACAGTGCTTTTAGGCTGTTCAAATGCGCTGTAATTACAACATATTTTAACATTGTAGATTAAACCAATTAGTCTCAGAGTAATAACCTTATCACTTTGTTGCAGTATGTTCACTTGCTTTATTTCTTTTTTTTCTGTACAGGGAAACCCTGGTACTGATGGTATACCTGGATCTAAAGGATCAGCTGTAAGTATTAAATTCTTATTTGTCTGTGTTTCAAACTGCCATCCCCTTTATGCTTATTTTTGTATTTTTAAGTAGAAGTATACAAAATGTTATCCTCGCACATCTATAGAGCACTAATTTACAGACTACTCTATAACTGAACAGAACAAAAGTGTTTTAGGGAAACATTGCAGTTACAGTAACTGTTGTCCCTTCTCACTGATGCACTATCAGAGTCACATTGTTGTTGCAAAGCTGTTAACTTGTAGTAAAATGAGTGATAACTTTTTGTGGACTACATCCATTTGGATGTGTGGATGGTTGAGTGATCAGTCAGCTAACTAACATTGTGTCTCTCTGTCTTTCTCTCTGAAGGGTGCTCCTGGTATCGCTGGTGCGCCTGGTTTCCCCGGACCTCGTGGGCCACCTGGGCCTCAGGGAGCAACTGGACCTCTCGGGCCAAAAGGAACATCTGTATGTACTCACTGAATAATTCATGAAGCAGAAATAGCCCCTTTCATTGGAGTTGTGTTGGTCCAAATTTATTCCCAGTTTGCAATTGATATCAGCTGCTTATTTCTTGTTCCAAATAATAACATGGCACTGGAAAAAAATAATCAAAACCTGCTGCTTTCTTTCTCTCTGTCTCTTTTTCCGTGTGTCTACCTATCGGCCTGTCTCTTTGTTACTATTTAGGGAGACCCTGGTATTCCCGGGTTCAAGGGAGAAGCTGGACCCAAAGGAGAAATTGTGAGTTTTGGTTTGTTTTTACTCTTCCTTGTATTCCTTGATTTTTCACTATATTCCACTAAATCCAGACATGAGCAGATTATAGATACTTTAAATTATATTATCTGAAATTACCTTGTGCTTCTTAAGGTTTCTCATGTAGTCTTAGAGATACAAAACATATATAATTATAAACATTATAACTCAAAGTAATTAGCATCTCTAGCTGATGCTGAAATATGTTTCTTCATTTTACTTTTGCATTTCATTTGTCAAAAGTCTATGAAATCTCTCTTTCTTCCTATACTAAAACAGTCTGTTATGGATGTGTTTTACAGGGACCAGGTGGTCTTCAGGGACCACATGGCCCACAAGGAGAAGAAGGCAAGAGAGGGCCCAGGGGTGAGCCCGGTGCTGCTGGACCACTTGGACCACCTGGAGAGAGGGTGAGTACTATCAAATTTGTCAAAATAAGGTGTTAGAACTTAAAATATCCTTGTTGGAAATACTCTGCTATAGCTATATTGGTAAAAATAAAATCTATGGTTAATTAATTATGCAAATAATTTCAAGTAAATTCTGTTTTAATTAAATAAATTATTCCTAGTCTTGCTGGGTACCTCTTGAGGGACCACTATGAGATTCAGTGACTAAAATACCATTGTAATCATGACCATAACTCTGGCTGGATGTTTTCTGTATAGGGATCCCCTGGAAACCGTGGTTTCCCTGGTCAAGATGGTCTTGCGGGTCCCAAGGTGAGTGTTGTCAAAGTTATAGTCATTTCTGAGAAAAGGTTTTTATCATCACTGTAGAAATAGAAAACCTGCTGAAAGGTTATATGGCAGAGGCAGGAAAAGATAAGGAAAATGTATGCAGCAGATGCATAGTCACGGGTGTAAATCTATAAAATGGACAATTATTGTTTTCCATCTGCTGCATATTGCATTTGGAAATTGCTGTTGAAAATGATGAAGTTGGCTTACCATCCGTCACATTTGTGGTGCTGTAGTGTAGAGTAGCGTCATCAGAACTTAGAAATCTGTCTTACATTGAAAATTTTTGCAGAATGTCAGATTTGACATTATCCTGCACAGAGATTTCACAGATACCTGTATATGTACACTTTTCTTCCAGA
Source organism: Pampus argenteus (assembly GCA_036937835.1). NCBI lineage: Eukaryota > Metazoa > Chordata > Actinopteri > Scombriformes > Stromateidae > Pampus > Pampus argenteus. The sequence continues at coordinate 13,699,244 of CM072863.1, forward strand.
AAGAAGAAAGGATATTACAGACTGGAGTAGAGCACTCTTTGTTCTGATGGCTTTTTAATTTGAATGCAAATGCGTTTTTGTCCAATAAAGATGGTACCTTGATTATACTGGTCATAAGATGATGTATTATAATTTTGTTCAGTCTTGCTTTAGCCCCCCCCCCCCCCCCACCGTAGAGCTTTCAGTTTAACCCATTTGAACTCAAACTCCTTCACTGCATTACAAACAACTGAATTATATTTTTCAGTTGGCATCCTTTCTTATATTTAAATAAGTGACAATAGCATACTTCGTAGAAGACAAGAAAACATATAGCTTTTAAAAGACCCACTGGATTATACATGTGTGAATATAGGGATGAGGTACCTGATGTGATAGCAGATGTCTCAATTTTATACAAGCACTTCTCAAAGAGCAAGAAACGTTTGATTTGTTTATCTGAGGATTTTGGTATCACTTAAAAACATTAGTCATGTGTCTTATTCAACCTCGCTGTTCTAGAGGTAAATACAAAATACATAGATTAAATATTTTACATAAATTTGGAACATTTTATTAACTCTGTGGTCCCAGGTGACATCTCTTGAAGATAATTTCTCACCTCATTAACTCATAATAATTCCCAAATCAAGTTAAATTGCACATAACAGCATGCAGTTTTAAAATTATGTGTTTGATGAGGCACATAATAAATGAAGTGCCGCTTCAAGGTTCACAATGAACCCATATTAGCACCTAATTTAATCTAAAGTTTACTGTGCATACATGTAACTCTGCCATGTGGCCATAAGATGGCAATCTAGCTCTGGAGCCCATGATGCACCAGTGACCTAGATGTCCCATATCACCAAAGCCATCATCTCATTTAACATTATCTTTCCCCCACAATTTCATTTATACCAAAATGAACCTGCCAGATATTAATCTTTTCATCTCCAGTGGGTCAATGAAGCTTTTTCAGACTATTAAAAATAAAATTCATTTCCTAAAGTGTCACCTCCTTACTGATTTGACTGAGTGACCAACCCCTTTTTTTAAAAAATCTTTCTCTTCTAACACAGGGAGCCCCTGGTGAGCGTGGACCCTCTGGTGCCAGTGGTCCTAAGGGTGCTAACGGTGATCCTGGCCGTCCTGGAGAATCTGGTCTGCCCGGTGCCAGAGTAAGATCCTTATTAGTGACATGTAGAAATATGGCTAAATTCGTTGATTTTCAGATTGATGTCTATGTATTATTACATTTAACATGATCAATTTGACTTTGTTACCAGTTTGCCTAACTTGCTATACAGGTCAGACAGGTCAGATATCATCCATTATTTGCAATAATTTACATTGTACTTGAAGATAGAAACTTAATGGTGAACTTGAACCAATTATTATTTAGCTGAGATTTGTTCCAGAGTTAATTTGTTGTTGTGGTACATTTCTCAGCTGATGATATACTGCTCATAGAGATTTAATTTCCCAAGTGGTTCTTGATATTACTGAATAATCACTATGTGGGGAAGAACCATAACAATCACCTGTAAGTAAACCCAGCCCAGTAACATCTATCCCCTTAAATATTCTGCCTCATTCATATTTCAGTTCTTAGTTATTTCCATCAGTAGCGGTTGGAACTGTTGCTTGCACACAGGTCCAATCAGAGGTGTAAATTCAGTTTCCCACAGTGTCATATGTTTCCACCTTTTTTTGGCATGTGTCTGTATGCAGATGTCTGATGACTCATCTGGATTTTGGCTATGTTTCTGTTCTCTCACAGGGCCTTACTGGACGTCCTGGTGATGCTGGCCCCCAAGGCAAAGTTGGACCTTCTGTGAGTGCATTTTTTTGTAACAACCATAATGTGGTTGTTGTGTCTTTGCCCATTAAGAACAATCACCATCATTTACCCTCAAGCATTAGTTTTTAATATTACACAACCAGCGAGAGACTGTAATTTTAGCAGTTGTGCTATCAACGCGTAATGACTCATAAGTAGTTCATCAGATTAAATTGCAAATTACATAGATTTATCCACCTAGTATTTACTGGGCTAGTTTTTAGAGCGATTGAACTCAGAGTGAAGAAATTGTCTGGGCTAAAAAAAAGCATTGTTCATACCAAACACCAAAACTCTCTGGCATTATTACATGGTCTCCAAGTTGGCTATTTAACTCATCAGCAGTAAACTATCAAAAAGAGTAGAAACAGATAGCTTGTGAACTTCAGATACTTTGATATGAAAATGAGAATATTAAAACATTATGTTTTACATTTTCTAACACACAACAAGTTTGCTGCTATATTTTATTAAAACACTATGATTTACGGACTAGTCATTTCTTATTTGACTGGCTAACTGAATGACTACTGGAAATGTCTCTGTTAATCATTACTCCACTTCTGGACCTCTTTATCTTCCAAGCAATTAATCGTCTCTATTCCACAGCTCTAGTCAAACACAAATTATGATTAAGCATTTTCCATTGATGCCTCCAGTCTTTGGTAACAGTTTGCCCATCTCCATTAGACTCGTCTTTTGACAGCTACTTTTGAGTCCTCAAAAATGTTTTCATGGTTGCATATATTCTGTTATTTTTTCATTTAGATTATGTATTTTGATTTTTAATTTCACTGAAAAGCATTTTAGTCAGGTTTGGTTTTTAAATGTGCTCCATACTAAATGGACTTAAATCTCCTCCAATAGGGAGGTGCTGGTGAGGACGGACGCCCAGGACCCCCCGGCCCACAGGGAGCCCGTGGACAGCCTGGTGTTATGGGATTCCCCGGACCCAAGGGAGCAACTGTAAGCAACTATGCACATAAAAAAAATAATAATAATGACTAACAGAAGGTATTATCTATATAGGAAAAATCTTCACAAGTCTCATATTTTGGCCCAACAGAACTGTCTCATTTGTCCTTTACAAACTTATATCCCTGAATTACCTGCTTAGCAACACCATGAGTACTGCTAACAATTTTATACCATTTAATCTGCACCATCACATGTACCCTATCTGCTCTCAAAATAGGTGTCAAGCAAATCAGCAGAGGCCTTGTGACTAACTGCTGCTTTTTGTTTCTGTTGTGATTAGGGTGAGCATGGCAAATCTGGTGAGAAAGGACTGTCTGGAGCTCCCGGTCTGAGAGTAAGTTATTCACCTTTGCTACTTCTAGTAGCCCACTGATAACATGTATTTTACATCTGTAATTTCTAATCTAAAGCATGAATGAATCAGGTATGTAATATAAAAGAAACAGCCACTATGGAATATACAGTAAAAAGAAAATGCTGTTTAGAATAATGTTAAAATAATTACAGTCATGCTGAATGAAGTAGGGTAGATTGTTTTCTGACTCTGAATGTTCATGATTATTATTTTGAATGTCCAAGTTATTATACACACATGAAACACCACTGATCTACTGTTATATCTGTAATTCAGCTTCCACATGAGAAGAATGTTAAAAAGATCAATTATAGCTATCTGATGTCTATCGACTTAATAGCATCACCTTTGGCTTAACTCTTGATATCTATCTACCTCCTTCTTTTCCTTCATGTCTTCAGGGTTTGCCCGGCAAAGATGGAGAAACTGGCTCTGCTGGACCCCCCGGCCCTGCTGTACGTATCTCTATCTTCCCACATCCAACTCCATATAGCTTTAACACTGATATTATCTTTACTTTGTGTCAGTCTGCACTCAGAAGCAGACTTCAATGTCAATATTTCTCTGGCTGCCTTGACGATAGCTCTATCTGAAAAAAATAGCCATTAACACAAATGTCTGGATATTATGAGATGTCATCACTGACTCAAAGACTTCCAGCTTGTTTTGATGTTTGTGCTTCAGTGTGGTTATTTAACCTGCATAACCTGTATAAACTCAATTACCGTTCCTGAAATGATATCAGAGATTCATAAATGCCACATTATGGTAATAATTACCCATGATCATCAACATCAAAGTCATATTAGATATTCCTGACATTTAGTTTATGACAGAAGTTCATTGTGATTATGGGTTATTTGTTTAGGGCCCTGCTGGAGAGAGAGGTGAGCAAGGACAGCCTGGTCCATCAGGTTTCCAGGTGAGTCTGTCTTCTTCTACCTTTATTTATATTTTAAAGTGTATTTGTGAATACAAAACTGCAACTCTAATGCTTTCTGTACAGCAGTAATTGTATGGCTGTTTTTCAATGCCACATTTGTTTCTCTCTGGTATTACACTCAGCTTTGCAAGTAAATCAGTACAGACTGACCTGATTGAAAATTCATGTATTATGACAGATACAGCTACATGTTTTTTAAGGATTAATCTGTTTTTTTATTGCTACATTAGTATGATTTACAGTAGCAATGAACATGTTTCTCTCCTGCATACAGGGTCTGCCTGGACCTCCTGGCCCTCCTGGTGAGGGAGGCAAGCCCGGAGACCAGGTGGGTGCACTTTTTGGTCAAACAGAGCTTGAAAAGTCAAACTAAATTATAGCATTATGCTGTTATATGGTTGAAGATGATATATTTCAAATATATGTCAAGTCAAAAATGTTGCTGTACCTATGTCAGGAGGACATTATCATTCAAATTTATGTATCCCAACTGGCTCTCCAGCTAACCTATTCCCAACCCTGACAGTATTCATGTTCTGCTCTCACTGATACAAGACATTTAAATTCAGACCTGTGCCCCAAAATGAAATAAGGAACTCGGACACTACCCAAGTTGTTATTTAATGAAAGCATGTTACTGTTGAATTGCTGCTATTTATTGTCTCATACATCTTACCATTCAGATCATGTTTGTCCCACTGTGGATAGAAAAATATAGCATCAGTGTTCCCAAATATATTGGAACAACCATCCTATAAATAGTTGGTTCTCACTAATTATTTATTTTTTAGCTGGGTCACTACTGTACCCTAATCAAGTGTAGCTAATCTATTTGTAGTTATTGTACAATTATAGATAGGAGTTACTCTTTTACATAAATACATACTTGATTTATCAAATGCAGATTCTGCATATCTTTGCTCCTGACTCCTCTTCGTTTTCTCCTTAAAGGGTGTTCCTGGAGAGGGTGGAGCTGCTGGTGCCACTGGACCCAGAGTAAGTTGATGGCCTTAATTCAACTTCACTAGTGTTTGGCTGATTGAATTTAAGACATGCAGCTGACTGTTGCTGTGTCACTGTGCAGGGAGAGCGTGGTTTCCCAGGAGAGAGAGGAGCTGCTGGTTCTCAGGGTCTGCAGGGACCCCGAGGTCTGCCTGGAACTCCTGGAACTGACGGACCCAAGGTGAGTCCAACATTCGGTCTTAAATACAAAAAGAAGCACATTTGTAAATGCTATCCCCAGTGATGTACTTATGCCACTGGCAGTTAAGCTTCTTTGGCTATATTGCCAATTTCTTAATACATTCTTACATTCAGCAGCACCAACACAGCAATTATCAATCATTTGATTGTGCAATAATTATATTAGTGTTTGTTGAACTGTATTATACTAAGTCAAGGCGGTAAACCACTGAGATCACATCTCATTTTATTATTAATTACATTAGTCGACCCTAAATAATATCTACATGTATGTATGGAATATCACCTGACTATACGCCTCAGTGTATTTCCAGTCAAGATACACAGTCACTTATTTATCAGCCATCAACAAATTCCAGCCATTGCAAGAATTTGTCACAACCGTATTGAGAGTTGAGGAAGAACTCAAAGCGGTTGCAATTTTAACCCTTGGTTTGTTATCTGGTTATATTTTAATCCCAGTTCATAGGTCAAACAGGCGTGGATAGAGAGGATTAGGATTATAGACCTGACTGAGTATGAGTGTAATGGTGATGGAGGACGGGTTAGCAGATGGAGAGAGAAGTAGGATTCAGAGAAAGATGCAGAATGTTTTGCTGCAAGAAACAAATTCTTCATTTGCCCCCTTAAGTCAAAATACAGTTTTAATATATTTACAAGCATCTATAAGGCTGTATGAGTTCTGTGATACAGGATGTATGTTAGTCTCTATTGCCAAAAAAGTAGATGCATTTTCATGCTGTCACAGCAAAATTTTGTGTTTCTGGCTCATATCAAAATAAACCCAAAATTTTAGCAAACGTAATCTAAAATGTGACAATTACTTTGTTGTAGCCTTAATCTTGACTGCATCACTAAATATATGGCGCCTTCTTAGACCTGTAGCAGGTGCATACATGCAGTAATTCAACATGCAGTGATCTGAAGTAGCTTTTCTGTCTGTGTCTCTATCTACTGCTGTCCAATCCACCTTTTTCCATTTATTTCTGCTCCGTAATAGGGAGCCATTGGACCTGCTGGTTCCGCAGGAGCTCAGGGACCCCCCGGCCTGCAGGGTATGCCTGGAGAAAGAGGAGGTGCTGGAATTCCTGGACCCAAAGGAGATAGAGTAAGCCACAGTATTAATAACTGAATACTAAAACATTTAATATGTACAATTTTATGTACTTTGTGTCAAGTTTTATGCCTGAACACCTGTCAACCCTCATAGGGTGACATTGGAGAAAAAGGACCCGAAGGTGCTTCCGGTAAAGACGGTGCCAGAGTGAGTGATTCATTTTTCATGAAAGCCAAGTGTCTGTGTTGTCAATGTTATTCTTATTCATTGCACCACAAATTCAAACCTTGACGGTGAAACGTTTAAACCTCAAAAAGCAAGTCTTCATACTAATTTTTTGTTACAGGGTCTCACTGGCCCCATCGGCCCTCCTGGTCCTTCTGGTCCCAATGGTGAGAAGGTGAGCATTATATCATTTTTAAAATCTCTTGATCACAGTGGCATAGAGATGGGTTTTCGTTGCTGTTTTTGTTTAACATATCTTAAATAGAAGCTATCATGATCCGATTATAAAATGTCTCGCTTTGGCCTCACATTAATCTTTGGAATCTGTTAATAATGTCTTTAACTGTGTATATTTGAACATTTGAAGCTTAAAGTGTCTTGCTGATGCAGCTGCTGTCTTTTCATATAGGGTGAATCTGGACCTGCTGGTCCTTCTGGTGCCCCTGGAACCCGTGGAGCGCCTGTAAGTGTCAAACAATATTGACTCACCCTGAAAATGTGATGCCATTGTCTATGTAAAAAAGTTCAGATTATTAATTGAATGCACATACAGCATCTTATAATCCAATTTGTGATTTATTATACACACTATCTTCAAAATATCCAATAATTCAACTCTATACAATAGGAGGATTTGCTTAAGAGACAATCGTTTTGTAAGAGTACGATTTAGTTTTAAAATAGAGGTTATCTGTATTGACACTGGAGTTCAGGTGTTCTGCATTTTTCAACAGATCACCCACTGCTTTCACTTACAGTCAGTAATTAAACTATTTTCAAGTTCACTCCTGCATCTCTGTCTCTCCTTCTTCTTTTAGGGTGACAGAGGTGAGACTGGACCTCCTGGACCTGCTGGATTTGCTGGACCCCCTGTAAGTAACAAAAACAATACTGACTAGTTCTTATCTCTGCAGCAGTCTGAATAACATGAGTTTGGGGTTGTTATTCAGACTGTGATTTGCTAGCAAGGTTACAGCAATGAATATTAAAATCTAGTTATACTTTAGTTTTCTGTGTGGATCATCTATTCAGTCATTAATATTTATGATTTCACTGAGCTACCATAAGTTACTTTTTCATAGATGATTCAAAAGGAGATATGTTATCACATCAGAAACAATCTTAAGTGACCTTATGTGAAGGATAGAAAACCATAAAGCCAACAGCCCGGCTTTTTAAATATATCTAAATACCACAGTATGTTTAGTGTAATGTAATGTGTAATAAAATGGAATATAAAGTACATAAATTGAAATATTAAATCAAGCAAACCTTGTAAAATTAGTAATAAAAAGCTGATAAGTGAAATAATAAGCACAACAATTAGTAACCCCTGCAGTACGGACAATAAAAAAAGCATGATTATTGGATTATAGTACAGGTATACAATATACAACTATAACTGCAACATCATTACCAGTTAAAAAGCATATAAAACCTTACCACGTGTTTAGTTACCTAGAAAACGAGACTCTAGCTTTTACAGACATGAGCTGTGAGATGACAGACGTCAATCTGATACAACTTTTCCTTTCACAGACCTCTTTTCCGTAACTATATCTAGAAACACTTCTAATTAAAACTAAAATTGTTGTTTTTATCTCGACTCATGTATTATATTTGGTGTAGTTATTAGTGTGCTGACAGGAGGAAGACTTTTTATCACTCATTTATCTAGTTCCTCCCAGAGAGACAAACAAATGCTTTTAATAAGTGGCATTTTTTCAAATGGACTTTAATCACTGTTTTTGTGACATTACAGTTTATAATGAGATTTATTTCAATGTTGCACTATGATTAATTATTGAATTTATGTCAGAATAAATAACACTACAAGGTGTAAATATTCCTTTGCTTCACGGCTCACAGCTTATCACTATGCAGAGTGAGAATAGGCATGAATGCTGCATAAAACATCAACACCTCTAATTTGATTTATTGAAATGCAAGTTCAAACGTCTAGACTTTTAATTGTTACTGAAACAATAACAATCCCAATCAAGTTGTCAGTGAAAACAATAATGAAAAAAAGAGATAATGTGACAGAAAACATTTTTTATCTGTCAGTTTTTATGTAAATTCCTTCTACAGTAAAAAGCACTTGCTGCAACTTTAAAGCAAATCTTTCAAACGTTTGGTGAACACCTATAAAAATTCTATGTCTGTTCATATACAAATTTATTTCAGGGAATCGAGTAGCTGGTTTTTTTAAAATCATATATTCAGAAATACAAACATTTCATTGAGGATCAGTTGAATCTCTCCTGAAAGACAGAATGATAGAATTGCAATGGTATTTAAACAATAGAAATCAGGGACTGATAGGAATGTGGGCAGAAAGATAATTGACGAGATAATGAAGAAAATGACTTGAGAAATTGTGAATGCAGGTACTTTGATAAAGTGTGAAAGTGGAAGTTGCGGAGAGGATTAAAATGTGAAGAACTAGTCGAATTACGAGAGAATATATCTTCCTTATTTCACTTTAACTAAAGCTTTATTTGTTGTCGTTTATGGCTGACATATTTCATAACTTTTTTTGCATTTTCCACCAGGGTGCTGATGGTCAGCCTGGAATCAAAGGAGAGCAGGGAGAATCTGGACAGAAGGGTGACGCTGGTGCTCCTGGGCCCCAAGGACCATCTGGTGCCCCTGGACCTGCCGTGAGTGTCTCTTTAGGCTTTTTTACTCTTCTGCTGTCATTTTCTCTAGCTTTGCCCAAGTCCTAAAAAAATGAGGGTTTATAACAAAACCTTGGATGTTTGCAGCCTATTGAAGTTTTAAACATTACATAATAGTACACCAGACACTATTGTCTATAGTTATATTGTCTTCCATAAAATATATCAGTTATCGAACAGTGACATTATGCTTTCTCTTGCAGGGTCCTACAGGTGTTTTTGGACCTAAAGGTGCTCGTGGTGCTCAGGGACCTCCTGTAAGTGACCTTTTGAAAATGCCATTTTCTTTAGCAAAGTGTCTTACTTTCAATTCAGTATTTTATTACTTTACTTTTGACATACGGTAGCACATGCAGAAACCATCATTTTGTTAGACATTTTTAGCATTGTCTAACTTCATCTTCCTGCCCTCTCTCTCAGGGTGCCACTGGTTTCCCTGGAGCTGCCGGCCGAGTCGGACCTCCTGGTCCCAATGTAAGTACAGTCACCTGATAACTCGACCTTCATTCATCCCACCTCTCATGTATTCTCATGCATAAGTAAAATAAACATGTAGTGCTGCTCCTAAAAAAAACAGTATAATGTTGATATAGATATTTTCAAAATTACATATTTTTGCTCAATGTTAACATAGACCTCTACAATAAATGAACTGGTAACATGAGAAAAATGTAACTTAAAGAACCTGTTACATTCATTATTCAAGTCACTGATTCGATACAGAGGAGGAAAATGGGCTTGATTTATGTTTCGCAAGCACGTACCAGGTGCAGCAGAACAGATACAGGAATGTTTTTCTAAATGTCACTTGACTTTTTTTAATTTGCACCTGTAAAACACTTGCTGTTAGAATATGTAGAATATTTTTACAGACTTGGAAGTGCATATTGTCTGAAAGTCTTATACTGCCAGAGTACAAATATGTTGTTAACAATTATTTAAATAGGCACATATTCAAAATACTAATAAACTTAACTCCTATGTCACATGTTGTCGTTTCAGTAACCCTATGCTTTGCAATCATGATGTGTAAATGTTTATGGGTGCATGTATGAAGCAGAAATGAGATGTATATGTAATGTTATTCCCTGAATGTGACTTTCATATAATGTATACAATACAATCCGTCTTGCGTGTCCTAGGGTAATCCTGGACCTGCTGGTGCTGCCGGCCCTCCTGGTAAAGATGGACCAAAGGGTGTGAGGGGAGACGGTGGACCCCCAGGCAGACAGGGTGACGCTGGGCTCCGCGGTCCCGCTGGGGCTTCTGGAGAGAAGGGAGATGCTGGAGAAGACGGTCCCCCTGTGAGTTTGTTGTGCTTTTATCATATCACTTTATATACTTAAGACACTGCTGGGTTTCTATATAATCTGTGACTTCTAGACCTTGTAGATCTAAAATGTCACTCCAGTCCTAAACATATGCATGCACACATATTTAGCTACTCTCTGACCACTCACTCTCCAGACCACACATCTCCTTGAACACCGTCAAGGGGAACACAGGTGTCCATTATAGAGAGAAGAAAATGATAAAATGTGTTTTTTTTTCGTAGCTCTGTCAGCCCAAAGAGCCAATTTCATCAGTAATGGACAGCAGCCGAGCACACACTACATTAATACACAGACCTGTCAGTGACCATCACTGACTGTAATAGCAGGCCAAGACATGACAGCACAGGGCAGCACAAGCTCAGTGACAGACCGATGACAGGAATCCAGGCTTTTACCTTGCATGCAATCACCACATACACCCATCCTAAACAAATGGCAAGTTCTGTCAAGATAATGATGTATAACAGATGATTGCATACTCAAACAAGAAGATAGCTGTTCCCATCTATAGATTACATATATGAAATCTTGACTCATGCCACTTCAATTGTGTGTCTCAGGTGTCACTTAGACTCAGGCTTTTATTGTGATCATGGGTTAACAGAGATTTCACCAGAGCAAGATGATAATGAGATCGATTTTGATCTAAGATGGGAACTATGAGATCCCAGATAGAGCAAAATGAATCAAATTATAAATCAGAAATCTTTGCGAAAGTAAAAAAAGCGAATGACTGATACAGAATAACACAGAATAAAGAACAAAACACAAATCAAACTTAGTGAAACAGAACCGTAAAGATAGCTAGCTTTATATTGTGTTGTATTAAGCAGCAAAAACACTTCCTGAACTACAAGATGGTTTCTTTTTTGTACTGTACTGATTTGTTACTATATAAGCACTATTTAAAGGAATAGTTAAACATTTTGGGAAATACACGTAGGAGATTGATATCTTAGCTTAGCATAAAGAAACAGGGAAACAGCTGGCTTCACTCTGTCCAAAGGTGAAAAAAATCCACCTAATAAGTCACTAATTAACACGCTATATCTCATTTATTTTCATCTGTTCCAAACCAACCAAACTGTAAAGACAAAATGTTGTGGTCACATTGGTAAGCTGCCAGAGGCATTTTGCCCAAAATGTCAAATTATTGCTTATTATAAAACAGAAAGGGATTTATTCTTCAGGAATTGAAGAACAATGTAATTACTCAAGTTTATTTATTTATTTAACTAATTAATTTTAGGTGTTTTGGTTCTGGTTATGCAGGTTATGTGAGTTATTTCTGTTCTGCACTATGTCTAAAAGTAATACATTATTTCATTAATTGAATGAAAAAAACACAGCAATAATGAAGAACTACCAAGTGATACAATCTTGACTGTTGACTTATTTAGCAAACATTATTTGCGCCTCTTTTTTTTCCACTCAGGGTCCCCCAGGTCCTTCAGGTCCTCAGGGTTTGGGTGGCACACGTGGTATTGTGGGTCTACCGGGACAGCGTGGTGAGAGAGGTTTCCCTGGTCTGCCCGGACCTTCTGTAAGTATTGAAATCTTTACTTAATCAAATAATTTAATGTACAAATTAGGTGTGCAACTAACAATTATTTTCACTATTGATTAATCTAATGGTTTATTTTTTTAAATTAATTATTGAATCTATAAAATGTCAGAAAAGAAAGAAAAATGCACCATCCTAGTTTTGCAGAATCGAAGATGGTGTCTTTAATGGCAGTCCAAAACCAAAATATATTAAATATTTAAAAACAGCCAGTGCTCACTTGAAATCGTTGATTGGCATTTTTGCTTCATAGATAATTAGTCAAAATTGTTGTTTTCTTTCAACTGATGCATCATTTCAACACTTGAACAAAACAAAAAAACAAAAGAACATAGGCAGCTTTTGGACTATCATTCTGTCATGCCCTAATTGGGTCACGATGAAATCAGGATCCCACGTGAACCAAGGCTTTTCTCCATTTGATTCCATTTGAACAGTGTGACATGACAGGAAGGCCCTTCTGCTTACATCTCACACTATCTGATCTGTGACATGAGCCATGTCCCCTACTTACAATATCTCAGTGGGCATGTCCTTACCATTAATTATTCATCGGTATGCATGAAAGGGATGCCAGGAAAGCAGCAGAGATGCCAAACCCACGCGGGAATGATTCAAGCTGAGAATATGCTTCATGGAAGTTTGAATTGCAGATACAGTTCTCTGTGACATGCTGTAGTTTTCATCAAGTATGGTCCCTCAGAAGACAGCACATGGATTTTAACAGCTTTACTGATACTATTTCTGGATTGTTGTTTGTCAATATTTTATCATAGCTTATACTGTATAGTCTAAATTTGACCCATTTTCAAATGACATTTAAATATATTTTCAAAACATACGAGGGTGAAAGCCTGGCCATCTGAACGTTTTCAGGTCATACACTGTATACCTGATTTGCTGTAGATGAATTAGCGTCAACATGAATTCTTGTGTTTACTGTATACCTCAGTGGATGAACACACCATTCACAGCTCTGCAATTGTTTCTTAGCTTTTAATTTTCTGTTCTGGAAGCTTTTTTGGAAATCAAAATCATTTCCTAAATTATGCTGCATTATACATTGTATGCATTCTCTTAGAGCTGCAACAATTGGTTGATTTATCGATTAGTTGATCATGAGAAAATTAATAATTATTTTGATAATTGATTAATCATTTTGAAGCAAAAAAAAAAAACCTTCTCTAAAATAAATATGACTATAAATGATTCAGTATATGAGTATATGACTGATGTAATGCTTCAGTGGGGTTTTTTTTTTCAGACATTAATTCTGCAGCTGAACTTTTAAAATTTTCAATATTTTAAAATCAATTTTTAAGGCTGTCATCATGGAAAAAAACCTTTGAAATCAGATTTCCACACTGCCCTGTTACTATAGTTATGTTGTCAAGGCAGGATTAAGCAGCTTTCACTGCTGATTTTACAGAATGCCACCAAAGAAGCTTGTAGAATAAATTATGTTCAGACAATATAATCTGAGGAGTTACCTGCATACAAATTTGAAGGCTATGATCTAAGCTTATCTGTGTTCACAGGGATGTTTCCAAAAACAATTGATTGACTGAGATGTTAGAGTGAATGTATAATTACAGGAGTGTGTGAGTGAATCACATGATGAGTTTGATGAGTTATATGTCCAGGTAGTTCACCATGGCACTTGTGTATTAATGAGTCCTCTCCTCTCAGGGTGAGCCCGGAAAGCAAGGAGCTTCTGGTGGTGCTGGAGACCGTGGACCCCCTGGACCTGTTGGACCACCTGGACTCACTGGACCTGCAGGAGAGCAAGGCAGAGAGGTCAGAGAATGGCAAACACACAGCATGTTTTTGTACACATCTGCTACCTTGTATTTAGTCCAGTGGCTCTGAACTGTTTATAGCCGATGCTTGAAATAGCAGAATGTTGGTCTGGAAGCCAAGTCCATTAAAATGCATTGCTAGTTTCCTCATGTATATATTTGCATTGTGTTTACACATAATTATTAATGTGTTTTGTTGGGTTCATTATGCAGCTGATCAGTATTCAATAGTACATCTGGCTTGGTGGAGGTGGATGCTATTAACACTTAAAATTGTTCTGTCTGACAGGGCAACCCCGGATCCGATGGACCTCCTGGTAGAGATGGTGCTACTGGAATCAAGGTGAGAAATACAGAATCAATGTGTCTGTTATGCTCAGGTGTCCTATTTCAGTTCTCAGTGCAGAAGGATGCTGCTGTACTTACAAATTGCTGTACCTGTTTCTTCAAGGCTGCTTTTACAGCTATGCTATTGCACAGGATAAGAATGATATCAAACAGCCTGTAAAATGAGGGAAATTCCAAATATGCTATATGTTTTAATACTAACACTCAAAGTTTGTGTTCATTGAACATCTAACTTGATGTTTGATGACCTGTCGTTTACTGTAACTGTTACACAATAGCAGCTTTTGTTTAATTGCATTTTCAATAAATATCTGCATCAGGTTCCCCAAAGTGACCGTTTGTACTCTCTGTGCTGCAGGGTGACCGTGGTAACACCGGTCCTGTTGGTGCTCCTGGTGCTCCAGGTGCTCCTGGTGCTTCCGGCCCAGTTGGTCCCACTGGCAAACAGGGAGACAGAGGAGAGTCTGTAAGTAGCAACTCCAACACAAGTGAAGCCATGTAAAACAAAAAAAAAACAGGATGTTGTTCTAAGCAGTGACGTTTGTTAGGTACTATCAAGTAAAGACATTTATAAAAGGTGGAGGTTTCACCTGCTGGGAATTAGCATATTGTTGGATCACTTTCAAATACAGAAGAGGATGTCTCAAGTGTTTTATCCCTGACTGACACACCTGTGATTAAAGAGAAAAATATCAACTCAGTTCCCACTTTTCTCATTTACATGCTGTCTTCAGTGCATTTCAGTAGAGTTTCATCAAGGTTTTATATTATTCTTACATGAGCTGCTCCTAAAATCTACCTTTGTGTGGAACTGTATTAAATCTTAATTTAGAAGACATATTTGATCTTATAAGTTCTACTAATAACCTAGATGCATGTAAATATGGTAACAAATTATTAAAAGATACCATAACGATCATCGGTATCTGTCAGTCAAATGATTGTCACAGTAGTTTGTTGGGCATTATGTTTTCACTGTAACAACACTACCTTCTTTTGTTTTCCTTTTTCAGGGTGCACAAGGGCCTTCTGGATCTCCAGGACCTGCTGGAGCCAGAGGAATGCCTGTAAGTACAGTATCTTTCTGAACATGATCACATACTAAACCAATAAACACTAGTTTTGTGTGCACACAGAAAATATGTATGTCCTGTGCTAACAGAAGTGAAGACAGAATTAATTTAGCCATTGCAAAAGTATAATGAAGTCAGTCTATATTTTCTCTTTTAAGACAAAAGTGTGATGAAATTACTGGAAGTTTTTTCTAATCAGGATATTGTCTACTTGTTCTCAGGGACCCCAAGGCCCCCGTGGTGACAAGGGTGAGGCTGGAGAGTCTGGTGAAAGAGGACAAAAGGGACACAGAGGCTTCACTGGTCTGCAGGGTCTGCCTGGACCTCCGGTAAGCATCCGACCTTTGTAAACTGGTCTAAAATAATCCTTGTTCCGGTAGTATTTTATTTAATCACACCAACTAGTTGAAGAGTATGTATAAATGTAGTCATCTGTTTTAGGGTCAATCTGGAGATCAGGGTGCTACTGGACCTGCTGGACCTTCTGGACAAAGAGTGAGTTCAAATGTTAACAAAATACTTATTTCTAATAAAAAAAATGTTATATCATTCATTGGAAAATGAATGAAATTAGTTTCTTTGAATGCATTGTCTTAAGAGCTTAACATCTAAAGCCTCCCTCCATCTGTGTATATAGGGACCACCTGGACCTGTTGGCCCTGCTGGAAAGGATGGTTCAAGTGGTATGCCAGGACCCATCGGACCTCCCGGACCTCGTGGTCGCAGTGGAGAGACCGGTCCCTCTGTGAGTACCTACTAAGACCTTCTCTGGCTATCACATTGATCTTCTGAAAAACATAAGATAAAAACATCTTTGAGCATGCAAATGTGTGCCTTAAAGTGATCCGAATTATGTTTATGCATTACATTTAATTAAAAATCCACATGCACAAAAAGAAATTATATTATATCAAATGGCTAAATATAACCCTGTCTCCCCATTCTTCTTTTCCTCTCAGGGTCCTCCTGGAAACCCCGGACCCCCTGGTCCTCCTGGTCCCCCTGGCCCTGGCATCGATATGTCTGCCTTCGCTGGCCTGGGTCAGACTGAGAAATCCCCTGATCCTCTCAGGTACATGAGGGCCGACCAGGCTTCTGGAAACCTCCGCCAGCATGATGTTGAGGTAGACGCCACACTAAAATCCCTCAACAACCAGATTGAGAACATCCGCAGCCCTGAGGGATCCAGGAAGAACCCTGCTCGCACCTGCAGAGACCTGAAGCTCTGCCATCCTGACTGGAAGAGCGGTGAGTGACACCATGGGAAATTGGTCAAATAGGGTTCAAATCTAGAAGAAGTAAGAAACTACAGTATGTCACATTTCATGTGGTCAGCTCAAGATTGGTAGATTTAGATTAGGTGTGCCTGACTGCACAATATGGTATAATTTCATGCATCGTTTTTTATTGGGTTTTTTTTTTTTGGGGGGGGGGGGGGGGGGGGGGGTTCATTAAAAAAGGTGTATAATGTGAGGAAAAAGTCTTGTCCTAGAAGCTGATTTTTTTATTGTCCTCTCTCTTTCTCTTCCGGTAGGAGAGTACTGGATTGATCCCAATCAGGGCTGCACAGTTGATGCAATCAAGGTCTTCTGCAACATGGAGACAGGGGAGTCCTGCGTCCACTCCAAGCCTTCCAACATCCCTCGCAAGAATTGGTGGTCCAGCAAGAGCAAGGACCGCAAACATATCTGGTTTGGGGAGACAATGAATGGAGGTTTCCACGTAAGTCCGACTTTAATTTTTCTGAGAAGTCACACAAGCTAATATAGTTTCTCTAGTGTAATCATAGTTTGACTCTTAATGAATTAATTAATGTTCATTTTGTTTATTTGGATCTCACCTATGTGCAACCCTGCACAGGATTTTATTACTTACTGGAATTTTTTAATTTTCATATGGCCTCCTGCAGTTCAGCTACGGTGATGAAAGCCTGGCACCCAACACTGCTGCCATCCAGATGACTTTCCTGAGACTGCTGTCCACCGAGGCATCTCAAAACCTCACCTACCACTGTAAGAACAGTGTGGCCTACATGGACGCCTCAGCAGGCAACCTGAAGAAGGCTGTGCTGCTGCAGGGCTCCAACGACGTGGAAATCAGAGCTGAGGGCAACAGCCGCTTCACATACAGTGTGATGGAGGACGGCTGCACGGTAAGACTGAACAGATTGGATACGCACACAGTACACATGTTTTCATTTAAATATACATTATATAAAAAGAAAAAAAACAAAGGGATGATTTCATTCACAAAACACTGAAGCTCACACAAATTCTCTCTTACTCTCTGATCTTCACTGAGACTCACCAAACCAATTTCAACAATTTTGAACTTTTTTGAGCAATTTTGAATTTTGAAGTCGAAGGTAACAGCCGCTGTATTTTTTTTTACTGCACAGAAACACACAGGACAGTGGGGCAAGACAGTGATTGAATACAGATCACAGAAGACCTCCCGTCTCCCCATCGTGGACATTGCTCCCATGGATATCGGTGGAGCAGACCAGGAGTTCGGAGTTGATGTCGGTCCAGTCTGCTTCTTGTAAAGAAGAAGTGATTTGAAAGAGAAAGAAGACATGGGGAATTTGAAAAAATAAAAAAAAACAAAAGAGGAGCACACCAGTTAAAAGAGAAAGAGAGAAAAAGAAAAATCAAGACACTTTTTTTAAAATGGGACTTTTTTTCTAAGTAAAAAGTGCTTTTCCAAGTCGAACTCCATAGGATATCTGCACTGAATGGCACCAGCAACTGTCATCCGTGATTCATCCAGCATCGCCTCCAGTCAGCTTGCCCCCCAAAGTCCCCACTTCACCCTGGGTGAACAGCAGCCCCTTCCAGCCCCACCTCACGAACAAGAAGGAGGAAGTACGAGGAGAGTACAGTACAGGAACATACCAGGGAACTAGAGAGAGAATAATGTGTTGGTGTTATTTATTTATTGTTTAGGTTTGGGTCCCAGGTGTGGTAGAACTGAGTTTGTTGCTAAGTAATAAAAAGCCCACTTACACATAAAAAACAATCTTATTCACCAACCTCTATTACTTCCTCCTTTTTTTCAAACCCCTCATTCCTGTACCATATCCACTAAAGTATTACATATCTCTTTGAAACCAAAAATCTATCTACACAGAAAGTGCAGGTGTTCCTATTTCTACCACCACAGTGTGTATCAAAAGTTACTGTGTATTATAATAAACTCAATGGTGCTATTGTTGTAAAACAGTCTGTATTTTTTAACAACCAGATACTCATATGTAGTGCCTTGTATATATGTATATATATGTATATGTGTGTATACATATATATACAGTGCATTTCACCCTGGGATTTTGGATTTCAGGGTGATAAATGTCCCTGCCTTTTTCCCCACCCTCGTGCTTCAACCCTACACAGAAACAAACATGCCCATGGTGACTTTCTTTATACTCGAGGCATGCCCAATTTGGGACGAATACTGAGTTTAATTTTCTTTTTAGTCATCTCAATATTTGTTTTGATATTTTAAAGCTACCTCACACTAAAAAACTATTTTCCAAATCAAACTAAGGCCTTCAACCCCTGACACTTTGTTTACAACCCCCCATTTTTTTAAAAAAAAATACGACCAATATGATGCCAAGTTTGGTCATAAAAACCCCGTCTCTGCCCCTCCCCCCCCATTTGCTGTGATCTTTTACCCCTCCCATCCCTCTCTCCTTCCTCCCATTAGTCCCCTCACACAGGGCGTGCCCTCTGCCTTGGCGTACATACACTCACACAAACAGTTGAAGAGATTTAAGGTGTGTTTGACTTTGTTGCGCCAGTTTCTGCAGCCAGCACAGAGGGTTCTTTTTGTGTGAGGTTGTGTATATTTTTTATTATTAATAATAGTATTATTATTAATAATAATAGCATTCTTATATTATTATTATGATCATGACTTGTTTTTGTTACGTTTTAATTAATGTAAATTGGAAATAAAAGACAAAACCAAGTAACAGGCTGAAGTTGCTTTTTATTTATGTCCTGTTTTGTTACACAGTTTGAAATATCTGGGGCAATGGTCCCCAAGAAAATTCCTTAAAAAAAATTCACACCCAAATATTTTGTCCTGTTTCCACTGTGTGTTTTTGGGGGAAGAAACGGCTCTGATTTTTTTTTTAAAAAGGCAGTGGAGAGATGGATGAATGTGGGGGCCATTTTGAATTTTGAATGATTAAAGAAAAAAAACAGAAACAAGTTGAAGAAGGAGGTGGTGAAAGTTCATGATTTTTTTTAATATATGTAAAATAGTTTTTCAATCGCATGGTAGAGTAGAAATAGGAAACACTGCCAACCACAGCTCATTCTGTGAACTGTTAATGTCTTTCTGTACTTCTATTACTTCTATTTATCTTCTTTCATTTTTCAACCTACAGTAGCAATAAAAGGTAGAAGCATTTCTATGAACAAAGTAGAGCAATGTTTCTTTTATTTTGCTATATATTTGTTGTTGATGGTTTTTTTTTCCTGAAATCACGTGTTGATAGTTCATTTATTATTTAATGTAATGGTTTACAACCTATGACTTTATCCTTGAGTAATCATTGGCATACAAACGGGAGAGAAAACAAATCACCAGGACAGAAATACATCACTAATAAAAACAAATAACTACATAAAAAAAACTACACAGAGGACATGGTTTGATTCTTGTGTTTCGGTTTGTCAGTGCCATTGTGCTGTATTGTCATGAGCCAATAAGAGTAGAGAATGATGCACTTGGGAAATTAAACTCTGGTACATCAACATTTGTGACACAAAAAGGTAACATTTAGCAAATATTATGAGCATGTAAAGTTACACCAACAGTGCGACACAAGTTCATCCACAGGCAGTTTTGTTTTACAACAATATCCAACTTTTTAAATTTCAATCTTTTAAACCAGTGGTCAACAAACCAGGACCAGAGGTTTTATACGCAGCAGTTATCATAACAATATGAACATTTTTCTAGTCATAGTATCACTGATTCTAGCTCTACTTCACAGATTGTCTTCCTCCTGAACAACACAGACAGCCTTTCTCTGTACACCATAACAAAGCATGCATGCCACATATAGCACAGTACAGTACACAGAAAGTTGACTTATTCTATATTTTGCTTTCAATCTTATGTTCCCAACCCAATCGTTAGAGCAAATGAGATACAATACATCCAGGAACACTTGAGGCTACTTGTGATCTCCCCATAAAAAGAGTTTGGTTTTTTTCTTGTTTTGTTTGAATCATCTTTAAAACAAACTTCTAAACTTATCCTGTAATTTACAAGAAAAAACAATGATTGTCTGAAAAAATTATCATAATTTTGAGTAGCAGAAAGAGTTTCAGAGTTCATGTAATGTAATCTTCTGATCCCTCAAATTGAATTTGCAACCTTGTGTGTGGGGGTCACCTGAGTGAGGCCTATTACAGTTTCTGTTTGTAAAGAATGACAAACACTCATACATTAACCACACACTACACTTTCTCCTCAAAGAATAATGCTCCACGTGTATTACCATATTAAATATGATTATGATGAACTCTTAAAAATAAAAGTAGGCAGCTGTTCATTCGGTCAGGTTTCGCTGCATTTATGCAGAGTGATGAGCTGGATAGTCAGCGCACCTTCAGTGCATGCGGTAATGTTCAAACTTTTCTTGTCATTCTTGTCAGGAATGACAAGAAAAGTTTGAACATTACAGACATTAAAAATGTACTAACTGAGAAAATAAGAAGTGTTTGGCTTATTTTCACAGTGGCTTGAATAAAAGAATCACTAATTATACAGCCAGTGTGGAAAACACAGATGGAATAATTTGTATACAGCAATCAGTGCAGAGAGGGCTGAAAAAAGCAGCACTCAAGAGATTATTTAACACTAAACTAACAGATTTTCTTTTAGCATAAATGGCTACACTAATCTAATTCATAATATTTATAGCGAGCATCTTAATAATCAATCCATTTCTAATTTTTGGTTTGAACTTTCGCTGTACTGGTGACAGTTATATGTACACTAAACTGTCAGGATATTTTAGAAATAGAAACTTGGGGACAACCTTGTTCACCTACAGCTCTAATGGCTTTCTGAGAGTAAATTTCTCCATTGACACAACTGGCTTAGTGGCCATGTATTGGGAAAGATTTAAATGGCATGATTGCAAAATCAATGTTAATCAAATCAAAAATGTTTCGTAATAACACACAAAAACCACACAAAATGTTCCAAACACATTTACACACATACAAGCAATTATTAGAGGACACACATTATAACGTGCACACTCTCCTCTTTAACCTGATAGACACACTCCACTTGATTAGTGCCTTTCAAGTGTTCATTAAGGGTCAGTTGGTCAAAGACTCCTAATTAGGTCTTAATGAAAGATAAAAGAGCACCGTAAGAGGCATGGTGGGAGGAGAAAATAATAGCAAAGAGGTCTACAGAGGGAGATGGAAGGTTACAAAGTTCAAAGAATTTTTCTCCACAATTGCTTTTTCATCCTTTCATCTTTCTGCTTTACTTGTCTTACTTACTACTTTAGAATAGATAAAATATCCATTTCTAGCTTTTCATTAAAATGCAATAGGAAAAAAAAATTAAAAGAAAGGAGGGGAGTCAGTAGTAACAAATATAAAGAAATCTTACAATCATGTAAAAGGTTCATTTTCTATGTGTCAGCGTCATCCACAGTCACCTTACAGTAACTCCTCAGAGCATTTTAAAAATTTATCAGTCGTGCTCCATAAAAACAAGTATTTTATTATTTCATTTTAATTACAGCTGAGCAGCAGTTCAGAAACCAGTGCTTAGAGTGTCTGTCTCTGTCGGGGTCTTGCGTGGGCTGGGCAAACTCTTCAGGTACTCCAAATGCCTGCGTGCCTCGGCTTGGTTCTGCCTCACATAGTACACCACATACACAATAACCATGAAGAACCACACAAACATCGTCACCAACATGGCCACATCAGTGGTTTTCCTCTGCAGGCTGCAGAAATTCACCCCAGAGTCCAGCAGTTTGACCAGAGGTTGACCTGCGTGCTCACCCTGCGACCCTGGGTCATCCCACCTGCTCCCCTCACCCACCCCTCTCACAGAGCTTTCACAAACGATCCCGTTCACTGTTTCCGGCTCCAGGTTCAGAGTCTCCATCAGCTCCTGCAGCATGCAGTCACAGTGCCAAGGGTTGTGGTAGAGTCGTGTTTTTGCACGAGTGGAACCAAACTCTTCCCTGCTGGCCTGCTTTAGCTGGTTATTTGAGAGGTCCAGCAGGCGGAGCTCAGGGCCCAGATGCCGCAGGGCCCCAGAGGACAGCGTGTCAATGCGGTTGTGGGATAGGTACAGGTCCCGCAGGTGGACCAGATCACTGAAGGCACTCTCTGGGATGTTGCGGATGTAATTGCGCTCCAGGTGGAGGGACACAGTTTCTGGGGGGATCCCCTCTGGGATCTCTCGCAACCCTGCATCCGAGCACAGCACCGTGGCCGTGTCCCAGGCACAGTGGCAGCTGTCTGGACACTGGGGAGATGCTTGGCCGAACAGAGCCAAGAACAAGAGTGAGATGCACAGCCATGAATGAAGATCCACTCCTTTACCACTCCATCTTCCCGCACTGATGCTGGTACATCTCTCCTCACACCAGCCTGTGCACATCGCCTCACCATAGCCCCCTGACACACACCAGGTCCCAATCAGACACAAGGTTACACCAGGAGAATCTGACAGATTGAGAAAAAAGGGTCAGGTGGCAGTTGACTCTTTCTCTCTTTGTAAACCCTTCAAACAAATGCAATCAAAATGAATATTGACAGGGGAGATTATGATGTTTAGGAGGATGAAAAGGAGGAGCAAAAAAATGTCAGTGTGTAAAGAGGCAGACAATGAAATGACATTAAAATACTTTAACTGATAAATACTCTCCTGCACAGAGACCCAGTGACACTAAAGCACTAAAACATGTTTCAGTTCAAGGAAATGTCCCTTGCAATCCACATTACACCTTAATTAATTTAAATCCGGTCACACTGCTCGTCAATAACTTGACTTTTAGGACAGGTAAACGTACATCTTATTGCAGTAATTCCCTCATAAATCGCAGTCTAAACAGCTGTAATTATAATTTAATAAGGTTGAATTATCGTTACAGCTTTTGTATTGCTGCATTAAAAGGGCATTTATCATTAGACGTGATTATCTGAACTCCCACTGCCTGTGCTGCACTGTGTCCTGCCTGCAGCTAAAATTCAAGACCAGAAGGAAAGCATCACATTACATTCAACAATACATGTTCATCTTATTTGTCCCCTCTATTGTTTTTCCCATGACACCATAGCTCCTTAATCATAATCCATAGGTAGAAGGGAGGGGGTCATGTATTGTAGGGATGGAGGTTAGACAGAGGAAGGATCGATAGCCCAAGTATTGCTTGCTGCACTGTTAACGGCAAGGTCATCAATCCTGCATGTGTCCCACAGTGTCAATAAGTGACAGAAATGGACAAAATAACCCAGCGGTAGTCTGGGCCGGGGTGAGCATCTATCAGACTAAACTGTGCATCACATGGGCAAAACCTCTGGAGAATACACTATGTTATGTGTGTTATTATCTATTTCAGATCTGCCCGCCTATCTGACATTTTTTTCATTTTTTTTAATAATCCTTGTGGGTCTATAAATGGTGTCATTTTAGTCTGTTCAGACAATCCAATCAGTTGTGGTCAGAACATTTTTGTCTGTCAATATGATGTTCTTGTTCCAGGGTAGAAATCACAAAATACCCCTTGAATTTGATTAAAAGACCATTCTCTTAAATGTCAAGCACTTTCTGCTTTCTCCCCCGCCTTCATAACAGAATCAAAAGTGCCATGCGTCTTTATTCTCCTGCGTAGACAACACACACACTGAAGGCTTCAACCACAGACTAACAGTGACCTGGATTTAGATCTTGATAGCCTATAGATGATTAACTAACAGCTCTGTGATGTCCATCAAGTGGCCCAGTGTGTCTTGTGAGAAGAGATTTTGTGCACCACTCATAAATCATCCCTTATTAACATACTGAATGTAGATGCATGCAAAACCCCAATTAACAACAATAACCATGTGCTGCATGGACAACAATGGGAATGAAAAAAAAAAAGGTTGAGAGTGAGACAGGCGTGGATGAAGAGAGCAGATACAGCTGGCACCGGAGCCAAAGCTGATGATTGCAATTTACATTTTCTTTTTCATATCCCTCATAATTCTCTGGAAGTAAAAAAAGATATAACGTTGATAGAAAATGGCACAATGGTCCCTCATGTCCTTATTACCTTTTGTTTTATAGGATTAAAATTCATCTGAGTTGAACAGGTCAATTGGACTGAAGGAAAGGAAACTCTGAAAACAGACTAACAGATTCATGCAAGCCACACACGTGTCTGTTTTATTATCATATTTGCAACATTTGAATCATAAAGATGACATTTACCATCGTTTACTATTTTTTTTTTTAAGAATTCTGCCATCGAAAAGTTAATACAAATTAAAAAGGTAAATTCAGCACTATAACGATGTATTCACTAGTTATTACGCCAAACGCTTCATAATTAGAATATATAATATCGTGATTTTACATGCGGACAGAAGTGGATATAAGTATTCATTTAAATAACTTACGTGTAAAATGCTTTCTGTAAAGTTCTGGATCCAGAAGACGGAAAATGAAGGTTTTATTATTATAATAATTATTATTATTTTTACATTAGACTCCGTTTGTAGTTTCTCTTCGGATTCTTCCCGACAGCAGAGCGGACATCATCATCTTCACTGCTTTTTTTTTCTTTAAAAAAAACCTGTGTGAGCAGCATCAGTTGTGTCTCCGTGATTTGTCTCCTGCAGTTTGCTTCATCACTGACACTCTGACACTGACATCAAGCGCACCAGAGAGATAGCATTAAAGATGTAGAGACAGAGAGAGAGACAGAGAGAGAGAGAGAGAGACAGAGAGACAGAGACAGAGAGAGAGAGAGATAGAGAGAGAGACAGAGAGAGAGAGAGAGAGACAGAGACAGAGACAGAGAGAGAGAGAGAGAGAGAGAGAGAGAGAGAGAGAGACAGAGAGAGAGAGAGACAGAGAGAAGAGAGAGAGAGAGAAAGAGAGAGGCAGGGAGGGAGAGATACAGAGGTGGTGTGCTATCAATCTTTCTTTCTGAGAAAATTAACTCCATATGAAATATTAACTTAATTACCTGTAGGCATAATTAGATTCTAATAATTATCTCTTCCTGTTTTCCAAACTTTGATTGAATCATTTTTAGAAAAAAACAAAAATATAGGTATTGAAGAGCTACAACACCTGAAAAATCACCTGCTAACTTGCAATAAGTGTCAGACAGTTGAAAGAAATGTTAGTTTTCATTTGTCACAGCAAGATAAACAGGAGCTGGAAGAAAACAACGTTGAGATCTTTTTTCCGGGTTATTATTGGACGTCAATTATAGAAAAAGACTTTATCTCGGTGTAAAATCTTTAAACTACAGACAATGCTCCTACATAAACACATACAAATGCAAATAAATGGATTTATAATCACAAGGGAGGGAGGAAATGGTGGCAAAGTGAAAAAAATATCTGTCTACAGAAGAGACCTCAGGGGGGAAGGACAAGTCTGACAGCAATATATCCCTCTTCTCTGCCTCCCCAGTCTGTCCTTCTCCCATCAAACTGCTAAAAACTATGACATCTCCAGTTGTGACAAATATACCACGGACAACTGCAAGTCCTTGCTCCCCTCCCTCCTCTTCAGTTTACAGCTAGTTTTTGTGAATGTTTTGTCCTTGACAAGTGAATGCCGCCTCGGTTGACACGTGACACGTGATGGAGGCTGCGGACAAGCTATTTTTTCAGTTTCAGTTTTGTGATTTTTCAGATACAAAACAAGGGACAAAGGGTGCATAATGAGAAAGCGCATGATGGCAGAGAGCAATACACATTGTCTATTTCTCTGGTCCCTGAATTGAGAGTGAACAGCATGATGATGCATGAGAAGTTCAATCTAAAGCAAGAAAAGCAGAATGGGAGAAAAATGAGTTGATGCAGGGAAAGGGTGTTTGACGGTTATGTTCTGGATGTATCTTATGGATGTACATGCCTGGAGCAGTTTGCTGATGACAATGCTGACAATGTGAACTCGACTAGAAAATCCTCACTTAGGATAGAATAGATAGATATAGATATAGAATAGAATAGAATAGAATAGAATAGAATAGAACTTTACTGTCCACCAGGGTGGAAAATGGTCCTCGCCTCACCAAACACAAAAACAACAACATAAAGACAGACAAGCAGTTAGTAAAACAAACACATAGACAAGGTTACATTACACATTAAAAACAGTTCATGTCAATGTCTGTGGCTTAGATCTCATCAGCCACTTTAAGGCACCTGGGATGAAGGACGTTTTGAATACATTGATCATCTGGTTTGACTGTAGTCCTTCGAGGGGCAACCTGACTGAACCTTACACACATGTATAAACAGAAAGAGACAGAAGAGGAAACGATTCAACAACCAGTAGTGGAAATCTACTCCTGCAAGACACACTGAGGATTAGATGCATGGTTATGATTTTTGTCTATTGTAGAAAGGAAGGAAGGACCAGAAAATACAAGTCCAACAGTATGGCTGTGTGTCAAGTATGCCTGATGGAGAGATTAAAAAAAGGAGTGGAGCATTTCTTGTAACTAGCCTGTCTTTTTTCTTGGGAATGAATCCACTAACAACAGGTCAGGCTGGGGGCAGGTGTTCTGCTGAAGCTCTCCGTAGCCATTTTCCACAGTGTGGCCAACTGGGACTTGCCAGGGCTGGAGTCATGTAAAAATGCTTACAACGAACGACCAGCACAAAGGTCTGTTGCTGTGTCATTAGAAACTACTACAAAGATGGAAAATAATCCCTGCTGACAAAACAAACTTAATTTAACAGGAAAGGAGTTAGTCCTTGCTAGCGCTCTCTGGCTCAATGGGGGAAAAACAGAGCATAGGCTAAAATAATAAAATTAAAACCAAACAAAAATGCAAGGGAAGGTTGATGAGGATGCTTGGAGGTTGGAGGATCTTGTGATTTCCATCGCACAGCAATCAGGCGAGTGCACTTGATCATGAATAAGCCTGAAATTGTGCATGTGAGAGTAAAGTGGTGGCTGGAAACTCAAATCAATATATATTAGGCTAGGTTAGTCAGCATTTGTTCCTTTTATGTCACCAATTATGTCACTCATTTGAATACACTTTTGCTCCTCTTACAGAGATAAGCAGGGGAAAAGGGGCACCAAAAATAACAGTATTTGTCAGCATAGATTACAATATGAACCATGTGACAGCTGAAGGCTGTCACAAATGTGTGTAGATTGGATTGGCATCTTGGCTCAGGTCCAACACAATAGAGAGCAGAGTAATAACACTAAAATGTGTGTGCGCTTGTGAGACAAAAGGTAGTGTGCAAAACAAGATGTAAAGGGAATGAATAATTTTCCACCCACTGCATTTACAGCTGAAAGGGAAACAATAACTCAGTTGAAACTTGAGACTAAATATAGATTGGATGATGGATTAACATCTTTACTGTTATGACCATTTTACTATTCGTTTAAATTACTTGACTTAAAAAATACACCCAGACAGCAAAGTGTCTCCATTTCAAAAAAGAGAAAACAGAGAAACCAAGAGTGACAAAAAAAAAAAAAGACAGTAAAAGGGTATGGTCACTGAAGATTTAAGTCCGGACCACTCAGCAACATTAATGAGGAAAAAGAGAAGCTTCAGAGATATATTAACAGCTGTTAAGTAACAACATATAAGTTGGTTTTTCCTTTCACTGCTGTGGTATTTTCCTGATGACACTGGCACTGATGGAAATGAGTAGACACAGGGCAAAAGCAGCAGAAGGGCAGACTCGTGGCAAATGCAATAAGAGAGGAAGAGCATGTGGAGATATGGAGGGGAGAAAACCTGGAGTATTAATGAGAAAATTCAAGGCACATCCCCTGATTTATTACAGGGAAATTGACTCTACAGCTCTGTCACACTGTCTATAACCTTGTCACAACACGGACTGCCATAAGTAGCACCTCTTTGTGGCATTTTTAATTTAATTTCTCAGAATTAATCAGGGCTCATTAATGATGCTTTGATCTTCGAGCCAGCGGAAGTAGCCTCTGTATCTCTTTGTAGTGCCTTTAATGTAAGCATGTTGGAAATGAAAAGGATGAACTACTCTCCGTGTGTCTATAAATTGATCCTTGAAAGGTAAGTCCATGGTATTCACAGCTTTGAAGATGCTCAGCTGTGGGTGAAAACCAAAAGATGTGAGCAGAATTTGAAAAATAATCTCTTTATTGCTGGATTTTACCTAATACTGAAATGTTTACAAAAGACAAGAATATAATCCAAATAGTCTTTATTGTAAATGAATACCAAAACAGTTAGACTTTTATAAGTACAGGCAAAGAGAAGAAAAATAACGCGAGTCAATGCTTAGATGCAAAGTGAGCCTGTGTTTTGGAATATATTTAGGGACCTGGTCCAAGGTTATTTGGCCGCCATTCCTATACCATTCCCATCCTGGCAAGGCAGAACAAAACAACATTAGCCATGGCTGAAATGAACACGCTGTAAGATATAGCAAACTAACATTTTAATCCTTGCTATTCTCTCTAAAGACTGACCCAGGACATAACATGTGCTGTTGGCTGTTCTTTCTGACTGGTCAGCTGCTTCCATTCGCAGGCGATTGGGTGGCGGCCTGCAGGGTCCTACGGGCCATCTCCAGGGCTCCTTCCTGGGTTTTGTTCCCGCCAATAAAGCCTCCAGCGTGGACAAAGATGCAGCCCTTAATCCCGCTGAGCTCCGACAACGCTTCATCACGAACACCGCGCCACTCTTCTAGCAGGGACAGCCTGGGACA